>CM028132.1:1014070000-1015320000 GCA_016271365.2 Neoceratodus forsteri | reverse complement strand
AATATATAAGTGATAGACAATGGAAACCTCATTAGTGGGATAGATAGCATGGATATAAATACCATGTTTATCACAGAAGATCCCCTCTGCATATGTCCTTTATGCAACAGGCTAGGACCTTAAGGAAGAGACATTTGTTTTGCTTTTTTAGGCATAACATTATTTTTATAAGTCTGTTATTTGTTGAACTAGTGTTACTGTGCTTTCCACCATCCTGATTGCTATAACCACTGCCATGAAAGTGAAGTCAGGATGACAAGTTGACACTGTGATGCTGTAGTTTGTTAGTGCCGCAGAACTTCCGCAGAAATGACAAACCACCGCCACAGAAGTTCTGCGGCAAATGGTAGTCTTGCTGCAGAACTTGGTCCCAATGTGCTGCAGAAAAGTAGGGGCCCTGGTTATTACTTAACCTCTACACCACAGTAACTGAAGGGTTTATCTATGCT
Organism: Neoceratodus forsteri; assembly: GCA_016271365.2. Taxonomy (NCBI): domain Eukaryota; kingdom Metazoa; phylum Chordata; order Ceratodontiformes; family Ceratodontidae; genus Neoceratodus; species Neoceratodus forsteri. The sequence continues at coordinate 1,015,319,551 of CM028132.1, read as the reverse complement.
GATGCAACAACATTGTTGTCGATGTTCAGCACAGAGACATCCCCAATGTCAACAGGGAAAATTTTGCCTGTTAGGCATCGGACTGTTTTTCTATCGGGGGGGGGGCTGTGCTGAGTGGGTTTCACCCTTGCATCAGTACACCAACTGAAGTACCCTTCCCTGCAGCTCATTAGCACACTGTATGTGTATTCACTAATCAGGCAAAGGCTCAGGGGTTTGAATTCAGGAAAGTACACTGTATTTTCTGCAAGAGGCATGGTTCAAATACCAATGGTGAATTAAACTTTTTTTTAGAATGAAAACTCACCTGAGTGTTGGTCTCAATACTAATTATTATATATTTTTTTATATATTTTTTTTAAATCTGGAAACTCATGTGAGTGCTGATATCATTACAATTCATGTTGTTAGTATGCATCTTTCCCTAGAAACCTTTTGCTCAATCATGTGGATTGATAGCAAAGTGAAAGAGCACCAGGACAGTACTTGGTTGGGGTCCTGGGTTTGATTCTCATTTGTGAATATTTTTTCTCACTGAAATTAATTTTGTCAGCATGCATCTCTCTAGAAACTTTCTCATTTACCATGTGAGAAGATAGGACAATGTCAGAGCACCATAACAGTGGCTGGGCGGAGGCTTTTGATTTTCAGTTGGGGACTGGTGGTATAGCCTAGAGGTTACAGCAATGAACTGTGAACACTCATGATACATACATCAGACCAGGTTTTGATTCCTATAACCTCTGCTTGCATACTGTGTGACTATGAGCAGGTTACTAAACCTCCCCAGTGCTCCTGGTTCATCCCAGTGAACAGGCACTTGTGCCTAGTGGGCCTTACCCACTGAACAAAGAATAAAAATACATATGTATTTGTCTTTATATTTCTGTTGTTAGCATGAATCTCTTTCTAGAAACCTTCTGCCTCACATACTAGGATAATTGCTGGGGGACTGGGTTTGAGTCTCATGTGTGAACATTTTTTTTCTTTCTCACTACAATTTACTGTATGTTGTTAGCATTTATTTCACTCTGAAAATATGTCTTGCCATGTGGAATGATAGTACAGTGGCAGAGCAACAGGACAGAAGTTGGCTAATGGGGTCTGGGTTTGATTCTCTTTGTGAACTGTTTTTTTCTCTCTCACTGCAATTTATGTTTTGTTAGCATGCACTTGTATCTCTAGAAACCTTGTCTTACCAAGCGGCATGATAGCACAATGGCAGACTACATGCTTGAAGTTGGTAGGAGGCTTTGGTTTGATTCACAGTGGGGATTATTATTTTATTCTTACTACAGTTTTTTGGTTTTAACATGCATCTCTCTCTTGAAACCTTCTGTCTCACCATGTGGAATCATGGCATAGTGACAGAGCACTAAGACAGTGGTTGGGAGTGGCCAGGGTTTGATTTCCAGTTGTGAACATTCTTTTACTCGAGCTACAGTTTATGTTGTTAGTACACATCTATTGTACATGAGAAATCAATAGATGTAATTGTTGACATCAGTGATATAGCTTTCAGCACTTGTAGTTTCTTTCCAGACCATGGAACTGTTAGTGACCTTGTCACAAAGAACACAGAAAACAGAACTATTTCACTCAATCAAGATAAATCAATCATAACAGGGGTAATGGGGGCTTATTAATCATAGTTCATGGGCCTTTTTATTTTATAAAAGATCATTATGATGCCAGAGTCACTAGTACTGGAACTGATAAGGTAAAAAGTTGAAAGTGTGTAGATTGTGTGGGGTACACTTGTTTATTCTGTAAGGTGTATGTGTGTGTTTGCATGCATGCATGTGTCTGTACTGGACATCATCTGCAAGTACATTGTTTTGCATGTACTGTATGTGTATCTTTTACTGTCAGAAATGACACATCCATACCCTGGGGCTTCTCAATAGCATTGGCATTTTGATTTTTTTCCCCGTTATTTTCTGTTTCTATCCTGTCACCACCACAACCTACATCCAGGCCTCTGACAACAATCCAGCCTCATTGGTCCCACCCACTGCATTCCTAACTTCAGCATTTTTTATTTTTGTCCAGCAAACTGACAATCCTCCAGACATCACATGGGACAGTTCATGGTGGGAAGATCAACCACCAGGCTATGCCCAGGTGTAAGGCACTTGGAAAGGGCTGAAGAAATTAAATATACCTGGGCTCTCATCCTGCCTTAGTGGGGTGGTTCCTTTGTTGCTCTTTACCATTTGGGATGTCACTTTCAAGGGTGTCATGGGTGCACACACACTGTGCCCACCAACCTCAGCAATGTCCTACCCACCTGCAAGCCCTTTGACCACACTACCACCTGTTGTCACCCTTCCTTTTCAGAGGGGGAACACTTCCTCTGGAATGTTCAATCCTATTACCCAGCTGGCCTCAATAGCCCTAACTTGTTCACAAACCTGGGTCACTGGTATCACAAGGAGAAGCCCTTCCACTGTACTCATGTGGTGGCATATTGTAGGTTCTCTTGTTAATATAGCCTTTTTTTCCATTCAATATTCATTTTTCAGTTACTGTACTTACTGTAGTTATTCAAAAGCCCAGTGACATCAGTTGAGTCGTATATCTGCATGTAAAGCTTTATTGAAAGTGTGATAGCAAGGGCACCCTGCAGTCCACAGGTGTCCCTTCTCTCTCAGGCTTTGCCCAATAGACCATCTTGACCAGCATTGCCATGCCCAAAGTCCCCTCTTTAGCAAGAGTGAAGACCCTGGTGCACTGATAGCCCATTTGTTTGCTACATTCTACTATTCAGACTCCCCATAGCAAGGGTCTCTGCAGTGAGAGGACACACATTGCTCTCTCAGAAATACTTTACCCTGCACTCCTGTTCCAGGTACCTTTTGTCCAGGGAAGTAGTCACACACAAATCAGTTGCTGTAGACTTTCTGAAAAAAAATATCTAATTATCCTCTTTACCTTTAGAGTTAGTGTCTTTAAAAATGTTTTTTATTTATTTTTTTTTATTTTATTCTTTGGTAACTGGGTAAGGTCCACTAGGCACATATGCCTGCTTTCAGGGGTGACCTGGGAGCACTGGGAGGTTAAGTGACTTGCTCAGAGTCATGCAATATGCAAGTGGAGGTTGCAAGAATCAAACTCAGTTCTGGTCTGCTGGATGTATCAAGCTCATTCACACCTCATTCCTCTAACCTCTAGGCTATACTGCCAGCCCAAATGAATGCCCTTTACCATCTGTTCTATCCCCTAAGCATGTTGTATCTCCACCTTCCTTTGAAGTGGTTCCAAAAAGTTCAAAACCTCATCAGCGGGTTCCTTTGGTCAAAGAAACCCGGGCATTTCTACATCCCACTGGGAGTCCCAAAACAATATGGCAGCCTTACATTACCCAGCTTTTATCATTACTATCTGGCCAGTCATATAGCGAAATATTTCAGATGGACTGAAGTTCCCCTTCCTCTGGAAGAACCTAATTATCTTCTCCTCTGGTTACAGATCAAATGCCATATTATAAATGACTCGACTATTTCCCCAGATAGCCTCCTGTTTATCACCCCTATGAAACTGCCAGCGTCTCACCATGCCTTGGTTTTTTATATTTCTTTGAAGGTTCATACACAGCTTTGTTGGACCCTTAAGTATGACTACCCTAAGAATATTTCTCAACTGCTGTGTCATCATTCTAATTATGGATAAGGGACAAATGATGACTCCTGGAAGAATGCTTCCTGTTGCAGGACAATGAATTCATAATTTAACTAACCAAGGACAGATTTGTACCACCCCAGAACTCTTGATTAAACTCCAGACCTGCCTAATTGCACCTTTGGTATATACCATACTCAGCTCCTTTTAACTAGTTGGTTCGGCCCAGCATCCTGGTCCAGCAACCAAAATGAGTTACTCCACATGCTTCAGACTCTATCCTAGCAGCCTCAGCCCATATCTAAAATTGTATCCACTCTCTTTTTCAAATTTTACCAGGAGGTGAAAAGACAATCCCCTTTTTGGTCTTCCTCTTTCCCTTCTAAAGTTTTCCACTAGGAGCAGATATGACAGGACCTCTATACCCACACCTCGAATGACGGGATTCACCTCACACAATTCTATATTCTCCACAATATTTATTTTACACCTTCCAAACTGGCAGCAGTGGGGAAATCCCCCTCCTCTTCATGTGTTAGGTGTGGTTAGGATTTGAGGGGGAGGGGGATTTTCCTGTTTGACATTTATTAGTATTGTTTTATATGTTTTTCTTGTTGTTCCTTTTCTTCCATTGAAACTCAATAAAGTATATTGAAAAAAAGGAAAATATCTAATTAATTACTAAATTCTGGTTAGCTGGCTATAAGAGTAGCAAAGAGGTAAATACAATATTTTCACATAATCCATAGAGACAGTAAGCGTAACAGGATTTAGAGCATACTGCTTGCAGGAATACACTTGCCTATCATCCTAACACAGTTACAATGTTAATTAACCTCACTATGCACACTAATCTCTGTTATCTCAAGCCTCCCTTCAGAGTCATAGCTGGTTCCACCACTTAACAATGTCAGCAATGCTGCTGACATCCCTGATAGCGACAGGAATAATGCCGATTGTCAGCATTGCTCCCATTGGGACAAATTCTTTTTCTGCAGGGGGGCTTCACACACACCAGCCCCCACACACACACACATCTCTAAATATACAACTCTGAGTTGTTTTGGGGATGGAGTGGAACACTAGGAGTTGCAGTGCCATTGTACAGAGCACCACCACAGTGACCTGGTGAAATGTGGCACTATGGCGGTTTTTGCTGTGGAATTCTCACTGCTTTGGGGTGATACTATCATTGCCCAACCCCTTCCTTGGAATAGTTCACCTCCAATCCTATTAAAAGAAGAATGATCCTCATGCAACAGTTCCTCTTCACCTCTCTCTCTCTCTCTTTCTCTGTGTGTGTGTGTGTATATATATATATATATATATATATATATACTCTATAGATATAGTAATATATATATATTACTCCCCCTCTCACTCCTAAAACCTCCCTCTTTCCCCCTCCATATCTCTCCGTCCCCTGCATCACCCTCAGCACCAACACCATTCGCCCTTCCTCTCACCTCACCTATACCTACCCCCATGCTCCTAAGCATACTAGTCCCCCCAACTCCAACAGGCTCCTGTGCTTCCCACTGCAGCTCATGGCTGCACAGGCACTCAAGTTCTAACCTGTCACACTAGAGTGCTAATAGCACTTACGTAACTAATGTATTTCCCCTTAGAGTATCCATTGTATATTCACCCCTCCCCTGTAGTGTTTGCTCTGCTTTGCTCCAACCATGACTGTACACTTGATATGTATACCCATGACGTGTTTGTAGTGTTTGCTCTGCTTTGCTCCTACCATGACTGTACACTTGATATGTATACCCATGACATGTTTACCCTGTCCCTGTTGTGCAAGTTTATATTGCTCTTACCTTGCATTTTACCTATGTCATATTTACCCTGTCGATCCTGTTAATTGTTCTGTATTCCTCTCCTTATGTAACAAGCTCATTTGTAATACCTCCAATCGATGTATATTGTCCCTCTGGTGGGGTACTCAATTATTAGGGGGATAGAACTGGGAGGAGCAGGGAAAACTGAAGTAAGGTGCCTGCCTGGTGCCATGGCTTGGAGAGACAGGAAGCGCATCCTCAGGCTCACGAGAACAGCTGCACGGAAGTCTGAACTGGACATCATTGTCCACCTAGGGACAAATGACTTGGCTAATCATGAGATTAGAGTAGTGCAGAAGGACTTTGTAGAATTGGGGAGGGGCCTAAGACAAGTAGCACACACAATATTCTTCTCTGAGGTGCTGCCTGTCAATGGCATGAGTGAGGCGAGGGTACTTTGCACCATGCAGTTTAATGAATGGTTGAAAAATGGTGTGGAGAACAGGGTTTGCTTCACTGGGGACTGGGGTTCCACCTGGAGGGACACCAGCCTATACTGGCAGGATGATCTGCATCTGTCCAGGAAGGGAACAAGTCTTTTGAGCAATCGGTTTAAATGCTTCATTGGCAAGCTTTTAAACTAGTCAAGGGGGGAGGCACTGATAAGCAGCAGGAAAATCCCATCCTCTCCCTACAAAACAGGGTACTAAATGAGAAAAAGACCAAGGTAGACAGGTCAGTGGAGGATGCTGCAGAAGAAGGTAAAGCCATCAAAAAATGGAGAGCAATGAGTACCAATGCCCGTAGTCTGAGTAACAAGCTTCCTGAATTAGTGGCATTGATGGAGAACGAACATCTGGATATCGTGGCAGTCACGGAAACATGGTACACACAAAACCATGACTGGGACATAAACATACCAGGATACACTATCTACAGGAGGGACAGGGAGGGTGAAAGAGGAGGAGGATTAGCTCTTTACATAAGGGAAGGAATCAAAGCAACAGAACAAAACAGAAAACAGGGAGGAGAAGAAGCACTGTGGGTAAATTTGGAGACCGGCAATGGCACCACAATCCTCACAGGGGTTGTATACAGACCCCCTTCTCAGGGGGAGGAAATGGACAAAGAAATGATAGAAAGAATACTTAGAATGGCAGAAAAAGGGGCGATATTGCTGATGGATGATCTGAATATGCCAGATGTTAACTGGAGTGCAGTTGCAGCAGCCACTTCAAAGAGTGGGGTTATTCTAGCTGCCCTACAAGGGCATGCCTTAGACAACTAGTATTGGAGCCCACTCGAGAGGGAGCAATCTTAGACCTGGTTCTCTCAAATGGAGATGAAGAGGATCACAGATGTAGAAGTGGGTAGCCATCTGGGAACTAGCGACCATCGAACAGTATGGTTCGCAATAAACACAGCAATAGAGTCAAGCCATACAAAGGCAAAAGTACTGGACTTTAGGAGGGCTGACTTTGCCAAAATGGGTGAGTGCCTAAGGAATGCACTAGCAAATGGGCAGGAAGGAGGGGTGGAAGAACAATGGGGAATAATAAAAACTGCCATCACAGAGGAACAAGCCTTGTGTGAAGCAAATTAACAAAATGAAATGATGTAAGAAACCACTATGGTTCTCAAAGGAAGTGGCAGTGAAGGTTCAAGAGAAAAAGAAAGCATTCAGGAAGTACAAGGAATCACAGAAGGAGCAGGAAAGGAACTGTATCAGTTAAAGCAAAAGGAAGCTGGGAAGGCAGTCAGAACAGCAAAGGCCCAAACCGAGGAAAAGATAGCCAACTCAGTTAAGAAGGGGGATAAAACCTTTTATAGGTACATCAGGGAGTGAAGGAAGACCAAGGGAGGGCTAGTGAGACTTAATAAAGAGGAGGGAGGGTGGGCAGAGGGTGACTGTGAAAAGGCAGAGATACTAAATAAATATTTTTGATCAGTATTTACAAAGGAAGTGGGGGAGGTACTTAAAACAAACAGTAGAAACACTCTGGATACAGAAGTTGATACCAGCCCATTTACAGAAGAAAGGGTTCGAAAGAACTCTTAAAACTGAAGGTGGACAAAGCAATGGGGCCTGATGGGATTCATCCCAGAATTCTAAAAGAACTAAGGGTAGAACTAGTGACATCACTGACTACCCTCTTTAACAAATCATGGGAGGATGGGGTGGTACCCAAGGACTGGAGAAGGGCAGATGTGATTCCCCTTCACAAAAGTGGGAGCAAGGCAGAAGCAGAAAACTACAGACCTGTTAGTTTAACCTCAGTGGTAGGGAAAATGATGGAATCACTTCTGAAGGAAATAATTGTTGAGTATCTAGAGGCCAGAGGGGCTCAGGACCCGAGGCAGCATGGATTCACAGCAGGAAGGTCATGCCAGACAAATCTGATAGATTTCTTTGACTGGGTGACCAAAGTAGTAGATCAGGGAGGGGCTGTGGACATGGCCTACCTAGACTTTAGCAAGGCATTTGACACAGTCCCACACAAAAGATTAATATACAAGTTAGCCAGCCTGGGAGTGGGTCCCAAGATGACATTCCTGGGTAAAGAATTGGCTGGAGAATAGGACACAGAGAGTAATAGTAAATGGAGTCCACTCTGAAGAAAGGGGGGTTACTAGTGGGGTACCACAGGGTTCAGTATTAGGACCAGTCCTCTTCAATGTCTTTATAAGTGACATTGCAGAGGGACTGGAAGGAAAAGTATGTCTCTTTGCAGATGACACAAAGATCTGCAATGGAGTTGATGCACAAGGTGGGGTGGAAAGGATGAGAAGGGACTTGGCAAGGTTAGAGAAATGGTCAAATGTATGGCAGCTTAGATTCAATGCTAAGAAGTGCAAGGTAATGCACCTGGGAAACAAAAACCCAGGGAAGAGTACACAATGGGGTGAGATACTAACAACAACAAAAATGGAAAGGGACCTGGGGGTAGTCATATCAGATGACCTAAAGGTGGGCAAGCAATGTGAGAGGGCAGCAAGGAGGGCTGGGGAGATACTGGGATGCATAGGGAGAGGCATCACCAGTAGAAAACAGGAAGTTATTATCCCTCTGTACAGACAGTTGGTGAGACCCCATCTGGAGTACTGCATGCAGTTCTGGAGACCCAATCTCCACAAGGACATAGACAGGATAGAGGCTGTCCAGAGGAGGGCAACTAAAATGGTGCAGGGTCTGCACCAGAAGACATATGAAGAGAGACTCAAGGAACTGAATATGTATAGCCTCGAGGAAAGGAGGGAGAGGGGGGACATGATAGAAACTTTCAAGTATCTCAAGGGAATCAACAAAGTCCAAGAGGGTAGCATCTTTCAAAAAAAGGGGTGTGCAAGAACAAGGGGGCACAATTTGAAGATAGAAGGGGTCGGCTCAGAGGTAATTTAAGGAAGTATTTTTCACAGAGGAGCTGTGGATGCATGGAACAGCCTTCCAGAGGAGGTTGTGGAGTCAAAAACAGTGGTGGAATTCAAGCATGCATGGGACAGTCATAAGGCAATTCTAGGGGGTTGGGGTAGGAAGAAGTAGGCTGCTGGTTAACTAGGATCTGCAGCTTATCCAATAGGTAGGGAAATGGGCAGACTGGGTGGGCCAAGCGGTCCTTTTCTGCTGTCAAAATCTATGTTTCTATGTTTCTGTCTTTCTATGTTTCTATGTATTGCATTACTGCTAAAATCATCTACTGCATGTATAACTGCCTCCTCTGTAACCCTCCCCCCAGGTCACACCGTGAGACGAGCATCTTTTTGCTCAGCGTGCCTTTCCTGGTGAAACATTTTCAATAAATAAATAAATATATATATATATATATATAGTCATATATACAGTATCTCCAGAAGTGCAGTGGAGTCTATAACCTGTGACACCACTTCTCCTGTACCAGAGTTATCTGATTGGCTGATTCAGATATCATACCTCACTCCATACCTCTCAACCTCCTGCCTCATAAATCAGGGACAAGGCTTAAAAAAATCAGGGACAAAGGACCATAATCAGGGACACAGCTTCAAAATTTGTGCTATCCATTCAGGAAGCTGATAAAATAAGGGGCTTAGTGTAAAATGCATTCTCTGAATAAGAATAGGTCTCTAACTTTAATGTCTGTCATTATTTTGTGCTCACAATCCCCACTGTTCAGTCACGGAAACATGTATTTTAGGAGGGACTAAGGAAAAGTTTGAGGCAAAATCAGGGACACTTGAGAGGTATGCCTCACTCTGGAGGTCTTCTACTGCCTCAACATTATGATACATAGGGCTGCTGGACAAACCATTTTCTTTCAAAAGTCATTTTGCACAACAAAAGAGTCTGACGTGTCCTGCCATTCCATCTCCAGATGAATTGTGGTTGGACTATTCATGTGAAAATGATTCCTCCTTCTCATGTTGCCTCATACAATAGGTCTTTAAAACTTACTTTGGTCTTGCTGCTGGCCAGATTTCACATACTGCATATAGAGTAGGATTTTGTTAAATAGCTAATGTATCGGTTGCATTATACAGAAAAAAGTTCAGTCATCGGAGTAGGCTCAACTGATGTCACTGAGTTCTATAAGTGCTAAGTAATTAACAAATTCATTTTGGGTAGGAAAAAGGACTACAATAATAAAGGACCCTATACAAGGTAAAATAGGACTGATTCAAATAAATACACAACTCAGTATGTCAGCTTTATTAAATAGAGTTCTCAAATGTCAAAATTTGTAAATTTTCCTAAAAAAATGTAACAGCAAGGTTTATGTTCCTTTTAATAGGGCCATACTGGCAAGAAGACATGTCTTAATTGTGAGTCCCTTTATATAAAAAAAAGTTTTATCAATTCATCTAATAATAAAAATATCAAATTACACTATTAGATTGAAATATGCATTATGATAATCAAGGAAAATATGAACAAATGCTCATTGTCTTCTTAAGAATTTGGATTTGAAAAATTGCTCATGCTGTGATGACCTTTTCCAATGGAAAAACTGTGATGATACTGTCATCTACATCATCCACTGTCTCACCACCTCATTTGATGTATTGTTTCTGTTTTATGTATTTTGGTGCATTTGGTTTAGGTGCCTATTACTCTGTAAAGGCCAAGCTGATTCATCTGTCTGCCTATTCTGACAGCTGTTTTAGATATACTGCATACTGAATGGCAAGTATTTGGAGGGGGGGCAATAGTTCAATATGAAAGTTGTGGCACCCATATTTTTACTTCTTTGTATAGACAACTGGTGCTGATTTTTAAAGGGGCTGTCCAAAGATTTCTAGTGCAGTCCAGTATTACTATGACATGGTGATTTTATAACCGCAACAATCTGATTGCAGTTTAGTCACCAATATTCTTAACAGTAGCACTTGTAAGTCTATATTTTGCAGAATTTCTGGCAATGTTTACAACAGTTTTGGTCTAAATTGCAATTTAATATGCTAAAAAGCAAGTCACACTACCAACAATACTGCAGTATGTGAAAACTGTCCCAGCTCTATATGATTCTATGGACATGACTTGTTCATAGATGCAGGTCAGTGAATATTTAACCCTTATAAAAATGTAATCATTATTGCTTATCAGAAATGGTAATTCTCTGATCAGCTAGAATAAATCAGTGGCAGCAAAGGTGACCACTGCATATACTTGACCCCTACATTTTGTCTGGGAACACCCATACTTAATTGCCAGTTATCAATAGGGTCCCACTCCCTTTAAGAGTCAGTTCTTGCTCAGCTACTATACTGAATATTCAACAGTTGCATACTTCCTTGCCTGTCTTCATTCAGGATCAAATCTGAGTTCTGATATAAAACTAGGGAAAGAGGGTATCCAATGTATGTTTGTTTGTTTTTTGTAACCAGGCATCCCATTTGGGCTTTGTTCAATGTACAGGGGTGATCCAGACATGCTTAACATTGAAGAAACATAATGAGCTCAATCACAACCTGAAAGAGACATAACAACATATAGTATAAATCTGAGTGACGTCGATTTACAATGAAAAAAATATGTTACAATTAGTACAACCATCTCAAAGAAACATAACTATACATAGTGTGAGCTTGAGTGACATGCTGATGTGCAGTGAAACAAATTGGTTACAGTTATTCAAAACAAATATATTTATTATGTTGACAGAGGTTTTTCTTTAAACTGGATTTGAAGATAGGATATATCATCACTTGTCTCAGTAGTACAACTAGAGAGTTCCAGATTTTAACTGCAGCTACAGTACTGTAAGTCATAGGATCAGTGACACATGGAGGTCTTAAAGAAAAGTGGTGGTTAACAGGTAAACATTAAAATACCTACATCATAGACGTTGGTTTGTTGGCTGCAACAGTTCATCCAGACACTTTGGAGACCCTGAATATAAAATCTTGTAGATTGTTTAGATAGTGTTACTAAATTTGTCTTGCTTCTAATGTTGGACAACATAAATTCAGAATGGAGTCAACAGTAATGTACTGTACTGCTTGCATAAAGCACAGAACATCTGACCCTATTGTTTATTGTGGAGAATTTTCAGGCATTTCATTTCTTTGGCTAAAATAGAGCTAAATAATGTAGCCTCATTATCTAGGAGAGGCATTTCAAAGGAGTTTCTCAGTTCAGCCACTCTTGCATGGGAGCCAAACAACATAGTTTTTCTTTTATGGGAGGGCTTTAAGCCTGAGGTTCAATGGGCTGAGCAACAATGTCACTCCCCTATCCGGCTTAAAAGGTCACCCATCCTGGACCCCGTCAAGATTCATTTTTCATTGCAGCCAGAGGCCACATTGGCTGCCAGGTCGGCCATACCGTCTTTTGCTCTATTTTCTGATTGTTTGGCCTCTGGCTGCTCCTGCTTGCTTCCCAGACTCATTCATCTTCCCAGCACTCCCTCCCCTGTTTCCCCTTCTTCACCCCCATTGCCTTGCTCCCACAACTTGCTTGCCTCTGCCTTGCTTGTCAGGGGCTGCTGCCCTGGCTATTCTCCCTGGTGTCAGAGCGTCACCTGAGGCAGTTGGTCCCCTGCTCTGCCTTTCCTGTAGAGCTTTATTTTTTCCATGCTCAATATTGCCCGGCGTTCTCAGAGCTGGTTCCCTGCTCTCTTGACCTCTCCTTTTCCCTTCTTCCTCGTTGCCTTTTGTGGAGCCTGTAGCTTATTTTTCTGAACCATTGACTTGCTGCTCTCAGGCAACCTTGGCCTGATTGACTTCATTGTCGGCTGCTGTAGCGCAAGCTCTACTTTCACCTCGGTGGGCGTCGGCATTCTTTTACCCATTTTCAGCCACTTAGCGTGCTTTCAACACTGCTGACTTGGCAGGCACTTTTGCCTTCGTCAGTCCTGCGGCTTCCTTTCTGCAGCTCCTGCCACTTCATGTGCACCTCTCCTGCTTAGCACTGCTTTCGGTAGCTTAGTGTGTGGCTCACTTCTTGTTGTTCTGGTTTACTCACTGCTTGCCTTGTGCTCACTCGCACTCCTGCTCTGCATCGGTCACTTCTGGGTCATCAGCAAACTGTCACTTACTCTGCTGCTGCACTTTTCGGGGATCTTTGCAGTCCTTCTGCCTCACTGATTGCTGAGTCCCACATTTTCAATCTCATTAGCATGGATGCCGGGGTCCTGCTTTGGCATGCAGATTTAATGCCACGGCATGGGGTGTAGCATGACCATTGTTCATTTTCTTCACCTCATTCAGGCAATAAGCAGTATAAGGGGTTTTCTACAATTGACTACACAATCTGCACTGAGTCTCTGCCACTTCCTTCTACATCTCCTAGTGCAGATTGTTGAGTGGGGCTTCTGTGCTACGGGTGTGGATGGCCTATGCATCTGAGGGTGAGTATTCCTACTTTGTCAGCCTTAGTTCTTTTGGCTTCAGATGGTGTCTGGTCAGTTGTCTAATCTGAGCTCGCTCAGTTGTTATTCCTTTGTTGTACTCAACCAATGACAAAATCAATGCAAAAACATACAGAACTGCTTCTTTTGGGGTTTGCTACACTCGCTCCTGCTGCTAGGAATATTTGCGGCCATGCAACCTGTTCACTCATCGACCTCAGTTGCTTGCCTCTTTCCTTCTTGCTACCTTTCTACAATACTTCAGGGGTGTCAACCCCATCACCTCCACTGTTGCCCGGGTTGGCTATTGTAGACCTAGCCCATCATAGAACCGCGGCCTTCCTGACACTTTAATTCGGGTTCCTGACTACTGTCTTCTCACAGTTATCTCTCACAGGTAATCCAGGTTCCTTCCGATCCAGGTCTACATTCAATATTCTTGGCTTCACTCCGTCATCATCATCTGGCTCCATCTGACCTGCTCTCATTCTTTCTTTTGGGCATACCTGTCATGGTCCGTATGCCCCTATACCTCCTCATCTGACTCACCCTCCTGCAGTTCTCATCCCACACTGGCTTGGTCCTACACTACCCTACCCCTTTGACCTTCCTACCATCCTTCATCCTTTCATACCTTGCTTTCGTGTACCAGCCTCCATGGCTTTGATCCATCATTGTACCTCATCCATTTCATATTTTGCCTTCCTCATCCTAGCACCTTTTCTCGTCCCTGCTAGCATGGATTCACTCCACTCATAGCGTCACTCCTCATCATACATCGTCCATTGTTGCTCCTCTTGATTGCTCAACCTGAGCATACCCTTTGGTTCCAGACATGCCGTCTTTTCCTCAGACTCTACCTCCTTTCAAGGAGCCTACTTCCATCGCTCTGTTGAGCATGCTACCTTTGTGCAAGTTCCTTTTCATGTTCATTCCTGTCTCCTCTTATTCACATTCCATATCTGCAATCAAGGATTCACTCCAATTGAGGCCTGTAATCGATTTTTCTTTTGGGCGTGCCTATCATGACTACTATGCCACCTCATCGACTCATGGCCATTCTGCCACATGTATCAGGTTCATAACTCTGGTCATTATTCATTCAACATGACCTCAAGGTATATCTATTTACATCACTTACTCGAGCATTCCTGTCATTAAATCTTATGCTATCTAGTCGACTCTGACCTCAGGATCTAATAGTTCACATTGCATACTCCAGCTTGTCTTATTGGCCTCAGTGTCTACCCACTTATATAGCTCAATCAAGCATAACTCTCATTGGGTCTTAAGCTACCTCACTGACCTGCTGCTTTCCTGTGGCAATCATCATTATCATCAGTCTTCATCATTGCCTCATGTTCCTTATTCAATCTGTGCTTCTTGTTCCCTCTTCCATCTGTGCTTTCTTTGGGGGTTTTCCCTATCCCATCATCATCCTCCCTACTCATATCCTTCTTGTTAACAAACCCGTCTCTTTAATAACATGTGTCCTCAAATCAAATGTCATCAGCCTGGAGGGAAGGCAACCTAGGCCTTTGATCCCCAGAGGTTTCCTCCTCAAAGGGGTTTTTTCCTCTCCTTTGTGCGAGTGGTCATAATATTACTTAGAGTTAGTGCTTTATTTGGTTAATTAGTTAAGTTCCACTGTTGGATGGAGGTGGATGGTGGCCTCAGCTTTCTCTTCTCTCCTTGGGAAGTCACCCCTCATCATCTTCTCAGAATTAATTCATTCCTCATCCTCGCCTCTTCAATGCTTGACACCTTTGGGTATTCTTTTTGGGCTTCTTCATAACCTAAGTTTAGCTGACACAATCATTCCCATGGCTCATGTAGGGGGAGCCCTCCTCTAAGGTTCCTTGCATTGTACTCCTGCAGGGTGGCATATCCCATGGATAGGGAGGCGGAAAGCCACAAGGCAAATCAAGTTACACCAGCATCATCTCATCTCATCCAGTTTGTGTAAGCACATTGAATTGGAGGGCTTTAAGCCTTGAGTTTTTATGGGCAAAGCAACAATGTCACTCCCCCATCAGGCTTAAAAGATCACTCATCCTGGACCCCACCAGGATTAATTTTTCGTTGCCCACCATCCAACCCTCCTCCTCCAGTGGCCTGTCTTACTTACTCATGGGTTTCTTCCTAACCTACCTTTAGCTGATGCAATCATTCCCACGGCACCTGCAAAGGGGGGTACCCTCCTCTAGGGTGCCTTGCATCGTACCCATACATGGTGGTACATTCTACAGATAGAGAGGCGGAAAGCCACAAAGCAAATCAAGTTACACAAGCATCATCTCATCTCATCCCATCCAGATGTGTAAGCACATTGCACTTATGATTAAGTATTTCTGTTAGGTAATGTGGACATCTCTGGCGTAATGGCTGCCTCCACAATAAATGTAACTGCAGCAGTGAAAGTTCTTAACAATAACATCCTATCTTCCGCTGACATTTTAGTGCCAATCTGTAGATGTCTTGCACCCAGGAAGAAGTGTGCACCATGTCATAGTGGTAATCTCCATTCTCCTAGGGTGCAAGACTGGAGGTTAGAGCTCAAATGGAAGAAATCTGGACTAGAATCAGATGGTCTTGCCCTGGTGGCTCATTGACATGAGTGCTAGAAGGCACTGATTGCAACTAGAAGGATTTTGTTGTCAGGCATCATTGCAGTTGAGAGAATAGAACCCCTGCTCTTTTCAGGATGGTAGAGGTAGTCTCTCAAAAACATTTGGAGATTTCACTCCAGTGAGGTGTGAGGATTTTTATTGATTCTTCTCTTCCAAACTTGCTGATATAAGGGCCAAAATTTCCTCCATGGTGAAGTTTCTCGGTTGCAGTGGTTGGGTGCATAGATGATGGAAACATAGATCATTTGGAACATTTCCTCTCGACTGACTCCATAAAGACCTGCCAGTTGCTATTGAATATATGCCCAAACCACTGTTGGGTAGGTCCAGCTCCCACCTGTCTAATAAAGGTTAGAGGTGTTGTGCTGTGTGAAGTACTCATTGAAATGTTCAGTGCCTCTCTGAGAGGGTATGCTCCCTGTAGCATTTAAATAGGGTGTTGTATGGATCCTCCTAACAAGGCTTATTTAGATAGGGATGATTTTGTGAGCTTAAAACCTGATGTTTTTGGAAAGATGTTAGTTTAGGGTAGAATAGGCTGAAAAGCTCAGAATGGAAAACAGGACTCTTCTATGACCATTTTTGTACCACATATAGAGAGGAAGCAGTATTCAAAGCATATTGATGTTACTAAATAAGGAACATGAGAAATCTAAACGGATACTGGATACATTGATTAATTCCACTGAACTAAAGAAACCACATGTACTAGCCCATTTAGGGAGAAAGGTGAGAAAATGTGAAGGGATGGCATGGGGTCATTATGTTGTAAGACATAATGCTGCAGGGCACAATCATGCTGTGCGATTTATGTCATAAGGCATATGTCTTTGTTCTGTAGGGACACTGCTCCCCCACACCACCCATTATGGGGGGCTGCACCTCCGACCCCCCACTAAAGAATCTCAACTCCAGGAGGGTCCAACTCGGGGAGCGCACAAGTCTGGGTTGCCATAATGCCATAAGCTATTAAGTGTGCAACATTATGACCCGGTATGTGAAGGGAGCCATATAAATTTTTCTTTTCTGCTTCTCCTTCAGGCCATCTGTAGTCTTTCTCCTCACTCACTCATACCCCTACCCATTGCCACCATCCACTACCTCAGATGGTAGCCACACTCGGGGTAACCGAGTGTAACCCTTCACCAGATGGGTCCTCCACCTCTGAGGAGGAAGGCACTGGTGGGGTCTGGCCAGCACAACTATTTGGCCCTTCAGGTGCTGCTGAAGTGGTCTCTGGGGGACAACCAGGGCATTTTGTGGTGGTGGGGAGACCAGATGTTGGTCATCCAGTTGAGCGGAGGAGAGTTGTTTCCTGTTTTTCTCCAAGGGCATGGCTTGCTATGATGTCTAGGTGCATGCCAACGTCTGCCACAACCCCCCTTAGCTAGTCGATTCACATGCTTGCTGTGCCCCAATCTCCATCGGGAGTCACCAACAGCCCTCCCAGAGAAGGTGAGCAGTCATCAGATGCTCAAGCCTTCTCCTCCTGGCATGCCTGCCAGTGAATCTGGGTCTGTTCCTGAATCCAGATTGCCAGTGTCACAAGCGGAAAACCAACCACTGCACCGATGTGCCGCTTGTCTCTTTTTTTTGTGCAAAGCTCCAGCACTCTGTCAGCATCTTGATCTATGGAGAAATTAAATCCAATCCTGGTCCAAAAACTTCAATATTTTTGAACAAAAGGTTATATAAAAAAAGAGTAGTTTTCTTGCATTCTAATGTAAGGAGCTTTATACCAAAGATGGATTTAATAAGAAACATTGTAATTGGTTGGCCCAGTGGCATGGAGGACTGAGGCATTGGGCACCTCACTTTCTGCCATGCAAGCAACCTGGGTTCAGAAACAGATGCGGGTCACTGGGGGCAGCCAGGTTTAAGCATCCATAGGACAGTTCTTCTCCTTTGGGAAGGGGGGTTACAGTGCCTTGATGCTCATCGGACAACCATAGGTATACTAAGGAGGAGAGAGACTGGGGGCCATGATCACAGATGACTTGAAAGCTTCTAGCCAGACTGCCAAGGCAGTGGGAAAGGCCAGTGTGATGTTAGGATGTATTGGGAGGGGAATCACAAGCTGAAGGAGGGAGGTAATGGCTCCACTGTACAAGACCCCGGTGAGACCTCACCTTGAATACTGTGTACAGTTCTGGAGACCTCACCTAAAAAGGACATTAACAAAACAGAGACAGTGCAGAGGAGGGCAACCAAAATGGTGAATGGATTACATCACAAGCCTTATTAGGAGAGTGAGGGACCTAAATTTGTACACACTAGAACATAGGAAGGAGAGAGGTGACATGATAAAAACATTCAAGTACCCCAAGGGCATAAATAAGACAGAAGGGGACAACATATTTCAGCTCATGACATGCGATTGAAGGGTGGCCACATAAGTGGAAATATTAGGAAGTTCTTCTTTACTGAAAGGGTGGTGGATGTATGGAGTAGCCTGCACCAGGAGGTGGTGGCAGCCTTTACTGTAGTGGGTTTTAAACATGCATGGGACAGAAACAAAGGAATAATAGAGGTAGGAAGGAAAAGCTAAGCCAATGACCAATAAGGGACACTGGTTGCTTTGTGAGTTAGCGTAAAGGGGTAGACTGAATGGACCTGGCGGTCCTTATCTGCCAACAGACTCTATGAATCTATGAGTGCAGTAGAGTCAAGCAGGGGAAGGTGCCACATGCAGGATATGGTGGCATCTTCACAGAGGCAGTGCTTGCACATCATAGAAACATAGAATCTGTTGGCAGATAAGGACCATACAGCCCACCTAGTCTGCAAATTTCCTTACTAGGATTGGCAATCCCTACTGTTATCTGGACTACCTTTCCCCTGCTCTGCTATACAGTAGGGTGCTTTTATGCTAATCCTACATGCTTTTGAATCCCTGTACTATTTTCACTTCCACCACCTCTGCTGGTAGGCTGTTCCATGGATCCAGCACCCTCTCTGTGAAAAAATGCTTCCTAGCATTACCCATAAGCCTCCCTCCCTCCAGCCTCATGTTATGCCCCCTTGTCCTTGTGCACTTTCATTTCTAAAATAAGCTCCCTTCCTGTACCTTGTTTATTCCTCTAAGCCACATGATTTCTCAAATGGTGAGTCCAGCCTCCCAGGGGAGGCCCCAACCTGTTCCAGGGTAGGATTAAGTAAAACCTTAAAATGTACTATATTTAAATGTCAAGTTTTGGATGCTTTGTGTGAAAGGATGCAGCAAACTGAAAGTGAATAATGGCATGCAAATCTATATACAAAATGGTTACCAGGAAAACACGCTCAACAAGCACTTGTTTCCTGGTATGACATGGGGGAAAAGCTGAATGGAGGAAATACAATTTTTGGAAACTGTGCAAAACAAAATGCAAAATAATACAAATGAATAGGAACAAGATAACAATTGAACCATTATACTGGCTGTAGAAAAGCACAAATACAAAGGCTCAGCAGAGAAATACTAGGAGCAAGGCCAGGAGGGAGCAAAATGGTCCCCAAGAAGGTGTTTAAGAGCAGGGTAAAGCTGACAAAGAAAACAGTCTGACTCATAGAGGTATTGCAACAAGCGGTAAATAGGGCTAAAACTCAGAAGTGTGGAGCAAATAGGCCGACCTGGGGGGGGTTAAGAGAGGGAAAATAATAGCATCAATAAAATGACAATAAACTCAACTACTCACATGCATTTCATTGTATTCCTCCTGTAATGTGCAAAGTATGATAGTTGTTCTAACTATGGGGAAGCCCAAAATTATTTCTATATTAGGGAAGGCTCAAGATCTTTTCCAAGGCTTAGGGGAGGCTCACTATGACAAAGTGTGAGAACTCCTATCTAAGGAATTTGAAAGTCTCTATCACATTCCCTCTATCTCTTCTCTCCTCCAGTGAATAGCTGTTTAGTTCCTTGAGACTTTCCTCATAAGGCTTGTGGTGGATTCCGTGTATCATTTTTGCTGCTCTTCTCTGGACTGCTTCTATTCTGCCTGTGTCCTTCCTGAAATACGGTCTCCAGAATAGGACACAGTATTACAGAAGAGGCTTCACCAGTGATCCATACAGTGGCATCACCACTCCACTCCTCCTACTGATTATGCCTCTTCCTATGCATCCCATCATTCTGTTTGTCTTCCCCACTGCTTTTTTGCATTGCTTGGCTGACTTCAGGTCATTGGGTGTGATAACCCCCAGGTCTTTCCCATGACTTGTGGTGGCTAGAACCTGCCCCCCATCCTGTATTCCTCTCTTGGGTTTCTGTGTCTCAGGAGCATTATCAATCACTTAGGGTTGAAACCCAACTGCCAAACCCGTGACCATTCCTCAAGTAGTCTTAGGTTGTTTCTCATTTTATCTAGCCCCTCCTGTGTGTCGACTCTGTTACAGGTCTTGATGTCATCTAAGAACAAGCATACTTTCCCCTCCAGTTCTGCTGTAATGTTGCTTATGAAGATATTGAATAGAACTGGAACTAGCAATGATCCCTGTGAAACCCTGCCAGTTATCTCCCCCTCTTCTTATTTTATGCAATTTACTACCACCCTCTGGGTCCTGTATTTTAGCCAGTTACCAACCCATTTTACCACTTTAGAGTCCAAACCCAGATTCCCCAATCTGTTAAGCAACTTCTATGAGGAAAGGTGTCAAAGGTCTTACTGAAATCCAGGTAGGCCACATCCACTGCCACTCCCTGATCCATCACCCTGGTCACCCAGTCAAAGAAAGATTTGTCTGACAGGACCTACCCTCAGTGAATCAATGCTGTTTTGGATCTTTTGCACCACCTGACTCCAGGAATTTCACTACCCTCTCCTTAAGCAGGAACTCCATTAGCTTCCCCGTCACTGAGGTCAGGCCTACAGGTCTGTAATGGCCTCCATGGCATATGTGATGGCCCCTTAGGGCAAAAAAGTAGAAGAGAAACAAGAGGCAGGATGATGACTGACCCCCCCCCCACAGGCCCCACACTGGGGAAAAGGCACCTCCAGGAGAGAATCTCTGGGTGAGGGTGAGCAAGGAGAGAAGTAAGTCCTGGAAATGTTGGGTGATGGGGATGGGGTGGTTGGTCCGATGGGGGTGTCTGGGCAGCGAAGGTGAAAAATATACAATAAAAAAGAAACATTGCAATAGAGAACTTTTCAAATGTCATGATTCTGAAAGAATCTTGGTTGAATGAAAGAGTGGGAGATGATATGTTAAAGACAGAGAGTTATAGTTTAATCAGACAAGACAGGAATAAAAGGGAAGGGGGAATAATTGTTGTAATACCTGTGTTTATAAGAAACTGGATATAAATATGCTGAATGATGTTTGCAAAACATTGGGAATCAAGGTAAATATTTTAGGGGTAAACCATTACTCTTGCTAGAGAACTACAGGCCACCCTAATTTTTTGCTCCAAAAATTGTAGAATTAACTAAAATTGCATTGCCTTGTATAAAATATCACAAACTTCTCCCTATGGGAGATTTTAATACTGACGAGTAATACCGAGAAATCTTGACATTTACAGAACATCACTCTATCACTGTTCTTGGAGCAGCTGATTGAGGAGCCTATGCAAGTAAATCACAAGTCTCCATATACTTAACAGTGACAATGTTAGACAAAATTTTCACTACCTCTCCTTATTTTTGCAAAGAATCTGGTACTATGGCTGATTTTAATAATGACCATCACACAATATTTTTAATTTAGGAGAAAACTTAAGCCTAAGGGATGGTGCAATATAGATCCTCAAATTGATTTGACTAGTTGTATTTTGAACTGATGACTGATCTGAATGGCCAAAATTGTGACAGACTGCATTTAATTTCACACTTTCTTTTCACCCTGCTCCCTGTAGGCCCCCTTCTGCCTATCCTTGTTCCCAGCCCCGTCACCTTGGTATCTCCAAGGTTTCATGGGTTCCTTCCATTGTTCACCCAGAGCTTTCTCCCTCTGGCAGGGGTGACAGAGGCTCCCTCCAGCTTTTGTTGTGTACAGGACATGATTGGGGAGGGACTGTACCTCAGTATTCAGGTGTGGGGCCTGCAGAGCAGGCTGCTTCATCCTACATATGGGGAGTGTTTTTACCTGTTGCATTCACTAGTGATCTGGGATGTTGGCATCAGGGGCACATCAAGAAAGTCCATACATGAGCATGTTGCATGTGGCGCTTGCTGACATCCTGCCTCTCACTAGCCACTCTAGCTGCAATGCCACCTGTGGTCATCCAGGTGGCAGTAAAGCAGCAGGGCTGACTGTCCTCCCTCTCTGGAGAAGGAGATCGTCCACTGGTATGCTTGATCCTTCTCCTCCTGGGTAACCCCCTGCATCCGGAATTCATTCCCAAACTCAGACTACTGGAGTGGGAGAGGTAAGGTGCTAAGTGCACCACTCCACTACACCAGCAAGCCGGCTATTTAATTTCAGACTTAAGTGATGCCTCTAATTATTTTGTGTCTGAGTTAAAATCACTCTATGATAAACATTTTCCATAGAAATTTTAAAAAGTAAAAAAGAATTCTGTGGTAGTATTTGGCAACTATCTGATGAAACTGCAAATAGGAAAAAAAATTATTGGAGTTGGCCCACAAAATAAGTACCCCTGGGAACCTGTCCAGCTACAGTGCAGCAAAGAACAAGTATGTAAAATAAGTGAGGGCTACAAAGGAGAACTATTTTAAGAATAAAATGAAGAGTTAGCTGAGTACCCAAAGACTTTATGGGAAACTATTAAACTACTAAATGGGAAGGATAATTCTAGAAGTGAAATTAAAATATCAGATGATGGAAAATACTTCACCACAGAACCACAACTCCCAGAAAGATTCAATAAATTCCTTGTAAATGTGGGAATTCCCATAGGTGTTGCATAACAGACAGAAAAAAAGGGATATCATTGAAATTCCATATGGAAATAGTAAAGCGTTTACCTTCAATGAAATTACCGCAAAGGAGGCAAGTGACCTCTTATGTAAGTTAGAAATTAACGAAAGTTGTGGGACAGATAATCTTGCTCCAGAATGTTTAATGTATTCAGCTTTGCAGATCTCAGAGCCCTTAACTAGAAATGTGTGAAGTTGCTGAAATTCACTCCACCAAAAAAATATACGAATTTCAGAAAATTTGCAGAGCTGAGGACAGCAATTAACCTTGATATTCATCATTTGGACTGGCTAAATCTATTGGCAAATGGACAATTCACCTGGTGAATAACAAGGTGAGTGGTTTGTAAAGTGAAGATACTAGCATCACTAACCTCCCACTTACACCCTCCTCCCTCATGCCCCAGTGAACATCATGCAGCTGCTGAGAAATGTAGTCCCTTCCCCACCCTTGCATCAAATACACTCCACTCACCTCCCCCACCCAACTACTCTAGTCCAACTGCCCTGAGCAGAAACACCAAAAACCCCACCCAACCCCTCTCTGGCCCCCTCCACCCTCCTCCTCCCACCAGCACCCACAAAATACCTGCAAATAAAGCTGACATTCCCCTGGTGCAGAGCACCTGCTCTGTTCTGTTCCAACTCCCATCTCATAATGGCTTTAATGAATAAATGGTGATGTCTTTGCTCCTAGTAAAACCTAATTGGTTAAAAATTCAACCAATCAGAATTTCACTAGAAGCAAAGACATCACTGTTCATTTATTGGCACCATTACCAGATGGGGAGTCAACATTGAACAAAGCAGATACCCTGCTGCACTGGGGGACCATTTCATTATTAATTTTGTGTGTGCTGTTGGGTGGCGGAGGGTAGTGAGAACCGGTGGGGGTTGAGTTGGGGTCTGGGACTCTGGGTGTTTGTACAAAAAAAGGGGGACATGGGTGAGGGGAGGTGAGTGAAGTGTATTTGGCATGCATGTGTGGGGAAATGATTAACTTCAACAGCCAGCCTGCCAGCTGCAGCAGTGCAATGGAGGGGTGTAAAATAGTTATATCTGTGTTCTTGGGTGTCCTTGGGTGGGAGGAAGGTCTGATTTCACAACACAGTGGGTGTGGGGAGGGTTTTTAAATTTCCAAAAACAAAATCCACCCACAAAGTTGGTAGTTCTGTCACCTACATTGCTCATTTTTTCACAAATGCAAATATAGCAGATTCGCACCAACTTCACCAGCAAATTAAAAATGTACAACATCTGCACCCTTAAACTTGTTCAATTGGTCCATAAGAACTGGTAAATTCCACAGGCTTGGAAAGGGGCCAGGGTTGTCCTTTTCATTAAGGGAACAGCGCTATCCTGATGGCCAACTACAGGCCCATTTCACTATTGTCAGTACTGGCCAAACTGCTAGACAGAATATGCCGTAAGCCAAACAGCTGCAGTCCTTTCTGCAAAGTAATGGCTAGCAAGACAAATTTCAGTCAGATTTTCACAAAAAGCACAGCACTAGCCCCTCTGTGTCAAAGGTCTTGGATGAGTTCTACAAAGCAATGGGACTTGGTAAGGTTACAGGGGGCCATCTCTGCTGACCTCTCCAAGGACTTTATTTTATTTATTTATTTTATTTTAACTTTTGTTAACCATGTAAGTGCAATGAGGCAAGGACCTTTTCATGCACTACCAGAGGCCATATTACAACAGCCAAGATGTTACAACAAAACAATGCAGACTTACTGTAACACATACAATAAATATTTATAAAAATGATTTACGCTGAAGTTGAGTACGATAATGTTTCTTCTGTTCCTGTTTAAAAAATTCATGATTAAAACTACTAGATGGATTATGCGATTCTATTGAAGAAACTAGAAGTGGTTAGATTGAGTTCCAGGGCCATAAACTGATTTAACAGCTATCTTTCAGGTTGGACCCAGAGAAATATAAAAAATGGGAGACAGACAGGTGAGCTAGTAATAAAAGAGGACTCCCACAGGGGTCTGTCCTAGCCCCCCTTCTTTTTACATTATATTTGGAAGGCATGGGGAAAGCATTGGAGGTGCAAACTACTGTACTATGTGTAAGTTGACAATACAGTGGTCTACACCTCTGATGATTCTGTGGAAATGGTACAATCACATTTACAACTAACCTTCAAAGGCATTCAGTTTTTCTTTAAACAGTCCTCCTTAAAATTAAATAAAAATAAAATAAACATGCTATTTGGGACAACACACACACATTACATAACTCAGATAAAAAAACAATTAGCTATCTTTTCTCAAAAAAAGGAAACAAGATAGAACAAGTAGAGGGGTATAAATATTTGGATTTCTGGACGGATCCTTCAGGATCAGGAAATGTACACATAACCAATGTTATAAATAGAATTGGAAATTGTTTATGATTTTTGTATCTGTACAGGGGTTGCTGTGCTTGGATCCTGAGATGAGATTGAAAATATCACAAACCCCGATATTCCCTAGTATTGGTTATGCAGATCTTTAGAGTATCACATAAAGGATAAGCAAACTAAGCTTAATATATGGTGTAATAGATTGGTGTGATTTATCTTAAATAGCCCCTATAATACCCACTGATGCAAACTTTACTACTAATTGGGCTGGACGTCTGTGACACACAGGCATAAATTGCATAAAATGTTATACAGTACTCATTTAAATGTGTGCAGGGTGATGTCCCAGTTTATTTACTGGAATGACTTGTCCTTAGAGAGAAGCTTGCATCTTTAAGAAATGGCCATCCCTTGGAATTGGTAAGCCAATGGACACATACCGCAAGAGCTATGCACTTTAGTTATTGGATGCCCCATGTGTGAAATTCAATACTGGAAAATTTCAGTCACCAAGGAAGGAAATGCCCCACCTCAAAACAAACAAAATCTTGGTTCTTGTCATTCCCACACCACTGCGATAAATGTAGTGAGGGAATAACATAAATCTAGTCCATAGCACTATACCACAAATCATGCTTCAGTCTGTTTTGCACAAAATGAAAACTAAAAGTTGATATACATAAGAACTGATGTAATTAAGTACAATGCTTTTTCTTTGTATGCTTTATGATAGATGTGTGCCTACACAGACTCGGAGCTGCTATTTCATTTAAATCAGTAGAGATTTGGTGCTCCACTTGGAGCTACTGTTTAATTTTAAATCAGGATCTTTATTATTTAATTTAAATCATAAATCAGGCTCCTCTTGGAACTACTATTTAATTTCTCTCAGATCTACTATTTAATTAAAAATCAAGATCCTTTGGTGCTCTGCTTGTGAAGCTACTGTTTAATTGTAATCAGGAAGTTTTAATTAGTCTGTTCTCTGACTTTGAGCTGTTTAAAACCAAAAATTAAGAGAAATTGGTGATACTTTTGGGGGGAGCAGTGGCTCGGAGTTTGTGTGAAGTAATTATAACCGTTTTACTAGAGCCTGTGTCAATGAATTTACGGTCATTGCACTAGTGTTTATATAAAGAACTGAAAGCCATTTTGTTGTAGAGGTTTTGTTTTAGAACTTGCTGTATGTACAGAAAGCCATCTGCTCAGATTGTACTGCAAAATTCATAAAAATGCTCTGTACCTGCCTCCATTCTTGTCTGCTCCTCCCTCTCCACTCCAATTTTGGTCTCCTGCCAATTTTGGAAATATACTCTGAATCTGCTTCCATTCTTCTTTGCCCCTCCCTCACCACTCCAATTTCTGCCTCCTCCTGCTGTAACTGGATCTGTAGCCACCTCCCTCAGCACCTTTTAATTCATTACCCTCCCTCTTTTCTTTTCTCAGTCCCCCTTCCTGTGCTGGGCAACAGGCCATCTGATCAGTAGCCACTTGCCAGCAATCCAATTAAGATATGGACTTCCAGGACCCACTCGGAGACTGTGCCCCTGCCTTGCATTTTAAATTTAATGCCTTTCTGCCCTCATGGGTCTCCAGGGACTTTCTTCCCTTACAGATGGTTTCCTGAGCTTTCAATTAAGTTATGCGCTCCTCTTTAAATGAATGAACTTCTGTGCCTACACAGACTTGGAACTGCTATTTCATTTAAATCTGAAGAAACTCTGAGCTCACTCAGAGCAACTGTTTAATTTTAAATCAGGATCCTTTGATGCCCTGCTTGCAGAACTACTGTTTAACTTAAATCAGGATGTTTATTATTTAAATTTAAATAATAAATCAGGCTCCTCTCAGAGCTACGATTTAATTTCTTTCGTCACTACTATTTAATTTTAAATCAGGATCCTTTGGTGCTCTGCTTGTGGAGCTACTGTTTAACTGAAATCAGGAAGTTTAATTAGTCTGTTCTCCAACTTTGAGCTAGTCCTCATCCTTGCTTCATGGCATCTCCCCACCCTCTCACCTCCCATCTACCCTATTAGGACACTTAATTTTATAGTCACACCGGTGTTCTCTGATTGGATGACTATCTACCCACTTTGCCATTAGCTTGTTATACAGTTTTGCCACTAGAGGGGCCCTACTCCTCTACCAAGAACAATTTATATCTGTCAAACGACCATGACCACACTGAAAAGGGGGTATCTCATTCTCTCTTAGCAGCTCATTATCTCTCTCCCCTTCTATCAAACATTCCTTTTCCCTCCTCCTTTGTCTTCAGTGAATGTTAAGTAAGTATTCTTAATTCCAAATTTATACTACTTGCCCAGGCCCTTCTCCAGCATTAAGAGCACATTTATAAACTCTTGCCTGTTATCGCTCCTGAATAATGTGGCATCTAGGACTGTTATCTGCCACATTATATATTCTTATATTCATGTCCTGTAACATATTCAGCTCCTCCTGCACAACAAAGGCATATAACTGCTACCAAGAACAATCTTTCCACATCCTACCACAGTACATACCATATGAGTGCTCCTTTGGACTACTCCTACTTCCCTGCCTAGCTAAAAAGGATGCCTTCCATCTAGGGTTCTGCCTACACAACTACTTATGAGTGCCTATCTTAAAGACCAGAAAAATCAAAAACCTCACTCTCACCCCCCCCCCGGAATGCACTTTTCCACTTACTCTATCAAATTCTACTAGCTGGAGATGCGGAGTCTAAGCCTGGACCCTCCTGCACCTACTATCCCCCCATCTAATACTAAGGGCCTTAGAATAGCACACTTGAATTGCCAAAGTCTGCATCCCAAAATACCAGAGTTTGAGGTCTCAGTCATTTCCTTCAATCCGGCAGTGCTCAGACTTTCTACTACCTGATTAAACCCTCATCCACCCACATGAAGTGGAATTGCCTGGGTACACTACTTTCAGGTGTGACAAGGTTGGTAAAAGAGGTGGCGGTGTTCTCTTATATGTCAAGTCCAGCCTTGCAGCAACTGAAGTTCCACACCCAGCCTGTATAACGTAATAGACTAAATCCAGCGTTTTCTCCCTAACCATAGGCAACACCAAAACACTATTAGTAGGATGTACCTACGTACCACCCAAGTGTGCTACTGCAGTCCTACCCACATCATCTTCTCCCTCTCTGACCTTCCACAACAAGCACTAACATTGTGTGGAGACATCAACATTGATTGGTTAACCAGTAACAAAAGCACAGCCCACTCCACCTTGGCAGAAGCCAATCTAATTCAACACATTACCAAACCCACAAGAAGGAATAATAGGACAGGAAATCACTCCTTCTTAGACTAGATCCTTTCCAGCTGTGCTCACAGAATAACTGCCCCAGGAGTACTACCTGACAGCATCAGCAACCACTCACCAGTCTATTGTACCTGGAGGAATAACTCCCAAACTATCTTCCTAAAATTGTAATATCCTGTAACTTGTCCTCCTTTAATCTTGCATCCTTTCTCAACTCCCTCAATAATGTCAATTTGGACCCTATACATACCCTACCTACTGTTTACCAAGCCATAGAATATCTAATCAACACTGTCACTGCAATAATAAACAGTCATGCACCACTCAGCTGACATAGGTCCAAAGGTGCCAAAGCCCCATGGCTGACAAAAGATATAAGGAACCACATGTCCAAACATGATATAGCCTGGAAAATACATAAGAAGTTTGGTCTCCCCTTGGACAGGCATGCATACAGACAGTTTAGAAATGCCTGCCAGTCTAAAATAACTAATGCAAAGAGGACCCATTATCATACAATGTAAACAGAAAACTCAGTAACCCAAAAGAATTATGGGACCAATTAAAGTCCCTCCTCCAAGGTAAAACTTCCACCTGCCCTGATTCATTTTCAATGAAGGGCAAAGTACTCTCACACCCAGCATCAATAGCTAAAGATTTTAATGACTTTGTCAGTGACCTCAGCAACTACAGGTATGTATCCTACTTCACTACCAACCATGAAAAGCCAGCCCTCTCCAGCCATAGATCCCTATAGGACCGTGTCATCACAATTACACATCAAACTAGCCACCTGAAAAGAGGTTCTCAGACTACTCCAAAATCTCAAGGAACATGGCTCTCCAGGCTATGACACACTTGAGCATGGGTTCTTAATATGGGGAGCACCAGCACTTGCAGTGCCAGTTAGAAACCTGATTAATAGATCCTTTCTTAAAGGAAATGTACCCTCAAAATGGAAAACTGCACTAGTAACTTCAGTCCATAATGGAGGATCAGCCACACCTGTCGAAGACTACAGGCTGATCTCAATTATCTGCCACCTTGCAAAGGTTCAAGGAAGAATTCTGCACAACCAATTGCAAGATTGCCTTGAACAACACCAACTCTTGTCACCCTGCCATCACGGTTTTCGCAAAAATCCCAGTACTCTCTCTGCACTCATTAAAGTCACCTCAGATATCCACCATGCCTTTGACCTTGGACTAGTAACAGGGGCTATCTTTGTAGATCTCACAAAAGCTTTTTGCTAGGTAAACCATGGGCTGCTGTTAATGAAGTTAGAATCTTTGGGTCTTGATCAACTGTCCACATCCTGGCTCCGTGACTACCTATCCGGTCACACCCAAAGCATCAAATGGGGTAATTGTCAATCTCCATTCAGACAAATTACCCATGGAGTCCCCAAGGATCCATCCTGGGCCCCCTACTCTTCTCATTATTCATTAATGAGCTGTCTGACTTCTGTGGTGGGGTGTCCATTCAAATTTATGCAGATGACGCCATATTATACTGTTTCTCTGTTGATACCCTATGGCTCAGTCAGCACCTAGAATCTGACTTCCACCAATTAGATGCTTGGTTCTTCAAAAATAACTTACTACTAAACATGAACAAAACAAAAACAATGCTTTTCCATCCGCTGTCTTATAAAACTTTTAAACCCAGAACTCACCATCCGCTCCATTAATGTGGAACCCCTTGAAACAGTACTTTTCTTTAAATACCTGGGCATCCTCCTTGATGCCAACCTCTCCTTTGAGGACCATGTCCATAAACCTGCCATAACCATTCATCAAAAGATCGATCAGCTATACTGTCTTCATCCCTTACTATTGACTGCATCCTATCTTAAAATTGCTACTGCCTCACTCCTGCCTAAATATGAAAAAAAAAATCTATAAGCTATCTTATGCTGCTGCACTATTCTTTTTTTTTTATTACTTTCTGTTTTTGTTCCATTTTTTGCCTCACCAGCTGACTGGACCTCCTTCCACCTGCCCAAGCCCTACACTCACCATATGATATTCAGATGATCCGGCTCAACACCAGCCTTTGCTTGACAACCTTCTGGGTACCCCTACTGTAACCGATGGTATTCCCCCATGGGACCCCCTTATCCAGGAGGAACATATTTCACTTGACAGTCAAAGCCTGTGGGATGGAACCAGCAAAGTGTGGGAGGAGTTGAGGAGACTCTGCCTTGGCATGGGGGGGTGGTGCGGCTTCATCAGAATGGAGCTGTTGGGGATTTTATTCTCCTTTCCTCCTCTCACCCCAGGGCATGGTCCTGAGAGGTGGCCTGGGTTAGATGCTTATTGGGACCATCAGAAAGGCAGGTAAGCCCCACCCCACTTTAAGTACTCCCCTGCCCATCTGACTTTGGACATATGGCACCTCCACGTCAACTGCCAGATGTGTAGGTACGTGCCAATGTAAAGCACTCCAAAGGGAACATTTGTTCCTTCCCACACAACAACCTCCTCCCCTGGGTCACCAGGGGGTGGCTGTGCAGTGGAAGGAGGTGCCCTTCCTCCACAATGTGGTAGGTGTGCAATGGATGCCTGAACCCTGCCTCACCATCCAGCATTAGACATCTCAGGCTCAGGGCACAAACTCGAGTCATCTGGATGGCAAATGTTAACTCTACCACTGCGCTATTTGGCCAGCAGGGATCCTTTATTCTTATTAATCAAAGCCTCTCTCACCAACAAACTGAAACAACTTTATCACATAACTGGACATTTTGCTCTTGGCTCAGCCCAACAACAACACCACTGCTCTGTACTAGCATCTCTGGGCTGGCTACAACTTGAACAAAAATTCAAATACTCCTTGCTTTGCCTTACCTTTAAGCTTACACATCTCTACACTCCACTGAGCCTTTCTAACATTATAGTATGAAGAAAGTCCAGACGGTCAAGCTGCTCCACCACTCTTCCACTATTAGACATACCTAAAACTCATCTATCAGCAGGCAGAAGATCCTTGGCTCATGCTGTCCCCTCAGCTTGGAACTCCTTCCCCCTATCTACCGTCTCCTGCTCTATCCTCCCTTGCTTCAGACTTGTCTTGCATAACTACCTTGCTGTTTCAGGAACCTGTACATGCCTCACCTAACTTAAAGGCTACTGTTCTTATCCATCTCCTCCTATAACTACAAAACTTAATTCCCCAACCCTCAACAACCATTGTACTATAATTGAATTGCATTGTGGATCTTGCTACCGACAATAAATTGTATAATAAATTGTATTCGTTGTAACAGTTATTCTTGGCTTTGAATAGTTCTGTGCCTCTATGTATTTTGTAAACTATTTGTCCTTTGTAACCTCCTCCAGGTCGCCCCTGAAAAAGGGACTGCATGGTCTCAGTGGGCCTATCGGGTTACCAACATTTAAATAAATAAATAAATAAGTTTATGATTAGACCAATGTAGGTTTCTTATTGTGATGATTGCGTAGAGTGATCGTATGTAGGGGTGTCATCGTGAATGAGTTTTTTGCTCACTGATCTTTCCCTAATAAACTAAAATTTAAAAACTTGAAACTGGAACCTATCTCTAAGTACCTTTTTCAGCCAAAATTATTGAGAAAGTGGAGGCTGTGCAGTTCAGAGAGCACCTGGAAAAGTTTTCTATCTGTGAGCCTTTCCAATCTGTTTTTATCCTCAGCAAATCACTGAGATAGCCCTGTGAGAGTTTTGAATGATCTACTCCTTGCGAGGGACTGTAAAGAGGTTTCTTTCCTTGTCCTTTTGGAATCATTCATTGACATTTGAAACTGTTTGGGAGCTGGAGGAGCCTATTATGAAGATCATTGAAGTGGTAGGGACTGTAATGGACTGGTTTAAGTCTTTCTTAAGCTGTCACCATCAGTCAATGAGTTTATAGAATTTTTTATCTTCCCAGGGCTGGTCCTGGGAGGGGGCAGGCCCCTTTCAGCGGGGGAGGCCCTGCACCGCTCCCAAGATGCCAGAATTTTTTTTTGTTTTGTTTTCTTGTCTCATGTTTTCCACACAGTAACCATGTCTCATGAGCATGGCAGTCAGTCAGTGGCATGAATGAAGTGACATGACTCCCACCCCCATCCCCATTTTCTGGCTGCCAGTGACTGCCTGTGTCATGCCTTTCATTCAGTACAATGAATGTATGGAATAGCCAGGACAGGACAGAGAGCACTGTAGAGTGTATCAAAAAGGAGCAGAGGGTGGAGATGAGTCACGCTGAGGAAGAGAGGACTGTGCACATCACCGTCATGGGATGTGGTGACTTGAAGTGTGTGGAGAAGAGATATTAGCATATGCTGCTGGTGTTGCAGAGTGGACCAGATCAGTCAGTCATTTGGTGTCTGTTATTGTTGGTTTCACTCTCCTTGTTGTACACTTTGTGCAAGCTGACACTTTCCTTTGCCCAAGCCAGGGTATTGAATTCAGAGCAGAGGCTGCAGAGAGATGGAGTCAGGAATCAGGGGCCAAGGCAAGGTCTGGTGGAGGCCAAATCTGAGGTGGTAGTGGTGGACAATGGCCCAGTGTGTAGGTGAGTGATCACTGATGATTGTTTCCTCATAATTCCTAATTTGCCTGGTGAGTAGTAAGTAAAGCTAGGGTCATCCAGCAGACTGGGAACATTTTTCTGCCCAGCCCCCCACAGAATGGTAATTGCACAGGGACAAGGTGCATGTATGAATGTTTAGGAGATACAGAGCCACTTTGGGGATCAAATAATATTTCAAAAGCAGGGACATCCCTGAAAAATCAGGGACACACAGTGTATTGCAAAAACAGCAGAGATTAGAAAGTTAAGTGTTCCTTTTGAGGTACAGCAAACCCACAGTCTGTGACACCCTTAATGTTAGTTATCCTATTACAGGGATAAAGCAAATGTTGTGGTAGCTCCCTACTCAAAACTGTGATACAGCCTTCTGCTGCTAGTTCATACCCAAATTCCAAGCAGTACTGTATACTGGCTGACATTTATTTATTTAGCTGAAAATTGGTAACAGGGAGAAGCACACTGCTGGTTATAGGGGCCCCATGTTTTACCTCGGCCCCAGGCCTCATAAAGTTTAAGGCCGGCTCTGATCTGAGATCACTTGTTGGATGGCTCACAGCAGATTAAAACTGAATCCTGGCAAAACTGAGTTGCTACTGGTAGGACTAGATCATCTGAGATCATCCATTTTGGAAAGCCTGGATCTCCCTATCTGTGGGGATAAGAGACTCCAGACCAGGAAGGTTGTTCAAAATGTGGGCTCACTCTTGATCAGGCACTGTCATTTGTGTCTTCACTGCACTGCTGGGTCTTTTGCACTGGCTATTTCTGAGATAGTGGATTGATTTTAAATATTCCTGTCTTTTAAGGCCTTGAAAGGACTATGGTCCCAATAGTTTAGGGAAGGAAACAGTGTGTGGGTTTCATTTGAAAAGGGGGGCCAGCAACAAAGAGGAACACTGGATGGGCAAGAGCATTTTTCTGTCATTAGCATCTATGCATCTATATACATGACTAAAAGAAATTGGAGATTCCTATAACTAATGTGGAATGGCAGCATTCTTGGACCTTTGGTCTTCTGCTGTTCCTAGCTTCCTAGTGAAATTACAGTGTATGTATTTATAAACTTCAGGTGACCATGCCCTGAAAGCTATGAGCTGTGATTTCCCAGTACTGACCCATGGTTGTTCCAAAATCAAGATTAAAATCTGTAGGGGATAAGCCTATTCTTTAGCAGCACTACCTTGAATCAACCTTCCCTTGGATATTTGGTCTGCCTCCACTTTCAAAACTTGATGAAAGACATAGCTTTTCAGACAGGCTATTTCTGGGGACTTGGGATTCCAAATCCTAATGCTCACCTCATCTCAAAAGTTAAAAACCTAACATGGGACTGAATAAAATAATGAGGTGAGCATTAGGGTTTGGAACCCAAAGGAACGTCTCTCACACCTGTTTCTGCATGCAGGGTGGAGCTGGGGCCTTTGGTTTGGAAGCCGAAGGTGGGGGTGGGGTGTTCAGATTGGAAGCCAAAGGTGGCGTAGTGTGTTAGGCTTGGGAAAACGAAGACTGGATTTCCTTACGTTTTACACTTCAACCCTAATGGTTCATTAACAATGTTTTTTGCAGTGAATGTCCTTACTTTTTCAGATACTTTATTTCTATCCCTATCAAGGGACAGTATTCATGAGGTGGTATGAAAAAATGGTTTTGTTGAAAACTTGGAGGGCAAATATTACAAATTGCCAAAGTTCCACATGTGCATAGAAAAATTTCCACAGAAGCTCCTAACTTGGCCAATTTTAGGATTTTTTTCACCAACTTTTCAAGATGGAATTTTGGGACCCCACCTCATGAACAGTGGTACTGTCATTTCATTACTAGGTCCTGAAAGGTGATTTCACACAGCTACTGCAGCATTCTTCACCACAGCTGCGAAAAAACATTTTAGGCAAGATGTGAGGAATGACAGCTATATCGCTGATGAGGTGGTTTTAAATAATGGGTATGCTGAAAATCTGGAGTCAAAATATTGTAAATTACCAAAGTTATGTGCCTGCATAGAAACTACACAATGCATGCTCATAATATGGCAGTTTTTAGGAATGTTGTTACCTAATTTTGAACATG
Organism: Neoceratodus forsteri; assembly: GCA_016271365.2. Lineage (NCBI taxonomy): Eukaryota > Metazoa > Chordata > Ceratodontiformes > Ceratodontidae > Neoceratodus > Neoceratodus forsteri. The sequence goes on along the minus strand of CM028132.1, from coordinate 1,015,284,576 downwards.
GACTTTTCAGCACCCCGCCTCAGGAACAGTGACACTGTCATTTTGTTAAGCAGTCCTAAAAGGAGATTTCGCACGGCGACTGTGCCAGTCTTTTCCACAGGTGAGAAAACACATTTTAGACAGGATGTGCGCAATGACAGCTATACTGTTCATGAGGTGGTGTGACAAAATGGTAATGCTGAAAATCTGTAGTAAAAATATGAAAAATTGGTGAACTTACAGGTGTGCATAAAAACTGCAATGTACGCTCATAACGTGATCATTTTATGGAATTTTTTTCACAAAATGTTCAACATAGGCTTTTTGGGACCTCCCCTCATGAATAGTGTCACTGTGATTTTGTTAATCCATCCCAAAAGTTGATTTTGCACAGCAACCATTCCATTCTGTGCCACAAGTGTGAAAACATGTTTCAGGCAGTATGTGAAAAATGACGTCTGTACTGTTCGGACGGAGATGTGAAAAAATGGCAATGTTGAAAATCTGGAGTGAAAATATTAAAAATTGGTGAAGATACAAGCATGCGTAGAAACTGCAGAATGCGTGCTCATAACAGAGTCATTATTTTAGAATTTTTTCACCAAATTTGGAACATGTGCTTTTTGGGACCCCACCTCACGAACAGTGGTGCTGTCATTTCATTAATTGATCCTCAAAAGTGATTCTGTGCAGTGACCACAAAATCACCTTTCCAGACTGAGTAATGAAATGACAATGACAGTATTCATAAGGTGGGGTCCCAAGAACCCTATGTTGAAAACTTGGGGCCCAAATTCCTAGAAATGGCTGAGATATCAAGCAAAGTTGAAACCCCCATTGACTCCCATTATACAGTGCTTACCTTTGATTCCTCAGTTCCAGGTTTGGCTTTGAAGAGTGCTGACATGTCCCGGTCCAGAGAAGATGACAGTGCCAATTTCTGGAGGTAAGTATGGGGTAAGAAGGGTGTGGGGAAGTTGCTGCAAAGTGGGAGGGAGGGGATGAGGAGGGGATACTAGGGAGATGACGAGGGACTCTTTTCTCTTTTACAGATAAAATAAGACATTGGGGACAGTTTTCTTTATTTACAGGTTAAAAAAAACTTGTGGGCACACTGGGGTGGGCTTCCAGTGTGCCACATGAGTGGGGGGATACATGATGCCAATAGGGGGACTGGGCACCCCTGTTGGCAACTGATACTGGGAGTGGGCATCCTGGTGACAAAAACAGAAAAAAAAATTATTTGGCACACTGGGGTGGGCTCCCAGTGTGCCATGGTAGTAGGGGGGGGAAGAAATGCTGACAGGGGGTTTGAGCACCCTGTGGTCAGCAATTGACCACCTTATTTTCACTTAAGGTTCAAAACTTCAGGTTTAACATAGAAGTTTGCACTCAAGTCTAATATACTGGTGCTACTGCACCAGTATTATCTATATATATATATATATTATTTTTTTCAATTTAAGTAGTTCAAATTAATAGCCAGTATTCAAGTTGTTAAACCACACTCGGCTGTTGCATTTCAGTACTTAAGTTGCAAATCATAGCTACACAGAAGCATTGACAATATGCCAAATGTATTTAAGCATGTGATCAGTTGGGGGGGGTCCTTGACAAAATGACTTGTCTACCATTTCTAGTTGTCACTGATCAGAGTATGTACATGATCACAATAATCTTACAAAAAACAGAGACTGCACAAACACAATTTACTGAGACAAAAACACAGATCCAGTAATGATGATCAGGCAATATCAGCTTTCTGTATTAATTATTTATCATAATCTATCAGTATGTAACAAAAAAAATTCATGAAAGTTGCATGCTTTTGTGCAAATAGGAGACCGGGCAAAGTCATTACATGATGATAAATGCAGTTTGAAAGGGAGGTGGAATTCAGTTGCAGTGCCTGTGAGAAGGCATCTGCCAGTATTTCCTAGCAGCACAAAACTCCACTGACACTACATATAAGACTCAACTGGTAATACAAAAATGATAGTACATTCTTTCTGGTAAATTAATTAAAGGGAACATCAATGCATTTAAGTGTTTCATGCATTTCCTTATTGTATTAATGTTAATAAAATCATATTTCTCATATGACTGTGTCTTGTGTAATCATTTTTTGCCTGTTTTTTATCAAAAGTGCAAATTGACTGATACCATGATGCTGAGTGTTATTCACACACATCAGTTGATAGCTGATATTATAAGTGATGTTCCCATTTGTGCACTCCCCATGGTGAGGACAAAGTTTCAAAATAAAACAGCCTACCTGTCATTGATTCTGGGAAATGCTTGCAGGATTCTGACAAATTGCTGGTAATTGTATGTGCAGGACATGTAAGTTTACTCATATTTGGGTTTACAACTATTTACTTTACTGTTTATCCATTATATGACAGTGCAGAATACCTGCCAGTTATTCTCCCACAGACAAGACCCGGAGGGCTGGATTCACAAAGACAGCCAAAAAATTCCACAGCTGTGGGAAAAAGGCCTGCAGCACTGTGGAAATGCAGATGTGGGATATTCTGAAAGAAAAAAATGTGCACGTGCAGAAATCCATAAAAAAACCCAGCAGTTGTGGAAATTCCGCAAGTGCTGAAAATCTGTAAGTGTGGATCCACAGCTGTGGAAAAGGCTTAGGATGCACAACAACAGTGATCCATATTAGCTAGAGCAGCAGACTTTGACTGTCTTGCCATAGATGTAGCTGAAAGTACCCACACAGAGGCCAGCAACCATTTCTTCAACTGGGATCACTGCAGCACCACTGGTATCAGCAAAATCATTCACCACAGTGGCTGTCTGTAACTGATGGTTGTGTCTCTCCCTGGAGTGTTTATGTTGCCTGCTGCAGTAGCACTCACTTCAGGCTGTTCAGCATCTACTGCCTATGGGGCTCCTACATGGGCTGCACTGGGTCAGGTGATTGTTGTTTGCGGTCTTTCAATGACTAAGGTGTTTTAGTGTTGCTGTAACAACTGCCACTGATATACAGTACAATCACTAGTTTTCTACTACTATAATTGTATTTCAATTGTTGGGGCACTTCATTTCTCTCAGGGAGTGTTATGGCTCACTCTCATGTATGCAACATTTTTTCTGCAACTGCGGAAAAACATTGGCTGAGAATAGCCTTTAAAGGGATGTGCCATACATATCAGTGACTTTTTTCCCCTCAGGAACTTCCACAGCTGCACTTTTTTCCATAGTACATACTGTATTTTTTCTGCAGCTGTGGAAGTTTTGTGTATAACAATTTCTGTTTTTTTTCACAGCTACAGAGCTTTTGGGGACGTACGGAAGGTTTTGCACATTCAGATTGTTTTTTGAATCTCCTTCAGAGTCGGTTATTAAACTAAACCCCTCCCACAGAGTCAGTTATTGAACTAAGTCCCTCCCACAGTTGGTTAATCAAACCTTTGCCATGTCATCAATCAGTTATTCAGACAGTTCCTAACTGCAACCCTCTACCCCCACATGCCTCGTGTCACAAATCCCCTTGGGCAAGGCTGCACTACTGCTCAAGAAAATAATCACTTCAGAGCTCAAAATGCTTCTTTTCTTTGTGAGGGTGACATCCTGTCCATGACCATCACCCCTTCACTGTCTCTCTCTCTCTCTGCCACTGCTGACATCAACAAAGCTGCAGCTGCACTCAGTTTTCCTGACAGTCCCCAAATGGCCAACCAGCTCACAATCACCTCCCTTCCTGAACCCGAACACTTCCATGGAATTCTTATAGCCTGGCACAACAGATTACTTGATTGCTAGCAGTCTCTCTTGAATATCTCTCACTTTCAGTTCCTAGCAGACAGACCCCAATGGCCACATGCACTGGCTTGCATTAACTCTGGAAGGGGAAGCATAGTGAGAGTTGCTTTGAGAGAGAGGACAGAATGTCAGAATACAGGAAAGAGTAACTTAGTGCATCCAACTGACCTTCTTTGCCCTCTTTTTTTTCCATTTACACTGCACTGTACAAACATTAAAACAATTTTTTAAGCAAACTCCAACTCCTATAATAATAATAGCATTCAGTGAGTTGGAGTATACTCACAATAATTGGCTTCTGTGGGGATTAAATGCCTTGGCTTTGCCTTGGCATTTAATCATCCATAGAAGCCGGTTATTCCTTCTGATACTCTAACTCACTGAATGTTATCCGTTAATTATTGCCCTTACAGCTGAAGTTCCAATAGATAATTTTAAATGTTTTATAGATGCACAATCATACAACCACACTCTTGGACATAATGGTTTCAGATGGGATTTGAAGCATAAACATTGTAGTGAATTCTATGACTCACACATTTATAGTAAACAAAAACAAGCAAACAAACAAACAAACAAAAAAGGGCTGTTTAGTTTAAGCATATCTTTTACAGTATCTTACTGTTTGTGAGACTTTACCTATGCCATCTTACTTAGTGTTTGTGAGTGTGCGTGTGTGTGTGTGGCGGGGAGACTCGACCTATGCCATCTTCCCAAGTTGGGGGGTGCTATCTATCATAATATACAAATCCATTTGGCACAGCTGTCTCAAATGATTTTGTAGACCCAGAATTTGAACATTGACAGTAAACAGATGTAGTCTTTGTCACTGGTGCTTCATATGAGGGAGTGCTCTGGCACAAGCATTATCATAACATCCCTGGATGTTACAGTGATTCATTGATTCATTCTGCTGCTGCAGTATGGAGTATATTGGCCCAATATAGTTCATTTAAAAAAAAAAAAAACTTAATCCACTTTATTAGAGATTTATATAATGGCAGCAAGCAACTACAACTAAAAAAAAACAAACAAACATGAAAAAACAAAATACAAAGACTAAACACTGTAATGAACAGCTGAGCAGACAAAGGCCATAAGTTATACTAAATAGTCCTACTACGGGGCATCTAAAAAATATCTTCCCAATAAATAATAAGAAAATATTGCACAGAGAATGCTAAACATAATCCAATATGAAAAGAAGTAACAACAATGTTTATGAAGGCACTCTTTGCCCCTGGACCATCGAAACAACAAATAAGCCTACAGACAGTAAGAATTATTTTTAAAAAGGACTATACATAATACAAAATTAATGAAATTAGCAGAAGAGTGTGCAACTTCTCCTATTAAGCTTGATAAGAGGGGAGGGCATGTTGTAAAGTCACTATTGATTTCTCCATTCTAAGAATGGTAACTAATTTGACATGCCACTCCATGTAAGTTGAGGGGCACTCATCCATTCAATTGCATACTATAATCAACATGACAACTGCAGCTATCTGAGTTACATGATATCTTTGGGGGCCAAGTAACTGCTCAATGCCTAAACCCAAAAGGCAAAGTCTTGGGTTGAAGGTATCCTACAACCCCAAAGAGGATACAGATGTAGCTGAATTTGATTACAAAAGGATCACATGGGGGACAATCTCATAGGATGTGGGGAGAGTGCCCTACTCAACAAGACATCTCTGACATGTAGGATTAGGCCATTGCCCAAACCTGTACAACTTCAGTGGAGTGATGAATGCATTGTGCAGTATCTTATATTGCATAAGATGCAGCTTCTCCAATTTAATATACCGATGAATATAGTCCCATGGTGCTACTGTATCAAAAAGGAAGAAGAATGAACTGTGAATTCCTTTTTCCAGTAAATACTTTTCAACTGTGGCTGTACCCCTATAATATCCCAGAAAGTTTTGTATAAATGTGAAACTGAATCTGGTTTTACAACCAATGCAGCTAGGTGTGGATACTGGGTGCCATCCAATAACTGCCAAGAACAGGGGTCCAAATAACACTGAACTGAATGTGTAAGCTGAAAAAAATGAAAATACAGCTGACTGAGTCAAAGTATTAGTCACGCAAAACTGCTCAAAAGTAATCAGATGTTCATCCTGCAAGAGACAAAAAATATGGTCCAAACTAGCTGTAGGCAGAAAAGAAAGAGGGAGAGGTTTATTGTCTATCTTGGAATTAAGATTGAGGCAGATGGTCTGAAAGGGTCTTTCTGGGGAACATATTTCAAGGTCTAGCAAAGTTGTGTACTAATTCTTTCTGATCATCCTGTCAGACCATTCCATAGTGGTAGGGATAAATTGTGTCAAGATATATAAAGGCAATGCACTGGAGAAATACCATTTAGCTTACATAAATAGGCCTCAATGTCCTTTCAGTAAGGGCATAGAAATACAGAATCAGCTCCATATTCAGAAGACTTCAAGCCAAAAACTTGCTAGCTTGAGCTACAAGGTAATACCAATAGAAATCAGGCAATTGAAGCTCTACATGGCACTTCATGAGAGTCAGATTGGCAAACACTATACAGGGCTTTTTACCTTACCATAAAAATTCCAAACTTAAACTATGGATATGATTAAACCATGATTGGGGTAGTGGGGTGCCAATCATGCTAAGAGGGTATAATATATGTTGCAGTATATTCATTCATGTAATGGATATCTGACCTCATAAAGACAAGGGGAGAAGGCACTAACAAGAAAGATTGGTTGTAACTATTTGGAGAAGCAGACTTAAATGATGGGCAATCAAAGATTGAGTACCAACAGTTACTTTAAACTAGATAGGTGAGGTCTGAGACAGTCCAGCAATTTCTTAATATTGGTGGAAAATCATATTTATGGGTTTTATAGTTCATGGGCATGATAACCATTTTGGATGGATTCAACTTATTGTATGTTTGGAAATCAATCCAAATTCTTCCAGAGACTGTAGAGCAACAGGAAGAGACTTATCAGGATGAGTGAAATACAACAAAATGTCATCTGCATAGGTTAATAATTTATAAGAATAAGGGACAATGGAAATACCTAGTATTTGTGGATTTTGTATGATTTGTCTAGTAAGAGGATCAAGGTATAAATTAAACAAATAAAGGGAAAGTGTGCACCCTTGAAGTGTTTCCCATCATAACACAAAGGGTTGTGACAGCACCCCATTGCAACAAATATAGGCCACTGGCATGAAATACATCAGTCTGATCCAATTATTAAAATGTTCATGGAGTCCAAAGGCAGCCAAGGTGTGAAACAAGTAGGGCCAGGAGACCCAATCAAATGTATTCTCGGAGTACAGAGAGACAAGAATTGAAGGGCATCAGATTCCCTAGACAGTGAGTGAAGATGAAAACGTCTTCACATATGTTCGGAGACCAGCTGGCCCTGCATAAACCCAGTCTGTTCCCTGGCAATAAAAGGTTGTCATATAGCCACAAGGTGTTTAGCCAAGATATGAGATAAAATGTTAACATCCACGTTCAAAAGAGAAATCGGTCTGTATTTGCTGACTTCCAAATTCTCTTTACTTGCTTTGGAATCAACATAATAGATGCATACAAAAAGTGAGGAGGGGAACTTTAGCTTGATAACAATAATTGTAAAATGCTGTTAAGTGAGGCACCAATTCCTCTTTAAGAGCAATGTAAAAACTAGGAGAAAATTCATCGGGTCCCGGAGATTTATCAGGGGTGAGAGATGAAGTAGCTTGCTTTACTTCTTCAGTGGAAATGGAGCAGTAAGTAAATGAGATAATGCTGGCTTCACCTGTGGAAGGTGAGCATGCTGCAGATAATCTAAGATTCGTGCATTCAGGTGGGATGGGGAAAGGCCCTCACTGTACAATTGCTCATAATAACATTCAAGCAGCAGCAATTCTTTCTCAATATCCCTAGGAAAAGTGACTATATGTTCACCCAAGCTAGGTCAAATAGCCTTAATCTAGAGTGCCATTTCTTGCTGCTTAAGCTGTATTGTTAGTAATTTGCTAGCCTTTTCATCATATATCTCTTATTCTAATTTAGCTCAAAATAGAACATGCTCTGCTGTGTTCCCTGTTTAGCTCAGCATATTTGGCCTGCTCTTCATTAAGACATAACCAATCCTGTTCTGGGAAGGTTGGGGAAATACCACTTTCCAATTGATGGAGAGAATGTAATAAATCCTGTGTCTGCTTTTCCCTTCACTTCTTCTTCAAAGTGGCCAAACAGATGAGCACACCCCAGATAGCACACTTTTAAGTGCTTCAGCAGGTATCCATGGATTGATTGGGTGTACATTTTATAGTAAAATAATCCAACGTCGGCTGCTTAAATTTATTTAGACACCTTTCATCCTTTAAAAGGTGGTTATTCAGTCTCTACTATTTGTCCCACTCTGAGAAGGAAGCTAATCTTAAAGACAAAGAAACCACAGCATGGTCAAAAATAACCCTGCTGTGTATTTCACAACAGTGGGTGACCCGAAGGTATGATGGGCTGACAAAAGTGTAATCTATCTGGGAATATGTACCGTGGGTAGGGAAATAGAAAGTATAGTCTCTGTCAGAGGGAGGGATGGAGGATCCACCAGATATCTATCAGGTTACACTGATCGAGAAGGTCTCTGAGTTGGGGAGAGGCCCTGACAACTAGAGTCTGACCTATCCAGTGTGTCATCCACAGTAATATTCTAGCCACTCATAATTATTTTGAGAAGAGTATTATATGTTGAAATAAGGTTCATAAGATAAGCAAAAAAGAAGGGGTTTCAGCACTGGGATCATAAAGATTCCCTAACAGGTGTTCATGTGTACCCACCAATGTGTGTAACAAGAGGAAATGGCCCTCCAAGTCTGTGTGTTAATGAAGGATCTGGAAGTGGAGAGACTTCCAGACTAAAATAATCACTCCAGCTCTACGGGAGCTGTGACCAGCTCCATAAGACTGGCCCACCCACAATCACAAGAAAAAATGTGCATCTTTGGCTAAAATATGAGTTTCTTGGAGCATTACAAGGTCTGGTTTAAATGTGGCCAAAAGTTTATGAATTTGAGTACATTTCATAGGCAAGTTTTCCCCCTTTATATTCCAAGTCACACAAGTCATTTGGGGGTAGGGTCATCAATAAAAAAAACAAACTAAGCAAAAATGAACCCAAGTAATCGTAAGAAGAATATACAAGAAGATGGACACTCCTCTGCCCTAGAGTATCAATGAACCTGTGTTAGCCCTGGAACATAAAATAGTGATACACCACCCTGCAAACCATAAAGCAATGTGTCTGCAAAGACCAGCAACATAGACTGGCTAGAAGGCTAACCTGCTCAAAACAAAAAAACAATCAAAAATAAAATCAACAACTAAGCATGCACAGTTCAACTGGAAAATCTCTCCTGTTGACCCCTACCTAGACAGGAATGGGAGGGTAGGCAAAACACTCCAGCTGGTGGCACACAGTCTCCAGACCGTATTTGGACTGTGGTGACTCAGGACACATGCCAGTGCTCCCACTGCCCTGTCCTGGCTATCAAAGTTGAACACCAACATGGCAGAAAGCTACCAGGAATAGAGCTTAACAGTAACTCTGCAAACAAAAAAAAAAAAAAAGGAGGGGGGACAAAGAAAGAATAAGCAGAACCTAAGATCCAGCAATCCACAAAGAACAAAGCTGAAGAAACAAAGCATCAAGCATAAAAATGGGGGGGGGGGAGAGATGTCACCCTGCACCCTACAAGGGTCACCTCTGGGATCACCCAGTGCTCTATTCAAAAGTCTGTTTACATTTCCAAAACAGGCAATGTGCACATACAGTACAAGTCATATTAAACTGTTCCATCAATGAGCTGGTTTAGCATTAATTTTTACAGTTGTTAATGCATTGGCAACTCATATTGCATTGTTTTTCAGTGTTAAACCAGTTCAAGAACAAAGTTTGTAAAATGTTTTTGCCACTCAGTTGGAATGCATCTGCAGTCCAGTCACAATGCAATGCAAAACTGCATTTTATTTCTTAAGTAACAGCTTGTGCAGTGCTTTGTGTTGGATCCAGCAACACTTATGCAACTGTCAGAAATGCTGAAACAACTCATTTGAGGGACAGTTTAATATGACTTGTATTGTACATGTCCAGGTGGAAAAAGGAAAAACTGAAGATTTTAATGAACAGCAACTATAAGATTGTCCACCAAAGTTTTAACTACAATCATAATACCAGAAGTCTGCCCAATATCTTGTACCTTCTTAGGGCATAATGCTGTCAGTGATCTGCCAAGCCCATAGAAAGTCATTTAAAGGAAATCCCAAATACAGAAAGAAAACAGAAGCTAGATCCTTCCAAATGCAGTCCAAGGTATTGATATGAATACAAAGAGACTGCTGCTGCAATCAGAAGACCACAGTATCACAGTCCAGATATGGTCCACCAATAAGAACTCTGCCCTCCCACTGAAATAACCACTCAGAATCAGAACACCTCCATAGGCACCCAAAGAAGGGTTACTCTGCTAGAGGCCATCTATCTTATAGGAGTGATAGAGAGCTGCAGGAAATATTTAGGCAATTCAGCTCTGGCTTGCTCCACAAAAGTAAAATCCAGTGTTTTGGACACTAGAAGTTGGGCTGGACAGTACATATGGAATTTAACCCCCACCTTAAATAGAGCTTGCTTGATTTCCATATAATCTGCCTACCACTTTCGAACCAGGGGAGTAGTATCACTAAACAAAAAGCAAGTAGATACTGTCACCAAGACTCATTTAACAATGATTATGTTGCTTACAAAAGTGCTGTAGTAGTCATTACAATCATTACAGTACCTGGCCAAGCAGAACGACAATAAGCAAACATCACTTAACAAAAAGAATGGTCTGCCATTCCACACAAGAGGCCATTTGGTGCAGGCCTTTTGTTGGATTCAAACTTTATCTTGATAGTTTAAACACTGTAGAATAATAGCCTGGGCTTCCGATTCAGTGGTGGCTGGGGATGTAAAGAGCGATGTGCCCTTTCAATAAGATATGATCCTCCCTGAGGAGGTGGGCCTAAAACATTGTGTAAGAGCCCTTGCGCAAATGAAAGCATATCAGTGCCCTCTGCTTTTTCCAGGATGCCCACAAGAAGTGTATTGCTGCAATAGCTGTGGGCTTCTACATCATCTGTCATGAGTTCTAGTTTGGTGACCCACTTCCTTAATTCCAGCACCTCCCAGGATTCCAGAGTCTGCAAGTATTCAAAGAAGCTTATCCTTGCATCTGCATCCCCCAACCTGCGATGGAATGCCTCTAAGGTAGGTTTAAATAACTGAAAATCTTCAACCACCTTAGCAAGGGTAAGCTTTATTCCTGCCATGTCAGCAATAAATTGAGCTTATCTGGCTTGGGGTCAGCATCAGGAAGTCTGGGGTCGATCGCTTACAGGGAGGCTGTGGTTTAGCAGCTTGTGGCATTCACCTAGTCCTGACTTCTCAGTGGAAAGTACTGGTTCCATGGCCGTTGAGGAATATTCCGTAGTCTCCATCTTTTCTGAATGTGAAGGGCTCTCAGAACACACTATTTCTATCCGCTACCTACAAAAAATAATTTGAAAAATGCTCACCTAGAACTTGAAGCAAAGGGGAAAGCATCCTTCTACCCTACGATCATCTCATGACTCCTCACAATATGGTTCATTTGCAACACTGCAGAATGTGATTGATCTATGAACTGCTACTGTCATTTTCCACAATGATGCACATATATTAAATGTGAATAGGATGTGTGATCTATGAACTCCACCAGCACCACAACCTTTGCCAGCATGCTTAAGAAGCACAATCTCTTAAAGCAAACTATCGCCACAGAGGTTTTAATACATTTGTCAAAGAATGCTAAAACTTTAAAATATATAAATAAAGGGTAAAAATGTTGGATCAGGGTGATTAATAAACAGCTGGTGGTAAGGTGAATGTGGAATTTTCAGTTATTCAACATTTGGACTGTGTACTCCACAAACTTGAGGAAAGAAATGGAGAACCACAGCACAGTACCGGTAAATCAGAAACGTGTGTGTGTGTGTGTGTGGGGGGGGGTGTGATAATAAATAACACAGCCATCCTTTAATCATGTTACATTAGATACTTTGCATGACAAAAGATAAAGTAAGAGTGTGATGGGGGAATGGTTACCTCCCCTTTTTTAAAATATTTTGTATATATATATATATATATAGGTTTACTCTGGATACCTATAAAAAGGCATTTAGAAAGTGCTTTATTTGATTGGTATTACTGGTAGTGTGGTATCTGGACTTTCCAAATATTCCTCTCTGTTTAAAAATTCAAATCTGTTGCAGCAGTATTCTATTCTTGCTTCATTATATCCTTTCAACTCCATACTTTCCCTACCTACATCCTGGCCTCATGTAGGTATCTTTCTGTCCCTAAGTCTATTTCCTCATCTTTTGGAAATAAACACTCCTGCTACCAAATAATTGTATGGCTTTTATGCCCGTTTGTTCCATTCACTAATTTAGCAGACCTGCGTGACTGTGCCCATGATCGCATTGCATAAATGTGTGCACGGAGCATTGTGACAATGAAAATTTTTCTGAAAGTGAGCACTAGCATCTCACTAGTTTTAAACTCACACAGATCCTTAGGAGCCTGTAGGTTAGACAGAATTTGACTGTCTTTGGTGGCTCCAAGAAATAAAGGAGGAAAAAATGAGCAAATATAATTGTGGGCTTCTCTGAAGTTCCTCCCTGTTGCTCTCAGTCTTAGTTTAAAGCCGTATTTTAGTACTATATTCAAGCCAGGTTTAAAATAAAACATTTTGCTGCTTGACTCATTGAGAATACACATTCTTTTTATTTCAATATACTTTCCAAGCCTTGGAAGACAATAAAAAGGGAACATTGCCCATTTAGCTCAGACCCCATTTAAACTAGTGCAGTGTCCCAGGTATAAGGCTTAGCTTGCATATTGAATAAACTTCTGTGCTGCATAAAAACACAAATGAAATAAGAACAAGTGCTGTCAGCTAAGAAACTAGGCCAAATATGCATAAAATACATTCTCTTCAGTTCATATTGTATTCATTGTTTGAAATATTTGTGAAACTAGGAGTTTTTCCTTTTTTAATTTTGACTTCCTGGTTCAGAGCTTCCAGAACCTCCCTGCTGTTTACATGTTGTCCTTTGGGCTGACCAGATGTGGCTCCTCCCCTTTTAGGTCGTCAGAAAGGTGGCGGTGCCTGAAACTCTAGTATAAACTATTTAATATTTTGTTTAACTTACTAATTATTGCATATCTGTGCCTCAAATCCTTTTCATTTCTGTGTTATAGCATTTTTAAGTTATTGTATAAAGAATTTGATCCCTCAAAAGAACAATTTTTGTTTCAAGCAAGGTATAGGAGGGGCTATTGTGGACATGTGACTATTTTTCTGTATAAAATCACTGCAGATTGTATTGTGAGTTGGTTGGTTGGTAGGAGCTGTTCCCTGCCAGTCCCCTAGCTTGATACTAGGTGGATGAATTAATTTATATGTGGAATTGACTTAAAGTCTTGTAATTTTGATTTTGTTTTATGTCTTTATTATTTTCCGTGCTCAGTCTGCTTATTTTTGTCTGTTGGAGAAATAAATCCAGTTCTTTTGTTTTGAATCTTAATCAACATCTGGACACCATTTGTTCCCACATCCACAAAGAGCTATTTGTTTAATAATCTAATAATAAATGTTTCTATTTAAATGTTAAACTCTTCGGCAGCATAAACTTGGAGGATCAGTCAGTCACTCCAATCAATCAAATACATACTGAATAATTTGGTACAAAGTGAATGGTCCCATATTAATTTTTATCAGTCACAAGTGTTGTACTATAGTGTATGTTTCAAATATGTACTGTCCATGAGGTTCATTAGGGTACTCTATTTGTGGATAAAAGGAAACTAGCTAGACACTACCCCTGCAAAACCAGCACTGGACACACTGAAAAAAAATAAAAATAAAACTATCTTCAACAAATACTATTTAACTAAAATTCTATAGGAAATTACTGACAGAGCAGGAGGAAAGATCAGGAAAAAAACAGTGATCACAGCAAAACTCGTGTGTCACTTCCCTGAGATCCTCCCCCCTGTGCTCCAATCACTGTCCTAGTATATAAAAATAAATTCTTTGGTAGTCCAGTGGTCCCTCCCACCTCCACCATACTTCAGTTGCCCTCCTGTTAGAGAAATAATATTTCCCTGGTAGTTCAGTGGCCCCTGACACCTCCCCTGTGCTATGATTGCTGTCCTGTTGTAGAAAAAAATGTCTCTGGTAGTCTAGTGATCCTTTCCCCGTGCTCTAATTGCTACCTCCATAGATAACATTATGTCTCTTGGAGTATAGTGGTCCCCCTTCCCTGATGTCTTCATTGCAGTCCTGGTCATAGTGGACAAACATAACCCTGCTGCTGGTCCAGTGGACCCCCCACCCTGGCAGGGAGTGACCCACCACCCTACTCTGCCGCAAACCTGATCCCCAGTCAGCAATGTGCACAGCCCTCCCCTCACTACCACCACAGCTGGCAACTGACTGAGCTTTTAATGAGTGTGTACTGTATACAGTACACACCCATGGACACTGATTGACAGCTCAATCTGAGCTAAAAAAAATAATATCGGGGAGGGTGATGAAATGGCAATCCACACTGATGAGAGCTGGAGGGGTATTTTACTTAACACATGGAGCTAGAGAAATAAAAAAAGTGGAATTCAAATATTTTTTACCAAAGGAAAATATACAGATTTGTGGGGTAACAGACACCTGGTGGACCGATGAAGATGGTTGGAATTGGGACATACATAGCTATAACCACTACAGTGAAGAATGCTGTAATAGATATGGTGAAGGGGTGCTTATTTACATAGTTAAGAACATCATGGAGGAAGAGTTGCACTGGAGTGGAGGCGAACAGCTTGAACATGCATGGGTAAAAATATTCCCAAGGAAAGGAAAAATTATTACTTTGGGTGTGGTGTATTGACCACCATCACAGGATGATTGTTTAAACAATGAGATGGTGAACTTCCTAGGAAATATTGACCTGGAGGAAATCATCATCTTCGCAGGCAATTTTAATATGCCAAATATTGACTGGGTAACATGAGAAGGTACTTTGAAACTTGAGAGGGAATTCCTGGATTGTATTGATAAAATAGGGTTAGAACAGTATGTGATGACACCAACCAGGGAGATGAGGATCCTTGATCTTTTGTTTAGTAATATAGGAGAGATGGTATCTAACTGTTCAGTTGCACCTCCACTAGGAACAAGTGATCATATTATGGTTAATATCTCTATAACTGCCAATGCCCAGAAAGTAACCTGACCTGGAGGCCTGTAGATCACTCACATGCAGATAGCTGCCCCATTCCTCCTCTCCAGAGTTACCCACAGTACTTCCTCCCCTCCCTGCTCCCCTTGTATTTCCATGGTTTTTATGTTGTCCTCTACATAAAGGGTCATTCCTTCCCCTTTTCTGCCCACCCTGTCCCTACTGAATAAAGTATATCCTGGAATGGCCAATTTACAGTCCTGGTTTCATTGCACCAGGTCTCCATGATAGCTACTATGTCCAGGTCTGCCTCAGCCATGGTGGCTCCTAGGTCAGCAATCTTGATGCAAAACAGAAAGTGTTAATGACTGCTCAAGCAAATCCATGCTCTTACACTACTGTGTTTCAAAAAAACTCTTTATTCTTTTTCCTTTTTCTTGATAAAATCCACAGTGTTTCACCTGGTCTCAGGCTTCTTCTGGAGAACTATAAATTTAAAGTAAAATATGTTTTTATATACAGTTTTTCACATTTGGCTTTATGTCCAGTATTCAGTATTCACTGGTTATACATTTCAATATTGTTAATTCTTAACAAGCTTTATTAACTTAAAATTCCTGATTTTTGAACTTAGTAATCATACTAAGTTAATCAGAGATATGAATCAATTGCTTCTCTAGAGCACTGAGAATATACTCACAGTCAGGTCCATAAATGGACAGACTTTAACACAGGCACTAACCTGTAAGTACCAAGGTGTGGAGTTTGATCAGGGCCTTACTTCTGACCAAGATATAGGCAAGATGTTAAAGAAAACAAACATGAAACTAGGGGTTTTAAAAAGAGTATCCTTTTGCATGACAAGAAAAGATCTGCTTTTGTTATCAAATCAAGTTATTATTCCAATATTAGATTATGGGTGTCATGCATATAATTTCTCCACTAAAAGATTGTTGCATAAACTGGACGTTCTGTATCACAGGATAACAAGATTTGTTTGACGATGTAAATTTATTGTACATCATTGTACTCTTTATCAATCTTTGTCATGGAACCCATTACATCAAAAAGATAGAGCTTGGGAGATACTGCTGTATAGGTATAGAATTTTGAAAACTGAAAAGCCAATTAGGCTTATAAATTCATTAACATGGTCTAATCATATTTTTTGCTTGAGAAATACCAATAAAAATCTGATAGTCCCCAAGACACGAAATAATTTTGGAAATCTTACATTTAAATGTAGAGAAGCTACTACATGGAACAGCTTATCTAATGATTTGAGGACACTTGATTTATCTGTGAAGGCCTTTAGAAATAAAGTTTAACAGGATTTTGCACATATTTGTCAGTGCAATTAAACAACTGCATTTTTATTTATGTATGTATTTGTCAAAAACATAATGGTTGTCTAATGTATTTACATTGTTTGGATATGGTTGGTCTGAAACATTTTATATGCAAATTAAAGGACCACCTGGAAAACAAAGCCTTTAACAGCCACATGGTGTACATTTGCTTGTCAAGTTTCAGTGGATCAGCAGATAGCACACTCGCCTCTGAAGCCAAGAAATCAGAAGGCTGTGGGTTCTATCCCCACACCAGGAACTTGGGTTAAATTCCATTTCTGACACTGTAGTGCTGCACGAGGGGGATGCTGTATTCCTGAGGTGCTGGCTTTTGGATGAGATATTAAACTGAGGTCCCATTGGCCTGTTCTGGTGGTAGTTCAGGAGAATGTTAAAGATCCCATAAGACTTCTTGAAAAAAGTAGGGAAATTATTGAAAAAGCAATAACATCATGAAAACAATCCAAACATGTGAAAAACAAAATAATACATGTGCACTCTTTTTATCCCATTAAACAAAATAATAGTCAAACGAAAAACATACTGGCATTTCTAGAAAACCCACCACAAATATATATATATAAAAAAAACAGCATGTTCATAAACAAAACAAACTTCAACATGAAATCTATGCATTTTACAGATATCAAAATTCTTTTAAAACCATGTTATATTTCTTAGTTTGGACTGAAATTGATTAGGGTCCAAAACTGCCTACTCTTTTTCTGTTTTTGTAACTAATGCCTTTTCAATTTGTTTAATTAAAACCAATGTTGAAGTATTTACATGTTGCAAAGAAAAGCAGCATCTTGCTTGCCATAAATAGTACTTAATCCAGGCAAAAATTACAGTTAAAGTACTATGATGGTATCGTGAGGCTAAACCAGAATAATCTCCTAAGATAAAACATTCATATGTTATATGATACACTGGTCTCCACTTCCATCTTGCTGCCAAGTCTGTCTAAAACACAGTAGTATAGTAACAAGAAAGAAAAAAAAAACTCTATTGATTCTTTGACCTCCCCACATTCTGATCTAATATATTGGTGTTCGAAAAGAGTAAGGGAATTTTGCCATTGCCCTTGCCAAATTTTCCCCCATTCATTAAAAATACCACCAACAGCTTATTCTGGTTCAAGGTCAGTTGGCATTCATCTGTATCCCCCTTCCCTGGGTCATGCCTGAAAATAGGCAGAATATGTCTAGTGCACTTGCCCGGTCAACAAAAACTTAATAAAATAACAATAAATAAGTTTAATGCCTGTATAAATAAAGATATTTTTACTACTACTACTACTACTTTATTGTAAAAAATATTTTTTTCGGAGGTGCATAACTTTTTCGTCTTTAAAAATTATTAACCCATTCTTTCAGTCAGATGCTTTATAGAATCCATTGTCATAAACATAGTGTATGTGAACTTCCAGATATCACCATAAATAGTTGTTTGCGGACTCCGCTAACACTGTCTGCAAACACCCCTTTATGTTGAGATTTGCAAGTTGACATTCACTGTGTTCATGAGAGTGGGTTCCATAAAGCATTCAACAGTAAGAATGGATTAAAAATAGTTTAAAAAAAAGTTATGCACCTTGCAAAAAAAAAAAAAAAAAAGAAACATTGAAATTAATGTCCCTTTGACATAAATGGGAACATTCAATTCAAAGGGCCAATTCATTGCACTAGGCTTTTTTTCTCTTAGCAAGGTGCAACATTTTTTTTTGTTTTAGACTCATTTTAATGCATCCTTTCAGCAGGGTGTTTTATGGCACCTAATGTCATGAAAACAGTAGGTTTTAGCTTGCAAATCTCACCATAAGTGGTTCTTTGCAGACTCTGCTAACACAGTCCACAGACACCCTTTAGGCTGAGATTTACAAGTTGACACCCACTGTGTTCATCAGGGTGGGTACCAAAAAGCACTCAACAGTAAAAATAGGTCAAAAATAGTCTAAAAAAATTATGCACCTCGCAAAAAAAAATATTGAAATGAGTTGGCCCATTCAATCCAACTTATTTTCACAGTGCATAACTTTTTTGTTTTAGACTATTTTTAACTCATTCTTACTGTGGATTATGGGTTTACACAAGAGGCAAGTGATCAGATGGGCAGATCTCAGGAAACTAGTCAGAGCTACATGATTGAATTTAAATAGCCCAACACCAGAACAGCTGATGAAACTGCATTCTTCATGTGGTGTGCCTAGCTACAGAAAAATGGCATACTGTTAAAACATCGAAAACATTGAAGTGAAGACAATTACAGCAACACATTCAGCATGGTTGCTATAATGGTCCTGCTGTACACATGCTGCTTTGCCCAGTGTTTCACCCCCTTTCTGAGGAGTTGATTATTTTAAAATGGGGGGGGGGGTGATGGGGACAGTGTTTTTCTGATGTCCACAATGTCGACTGCCAGCATTATGCCTGTTGCTGTAATGCATTTCGACAACTTTGTTGTCGAAGGGCTTGGTGGAACCCAGAAAAACAGGGCTACTAGGGGCTACTGTAACAACAAAATAATAACACAAATAATGGTAATATGTTATGATTTGTAAAGATTAGCAACACAAAAAAGTATTTCATATAGAGCAGCAGCACAAATGAAAGCTACAGAGACATGTTTTAAATGATCTGTTGACAGAAAAGTTGATCACACCTAATAAATATGTTCACAAACAGACTTCACTATAGATTTTAGAAGAGGGTTACTGAGGCTAAAAGGAATACTAAGATACAAAGATTAAACAGACTTAGCAGAGTATATGTATCAAGAATGCACATAATGAAAAAAAGGAGGCAAGTAGCATTGTTTTCTGGTGTTTCTCAGTTTTAACCAAAAGCCCCTAAAAGTGATCGGTGGTGTTTTTTTTGAGCTTTTTCAGTTAAAACAGAAAACTGGATAGCTTAAATATGTTGAAAAATTAATATAAAATCTTGCGGGATATGCTTTTGATTTAACATCAGAAAATTCAAAAAGAAAATGTCCTAATCTGATGAAGTATTATGTAATTTTTAGTGATAGTACCTTCCCCAGTCTCACTTACATAATTATTACAGTTCCCAGAATCCCTCACCAAATAGACAGATATGATATCAGATATGATTTCAGACATCAGGAACTGTTCTCGGAAACAGATCCCTGTAATATACAGAGAACTGTTTCTGAGAACTGTTCCTGATGTCTGAAATCGTTTCTGATATTATACCTGATATTCTATTTGGTACCAGAGAAATCAGTCAGTGACATATTTAGTGTGCACTGCAGGTCTGGAGAAACAGCTATCCTAAACACAAGCCTTTTTTTCCTCACAGGAGATGTTGTGTGAATGTAGTTTGTGCTGAGTAATTGAGAAGCATTTGTCAGTTTCTTACTATGTAACTCCATGAAATAAAATTGAAAGTCTCCGTGTACTAACAGTAATTATAAAATGTATGGATAAATCCTGGAAGCTGATTGGCTGAAGCAGACTTTGACCCATGATGATATCTCACAATATTGTCACGGTCCAAAACTGATTACCATGATCAGCCATTTACTAACACTTTAGAGTCATTTTATAATTGCAATAATACATTCCAGGGTGTGGTATATCATGGGATATCATCACTACTCAGGTGCATGAGACACTCGGTGCCTCACAATGCACCCGAGGCATGATGATATTTCATGATATACCATACCCTGTCATGTATTATTGGTTAATTATGTCAGAGTCTAACTCTATTTATGGAATAAGTCATTATCGCGATTTTTTGTTTATTAGCAAAAGCTTGTTCTCCTCTTTTAGTGTGGCATTTCAAAATTGTTGATATGTGAGATTTTGTTCTGCAGTCAGGTATCAGACTGTCTGACCTCTCCAGTTCTGCTAATGTGAAAGATCACTATTTCTGAGCAAGTACCAGACAGATTTGTTTTTTTAATACTTCTTCTGTGGCAGCACAATAATACTGACTTGTAAGAGCCAGGTTTTGTGATTGGGTTCCAGTCTTTGAGGGTCTATTCAGTACTACTAATGTGTAAGATCACTGTTTTTGATTTGTTGGTTTCAGACATATTTCTTTTTTTTATCACTATTGCTTTATTTGTTGAAGCATTTCAATATTATTGCTGTTTTAGATCATGACTTGTGATCAAGTAAGTGCCAGACTGTTTGAGGATATTCAGTACTGCAGCTTTGTGAGATCGCTGTGAGCGATCTGTTGCCAGACAGTTTGGGGTCACTACAATATCTACTGCTGTTAGACTGTGATTTACAATCTTGTGCCATACAGACTACTGGACTCTTGCCACAATAAAAACATTATTGATAATATTAATCACCAACAGTGGAGCTATTATACCACTCATACAAAATTAATGTCCCTTAGCTTGTTTTTTCAATATTAAAATCAGTCAGAAAAGCAGGTTCCATGTAAATTAAGTGGAACCACTGAACTGCCCATCATGACTTTCACTTTCCCATCCTGTGATAGGTGAATAGGACCCTTCCCATTTGTTATGCAGAAAGAGTTAAAAGCAAGGATCTGTTCTTTCCTCTCCTTTTCTGTCTCTCATCTGATGGCACAATCAATTTTCTTGTGAAACCTAGGAACTGATAACACTGACAATCTCACAATTCTCCCCCTCACACTAACTTCCTATCTTCACTGGCTGTTTCTTGCTTTTTCTATTATTTCCTCCCCTTTGCTTATCTGTGGTTATAAAAATATACGTGGATCTTTATTTGAAACTGTGTTCTCTGGTTTGAAAACATATATAGTTATACTGTTGAAGTGAATGCAAAAAGCTATTTGGAACTTAAGGGTGTAAAGAAATATTTCAGGGTATCTGTGAAGGTACCAATTATAATAAAGACACAAGACACAAATTGCTGGTATATACTTTCTTATATTATGCAGACACACAGAAAACATTACAGTGTCTCAGCACAGCATCTCTATATGTAATATAATCTGTATAGCAAATGACTACAGATGATTAGCAATCTTTTCATATTTACCTCTCTTCTGGGAGACACAGGTACAGTTTAGAGGACTTTTTCCAAATGGATTCTGGCTCACCCTCCTCTTGTCTGGAAGACATTATTCTATGTAACTTTCTGAATAGCTACATGCTGCATGACTAAAGCATCTTACTGCTGAGAAATGTGAATCAGCCTTGCTTTCATGTGAGGTGAGTATTGAAATTTATCAGCACTTGCCCTTACCAGTGTGTTCAGACACTGCATCTTTTTCCCAAAGACCATTCTCATTACATCAGTGTAACAAGGCTGTCTCTCTTCTGTGGGTTCAGCAAACAGCAGTTCTCCACTGCAACCTTTATCTCCCAAAACGGCCTCTGCTTGCAACTGGAATATTTGCTAATGAGCAGTAATACATTGGTTATACCTAATGGTAAATGCACAGCTAATAATACTGCATTGCTATATACTTAGAGTTGCAATAAGCTAGTAACTACAACTACATACATGGTATAGGCAGTAATAAGAATAATTACAAACATTTCCTTATAATCTGTGGCTGTGGGGCAAAATGTTGAACAGCCTCACAGAAAAGGAGTTTGTCATTTTAGATGAAAAAACAGTAGCATACTTCAGCATACTGATGTCCCTATAGTGATTGTGCAACAAGTGGTGAAGTAAGCAACCCCTTACAACTTGTCTACCCAGAGAAGGCCTTTGGTTTATTAAAAGGAAGAATATGTCTTCTAAGCAGTTAGCACTAATATTTATGCAGTAGCTAATAATGGCAACGGTAATATACGCATGAGCTATATTTCTTCAGTTATAATAAACTGCATAAGCACAAACAATAATAGTAATATTCCATTTTGCTCCCTACAAACTCCAGTATGACACCACGAAGACAAACAAAGTAAAATTGTGTCAAATACGATATGCAGCTTAAATGAAAGCTGGTAACCTTTGTGGATTAGCAACAGTTGTAAGGCTAAGGAGAGTGTAGAAATATGCACATTAAAATTCAGAATGCAACTGACATCATTTTGATAGCCACTTCACTAAGGATGTATTCCTCCCAGTGAACAGAAATTGACAGGATAACTGTCCAAGGGCAGTGCACACAGCAGGTGTAAAACGGAAGTGAGGGGGTGGCCACAGGAAATGTGAGGGTCCCTTTTGTGAAGAATTTGAAGGTTGTAATGAGACAGTACTGATAAGCCATATTGGATGCCACTGGAACCATAGGAAGACACCATACTGTGAGCTCCACAGGGCATGTGCCATTCTGTGCAAAGCTGGTGTTGTACTGGGAGCCACCCATAAGGCCACAGACAGGTGTAACCACATCAAATACATTGCAGCAGATATAGTGATGTCTTCTTACTGAATAGTAAGCAGTGTATGGAACCTGCCAATGCACCATGGGATTATAGATGATCAAGGAAGAATCTGCAACCCATTCCTTATAGATGTCACCTTTCAAGTGATCCACAGAATGCACTGCAGCCAGTATGTCAAATAGTTCCACATCAGGGTCAAATATAGGCAGAGAAACTGCCTAGGTTGGGATGCAGAGTAACATAATTCAGGTTCCTGACCATCATGAAGGAAAATGCCTGACAGGTTTCAAGGCATCCTGTTTGAACATTCTGAGTTCTGGTTAGAAATGCTGGGCAATACCACTTGGCCAAATAGGTTTTAGAGATGAGAAAAACGGAAGCGCCCTTGGTTCTGCACCACATGAGCAAATTATAAATTAGCGTGAGAACATAGTTCTCATAGGCTGTGCATGTTATTCCTTTACCTGTGAGCTTATGTTAGATCTTTAAAGACAGAGTTTCAGTAAACCTGCATGTAATATATACATATTGATATGATATAATTATCATATATACTTTTTGTTTGATACTAGGCCTGCAATCCCACATACATATAGCTGGTGCTTAGTATTGATGGATATGTCTCTTTATGGTCTCCATGTCAGCACTAATATACTATCTGGTCAAGCCAGATGCCAATAGGTTTGAGATGGTGCCAGTAAATCCTTTCAGGTCTAGAACCTGTTTGTTATGGAAGACTCCATGATGGGGTCTTTTGTATTGCATAGCTATGGGATGTCAGGTCTCTATCATGATTTTAAACTTCACATGAAAGAAAACAAAAAAAAACTTTAAATCATTAAGACAACATAACACAGGCTTTGTACCTTTCACTTTGGTCTCCAAATACCCGATATGTTGCCTTATAGCTCTGTTTCAAATTGATATCCCTTACCTAAATAGACCTAACACAGAACTGCCCATTCTGTCCAGTCCTGGTAGACACCTAGAGTGGAATATGCCATGCTCTGGGTAAATTACTTGCCTGGCTACAGGATCTTGTGCCATTGCCTGATAGGCAGTAACAACATATATACCTAACAATATTAAGCATACATTAGTAATGGCACAAAAATGAATATCTTTAGACATGTGCTAAATGAGAAAACTTTCAAAATCACTGAAGTATGTATAAACAGTTGTAGGACAACCCATCATTGTCATTTGTCTGATGAATGGCAATCACATTAAAAAGCAAATAAAACATGAAATAATAATACTTTTGTATCCATATGTCATAATAGGAAAGTCACAGATTCATACAACATGTTTATACATAAACAATACATTTCACATGTAAAGTCCTTGGAGAACAAGAGCAATAAGTTTATTGTGTGGCCCCTTCCCACTATTGGTGAATGCTTAGTCTCTACAGTATGCTTAGTAGACAGGTGGTGATGTGTCATTGGAAACTGTCAAAGTTCATTTTAAAGTGATACTTTGCACCACCACCACAGTATTGTATAACACAGTATTTGGATGACCCTTGTGACTCAACTACAAATATAATGAAACAGGATGGGTTACATATAATACATTTAAATATCTGTAGTTTAATGAAGAAAATTGACCACCTGAGAGGATGGAACATTAAATATGACCCTGTTAATATTCTGATAATGGCAACTTGGTTGAAAAACCTCAAATGATTTAATTGCATTACAAAGGCATGGGTTGCGGAGGAAAGATATGAATAAAAGGGGAAGGGGATTGCTATTTATGTATCTAGACTTTTAGGTGTAACAAAGATTGAAGAACAACAAAACTGGTGTGGCTCTGAGTTTCTTGCATTGGGATTAAAATTCCTCTTTAATAAACCTATATTGATCCTACTGTAGGTGTATATCACCTGCTTAAAGGTCCTCTTGAAGTATTTGATGTAATGCAAGATTTTATCTCTGGGGTACCAAGTTAGTCATGAAGTTCTCTTAATTGAAGATTTTAACCTGGACTGGAAAAAGGTAGATACCAGTTATAATGTTATGGAAATGGCTACTAATTTAGGGATGACTCAATTAACAAATTAAATTACTAGAATTAATGTAAAACAATCCAACTCATCTACAATCCTGCACCTGATATTTTCTATGGAGCCAGAGAGGTATGTGGATAGTGTGATGCTTCCTGATTCCTTTTCTGATCATCAAATAATATATTGAATAAGGAATCAGAAAATAAGAGAAAACACAGGAAAAATTATTCAGTTTAGGTCCTTTAGGAAATTTGATAAGTTTTATGTTTGAACTAGGCACATATAAGTGGGATAGGTTGAATTTGGTACCCAATGTGAGTGATGCATGGTCCTTATTTTATGAGGACTTTATGGTAATTTATAATAGATGTGCCCCCCAAAATTAGGAAGGTGACATCAAACAATTCCCCTTGGTACTATACATACCTTTGTAAATTAAAGAAACAAAGGGATAGGGCCTGGAAGGCAACTAAAACTACTAAGGTAAACTCAGATTGGATTAAGTATAAACAACTAAGAAATAAATATACTACTGAATTTAGAAAAATCAGGCAAGACTATTATAACAGAGTTGACAACCAAGCTGATCGACAACCTCAAGAAATTCTGGGAAGTTATCAAGAAAGTAAAAGGTGTACAACCAATGGAGTTCCCAGATAACTTTGAAAGCAATAATATAAAAACCCCATTGGGCATCCAGGTAGTAGATAGTTTTAATGACTACTTTGTAACTATGGGGACAGCATTACTGCCTGAAAATCCCATAAATTATATTACTAACCAAGAATCAAAGTCCCCAAAAGATGAAGGGTTTGAATTTAACATAATAACACCTAGAGAGGTTCAAGAAACGTTACTAAAAATGAATATTAGGAAATCTGGGTGGGGGGGTTGGATAATATACTGAACATTTTACTCAAGGATTGCAACTCCATTTATTTCCTTTCCTTTGGCAAAAATGTTGAATATGTCACTCTCTGGGGAACAAGTCCCAGATATGTGGAAAATGGGCAAAGTAATACCTATTCTAAAGTCTCGATCAAAACACTATCTAGAAAACTATAGGCCAGTTTCATTGCTATCCATAGTTGCTAAAATATTTGAAAAACTAGCAGCTAAACAATTGCAGAATTTTCTGGAGAAAGGCAAGATGATAAATAAACATCAGTCAGGGTTTAGACCCTTGCATGGTACTACTTCTGCCCTGTTAAAAGTGACTGGTGATATAACCAGGGCTCTGGACAGGAGGTTGTTGGTGGGGGTTATCTTTATTGACTTATTTAAAGCATTTGACACCTTGAACCATAACATCCTATTTTCCAGACTAAAAACTCTGGATGTATCTATGAAGGTGATTCATTGGTTTCAGGTATATTTGTTATGTAGAAGACAGTTGCTAACTATTAATGGCAGGATGTCAGGATTTAGGATTATAATTTTAGGAGTGCCCAAGGATCCATTTTGGGTCCCATTTTATTTCATCTGTATATGAACAGTCTTAATTTCTCTCATCCAGGTACAGGATGGCATATATGAGCAGATTACATAATTATTTACACAGAAGGTTCATCATTACAACATGTTGAGGCTTCTTTGCAAGTAGAATTGATGAGCTCCAGAATTTTTTTCTGGAACCTAAACTTATTTTAAATCCAGAAAATAACTCAGGTTGTATTGTTTTCCAGAGAGAATAACTTTAGGTCTCCTGACCCCTGTTTAAGGGTAAACACCTTTGATAAGATCACCCTTGAGCAAACCCAGAACTATAGATATTTGGGTTTGTATCTGGATAGTGCACTGAAATGGACTACTCACATGGATTATGTAACAAAAAAGTGGGAAAGTGTCTGGGAGCATTATATAGAATTAGAAATTGTATGACTGAGCAGGTAAGAGAACATGTGGTTATAACCTTGGTTCTACCCCTCTTGGATTATAGGTACATAATATATATGGGCACAGCATCCTCACAGTTATCCAGGGAGGATATTCTATTTAATAAATTGGCAAGGTATGTCCTAAATGTTCTAAGAAGGACCCATAGATGTTATTTATATAAAATGTTGAATTGGGTATATTCAAAAGACAGGAGATTATCCCATGTACTTAATTATATGGTAAAGTGTTTCATGTGTGAGGTCCCTGAATATATTTTAGATGGGTTACAATTTAGGGTAATAAGGACTGGGTTGTTTTCCATGGAGGGTATTTAATATATCCTTCCCAGAGATAGGACAGAATTGGGAAGATTTATTTTTTTACAGAGGTTCTCATACATGGAACGCTATTCCATCTTCTCTCAGATCAAATAGAAAAAGCATTCAGCTGAGGGAGATTAAATCTTGGTTTTATCTAAGAGGCACTGGGAAAAATTAATGAGGATTCTACCTGATTAAGCATGTTTCTCACCTTTGTAGTACCTAGGAATACCATATTATGTATGTAAAAATGTTTGCTTATGATAAACCGTATTGCGCAATTTCATGTATTTGTGTGTGTATATATGCATGATTATAATATTTGTTATATTACATGTTGTATTAATTATAATGTTTGTCATATTTTTGATATTGTAACTAAACTCAATATACATTAAGGGTCTCACTGGAAATGAATTTGTCTCAGTCGAGTTGTAGCTATTCACTGTTTTTCTCAGATGAATAACAATTTTTACTACTACTACATATGGCTGGAAACTGAAGGATGTATTGTCCAGAAAAACATGAAGCAGAAACAATGTTGTCCAAACGTGTGCCTTTATGGCATGGATTGTATTTAAACTAAAGTCTGAAATGTTTCTTAATGAGCATCTGCCAAAGTACATGAGAGCATGCAGTGAACAACAGGATGATGTTATAGTTATTAGAAAGTCTGTTAGTAGATCACATGGGAGAAAGTGATTGTATTACGGTAGGCAGCATGATCAATTGAAATCCCAAAGTTTTTTTGGCAGCATGCCACAATAGAATTATGATTAGCACAATCACCAACAAGCACCTTCATATTTCTAAAAGATAAAAAAAAAAAATAAAGAGTAAGGCATCAGGTGCCTCCCTATTTAATATGTTAGTGTTGTGATGCAAAAAACTGATTTTGCTTTATTCATTTTACTTGAGCTGGTATCTTTTGAATACAACATCTTCTGCCCTTCCAGCTGTGTCTGTCAGCCACACGGATATTTGAAAAACAGTAGAAAAAAAACAGAGGAGGGTATCCCCTTCCTCACTGGTAGGTTGTTATACATTTTACATGATGCTGTTTCCTTGCTATTCCCTGTAATATTGATTTTATACATTGTAGGGCTGCTTTGTTACAGGGTGTGGCCCTCTCATGATTTGGAGAATGATCCCTTTCATAATTAATATTAACTTTAATATCCACACCCACACTTTCTGGTGAACTGTGAAAGAGCCTTCCTACCAGAATATGTTTGCTTTTGTGGAACTGATGTGCATTATTAGCAGTGTAATTGAATTTCAAAAATGGTTGGACACGTCAGTATTATGGCTTTCAGATCTACAGGGAAATTCTTCCCATAGACTTGCATTGGTTATAGAAAACAATGCAATCTAAAGGAAAACACAGGGAAAGTACCCTGGAGTTACAGGAAAAATCCCAAATTAATCTGGCAGCACCGCTGTTTTCTCCCATGCTCCCCCTTTGTTTAAAACAGCTGTAAATTAGAGACTGCTGGACAGCAGTCAGCAATAGCTGGAGGGGGGCATAGGCACGATCCACATCTCCACCCGCAAGCTCCTTGGAGTGCATGGAGCTTGCAGTGGCATCCCATTATAGAAAAAAAAGGGCTTAATATAAAAACTTTTAAACTGGCATGGATGCTAAAAGAAACAAAACACAACAGAAAGTTGGGTGTAATATTCACATCAGTGAAACCCCAATACAATGCCAAATAATTTAAATATGTAAAAATTTAAATATAATAATCTCAGCCCAGTTACTGCACACACACACAAACTCACACACAACCACACACACAAAATAAATGAATTTATTTTTTTCTCTATAATCACAGCCAGATATTGGGGACGTAAGAAACATATTATACAAAGAGCATTTAGTTTCAGTGTTCTGACTTCTGCTAAGCCATCTGTTGTATGAAAATTAAAACAATAATACTGCAGTGCAGTCAGGTCAGTGGTAAAATCATTTTTAATCAGTTACTGAGGACTAAAAGTGACAAGAAGTACACAACATGACGTGAGGGCAAAAAGTGACACATAGTAGTGGTAGTAGTAGTAGTAGTAGACAGCAGTACCCTATCTTTCAGATCAGAGTGGAATATCTAGTACAACCAAATAAGTGTGACATGAAATTCAGTTGCTTGCTGTAATTGGACCAAATGATGTTATTATTTTTCATGTTTCTGTGCTCATTGTGATCATTAAAATAATTCTGGCCTGGACTAATAGTCCATCCTCCTGAGTCCTGACATGACTTATTACATTAATTGCTGCCTCATATAGCAGACCTTATTCAAAAAAGATTTTCACCAGAGGCACAAGTAAAATTCTTGAAAGTATTTTGTGGATAGGGCATGCTCATTCAGACTATATGTTTCCTTCAGGAATCATATTTGAAATTAAGGTGAAGAATATTGACTTTTAGAAAGTCAGCCAGCCCAGTGGTGCAGAGGGCTGAGGCACTGAATGTCAAACCTCGCACAACGCTGGCGAACTGGGTTCATGAATGGACTCAAGACACTGGTGGTTGGCAGGGGAAGGAGAAGACTGAGTGTCCGGAGGACTGATCTCCTCTCCTCTCCTCTCCTGGGGAGGGTTGGAGAGCTTGCCTCACTCTGCAGTGGGCCTTGGTGTAGACCAAGAGCACTGCAGAAGCAGCGCTAAACAGGGGCTAAGGAAACCAGGTAAAATGGCATCTTGAATGACTGGATGATGGATGCCCAGACCCTCGCCACCACGGAGCCCCCGGATAGCTGGGACTAACCTCAGCAGCACCCAGTACTAAGAAAAGTAAGACACATGGCACATTCTCTCCAGAAGGAGAGGAGCCTTCCGACGAATGGATATGTCTGGTTACCCTGCAGACTGGCTACAATGTGAGGTGGGAGTTGGTGACGGGGGTTTTCAGGGGAGGTGAGAGTGTCTCTGGAGGCCCAAAGGAGAGGTTGGTTGAGTTGAGGAGAAGGATAAACAAATAATGCAAAAAAAAAAAATAAAGAAATGTCAGATGCTCAGAATTTTCTGGTGTCAAACAGGATCATGTGTTAGTAATGACGTTACCAGCTGAGCAAAACAATTATTCTGACCACACGCTAGTGGGAGGGCAATGTATGTACTTCATTGCAATGTTTACTAAAGCAGGCCACATACTTTGTTTGGATTTCCAGTATTTCAAAGGATCAGCATTCCAGCTGATATTGGGCTCTACAAGGTACATTTCAACAATGGTCTGTGCTGATGCTAAGTTACAAGAGGCAGATGAAGAAAATGTTACAGTTACATTTTGGAAGTGACTCCAGAGACATGAAGCTGAACCAAGTGACTGTGGGACAGTGCTATGTTTGGATGGTGGTGAAGAAGAAAATTCAGCTGTAGTGGCTGAGGAGGGAGAAAATGCTGCAATAGTAGAGGATAGGCCATGTGATGCTGTGCTGTGTTGTGAAGATTCTGAATGTGGGGATGCTGTTGTACTCTATTCCATGACAGGGATCTATGATGCTGGTTCAACAACTATTTAGTTGACCGGCATCATAGTGATGGATTTATGTGGACCACAAGTTGTGGTCGACATAAATCCATAAGGAAACCCAATCTGTTTCTTTATTGGGGGGCTTTGCCCCCCCTGCACCCCCCAATCTACTAGATTATCAACTCTGAGTCGGAACTGATTTGGGGAGAGAGTGCAGGACTGGGAGGAAAGAGTGCCAGGATCTCGGGTTGACCATTACAGTGAACTGTCGATGTTGTCAGCATCAACATGTTCACTGTAATGGTGTCACAGTACAGGGAGCATACCCATGACAGCATGCACCTCATTAATTATTTCTGATTTGTTTATCTCCAAAGAAGCATCATCACCATCATCATCACTCAATAATTGCTTTGATTTGTATCATGGGTCCAAGCTTGTTGCTTTAATGTAGTATTTAGAATGAAGTATTTTACATAGTTCGTCATCTGCAACTTTTTTGATCCTGTGTCTCATTAGATCTTGTTGTATTCTGGTGGACAACTTGTATGTGTCAGCAGCACCACTGGCAGCCTGTGTGATCATGGAACTGTCTTGGTTCTCTAACTTTTCCCAAATTAGATTCAATATGAATTAAAACATTTTTATTAGGGAGATCTCATGGCTCAGATTTGTTCTGTTTGCACTAATCTCTCTGGTGATTTCATCAAGTGGATGGAGCAAGAAAATTAAAAACTCCAGCATGGCCCACTGTGGTGGAGTAATATAGACGTCTGCATCACCAATTTTATTTTCCAAGGTGTATTGTCTGACAGCTTTCTTTTGTTTTAGCAGCCTTTGAAACATATCAAAGGTTGAATTCCATCATGTAGAAATGTCTTGGTTAAGTCTGTGCAAAGGTAAACTGTACTTCTGCTACATTTTTTCAAACAAGTGACAGGCTTTGCCTGAGTGACTGAAATGAGTGCATATTCTTTTAGTATTGCTAAGAAGAACCTTAATGTCCTTGTCATCACTGAGAAAACTGTGAACTATTAAATTTAAACAATGTGCAAAGCAGCGGATGTGAACAAAGCCCAGTTCTCCAAGGCCTTCCTTATGATGGACCCATTTTCTGCAACTATAAAGCCAATTGACAGTCCCTGTGAAGTGAGCCATTGATGTATTTGTTTTGGAGCTCTTCATTGATGTTGTACGAGGTAAGTTCTGATGGAAAATAAAACATTTTTAGAACAGCAAACTGCAACACTTCACTATCCCCACGTAAATTATAATAACATGCCCAATGTGCCGTGACAGACATGAAGGGTTCAGGCTGACAGCTTGTCCAGATATCTGTCTGTGAGATGCACCACCCTCCCAACAGCACTGCACAAGACGCATCTTATTTTTTTACATACAACATCATAAAGCTCTGGAACCCCTGTTGTCGAAAAGTATTTCTGTGATGGTATACCATATCGAGGTTTGAGGTACTGAAGCAGTCGCCTGAATCTTACATGCTCAACCACATTATATGGTAGCAGATCAACAGCTATCATTTCCGAAAGTGTTTGGGTTATTGTAACAGCAACAGTGTGAGTTGAGGCATATTTGACTTTATGCTCATATATTTTGAGATGGTAAGCTGTCTCCTTGAAGGAGGGGGGCTTTTGAAGACATGGTCACTTTCTGTAACAGTAGAAATCCTTCGAATTGGAGGAAGTGGTGGTGGACGTGTTTTTGTAGTGCTGCAGGGGCTGCCACTGCTTTCATCTATTGGAGTTACCCCTGAATGTAGTGAGCTATCACTGTCACTTTCTCTTTGAGACTCACAACTGAAGTTCCCAGTAATGTTATGACATCTGTCTAGGTGCCTTTTCAGTGCTGACATTCCAAATGCGCCATTCTTTTTACCCCTGCTGATTGGCCATTTACAAATGGCTCATGTTGCCACCAACTCTTTAGAAGCACTAATGGAGAAGTATAATGGAATAAATGATGATATTTTTTATTTTTTTTCCCCAGGAAGGCAGTGCACCTCAGTCCCCTTTTCAGGGTTTTTTTTTCCTTTCAGATTTATCATGGGCCTGATCCTCTTGTGGTTTATTCCCACTGCCTTCCTCCTCAACAAAAACGTTTCTGGCAGTTTCTTCCTCATCTGCAGTTTCCATCCACTCCTGTTGTAAACCTTCTGCTGCCTGATCATTCTTTTTATCTTCATTATCAGTACCCTCATCTCGTTCCACCTCAGAAGATTCAGATGACATCTGTGAGGGACTGGCAGTAGCATAGTATGCATTTGTTCCATACCTTTGGGTGCCTCTGTGGGCGGTACCCACCAACCTTTTGGTTTTAAGTATATAACTTTTTTTTTTCACTTGGGACTGATCCGCCATATACACCTTATATGGGTTCAAGCATTCACTTGGAAGACAAAACTTTGGATGTGAACAAATCACTTCTTGGGGTTTTATTTTGTTTTTCCTTTGCAGGCAGACTGCTGTCTTTTGTAGTGTCACTGGCTGCACTGTTTTCCTGAGAAGAATGTGCCTCATCAAAACTTTGATTCATTTTTTTATTTCTTATTCTAAGCGTAACAAAGAGATCCCTCGACCTAACGTCCTCTGATGACTCCCACCAACACCCATAGGCCAGAGATGGATTAACAGTCATGAGTCATGAACATGAATCATTCATGATTATAGTAGTACACAGCACACCAAGGCCCATCACCACTTTCTTCCAAGCTTAGCTGACTGACTCCTACTACACTTACAGTTCAGTGAACTACTCAACAGTGTGCCTCAGAACTTAAATTGATGATGCAGACATCTGGTGCACGGCTGACCACAGTCCCACACTGCTTGGTTAATGCTTATACGTAATGATAAACTAATAAGGATAAGGAGGAAGAATAATGGATGAAATAAGTGATGATGATTGATGATGATGATGACACTTGTGTATGTACGTTTATTACCTGTGTTGCAGTGTACACAGACTGGTACAAGTCACAGATTCTGAATATCCCCTGGGCCCCCAACAACCAGCAGCACAGGAACAGTAACTTGTCTGTTGTTTGTCAGAAAAGTCTATTTTATTATTTGCAATACATGAAATTGTGATTGAACATTAATGAGTGATTGTGATTTATTTTGCCAGTCTGCCCTTGCCCTGTACACACACCCACAAACTTTTATTTGGGATTTCTGGGACTGTAAAATTTCTCATGCCCCCCCCACCAAAGTCTTTCTCTCTTCTGGATCTGGGATGGCACAATCAAAGATTTATTTCAGCAGCCTGTCTCACTCCTACCACACACTCTTGTGGCCCCTCCCCATAGTGTGTCTCTCTCTCTTTCTCTCTCCTCCCCAGATCTAGATTGCACAAGTCAAAGATTTATTCTGCCAGACTGCCCTTGCCCTGCACACACTGCCACGATGAGGCCAGGAAATGAAAAAACAAACTTTTATTTGGGATTTCTGGGACTGTAAAATTTCTCATTTCCCCCAACCCCACCCCTGCACATTCTTACTCCCTCCTCTGGATCTGGTATGGCACAAGTCAAAGATTTGTTTTGCCAGCCTGCCCTTGCCCTACACATACTCACATGCCCACACTGAGGCCAGAAAAGAAAAAAATGTTTAATTTGGGAAATTCTGTGACTGTAAAATGTCTCTAGGACCTTCAGTGGTCTCTCTCTCTCTTTCTTTTTCTCTCTCTCATATCTGGAGGATCTTCTGGATTAGATTTCTGGATGGCACAATTCAAAGATATCTTTTGCCAGCTTGCCCTTGCCCTGTAGTACACTGCCTGCAACATTGACTTTTTTGCCTTGCTTGCCTCCCCCCCAACAGTCACCTACTATCTCTCTCCCCCTCCTTGGATTCCTCTCTTCTCCCTCCCCTGATGATGACTTTGTCTCCCTCCTCACCCCAATAAGTCTCCTCTTCTGGTTCCTCTCTTTCTTTCCTCCCCTCCAGCTCCAATTAACAAATAGATCTTTTTTTTTAATTTATATTTAGTTTCTCTCTGTGGTGTGCAACTGTAGGCTCTGCAGCAGCAAACTCCTATGACTGTCCACCAAATTGTCTGGACCCGGGTTGTGCAGTCACCATGGCTATATACTGTGAGTGCATCATGTGACTGACTGTCCTGTTCTGTTGCCTGATTGGATGCTGCCGACCACCTGTATATGGAGGGAGCATGCCAACGGTATCCCCATCACAACAGTACACTGAATGGCATTCATGAACTCAGAACTGGACTTTTGAGGAGAAGTCTGTATTTATCCAGGTCCATGGATAATGGGTTTGATCCAGGGGTTCAGATCTCGGGCTGAATAGTCTGCCCAGCCCTAGTGTGGATGCTGCAAAACCTGAAGCTGATCTCTTGCTTTGTCTCTACCGAGTGTCGCAGCTCCCATTTCACATCCAGTATCTGACATGCCAACTGTGTCAGCTCTCTTGCACTTTACAGCAGGAATCCCATTCCTCTTGGGGACAACTAGCACCCTGATTGCACCAGTGGACTTCCACGTGGGAAACAGACCATTCCTTTCTTCTTGCTGTCATGCTTTGCTGCCACACTGGACAATTGCTCCTAAGTCACTAAGGCTCAATTACCCAGACAGCCTCTTTAAAAACACAGAAAGCTACTGCAGGTTATTACTGTTGTAACATATAGATTATGATTTAGATGGTTCCATTTCTAGCCCTTTCAATGAATCTGTCAATTAGAATTTCATCTATGTTGGGGAATACTTTGGGATTGACCCACTGAACTGCATGGAGATCTTCCTGTAGGCTCAGGGAGTAGTCATGGAAGGTCTCTTCCTGTCTCTGTACCCTTGAGAAGAATCAAACCATCAGCTTCAACATACTCTTGGGGCCAAAGATACAGTTCAATTTTCAAAAAATCTGTTCTGCAGTTGCTTTATCTTCACCTGATCAGGAGGATTCCTCTTAGTGGGCCATACCTCAGAGTTGATCTATCAGGATCTTGACTGTCTGAGCTTCAAGTAGGTTGTACAATCAGAAGAAGGCTTTCATCTTGTTGGTGAACTTGTGCAGCTTGTTAGTGTTTGGATCTGTTTCTTCTCTCATAAAGCATCAGAGCCATGGCTCTCCATAATAGTGGGGAATCATCATCAATGGCATGTTCCAGATGTCTTCTGATGAGCTTTCTCCTCCTCCTCTTCATCCAGGGCACTTTTCTTCTCTTGTGGGCGTGTTGGTAATGGTAAATTTGAGCTTTAGACTCCTTGATGTTTCTTATCCTGCTGATTATGCAAAGTGTTTGTGTGGGGCAGCAGCTGCAGTGGAATGGGGTTCATATCTTCCTTTTTAGTTAGGGATAGGCCAGACAAATCTAGGAGAGGCAGGAAGCTTACTCAGGAACCAAGATGCAAAAAGTTTATATACAACAGACAAAAGGAACGAAAGGATAACTACTTTTCTACAATAGTAAAAAAACAATAGAACTGCAAGCAAAAAACAACACAATCAGGAACAACAATGGGCCTGACCAATAACAGTGGGTTAACCTTTTCAGTCTAAGTCCTGAGTACCTTGTAGAGATGACAAAGACATGGAGATCCAATGACACAACTGATGAACAAAGCTTGGGCTTCATGATGTGTTTGCTGATCAGCTATTGGGAACTGACTCAACAAATTACTTTTTAAATACAGACCATAATGTGCATCCCCTTGATGAAGAGAAAATGAAGAAGAATGTTGATAGCTGGATGATGAAGAATTTGGCAATACTCTGCGATTCTGTGAGAGGGAGCTCCTGCCACTCTTGAAGACTGGCCTTTTCATAAATCTTTTGCAACAGTTCTTCTATTTCTTAGCCTAATCTGTTCTTTACAATTTCTAGTCCAGAAGGTTGGCCACCTTCCTTTTCTTGATTAAGCTATAGTGTCCTGTTTAATTTTCCTTTTCTCTCCCAGGTTCTCATACAGGGAGGTTATTGTTGTGACCTTCGAGCTGATATAAAACAACAGGCCATGTTCCTCATTATTGGAATTAGTAAGCAATGGTACTATGTCATAAAATACTTTAATTTATAGACCTTATGTGTATAACATCTGTAAATGTTGAAAATACAATGGCACTAAGTGTTTTTGATAAAGATAAAATGTTACTAGGGAACTGTATGATAAAAATTAAGTTAATTGTGCTATTTAAAATGCATGTAAATTGCTGTAAACTGAACAAGTTTGAAATGTCATGGTGATTTGCAAATATCCCATGATGCTTTGCATTATGGAAGGATGTGTGATGTTGTGTTTCTTTGAAACTTGGCTTATTGTCAATGCCCATTGGGGTAACCCTTGTTTCAGTGCTTCTGCACTGAGGTTGAGGTTCTTTGCCTTTTGCTTGTTTTATTTTTTTTTTTGTATTTGAGCCCCCACCACCCAAGCAAACAAGGCTTGCATAGGGGAGGCTGAATCTCATCTGCTAAATTAGATCAGAGATCAGTGAGTCAGTAGGTGCTGGCTAAGTGTAGAGGAAAGACTTGCATAGTCTGTTGCTACAAACTGATGTACTGAAGAAGGGATATGCCATTGCTGAAGATTATCTCCTGCATTTTGAATACACATCACACAGAGATTGTGTGTTGAACTTGAAATTTGGTGTCTGGTCCATCTGTTTTCCCACAGCCCCTCCACAGACTCCTCATGAAGAGCTCGAGGTTCTGGTCAAAAAGAAGCCAAAGTCTCCTGGTCAAGCAGACAGTTCACTGGACAATCCACAGCAATGACCACTGGAAGGTCGCTGGAATCCAAGCCATCTCATAAAAGGATGACTACTGGAGATGTGATCCTAAGTGCAATCTCTGTGGAGTGACACTAGTATGCATACAACTGGCAGATGGCTGACAAAATAAGAAAATGTTTAGACATTTTGTCAACTGTGGTCCCTCACTCTTGAGCCAGGGCAGCTCCTAAGCTGACTGACTTCTGGATGCCCAGCTAATGGATCTCTACAGCTTACTACCACAGGACTAATGCTGAAACACTGTGGTGGGGATTTGAAGTGAGTTGAAGATGCTGGACGCAGGTAGCCTGAAGATGGCAGAATGACCAGGGATTACGCTAAGTCAGAATCTAGTGTTGACACTCACTCCAAAAGGAATTGCAGGAAGGATATCACAGAAATGTGTTTCAGGAATCCCAGCTGAGCAATAAACATTCCCCACCTAGTTTAGTTATTGCCTCTGGTTGAACATCACTGGGGCGTAGGGCACATGGTTCACAAAGGACACAGTCCAATCACATAGTTTGTGCTGCAAGCAATATAGTTCCATTCTTAGGCAAAAGGGTTCTATTGCTAAGGGCACCAGGCAAGCTACAGCACAGTTCCATTCTGGTTGGGGGGTCAGGACACATCAAATAGCAGTTCCTCCACCCCCCCAAGGATGATGTGTCTTTCAGGATCTTCCTCCCTAAAGACAAAACTGACCTTTAATTAATATTCATAGGGTCTGTGCTGCTGACCCTGCCCTCCTTCCTTTGGGCCTCTATGTCCTGGCCCTGCTTCTTTTGTGAATATTAACAGAACCTTGGTTCTTTGCCCATTTGCAGGGTCTTTCTCAGCCCTACCCTCTAATCAATATGTATGAGGGTCTTAACCCTTACCATTAGCCCCTCACACCCTATGGTTTCCTAGGTGGCCTCTGTCCCATGGCTCACCACTGGTGCTGAAAGGTACAAAATTAAACAGAGGGATGCTTGCCCACTGTGCTCCCCCTTTTCTTGTGCCAACTGGTGGCAACAAAGTGCCTGACTCCCACCCCTTGGGCATTTCAGGTCCCTTCACTTCTGTTCACTTGGGTTGCTTGGCCCACATCTCCATGTCCCTCCCCCCTTCCCCTCTCTCCAGCACATATGTCATAAGTTTAAAACAGAATTGGGCATGTGGCTCACTCACCACCGTGGCCTAGGACTGTTTCTGCTGCTAGATGATCTGGAGAGGTGGCCTGGGAGCCATGCTACCACCTGACTTTTCAGAGGCTGCTAGAGAGTGAGGTGGAACTGAAAGGTCCATGGTGCGGGTTTCTACCTTGACATAAATCATTACTGCCTGCCTCCATCCACCACAAAAAGTTTCCCCACCTCTGCTGCTGCTGGAGACCTGGAGGAATAAAGAGGATGAATCGCATTGAGGGACCGCCACTCCCACCTGACCGACTGATGCTGGCGTGGGTTCACACTGTAGGGAGTGACACCAGAGGAGCCACTGATATGTCAGAGGTAAGTTCAGACTTCCCTCTGTCCTCCACCCTGTCAGCTGAGCCACAAGTTTTTTCATGGCCCTTCCCCAGGCCCTTTTCTAGGCAGTGGAGATCCTTGCTGGCAATTCAGGTACTGGGCCTTTTGTGCCAGGAGGGAGGGACTCCTGGTTGTGTCCTGCCTTTGCTCCTGCAATGCCAAGGGCACAAGCTAAACAAAGTCTGGGGTGGGGGGTCCAGGGGACAAGGCAGTCAGGAGAGAGAAAAAAAAAGTTCTAATCCCTGGCTTGAGAGAATGTCCTATGTATTCTTTTGTTGTGGCCCAAAAGACTGGGGCACTTCATATAGAGCAATATGACAAACTGTGCTGGTCACTTTCATAATATTAAACATACTGTATGATACTGAAACAAACAATAAAAACATGCATTTTTACCATAGGTAGAAATAAAACATTCTATTTTTAAATGGTACATGTTTAGGCCTATTGACTTGAAGTGGTTCATTAGACCTCACATAAACTCTTTCACTAATTGGTGAGTGTTTTAATCAATCACTGAGATGAGTCCCCACAACCCCTGACTGCAAGTGTCATGTTATTCACACACAAGTGGAATGCATCCATTTCTTTGCTATAAACTGACCAGAAAATATAATTAACAACAATGCCTTTAATGACAAACTCTGATTAATGACAAGTAAAATGTTTTACACCAGACATTACTCATAAAGGCATTACCATCAGGAGGTAAAACAAGATCTGTTTATTTTCTCTGAACGTTGTTATTCTTTTCAGATGCATGACATAGTATCAGATGTTTTCTAAGTCAAATGCATAGACCTTATCATTATTGAAACATCATACATGATCAATTTTCATTTCCTCAGGGAAAAAAACAAATGAACAGGCTATCTTTCAAACCTGGCAGCAGATTCCTAAATTTAGCTTTACTTCTGGGCCCCCTGGTTTCAGTTAGTTTCACTAGTGAAAACTCTCAATGAAATAACTTATTTTGCCTAATACTCTGTATGCTACTAGATAGTGACTCTTCTCATATTCCCTTAAGTTGCCAGCAGCTCTTTTTTTTCTAGCAATACATTTGGAGTGGTCCAGCAGCTTTATTAATAATACAGTAATTTAAGCTCAGAAGGAATTTTAGATTTTTTGCATCTGTCTGGCCCTGCATCATAAGCAGGGAAGACATTAAAATTGCTGTGCAAACACCAATTTATGGGGATCCCTTACTCATTCTACTACCCAGGGTATATGGTGATTTCTTTGAGAAGTAGAATTATTCTATGCTTAACACGAAGGCTTGCACTGTCTTCTTTTTCACTCTTTTCACTGAAAGGCTGTCCCATTCAGTCATCACCCCACCTTTGGGAGAAATAGAGGTTCCTTGCATTACCACTGAACTTAACACCCAGAGCTTCAAGGCAGGACACCAGCTCAAACATCTCTGTTTGAGCTGCCTCTGGCTGATTTTGTTGACACTATTGAGTATGGGAAGGACTGAGATCATGTTCCCTTCCAGCCTCCTTTTCTCCACAGTAAACATATTAAAGATCTCCAGCCCTCCTCACAGCTTGTGTTCCTCATATCTCTAATCATTTTGGTGGCCCTGTGTTGTACTATCTCGACTGCCTCAATGTTTTTGTATTGAGGAGGACAAAACTGCATGCACTACTTAAGGTGGGGCTTGACTTCCAGTTTCCCTGTGTGAAAGATGGCCACTTAGGCAAATTGCTCTGTACCTAGGCTATTTAATTTCCAAAAAAAAACCCTCTTTGCTGTGTTTTTCACTTGACAAACGGGGATTTCATTAGAATTAGCATTCCTGAAATTAGTAAAACTGTTTTCTC
Source organism: Neoceratodus forsteri (assembly GCA_016271365.2). Classification (NCBI taxonomy): domain Eukaryota; kingdom Metazoa; phylum Chordata; order Ceratodontiformes; family Ceratodontidae; genus Neoceratodus; species Neoceratodus forsteri. The sequence continues at coordinate 1,015,244,097 of CM028132.1, read as the reverse complement.
AGAAATCAGGCAACATTTTTCAATCAGTCTCAATGAAGAAAGTTTCATCGGGCTGAAGTGCAATGGAAGTGGGCGGTGTAATATCAAAATCCTCAGCTGATCCTGAAATTAGAGCGATGTTTGAGAAAATCCTGGTAGAAGTATTGAGGGTTAAAGTCTTTATTCTACATATGGAAGAAAGGCAGGAATAGCTTAATATCAGGGTCTGCGATGCTGAAGAGATGCTGAAACACATGGACGTGAGGACTGATGGCTCCAACTCTGAGGTACATAGGACTAAGCAAGAGCTGTCACTAATATAGGATAAACTTGGCGATATGGAATGCAAAAGCTGCCAAAATAATATTGGCCTTGTTGGGATGCCTGAAGGAGCAGAGGGGAAAAATGTTGCTGATTTTGTTTACCACATACTGTCCACAACCCTCAGTCTGAAAAATCTGCCCTTTCATGCAGCAGGCACACAGAAGGTTGACCCCTTGACCTAAGGTGGGAGAAAAACGTTGTCCAATTCTGACACTGTTTTAATGCTATTCTGTTAAGGAACTAATTCTGGCCAGGGCATGAGAGAAGGGTACCTTGTTGAGGCTTAGGCACCACATTTCTCTTTACAATGATTATTCTGTCAGACTGAGCAAACAAGGATTCCTTTCACTGCTGTTTGTCAGTCCCATCAACAGCTGGTGGTCAAATACAGAATGTCCTATCCAGCCAATTTTAAAATTGAAAGAAATGGTTCTTTCCACTATTTTTAGGACCCATGAGAATCAGCCAAGTTTGTGAACTGCTCATGGGGGTCGTTGACTTGCAAGAAGCAGCCAGGTGGGATAGTACAGAATCAAAATAACAGCCCAGCTCCTGAAGATAACAGTCAAGATATGGAGGTTTACCCTTATTCCCCTTCTCCTCCATCTAGTACTGCGCTACCTGAACAGTGGCAGAGACACAGAAGCAATCACTAAAGGAGACCTTATTGAAGTTTCGTCTAATAAAAATCAAGGGAAGCAACACTGTAGCAGGAGTCAGGGGGTCTCGAGCTTCTCCCCATGAGTTCTCCTCTTCAGTATCACCGCAAGATAAGCAGTCCCTGCAAACTCTCTATAGTGACTCTGCCTTTCACTCACAGTTGCCACCTAGACTCACCACTGATTTTCAACATCACAGCAGCAGGACTTGAATTCCCAGATGCTGTAGAAGACATCTGGGTTGACATAGCCAAAGTAAACTAGTAGGAATCCATATTTTCATGAATGCTTGGGAGTCTGTGAAAACTAAGAACTTCCCATACTCAGCACAAAGTTATAACTGAATTGGGACTGGAACTTCACCTGGTCTAGGAGTTCCATGACCATATCCTTTAGTGTTCAAATAATCCTCTCTTTGTTATAGTTACAGTTTCTACTGCCAGGTTTGGTAGGTTTACTGGTACCAGATGTCAACTGGAGCTATTACTCAAACAGGACATGCACTGTATTGTGGTATTTTCTTGTTTTTTTGGGGGGTGGGTTGAGAAGGTTACAACCATTTAAAGGGCATTTTTATACTCTTCTCTGTGAATAGGTAATATAGGCTCTGCTACATGTACTCCCAGGGTGTTATGGACATTCTGCAACTTCCAGTGTTTTCACTCCCACCCCCCACTACCTAAAGCATAGGTAGGTGTCTGTCTCATATGTCACCCTGAGTAGCTACTCACACACTCAATCAAGTTGGGGGTTCTTCTGTATCCCTAAGTGGATAAGCTGCAATCTTTTGGGTACTGCCTTACTTTGGATCAGTGCAGTTCTGGCCTATTTGGTTACTGAGTGGCTGCAACCCCCCCTTTTCCATATGTAGCAGGGTAGCTGAGTGTTCTTGGATGGAGTAATGGACATGTGGACATGTGGCCTCTGTCTGCCTACCTTCACACCAACATAAAACTACCAGGAAATATTAGGAATTTTACCTCCTGTAGAATGAAAGAGTTGAGGGGTATGGGGGAGAGGCTCTTTAACTGCCATGACGTGAACAGATGCTGTCTCTCTCTCTCTCTCTCTTACATCTCCCTCCGAAGACATCTACTAGAAAGAGTCCCTGTCTGAAGAGGCTTTTTGTATGATAATCTTACCTTCTACTGTTTCTGTATAATATACTCTTTACTCCTCGGTCATTATATACTTTTTCTATCACCCTCCACTCTTCAAGCTGGCAACTGTTTTGGGTGGCTCAGCTTTCATCAAGCCTTCACTTGTTTCCCTCAATCAGCCAACAGAAAAAAGAAGCAGGGAGGCAGCATAGACTGTTACTCTACAAGCTCCAACTCATGTGTTGGTCCCATCGAAAGATAACTGCATGCAGTGGTTCCACTCCAGCATGATGGGGAAACTAAAAATCCTGAAACTGTAGTGTCTGGAGGCGAATTCAGAAATCCAGCAGGTTACTTGCAACACCATATGGCTGTTGTGATACCTTCGACCGAGACCACATAGGGTACTGTTTAACAGCCTATGACAGTCCCTAAGATCTGAAGACAGAGCTGAGACATTAACCCAATGTTCACAACCTGACTGCTCATCAGGTTATCATTTGCTACAAGCAAGTATGAAAGTCCACACCAGCAGGAGGCAATACAGAGCACAGAATCTTCACACGAAGTTATCACAGGTAAGTATGCCCTTGATCTTGGCTGTACCCTTATTTCTTTTATTGCTTTCTACTACCTGCACTATCTGCACTATTGTATGTACTGTATTTCTCTGTACTGCATATCTGTTGGTGGAAGGCAGTTAGAGGCATTATCCTTACAATGCTTTATATACAGTATACACTGGTAGTAGAATTGCTATGCTGCAGGTTGGCATTATAATATCCCCTAAACTCACTTGCATTCTGCTAAATGGTTACTAAAGAATACCCTTCCCCCACATCCTTTAGTGTCACATGGATATGAGGGATGCCCTCACATTTCTCCTTGGGGCAGTCCTTTCTTCATGAATACCCAATGAAAGGGAGGCAGCCCAATCAGAACCTGCCTTGCACTTCCACACCTCAGGGACAAATTACACTGTGGTAGGCTGCTCAGTGAAGTGAAATTCTATACCTGTACTTGCCCTGAGTTCTACAGTGCTCTAGTTGGATATCCTCATGTTCAAGGATTCACCCCTTAGCAAGAGAATCAAGCACCTTAAAGTCCCTCATTTTAACTGCAGAATATCTAATTGCATGGATTTAATGTTGTTAGGCTTGCCCCCCACAAATGGTCGCATTCCCCATACATCTTTTGTCCTCCTAATATATGGCTTGTAAATCAGTAGCTATAAATTTTGACGCTATAGCATCACTGATAGAAGTGGCATGCTCCAACTTCCTAGTGGGGAGCCCGAAAGGAGCTAGTATGCTCACACTCTAGAACCTTGGCAAGCACTGAGGCTGGCAACTTGCACTGGGGATGGGAAGACTTTGTTCTTTCCTACTCAGTGCCTTATGTGCTGGTCTCCCCCTTAAGGGGTTTCTGTCTTTTCTTTCCTTCCTTCTTCTTTTATTTTTGGTGTTTTTGAATCTTTGCAAGATTAAATGCTTTTCCAGTGGTTTATGCTTGCTATTACACTTCTAGTTAACATTCATAGAACTGTTTTTCTAAATTCTTTGTTATCTGACTGATGATGTTCTGATATGGTAAATGTGCTTCTCACAGTTAATGTTTCTGTACTTGTTTCTGATGTCCATAGTTACTCAGAATTTCGCATTTTTAACTGGTTGTGTTAATTCTGTATTCACATGTAACATAGGTCTTAGTTTGGTTCCAAGACATGCACCATTGTCTCACTATAATGTGTATCCCTTTCAGTGCAAGCAGTTACAGTTATTAAGAGTTGATTTATTCATGTGTGTTTAATTGCTAGGGTGGGTGCGATAGTTAACAATTGCTTGGTTTGGGTTAATGTTAATTTTTTGCAGTTAAATTGGAAGTGCAGCCACACGATCTTTCCAGTAGATGGCACTATCCACTCATGTATATTGGAAGAAATGACGATCATCTGCCTGCGGAGGTTACCTCAGCGTTTCAATGGTATGCCTTTAGAGATCTCATCTGGTCTGGCACTGAGGGGGCAAGACACGGAGAGTTGGATATTGTGTAGTTCTACAGTTTTAGGGGGCTTCCTTATGCGACCCCATATGAACAATTAGGGGAGCCTGGGAAAGTTTCTGTATGGTCACACACATCTGTGTAATTTTGCTTCTTATGGCCCTAGGTGTTTGGGATTTATATACAGTTACCGTTCTCAGTCTGGATTATAACAGTTGTTTGTTCTAGGTCCTGGGTGGTGGGAGGGGGAACCCTTGAGACTAGTGCAGGACTAGCGGTACCGCGTGACAATGATAGGAGGGAGAAGAAATCGGGAGTTTCTAAGGAGGATGTTTTCTAGTTTTAAATTTTGTTATCATATATTGGGAAGGGGGGAAGGGGATGGTGGGCAGGGGCGGTTGTCTGCTAGGATCATACTAATGGTGAGACTACCAATATTTGGGTCTTCACAGGATTCCTGGTTCAGGAGTTGAAGACCGTGGCTTCATTAGTCAAATGCCATGGCTAACAGTGTACACTTTGCAACGTGGAACATTAGAGGGGGCAGAAAGAGGAGGAAACAATATCAAGTGTTACATCATTTAAAGTTATTGAACATAGATATTGTCTGTCTTCAGGAAACACATCTGTTGGATGCGGAAGCGTCACAGTTTCGTAGGCAGCAGTTTGACCAGTTTTTCAGTGCAGAGAGAACTACAAACAGCTGCGGAGTAATGATTCTCATTCGTAGGGCAATCCCATTTAATGCCATTAACGTTTTCAAGGACCCAAGGGGCAGATATATTTTTGTTCAAGGCTTACTATACAACAAAGAAATAGTGGAGGGTAGTGTGTATGGACCCAATAATGATACACCTGAGTTTTTCACCCAATTTACACAAGTTTTATAACCCCACCTCTCCACACCTATAATTATAGGGGGAGACTTTAATCTAGTATTCGATCCAATTTTGGACCGATCGAACCCACAGAAAATGGCTCTTTCTCCTGCCCAAAGGGCACTCCGGGAGTTTATCGAACAGACCGGAATATGCGATATCTGGCGGATTGTACATCCCCGGGTCAGGAAATTTACTTTTGTTTCCCCAGTTCACTTATCCTCATTGAGGATCGATTATATATTTTTCTCCCACTCTCTTATATCCGGAACATTAGATTCTTTGATTCTACCAGAGACCCCTTCAGATCACTCCATTGTCTCTTGTTTGGTCTCAATGACTTCCCTCCCAAAACGAGGTTCCAGGTGGAAATTAAACAATTTATTACTAAAAGATGCTTCTCTTAGTGAACAGATACAAGAGCAGATCGATATTTTCTGCCAGTCCAATAATGATTCCCAAGGTAGGCCAGACAAATTGTGGGGGGCCTTCAAGGCATACCTCCGTGGGGTCTTGATCAGCATAGCCACACACAGGAAAAAGACTTCCAATCACAGATTGGCCCAATTGCTCTCTCAGATTAAGATGCTAGAGGAAGATCTTTCTCTTGTGCCCTGGCAGGATCTAATCAAGTTGAGAGCTGCATACATGGAACTCCTTCGAGAGAAGGCAGATTATTCCATTTTAACAACCCAGACTTTGTATACTGACCAGGGGGAAAAGGCTGGTCGGTTATTGGCGCTTAGGGTTAAACAAATGAAATCATCTCACTATATTACCTCTATACTCTCCTTGCAAGATGTCTCTCTTAAAACACATCCAGACGACATTATACGAGAGTTCACCAGCTACTATAAGGACCTATACAGCCTCATGAAATCCTCCCCTACAATACAACAATTGCAGACTTATTTATGGGATTCAGATTTATCTCGGCTTTTGCCAGAGCAACAAAATAGACTTCTGGCGCTGATAACTGCTGCGGAAATTGCCGTGGTTATTAAAGACCTACCATTGCACAAAACCCCGGGGATAGATGGGTACTCGGCTTTATTTTATAAAAAATTCCAGACTCAAATAATACCAATGCTTCTCTCCCTGTACCAGTATATTCTATCAGGTGCAGACGTGGATTCATCGTTATTCGAGGCCATGATTGTCCTGATCCCTAAAGCCGGCAGACCTCCCGATTGTGTAACCAATTACCGTCCTATATCATTAATAAATCAGGATATAAAAATTCTGTCCAAACTATTGGCCATTGGACTTTGAAAGGTAATGGACACTCTGATAGGCCCAGAACAGGTCGGGTTCCTGAAAGGCAGATCACCAGCCGATCACTTGAGGACCCTGTTGCATGTCTTCTCTGTGACCAGGGATGCACCCTACCCTGCAGCATTGGTTTTCCTGGACGCGGAGAAGGCATTTGACAGGATACACTGGGACTGTCTTTTCCTGGTGTTAGAAGCCTTTGGTTTTCCAGCTGATTTGACAAGCTGGATACGTGCATTGTACAAATTACTGTCTGCGAGAGTTTCAGGTAACGGGGTGACTTCCGAAAATGTTGCCCTTTATTCTGGTACTAGGCAGGGATGTCCTCTGTCTCCACTAGTATTTAATCTTTATCTTGAGCCATTAATTAGAAGATTACAAAACTGTCTGAATATTCAGGGAATTCCTACCTATCCTTGTGAGATAAAGGTCTCCTCATACGAGGATGATCTACTTCTCCAAATTGCTAATCCCGGTTCATCTATACCATATATGCTGGATATCATCGATACTTTTAGTAGAATGTCCAATTATAAATTAAATATTGGTAAAACGACGGTGTTCCCGCGTAATCATAGGCTTTTCAGATCAGATATTGCAACTTCTGGGCTTAACTGGAAACAAGACTCCCTCAGATATCTTGGTATAGTGTTGTCCCATAGTCTCAAACAAATTATCAGGTTAAATTTGGATGTTTTGGTAAATAATATCGCTCAAGATTTAAATAGATGGGCATCCCTATCTATTTCATTATGGGGAAGAGTAAATTGAATTAAAATTAATGTGTTCCCGTGCTTACTATATCCTCTTTCTATGCTTGATATCTGGCTCCCTTTATCCTGGTTCAAGAAACTACGATCGCTGTTTACTAAATTTCTCTGGTTAAACAAGTCTCCCCATATAGCTTATCATACTTTGATGGCCCCTAAGAATAACGGGGGTTTGAGGCTTCCTAAAGTGTGTCTTTACTTTTGGGCATCGCATGTCAATAAGTACATGCGATGGATATCTCAAGAATATCTACACACAACTCCTGCCTGGCTTAAAATTGAACTGGCCTTAATATGGATGTCTGGGTTAAGTCCCGAGGGACTACTACATATTAGGGAGAATCTTCTCCTGATAAAACTCAAAAATACGACAATTTCTACATCTTTAAAAATACATGTGCAGATTTCCCGATTCCTCAGGTATGATTACACTAAAGATCTTACTCAACCGATAGTAGGCAATCTTAACCTTAAAACAGCGGGCAAACCAATTCTCCAATCCTGGTTTCCTTTATTAAAGGATTTGGAGATCTCGGGGCTGATTAGTGATCACAACGTTTGGCTTTCAATCGAGGAAATCACTGCCAAATTTGATATTTCTAATAAATATACATTCAGATTAATTCAACTTAGGCAAGCATTGGTACGATCATTTGGCCACAAACCTGGGACTGGATATCCCATTCCATTCTGTAATGAACTACATAAGTGGAGTGGTGGCCCTAAGGTTATATCCAAAATTTACAGCATATTATTTCTTTGGAAATTTCCCGACTGTTTTGGTCCCACCGAGCTATGGGAATCTTTTTTCCTGGACCGGAATATTAACTGGACGACCATTTGGCATACCTGCTATCATTTCATCAAACAGGACAGATTAAGACTAATGCAGTTCACTGTTTTACATAATGCTTATTATACTCCTTGCAAACTGGTTAAATTGGGTTTAAAGAATACCAGCTTATGCATAAGATGTCAGCAACAGGAGGGATCCTTATTGCATATTTTCTGGACATGTCCAAAAATACTCCCTCTGTGGAACAATATTAAGCAGCTTGTGGATCCCCTTCTGGGTCTTAATGACTTATTTACCCCCTAAATTTGCCTCCTGGGGGACCTTTCTGGTATAAAAGTTTGTAATCGGAAATATTATATAACTCTCATCGCTATGTCCATCAAGAAGTTGGTCCTACGACATTGGCTGGACCAGCAGGAGATTTCCTATAGTGAATGGTTAGCAGAAATCCTGGCAAATCTACGCACTGAGAAGGCTATCGCTAATTTGAGCAATACTATGACTACATATAAAAAGATATGGGACCCCCCTCTATGCTCTCTACTCACTTTAGGATAGGTTTATATCTGGTATGCTTTAGCAACTCCCTTAGATGACATTGAAGGGATAGATCTCAACATGTCACATTACTTTTTTATTGTCCTAGCAGATAGGGTGTGGGTAATGCTGGGGAAGGGAGGTGGGGTGGGACGGAGGATATAGCAGACTTAAGATTTATGAATGTCTAATGTGAATGGTTTACCTGTATTCATGTCTGCTTTGTTGGCATTGTGGATAAAAAATAATAAACTTTAAATTGCAAAAAAAAAAAGAGTTGATATATGCTTAGCACTTGGTTCTAGGGTGTACAAAAATCCATGCAGATGGGAAAAGTACCGCCATGTTAGAATTGAAATCCTGGAGACTGCATTGAATTTGCACTCCTTCCCCTATACTTATAAATGGCTGCTAACCTGAACTCTTCCCAGTTTACTACTTGGACCGTTAAAGGCTCTAACTAGCCTCTTAAAAGGAAACAAGTTTTATCCCATCTGAAAAAAAGGAAAATGTGACATGGCCTTTATACAGGAGACCCACCTCTGCCCTGCCGAGACTCAAAAGTTGGCAAGGGATTGGGTGGGACAAGTTTTGGAAGATTCCTATTCTACTGAGGACAGTGGGATAGCTATCCTATTGCATAAGAACCTTAAAGCCCAAACATTAGCAACAGCAATATCCAGGAAAGGAAGATGGGTCTTATTATGGGCCATAATTAATGCCAAAACAGTGATATTTGCCTGTATTTATGAACCCAATGTTGATAGTACAGACTTTTTCTGGGAGGTAGTACAGCAAATCTTAGTACTTTTTCAGCCAGAGGACCTTGGTGAGTTCAATGAAGTCTAGGACCCTATTTTAGATCTGCTCAGAAATCCCACCATAGTAGAAACTAAGGCCAGAACAGTGCTTAAGAACATTGTAGTAGAATTTGACTTGAAATACCCTGTAGAGAGCGTTTCCCTAGAGGGTGGGACCTTACTTCCAATCAACACCTCACAAGAGTGCTAATAGAATTGACTTCTTTATGGTATCACAGATATACTTATAGGATGCTTATAATGTCACAATAGGCCCCACAATCATTTCTGACCATGTTTGTGTCCATTTGGCTATGGCCATTCGGCCTAATAATGCATTAGACCCTAGGTGGTGTATGGATCCATGGCTATAGTCACCACCAGATTTTAAGCCTTAGTTAGCAAATAAGATTAACATGTTTATCCAATTTAAAGACACCCCTCTGACATCTCTAAAGCCATAGCTTGGGGTGTGCTTAAAGTTTTCTTATGAGGCAGGATAATAGGGTTTGCATCATATAAGAAAAAAACAAAGGGTAGTGCAGTTACAAAAACTTGAAAACATTTTATTTATTTAAATCTCGAATTAACACCTATGAGCTAAAAGTTCATTTACATAGGTTCCACATCATGATTCACAGACAAAGTACTTTACAGATAATGACAAGTATTGTAGGTATTATTACAAAGGAATGATATGATAATAATGTGAATAAACAAACTGAAAGTAGGCATTGGACAAAGTATGCCTGGGCTGTGGACTAACTAGGTAGACTCACAGTAGAAACTTACTAGTACAAAGCAATTACAACTTTACAGTACATTTGGAATAGAGCAGCTTGAGGGTCTTGTCAAGGCAAGGGGGCGAGTCATGGGGTAGTGAGAACTGGGTGAGAGAGAGAGGGTGGGTGGGGAATAATGGAGTGGGGAGAGGAGAGGGGTAAGAGAGTTGAGGTGTTAGTGAGGCAGGAATCAGAGTAGTGAGGGTGCAAGTGGGGGTGGGAGAGGGAGAGGAGGGAGAGAAAATAGGGAGGTGAGTTGAGTATAGGGCAAGGTGTTAAAGTAAAGACTAAGTATAGGAAAAGAGAGTGGGTGTAGGAGCTAAATTAGCAAAGGGAAAGTAAATGGATGGAATAAGGTGCAATAGGACTGAGAGGAGTAGACATGCACCAGCAGTTAGTTGAAGCAGTCACAGGTGATGTTTGCCACAAGGAATTGTTGGAGTTTGCATGTGAAGAGACTAGTGTGGCAGTGTTGGTAATTTCACAGTGAAGTGAGTTAAACCACTTTGGGGCTCTGGCGATGAATGACCTCTGCCTCTTATGAGGTTTGACAATGGGGCACATGGAAGATGAGGTTATTAGTGCTTCTTGTCCCGTGGGAGTTACAGTATGGACTTAGGATCCTTTGGACCCCTATGGCCACAAGACCAAGGGAGATTTTCTTTGCTAGTATGCAGGTTTGATAAGTGAGTCTACCGTTTAGCTGGAGCCAGTTTGCCTGTGCATAGATGTCACAGGTATGTGATAGATATGCTGCTCCAGTAAGGAGTTGGCAGGCCTTGTTAAGTGCCATCGCAGTATAATGCAGGGCTGTGTTAGTGGCAGATCCATAGATCACAAGTCTGTAATCAATGATGGAGACTACAGAGCTATGGATTGCCAGTTTGAGATTTTCAGTGGTCAGGCAATGCTTGTCTCTGAACAGCAGACCAATATGAGTGTTCACTGATTTGGCAAGATTGTCTATGTGATGGGTATAGGATATAGTGCTGTCTAAGGTCACTCCGAGGTACAGTATTTGAACTGTTTTTTTTTTTTTTTTTTTACCAATTATTTTACCAGGTGAGACACACTAAGCTGAAAGCTTGTTTGCAGGTGCAACCTGGGAGCACGAGGAAGTTAAGTGACTTGCTCAGGGTCACACAGTATACACCTAGGGGGGCTGTGGGATTCAAACCCAGGTCTCCAGATTTGCAGCTCAAAGCCTTAACCCACTGCGCCATACTGCCTCCTGTTGTATTTGTTGAAGAGCAGTGCCTGAGCAGTTTGTTACTGTCAGTTATGATTTGTGTTTGCTGTGCATAGTATGGAATAAAATTACTTTTGTTTTCTTGTAGTTTAGGATGAGCTTCTGTGTTTGGCACCAGGGCTCTACTGTCATGAAGCTGCTCTGTAACTGGTATTCTAGCAGTGCAGGGTCCTCAGGGTTGCTGCTGTAAATAACAGCATCATCCACATAAAGAAGGATCTGTTCATGGTAGAAGTCTGGGAGCATGTTTAAAAAAATGCTGAAAAGAAGGGGACCCAGGATGGATCCTTGAGGAACACCAGATGTGACTGGTTGCTTGGTTTAGAGGACATCTCCAGTCTTCACCTGTTGTGATTGATCAGAGAGGTAACTTTTAAACCATTTTGAGGTGTCCTTAGATCGATCAATTAATCAATCAATCAATCAAGCAATCAATCAATCAATCCATCTTTATTTTACCAGGCGGAGCACCATGGAGACAAGCTCATTTACAAGGCGGACATGGGGTCCAAGTACAACATTTACAACAATCATATTTTCAGGGGAAGAGAAGGGTATACAAAAAATGCACTGCCAACTAACACCCAACATTGGAGTATGGAAGGCTTACATATAGTAACATAAATAGAAAAAGTAGCAACAAAAATGTTTTACAATATTTATGGTACAGTATATACAAGTTGTACAATGCAATATAATGAATAACTGCATAACTAGGACAATGCAATCAGGTGATGGGGTAGGAGTGAAGGGAGGGAATAAGGAAGGGATGAAAGCTGAGTACAAGAGGGGGAGGAAGGGAGAGCAATACAACAACAAATGATGCAAAGCAATTTATAAGCAATGGAAAAGCAGCCGGCATACAGTAGGTGAGGTCACTATGCAAAACAGTCACTGGTCTCCCTAAACCAACTTAAGAACAGGGTCTTAAAAAAAAGCCAAGTTTACTGGGGTAACAAGTGTCAGGGTCTGTGCATGGTGTTCCATAAGATAGGTAGGGCATGGCTTATCGCTTCAGCACCATACCAAGTTCTGACCTTAGGAATAACAAGTTAAATGAATGACTGACTTCTAAGTGTGTAGCTTCTGGATGTAGCTGTAGGCAAACAGTCAGAGATATACTGATGAAGTTTATGAATAACAGCTCTATAAGTCCACAGAATTGCATTCCTGTGTCATCTAAATTTAAGCGAGCACCAGCCCACTATGTCATATAGTGCACAATGATGGGCAGAATATGGAACTCCCAAGACAATCTAAGCACTCGATGTTACAAAGTGTCTAGCTTGGATAACACAGTACTAGGGCCTTGACCATAGATAAAGTCACCATAGTCAAGAAGTGGCACGAAGGTAGTTTGGACCAACCCGGCTTTAACTTCTTACATGAGAAGGTGTCTAATTCGAAAGAAAAGACTGAACCTATTTTTTAGTTTCTTGGAGAGCTCTTCCATGTGATCTACAAAAGAAAGCTTGTGATCAATCAACATCCCCAAATACTTTAATTTTGTTACAAATTCCAGGGGCTCACCCAGCAATGTGTAGACATGTGGAGCAGATGCAGTGCACCTTAATTTTGTAAAGTTAGCATGGGGAAAGAATAGCATCACCTTTGTTTTTTTGGCATTGAACAATAATTTTAGATGCAGGAGGTTTTTCTGAAGGGTGTTAAAATCTTCTTGAAGGTCCTCGCAGGCTAACACTGAGGAGGGCCTGTCTATATACAGGACAGTGTCATTGGTGAACAGGTGCATCTTGGCAGATTTGATACCTGTATTGTAGATAGACCTACAGTACAGGTAAGTTGGTTAATTGATCAACCAGCAAGGAATGGTTGACCATATCAAAAGTCTTGGTAAGCTCAATGTATTATGTGCCAATGAGTTGGACTTGGTTAATTGCATTGTGAATGAGGCTTGTGAATTCGAGCAGGGCGGTTGTGGTACTGTGCCTTTTCTTGAATTCGTGCAATTGGGAACAGAGCAATTGGTATTTCCCCAGATAATCAACCAGTTGGTCAGCCACAATTTGTTCTAGAGCTTTTGAAAGAGGGGGAAAGATGTAGACTGGCTGGTAGTTACCATGTTGTGCTGTATCACTGCTTTTATGGACTGGGGTCACTAGGGCTGATTTCCACTTTTGGGGAAATTGGGATAGCATGAGGGAGTGGTTGACAATCTTGGACAGGGGAGAGAGGACTTCATCAAGAGTTAGGACAATGAGTTTAAAATCAAGTGAATCCCTGCTTGATCTGGTTTTCCCCGAATACCTTGAGTAAGTATTTTTTATCTTCACTTTCTTTTACTGCTCTATAACAGAAAGGTGGATGTGTCTGTTGCTGTGATTGCTTCAAATTGGGATCTGTGTTTGAGGAGGTGTCAAAAAAAATTGAGGGGAGCACATGACTAAGGTCTGTGAAGGCAGAGTTAAAAGTATTAGCTATGGTTGTATGGTCATGGGTGGTGGTGCCACCTATGTTAAGCATGGAAATTGATACTTTGGAGTCCATCCCTCTGTCTTCTATGAGGTTAGACCAGCATTTCCCACCATCATTCCAAGTGTTGGCTAGGGCATCTCTGTAGTATTGGACTTTTGCCAGATGAATTGCTGTGGTACAGGCATTCCTAGTTTTTCTGTAGGACTGAATGTCTGCTTGTTTGCCAGTAGCCTGTGCCCGATACCATAGATGATCATGGGAATGTATGAGTTCTATGAGGCCTGGTGTAATCCAAGGATTACTGGTGCCCCTGACCCTATGCTTTTTGTAGGGGACATGGACATCACAAGCTGCATTGAAGCTAGAGACAAAGTAATCCAATGCAGTGTCCACATCTGCAGCAGTATCAATTTGTGACAAGACATGCTGACATAGGAGTGCTTTTAGAGGCTCAAGGTGTCCACGTGTCAGCACTCTAAAAGTAATTGTTTTAGCTGGGGGTTTGATGATTTTATTAGACCAGTTGCACTGGATGGGGGAATGGTCACTAATAGAGTCAGGAATGACATTTGTGTTAGAAATATGTTCAGGCCAGTTAGTTAGTACCCAGTCCATTAGCATACTGGTCCCTGTTCTATAGTTCACTCTAGTCGGGGACACAACTAACTGTGTAAAGTTGGCAGCAGTCAAGGCATCCTTGTAGTTGCTTGCAGAGGGAGAAAGCCAATTTACATTGAAGTCCCCTAACATTATAATTTTCTTTTCCCAGGAGAGACACACTAAGCTGAAAGCTTGTTTACAGGTGCAGCCTGGCAGCACAAGGAGGTTAAGTGACTTGCTCATGGTCACGCAGTATACAAATGGGGGCTGTGGGATTCAAATCCAGGTCTCTAGGTTTGCAGCTCAGAGTCCTAAACCACTGCACTATGCTGCCTCAATTTCTGAGTTATGTTTCAGGTTGCTGATACTGTCAAGGAGAGAGTTTAGGCCAGGGGCCATCAGCTTGGGTGATATATACCAAGGTCACAATAAGTCCTTTGTTGTGTGCACCAAGCAGTAACTTGATGGCAAGGACCTGTATGTCAATTCCAATACTGGGTAAAGACAGGGCATGTCCCGTTAGTGAATCTTTTAGGTATACAGCACATCCACCCCCTTTTGTAGCTAGCCTATAGTATCCTGTCTAAAGACAGTGTAGCCTTGTATTGTGATGGCAGTAACAGATATTAGGTGATAGCCATGTCTCAACCGCTGATAGGACATCCAATTTGTGCTGTGTGACCCATGCATGAAGAGCATAAAATTTTGAGAGCATGCTGCAGATGTTGATACTTGCCAGATGGAGTAGCCCTGATGTACTTTTGGCATTGGGTCTATGTGAAGGAGGGCCAGGGCTGAGGTGAATGTTGCCAGAGATAAGCAGCAGCAGTATCAGCCATCTCACTAGTTTCTTTAGGAAAGGAAGTAAAAGGAATTAAAAAGCAAAGAGGAGAGTTGTAATAGACTGGATGAGTACACACACCAGCTTCACTGGCAAATTCTTTAATTAAAAAATCAAATCAACAGCATTATGTCTGCCTCTAGAATTCATGCGATAAAATGGACTTCCCATTGATTTTGGGAGTTGGGTGAAAACACTGGGAGACTGCTGGTCTACTGTATTAAGATGCAGCAAACTGCCAAGCATATTGGGTTGATCCTTTTGCCCACTGGAGCAATTACCATAGATCCAGTCCAGATCAACAGAACCTTCCAAAGCTTCTGTGAGGACCTCTACTCCTCTAAGAGGGCCCCCAAACCCCTGATCTGAGTGCTTTCTTACAGGGTACTCCCCTACCCGCTCTATCCTCTGAGCAAAGAATGCAGCTAGAAGTCCCTATTACACTCCTCAAAATTGAGGCAGCAGTGAAGACTTCACCAAAGAGTAAGTTCTCAGGCACAGGTGGCCTCCAAGTAGACTTTTATCAGTCCTTTTTCCTCCAAGTTTGGGACATTTTTTGTAGAAACTCTGCAAGAGGCCTCCAAGAAAAGATGACTGCCTCAGCTGATGACAGAAGCTCTGGTTATCTTACTTCCCAAGCCAAGTAAGGATCATCAACAGGTCTCTAGTTATCATAGACATATAGAAACATAGAAGTTGATGGCAGAAGGAGACCAGCAGGTCCATCTAGTCTGCCCATTGTCTTTTAGCCTAGCCGTCTAACTTCCCTTGGGTTTGAGGGCTCCCTTGTATCTGTCCAAAGCATTCTTGAAACCTACCACTGTACTTGCCCCCGCCACATCTGCAGGCAGGCAGTTCCAGGCATCCACCTCTCTTTCAGTGATGAAAAACTTACTGGTGTTAGTGGAGAACTGCCCTCCTTGCAGCCTTAGATCATAGATCCAGTTCTGCTGCCATTCTTAAATTGGAAGAGATCATCTATCTGCATCTGGTTTATGCCTTTCATGTATTTGAATGTTTTGACCATGTCACCCCTCTCTCTTCTCTGTTTCAGGGAATACATGTTCAGTTCTTTCAGTCTATCCCCATAGGACATCTTGTGCAGTCCCTGAATCATTTATGTTGCCCTTTTCTGCACCTTCTCCACTCAGTCAATGTCCTTCTTGAGGTGGGGCCTCCAGAACTGGACACTGTACTCCAGGTGAGGCCTAACCAGTGATATGTACAGCAGCAGTATCACTTACCTCTTCCTGCTTGGGATTCCCCTCCCAATGCATCCCAACATACCACTGGCCTTTAATGCTGCTTTCTTGCATTGTTTATCTACGTTCAAGTTGTCTGAGATAATGATTCCAAAATTGCACTCTTAGGTGGAGGCAGCTAGTCTTTCCCCTCCTAGGTAATATGCCTTATTTGGATTTCTTTTTCCTATGTGGATGACTTTGCACTTTTTGGCATTGAATCTCAACTGCCAAGCTCCAGACCATTCTTCCAGTTTCTTGAGGTCAACTTCCATCTTGTCCAATCTCTGCTGGGTGTCGGTCCTGTTGCATATTTTGGTGTCATCTGCGAACAGACACATCTTTTCCTGTAGTCCATTAGCTATGTTCAATATGAAAATATTAAAGAGCAGGGGCCCCAGTACTGAACCCTGGGGCACACTGCTGATTACCCTACCTTCTGATGACAGTGCTCCATTTACCTGCACTTTCTGGATTCTGCTCTGTAACCAGTTTTTAACCCATCTAACTACTTCTGATCCAGCTCCTGTGTGGTCTTGCTTCTTTACCAACCTTCTGTGTGGAACCGAGTCAAAGGCCTTGCTAAAGTTGAAGTAAACCACATCTATCACCCCACTGTCATCTATAACCTTTGTAACACAGTCAAAACACTCAATCAGGATTCTCTAACATGACCTACCCACTGTGAAACTATGCTGCTTGAGGTCCTGATGGTCGCCAACATCCAGGAATGCCATGATCCTCTGTTTGAGTAGTATCACCATTAACTTCCCCAGTATGGATGTGAGACTTACCGGCCTGTAATTTCCAGAGTCCTCCCTGCTGCCTGATTTGTGGATCGGGACCACAATTGCCCTTTTCCAGTCTTTGGGTACCTCCCCACTTTTTAGGTATTTGGTGACAAGTTTAGCCAGTGGGGCAGCCAACTCTAACTTTAGTTCTTTTAAGATCCTTGTGTGCATTTCTTCTGGCCCCATGGCCTTGTCAACTTGCAGCTTATTTATTGTCTCCAGTACTTCGGTCTTTGTGAAGGAGCTAGTATCAACCCCCTGTCCAGGGGTGTTGCATTTTGCCATTTCTGGGCGATCACCTGGGTCCTCCTCAGTAAATACTGAGCAAAAGTACTTGTTCATGATTTCTGCTTTTTCTGGGTCGTCTTCTGTTGTTTTCCCTTCCTGAGTTGTAATCTTGACTATACCCCCTTTTGCCTTCCTTCTTTCCCGGATGTATCTAAACAAGGATTTGTCTCCTCTCTTTGCCTAATCAGCTATACTTGCTTTTGCCTGTGCCTTTGCCTGCCTTATTTTTTTTTGGTGGCTTCTTTCATTTTCTCCTTGTATGACACCCAGTCTTCTTCCTTGTTTGTTCCCTGGAATAGCTTAATTGCCTTCTGTTTTTCTTTCACTAATTTATCCACTTCTTTTGAAAACCATAGGGGGTTTTGTTTTGTTTTCACTTTGGTAACCCTTCTGGCTCATTGGTCAGTGACTGTCTGGATTGCTTTCTTAAGTTTCCCCCACATGACATTGACCTCATCCATTTGTAGATCAGTTAAGTCACTTCTTATGTTGGTCCTCATGTGGTTGAAGTCCGCCTTTTTAAAATCTAGTATTTTTATTTTGGAGTGGCACGTGTCCTCAGTTAAGTTCACCTTGAAGCTAACCATGCGATGGTCACTGTTACCCATATGGCATCCCATATCGAGTTCCTTGACCCTTGCAGTGCTTGTGAGGACCATGTCAAGTATGGCATCTCATCTTGTTGGTTTTAATCAGTTGACTTAGTTCTGCTCCCTGTAGTGTCAATAAGAAATCCTTGCTTCTTCTTCTTGCCGCCATTAGAGTACTCCAGTTTATATCTGGAAGGCTGAAGTCCCCCACCAGTATCACCTCTCCTTTCTGAGTCATTTTTTGTATTTCTTCTATCAGATCTTTGTCCCCTTTCTGTCCTGGATGTGGAGGTCTGTAAATGATGCTGATCCTGAAGTTTTTTCTGTTTTCTGTATCTGTAAGCCACAGTGACTCGGTATCCCCAGGGTGACTCTGCATCTCTGTGGCTTTTATGTCTTCTCAGATGTAAATGGCCACTCCTCCACCTCCTTGCCTCTGCCTATCCTTTCTGAACAGATTGTATCCGGGTATAGCCATGTCTCATTCATGTTTTTCAGTGAACCACATTTCTGTCACAGTGACCCAGCCCAATCTTTCTACTACCATGATGACTGTGAGTTCAGGTAGTTTGATTGCAAGGCTTCTAGCATTTGTAACCATCTCCTTCCAGGAATGTGCACCCCTTTGACATAGGGCTGCGCTCTCTTATTGAACAGTGCCAACTTGCTGTTTGCACCTGAGTGATTTTTGAGGTTGCTGTCTTATTCCGGAATGCTAATCAAGACCTCTGAGATTGAGATGTCCAGGTTCTGCATTTCTCTTTCTGGCGTTTACGTGCTCCCTTGGATTTATGTGGAGTGGTGACAAGCCCACCGACGATGGTGGTGTGAGCTGTCAACATAGCCTACCAATCATGGCCTCCCCCCTCTGCTATGACTTCAGTATCATTCTGTGTCTGCCCTTCCTGTGCTTTACATGACAGCCCACCTTTTTTACCTGTGGCCACTCCTTGCTCATGGCCATGCCTGTTTCCTTTAGTCCAATGTTGGGGGGTTCCCTTCCATTCACTGATCCCCCTACTTTCATATCTTTCTGCTGCATCCTCATTTAGATCTTCTTCTCTGTGTTGGAGAATTCCCAGTTTAAACCCTCCAAGAAGATCTCCAACTTCTGCCTTAGTGCTCTCACTTCTTCTCTGGTGAGATGCAACCATCATGCTTGAAGAGCATCCTGTCCCAGATTGTCCCCTCTTCTCCAATGTAGTGTATCCCATTGTCTGCACATCAACCCTGGAGCCACCAGTTGAATTCCCTGATCTCTTCATTCCTGATCTTGTCCTCACTTCTGCCCTTCCTCCAAACCGGCAACACCTCCAAGAAGGCCAGATATGTTATGTACTCCTTATGGCTTTCCCTTAGTGTCTTTATGTCTGCCTTGGCTTCTTACACAGTCCTATTTGTTGTGCCATTTGTCCCAAGGTGGACAATGACCCCCCCCAAATCCCTCCTTAATGCTGATTCCAAAATCTTAGCCAAGGTCCTGGCAATGCTGTTGCAACATGTCATACATCATATTATTAAAAACTTTCAAACAGGTTTTTTAAATGACAGCCTTGCCATGGATAATTTTAGGAAAGTGATGAATGTCATTTGGGCAGCTTCCCATTCAACCTCCTGTTCCATTCTGATAAGTATGAACACAGAAAAGGCCTTCAATTCTGTGGCATGGCCTTACCTGTATCAAGCAATGGAGGCTTTTGAAGTGGAGCCCCCTTTTTGCAGTGGGTAAAACTACTGTATACAGATCCCTCTGCATGCATATTAACAGGGGTCACAGTGTCCCCTCCTATAAAACTCTACAGGGGTATGAGGCAGGGTTGTCCTTTATCAATCCTTTTATTTCTGATGGCCCTAGAATCACTGTTGTGCAAGATCAACAGGTAGCTCAGGTGGCACTGGAAGCCCATCCAACTTAAGCGGTGTTTTGCAATGCCAGATCCATGAATAACAAGACTGCAATTATTGCGGATCTTGTTAGTACAGTGGACCTGGCTTGCATCACTGAGACGTGGGTGGATGAGAATGCTGGCCCCATGTTGGAGGCTGCAATTCCGTCTGGGTACTCGGTGATGCACTGCCCAAAATTGGACTGCAAAGGGGGGGTTGCGATCTGTTTCCAGACCGAACTGGGCCTCACGAATGTACCAGTTGAGGAGGTTGGGTCATTTGAGTGCACTGTAGTACCAGGTGTAGGTTGTAGGATCACCCTCATTTACTGTCCACTCAGTGATGAGAATCATTTCCTTCAGGAAGTAGCGGACTTCGTGATCGACATGGCCTTTGAGTCTCCAAGGCTGATGGTCCTGGGTGACTTCAATGCCTGGTTTGATGATGAACTCTCGCAATTTGGACAACACTTCCTCCAGTTGATGACATCACTGGGCCTTACACAGATTATTGTTTCTGTCACTCTCAAACATGGTCACTCTCTTGACCTAGTCTTCATCCTGGGGATCAAAGCATCCAACGTGGGGGTGGAACCTGTTGGATCGTCTGATCATTACACCGTGAGGTACAGTTTTTGTTCGTAGACCTACTCCTATGGAGATGGTCAGGAACTGCCCTTTATGAGATGTAGGCTCTGAAGGCCTGGTGGTGGTGCTTGACCTATTGGTGTTTCCTGGGGCAAGCAATAATCCTGAGGCTTTGGTTTGGACATATAATAAGGCCATTTCTATAGCTTTGGATATTCTTGCTCCTGTCTGTGTTCGCCCTCTCTCCCTTCCCCCTCGGTCCCCTTGGTTTGATGGGACTTTGAGGGAGATGCAGTAATTAGGATGAAGGTTAGAGCATTGCTGGTGGAGATTCACCATGGAGGCCGACCATCTTATATTGATGGAGCATTACCAAGCCTATCAATGGGCAATCACTTGCAAGAAGGCAGAGCTCCTGTCCGGAGAGATTGTGGCCTCTCAGAACCGACCAGTTCAGCTCTTTCAAACTGTAGACAGACTGTGCAACCCAGCCTGCCTGCAGATTTTAAGAGCTTTTTCAGAAGTGAAGTGTGATGAGCTTGCTTGCTTCTCTGGGGCTAATGTGGCTGACATCAAGGCAGGACTCCAACCAGCACTCTCTAGCGGGAGACGCTACTGATTGGCCCCCGGCCACTTTCACTCAATTTTCCTGGAGTACCTTCGACCGGCCGGAGTTCATTGATGTCATACAGATTATCCAGGGTATGCGCCCTACATGCTGTAGTTTGGACCCAAGCCCAACCACCCTGATTAAGAGTTGTTGTGGTATCATTGTCCCAGTCCTAGCATGGATAGTCTTGTGCTTCTTTGAGTCAGGTGAGTTTCCCAGTTCCCTGAAGGAGGCGGTTGTGACACCCCTCTTGAAGAAAGCTTCTCTGGACCCAGACTGCCCTGCCCTGCCAACTATAGACCAATCTCTAACCTCCCTTTTGTGGGGAATGTGACTGAGAAAGTAGTGGCGCTTCAACTGGAGAACAATTTGACCATCCATGAAATCTATGAACCTCTCCAATCCAGTTTTCAAAAGAGGCATAGTACCAAGACTGCACTGGTTTAGGTGCTCTATGATCTCCTAATGGCGAGAGATCAGAAAAATCATTCCATCTTGATTCTTTTGGATCTCTTTTCAGCATTTGGCACTGTGGACCATGGGGTTCTCGTCAAATGCCTGAGGTTCATCTGTGGCCTGTCGGGTACAGTCTTCAGGTGATCTAAATCTTTCCTCACTGGCAAAACTCAGAGGGTGGTATCAGGGATTAATTCCTCCGACCCAGTCTCTCTGTCATGTGGGTTCCCTCAGGGTTCGATACTATACCTCATGTTGTTCGCAGTGTACATGCTTCCCCTCAGAGACATTGTAAAATGGTATGGGCTGAGGTTTCATTGCTATGCTGATGATAGCCATCTCTACCTGTCTTTCGCACCTGACCAGGATAGAGCTCTCTCGGTATTCAATAACTGCCTTGCTGAAATCCAGGATTGGATGAATTCAAGCTGGCTGAGTTTGTACTCGGAAAAGACTGAGGTGATGGTCGTGGAGCTGGGTCACCGGATAGGGGGGTTGGGAGCAGGTTTGCCTTCTGGTCTCTTTCTTGGAGGCTCCCAGCTGCCCACCTCTGAACAGGTGCAAAACCTAGGGGTGATCTTTGATGATGGGCTGACACTAAGATCACAGGAGTCAGCAGTCATCAAATCCTCTTTTTACCACCTGAGGAATATCGCTAGGGTTAAGCACCTGGTTCCGTTCAGTGATCTAGCTACACTGGTCCACGCATTTTTGACCTTTCACCTTGATTATTGCAACTCTCTTTACCTAGGGCTACCTGAGGTTGATCTCCACCACTTACTGCTGGTGCAGAATGCTGCAGCCTGGTTAGTGACAGGAACCTCCCGAACTTGTCACATCTCTCTGGTACTGCGCAAACTCCACTGGCTGTTGGTTCAATGGTGGATCACCTTTAAAGTCAGACCTGACTTATAAAGCCCTACACAGACAAGGCCCAGACTACCTGAAAGAGCTTCTGGTTCCTTACCACCCCAGGCGATCACTCCGCTTGGCTGATGAGGGGTTGCTAGAGATTCCAAGGATATCTTTAAAATCATCAGGGGCCTGTGCATTCATGTACGCAGTCCCTGCCCTTTGGAATTCTCTACCCCACCAGCTTCGGGAGTGCGTGACCCTGGAGGGATTCAAACAGGCCCTAAAAAAACACTTATGGTGTTTAGCCTACTCTGCCTGATTTTATTGATGCTTGCTTTCTGTAAGCAGTTGTTTTTAACTGTGTTTTAATATTTGGTTTTACCTTATGTAAAGTGCCTTGGCTTTTGAAAGGTGCTGTATAAATAAACTTTATTATTATTATAATTATTATTATTATTACTGTCATCAGGGATTTCCCAAATAATTCTGGTATTCAATGCGGCTTATCCTATCTTGTCACTTTAACTTACACTGATGACTTGACAATAGCCCTGCAAAACCCAAAGGATACATTGTCCACTCTACTTTCCACTCTTAATAATGTTTCAGCTATTTCTGATTTAAGAGTTAAGTGGAACAAGGCAGAGGCACTACTTCTGAATAATCAAGTGCACCAGAACTCTTGAGTATTTTGGCCTTAAATGGGATCCCACACATTTGACTTACCTGGGAGTGATTCTGCCAGCTGATCTCATAAAAATAGTAGAGTTAAACTTAAGGTCCTTAAATACTGCACTGGCTGGGGACTTCAGTAGATGGATGAAACTTAAATTTTCATTTGGGAGTAAAATCTCAACCTACAAAGTAAGGTCCTTCCCAAAAATGTTATTTTTTCTTAATAGTCTCCCAATTAACATCCTAAAAGAACCGTTTCAAAAATGTAAAAGTCTCTT
This sequence comes from Neoceratodus forsteri, assembly GCA_016271365.2. Taxonomy (NCBI): domain Eukaryota; kingdom Metazoa; phylum Chordata; order Ceratodontiformes; family Ceratodontidae; genus Neoceratodus; species Neoceratodus forsteri. The sequence goes on along the minus strand of CM028132.1, from coordinate 1,015,220,815 downwards.
TGGGGCATTTCTGTGGGATGTTGCCAGGCCAAGATTCAGTATCCACAAACTGAGATCTTCGGGTAAAAAAGGAGGGTGGGTGGTAGCCTGGCCATTGGCATACCACCAGGCAGAAGGAATAAGACAAAATTTGCACTGGCTAACTCCTCCCACAAGCCAAACACCAGTCTGGCTATCATTAGAAGCAGGCCCGGAGGGTGGTTCCCTTCCCCATGGGTGATTAAGAAATTGACTTCTCATTCCACCTTCCCCAAATCTCTGATAAGTAAATTTGCCATCTCAACAAGGAGTACACTGCTAAGACAGTTTGGTAGAGATATGAGTTCTTTAAGTAGATGGGGGACATTGTGACACAGCCACTGGTTTAAAGTGTGATGGGGGAGTCCTATTTGTTTGCCCCAGTGGAAGGAGAATGGGTTGTGGCATGTGGAACACTTGAGGTGCCCTAGTAGCACCCACTTGGATTCCTTTCAGCAGCCGATGAAACGTTCGGACCTCCCTAAAGCAGATTTTTGGTGCTACCTTCGACTATGGCAGATCCTAGGGGGAGGAGGAATTTTTCCAGCTTGTATGAGGGATACACCTCTGAGTCTGTTGCTGGATAGTTGGAAGACCCCCCCCCCCATCTTCATGGCTGTATATACAATACAATTGTAGCACCTCATACCTCCCTTATTAGACAAACAGGAAAACGGCATGGGACACAGAAACACAACCAGCCTGACGTGCTCACATCAGGGGACTGCAGGATTCAGAGAGGCGCTTCAAGAGGTAAAGTCTCTCTCCTTCCAGCTTACCTTCTGAAGGGGTGTTAGCCTTCTCAGCACTGTGCACCAACTGTCCCACACCCAAGCAAGCTCAGCTCTATGTTTATTGCTTCATACTGTTCACATGACACATCATATGCCCACACCCTCTGATTTCTAAGTGTCCACTTTTCCAATTGTAGCTTATATTTTCTGACCACTAGGAGTCACTGCAGTGCCCTTCCTAGCCCCTGTTTTTTTCCTTCCTCACACCACTCCATTTAGCCTCCTACTCTCCACTTCTCCTCACCTTCCTACTACTATACCCCATGTTACCCCTTTTTTCCTCATTCTTGCTACTGTCCTCTTGTAGGTCTTGAACCCTGGACTCTTGGTACCAAAGTCAGCAGCTCTACCACTAAGTCAATGGGTCAGGCTAATTTCTTCAGTTTTTTAACACTCTTAAACCTTTCGGCTCCCCTCCCCCAAACTATCTTGTGCTCATTATGACCCTGCTTACTACTACCAGCTCTGCCATGTGGCTTGCACTGCTAACACTATCCCCCCTCTTTTTTGCTAGGGGATACTCCACATGTCTTCCAACATGGTGAGACAGAACCACCTCTTATCAGGCTTCTCACCTTAGCCCTTCCCACATCTACCAGTGTGCCACCCCACTCACTCTAACGACAGACCATGCTCCCCTCACCCACATCGCTACTCTGCCTTGCTTCTCACTCTTTATGGGACCTACCCCTTCCCATCTCCATGCACTCCTCTTCCCCCTCACTACTGGTGCCTAAGTTGGTGAAGAAGCGACTAAAACTGGCATCCTTGTGCATTCTCCTGCTCCTCCTCTCGGGAGATGTCCACCCCAACCTGGGACCTGCCCAGCCCCCCCCCAGGTTACTGCTCCTAAGGATCTAATAATTGCCTCCATTAATATATGTAGCCTCCCCAATACATTTGACTCTTTTCAGGGCTGGGTTGCCCAGAATCGTCCTGATGTCATATCGGTAGTTGAAACTTGGCTCAATGACTCCACTCCAGACTCAGCAGTCTCACTCCCCAGTTTTACTCTATACCGTGCCAACAGAACATCTAAAAAAGGGGGAGGATGTGCACTGTATGTCCAGGACTCATTACAGTGTCTTGCCCTCCCATCCTCAACCCTCAAACACTGGTCCCAGGCTGTCACTCTGAAAATCACTCTTGCACCTAACAGAGCCCCCCTGCTCCTCTCCTCTGTATACATTTCTCCCTGAAATTAGAAGAGTGCCTTCCACTCTGTACTCGCCCACCTCCAGACACTGTATGACAGGGCTGAAATCATTGCCCTTTGGGATTTTAATATAAATTGGCTAGCTAATGCATCAGCTCCCATTAGGGATTATGCAGCCTCTCAAAACCTGTCCCAACTTGTGATTACTGCCACTAGAATCAACCAGAAGACTGGTACTGCCACCCTCCTTGAGCTTGTGCTCACCAATGCACCCCACAAAGCAACCCAAGTCAGGGTACTACCCAATGCCCTGAGTGACCACTCCCTGGTGCTTTATCACTGGTCGTATATTATTACAAAGCCCCCCCAAAAAGAAACCATCCTCCAACGCCACCTCAAACCTGGCAAACTTTGGTCCTTAAACAGTGTCTCTTAGCTAGTGACTGGTCCCTCATCAAAACCGCATTGAACATTGACTCTGCCCTCGACCACTTCATCGATACCTTCAACTCTGCCTGTGACCGGTATGCACCCCTAGGCAAAAATATAGTTAAAGCGGTTGACACATCTTGGATGTCACAAGTCCTTCTGGATCAGATGCACGAACATGACAATCTATGACACATTGCTCTGGATAATGGTAAAGCAGCTGATAGGCAGCGCTACCAAGAAGCGCGTAATAAATGTACTTGGAACATTCGTAAGGCAAAAGCTGAGTACTACTCAACCTCACTCACTGCCACATGGGGCTCAGAGCACAAGTTCTGGGACTCCCTCAAAGAGTTCAGTGGTAAAGCCTCCACTGCATCTCCCTCCCAACTCATGGAAAACAGGTCTATCACCACAGACCCTGCCCTCATTGCAAATGTTTAATGCCTCCTTCTCTGACCTTAGTAGTGTCCCCCCAATTTCTTCTCCCCATCCTCCCAGCACTGCCTTGCTCCCTCTGTGCTCCCCATTCCACTTTAAAGCAATATCTCAGCATGAAGCTTCCCCACTTCTACTCAAGGCCCTCAGCAAATCACGTTTCAGAAGCGATACACTAGATCTTAAACTGCTTAGGCTCACCTTTAATGAAGTTCTCTCCTCTCTCACCATGCTTCTGAACTGCTCCCTCTTGCTGGGCCAGTTTCCTTCTAAATGGAAATCTGCCCTCATCACACCCATCCTTAAAAGCAGTGACCACACTCTGCCTTGAAACTACCACCCCATCTCAATCCTGCCTCCCCTCTCCAAAACCTTGGAGAAGATTGTGGACACCCAGCTTACAGACTACCTTACCAAATATAGTCTACTGTGTGCAGAGCAACATGGCTTCTGCCATAACCACAGTACCACCACAGCCCTTTTGGAGTTTACAAATGCCCGCCACACATCTCTTGACACTGGCCACACTACTGGTGCTGTTTTTATAGACCTTTCCAAGGCATTTGATACGGTGCAATATACACTACTCCTGGATTTCCTTACACAGATAGGCCTGTCTCCAGAGACCACCAGAGAACTCAGACAGTCAGGCTTGCCCAAACCCTGTCCTTCCCCCTCCAAGTCAGGTTGGGGTTTCCGCAGGGCTCTATTCTTGGCCCCCTACTTTTCTCCCTGTTCCTCAACTTCCTGCCCAAGGATTGCTCTGGGAAACTACTCCTGTATGGGGATGATGCCATCATCTACAACTCCCACACCAATCCCACAGCCCCCCATTCTGCACTCCAAAAATCTTTCACAGAAGCTGAATCCTGGTTCCTTCAACATAGGCTAGTCTTAAATTACAAAGAAAAACAAAATCCATGGTGTTTGCACACTCCCAAAACAAGAACATAGGACAACCCCTGCTCATATTGAACTCTCCAAATGACCCCCTTGAGCAGGTTACCTCGTTCAAATACCTAGGTATTACCCTAGACTCTGGGCTCACCTACCATGATCACATCTTAAAACTGAGCACCGCTGCCAATGTGCGTATTGGCCTATTTCACTGGTACGAGCACTGCCTCCCACCAGAAGCTCTCCACCTAGCTATCTCGGCATCAATACTATCACTCATAGACTACAGAATCATTATTTATGGGGCAGCCAACAACACACACCTAAACAAAATTAGGCTGGCCCATAATAAGGCCTGTAGAGTAGCTACTGGTTGTGCCAGACTCACACATACCTACATCCTTTATGCCTCAACCAAATGGCTAAACTTTGATGGGACGCTCAAATAACAGACCTGCTTCTTTGCTAAAAAAATAACATCAGGGTTACTCCCACCTGGTTGCACCCCCTACTTCAGGCACCATTGTCCACCTGCCTCACTCTGCAATAGGTGACAATCCACTTCAGGGTACCTCGCTGCAAAACCACCTTGGGTCAAAGAACCTTTAGGTACCTGGACCCTAGCTGGCTTAACTCACTACCAAACTCCCTCCTCACAGATTCCAAACTTGGTCAGTTCAACTCCCTGCTAAGAGACCTAATCTCTCATGACTTAGTCTGTGACTGTCCTTGATCTCTAGCCCTAAAACTCCCCCCATGATTATGGATTTAACTCTGGTCCAGCCACCCCAGGTCATGCCTATATTTGACAAGGGACACCTCAGTCCTGCCTAGGCCTGCAAATAACTACCAGGGCATGGCTGGCGCCACCACCCTGCAGTGTATATTTTTGTTACCTGCTACCATCTGTACAATGTACCAATACTTGGCAATACCCTGTATCATTGTATCACCAGCTGCTTTACTGTGTTATCTGTAACCATTTTGTAACCATTCCTGTAACTATTGTGTTTAATTGTTGCTATTGTCCCTGATGTCTCTGTTCTCAATGACATGGAACCTTTGTAAAGGGGTTTTTGACTCAAAGGTATGTTTTCCGATATCTTTAATAAATAAATAAATACAATGGAAGTTGGATTTACAGAGATTAATTCCAGATGAGCAATGGGAAGGGATAGTTAGAGGGGGACATACACACTTCAGAGATCTCTGGTACCAGCTCATACAAAAGAAGATAGTCCATAGATGGTGTGAGGGTGTGGGATAGATGATTAGGGTACCAACTTCCTCAAAAAATCAAAAAGGACCTTTCCATCCACTTTATTTTTTGTTTCAAAATAAAGTGTACAGAAAGGTCCTTTTTGATTTTCTGAAGAAGTTGGTGTCTGAGTCATCTATCCCTCACCCTCACAAGCTGGTGTCAGAAGTGGGATAGAGTTTTCTGGAGTCTACTTGGCATATTTCGGGGCAGTGGATGGCCAGGTCCAATGATGGAAGATGAGCAGAGGCTTACTGAACCAGTGACAAGACCCAAAGGAGTGTTAACCAGAAACATGGCAGATAAACTAGGTGAACCTTTATTACCTGGTCTGCTGGATATAAAGGGAGAGCAATTAAAGGCAGAGCTGGTTGCAGAGGATGAGGATGAGTATGAAGACCAACAGGGAGCTACTGCTGGAATACAGACAGAAACTGAACCTCTGGAACAGGTACATGAACTTTTGAGATGGTTATGTTTAAAACAATTGGCATGGACAAGGAGAGGGAAAGAGAACATGAAAGAAATGAGAAAAGATGGCAAGAGACATTGAGAGTTATGCAAGCCATTAGTGCCCCCCATAGCCCTTCAAATCTCTTAGACAATCCTAAGGGCATAAAGATTACTAAACTGGAGGACTCCAATGATATTGAATCATATTTGACAACATTTGAATGGGTTGCAGGAGTATGTGGTTGGCCCCTGGAACAGTGGGTCATACTCCTAGCCCATATCTAACAGGAAAGGTGCAGCTAGCCTATAGCAACATGGATAGCAGACAAATAGACAATTATGATGCTGTTAAAAGAGAGATACTAAGGTGTTATTGTTTATTGTTTATTGTAAATCTAGGAATTAATACCTTTGAGCCAAGGCTCTTTTACAAAGGTTCCACTTCAAAATCAGTTACAGACAAATAGGTACAGGGTTGCACAAATAGCTAAATCTAATGACATTTATGAACAGCAGGTAAATCACTTAAGCACTTTCACTATATAGAAAACATGTGAGGAGGGAAGATAGGTAAGGGAGGTAAGTTAGGCAGTGTAGGTAAGAAAAAGAGGAAAGGGGGTAGGAGGAAGGAGCAGACCAATTGTAGGTTATAATGTAAGTGTGGTGACATACAGGCACAAGTTTAGAATTTACAGATTTCAGACTACTGACAGTCCTAGAGAGGACTATGTAAGATTAAAGGACATGTGTTATAAATGGCTGCAGCCTGGTATTAACACTTTAGATCAAGTAATGGAAGCTGTCATTGTTGAACAATTTATAAGAGTGTTGCCCCAGGATGTTCGACTCTGAGTGAAAGAGCTCTGACCAGAGACAGCAGAGAAAGCTATTTCTCTGGCGTTAGATTACTTGACAGCTAGACCTTATAGGAAGAAATCTCAACCAGGTCTCATTCCTTCAACACCCATAATAAGACCCTCCTCTCCTGCCACTGTTGTGAATCATGAAACTAGTACTGTTACTCAAATTACTAGACCTACACAGAGACCAGTCAGACCTATAAATCCTGATAAAATATGTAGGAATTGCCATGAGAAAGGCCATATTGGCTGATACTGTTATAAGAAACATAATGAGACTGTACACCTGGCTTTAGCCAATATAGGTCAATATGTCATACCTCTGCAAATTGGTCAACAAAGAGTTATGGGATTCATTGACTCTGGGAGTAAATAGCCCTTAGTGCATGCAGAACTAGTTGATGGGGTCTCCAAAACTGCTATGAAAACTGGTGTGATGTGCATTCATGGAGATGAACATTATTATCCAATGACCAATGTGGAAATACAAACTTCAGTGGCAACCCGAGAAGTGGAAGTGGGGTTAGTGCCCCAACTGCTAGTCTCTGTTGTGTTGGTGCAAGACCATCCAGATGTTGCTTGTTTTCTGTCCATGGCAATTTGACTGCTGTTACCACAAGGGCACAAAGTGAAAGACAGAGACAGAATCCATTGTTTTCCTATGAAGAAGATATTTTTGGAACCCCAGGGAAAAATAGGAAAACAAAAAGGGAACATCACCAGGATAAGCAGAAATGAACTAATAAGCATGTTATGGACACTACAATTGTTGACAAACCAGTAATTGATATGTCTAAGACTTGTGATTATGAAAACAAACAGAAAGCTGACTATAGACTAAATCCTTTTTATTAACAGGTATTGCATGGAGAGATAGAAAACACAAGTAGTGGTCCATATAACATACTAAAGAAGGGCTTATTATATAAAGTGTGTATTAATGCAAGAACTATGGAACAGGTGGACCAACTAATGGTACCTGAAGGGTATAGGGCACAAATATTACAGGTGGCTCATGATAACCCCATGGCTGGGCATTTAGGGAGAGACCGGACATTAAGTAGGATATTACATAGATTTGCCTGGCCAGGGATACATAAGCATGTAGAGGAATATTGCTTAAGTTGATCACAGTGTCAAAAAATTGCTAAGGCAGTATGTAAAGACAGTGTTCCCTTACAACCTCTACCCTCATCAGCACCCCCTTTTAATGAGTGGTGATGGATATTGTGGGCCCATTACAAAAGACTAAGAAGGCAATCAATTTATCTTAGTCTTATGCGACTATAGTACCAAATACCCTGAAGCTATGCCCTTACAGATGGTAACTGCAAAAAAAATTGCAGAAGAACTTATTAAAATGTTTAGCTGTCTTGGCATACCAAAAGAAATCATAACAGATCGGGGTGCTAATTTTTGTTCCCAAATATTGAAATGTTTGTATCAAGCCCTTGTTATCCATGCCATTCGTATGTTACCTTACCATCCCCAGACTGATGGCTTTGTTGAAAGGTTCAATCAAACATTTAAATGGATGTTAACGAAATATGTTCAGGATGAGGGTAAAGATTGGGATTTGTATCTTCCCTTTCTAATGTTTGCTTACTGGGAGGTTACGTAAGCATCAACGGGATATTCCCCCTTTGAATTATTGAAAGAGCAGAATCCTAGAGGACCCCTGGATATAGTAAAAGAACAGCGGGAAGAAGGGCAGGAAATAAGTCCCACTACCACCCTCAATTTTCTGACTCAAATGAGACAAAGGCTAATGAGATATGTAGAGGCAGCCCGTAAAAAGGAGTTACATCATCAGGAGAAACAGAAAACCCTATATGATAGAGGGGTAGGACATAAAGAATTTCAGGCTGGAGATAAAATTATTTTATTGTTGCCATCTTCTGACCAAAAGTTAACCATCAAATGGCAAGGTCCATATACCATTCTTAGACCAATGGGACCAGTGACTTATGAGGTCAACTTGCCAGATAGGTGAGTGAAAAGGAAAATATATCATGTTAACCTCCTGAAACCTTGGAAAGAAAGATAACCCCCTAGTATGTTTGTACATTCTGAACAACCTGAAAGTGAAAAAGTGTTAGCATATAAAAGATTAGAAGGGATGGGAACAGTGGAACACATTACATTAATTCTGAGTTGACCCAGAGTACAACAACATGAACTGACAGAGGTGTTAAACTCCTATCAAGCAATGTTTACTAATAGTCCTGGGAGAATGGATCAGATCACCCATCATATAGAGACGACACAGATACCACCCATCAAGGTGAAACCTTATTGTCTCCCTGAAAAACTCTGCGGAGAAGTTATAAATGAAATACAGAAAATGCAACAGTTAAATGTTATAGAACCTTCAAACAGTGAATGGTCCTTCCCCTTGGTAATAGTAAACAAGAAAGAAGGAGGTATTCAGCTTTGCCTCGATTTTAGGAAGTTGAATATAGTATCTAAATTTGATAGCTCTCCTATTCCTAGGATCAACGATATCATCGATCGACTAGGTAATGCCCACTACCTTACTACTCTTGACTTATTAAAAGTGTATTGGCAAATACCCTTAGATGACAAATCAAAAGAAAAAACTGCTTTTAGCATGCCTATCGGGTTATTTCATTTCATTATGATGCTCTTTAGATTACATGGGGCACCTGCTACATTTCAGCGGTTGATGGATCGAATATTACAACCACACATGTCAAGGCAAGGCAAGGCAAGGCAAGGCAAATTTTATTTAAAAAGACGCCCATCCCGGAGGCTCTGGGTGCCGTACAACAATCAAATAAAAACAACACAACACAATAACAATCAATAAAATATACAACTCCAAACAATTAAAGCATAATTTACTACACAATTTGTTTCATTCTCTAAAACTAAAACAAACCTTAAAAATTAGACAATATAAGCTATAAAACATAGTCCAGGAATGCCTGATCATATAAAAATGCCTTGAGTCGGGCCTTAAAAACCTCAACAGACGGGGCCTCCCTAACAACTAAAGGAAGCGAATTCCACAGGACTGGAGCGGCAACACTAAATGCTCTGTTGCCTGCAGTTCTTAACCTCATCCTGGGAATCGCAAGGAGGCCCTGAGAAGAAGAACGTAGGGAACGGACCGATACAGCAGGTGTAAGAAGGTCATTCAGGTAGCCAGGGCCCAGGCCATGTAGGGTCGTAAAGGTGAGCAAACCCACCTTAAAGAGGACCCTCCACCAAACCGGCAGCCAGAGCAGATGACGCAGCATCGGGGTAATATGACAGTATTTAGATTGTCCTGTCAACAACCTCGCCGCCGCATTCTGCACCAGCTGCAGTCAGTGCAGGGTTCCCCCAGAGACCCCGAGATAGAGTGCATTACACTAGTCAAGTCTGGACATCACAAAGACATGCACCAAAGTGGGAAGGTCCGGAGGCAGAACTAAGGGCTTGATCCTGGTGATATTCCTCAGATGATAAAAACTAGTATATACAATGGAAGACACCTGAAATTCAAGTGTCAAACCGCTGACAAGAATAACACCCAGATCACGCACCCTAGAGGAGGCCTTCAATGGTACAGAGCCAAGGCAAAGTCCTGTCTCTGCACCAGAGGCCAACCTATCACGTCCTCTGTTTGACTTGACCACCAGTCCCTCCATCTTACTGGGGTTAAGTCGCAACCAGCTGGAGGCCATTCAGTCATTGATTTCAGCAGGGCAGCTGTTAAGCACTTCTACTGCACAAGATGTTCCAGGGGCAAAGGAAAAGTACAGCTGGGTATCATCAGCATAGCAATGAAAACCCAAGCTGTACTTCCTAATGAGATCTCCCAGGGGTAGCATGTACACGGCAAACAACATCGGTGATGAGACCGAACCCTGGGGAACTCCGCACAACAGGTGGTCAGGGGAGGAGGAGAAATTCCCCATCACTACCCTCTGCCTCCTGTTGGATAAAAAAGACTCAAACCAGCAGATGACAGAGCTGGCGAGTCCACAGAATTCCCTTAGGCGGTCAAGTAACACTCGATGGTCCACCGTGTCAAATGCTGAGGAGAGATCTAGGAGAACAAGAATTGTCCCCTCCCCTCATTCTCTAGCCCTAAGGAGGTCATTGTGCACCCGAGCTAGTGCAGTTTCTGTGCTATGCCTTGCACGAAACCCAGACTGGAGCGGTTCATAAAGATTATGGTCCACAAGGTGCTCCTCAAGCTGAAGCGCCACCACCTTCTCAATAATCTTACCTAAGAATGGAAGATTGGAGATAGGACAGTAATTTGCCTTGACGTCAGGGTCCAACGATGTTTTTTTCAGAAGGGGTCTCACCAATGCCTCCTTCAAGATATCAGGAAAGACCCCCTCCAAAAAGGAACACCGGACAATCAGGGCAAACACCAGGCCAACAGAGTCAACACATCTCATTGAGAAATGGGTTGGCACCAGGTCCAGTTCACAAAAGGTGTGCCGAAGCTTGGAGGCAATCTCAATGACCTCAGCCACCTCCATCAGTCTGAACTCACCCCAAATGGTGGAGTGCTCTTCGGAAGCCCATGGTGACCACTGTCAGCCAGATTCTGGTCCACTGGCAGAACCCAGTGCCTGATAGCAGACACCCTGTCTGAGAAGAACAGAGCAAACCCATCGCACAATGCATTCGGAAAAGCTACCTTCGGCTGTAGACAGGAAGGATGAAGAAGCCTTTCCACAGTCTGAAAGAGCACAGTTGGTTGGTTCCTCCCGGCAGCAATCTCCCTGGACAGGAATTCTGCCTTCTTATGGTTGATTGCCCCTTGGTATGCACCATAGTGCATATGCAGGGCCAGTTTGTCTGCCCCCAGGCCAGACTTCCACCAGCAGCACTCTAATCTCTGACCCAATGTCTTCATCTCCTTGAGCTCCCCATCAAACCAAGGTGACCTCAAGTGAGAAGACCTGGGTCATACACGGACTGGTGCGAGGGAGTCAAGCACATCAGAAAGCACCTTATTATAGGCATCCATTACTGTGCACACCCCCCCCGCATGCATTGTCCACACTAGATAGGTCAGCCACCGCCAAAAAACCCTCAGGGGTAAGCCTCCTCAAAGGGCGGTAGCTTACCATCTCTGCAGGGGGAGGGCTACCGAGGGAGGCCCTGAACCAGAACTTCACCGTTCAATGATCGGACCAGATGACCCTATCAACACTGAGCCTATTTATCTCAAGCCCCAGTGAGAACACCAAATCCAGCATGTGGCCACCCTGATGAGTCTCGGAAGACACTACCTGCACAAAGCCCAGAGATGACATCATCTGGAGGAAGTTATGACCCAGCTGAGAAGATTCATCCTCGGCCCAAATATTGAAGTCCCCCAGCACTAAACATCTGGGGCCTCCAATGTTTCACCGATGATGAAATCGGCCACTTTCTGCAGGAAATCTCCCATCGCCCCAGCAGGGCGATAAATCAGTCATACAGTGCGGCTTATTTGGATGACGTCATTATATTTAGTTCAACCTGGCAAGAACATCTAACACATCTTACATCTGTCCTTCAAGCCCTGAAACAAGCAGGTCTCACGATTAATCCAACGAAGTGTGCTATAGCCACACAGGAAACAGAATATCTTGGATTAATAATAGGACAGGGGTCCATTAAACTGGATGTAGGTAAAACAGATACTATAGCTCACAGCCCAAGACCCCTTACAAAAAAACATATTAGATCCTTTCATGGTTTGGCTGGCTACTATTGCCATTTTATTCCAGACTTTGCCACATTAGCTAGTCCCCTAACAGAACTCACAAAAAAACAAAATCCAGCAAAGATTAGGTGGACTCCTGAGTGTGAGAAAGTGTTATTATACTATTAAAACCCTATTGTGTTCTACCCCAGTGTTGAAGAGTCTGGATTTCACAAAACCCTTCTTAGTACAAACTGACGCTTCCGCTACAGGAATAGAGGCAGTGTTATCCCAAGTTATAGATGGTGAGGAACACCCTATTTTATATATTAACAGAAAATTGCATGTTCGGGAAACCAAATATAAAACTATAAAAAAAGAATGTTTGGCGGTTCGTTGGGCAATTGAAGCCCTAAAATTCTATTTATTGGGGGCCTCATTTGAACTAATCACAGGTCATAATCCACTTTGTTGGCTCATGACTATGAAAGATAATAATCCATGAATCATGAGGTGGTATCTCGCACTGCAGCCTTCAATTTTACAGTCAAGCATAAATCTGGATCAGCACATAAGAATGCCAATTTTATGTCTCGCTATGGTGCAGATGTGAAAGCAGAGAAATTGACACAATCAGACCTCAGGGTATAGTTTGTAGTAAGTAAAAGAATACAGGTGAACTAATATTCCTGTATTCTCTTTTATTATGGGACCCTGAGGTGGAGCTTTGGGAGTGGGTGGGCTATGGCTACATCTCTTCCATAGGAAGGGATCTGGTTGTGCCAAAATATGCAAGGTAATGTCTGTAAGATAGCCTACAAAATAATGGAGAAGTGTTTTGTGTCTTAAAGGGGGAGGTATGTCATAGGGAGATGTTCCCTATTCTGAGCTCTCAGACATTCCATTCTTTTATGCTTCTGTTTGTATATTTTTAAGACTGTTGTGCAACAGCATGCATATTTACTTGCTAATGTCCTACTGTTTTCTTTTAGCTGCTCTCCTGTCTGGTACATTGTGGTGAGCTGGCCCTTGTCATACATTTCCTTTCATATTTGTTTGTTTTTTCCTTCGGGATGTCTAATGAGCGACAGTTCCTCTGAAATGAGCAGCGCGAGTAGCTTCGGCTGCATAATAAAAAAAAGGAATGGGCGAAGTCTGTCCATTTAAATGGAGCAGTAGATATTATGACACCACTGAAAGCTGACCCCATTTTTCTTGAAGCAGGTAATTGGCGTTTTGTAAATAACCCTGGTATCTCTGAATAAAAAGAACACAAATAGGTGTCTTTTACAAATGTAGAGGAATTGCAAGCCAAATACAGCAAATGTGCTACGAGTGCTTTTATCAAAGAAATAAAGTAGAATGACAGAAGATGCCCACTTGTAGAGTCCAGCAGCAATGTGAATGTTTAAGCCATAAGAAGTTGTATTTTGTTTTGTACTTTGCACTGTTAAAGGGAATTAGAGTATGAAGTTTAGAAGGGGGGGAAATAATTGTTAATTGGTCTGCTTACTGTGCAGGGAATTGGTGCCTTATGCTTGGGGTAGTCTCTTTCCTTCTCTTCTAGGTTCTCGCTCGGAGCTCTCTCTCACCTTCATTCTGTATATTAAAGAGCCGGCCAGCCATTGTATTGGTATATTTATGACAGAATGAAGTGGGAGGAGCTCCTCTATGCTTGAAATTGGACAAAAGTGTTTTAAAATGAACATTAATTTTGTCATTCTGTTTAAAGGGACATGGTTCTGTGCTGGAATCCACAATTAAATCTTGAACTGTAAAAAAAAAATTGTTGTTATTAAGGAAATAACAACAATTTTTTATGGTTCAACATAACCATCTCAAAAGTTCATGTACCTGTTCCAGAGGTTCAGCTTCCATCTGTATTCCAGCAGTAGCCCCCTGTTGGTCTTCATCCTCATTCTCATCCTCTGAAGCCAGCTCTGCCTTTTATCACTCTCCCTTTGTATCCAGCAGACCAGGTAATAAAGGTTCACCTAGTTTTTCCACCATATTTCTGGTTAACACTCCTTTGAGTCTTGTCACTGGTTCAGTAAGCCTCTGCTCACCTTCTATTTTTGGTCCGGGCCATCCACTGCCTGGAAATATACCAAGTAGATGCCAGCAAACTCTATCTCACTTTTGACACCAGCTTGTGAGGGTGTGGGATAGATGACTCGGACACCAACTTCTTCACAAAATCAAAAAGGGCCTTTCCATCCACTTAATTTTTAAACAAAAAAAATAGCAAACTAAACAAATAACACAGCAACAAAAGAAACATCCAAGGAGAATAGAAAAGAACTCCTCTAGAAAGGCTAGAGGGCTGTTGGACCTGGAGCTGCCCAACACACACTGACTTCATGCTTTACCAACAGCACCCTATATCTCTAGGATAAGTCAGCTGACTTGTAGGCTCCTCCTTAATTCTAGTTAATAATTTTTATTTCCTTAATAACAATTTTTTAAGGTTCAACATTTAATGGTGGATTCCAGCACAGAGCCATGTCCCTTTAAACAGAAGGATAAAATTAATGTTCATTTTAAAACGCTTTTGACCCTGTTTCAAGCACTGAGAAGCTCCTCCCACTTCGTTCTGTCATAAATATACCAATACAATGGTCGGCCAGCTCTTTAATATACAGAATGAAGGTGAGAGAGAGAGCTCCAAACATGAACCTAGAAGAGAAGGAAAGCGAGCCTACCCCAAGCATAAGGCACTGTTTCCCTGCCAAGTAAGAGTACCAGATAAGAACTATTCCCCCTTCTAAACTTCATACTCTAATTCCCTTAAACAGTGCAAAGTACAAAACAAAATATGACTTCTTATGGTTTAAATATTTACATTGCTGCTCGACTCTACGAGTGGGCATCTTCTGGCATTCTACTTTATTTCTTTGATAAAAGCGCCCGTAGCACATTTGCTGTATTCGGCTTGCAATTCCTCTGCATTTGTAAAAGATGCCTATTTGTGTTCTTTTTATTTAGAGATACCAGGGTTATTTACAAAACGCAAATTACCTGTTTCAAGAAAAACAGGGCCAGCTTTCAGCTATGCCATAATATCTACTGCCCCATTTAAACAGACAGCCTTTGCCATTCCTTTTTTTTATTATGCAGCTGAAGCTACTCACGCTGCTCATTTCAGAGGAATGGTCGCTCATTAGACATCCAGAAAGAAAAAGCAAACAAATATAAAAGGAAATATATTATGAGTGGCCAGCTCACTGTAATGTACTAGACAAGAGCGCAGCTAAAGTAAACAGTAGGACATTACCAAGAAAACATGCATGCTGTGCTCAACAGTCTTAATAAAAAATACAAACAGAATCATAAAAGAATGGGATGTCTCAGAGCTCAGCATAGGGAATGTCTTCCTATGACAGATGGCTCAAACCACAAGAAACTTGCATTGGATTGTGGTGATGGGTCAGTTCAAATAAAAACATTCAAAAGAAGTCCTGCACTCTTCACCATAAATAAGGATGATGCTCACTTGAGGTCCATAAAATGCTGTATTTTATTGAAAGTGCAGTGCACAGACAGACAGACCTTGACTAGTTTCAGATGCTAGTCCTTTATCAAAAGATATGCCCACACAAAACAAAATCTAGCCAGATCTGATACGGCTATGAAGAGCTACCAAAAGACCAAAGTTATTTTCTTGTTGCTGCTGTTCGGTCACAATCATCAAAAACTGGCATGCTGCTAATTCAGTCCTCTTGAATTTATTTAGTAAGAGTACATGCTGGTGTGTTGTGTGTGTGAGCATGCAGCCTGTCATGCCCATAGGAATGAGATAGCTAACAGCTAGCTGCAGCTGCACTGTGTGTAATCTGACACTGTAGTCTCTCAGACTGTTTCAGTGGAACAGATAATGAGTTAACCCCTAGGTTGCTGAAAGAAATAGAATAAATCCATTAGACTGAGCTGGACAGATGATAGAAACAGCAGTTTAAAAGTTGTTTTTTTTTTGGTTCTATAAGGTTCTATAGTTTTTTTTTGTTAATATCATGAGAAATTTGGAGATACAAGACAGTAGCATCCCCTCTTCCTTCAGATGCCTTTAACATAGAGCAGCAAATAACAAAAATCATAGGGGGAGTTCACTATTTTGCAGCTGTGGAAGAATACTTCCAAATGTCCCAAAAGGGAGTTCCACAATCAGCCACTTTTAGAGCTACAATCTGATCCCAATAGGGCTGAAGGCTCCATCCACAACCCTAAAAACACACATCTTAAGTACTCACATGAATAAAGACAAGAGAAAACAACTGGTGTAATGTGATTAAAAAGTAAAAAAATACACAGGACTAATGCAGTGCTAATGTAAGATAAAACTATATATATATATATATATATATATATATATATATATATATATATATATATATATAGTACACATTGATACAGAAGACATAACATTACAAACATGTACAAAATCAGTATAAATAATATGATTGAAATCTATTTGGAGTTCCAAAATGCATCTACGAAATCTCGTGACAACACTGAGACTCTGCAAAAATGGATGGCTCCATCGCAGATTTGAATCTTCTTACATAGGAACCTAGGAAAAATTAAATCAACATCAATTAGTAAACATTTTAATATTTTTTTAAATAAATATTTTAAAGTGAATTATATAATCAAATGTGAATAATATATAAACAAAGGACTATAACCTAAGTGCCTGCATAATCTCTCTAGAGAAAACAAGAAAAAATCTGATACTGAGACTCCAGAGATTATGGGGGAGGTGTGGGGTTTATGAAATCCCCAGGAGAAAACTCTGTCACAGTAATCTCCTATACTTAATGTAAGGTGTGATGTTAAACCTGTCATTGAGTGGAAACTGGAGTTGTGTCCTGGCTGCCCACTTGTATGTATGGTGTATCTGGGTTGGGTTATCCAATTGTACCAAACATAAACTAGAATATAAATATTTTGGATGAACTCCACTGCAACAAAATGTTCTTGGAAAATGTATTTTATTTTCAAGTGGCACAAGTCTTGAGGGCAACAGTTTTGTGGCCTCGCCACCTCATCAGGCCCTGCTGTGCTTCTTCATTTTCTTAATATCGATTAATAAAATGCTTAATAAATGCTGGAGCAGTCCCCCTGCATGGCTAAGTAGTATTCTTATTCTCTTGTATCCTTTTCTTTATGAGCAAATTCCTGAGCAGACTAACTGTCCATCTTATTTCTGCTCCAATCCATTGTTAGTTTCAGCATTTTCTATCTCTTTCTTTTCTGCAACGTGTTTGTTCAACACACCAAACCTTCCAGTTTTCATTACATCAATCACTTCAATATTTTCTTTTGTTGTCTTTTCTGAATTCCTGATGTGCCACAGACCTTCCACTCCCTGTCTTTGGGAAGAAGCACATCAGGTCTGTGGCATATCAGGAATGAAAGCGGTTGATGTAATTGAAAACCAGAAGGTTTGGTGTGTTGAACAAACGAGTTGCAGAAAAAAGAAAGAGAAAGAAAATTAAGCATCCTGCTGGAAACCCCAGCTTTCTAAACATTGAAGAATGTGTTAAAGAGCAGTGGCTCCAGAACCAATTCATAAAGAATACCGCTGAATACTCATTTACGCTTGGTAGTGCTTATCCACCAGGTATAGATTGATGGTGCTGGGCGATTTCAATGCGTGGGTCGACAACGAATGTTCACTTTTTGGTCAACATTTCCTCCAAGTGATGACATCACTGGGCTTCACACAGGTTGTTTCCACAGCTACTCACAAAGGAGGTCACTCTTTTGGTCTGGTTTTCCTCCTGGGGATTGAGGCATCTGATTTGGTGGTGGAGCCAGTCAGTTGGTCTGATCATTACTCAGTTGGGTTCAATTTTGAGGCCCCCCTGGGTAGGTCAGCCCCTGTGGAGTTGGTCAAGTACCGCCCATTGTGGGATGTTGTCCCTGAAGACCTGATGGTGGTTATTGACCTCTTGTTGTTTGATGAATTGTACTCTGATCCTGAGCAGCTGGTGGTGGCCTATAATGGGGCCATCTCAGCTGCTCTTGATCAGATTGCACCAACCCGTGTTCGCCCCCTTCTGTGCCGTCCTGTTGCCCCTTGGTTTGACAGGGCTGAGAGGGTTGCGGAGGTTGGGGGCATAGGTTGGAGCGGCGTTGGAGGAAGACTGCCTCTGAGGCCGACCACCTTATTTTGCTAGAGCATTATAAGCTCTACTAAGCAGAAATTTCCCATAAAAAGGCAGAATTCCTGTCCAGGGAAATTTCTGTCACTCAGAATCGACTGGCTCAGCTCTTCAGAACTGTTGACAGACTGTGCAACCCAGCCTGTTGGCAGATTCGTCAAGTTTTTATGCAGAATGACTGCGAGGAGTTCACTCGATTCTTCGCGAATAAGGTGGAAGACATTCGGAGGCACTGTCCCCGACCCTACTTTAAGGTTGTTACCATCGATCAATGTTTTGTCGCAGAGCCTGGGGTCTCCTGGAGTTCCTTTAATCTACCGGATTTCATAGACACTATGAGGATTGTCCATGAGATGCACCCAACATGCTGTAGTTTGGATCCGGGTCCTACTTTCCTGAATATGGGTAGTAGTGAGTCTATCGGCCCGGTCCTTGCTTGGATTATCCAGTGTTCTTTGGAGATGGGAGTTTTCCCTAGCTCTCTGAAGGAAGGGGTGGTGACTCCCCTTCTGAAGAAAGCTTCCTTAGACCTGGGTGACCTAGCTAACTACCGCCCGATCTCTAACCTCCCTTTTGTGGGGAAGGTTATTGAAAAAGTTGTAGCGGCTCAATTGGATAACCATTTGACCATCCATAGTTTATACGAACCTCTCCAGTCTAGTTTTTGTAAGAGGCATAGCACTGAGACTGCTCTGGTTCGGGTGCTCAATGATCTCCTGATGGTGAGAGATCGGAGACACCGTTCTATTTTGGTTCTCCTCGATTTGTCATCAGCTTTTGATACTGTGGATCATGGGGCTTTGCTTGAACATCTGAGGTCCATTTGCGGACTTTCAGGTGTGGTCCTCAGAAGGTTTTTATCTTACCTCGAGGGGAGAACACACAGAGAGTGGTCTCAGGATTATATTCATCCAGGGCTTTCTCTCTGCCTTGCGGGGTACCTCAGGGTTCGGTACTTCCCCCATGTTATTCGCAGTATACATGCTACCCCTTGGAGACATTGTAAGATGGTACGAGCTGAGGTTTCACTGCTATGCTGATGATACCCAGCTCTACCTGTCTTTTGCACCTGACCAGGCTAGTGCTGTCTCAGTGCTGAATAACTGCCTCACAGATATCCAAGACTGGATGAATACAAGTGGTTTAAAGTTGAATCCGGGAAAGACCGAGGTTATGGTGGTGGACCCCGGTCGCAGGGTTGAGGGCTTAAGGGTGGGGTCTCCCTCTGGATTAATTCTAGGGGTGGACCATATCCCTACCTCTGAACGGGTGCGTAACCTGGGTGTGGAGCTTGACACTGGTCTGACCCTTCGTTATCAGGTGTCTGCAGTTGTCAGGACCACATTTTTTCATCTTAGAAACATCACCAGGATTAAGCACCTGGTTCCACCTGGTGATTTGCTGGTTTTGGTCCACATCTTTGTGACATCTCATCTTGATTACTGTAACTCCCTGTACCTAGGGCTTGCTGTGGTTGATATCCGCCACCTGCAGCTAGTGCAGAATGCAGCAGCATGTTTATTGACTGGGGCTTCTAGAAGGTCTCATATTACCCCAGTGCTGCACACTCTGCTCTGGCTGCCAATACAGCGGCGGATCACCTTTAAAGTGGGTCTTTTGGCCTACAAAGTCCTACACGGGTTTGGTCCTGACTACTTGAAAGAGCTTCTGGTGCCCTACACCCCTCTGAGACAGCTTCGCTCGGCTGACGAGGGGTTGCTGGAGATTCCGAGGATTAATTTGAAGTCCTCGGGAGCCCATGCCTTCGGCTTCATGGCTCCCTCCCTCTGGAATTCTCTGCCCTGTCAGCTCCGAGAAGTACAACGGTGGACAGTTTTAAAAGGGCATTAAAGGCTTTTCTGTGGGGTAAGGCATTCCCTGTTTTATTGTAATTGGTTATTTTACTTGTATACTTGTTGTTCTGTTTATTGTATTTATTGATGCTGGTGTTCTTATGCTTTATGTATAGTGCCTTGAAATTCTGAAAGGCGCTTAATTAAATAAATTTTATTATTATTATTACTCTCTGCTTTCCGTCCCAAGCCAGTTAATAATTTACATTGTGTATGTCATGTATACCACACTGGTTTGCTTTGCCCAGAAGCTTGGTATGCACCACTGTATCAAAGGTATTGCTGAAATCCAAATACACTACATCTATGGCACTGCTAGAATCTACCTCCCTTGTCACCATTTTGAAGAATGCGATCAGGTTGGTTTGGAATGATCTGCCCTCTAATGAAGCGTGTTGCATTCATGTAGAATGCATGCCACATGCTTAATTGTTCAATGTTTGCATGCAGTTTGCATATACAAAGTGAACCTATGCAAACCAGGTCTAAAAAACACATCAGGTTCGCATGCTGCAACTTGGCATGTGTGCAGCCGGTAAGTTGGTACAAACATTTTCTAAAAATCACATCAGGTTTGCATGTTGTACACTTGACATGAGTGCAGCAGTTAAGCTGGTGTGAACATCATTTAAAAATCATATCAGGTTCACATGTTGCACACTTGCCAGCTGTGTAGCAACTAAACTGGTGCAAATCTCATCTAAAAAAAAACAGTTTCTATTTCTCCTACTACTGTTAGCAATTAGAGTAATTAAAATACCATTTTCATTAATTTCCAATTAAAATTGGGTGAACTCAATAATTTTGATCCTTTTGCAAGTTGTTTAATGGCTTTGATTTTCATCATTCAATTGCCATTAATTTGTAAAGTATTGTTTGCTTACTGCATTAAAAGCCTAGGATTTAGTCAATCAACATCCCCCATTCTAGATGTGTGAAGAGGGGCCTCTGTTGTGAAGCCTGAGCTTTTTGTTTTGGGCCATGCAAATCCCCTTATGCATATAAGTACTACAAATGTGTTTCTCCATGACTGTTACTGCTCACTTACTTTCCCTTTGTCATTCTGTATGGAACATATACACTGTGGCCATGCTCAGCACTCTTTGTACTGACTAGGGTCTCGGAAGCATGCACCATAGTTCACATTTTTTTACTGAAATGAGGTACATGGACACTCAAAATGAGGGACACTAGCCTTCACGATAATGAGGACACATCCTGAAACATAGAGATACAGTACCTCAAAACACAATGGAAACCATTGTATTTACTTGTACTGATGTTAGCCCCTGATAATTAATTTAGCCCATAAAGCAGTGTGCCATTTATGTAGGGGAAGAGGTTTGTTTGTTGTTTGTTTAAAAGTTTATTTTTATACAGGTTGGTTTGTTGGAGAATTAAATCCCCATTTACAACAAATTCCTGTAGAACACAGTTACAATAACAAAAACAAAGTAATAAATAAGTACATACAATACAAAATCACATACAATCTAAAAACAATTACAGCAAACATTCAAGTATTCATGCAATTTAAGTTTAAATATGTGCAAGTCAGAAATGTCGGCAATATGAAAAGATAATTCATTCCAAGTCTTTGCTAAACTATTCTGGAGAATTATGTCCCCCCATCCAATTTGTAATTCGGATTGTAGGCAATTTTGTAGTTGTTTTCCTTAACTTATCTGAGTATGACAAGTTGGAATTCAGACATATTAAATGATTTAATGAATGTATTTTTTTTGTTAGAGTAGATTAAACCTTGACATATCACTAACCATAAATACTTTCTACGAACTGTCGGGTGTAACCAATTAAGTTCCTGATAAACTAAGCATCGATGAGCCCGGAATTTGTTCTTTAGGATATAATTCTGCAATCTATAATAGATCTGATCTAGTTTGTTCAGAAATTTCTGATAAAATGCATATATAATGGAAATCCGTAATCAAGTACAGGCACCAACAATCGTTTTATTAATCTAGTCTTAGTTTCTCTAGTCAGGCACCCTGACATCCTTCTTAAGACTCCCAATCTTTGGTTCACCTTTTTTATCTGTGATAAAATATAATCAGAAAAAGAAAAGTGGTAATCAACAAGAACCCCCAGATATTTATAAGTATATGCCATCTGAACCATAGTCCCATCTAGAAACTTAATCTGAAAATCAGTAAGATCCTTTTTTACATGTGGTCCCACAGAAAAGATCATACTCTGCATCTTCCCAGAGCTCATTAAGAGACCTGAGTCTCAAGTCTCAAAATTGGAAAAATCTGTTTGGAGCCGCTGTCTCAGGTCTCTGGGATCATCTGCAGATGAAACTAGTACAATGTCATCCGCATAAAGTCTAACATCAGTACTAGTTACATGAGTTACAAGACTATTTATATAGATATTAAATAACACAGGGCCAAAAATAGAGCCCTGAGGTACACCTCGATGTAGATCCAGGAGACCCAATACAGCAGCACCACAGACCACCCTTTGTTTATGATTAGATAAATAAGAGCTAAACCATTGCAAAGACTCCTGTTGCATCTCAATATCCTGCAATCTATGCAAAAGTGTTTCATGATGAACCAAGTTGAAGGCTTTACTTAGGTCCACAAACACCGCCCCAGTATACCTACCCTGGTTGAGTGATGTTGCCACCAAAGTACCACCAAAGTACCAAAGTCAAGCAGGGCGGTGTTTTTGGACTTACCCTCTCTAAACCCATGTTGACAGTTGGTTAATAACCCTTCTTGATCAAGATAGTGTCCAAGCTGATAATTTATCAGCTTTTCCAATACCTTTGATAAAATTGGGAGCAAGGTAATGGGTCTATAATTGGAGTGAGCTGTATGGGCACCACTCTTTATATGGGGACAATTTCTCCCATTTTCCATTGTTCAGGTACAGAGGAAGATTGTATACTCCAATTATAAAGATATGTAGTTATAGGGGCTATAATGTCAAAACCTAATTTCAAAAATCTGGGGTCAATACCATCTATTCCTGCTCGCTTTGATACTTTCAAATTTTTAATTCTTTGGCTACATCCTGTACAGTAATATTTTTTCAGTTTAAATCCCTTATTATTGACTATAGAAGTAACAGAATGTATATTTTTAGAATCAACAATTCTGAGTTTTGGTATCTCCAAATCTGGTAGGTCCTTAAAATAGTGAGTTAACAAATCAGCTACCTCTAAAGGGTTGTCTATCAAATTTTCTCCCAATGTTAAATAAATAGGAGTTTTAGATTTAGCTGGGTTTTTTACATCAGAAATATTCTTCCAAAATTTATTTGGATCTTGCATATTACTGAAAGAATTCTGATAAAATCTTTTTTTAGCTAAAGCTACCGTTCGTTTACATATATTTCGCTAATGTTTGAAAGAATCCCAATCATCCACTAGTTTTGTTCTCTTAGCTTTTTTCCATATTCTGTTCCTGATGCGTAGTTGGGTTTTCAATTTCTCACTAAGCCATGGTAAACTTTTGGTATTATTACTTTTTTTTAATTTTGGAGCATGAATTTGAACTATGTCAAGGAAAGAATCTGAAAATTCTTGAGTAGCCAAATTCAAATCAGGAATCAAAAATACCCTTGACCAGTTAAAGTTTTTAAGACTATCCCTAAAAGATAATGCATTAAATTGCCTTAAATCACATACCCAAAAATCATAATTTCCACTACCCCAGATTTTTTGTAGGGATAAAACACACTGAATTGGATTATGATCCCCAGATTTAAAGAAAGTACTTTACAGCCCTCAACCTTCAAGTCTTGTGAGACAAAAAACAAGTCTAATATAGAACCAGTAGTTTTGTTATTAAGGCTTCTTGTTGGTTGGTGAATTAATTGTTGAAGTCCCAGTACTTCTAAGCTAGTTGCTCCCCCACACACACACATTTGTGCTTATGTTGTTCTTAAGGTGTTGCAATAATGGCATTAAATTTGGATTTAATCTTTTGCACAGTAATTGCCCCCCTGGCCTGTGTTGCACTCATGCTGCAGGTGCACTCCTGACTCAACTGTGTCTGTATTGTTTTGCAACTTTCTCCACCTATTAACAGTGACACATGTGAAATGAAGGATCTCAAGCCAAGCAAGAACACATGAGTCAAACGGACACTGTCTTTCCCACCAAAGAGTAGACAGGCTGCAATGTACAGCTTGGAGTAGTCTGTGAGCACTGAACTCTCAATACCAGTGTTGGGCAGCATATTTCCCTACTATTTTGTTATAATTATTAGTAGAATGTGCCTTCTTGCTCCCACATCCTGTGCTATTCGGCTTCTGCTCTCCACGCCCTCTGCCCATTTTCTTCTCCCCCCTGCCTGCTTCTATTTATCAGCGCTGTCGAGCACTGGAGATTGCTCTCAGGGGAGGGAGTCAGGGGTGGGTGGTGGTCCGCAGAGAGCAAAACCCGAATGAGTGGTTAGGGACAGAAGATGCCCTGGGGCAAAATGGTACCTAGAATGTGGTAATTCAGTTCTAGTTCCTATATCCAAGGGCACCTCCAATTTGGGAGGGCAAGTAGTTGGGACAGCTCGACAACCTTGTCCAACTCGGGCGTTGTTGCACAATGCCAGATCTGTCTCCAACAAGACTGGTCTTATTGCAGACTTTGTTGGTAGGGCAGATCTGGTTTGCATTACTGAGATCTGGTAGGACGGGAATGAGGCCCCGATTTTAGAGGCAGCTGTTCCCGCCGGATACTTGGTTTTACATCGCCTGAGATTGGACTGCGGGGGGGTTGCGGTCTGTTTCAAGACTGAATTGGGCCTAACTAGTGAACCAGTTGAGGAGGCTGGGTCTTTTGAGTGTACTGTGGTAGCTGGTGTGGGGTGTAGGATAGCTCTCATCTACAGTCCACCAGGTGATGAGAAGCTGTTCCTGCAGGAAGTAGCAGACTTCACCATCAACATGGCATTGCAGTTGCCCAGACTGATGGTTCTGGGTGACTTCAGTGCCTGGGTCGATGACGAATCCTCGCTTTTTGGTCAACACTTCCTCCTGCTGATGACATCTCTGGGCTTCACACAGGTTGTTTCCTCAGCTACTCGCAAGGGTAGTCACTCTCTTGATTTGGTCTTCCTCCTAGGGATCAAGGCCTCCGACTTGGTGGTGGAACCAGTTGGTTGGTCCGACCATTACTCTGTTGGGGTCAATTTTTTGGCCCCTCTGGGTAGGTCGGCCCCTGTGGAGATGGTCAGTCATTGCCCATTGCGGGTTGACCTCTTGTTATTGGGTGAGACTAGCACAGATCCTGAGCAGTTAGTTATGGCCTATAATAGGGCCAACTCTTCAGCTCTCAATCTGATTGTTCCTGTCTGTGTTCACCCCCTTCCGATCACCCTGGGGTTTGGTGGGACTCTAAGGGAGTTGCAGAGACAGGGGCATAGGTTGGAGCATTGTTGGCAGAGGACAGCCTTAGATGCCAACCACCTTATTTTGTTAGAACATTATAAATTCTATCAAACAGAAATTTCATGTAAGAAGGCAGAATTCCTGTCCAGGGAAATAGCTGTTGCATGGAACCGTCTGACTCAGCTCTTCAGAACTGTTGACAGACAGTGCAACCCAGCCTGTCAGCAGTTCCGTCGAGTTTTTTTACAAAATGATTGTGATGAGATTGCTCACTTCTTTGCGAATAAGGTGGCTAACATCAGGCAAGAATGCCTCCAACTTCACTCTGTGGGGGATGCTGTTGATCGGTGCCAAGTCACAGAACCCAGAGTTTCCTGGAGTACCTTTGATGTGCCGGAGTTCATGGATATTATGAGGATTGTTCAGGTGATGAGTCCCACCTGCTGTAGTTTAGACCCAGGCCCTACTTCCCTGATTTTGGGTTGTAGTGACATCCTTGGCCCAGTCTTAGCTCGGATTGTCCGGTGCTCTCTGGAGTCGGGTGAGTTCCCTAGCTCCCTGAAGGAGGGGGTGGTGATACCCCTCCTGAAGAAAGCTTGTTTAGACCCAGAGAACCTAGCAAACTACAGGCCTGTCTCTAACCTCCTTTTTGTGGGGAAGGTTATTGATAAAGTTGTGGCAGCTCAACTGGATAACCATCTAACCATCCATAATTTATACAAACCTCTCCAATTGAGTTTTCATAAGAGGCATAGTACTGACACTGCTCTGGTTCAGTGCTCAGTGATCTCCTGATGGCAAGAGATCGGAGACACCGTTCCATCTTGGTTTTATCATCAGCCTTTGATACTGTGGATCATGTGGTCCTGCTTGAGCATCTGAGGTCTATCTGTTGGCTGTCTAGTACAGTTCTCAGATGGTTTACATCTTTCCTCTCAGGTAGAACACAGAGAGTTGTCTCGGGTATATTTTCTTCCAGGGCTTTCTCTCTGCCTTGTGGGGTACCTCAGGGCTTGGTGCTGTCCCCCATGTTATTCACAGTATATATGCTGCCCCTCGGAGACATTGTAAGACAGTATTGGCTGAGGTTTCACTGTTATGCTGATGATACCCAGCTCTACCTGTCTTTTGCCCCCAACCAGGTTAGTGCTATCTCAGTATTGAACAGCTGCCTCATTGAAATCCAAGTAGGGCATGAGAGGCAAGTGCAGAAAAAAAATCATATACCTAATGTAAGAATAAGAAGATGACCATGAATAAAAAAATTCATATAAACAAGGAAATTGCAGTATTTGTTTTCCTCCAGGTCCCTTGACTGTAAGAGAAATAGCACAATGCACCATATTACACATCACAAAGGGTAAATATTTACTCTAGAACTGATTTTATATTGACCCTGCAGACAACTCTTGAGCTATATGCACCCTGTAAAAAGAGTCAGTCCTGGTGGCAAAGCGGGACATTTTTGAACATCAGTAATGATAAGACATGCAAAGACAAAACACCCAATTGAGTGGGGCAGGGCAAGGGACAGTGTGGCTGGTATGGGTGGAAGTGGAGGTGGTGGTGGTGTGGATCATAGTGACTATGAACTGGAAGCAGAAACTGACATTGAATCACTTGAGTCTTCCCAGACAAACATAGATTGCTTTCTTCTGACACCATCAAGTACTGCAAAATCCCACAGTAGTACTCCATATGAAAAAGGTGTAAAAAATACAATCCCACCAAAATTACAAATAGCTCATCATTCTTGTTAACTAACATTAAAATAAAGTGTTGAGAGGACATCAGAATTTACCTGCAAGCTTCCAACATGCCAGCTGTTAAACAGAGCCATTACAGTGCTATTGGCCAATTGTCAACTCCCTTTTGCTTTTATTGCCCAGAAAGGTATCCTCAAGTTCATGAACCAGATTGAACCATAGTAAAGTGTTCCCAGTTGAAGATATTTTAAAAAAAAATGGCTTTTCCAAAGTTGTATGACTTGGTGAGTAGTGTGGTTACTAAACAGTTGAAACTCTCTGGGATGAGGAAGGTTCACATAATCTTGGAAATATGGACCAGCGACCAAACAATTGACTACATGACTGTTACAGATCATTTGGCAAGTTTTCAGTCAGAAAGTAATAATACCCTCTCTTCCATAAGTACTAGGAAGCAGGCTATATTATGTGTGGCCATTTTTGAGGAAAACCACACTGCTGTAAATATTTTGGGGAGCTGCAAAATTAATTCCAGAAACTGCTTACTCCATATTCCTTATATCCAGGGTGCATAGTATCAGATAATGTTGCCAACATAGTCAAGGCTGTTAGAGATGGCAACTACCAGAACATAACTTGTTTTGCACATTGTTTAAATCTTCTTATCCATGTTTTTTTTAAATGGAAACAGAAATGTTGAAAACCTGTTAGAGTTTGCTA
Source organism: Neoceratodus forsteri (assembly GCA_016271365.2). Classification (NCBI taxonomy): domain Eukaryota; kingdom Metazoa; phylum Chordata; order Ceratodontiformes; family Ceratodontidae; genus Neoceratodus; species Neoceratodus forsteri. Next base: position 1,015,193,052 of record CM028132.1, on the reverse strand, counting down.
GGGAAAATAAATTGGAATTTCAGTCACTCTGTGAAAGCACAAACAATCCTGAAGGGGTTGCAGAGATCAAACAACTTACCCTTGCACACATTAAAGCAGGAAGTCCCCCCCCCCCCCGAATAATCAACATTTTACAGATGGCTTCTTGGACAGAAACAATCTGCACATGACTACAACATGCAGAATCAAATAGGTAAAGTAGACATCATGTTCAGTTCTAGCAACTAGACTCTAATGGAATCTTTGGTTACCTTATTTGAGCCATTTGAGGCTGCCACACATGATGTCAATGCAGACAGTGCTACTTTGAGTCAAATTCTTCCTCAGATCAGACTTTATCACATTTTCCTTGATGACATAAAGAAAAACTTTCAGTCAAAAGATAATAAAACTGCTGTTATACTGGCAGATGACTTGAGTCTCAGACTGTTGACTAATCAGAGAATAAATGTCATGTTTAAGAATGACACCTATGTGTTGGTTATATTGCTAGATACACACTTTAAGTGGAACATTAAAGTCATCCTTCCTGCAGAGGAACACATTGAGTATTGGAGAGATCTTCTGTTAACGAAATGTGACATTGCTCTATAAATGCCGTTAACTGATTTATAGCAGTCAAACCCTACTGAACCATCACAGTGCACCTCTGTTTCATACAATAGCATATCTATCAACTCTTCACAGTCAGCATTGTCATCAGTGATGGAATGGACATCTACAGCTACTTCTTGGACATCCTATGTTCAGGGTCAGAAAGCCAAATCACTTCTGAGTCACCTGCAACAATATGGAGTGGTATCCTGTAAAGAAAGTGCAGCTGGTTCATCTGCCAAACTGGTTACCATCTCAAGCAGCACCATGATCCTGGAGTACCTTGCAGATCATACTATGACTGGTCTCAAGGAAGATCCATTACTGTACTGGAAACAAAAGAGAATAATATGGCCAAATCTAGCAAATCTTGCAATAATGTACCTCATTGTGCACCTCTTCAAGCATATATTCAGAATACATAGTTATTTCAGCTGGAAGAATAGTCACTGACCACAGACCACTGCTAAATCTTGCAAATGTAGAGTGGCTTACATTTCTCAGAATGAATGCTGTCAATTTCCCAATTGTCACAAACACTGAATTATGTGAGTTTAACCCTGAACATGAACAACATCCTGAAAACTGTGATACTGAATATGATGACTAGGTTGTATATGAAACAAATGGAACCATCACCATTGCCACCATGCCAGCCATATGTGCCACACTAGTACTACTCTTAGTTTTCTTTTGTCAGTCATCAGTTTCTATTATGTAAGTTTGATTGATGCCCACCATGGTTATCATTTCTAGAAACAGCAGCAGCCTCACTCAGGGCAGCTGCACCTCTCGTACCTAAATTATCAATGCCCAGTATGGGTATCATTTTTTAAAACAGCAGCAGGCTAAATCACAGAAGCTGCGCCTCTCATACCTACCTCATAAATGCCTTCTATGGGTATCATTTTTGGATACAGGAGCAGGCTATCTAAAAGCAGTTGTGTGTCTCATACCTGCCTGAGCAATGCCCCACATGGGTATAATTTTTGGAAACAGCAGACTCACTAAGAAATCCTGCACCTTCCATACCTGCTTCAGCAATGTCCACCATGGGTATAATGTTTGGAGACAGCAGTAGACTTGCTAAGAGCAGCTGCACCTCTCGTACCTGCCTCAGTAATGCCCATCATGGGTATAATTTTTGGAAACAGCAGCAGGGTCAATCAGAGGAGCTGTGCCTCTCATATCTGCCTCAGAAATTCTTGCACTGGGTATAATTTTTGGAAATAGCAGCAGGCTCGCGAAGAGCAGTGGTGCCTCTCATATCTGCCTCAACAATACCCACCATGGGTATAATTTTTGGAAACAGCAGCAGGCTTGCTAAGAGAGCCTGCTCATCTTGTACCAGTCTCAGCAATGCCTCCCCCCATGGGTATAATGGCTAGGGGCACCTAACAAACAGTCTAAGAGTCCAAAAAACAGTCTTTCATATGATTTTTGTTATGGTCCAGGTTGGGTAATGGAATTTGTTGGGTAGTAACTGCCTTACCCGGCCCTACTACTCATTTTTCATCTGGGTATTTTTAGGGTATTTTTGGAAAACCTGCAGGTAGTCTTGGTGGTTGAGTATTTTAGTACCTGCCTATCCCTAGTTTCCATAGGTTCATGTTGAGCCCAAACACATTTTTTTATACTTTTACCCTTATTGTGTACACGTATGCAGACTCAATGGCTGCTTTGAGAACTTTCTTCAATGAATATCACTTGTGGTGTGCATTACCAGCCACATGAAACCATCCCAGCCCTATGGACAGCAGATCACTCTTTAAGACAAAACTGCTTTTTGAAAGTTTTTGGTCTTGAAGGCTAAGATCCAGCTTGTTTTCCCTGCCACCAGGCAGAAGGTTAACCTGTTATAGTTACTGCCTCCCACTGGTTCCTTGTCTTCTGCACTGTCGATGACCCGATCCCCACTGTGGATAACAAGGCCAAGGGTGGCCTCAAGCCTAACATCCTGTTATACATGCTGATCTAGGAAGCAATCCTTGATGGCTGACAGTAATACAGTTTCAACTCTTCCATTTGCTATGGCACTACATCAGAATAGCACTGACAAGAATGCCATCAGCAAGAAGGGCATGGAAGAAATTGCACAGATATTTCTTTTGTGGGGGCTCTACCCCTGCACCCCCAAAAATAATTCTCACTCTGGAGGGGAGTGAATCATGGGGCAAGAAAAAATATGTGGGGCCATGGAATATTGTTTCTGCAGCCCCTCATACCAGTGTTAAAGTCTGGATCGGCAAAACATTTTGGATACCAGGATTAGAACCCTGGTCTCCACTGTTGCCTGGCCAAGCTGCTCTATGCCCCAGCCCTCCATGTCATGGGAGCAGTTCAGCTTGGCTCCTGGATTCTGCGGTTCTTGTCCGTATAGCAGTAACCATGGACAGTGATCGGTGGAGCGCATATGGATAGAACCATGAATCCCTGCTCGCTGTCCCTTTTAGTGCTATGCTGACTAGTGCTCTCTTGACTGGTGCTATAAATGTAGTGCTGATCTAACCAGGTACCATTAGCTATCCCATGATGCCAGTTATGCCCAGAAGATTGAAGTCCCCCTAGATTACACTTAATCTGATTTGTCTGCTGCCTTAATATTCCCAAAAATCTTAACATCATACTCCACTGAGCTGTTTGTTGGCCTGTAGTGCACTACAGAGTAACTCTTTTGCCCCCTGTACTCCTCAGCTTCACCAAGATGGTCATTATTACACTGTTTGCCCCTTTAATTTCATCCTTGTGCACCACAATGACTCTGTTCCTTATGAAGAATGCCAACCACACCCTCCCTGAACCTACATAATTTACTGTATCCCTCTATCATAGTGCCATAGTCACTTTCTTTCCCTCACCAAGTCTCTATGAGGTCAACTATGTCATGGCTTTCAAAGTGCATTATGCCCCCCAGCACACCCATTTTGCTGGGAGTGCTCCTTATGTAAGTGAGGATACATTCATCCCCATATGTGCATGCCCCTAAGGCATCCCTTTCCCTTCTGCTTGGCTGCTTTGTTGTCTTTTCCTCAGTGAGTCCTTATATCTGCTATCCCTCATCCATAAGAGCCTAAGTCAACAATTAGCCTGCAAAATCATCTGATGCCCCTCCATCTAGCAACAAGGAGGGAGAAGATCTAAGAAAAGATTCTCCTACATACCTTTCCCTTTTGGAACTGCTGTAGTTCAATGACTTGCAGAACTTACACAGCATATAGGTAAGCCACTTCAGCAGAGTTAACATCCTGGTCTTGTAATGCCCCATACACTTCACATACTCCCTAACAATTTGGGCTTGACAAAATTTATCTTCCACCAGTGGAAGTTTGGTGAAATACTAATTTTATTTCTGTGAAATTTTGTGAAATTTCCACAAAACGTTTGTAAAATGTTGCCAAAATTGTGATTTTGGTTATGTCCATTTAAATTCAAAACATTTTGTCCAAATTGCATTACATGTGGTATGGAGACTTTGGAAGTGCCCATATAGAAGTGTACAATGTTTCAGATATCTTTTTTTAATTTATTAAACTTTATTAAAGTTTTGTAAACAAGCAAAGTAAAACAACAAGTATAACAACATCTGCAAAAAAACAAAAAAAAGATGACCAAATCTTGAGGCACAAATTACCAACCATACAAAATAAGTAAACAAATAACAACAACAACTAAACCCCCACATCCCCCCCACCCACCATGCTCAGAGTAATATGAATATCATAGAAAAAGGTATAAAAGGAACTAAGAAGAGAAGGCAGAAAAACAAACATAATAAAGCCAAGAGTACTTAAGAAGAAAAAAAAAAGAAAAGAGGCAGCCCATTATTCGAAGTCCCCTCAAGGTGGTTAGCCTTGTTAATTGCCCACACCGGGACACTGTGAGGACAAGAAAGCATAGAGTGGCTCCTACCTCAAGGCAAAAAGATCAGGATGGTGCCTGAGTGATGCTACTTGCGTTTCAACCTGAAAAATTTGGAGTATATCCCATTGCCTCTCAGTGTGCAACATGACAATGTCCTCGTTTTAGTAGTAGAGAATGACCCTTTTTGCTGCCATTGCAATTAGACCCATATGTGCTTTATGGTGGCCAAATAACTACATTGGTAGGCATCCAATTAAACAGACTTCTGGAATGAAAAAATCTTCAAGGCCTAGAAGGAGGTCCATGAATCATTTAATAGCATTCCAAAAGGGGGTTACCCTTGTGCAATCCCATAAAACATGTTTTAGGCAACCTTCAGGTTCCCTGCATCTAAAACACAGGGGTGTCACAGATTTGCCTATGCAAGAAAGTTTAAATGGGGCATAATACAAGTTGTGCAAGACTTTAAATTAAAGCAGCCAGTAACAATCTTGTTTAATAAACTTGTATAAATTCTTCCAAACTAGTTGCTACTTAGCATCATCCCACTGCATATTTAAAACTTGCTGACAGTAGTAACAAACCCCCAATGTGCTGGCAGGGTCCATAGTCTGGAAAGTGTTATAAAACCCAGAGACTGGGTGGGGCTTAGCTTCAACAGCTACAAGAGAATCTAGATCACCTCCTAGGTTCATAGATTCATAGGTGTAGTATGGGTTCGAGGGGCAAGCCCTTATAGAACTCGTTTGCCTGTTGGCAAAAGGTGTATTTCTTTTTTCCCATATGTTCATCCAATTTACTTTTAAAGTCTTCCAGTACTACTTCTGATGGTAAGAAGTTCCATATTGCAGGAATAAGCTGATTAAAATAACTATTCCTTTTGCCCTTTTGGATGTTTTATTTGTATTAATTTTTAACCTTAGTTTATGTGCTCTTGTTTCTAAAACAACAGCATGTTTTTCAAGACAAATAGCCTCACATAGGGCAGGATATTTAAATGCTTTATAAACTAGACATAGGTCACCCCTTAAAGATCTGTATTCTAATGAAAACAATCCTAGAGTTTGTAACCTATTACTATAGTCTATATTTTTTAAGCCAACAATCTTCTTTGTAAGTCTTTTTTTTTTTGTACTCTTTCTATGGAAGTTTTACACCCCAAAGAAGTAGGTTCACAAAATGAAGCACAATAATCAATATAGGGCCTAACTAAACTTGTGTATAGGGGATTAAGACTTCTGGCTCCCTACTCTTAATGTGATTTAATATGCAAAACAGTATGCCATTACATTCCCTGGTTATGTTATTAATATGGGTTGTAAACTTTAAGTCATTAGTGATGGTAATACCTAGACCTTTTTCAATTTTAATGTTATCTAAAATGTTATTCATACTATAAATAAATTGCCAGTTATTCCTACCTAAGTGCATTACTTTGCACTTTGCTGTATTAAAGGTCATTTTATTCCTTTCTGACCATTCGACAAGCTTATCTAGGTTTAACTGCAGATTTTTTGCTGATTCCAAATTATTAACAACACATTCTAATTAACAGTCTAGGGATAAGGACCAAAATTGACAGAGACAGCGTGGGATATTTGGAGAAATTTAATGAAAAATGAGGGAGAAAAATGGAGCCATTCCCTGCAAGAAACAAAAGAGGGCAACCTGTCCTCCTCCAAGAGGTCTTTTACCGTGATATTCCACAATTGCAGACAGAAGCCCAGTGATATGGTTTGGGATGCAATCTGAATATTAGGATTGCCTAATAATGGTTGCTGTAGGCTTTTTGTCCATGAGACACCTAAATATAAAGCAAGTTGATGATGGGCCTGATTTGACCAGGTCAGCAAGATTGATTTTTGGGATGCCAGGAGCTGAGATGATTTAATAAAAAGAAGGCTGTGGGGGTGAAGCCCTGACTTCTGGCATAGAGCCCTCTCGATGTGTAACCAAGAGGGGGTATATCCAGACCCCACATCACCATCTGAGCCCTTCCCCCACTGACATACTTACTCGAGTATAGAGCACAATAGTACAAAAAGAAATTAGGGCATCGTAAACCACCCAGCTTTTTCCTAATAGTAAATTTAAAATACGACCACCTAACTGCACCCCCGCCACAGAAAACTATTAAGAAGATGTTGTAGCTCTAAAATACAGGTCTTGGGGAGATAAATGCATAGCATCCCAAGGGGATACAGGATGTGGGGTAAGGCGTTCATTTCCATAACACTGATACATCCCCAGAGGGTGAGGGGAGGAACTGACCATCAGTGTAGATCCAACTTGATGGCTTGGAGAAGGGGTGACAAGTTGTTTTTAAACAGATCTGAAGAAGATCTGAAAATCTTTATACCCAAATATGTTAATGCACAAGATTCCCAAACCAGTCCCATCTCTGATGCTTTCTGCTTGCTCAAAAGATGATTTAATGACAGAACCTTAGTGTCGTCCAAATTGAGCTTGTAATCAGAGAGGGCAAAGAATGTCTGAATCTTGGACAAAGCATCTGGAATTGAATCTAGTATCCTCTACATAAAGGAGAACGTCATCCACATAGGCTAAAAGTTTATAATATGCTCTTCCCACTATTATCCCTCATAATTAGGGGTTACTATGGAGACTATGAATAAGGGGCTCAATATACAACATAAAAAGGAAAGGGGACAGAGGACACCCTGCCTTGTCCCTCGCTGTAAATGAATGGGGTCAGAAAGGAACCCATTCCACCAGATATGCATTGTAGGGACTTGGTATAATGTTTGAATCCACCTAGGAAACTCCCTTGGAAACCCAAATTTTTTAAGAGTAGTGAACAGATAGGGCCATGAGGCCCGATTAAATTTAACAAAATAGAAATGAACACTGGGATAGTGGTGCTACTCTAAAAATAGCATATGATTTGAAACTGGTAGAGTGCACTCACCCTTGCCACGGAAATGTTCAAACAAAGGAGTCCTGACATACAAAAGGTGTTTTAAAACAGTGTGTACTCTTCCATAACCATCAGAGCCAGACAGTGCACACTCAGGAATTCGCAGTGCAATGCACTGCCTCTTACGTTTCTCCTGACCTCTTGGGCTTCTTCAGAAGCAGCCCAAGAGGTCAGGAGAAACACCAGAGGCTGTGCTTTGCACTGCCAATTCCTGTATTTGTACTGTCTGGCTTTGATGATTATGGAACAGTAAACACTGCTTTAAAACACCTTTTGTGTGTCAGGACTGCTTTGTTTGAACATTTCCATGGCAAGAGTGAGTACACTCCACCAGTTTCAAATCAAACCCAATCAATTGCTTTTTCTGCATCCAGGGAGACCAGGGCCACAGAAGCCCTACCCTCCCATGATGATAAAATTAGGTAGTGCAATTTCTAGAGATGGTCAGCAGACATTTGGCCCCTCATAAACCCAACCTGCTATGCTCCAATCAAACCATCCCAAACCTGGAGGAGCCTGTTAGCTAACACTTTGGTGAGAATCGTAAGATCAGAACTAATCAGTGAAATGGGACTGTAACTACCTGGTAGTGAGTCATCCTTGTCAGTTTGAAGCAGTAAGGTGATCCATGCTTCTGCTAATGAAGACTCAGACAGGCCAGCGGTATGGATGTAATTAAACATTTTAGTCAGAAAAATGTGCCAATTCACCAACAAGTGCTTTAAAAAATGGTCAAAAAGCCTTCCGGCCCTGGGGCTTTATCATGATGAAGCTGTTGTATGACTTCTACCACTTCAGATACAGAAATAAGATGTGAAAGCAGCTCCTGTTGTTGGAATGTCAGAGATAAGAGAGCTATTTGATTGATATATGCTGTAATTTTCTTTGGCATAAAAGGGTTGCCTGGGCTGGTTGATATAAAGATTCGTAAAAATCCCTAAAGATTGCTACAGTACCACAAGAGTTAGTAACAGGATCTGATCCGGGCCCTGCCTGAATACCTCAGATAGTTTTAGAAGCCTCCAAATGAATGAGTCAGAGTGACAAAAGCTTCCCTGTGCATTCCATTGATTCCAGGTAGCAGGTCCTCATGCAAACATGAGCCAATTCAGCCCATTCAGCAAGAAGTCCCGTGTATTGGGCCTTTAAGAAATTTAACCTAAATCAATCTTCCTTCTTGGAACCCTGAGAAAGCTGGTCTCAATGGCCTGAATCTCCTGCAAAAGACTGTCTAGTTTCATGATGCAGGACTTGTTGTGGATGGTGGCTAGGTGAATACACTACCCCTGATTACACATTTCACTACCCCCCACAGGATGTCAAGGGCAACCACCAACCCCTCATTATTTTCAGAAAAGGTTCAAATGGAACCTTTAGTCTAGTAAAAGACTCAGGGTTTTGGGTTAGCTGAGATTAAACCGAGAAACCCTGTCCCTCTCCCTCTCCCTCCCTTCCGAGATGGCAAGCCGCATATGCACTGAGGCATGGTCCGATATCACTAGCTTTTGAATACATAAGGCTATCACGCCTGATGCACTCTCTTGACTGATCAAGAAATAGTTGATTCTGGATAAAGAATTATGTGAGAGAGTGTGAAAAGTGTATTGCCTGTCCGAGGGGTGGAGGAAGCACTGAGGATCAACCAATCCCAGCTCATCCATAAATTTATGGAACCCATGCTGCCCTGGAGAGAAGCCCTGCCTGGCAGTACCCAATCTATCCAGCTCCATTTGGAGAGGGAGAATCCAATCCCATCCCATGAGAATAGGGATTTGAGTAAAGGGGGCCAAGAAAAATGTAAGGACTGTAAAGAATCTGGGTGAATCTACTTTGGGTCCATAAATGACCCCCCAACTAAACCTCATGCAAACCTAGCTGCCCATGTGAAAAAGGCAGCTGCCCTCCAGTATCCAAATCTCCTTCAGCACAGACAAAGTGACTTTACGGGCTATAAGGATTGCAACCCCACATCGCTTACTACTATTTTTTTATTTTATGTTAGTCTTTGGTAACTGGGTAAGGCCCACTAGGCACAAGTGCCTGTTTTCAGGGGTGTTCTGGGAGCAATGGACAGTTAAGTGACTTGCTTAGAATCACACAGTATGCAAGTGGAGGTTGTGAGACTCAAACCTAGGTCTGGTCTGCTGGATGTGCCAAGCTCCTTCACAGCTCATTATTCTAACCTCTAGGCTATACTGCCAGCCCACCCAACCACTACAACCTGAACCAAAAACTTGGCCCACCCAGTCCCTCCTGAAATAATGTATAGCCTTCCTCTTCAGAGGAGTCTCTTGCAAAAAAGAGATCCCTGCATTCAATTGCTTCAAATGACAGAGAATCATAAGCCATTTGTGCCATTCCTGGGCCCCCTTAACATTTCAATTTATAAACTGAACTGGGCTGCCCATCCAAAATCACCAATAAAATCCTAATTCAAGAAGCCTTCCTCATAATACCATATTAAAAAAGTGCACTCCGAGGCCCTTCCCCAAAAGGGAATCCACCCAGCAATGAATATAGTCTCAACAGACATAATACAAACAACACCTACAAAATGACCTGTAGAATACCCCAGTCCACAGGACTGAACACCAAACATTTTTAGGACCATAATGACCTTGAACTGACCAGGTGCCTCCCTGACCTACCAGCCTGCCCCTGACCCCATAATTCCTACATCAATGGTCATCCAAGAACACCCAAAAACCATGTCCAAGCATTAGGACTCACTGAAGTAAGGGATCACACATTCCAGCAGCATGAATAGAGTAGTATACCATGATGATTCCAACCACAAAGGCAATGAGCACCTCAGAGAATGGGGCATTAGAAAAGTGTACCTGAGAAAAGGAAAGTAGCAAAATTGAAGCTTTGAATATAAACAACAGCCATGTAGGGGGGCTCTCCTGAGCTAAGGGCAACTGCACTAGCATACAAAACGGAGGGTATCAGTCTGCCCAACCCCCCAAAAAAAATTAAATGAACCAAGAAAACTACTGCAGCTGGGCATGTAGGGTGTCCCCCACCACAGTCCAATCCCAGGACAATGAAAAAGAAAGAGATCAGTAAGTTAAAGGGGTCCACTATTAGGACCAATAAAATAAACAAAGGTGCTGTTGAGAGATTGTAGGTCCTACATGTTACCACATAATCCTCAGTAAGAAATACTAACCCAAACAGCCCAATCCACCCTGAGTACCCCACCAGATGTGTGCAGAACAAAAAAAAGGACCCCTTCTGACACTTCACACTCCTAGAAACTGTACAAGTTAGGAACCATTGAGTTCATCATTCCAGAAAAAGAGATCCTGGTATGTAACTATGTATAGTCAATAACCATACAAATAAAACATCGATATGCAATCAGTCCATTTCAAACTGAGGATATCGAACAAAGGCAAGCAACAGCCAGGATGAGAACCAGCTTCCACGACATCAGTCCTTAAAAAATAAGTCTGGGAATAGTATTGGCAGACCAGATTGGGCTTGCTCTGCAGATTCATATGTAGTAGGAGAATCATTCTTCTAGACCCGGATCCTTGAGGGGTAAAGCATCTAAATGTTCATATGGATAGCCACTACTTTAGAAAATCTGTGGATGATATGCTGCTCTGTGGGCTCAAACAGCTGCAGAAAGGTCCTGAAAGATCCGAAGCCATTTCACTTCCTAGGACTCCTCTTGCAAGGAGTGGTCTTTAGCTAAAATGTGCTGCTTGTCCAAGAAATTGAGCAGCTTCACAATAATGTGAAGTGGGATATCTTTTTCCAGAGGCATAAGACGCAATGTTCTGTGAGCCCATTCCACCATGTACACAGGTTCATTCCAAGAGGGTCCTGCCACTTTTTCAAATAGTTTTTGAACAAAAGTGACACACTATGCTCCCTCAGCATGCTCTGGTAGACCCACGATTATTACACTATTTCACCAGCTACAACCTTCAAGATCCTCTGTTTGTTGCTCAAACTTCAGAACCTTATGCCTTAGGGACACAAGCTCCAGGTCTATATGTTGATTGTGGTCCTCTAAAGAGCTCACCTGAGCTTCCATGTCGCTGACCATCCTTGAGAGCTCCTTGGTTGAAATCCAGATGGCTTTAACATTGGTGGATAAGGAAATAATGGAGTCCCACAAGGGTGTGAGTTCCTGCAGAAAACCAGCCTCAGTTAGAACATCTGAGGAAGATGAGGAGCCAACATCACTGGAGTCATCTGCCTTGGACCTCTTAGGCCCTTGGTCCTTCTCTGGGGTTTGCATTGGGGTGTGATGCACTGGAGCTGATTCCATCAGAGAATCCACCAAGCAGGCAAGCAATTGTTCCAAACTATACTTAGAATGGTGAGGGGGGAGAATTATCAGTGTACTTGGCTGAAAAACTGGTATATAAGAAGAAAATATGGAGTCAAAGGTATGCAGTCAGAGGGGAAGCATCCAACTTACAGCAGGAGCATCAACTGACTCCCAAATCTCTATCTTTAAAGATGACTGAGTTATAAGACTTCAGACATTCTAACATTATAAATATACAGTTAACAATGTAAACTAAACATGTTTTTCCAAACTGTGCCAAATTTGAATTCAGTATGGTGACTTTACCAATGCTAATACATATGTGTGCCAAGTTTTACATCTCTATCATGAAAGGTGACTAAGTTATAAGCATCCAAACCTTCTCAAATTGAAAAATTATATTTTGCAGTTATGCAAACTGCTGAATTTTAAGCCCCTATCAGTTTAAAGCTAGAGAATGGAATATCACCAATGTTGTTAGATACATTAACCCTAAATATTATGCTTCATGGCAACCCCCATTGCAATGATTTGCATAAGCAATGAGCAATGATTGCGTAAGCAAGCATGGACAAGCATGTAGGTCAGTAAACAGAGTAGTAATAAGTGGACCTGCACATAGGTCTGCTTAACATAGTAGCAATAAAACAGCACTGAATAGTGGGGCAAGCCAGCCAGGCATGTACCAGCCAAATCAAGGTGACAAATATGCTGAGGATTTTTGGCAATGAAGGCAGGATTTAGAACAGAAATAATTAGCCACATGGGGCCACAACTCCCCAAACACTTCCCAGTCCTCATCGTAGGACAAACGAGAAAGTGATGGAAGGGCCGAGAGCCACATACAGATATTAAATATAGGATAAAGTATGGGGTGCAGTGTGTTACGAGAATTTAACACACACCCAAGTTGTTGGATGGCACATAAACCCAGAGGGCGAAGCCTGAGAGGTTTATGAATGCCATTCAACAATGAGGGTGTGTGTTAAATTTGAGTTTAACACACTGCACCCCATATTTTATTTTATATAATTGAAGGGCTCCGTTTTTTCTATGGTGAGCCTTGAGTTTGCAAAAAAATACCGTGGAGGCTTACTTTGCAGATGAACGTTTTTATTTCTGTGAGGAATATAGAATTGTGCTTGAACATTAACTTTAATTATTTAAAATGTTTATCAAATAAAGTTGATACAACAGTTAGAAGTCCATGAGTGTGGAGATTCTTCTGTATAGTTTCCTGTTTCAACGGCTGTTTTGCGGTGATGTAGTCCTTTGACCTGCAAAGGAAAGGCTAGGGTTGAAAGGGAGATAGTTAGGGATCATGGCAAAAGTGTGAACTGCATAAGTTGGGCTCGAGAGAATAAAACGTTATATGTGTATGTTTTAGGCAACTGAATAAGCGATAGAGGTAACGACGACAAGTAAGTGTTTTTCTCGTCAGTAATGTTTGAGGTAAAAGGGACAGTTGGAAGCTTGCGCTCTGTTTGTTTACTTGTCTCAAGTGCTTTGCTATGCAGAGGGAGTGTGTGAATGCCATAGCACCTACTCAGGTGTTATGGTATTTAACACATGCTTTTCTCTATGAGAAAAAATGGAGACCGTTAATTATAGCTAGTTTAACAGCCACAGCAGTAGCTTGTAGCTGACCTCTGAGTATAACAGGTTGAATAAACATAAAAGCATCATCTGAATGGAGTACACTGAGTTGTAAAACTGCAATAAACATAAATAAGGAGACACAATGCTTCTGAATGAAGGTGTACCAGGCAGTGCAATGAAGCTGCTGGAATGAGGTAAGTAGAATGAGAGCATGACTGAGCTGAATAGCTAGGTTCAGCATAAATCTGAGTCAGGTAAAAACAATCAAGTATGCAACATGGATCAGCTATGGTTGAGCTGAAACACAAAGATAATGATTGCAGTTGAATTGCGGTAGTGTGAGAGTTGTGAGTAACAGAGCAAATAGTAGAAGCTCTGGAGTGATATGCTAGGAGCTTAGAAACAAAAGTCCCCCCAAAATGACAAACCAAAGACACACAAACACAGAAAACAGGGAACAAAGACAGAAGAAGCACACACAGTCAAATGCAAAATATAAACCAGAAGCAAGAAATAAACACAGAAATCTAGCAGACAAGCAGGAGCAGCAAGGGGGGGGTAGGCCCCAACCAGCTCAGAGGACAAACCAACAGAGCCTGTGGCTACAAAGAAAAAGTGTTTCACAATGAAGCTGAAAGGAACTGCTTATATAGCTCAAGAAGTAGGAGTGGCTGCCTGCTTGTTCATTGAACTCTAGGCAAAGCCTTTCCAAATCTGTTCCTGCACAACTTATACACCACTCACTTCTCTTGTGGTAAGATACGTTGCATACAAGATCTATTTTTCAGAAAAACTTACAGAAAACACATTGGCTGACACCAAAGTCCTTCCACCCAGGCCATCACTCAAGTTACCCACATTCCCAAGGGACTATCCACTCCCTGGACAGGCACACAACTACCAACTGGTAGAGTCTATGTTTGGACAACTCTGTTCAGCACTTTTACTGTGTCCCTATGTTCAAAGTTGAGAAGAAACAAAGGCTAAGAGTAAGGAATGGAAAAAGCAGTTTTATTCTTTGGGATATGGTGCCAGTTTTCTCCTGTAAATTATGAAAGTCCTTATTCCATGATATGATGCGACAATATAGTAGGGTACATGTGATTCACCTGGCAGATGTACCGCATCCTTCTTTAGAAACACCACGGACAAAACTGATTACCTAAACAAACTTCACAATGTAAATTCTCTCCCAACCAATTAATTTCTGGTCACATTGGTTATAGAGTAATTCTATGCCAATATTCCCCACTTCAGTTCACTAAATGCATGCAAAACATTATTGCAAAGGGCACAAAATAGGCAACTAGAGATTCTTTGAAATCCACAGGCTTCATACAAAGATGTTTTCCCTACAATTGCAAACTATACTTACAGACAACAAACACAGCTATTGGAGCATGAATTAAACCACAATATGACATCAGCATTATGATTGTGTTAGAGTATATCTTTCTATCACAGCAGGGAACAAACATTAATCTACTGGCAGTATAGTGGTGTACAGTATATAGTTCTCTCCTGTCAGTCAGTATCTTGAGTGAAAAACAATCAAGAATAGCCAAAGCTATCACTTTCAGTAAAGGGCATGTGGAAGCACACACATGCATAGGACTGTTTCTATATGATGCTACCACCTGAATCTTTAAGAAATCTGCAAATGATGATGTATAGTTATAGCATTTCAAAACAGCGACACCATTAATCACTGCTAGTTGTAGCTAAACACACTGTCAAGCAGTATCTGGATATATTTAGTCATAATGAAACTTGGCACTACTGTATTTTGATGCCATTTGCCTATCTAGACTGAAACCAGAACCCCATTTTGTGAATTCAGAAAAGTATCAAGTGATTTATATTCCATAATTATTTAGAAAATTGAATACTGACACAAAACAAATAACTTTCTGGACACCATAATTGTTTTGAATGAGGGCAAAATAGAAACATTAAAATACAAAAAACCCATGGATCATTTTTACAGCTTGTGTCGTTCAAGTTCACACCCCGATTATACTGCACAAAAAAGCAATCATCTACACTGAAGCCCAGAACATCAGTCTATAAGCATGGATAAGACTGAAGGGAAGAAGAATTTGGAAACATACCAAGGAGCCAAGAATAATAAACAATACCTCCCTTCCTATAAAATTGATAAAGAAAGTTCACAAGTTTGAGAAAGCATAAGAACAGCTACTGACATAATAATTGTCATATGTAACCTATCCAACAGACCACTACAGAATACGCTCACAGAGCTACAGTCATAGTTATACACAGGGAACTAGGCAGTACAGCAAATCCATATGCAAGTATTACTGTACAGCACAATTTGCACAAGCAACTCTGTCCGCTCCTCTTTTTATCAAGCAGGCAAGAATACAAAATAAGAGGATATTTTTCATGCAATATTAAGGATGTGACTTATTTAATCAGATGCCAAAAAATATTCACGTGGATAGTATTTGGGTGAGGATTCATTGATTTATGTAGAAATTGGAGACCAGGAGGACTCACTGAGCAAAAAAGCATATTTCAGATGCCCCACAGAGGAAAGGGTACAATGGAGAAAATATATATAGATGGGGGAAAAAAATAAACATAATAGTGTGCAGGTAAAAACTCAATGTAGGAAAATGGTAAAGTATGACAATTTCAAAATTATAAAAAAAGAAAAGCTTCTTATAATAAAAACAAATTAATTCAATAGTTGAGCAAAATATGCAGGTAACAACAGCAAAAAGGACCACAAGCCATACAAAGAATATAATGAACAGTTAAGAAGGTGAGAAGAAGTAAGAATGGGGCTAGCATAGGCTTAGGTGCAGTAGTATGATGGTGCAAAGTGAGCATTTAGGTGATGTTCGAGACAGAGGTATGAGATAATGTGATGCTAAGCAAATAGATTATTCCAGTGAGAGTGGGAGTTCATGGGCAAAGCAGATTGATCAGCAGAGGTTTTGCAGTGTGGGACAGAGAAGAACAAAATTCATTAGAACAGAGAGAGTAGATAGGTGTGTGTTAGGGCAAAGAAAGGTGGAGAGACAGGAAGGCAGGGAAATTGGACAAATACTCCAAAAATGCATGAATGGACACATATTTACCACTGGACAGCCAGACATTGGTCAATCAGCAATTTCCCAGAGCAACCATCACCTGGGTGATCCTAAATTGGCACTTTTGAGAAGTTAAAAATTATTTCTTTCTCTGAGAAACAAAATTGATGAGACTGCTTGGAAAAGACAAATATGAACTGATCACAAATCTGGGACTCCTTACACATTGCCAGATCTCAAACTGTTTTTTGATGTTCTCCCTAGCCACTCTGGAACTCACAATTTAAAATTGTAAAATGATCATTCTGTTTCTGGGACATGTAGTAGATCACAGGGAGCTGGTGACATGTGAAGTTGCTCTGGTCAATGTGCTCTACGACAACACACATTGGGCTATTAACTCCAATGTCAATTAGCTCCCTGCACAATTAATTCCCAAATTGTGCCCCCCCCCATGGAGTTTATTTTATTAGATTTATAAGAGGTGAATTTTCCAAGAATGATTTGAACAGGGGGCCAACTGATGCTGGAGCTAATAGTAAGGTGTGAGTTGTTATGCAGCACATTTACCAGAGTGAATTGACATGTAGCCACAGGAGCCATTGATTCAGAAGCAGCTCAGTTAGCTTGCTTAACAATTGGCCACTTTCATCCTACGTACTTAAAGATTGCACTTATTTAACAAGTGCTCCCACTGTAAGAAAACCAGTTTGATGTAACCACTATGTGATGAGGTTAGTTGGAAAATAGTAGCTTCAAAATAACTGTGAAGTTTATCACACTGTTTTACTTCACACTAGGACCAGGAATTGGGTCAGGTCAAGCATTAGGGCTGTTTGGCTTAGGCAGTGCTCAGAAATAAACCTCTGAATCAGGTTTCAGTACCAAAACCCCCAAATTATAGTCCTCCTCCTCTACAAAAGATGTGTACTGCAAGAAGTGAAAAAAGTATTGCTGGTGCTGTGTGTGTGTATGTGGTAGGGGGTAGGTGCCACAATAAAACTGTGTAACTGATGTGGGTGGCTGGCTGGCTGACAAGCATTCAGCAAGGGGTGGGGGTGTGGCAAGACTAATGGCAGAGCAGCAGCCAGGAAGGAAAGCTGTACCTAAAGGCAGGCAGTCTGGCTCCTCCTTAGAGTGAATGTGCACTGTGCACTTAAGGCAGCTGGCATAAAAGCTCTCCTAAGTTGCTCCTGGTCTTCCTCTGCATTACTTGTGCATACACTCGCCTGCTGACTGGTAAGGGAGTCATGTGACTGCACTAGCAGCAGTCCAATAAAAGTGCCTGTCTCTTTGCCCACTCTGATCCTGTAGCTGGTAGGTGTATCATGATTGGACCATGCAGGATGGCATTGTGTGTGTTTAAAATTCCCTCATGTTGATGTAGTATTGTCAGATAGGGTTACCACCTGTCCTGATTTTCGCAGGACAATCCTGATTTGGACATCTGTGTCCTGCGAAAACATTTGAAAAATGCTACAAGTCCTGACCTTATAATAGAAAAAAATATTTTCTAACTTTCCTCTAAATGCTGCAGAAAAGTAAAATAACTAAAACACCTTAAAATGATAAGAAACAATAGAAACAACTAAAAAACTACAACAATCTTAATTCAGATTATTTCAAGAAAACAAGTCTGTCGTATTGGCTCAGGTTACACATTGTCCTGTGAAAAATCATGTTCCAGTAGGAAATGTCCCACTTTGGGCTTCTTAAAAGGTGGTAACCCTATGGTCAGAGGCAAGCAGCATTGCAGGCAGGCACTTGTGTATCTGAGAGACAGCAGCATATATATGTTTTTATTTATTTATTTATTTAAACATTTGCTAACTGGGAAAGTCATGCTGAGCCGAGGCTCAATTCCAGGTGTGACCCGGGGGAAAGAAGCAGTAGAAATACAAACAATAAAAGCAGAGAATTATTTAACAGAACAATAGTAGCTAATTACAATCCATATAATACAGCAGTGAGAGCACAAAAACATGACGTGATGAATATCTAGAGGTGAACAATACAACAGTACATAATGAATCTCTAGTAAGTGCTAGGGAGGACTGTAGGAAGGTAAAGTCAGTAGAGGTAGTGGGTTTAGCTCAGTTGTGGCAGTGGCATAAGGGTGAAGGAAGGAGACATAGCTGTTGCTTGCAGCTAGAGTGAGAGGTTGAGTTTCTGATAATTGGGGTAAGTTTGTTCCAAAAGTAGGGAAGCCAGTAGGAGGAAGCAGCTTTGCCTGCTGCAGAAGTGGGTCAGGTCAGGGTGAAGGATCTTTCATTTCTGTGCCTGAGTTCATAGGGGGATAGGGAGTCTGAGGATAGGCAATCCTCTAGATAGAGGGGAGCATGTTAAATCACTACTTAGATATAAGGTTGAGGGTGTGTATGTAGCCCTATGAGATAAGGGGTTTAGTCTGAGGAGGGAGTAAAGATTCCAGTGGTGGGACCATAGGGGGGAGTTTTTAGTGAAGCAGCAAAATGAGTTTAGAAAGGTATCCAGCCTTGCAAGGGAGGTTACAGGGGCAGAACTGTAAACCACGTCTGCATAATCTAGTATGGGGGATCATTTTAGAGACAATTTCACATCTGGCAGGTAACGGGAGATAGTCCCTGTTCCGGTATAGCATGCCAAGTTTGGGGCGCAGCTTGGAGGTGATAGATTCAATGTGAGTGAAAAAGACAGATTGGGGTCCAGCCAAATGCCCAGGTACTTGAATCTAGTGACTTGGTCAAGTGGAGAGCCAGCGAGAGAGGTGACAGGGGTGGGGGGAGTATGGCTAAGTTTCTGAGCAGAGCTAAAAAACATGGAAACAGTTTTGGTGGTGTTTAGTTTCAGTTGGTTTTGGCTTAACCAATGCTGAATGTTGTCGAAGTCGCTTTGTAGGGTAGCTTGGACTTCAAGCAGGCTGGGACCGGAGGAAAATAAGATGGTGTCATCTGCATACATGTGTGTTAATGAACTGGTGCAGGAGGAGGGAAGGTCATTAATGAAGAGGGAGAAGAGGATGGGACCGTGAACAGAGCCTTGAGGGACACCCACCAGGATAAGGGGGGGGGGATGAGGTATCAGCAATTCTAACAGATTAAAATCTGGTGGATAGATAAGATTAAAATCACCTTACAATGATGGGGCAAGTCCAGCTGCCTCAAACTTCTGTAGGAGAAGAGGGTGGGATGAGGAGTCAAATACCTCGGCTAAATTGACAAATACTGCTGCCGTAAGGAAGCCTTGGTCAGAGGAAGTTTGGATATGGTTGGTGATGTGCAGGAGGGAGGACATTGTGGAATGGTGTTTCCTGAAGCTGAACTGATGGGGTGAGAGAATGTTGTTTGTTGCAAGGTAGTCAGCTAGTCGGGTGTGGGTCAAGGATTCTTGTCGTTTTGCTAGGGCTGGGAGGAATGAGATGGGCCTATAATTGCCTGGCAAGAAGGGGTCACCGCTTTTGTGAAGTGGAATTACACAGGCCAATTTCCAAGTTAGTGGGGCTGTTTCTGTGGAAAATGAGAGGTTAAGGAGATGTGTAGGGGGCTTGGCAATCACAGGAGCTGAGATCTGCATGAGCTTGGGGTGAATCCCATCTGGGCTACTCTTTGCAGGGTTAAGTGAGCATAGGGCTTTGGAAATCTCACATCCAGTAAGGGGGGTGAAATTGAAGTCATTGTTAAGGGGAGGTGGTGGTGGGACTGTGGAAGGAGGGGGGAGGAATGTGGTACAGCACAGGAAGTGAAAAACTGGTTGAGGATTTCAGAGGTGCAGGTTGGGTCTGTGACTAGTTGCCCATGAAGTTTGAAGGTGAGGGTGCAAAGCTGGGTTGGTGAGTCAAGGAGTGTGTGCACAACTTTCCAGAACTGAGAGGGCTTAGCATGCAAGAGTTTAGACCTAAAGTAGTCTGCCTTTGCTTTTCTCATGATCTTGGTGCAGGCATTACGGAGGGTGTTAAAAGTTTGCCTGCTCTGAGGGTTGGGGTTGGATTTCAAGTACGACCAAGCCTTGTCTCCTTCCTTGCATTTGGTGAGGACAGGTGCAGTGATCCAGGGGTGGTGCCACTTCTTGGCCCTGGACTTTTTCAGAGGGGCATGGACATCCCAGATATTTGTAAATGTATTTAGAAATCTAGAGAGGGTCATGTCAACATTAGGGGCTGAGTAGACAGGTTGCCAGTTGGCTTGATATAGACTGGTTAGGAGGGTGTCAGTGTCCAACGTGTTTAGAGGGCGAGCATTGATGTACTTGGGGGCAGATTTGGGCAGTTGTGTTTTCCTGATTCAGTAAGTAATACAGTGGTCACTTAGTGCTTTATAGAGGACACCAGTGTAGGTTATTCTCTGAGGGTGGGAGGTAAGGATCCAGTCTAATAAAGAATGGTTCTGGGAGTGGGGGTTGTAGCAGGTGAGTTCATTGATTAGTTGGGCCAGATTAATGGACTCGATTTTGAAGGTGTGAGCTTTTGAGGACAGGTTAGCTAGTCCAAGTTGAAATCACCTACAAGGACTAGTTCTCGTCTTGATGCTAGGTTGGGCAGGGTGGTAAGGGTGGTGATGAGGGAGTCTCAGGATAGGTGGGGAGAGGCATAAAGCCCACCTAGGAAAAGTGGAAGTGAGGCAGGAATGGAGAGTTGAACCATAAGGAGTTTGTGGGAGTTGAGGCAAGTTTCTTTGTGAGCAACTGAGATCACAAGTGGCTGTTTTGTGTAGATAGCTACACCACCAGCTCTTTTACCATGGTCCTGCCTCTGTAGAGTGTAGTTTGTGAGAGTGAGGGAGGAGTCAGGGGTTTTAGCAGAGAGACAGGTTTCTGTTAGGCATAGTATATCTGGAATTGCTCAGCTATCCAGCAAGTTAGTAGGTCAATCTTGGGCAGGAGACTTCTGATGTTGATATGGGCTATTGATGAGCCTTTGTGTGAGCCAAGAGGAATGGGTAACATCCCCTGAGAGGAGGAGGAGGAGGGTGAGGAGATGGAATGAATAGGTTGCTGTGAGCCTATATCTCCGAGTGCGAAACTTGATGTTGAGAGCGGGTCTGGCGGCCCTGATTAGGGAAGCAAAGGTTAACATCTGAGGTGGTAAGATGCTAGGAGAGAAGTGGGGGAGGGGAGAGGGGGACAGACAGGCATATGACGCAGAGAGGTGGAAGAGGAGGTAACAAGCTAGAGGGGAAGGTGCAAGGTATTATGAGGTAGGCAGTTGTAGAGATAGTGAGGCTAGGGTGAGTGCAGGAAGAAAAGGAGAGTGTGGGGAGGAAAATGAGGAGGAGAAGAGGGGGAGGGTATGGGTGTACATAGTCAGGTCTGGGAAGTGAGGTTATGGGTTGGGAGAGAGGGGTTACTGGGGCTTTATCCCAGAGATTTCAAGTGGGCTTGCAGAGAATGGGGGTAGGGAGAGCAAGATCACTTTTGTAACTGCCTTTGCTATTTTTTTTTATTTGCAAAAAAACAACAACGGGGGAGCTAGAGAGAGGGGGGGAGAGAGCTGTGAACAGATTCTCAAGTTTATGGGGTGGGATGGCCAGCATCATCCTCCATGCTTTTATCCTGCAACAGGCCAGATGGTATAATAGATGCAGAAGTATAAGGGATTGTAGAGCTGCAGGATTAGAGCAGTGGTAGAGCAGCTACCTTTAGTACAGAAAGTTGGGGGTTCAAAGCTGCCTTGTGTCAGGTGGAAAACAAGTAATGAAAGAAGGAAATAGGAGGATAAAACTAGGGGGCAGAGGAACAAAGTAGGGTGGTGGAGAGATAGCGTAGCTAGGGAATTAGGTAGCAATTAGTTCTCACTAGTGACTCTTAGTGGCCAAAGAGTATAACTTGCTAAAGGGAATATGGACACTTTGAAAACTCATGGCAGCATCACGTGACCACAAGCCCCAATAAATATAGGGATGGACCTGGGTTGGCAGAGCAATTGACGCTGCTGGCCAACACAGAGCACACTCCCCAAAGAAGGAGACTGATTTTCAGGCAAGGCAAATACCTGCTGATCAGTGCTGTGCTGCATGCTATAGTGTGAAGCCTGGTAGAAGGGAAGTTGTTTTCTCAGAATCCTGGGAGACATACAAACAGGAAATGACTCAAGAATGCTTCACAAAGGAACTGGATTCAGTGAAACAATCATGGTGACCAGAGACAGAACAAACACCATGCATTAAATGGGGCACTACTCAGATTCAAAATCAAATTAAACATCAGGTAGGCACCTTCTCACAGCACAAAATACAGTCTTAAAGTGCTTTGAGAAATTCAGTAAACTAGCAGTACAAGCAAGCAAAATAATTAGTAGTACTCTGGCAAATTTATATTAATTAAGGTTACAGTCACACAGGGTTACACCGCTGCACTGGGCACACAGCAAATTCAATTCCTTAAATACTTATTTTAAACACAGTTCACATTGCAAGCTCCCACAAGGAGGAGTGTGCTTTTCAGGCAAGGCAAACACCAGCTGTTCATGGCTCTGCTGCATACTCCAGTGTGAAGCCTGATAGAAGGGAAGTTGTTTTCACACAGCCTGCTGTTCAGGGCTGTGCTGCATACTCCAGTGTGAAAGCATATGTTGTGTGGCTCAAGTGGCATTCAGGAGGAGACCAGAAGAGAGACATAGGTGCCTTGGGAAGCTTCCAGGGCAGGCAGGACAAGCTGAAATATAAAGGTACAGCAGGCTTCAGAGCAATATACTGTATATATGTTTAAATCTATCTGATCCTTGGAGAGCAACAACAAAAAAATACAACAAAGAACAGTTGTCTGAGGTGGTAGAGGAGGGAGGAACAGGCAGGAAATGCTTCTTCTCCACCCAAATATATTATAAATATATCAAAAAAATTATGTTTGGCTGAGTAGTCCTACCTAGGAGAGTAGGGATGGGGGACATCACCATTGGATTCCAGCAAGGGAGCAGGGTTGGGTGGGACAGAAGAAACAGTGGAGGAGGAAGGTGTTTACACAACTGTGAGCCTCTTGGTATGGTACCCTACCCGACTCATTGTGAAGATTTTGCTTACAGTTATTGTGTGTTGTGTTTTGATTTTCATGCACTTTATCAGCATATTATAATAGTACATGAGAAGCCATTTAAAATCTAATTTATTTTGACCTCAAAATCCTTCATTTAATTTCAGACCAAATCAGAACAATTCGGGTTTTGTCTGGTCCAGCTTGAAATTAGCCTTTTGGGCCAAATTTGCTGACTTATGTAGTAGTACTAGTAGTAAATCTTTTTTATTCATATGAATAAGGGAAGCATTCAATTGAGCATAGCTCATTTATAATGAAGTCCCAGACTTATACAACCCTATTTCACACTATTAGTAACTTTGTGAAGTTGCAAAGTTAAAACTTTGCTGATGAAGTTCTTCAAAACTTCTTGAAAATGGTTGAGTTATTCAGTGTTGCTGCTGTACCATCTGATTTGCAGTGCTGCACATTACATGGTTACATTGCTGACGATGATGACTGTGTTGTGTGCAGCCCTTGGACGTGTGTTCAGGAAACAGGGTCTGTCTTTACCTCAGTGTTCAAGGAATACTGTCAACCCCCATAGGCCTCATGATTGGTCAATACCTGCAGAGATTGCTGATATAATTGGTAGTTTGATTCTGATTCATTTTTTTTCCTTTTTAAAAGGGAACAACTGACTACCCACAATACAAGTTTTACCATGCAAAAACCTTGTTTATATACATTCCTTAATACAATACTATTGTAGCTTTCCTGGACTTGGAACCCCCTTCCCCCAGCACAGTCCATCCACTCATGATGCAGTGAGAGGAGATGACACTGTTGCTTCATGAGTCACTGCACTGTTTCTGGGTTTTCCTCCTATTCAGGAAGCATGCAAGAAGAGTAGATCAAGGATTTAAAACAAAACAAGGATGGGTATAACTACAACCTAACATGCATTTCTGTTGCAAGAAAGGACACAGAAAAAGCAGACCAACTTCAATGCATTTTAGAGAAAGTAAGCAATCAGAATGTGGGGTCTTATCTAGAAATAATATGATGCAAAAATGATCAACAGTACCCCTTTCAATTTGAGTGATAGGCATTGTTTTTTGTTGATAGAAAAAAGCTTCTGTTTATTATTCTGCATCTGCAGCATAAATTTTGGATGGTTGTGTCTACAGTTTAGCTCACTTTTCTTTCTTTCTCTTTCTTTCTCTTTCTTTCTTTCTTTCTTTCTTTCTTTATTTTACTGTGTGCTGCTGGATTTGTGCTGTGTGCAGGGGATGGGCTGCCTCTTGTCTGCAATAGAAGACTTTAGTTTCAGCTTAGTCTTACTTGCAGGGTTCCATTGCTGCTGAAATCATAGTGTCTGTCTAGTGCTCTGGTAGGCAGTGTTAAAACTGTAGTATCATACATTTTTCAAGTACTATTTTTAGGTTAACACTTTCCTTTCGTTTTAAAATAGTTGTTTTAATTAGATAGCATTTTTTTTATTTATTTAAAATTTGATAACTGAATAGCTCCAAGGACATCATATGCCTATTTCCATGGATGATCCAGAGAAGTAACAAAAAATACATTCTTTTGATACACACAATGCAATACTGTACATTCAAGAAATAAAATGCAAACAGTTTACATACAGTACATCATACATCATTTAGCTAATAACATTGACATTTGAAGCTCTCAGTGCAAAACTGTTCCAAGTTCTATTTAAAGGTAAAATCTAGATTGATGTAATGTAGTCGAAAGTGAATTCCAATCTTTTAAGGATTTACACACAACTGAATGTTGAGCTGAGGATGATTTGTAGACTGGCAATCTGAAGCAAAACATAGACACTGAATGGGGTATATACCTAGAACCTCTCAACTGAATCCCAGTCCTTATAAAGCAGAGCTACCTTCTCCCCTGACATGCCTGTCTCCACGGGCATTCCCCAGGGCTCCATAATGGGCCCACTATTATTCTCCATCTTTATTAATTCCCTCCTCACTGACTGCCTTACCTGTGAAGCACTTCTATATGCTGATAATCTCATCCTCTTTTGCAGCCATAAATCACTAACATATCCGCTACCCTATTGCAGAACTATGGCTCGTCCCACAACTGGTTCCTGTCACACAGGCTCCTGGTTAATGTTAAAAAAACAAAGGTGTTGCTTCATAGGTCCAAACCATACCTGGCCAACATAGTCAAGTCTGACTCCTCTCCCTCAGTGCTCATGCCAGATGAACCCTTAATAGAAAATGTCCCACATTTCAAATACCTGGGCATAACCCTTGACCCCTCCCTCTCTTTCATGGAGCACGTGAACTCTGTTGTACAATGGGTTAACCAAAAGCTTGGGCTGCATATCAGCTGAAACAGTTCCTGACCAGAGAGACCAGCCTAGCAATAGCCCAAGGTAATCTGCTCCCTATCCTAGACTATTGCTCCCCCATTTACACCTGTATGTCCCCTGCCCTTTGCTCACATATAACCTCTGTCTATAACAATATAAGTTGATTTGCACTACTGGCAACCTACTCCGCTCACCACTGTAACCTGTACTAGGCTCTTGGCTGGCTCCCACCCTCTGGCCATCATGATTATGCACTAGGCTGCATCGTTCACAACACCCTAAGAGGCAGCATCACATCCCTGTACATGTCCCTCCTAAAAACCAAAACAGCACCCAGGTGCCTACATGTGTCCTCAGTCCCCCTGTTGGAGATACTTAAAATTTCCACTGCTATGGGTGGCAAAGTGTTATCTATTACAGCTCC
Source organism: Neoceratodus forsteri (assembly GCA_016271365.2). NCBI lineage: Eukaryota > Metazoa > Chordata > Ceratodontiformes > Ceratodontidae > Neoceratodus > Neoceratodus forsteri. Next base: position 1,015,167,009 of record CM028132.1, on the reverse strand, counting down.
CTCCCTATGGAACAGCCTCCCCGTGTCACTCCGATCTGCTGACACCCACTGCACCATCAAACTCAGTCTCAAAACCTGGTTACTGAGAGAGGCAATTGTCTATGCCAGCCAGGGTAACCTTTCTTCCACCTGATATTCCCTTCTTCCCAATAACCCTGCCCTTTCTTCCTTTTTATGTTGGCTCACGTGTGCACACCAGTGAACAATTGCATTAGTAGCAGATTTGGAGGTTCAGTCACTGTTGGCGAATGAATGGCATGCATCAGTAGGTGCATCCCTCATTCCCCAATAAGACAGCTGGAGGCACTGACACCAGGCATACCTCAAGTGGAGATGAGATCTTAGAAAAGGTCAGCTGCAATCAAGCAGCAGCACAATGACACGTCCCCCCGATGTGCCAGTCCTGGTGAAACCATTCAATCAACATGGTGTCACTGACTGCCGTTGTGCAAAGTGCTCCAACCCACTTCATTTGCCGATGGGAGAGCCCACTTCCTATCGGCATAATGCCTCCCTCCCTCCCATTTAAAGTGTATGCCGTGGGGGTGCCCAATCCCCCTTGGCATCATGCACCCCAACAGTCTTTTCTTTCAGTTCCCCTTCCCGCTTATTTTTTCTGATGGGGAGCCCACTCCCATTGGCATAATGTCCCCCAAACTTTTGTTGTGTGCGAAGGGATGCCCAATCCCCTCGGCTCATCCCCCTTAGTATGTGCCGATGGGGTGCCCAAACCCTGCTACTACAGCATTCTCTAAAACACTGAGGTGGCATGCTGGAAGCCCACCCCAGTGTGTCAAATACCCCTGAAAAACAAAAACCATCCCACAACATATTTTTATTTAACTTGTGAAAGAAGAAAATGGTCCCTTGCGGTCTCCCTTCCCCCAACCAGCACCCTCCCTCTGCATGCCCTGCCTCCCCACACACACCTTCTTACCCCATGCTTACCTCCGGAGCCTGGCGTGATGATCTTCGGTGGACCGGGAACATGTCTGCACTCTTCAAAGTCGACTGTGAACTGAAGAAATGCTTGTAAGCTGTATAATGGCATACATGGGTTTTTTCAACTTTGGTGCATATCTTTCCCATTTTTGAGAATTTTTGCACCAAAGTATCAACATGGGGTTATCGGGACCTCTCCTTATAAATTTAGTCACTGTCATGGTGTTATTCAGTCCCGAAAGGTGATTTTGTGGTCACTGCATGGAATCACCTTTCAGGACGATTAACAAAATGACAGTGCCACTGTTCATGAGTGGGTCTCTCAAAAAGCCTAAGTTGCAAATTTGGTGGAAGAAATCCAAAAAATGGCTATTTTATGGGTGTGCATTGCGCAGTTTCATGCACGCTCATAACTTCGTGAATTTGTAATATTTTCACTCCAGATTTTCAAAATTGGCATTTTCCCACACATCCTTATGAACAGTATAGCTGTCATTTTGCATATCTTGGATGAAATGTGTTTCGAACGTCTGGCGCAGAATAATGCGGATGCTGTGCAAAATGCATTTTTGGGACAGTTTCTGGAAATGACAGTGACACTGCTCATGAGCAGAGGTCCTAAAATGCCTATGTTGAAAATTTGGTGATGAACGCCCACAAAATGACTGTGTTACAAGCATGCATTGCGCAGTTTCCATGCACCATTGTAACTTCACAAATTTGCTATATTTTCATGCCAGATTTTCAACACTGGCATTTTTTCACACCTCCTCATGAACAGTACAGCTGTCATTTTTCACATCCCTCTCAAAATGTGTTTTCGCACCTGTGGCGCATAATGGCTTGGTCGCTGTGGGAAATCAACTTTTGGGACAAATTAACAAAATCACAGTGCCACTGTTCATGAGAAGAGGTCCCAAAATGCCTATGTTGAAAATGTGGTTAAATAAATCCAGAAAATAATTGGGTTACGACGTGTGTTGCACCGTTTCTATGCATGCTCATGACTTCACCAATTTTTCATATTTTCACTCCACATTTTCAATGTTGCCATTTTTTACACCTCATCATGAACAATACAGTTGTCATTTTTCACATCCTTCCCAAAATGTGTTTTCGTCCCTGTGTCATCAAATGGCATAACCACTGTGCAAAACCAGCTTTTGACTAACAAACTGATAGTGCCGCTCTTCATGAGGTGGGATCACAAAAAGCCTATGCTGAAAACTTGGAGTGAAAATACCAACAAATGCATTTGGCGTTAGGGTTTCCAACTGTAACACCCCACCCTGTAGAGACTGGCAGGTGTCAGGGGTGTGACTTGGGATGATTGGCTGTAATGCTCACACCATTCCACCTCCACCTCCACCCCCACCCCCACCCTGCAGCCAGTGACAGACATCAAGGTCTGCCTTGGAGTGTTCAGTCAGAAAGTTTATCCCATTCTCCTATACTGCAAACACATCAGCATATTTCCTTATGGAATGGTGTAAGTATAAGGTCCAAAGACCCCAAAGCACACCAGAACACTTGTCAGTGTCTACAGGGTAGGGTGAGTAGAATGGCATGAGCGTTATAGCTGATGACCCAAAGGCACATCCCAATGCCTGTCAATCTCTGCACGATGGGGGTGGGGTTGGCTTTAGTTCCATACTTCACTGCCATTCCTATTATGCATCACTAACTCCTGCACTACCAATGCCAGTGAGACAACATTTGGCATTGACAAATGCTTGTTATTTTTTCCCTTTTATACCTGTACTACCACTAAAGCACTTGGTTACCTGCTCCTTGAACAACAATCCAGTCATTCCTGCTGTTTTTGGAATCAACATGTCATGTTCATTTGTATTTACTATTTGCACTGTTTTTCCACCTGTGTCTTGTATTCTCCCTAACCTGTTACCCCAATGTGCATTTGTAATGTACTCTTGTTCTCTCAGCACTGTTAAAATTATATTGTATCTGTTGATTTTACCCTGACACATTTTTTAAACTATACTGTATTCAACTATTTTCTGCATGTACATTGATTGCACCTGTATGTATATTTCATTGTACATGTTGTTGTATATTATATATTTCATCATGCCCCTTTGTGGGTCTAGGTTATGCCTGAAAATGGTCCCTTGGATCAGTGCACTTACCCGGTAATCAAAGACTTATATAAAAAATTAAATCCGTAAGAGATAATTTTACAGTATCATGCCAAAATCACCAAAATGAAATCACTCTAAAATGAAAACAATGATATTCAAAAGAAAACCAGCTGAGTGAGGAGTATATTGTACAATAGTGTGTTAACCAAGAAAAAGCTAAAATATAACAACACACATTATGGTAAGCAATTCTAACTCTGTTTAGAGATATTTCCACTACAGCTGAATAAATGAGTAGTCAATAATCAGTTACAAATAAAATTAATGATAGTACCAACACGTTTTTAGAATTGGAAGACAGAAAACCCCTTGTTCTATAGAGTAATCCCAATCAAGTATTAAGGGTCCGATATTCAGAAACAGACAAAGCGGAGTGCAAAGTTTTGCACTGTGCTTGCCCAGTGCCCAGGACCCCAAGGATGTCATATTCAGTGAGATAGTGCATTGGAGCTATCCGACAGAATATAGTGGCATGTCAGTGCAGTGCTAAGTCAAATAGCACTACTCCAACATGGATCATGGCAGTGCAGGGAATAGCACCCCCAGACCTGATTGTGCAAGTAGGTCCTGGCACTATATTTAGATGACCCCATGTAAATAAGCCCATTGGGTATGCAAAGCACAAAGGGACCATTAACATGTCCATTATAGGCTCATTAGGATGCAAAGTGGTGGCACGTTTGTGCTTCTGAGACTGGCCCCACCACTATCAAATCATCCATCCCCATTAAAAGAAAAAAAGTAACTCTCTGGTGCCCCATGGTCCCCACTGTACAAGAAGTGCACTACTTGTACAGTACACAGGCCACACACTCCCTCTATAGTACAAAGATGTATACCCTATACTATACGTAGGATGCATGCTCCCTGACTTTTCATATGGCTGCTGGCTGAAGAGGTGAGAGGAGGGCTGTGCCAGTCATCATGGCACCAGCCCTTGAGGTAAGGGGAGGTGGCAGGTGGGTGGTCAGTGCCCTCTGTACAGGAAGCTGCTATATGCCAGTGAATAATTATGTAGGTACGAGGATGGGGATCAATGGGTGGAGGGATGCCACTGGATGACAGGGAATATGTGATATTTATTTAGTTTTTCATTATTTATTGTAAACTTGTTGCTTTGGATATCATACAAGGCCAGCAATCGGAGGGATGGGGAACCACTGGATGCAAGGGACATACTTTCAAATATATGGGACAGCACCCGGCAGGTGGTGGGGACCACTGGGTACCAGCAAATCTCTGGGCACATAATGGGGCTAGTGATTGGAGGGCAGGGGGAACACTATGTACAAGGGTATTTTTGTCACTTCTGGGGCTAGTGATCAGAGGACAGGGGGACCATGGACCACCAGGGAAATACTGTCTGGATGGTGACCTTAGGTTGGGGGACCAAGGACAACCAGGAAAATAATGTCTATAATTCAGGCCAGTGATTGGAGGGTGGCACTCTTGGCACCAGGGAGAATTATTAATACATACAGGCCAGCGATCAAAGGACAGAGGGGATGCTAGGCAGCTGGGAGAATGTTTAAAACATATGGGCTGGCAGTCAGAGGGAGGAGGGGCCACTAGGCACCAGGGAATTATTTTTACTTATACAGCACAAAGATGGGAGGGAGGGGGGACCACAGACCTCCAGGAGGTGGGTGTGCTCCCCCAACAGAGAACTTGCTTGACAGATGCAGTGGCTTCAGCTGACACTAGGGATGCCCTGAGCAAGTCACGGTTTTGATCAGAGATATTTGCACTGCAAAAAGAGGCCTGTGCTAACCCCCTTTGCACAGTGCAAATGTGCTGAATCTCGTGCTGCATGGGTTTTCCTATCCCCACCACTCTATTTTCCCACCATGTACATTATATTTTTCTGCGTGCGCTATTCCTGTTGACATGCAAAAGTCCCCTTTGAATATTGCACATAGGCAAAAACAGCAGTCAAAGGGGGCAAAGTTTTTAACATCTGTTCCTAGCAGTCTTAACAAATCAATATGAAAATGATATGACAACAAATTACCTAAATGACAACCTAAGCACTTTAAACAATCTACTCTCTCAATTTTCACATTTTACTCATTCCCAAATTAGAAGCTGATTAGGAACAGTAGCCAACTAGTGCTGTGCTGAATGTGGAACTCCGCCTGCAAAATTAGCATGGAATGACCATTCTGCTAGTGGAATTTCCACCATAAAATATTGAGATTCACAGAATAAAATTCTGTGGAAATGCTGTGAAAAAATTTATTCTGCATTCTTCTTCTTCCACGAAATTCTGCCATTTTGTTTCCGGTAAAATTCAGCAGAATTTTGGAGGAATTTTGAAAATTCTGCAAAATTTTGTTATGTCAGAATTTGAAAATTCTTCACAGCAATATAACCAACCTATTCCCATTCAAAAAAAGTTTGTTTTTGAACACATTTAGTAATAACCCCATATTACTCAACCACCTGTAAAACCAAATGAATCTCACACTGTAAATCCAAAATCAAACTTTCATAATCTCGCCCACTATTATACAAAACAATGTCATCTGCATAAAGTAACATTTTTGAATAAGTAACTGAGTAAATCATTAATAAAAAATACCAAATACATGGGTTCCTAAAAGGAATCCCTGTTGAAAACCTGCATCAATACCTATAAGGGGGCGCTACTCCATCAAGTGTTACTCTTTGTTTTCTACTACTGAAGTAGCTTTTTAAACAAGCAATTACCCTCCCCCCCCCGTGAATACAGTATCACAAAGTTTGGAAAGCAGGTGACCATATTGCACCAGGTCAAAAGCTTTTGATAAATCCAAGAAGACAGCAGCAGCTGTCCCTTCCCTATCCAAGACCTGATGGAGAAAGGTGATCACTTCTACCAGGGCTTTAACAGTATTATTTTCTTTTTTATAATCCATGTTGCATCAATGATAGGATACTATGCTGGTCTTTGTAACCCATAATTTAGTCACAGACCACTCTCTCCAAGACCTTGAACAGAAGGGACAGTATGGACACAGGTCTATAATTTTTTAACCAATGATTTGTCACCATCTTTATTGATTGGCACCATGGTTGCCTATCTCCTTAATTCAGGGACCACAACAAACTGTAAAGAAAAGTGAAACAACAAACTTAAATGTCCAGTCATAAAATTCCTTACACAAGAAAATAATTTTAACTTACTGTAATCTCATCTTCACCATTTCAGGTCCTAATAGGCATCTGTTGAACATACCTGTCCAACTCACCCTCAGTCAGCTACTTGAAATAAAAGAAGACAAACTCTGCTTCCATTCAAATAAATTTTGACTGCCACCATTAGCTGCTCTACAAAATACAATATTTAATTTTGTAGCATAGCTAGCTCCAATGGTATGCTAGCCTCACCAGTAGGGGTAGATATGGAATCAGTTTTAGTTATTTCATTTTCCCCATTCGCTTATTCAATATTTCCAATTTTCTTTTATTCCGTTTGCAATTTCAAATTATTTGTTTAAATAAAATTCAGCTTTGGTTTATTTTCTAAACACATTTTTTTGCAAAGGTTTCTTTTTATATTAATTTAGATTTTTCAGCAATTTATCTGATTTATACTTTTTCCAAACTTTTCTCTTTCTTGCATCAAATATATTAATTTGGGTGTTTTCCTAGTTGGATTTTTATATTTAGTCTTAGTATTCACATTGTGGAAACCTTTTCATATACAGCCATAAAGTCATATGAAACGTAATGAGCCATTGTATCAATGTAGAGAGTAGCTGATAAATATAACCAATCAAAATTAGCAATATTTCTTTAAGCTCAAGAAGATGAAAATGTCAAAGCTCGGGGAATAATGTCCAGAAGGGTATCGGTACCAGTCCTGTAGTCATTATGTGTCATCTCATTAATAAGGTGAGTCAATACTAGGCCCTCAACTCAGTGTCTAAATTTAAAATCTGCTTTGTCTTTCCAATTAATATCAGTATCTCCTAACAAAATAATTTCTTTAGTTTTATTTTTTAACCTGCAGAAGCCACCTAGCAAACACATCTCATGATCTGAAAAACCAAGAGAGAAATAAAAGTTCCTATATACAGTATAACTGCTTAACTCCACCCAGCAACATGTTTACAGACAAAAAAAATCAAAATTTACTTCTACCTAATTATAATCATCAAGCACAGCAGTAAATTATGTAATAACGCAAATTAAAACTTGCCCTCTTTTTTCCTCACCTATCCTTTCTAAATAAATTATAATTATGCAACATAATGTCATTATCTACAGTAAGTGCCCATTGGAAAGCCAAGTTTCAGAAACTTTGCAATATTAAAATGATTAAGTTTAATCTAGACTGTAAATTTATCAAATGTGGACACTAAACTTTCTAAATTATAGTAGTAATAGTAGTCTTTATTTGTTTGTGACACCCTTCCCTGGAGACTCAGGTCACCATTACAAAAAAGGCACAAATTCAAACGATACCCAACTACCCAGACTCTACTAAATAAATATATATAAATAAAAGAATAATAAAATAAATATGTAGACCTGATCAACTTTAGCTAATCCCCAAATGCTTGAATGAATATGAAAGTTTTCAGACCATGTTTAAAGGCCTCTGCTGAGGGGGCCTCCCTCAGAATCCTAGGCAATGAATTCTAAAGGTCTGGCTCTGTCATCTCAAATGCCAAGTCACCAGATGATTTTAATCTCACCCTTGGGAATACCAAGAGGCCTTCCTCAGCAGAGCGAAGCAGACACCCTGGAGCATAAGAGTATGGGAGCTCTAACAGGTTGCCTGGGCCCAGCCTATATAGGGCCTTGTAGATCAAGAGAAACACTTTAAAGGAGATACACCACTTCACTGGCAGCCAATGCAGTTTGCACAGCACAGGTGACACATGGCAGTATCTAGAAGGACCTGTCAGTAGCTTAGCCACACTGTTCTGTAGCAGCTGCAGGCATCACAATGCACCTTTCTTGACCATAAGGTAAAGAGCATTGCAATAGTTGATCCTCGAAGTCATGAACACATATAGCAGCATGGCTAGGTCATTAGTCTGGACAAGGGACATAATCTGGTTGATATTTCAAAGATGATAAAAGTCATTCCAGGCTACTGCTGCCACCTGAGCCTCTAGTGTCACACTGTTATTCAGAAAGATTGCCACATTTTCCACCTTTGTAGGGGCTAATAACCTGGAGGGGCCAAGCCAAAGCCCAGTCTCCTTCTCAGAGGCCTCCACTCCCCTCTTTAAGCTGGCTACACCACTAGCACTTCGGTCTTCTCAGGGTTCAGTCTCAACCAGCTTGATAACATCCAGGTCTAAATCTCGAACAAGCACTTGTTTAACATTCCAAATGCATCTGAAGTCTCAGGTGCAATCAGCAGATAGAGCTAAGTATCACTGGCATAACAATGAAACCCAAGCCCATACCACCCAATGATCTTGCCCAGGGACAGCATATACTGTATACTGTGAATAAGATAAGTGACAGAAGCGAGCCCTGGAGCACTCTGCAGGACAGGGCCACCAGGCACAAGGAGTATTCTCCCAACACAACCCTCTGGGTCCTGTCCTTAAGGTTGGATTTGAACCAGCTGATAACTTTGCTGGTGAGTCCAACATATCCCCTGAGTCAGTCCAAGAGTAGCCCATTGTCCTCAGTGTCAAAAACTGTAAAGAGATCAAAGAGAACAAGAACTGACCACTCTCCCCTGTCTCTCGCCCTGAACAAGTCATTATGCACCTGAACCAGTGTAGTCTCTGTGCTATGCATTGTCCTAAACCCAGATTGGAGGGGCTCACAGATGATTAAGGCAGTAAGGTGTGTCTCAAGCTGTAGCTCAACCACCTTCTTAATAACTTTACCCAAAAAGGGGAGTTTAGAGACAGGTGGTAATTCACCAAGACTTCTCAGTCCAAAGATATCTTTTTCAGCAGAGGCTTTACCAAAGGACTTTTCCATGACTTCAGGAACACCCACTCTGACAGAGACCACCAGACGATCTCAGTGAACACCAGGCCCAGATGCCCAATGCAGTGCACCAGTAGTCACATTGGGCCTGGATCTAAGCTACAAAATACTGACCATGACTCAGAGATCCACTCACATGCATCAGCTACTGTCACTGGTTGGAACTCTCCCCAGGAACATTGACTCTGGCCCTGACTCCCAGGCTGCACCTTCCTGGACTGTGATGGCCCACTTGGAGAGATCTCAGCCCTAATGTTGGACACCCTGTCCAAGAAAAAATAAACAAGCTCCTCACATTTTGCAGTTGAAAGGGCTCCAGATAGGCCAGATGTAAAAGGCTGTCTACCATCTGGAAGAGCTGGGCTGGTTGGTTTCTCCCAGCAGCAATCTCCTTGGACAAAAAAAGCTGCCTTCTTAAGAAGAAGAATCAGCATTTATATAGCACTTTTCATACATCCAAAGCGCTTTACAAGCAATGCTAGACTAGTGAAGTGACTGAATGTGTGGTGGTGGCTATATTGCACATCATCACCCACACACAGCCTGGATAATTGCATGAACCGGTTTATGGAAAGGGGAATGTTGGCCAGGACACCGGGAATGTTCCCTACTCTTTGCGAAGAGTGCTCTGGGTTCTTTTACTTCCACCTGGACACCACCAGGATGGGCAGAAGGGACCTCGGTTTAACGTCTCATCCGAAGGACGGCACACCCCAGCAGTACAGCACCCCCCAATACTGCACTCGGATGCCAGTGATTTTTAGGTGCAAGTCCAATCCCGGTGTGGGACGAGAACCCACGACCTTCTGGTCCAGAGGCGGATGTGCTACCAACTGAGCCACGCTGACACCCAAGGTGATTGCTTGCTGATACTCATCACAATGACACATCAGAACCAAATTGTCCTCCTGGGCCTGAACTTTCTCCAGCAATACTTCAACCTCCTCCTCTTAGATTTCATTGCCCTCAGCCCACCATCAAACCACAGCGAGCCAAGGTGCGAAACCAATGGGTGTATACAGACCAGTGCTAAGAGATCAAAAGCCTCAATAGTGACCCTATTATAGGCCACCACTTGCTGTTTCCAGTCTGCCAGCACATTTCTTCAACACCTCTGAGGTGTCCAGCACCACCAACAATCCCTCTGGGTGAAGCCCTCTCACAGGGTGGAACTGGACAACCTCCACAGGGGACGGACTACAATGGGGGCCCTGAAACTAAACTTAATAGTTCAATGATCTGACCAAATGACCTGATCAATGTCAAGATTATTAATCTCAAGCCCCATTTAGAATAAAAGGTTCAAGGCATGGCCATGTTGGTGGGTTCCATAGGTAATCACTTTGTTGGGCAAGGATATTCCATACTCTGGAGGAAATCCTGAGCAAAAGGTGAGCTCTCACTGACTCAAGCATTAAAGTCATCAAGAATAAGCCATCTTGGTGACTCCAACACCCTGCCGGTGACAAAAGCTGTGATTTTCTGCAGGAACTTCCCCTCAGACCCTGAAGGATGGTGCACAAGAAGGATCTTGAAGCCTGCACTTAGACCCCCATACAGGGCCATGTATTCAAACCACAAAGTATTCCCTATTATGTGCAGTACCAGGTTTAGCTCAGTTCTAAAAGAGATGGCCATCCCCCCACCCCTGTGATCCCTCCTTGGGCAGTGAACTACTGAGAACCTCATTAGGACGAATGACTCCAGTACTGACCAGCATCATCTCCTAGCCAGGTTTCAGTGATGCAAGCTAGGTTGAACAAGGAAATGAGATCGGCTATAATAACAGACTTATTTCTTATTGAATTGGCATTGCATACCGCCCAAAGTGGATAAAAGGAGGAAACTGGCCCCTCAGCTACCTGCCCACTCAGTCTAGTTGGTTCTCTTGGTAAAGGGACAATACACATCTGGCCTCTCTCTAGTTTCCTTTTCTTCTCAGGGTGTGTCCTGGTCCTTAAGACACCAATGCGAACCTCCCCATTGGCCCTCAATCCTTTCCTCCTTGGCCCCCTACTTCTCCTTTCAATTTCCAACTCCCTGCACCATTCCCCTGACATGAACAATTGTGAGCTTTCCTTTACCTTTTTCATTGATATCCCAACATCATTGCCCCAACAGGACCAAGAATAGTCTGAATATTGCCACATCAGAGCAGCATTCAAATTTGCTGTATCCTTGTTCTGGCCCTGTTCAGATGAATCCAGTCACCATATGAAACACCAACAACCCTCAATTAATGTACCCCACCCTCACAGAAGCTATATACAGTATTCTTCCCATAATACATTTAAGACAACTATCACCATAACAATAATCTTTAATAGAACAAACATTAATTAGGCAGTGTGGTACTCAGATTAGAGTGCACATTTCCCAGTTCTCACAATAACATTATCTACCTTCCCCATTACATTATCATCTACCCCAAACAAAATTCAATACACATACAAATTTTACCCACAAAATTTTCAATAATACTGCAAAAAAAAAAAAAAAAGAATACTGAAATAAGTAAACCAGCAAGGAAGCTCAACTCTTTTTTTTTTTTTTTTTTAAAACTCTTTCTTTCGCCCTATCCACCAGGGCATCTCTCAGGATCCCTCTCACAGCCTACAACTCCTGACCACCCGCCTGAACCACGACCCTTCGACAACTGTATCAGAATCACAACTCTCGTTTCCCACCTGGCCCCTATGAAGAGACCAAGTGGCCCCAGAGGGTAGAGTCGGGGAATGCTGCCAGTACTGGGTGTGTGGTCCTTGGCCTCAGAGTTCACCATCACCTCACCCGGTGGCAGGGGGTATTTTTCCCCTTATTTGTTACACCCTCGGTCCCCCTCCCCTCAAGAGCGCAGACATGCAATGACATCCAGGGTGCCTGCCGTAGCTCTTGTCCTCCACTACATGTTGCCAAGGCGTCACCTCCAGGGGTCACTGCAGTGCTGGGCAAGCCTGGATTCCACCACAGAAAGAGGAGAGCTGTCCTCCAAATGCTCAATCCTCTCTCCCCTGCTGACCCCCGGAGGCCTAGACTCATTCTAGAACCTGGGTCACTGGCGTGGAGAGAGGTGTGGCATCTGGCACCTCAACCATCAGCATCACCAGGCCAGCTAGAAATGCTCAACTCTTAAGCATGTAATACTACTGTCTGGTTAAAAATTAACCACCATTAAGGACACAAATTGCATCTTGAGTACTATGATTGACTAACAGCCCTACTTACTTGGCTCTGCCACAGCCAAATAGGTAAGAACTGCCATAACCCCCGTGGTTAAAATAAATCACGAAATCAAGAAAACATTATGAACTATTATACACACCAATCTAATAAAAACAATAATGTGCAGTACATAATGTACTTTCTGCAAAACAAAACAAAAGAATTAACTTTAAAATTAGTCAGAAAGAAGCGTTTGCAATACAGACAAGATTGTCAGCCTTCAAACCATTCCAGATGCACTTGGAAGCACAGGCCATCAGTAACTGCTACAATAAAAGGAATGGCTATGGGGATTTAAATTCAATGCCAAACCCTCTTGGTCCTGCCAAAGCCAAGCACAGGTTATAAGTCAAAATCCCCACCCATCTAGACAGGTTCTACTGAATGGGTCAGCAAATTCTCAAGCCAATTCAAAATGCTAAACAAATAACAATAAAATTCCCTCAAATACCAAAGAAATGTTAACAATGAAATATCTGACAGTGTGAAAATGGCAAAATAAAATGAGATAATGACTGCAGTGGAGTGGTATTATGTTTCAGCACACAGTTAAATGAAATTGGAAACATTTAAAGATTAAACAACACATTACTGTTCATACTGCAGAAGAACAGCTGTAGGATCCACTTCTTGCCCAGAAATACAGATCAGCTCTATCAATGGTTAATTAGAAAGAAATGCTTCCTTTCAGAGTGATGCATGTGCCACTCCCTCAGAGCCACAAATGTGTTTGCTGCAAAGTGGCATGGGCTTTTAAGGCTACAAGCCCCACCTACACAAAATGCCCCTTAGCCCCTGGTACACCTCCATACCCCCTCAGCTGACTGAGAAGCACAGAAACAATCTTTCATGTAATGAAACAGGCTGACCGCACTCTTCTTCCTTTCTTACTATTTCTGAAGTGTTATTCTGCAAGCCATTAGTAGTACTACAGCACAGTATAAGTGCTAGAGGAAAAGGAAAGAGTAGACAGGAAAGGTTATGACCACTAGCACAGATGGACTTGGGCATGGAATTCTGGTATTTAGTAGTGGATCAGCAGAGTATAGCAGTGGCACTGTTAAACTACTTGCCGCAATTGATTTTGCTGCTTGTTTAGATGAGGTAAGCAAATGGAGCCAACGCACCTAATTAGAAAATTCCTCAACTTCACCATCACCAGTGAGTAAACACAGTGGTGCTGAAAAATATAAAAAGGAATCCTGTACACTGTGTGCTACTGGTCTAGAGTGTGAGGAACATGCTGTGGAGGAGTTAAGGGTGCCATCTCAGGAAAAAGAGGAATATAAGGGCCTGCAAAAGCAAAATGAAGGTGAGAATGGGACTATTATCAATCCTTAGTGGGAGCCTGAAAAGAAAGAAAAGAAAAAAAACAAAGTGGAGTGCTGGTAAAGGGACAGAATTGTTCAAACTGAAGGGTAGCAACCAAAAGAAGATGAATGAGATCCAGTCATGAATGAAAACAAGTATGGGTCTGGAGACCACCACAACTGTTGATCCTCATACATTTGCTCAGCCTTCAAAATCTCTTGTGTGGGACTTTTTTAATGCTGACCACCAAGATGACACTGTGGCAGTATGCTAACTCTGCCTGGCCCAAGAAAGTCATGGCAATAAAATAGTATCATATTGACAGAGATGGGCAGCATACCCATCTTAAAGTCAACCATTATGTCCAGATGGCAAGCATATCATAGAGTGTCAGCAGGCTGTGTGAGAGGTAGACAAATGACAGATGATGATGAGGAGGAGGATATCATAAAGTCATTAATAGTAAGCCTTAAATTGTCAACTCAGTGCTGAGCATGTACTGCAGCAGAACCATCCTGAGCCCCCTCCCCATTTATGACATCTGAGCAATGTGGTGCCTGAACAAAACTATTCCCAAAAGGTCCTCACTGAAAAAAAGATCCAAACATTACTGGCATTTTATTTTGGTAATGTAAATTCTTCCTAATTATATAGTGGCCAGGGAATTAAATTCTGCCACAGCATAAATAATTGTTATCGATCTTCTTCAATTTTCATTTGTAGAAAATGATAGTGTCCTCCACCTTATGGCCAAAGCATGCCCCAAATAGGGAGTGCTATCCAGGACCTACTTCTTACATTGAACAGATTCTGAACTGAAGGATGTTGTTAAAATAATTTGTTCATGCTCTGCAGCATTCCTCCAGCTTGGGCATCCCTCTAACAACAGATATTTGGATCACTGGGCCAACAGCTGATAGCTTATTTAAGTGAATTACAGCACACTGAGTAGTACTGAGAAGGGTTTGTCATTACCTTGGAAGCAAACACAAGCATCCATATCAAAACATGGAAGCTACATGGATGAATTTCACAAGCAAACAACAGTGGCTATGACAGCATGTGTAATTCATGCAGTGGGCAAATAATTTCACATTAATATAGAAGGAGATTAACACTTGGTTGAACCCACTGTCTTTAAAGACAAGCTTTCACAGTCAGTGGTAATGCTGCAAACATTGGCAAGGCTATTAGTGATGGGAGTTTGTTATGGTGCCTTGCTTTGCACACTATGTAAACCTGGTTGTACAAGAGTTCTTGTCACAATCTGACATTAAAGAAGTGCCCACACTGTGCTTTCGAATTTGTGGTCAAACTGAGAAGTCCAGAAAGGTCAGGTACTGATTGCATGCACTGCAAATAAAAAGTGGCTTGTCTAAGCACTGATTAAACCCAGTGGTTGTAACACAAACCTGTACATGCTTGTATAGATTTACTGTGTGAACAGCAAAGGTATTGTCCGAGTGTATGCTGCTTCTTACAAGCCATGGCACTTTTTGAAGCTTCTACCTCACAAATTTCAGCGAAGTGGTGGTTTATGTATTGATGTATGTTGATCTTGAGGTCTTTTAAGTTACACAGGCAGTTAATGGGGTCACTGCTTGTGTTAGTCAGGCCATCCCCCTGCTCCTAGAGCTGAGGAAAGCCATTTTTAATGTGCAGCAGCAGTTTGAAGAAAATGTTGAGTTTGTAAACTGTTCAGTGTCTGAACATGTGCATAGTCTTAGACCATAACAGACACCTGAATGCTATCCAGACCTTGGATTTCAGTACTGCCACAATGCTGGACCCATGGTTCAAACATATGCTTGCAGCTATAATTGATGTGGTTTATCAGAAAGTAGAGCGTCTGCAAAGACTGCTGATCAATCGCACATGAGGTTTGCAAATGCTGGAAAAGCAGCATAGGGAGCTGAGCCACACAGTGTCACCAATAGTTGGCAAGTGAAGCCACAGATGTGGAAATGCTTTTTTGACATCTTCCCCTAAACCAACCACAAATATTACCTCCCAAATCAAATCAACTATGAACAGTTCTCTCACAGAGTGGCACTGCATATTGTCTGGAGGAAGAGGAGGCCAGGGAGGAGAAGGGCTCATGAGAGGATGCAGGCATAATGGCAGCAGCAAAAATTGTTGAGGCATACATAAAAAACCACAAACACCTTGGAGCTAATGATGAACCCCTGCTGTAGTGGAACAGTAAAGTTAAAATGTGGCATGCACTAGCAGTCTTAATTTTTAAACATTTAAGTTATCCACCATCCACTGCCACTTCTGCACATGTGTTCAGCACAGCAGGGGAAATAATCACAGACCAACATACAAACATCCCCCCAAAATGTTGCTATGTTGTCATTTATTAAAATGAATAGTACACATATACTGCCAATTCAAAGTGCATCACTGTGGGCAGTGATGACATACCATGATGAAGAAGGGGAAGGACAACCATGCAAAACATAAGGAATAAGGTATGGGTAACTATACACATCAAGCTTGTGTTTCCATCAAGGGGTTGTGATATCAGCATTTGAACTATGAGAGAAAAGCTCAAGAGGTGCATGCTGGCATTGCAACTGTGAGATGGAAACACAAGATGAGTTGTATATGGTCACCCGTATTTTTTTTGTTATAAATTCATGGTTTTAAAAACAAAGATTCAAACACCATAACAGAGTTTGTAAGTTATTTTCCTGTACTAAATGCTGTAGCAAGAAAAACAAATTGTTTGAAACAGATACATACATTGGAACTGTTGAATAGTAAAATGTTACAGTAAGGAAGTTTTTTTTTGTGTTTTTTATGTTTTATGTCCAGTAATATATTAAAGTAAAGAACATTTTTTTGGTGTTTTTTATGTTTAGTGTCTAAGATTAAATAGGTTTTAGCAGTGCATTGACATGAATAAGAGTGTAAACAGAGTCCCTTGGAATTACTAAACAGCAATGATGAATACGAATTGTTGCAGTTAGTGAGCAGTATTTCAAGGTAAAAATAAATGCTCGTTCTGTTGTTATTGGCTCCAGCACTGGTTTTGAAGGAACCATGGCTGACAATTTTTTTTAAAGTATCACTGTTACGATTTATGTGAGGTACAGCGAGTTACATTGACTGAAACAAGTGGAAGCAGTTGTCAGAAGTGAGCACAAGGGAATTGCAGGTCCAGATAACAATTGAACATGCAAAATAAGGCTTTTAGAATGTGCACAGCAACTTTTATGTGTACAATAAGGTTTGTGACATGTCTGAATTCCATGCACAATAAGTCGAAAATACAGTATAGAGGTATATGCAGAATTAATGGAGGCCAAATTCCCATCTAGTGAAAACTCACATATTAAATATGTAGTTGGCAATTTATTGAGGAGGAAGAGGTGGTAATGATAGATTCATTTGGAGGAAAAAGTATGGAGGAGACTGAAACTGAATCCTTTAGATACTCATTTTTTTTCTAATCTGGATAATTTATCCATTGTTTTTTTTTTCAGCAGACAAATATTATCTCAGTACTTTATCATGTTGATGTCCAGTTCTAAATATAACAGTCTCTCCCAGTCTCAGTTTTCTCAAGACATAAAACATTTATTTTGAAATGATTTCTGTAATGGTCAATCATACCATTTGAATGACATTATGTTATGGAAAATTAAGTGTTTTTCCTAGTGTTAGTAGTATTTGTTACCTATCTGGTCCAGATAATATATTTTCCCTGTGCTCTCCCTGGACCTTCTTGTTTCATTCCCTGCAGAGAAATGCCTACTGTCTTAATGTTTCACTTCTCATTTCTTGATAGCCAGTGACATGAAGCTTGCCTGATGTGTCATATGGGGCTAGTCCTGGATATAATTTTTCAGCAGTGTAGCCCTACACATACCGTATGACCTATCTGGTCTGAATAGTACATTCCCTCTGCTCCCTCGTGACCCTTTCATCTCATTTCCTGTACAGAAATGCCTGTTGTCTTCTTGTTTTACTTCCCATATCTTATCAAAGCCTTGATCTAGTCCAAGCAATGTTCTATATACTCAAACCCAACCTGCACAAGATCTCTGCCCCAGCAATTGCCCCACCGCTTACACATATTTTCAATCTGTCACTCTCCCAATGCACAGTGCCCAAGGCATGGAAGTTAGCCAAAGTCATCCTCCTTCACAAAGGTGGTGACCCCTCCCTACTGGGTAACTGCAGGCCCATTTATCTTCTCCCTTCCTTGCTAAATTGTAGATTTGCAGGAGACCCTCATTTCCAACAGGCTAAACTTTTACCTGGACTCCAACACCATCCTTAGACCTTATCAGTCTGGCTTTTGGTGTCATTACTCCCCTTCATCCTCTCAACTCTGCCTCACACAGCATATCCACTCTGTGATGGACAATAGCCAGCTGACACTGACCACCTTCATAGACGTAGCCAAGGCCTTTGACTCTGTCTCCTATCATCTCCTCCAGGACAAACTTACTTCCATTAGCCTCTCTTCCTCAGTCACTGATTGGTTCAGGGCATACCTATTGAACAGATTTCAATACATGTACCTGGGTGACTCCACCCCCCCCATCCACACTGGTGTCCCTCATGGATCAATACCAGGACCAATATTATTCTCAAGTCTTCGTCAATGAACTTCTCTCCTACTGCTCCACCTCACTCATGCACATGTATACCGATGACACAGTCATTTATGCATCTAGTCCCTCCCTCCCACATGTGCAGGCTTCCCTCCAGGCAGACTTTGAGAATGCACTGAATTGGTTTGAACAAAACTCACTCAAATGCAACACAAAGAAAACTGTCGCAATGGTTTTTGGCACTGAGCAAAAACAAGCAAAGCTCCTCTCCCCCTTTTCATTCATTAGATAGTTCAAAATTAGAAACTGTAGAATCATTCAAGTACTTGGGAATGTGGCTGGATCCAAAACTGGACTTCTCCGACCATATCAACGCAATTCATGCTAAGCTTCAGCCTAAACTGGATGCCTTATACAGACACAAGGACTGTCTCTCGCTCCCTACCAGAAAAGAACTTGTCACCAAACTAATTCTGCCATCCATAGATTATGCTGCTGTGTACAGCTCTGTGCCACAATCATCTTTCTCCAAACTGGAACCACTGTACAATGCTTTCTGTCTTTTCACTACCAACCTTCCCTATCAAACACACCACTGCTCCCTGTAATCAGCTCTCTCCCTCACCCCACTTGCTAGTCATCGCCTTGCCCACTGTGCCACCTTCATTGGAAAGTACTGGTTCAGTTCACTCCCTTCCTATCTCACCGACCTCCTGTCCCCCTCCACCAACTCAGGTTATTCACTTCATACCTGAGATTCTTGTTCCTTCACTGTCCCTCTACCACACTCGCAATCAGGTAAGGTATCCTTTGCTTTCAGGCTCCTGGTCCACTGGAACCATCTCTGCCTATCGGTCCACCTTTCACCCACTGCCGCATCCCTCAAAAAATACCTAAAACCCCTTCCCACCCTTGTTTCTGCCTTCCTCCTCCTCCTCCTCCTCTTGACTCCTCCTGCACCTCCCCTCCCAATTCCCCTACCCTTCCCCTCCTACCTCACCCTTTAACTCTATGGCCACTCAATGGTGGCTCCTTGCACTTTGCTCCTAATTCTATTGCCTGATCATATAACATTGTATATTCTCATTTGTATTTATTGTATATATGGTCTTCATTTGCAACATTTCTTGTATTTTATTGTATGTATTGTGAGAAAACTTCATGTATTTTATTGTACCTTTTTGCCATGTTCGCCATTATGAATTGTTGTTGTGCAGTAGTTTCTCTATTTTCCCTCCCCAGGTCACACCTGGAAATGAGTTCCATTTCAGTGTGCCTTTCCCAGTTACAAAATTTTAAATAAAATATATAAATTAATATCCTGATATGCAATTATCTGAAATTATCCTACTGTATGATATGGGCACTGACACTGTGCATCCTGTTTCAGCAACATTGTCCTGCACAATTTTTCCTATTTTTTCAGAATAACAAAGAAACATAGAAATACAGACAATGATGGTAGAAAAAGAGCAATGGTCCATCCAGTCTGCCCATAGAACCCCATCAAAAGCTGGGTCCTATTGTCCATACAGGTTTCTAGCCCACAGTATCCACCTCCTGTTCCCCCTACTACTACCACACCAAGCAACCACTAAGCCCTTCACTCCATCCCAGCCGTGCTTGAAACCATTAATGGTTTTGGTGGCTATAGCATCAGCTGGCAGACTATTTCATAAGTCAGTCACTCTTTTTCTGTAAAATAAAACCTTTTCCTTTCCCCCATGAACCCCCTCCCCAACAGTTTCCACTCCCACCCCCATATTCTTGATCCACTACTTATGCTAAACTATTATTTGGAGTTTCTTTTTTATTCCTTTCAGGAATTTGAAGGTCTCTATCATATCTCCCTTCCCTTGTTGGGCCTCTAGCGAATACATGTGTAGTGCCTTGAGTAGATCCTCATAGAATCTACCCTGCTGGTCTTGAATCATTTTGGCCCTACATTGTACTATCTTCAGCCTGTCCTTATCCTTCCTAAAATGAGGACTACAGAACTAGGCACAGCACTCCAGGTGTGGTCTTACTAGTAATCTGTAAACACACAGTGATACCTTTTTCCTCCTGATGTCAAAACCACTTCCAATGCACTCAAGCATTTTATTTGCCTTACTGTATGAAATGTTATACTGGCTTGATTGTTTTAGGACACCAATAATGATGACCCATGGGTCTCTTTCCACAGAGATAGTGCCCAGCTTTATCTCTCTGATTCAGTACAGTGTCTCGAGGTCCTTGTTCCCTACATGCATCACTTTTTACTTTTTAGCATTGAATTTCAACTGCCAGCCATTGGACCACCTCTCTAACCTTTGTAGGTCCCATTATATTGTCCTAATCCCTTCCTCACTGTCAACCTTACACACTTTTCCCTATACTTTTGCTGGCCCTCTCACTTCATTATGCTTAAAGGGCATATGATGTGTACCCCAAATGTATGCTACACCCCTGTGTTGTTGTATGCCTCTTATTATACAAAAAACAAATGATGTTCACTTAATTTTGTATGATGTCACCAAAGCACACCAGAGAATCCTGTTTTTTCTCTGCCTCCTATGGAAATTTCCTTAACCACTGGATGGTACATTGTACAAGATGTCACCTCTTTTTTTTCATCTTTCTGTAAAACAGAAATTGTATACTGCCACTACAGTTTCAACAATTTTTCAATTGTTACTTTATTTAGCGTGTCCTCCCTTGTGTGCAAACCATTATGTACCTGCCTTCTGAAACAAAAATTTACTAAATCCACCACGTATCTCATTCTTGATGTCACTCAGCCACAGACAAGGAATATTCACTGTGCCAGTGTTTTGTTGCTGAAGGAATAGTTGTTGTTTGTCATCATCAATATGAATTTACAATATCAGAATTAAGACACTGCTCAAATCAACGTAACTGCAAAGTGAAAATAAACATCCCGTCTATTGCTGAAAAAAGAAAGGTTCCTACAATCATCATGTTATCTAAACAATCTTAGTGTGTAGGGTAAATAATAATAATACTAATAATACAGATTCTTATGTCTTCGGAGTCTGCCAAGAAACATTCTTAAACACGCAGGAGTTTCTAATGAATGTTTATTATACTACTTATGACAAGCATGTGACAAAGAAAATCATAAGGGAGATGGGTTTCTCACCACTCTCCTCAAGAATGTACATAATCTCCAGTATTTCTATGACCTTAGTTTCTCAAAGAACTTGTTCTCTCTACCCCCAGGAACTTGGATACACAGACCTATATACTACAGATAACAGCATAGTAACAGAGACTACCTCATAGTTACAGTTATGAGAAACAGTAGGTATTGATCCTAAGTCATTCTCCATTGGATGATGACTTAGGAGACAGAATTACTAATGAGTATCAGATGAGACAAATAATATGCTTCTGTTAGCACTATAGCTAGGACAAAAGAAATGCTGATTGGGCTCTATTACGTGTGGCATTTCTTGCCAATGTACAATATAAGACATAACACAGGTTTTCTCTCTCTGTCAGCTATCTTGCTTAGACAAAGCAAAGTGCTAACAGGGCTCTATTATACACGGTATATCTGACTGAGTGTAAAACACACACTACATATAATTATATGAGAATATATATATATATATATATATATATATAGTGTATAAGGTACTCACTGATGATTCCTCAGTCATCTTATCAGTGATTAGGTAGATTATATATGGAATATATGTAAAAGACAAACATAATACATTATAGTGAGGTATAATAGTCATGCATGATCTAATCCTATGAAGGATGTAACCATTAGCAAATATTAGCAGCAAAGCACATTCCTGGTACTCATGTTTATATGATGGATGCCTAAAATCTACATGTTAGTACAAAATAGCAGTATCACAGTATAACAGACCAGGAATATAATGTGAGGTATATGTGAGGTGTATATGGGACAATAGATGGCATAACCCAGGTGCAACAGTCCCCTCTTTGTTGCCCTAAATGCAAAAGTGGCAACACAACAGAAAGATGATGGTTAGGCACCATTCATCTACAGGCCCAAAGCACAAGCATGATAGAGGAATTTTAACTGATCACGGTGGTGCTTCAGGGTTTTGCTTAAACAACAAAATATAATTATAAGGGAAAATGTTAGTAAACCTCGTACTACTATAAACATTTGGAATAAAACTTCACAATGGGGTTTTCCAATATCAAAACAATCAGTAATTACTGATACTGTATATGTATCAGGTTTGTATCTGTCCTATTGGGAAGAGATTGGAAAGACAGACTTAAGTTGCCTATATGGGTATTAAAAATTAGTAAAAATCAAGACAGATCATCAAGATAGTTAGGACTAGACTTAATCGTATCTGGTTCCGGGATGGAAACAGGTGTGATTATTGTATAACCTATTACCTGTTTAGAGATTCAAAATAGAAGTTAGAAAAGTTCACTTTGCATAACTTCTAGTCCATATTAGAAGAATGTATAGTTGTTCACCACACAATGTTCCATATCAGCAGAATATACCACCTTGGAGGATGGCATTTTTCAGTTGGTAAGTTGAACAAGACACAAAATGTCAATGTCCACAAGGCGTAAACTATGAACAGTTCCAGGCATAAATCCAGGGTTTCTTCAAGTGTCAGATGAAGATTCATAGTTCAGATCCACTGCATTTAGATTTTTCAAAGGTAGATCCAAATGTTCAGGAGGCTGCAGTATTTTCAGAGGCCTCAGCAGGGGGTGTGTTAGATTGCACAGCAAGTTTTACAATGGAATAGCAAGAGTGTTCAGTTGAAGATGATCATATGGATGCACAAAGTTTGTAACAGTACTCAGTTTGTATGAGGTGCCAGCCAGGCTTGGGAAACAAGCAGTGAAGAAAATGGATTTCTTGATTGTAGATCAAATTAAGAAGCATCTTCTTGCTGAAGTTAGGGGATTGCCCCCACCCCAGACTTGCTTTATAGTATGCATAACAATTAACTTGATTGTAGAATCTTAATTGGCTGGACTGAATACACTTTATTTGGAAGTTCACAAGAGGAAGCCTAATTTCAGTGATTAGGCCAGTTTTCACAAGTTGGAAAGACAAGTTGAAAGATGTCAAATCTGCATAAAAGGTGGTGTGACTTTCAGGTATGTCAATCAAAGTTCAGAGTCGGCCACAATTTCAAGACCTCATGGAAAACAAGGAAAGGAGATTGTTTCAACCTTTTCACAATGGAAGTTCCCATCAAGATGACCAATAGAATGGACGGTTGCCAGACGATCAGAGATGGATGTTGCCAGATGAAAATGCGGCAATGTCACTGTGAGAGTCACAAACATGGCTTCCTGGATTGTGCAGGAATATGTTTCAAAACATGGAGCAATACTGGTGTGTGTGGTGACGTATCCAAGGTTCCTTGCCATTGACCAGGGAATAGTGCTAGATTCAAATAAACAGTTAACACATGCAATAGAAGTGCAAAATGCGGCAATGCCACTGACCCATGTGTCTGTCATGTGTGAGTAGAGATGGACAAAGTGGCCTCAATTTGCTCCGCAAAGTGATTTGTGGAGTGAAGGCGAATCCGAGGAGTGCTCCGTAATGCGAAGTGGAGTACATCTATGTAAAGGATGAAATAGTATCAGAGAAAAAGGATACATCTAGACGGGAAGATAGACAAATTCTCTGGGTATCAATCTCTCCATCATACAAAACATACATTGAGCTGGGACTAGTTTATAGAAATCCATCTATATCAACAGAGGAGGACTTCATGATATTAGATTTTGTTAACAAATTATCAGAATGGAAGAATGTGGTCCTAATGGGTGATTTCAATCTACCTGGTATTGATTGGGTTAATCTGGTTACAAAAACTAAAAATGAAAATGATTACTTAAACACATTTAACTTAGCAAGTATGTAACAGTATGTTGGGGAAAGCACTCGTGATAAGCACATTCTTGATCTAGTCTTAAGTAATATGGGGGAAAAGATAAACAACTGCCAAATCCTGACACCCCTGGGCTCTAGTGACCACTTAATGGTTAAATTTGATTATGTTGGGACAGTAAACCAGAATGGGGGAGCTACTATAGTGTATAATTATAATAGGGCCGATAAAAAGGGCATGCAAAGAGACTTGTCAAACTGGAGTTGGGCGGCAGAGTTTAAGGGTGCATCATTAGGTAAGATGTGGAATATCTTTAAAAACAAAATTTTGGGTCTGATCCACATGTTTGTACCTATGAATAATAAATATAAACAAGTTAAAAATAATCTTCCCCCCCGGATGACAGGAATAATAAAGCAACAAATAAAGGAAAAAAATAAAGCTTTTAAGAAAGCCAAAGTAAAAGGCAATGTTGACAGTTGGGCAAATTACAAAAGGTGTTTACAAACCACCAAAAAAAGCATTAAGGAAGCAAAGAGCAAGTTTGAAGTTACATTGGCTACAAGGGTAAAGGACAACTACAAATCCTTTTATCAGTACATTAATAATAAGAAGTGGGAATCAAAAAAGATAGGCCCTATGATGGATACCGAAGGGAAACTAGTTACTGATAATTTTGGTATGGCTGAATTAAGTAACAAATATTTTGCTTCCATTTTTAATAAGGGAGAACCATTAGAGGGGATAAATTGTGGAATACCTAGTGATGTCCAGGGTATAATTATAGATAGCCAGGAAGTCTTGTTACAACTTCAAAAACTGGACCAAAATAAGGCGCAGGGCCCAGATGGGTTACACACAAGAGTGCTTAAAGATCTGGCTGAACAATTAGCAGGCCCAGTAACTATAATATTTCAGAAATCACTAAGAGATGGGGAGGTCCTGGATGATTGGAGACAGGTAGATGTGATACCTATCCACAAAAAAGGTTCTAAACAAGAAGTTAAAAATTATAGGCCTGTAAGCCTGACCTCGATTCTTGGAAAAATGCTAGATGGATTCATCAAAGACTTCATTTTAGAGTACCAATATAGAACAAGGATGGTTGACAGTGCACAAAATGGATTTGTTAAGGGAAGGTCATGTCAGACCAACTTGTTAGAATTTTATAGTAAAGTAAATCAGGCATTGGACAGGGGTGATGCAGTGGATGTGATATTCCTGGACTTTGCCAAGGCATTCGACAAGGTACCTCACGTTAAAATACTGGAAACTCTAGTAAATATGGGAGTCAAACAAAGTGTTGTTTGTTGGATAAAATCTTGGTTGATGGATAGGTCACAGAGAGTATGTATAAAAGGAGAACTATCTAATTGTCAAAGGGTGACTAGTGGAGTCCCACAGGGATCCGTGTTGGGTCCCTGCCTGTTCAATGCCTATATAGGAACAATGAGAGCCACCCCGGATATCTGGTGTTCAAAATTCACAGATGATACCAGAATAGGAAGGGTGGTTAACACGAATAAAGATGCGGACTTATTACAGACAGCCCTAAGCGAATTAGAAATTTGGGCAGACAGTCATGGTTCGTCGTATAATGTGGATAAGTGCGGAGTGATGCATTTGGGTAAGAACAATATAATGCTCAATTATAAAATGGGAGGTTGAGATCTTAAAGAGACCTCTGAGGAAAGCGACCTGGGGATAAGGATTGGTAATAAATTAAACTTTACACCCCATTATAATCAAATTATTAAAAAAGCTGGCAGTATTCAATATTGTATCAACAAACATATAAAGAGTAGAGACAAGGGTGTGCTGTTGCCACTGTATACATCCTTGGTACGGCCCCATTTGGAATACTGTTCACAGTTGTGGTCACCATTTAAGGTAGGGGACATATCATCGATAGAGAGGGTACAGAGACGAGCCACCCACAGAATAAAGGAGGTACAGAGGATGGATTACGATCACAGACTAGTGTCATTGGAATTATACTCATTGGGGTTTAGAAGATTGAGAGGGGAGATGTGTATGATATATAGGGCACTGAATGGCCCAGTATTAAGGGATCAG
Source organism: Neoceratodus forsteri (assembly GCA_016271365.2). Taxonomy (NCBI): domain Eukaryota; kingdom Metazoa; phylum Chordata; order Ceratodontiformes; family Ceratodontidae; genus Neoceratodus; species Neoceratodus forsteri. The sequence goes on along the minus strand of CM028132.1, from coordinate 1,015,140,921 downwards.
CTTGCCCTAGATGTTATGGTTCATAATCATAACACCAGGGCACACACATTACAGATAAAAATGGAAAGATTTAAATCAAATAAAAGAAAGTACTGGCTAACAGTTAGAACACCAAGGATCTGGAACAGACTACCAGCAGAAATAGTTGATAGTGCAGAAATGGAAACTTTTAAGAGTAAACTGGATAGTTACTTAATAAAAAATGGAATAAGGGGATATTCTTAAGAATAAGGTGAGCATATGGACTATGTCTTAAAAGCTCTGAAACCTATGAATATGAATCTCTTCAGTACACAGTGCAATCTTAATCCATCTGTGCATTTGCATCTCTTTAGGGCCCAATCTCCATCTGTAACTTAACAGTTGTTTCTTTGGCTTCCCTTCAGAGTACTGGAGAGGTGTGGTGTGTAATTCTGCATGAACATTGTACTTATTAATATGAGTTTCTAAGTCACAGCCATCATAACAAGTCACTCGTGATACAAATCACGTTCTTCATCATCATGGTCACAAATGCAGTCACAAATCACGATTCACAATCATGTCACGAATCACATAATTTTTTTTTACTAGTTACTTGTATGTATTGTAAGCATGTTTTGTAGTATCTCTCCAGGCTTCACCACCTCACCATTGTACTCATTAATGAGCGTTTTTAAGTCAGGGAGTTTGTACTACAGCTCATCGGGGAAGTACAGCTGTAGTCATTCGCATTCCCAGTACAGTTCCATATTGGTTGTCTCACACCGTTAACATCGAATCACATTCTTCATCATCACGGTCACAAATGCAGTCACAAATCACCATTTATGATCACGTCATGAATCACAACATTAAGTTTTTATTAGTTACTTGGATGTATTGTAAGCATGCTTTGTAGTATCTCTCTAGGCTTCAACACTCCACCATTGTACTCATTAATAAGCATTTTCAAGTTGGGGAGTTTTGTGCTACAGCTCATCGGGGAAGTACAGCCATAGGCATTTGAGTTCCTTCCCATGCAGCATGTGAGTTACAGTACTGTAAGTAGTGGTGGGTGAAGTATCCCCAATTCGCTCTGTGAAGTGATTCACTGAGTAACTTAGAACCCACAGAGAACTCCACAATGTGAAGCAGAGTACTTCACTTCATAATGAAGAATGCAAAGTCCATTGAAACCAATGACTTTACATTATTCTGCCTTCCCCAAACCACTTCTCCACCAATTTTAAGGTGAAGTATATTGAAATCAATGTAATTTGCCTCACTTTGCCCTGTAATTGAGCTCTAAATGAAATTTTGCAGTTATTCATGGGATTGCAGGTCACGTGGGCTCTAGATTGTTCGGTACAGCCTCAGTTCTGGCATGGGTAGTGTGTGTGTGTGTGTGTGTGTGTGTGTGTGTGTGTGTGTGTGTGTTGCGCAGTGGTAGCTGTAGACAGTTTGCTCTCAGAGCTCTGCAATTCAAAATCTCTAAAAACTGTTTAAAACACCTTTTTAAGTAATATTTTTGCTCAAAATTTAACACATCAATTGTAGGAAACCCTTCTGTGCTCGTATCATCGAGTGTTTATTACTGTGTGTGGATTTCTAATGTTAATTTAGAACAGTCAGTCTGTGTACTGTGAAGTGTGCTTTGGGGGTGGGGTGTATTTGTGGTGTAGGTAGATTAACTGTGAGAAAAAAGGCAGTCTTTCTGTTTTGTGGTTAATAAGTTTTATTAATTTGACTTATTAAGATGATACAAACATTAAAACAGTCAAATACATTGCAAAGATCTTACAGACTGTTACATATGTCTGTAGAAGCAGAGAATGGAACATGCTGGCCAAATAGTAATGAACTGAATATACTAGCCAGGTAAGCAGTAGGATAATACTCTGTGCCTTGATGTACAACACCTATCCAGCTGGAAATTAACTTTGAAAGTATTAGCAGTTGGTGCCTTGCATTATAGCTAACTCATACAAACATATCTTACCTGGCCCCATCCTGCTAGTTTCTGCAGTATTTGACAAAGCATCAGAAATTATGAGAGGTCGAGGGCCTCTGTCCTCTACTTTATGCCTACAAAATACAAGAGATCACACACACAAAGCAAACGGGTCTTCACTGTCAGAGAAGATACTATCCTTTACTGATATTATACCATGTCATCCATAAAGCAGGGTCCCCTATAACTCAATAACAATCTCTACAGCACTTGCTCCTAAATGCACCATGAGAGGAGACCATTATGGTAGCATGGTTGATCCTGTTCAGCCGATTCCCTCCCTAGGTTTCAAAAACAGAAGGAAGGGAGTCCTGAGGGCAGTATATTTAAAGACGGTATTGGTCACAGTATGTGATATCCTGACCAAGTTGGCAACTTGAGCCATGGAGGTATGTACCTCCCCCAGGGAGGGGATCATCTGGGACCACCATTTACAGTAGGAGTCTTTTAACCTGCATACTGAGTGTCAGAAGTAGTTTCAACTCGGAGAGACGAAGGTGCAGGGCTGGGGTCTGGAGTCCTAATAAGAGCAACTCAGGGGACTTCCTAAGTATTTTGGACCCCATCTCACAGGTAGCCTGCCATAGGGGCTGGATCAGCCTGCAGGACCAAAGTATATCGAACAGGTCACCTGGGAGTTCCTGACACCTCCAACACAGGTCAGACTGAGCCAGCTTTGCCTTGGCGACGACTATAGGAGTTCTGTACCAGGAGTGAATTATCTTGTTCTGTATTAATTGACTACTGGTGTCAGTATATGCCCCATGAGCTAGTTTTAGGCAATACTTCCCCTCCAGGTTTGTAAAAGGGGCATGCAGTGCTTTCTCCCATTTATACTTGCATTCCTCTGCTTGGGATGGGATGGTGCTCCAAATCGCCGCATATACCCGGCTTGACTGTCCTCTCTCTAGGGCCAGCCATGACTCAGCCTGGGAGATTTGTTGCTCTTGGTGCTGCTTATGCCTGTACATAAGGATGGTGCTTCTTATTTGGAGGAATCACCTGAAGTCTTTGGGAGAGATCCCATAAGAACTCCACAGGCCCTCAAATGAATTAAGGGTATCTGTTCCAGGAATGAGCATATCTCAAAGCAATGAGATACCACCATGTTCCCATGAGGACCATGCAATTGGTTATTTATTGTTGGTAATCTCATTATTTCCCCATAGTGGGGTAAGTCTTAGGGGAGATGGGGAGGCACCCAACTTCTTATGCACCTTGGCCCAATATTCCAGAGAGTGACCCATAGTAGGATGAGAGCGAGTGCCCTTAGGAGGATGGTTAAACAACAATATTACCAAGTGAGTACACTGACATTCCTCTCTCTGCATATCCAGCCACTGGGGAGCATTGTGTTCAGGAAAAAGGAACCATTTTAATGTCTGAGCCAGCTGAAAGGTCCATTTATACCCCTCTAACCATGGAAGGCCCCAGCCCCCTTCTGACCAATAAGCTCTGAGCTTATTTCTACTGTACCTAGGTTTCTTACTCTCCCACAAAAAAGGATCCCAGCAGGGAGTCTAATTTAGTAAACCAATAATCAGGTATTTTCAAAGGAATGTGGGAGAGAAGATACATAATTTTTGGTGCTGTGACCATTTTAATTGCAGATATTTTACCTACAAGCAACAGTTGAAGAGATTTCCATCTGTCCAGTTCTGTATGAATGGACGGCAAAAAGTGGTTTCATATTCAGGTCCCAGATTTTATGCAGATTAGGAAAGACAGTAATGCCCAAGTAGGTAATCCCCTCTGGGGCCCATCGAAGCCCATGCTGAGTAACCATTTGAGAGGTACACTTAGAGTTTAAAGGTAGGACCTACATCTTGGCCTGGTTAATCTTGAGCCCTGAAAATGTAGAGAAATCTGACAAGGTGGACAGTAGGGGAGGGAGGGAGGAGACGATATTGGCTATAGGAAGCAACAGATCATCTGCATACATAAGAGTAGGGTACGCCCTTGTTCCCACCTGGACCCCAGGAATTAGAGGATTTTGCCTAATAGCAGCTGCCAGGGGTTCTTTTGCCAATACCAAAAGTAGTTGGGAAAGTGGGCAGCCCTGATAGGTACCCCTACCCAGTATGAATGTGGGAGACAGCATCGTATTGGTGAGTATCCGTGCAGCTGGGGATGAATATATTGCCCCAATCCAAGCCCGAAACCCTGCCCCCAAGCTCATAGTGCAAAGTACTTGTTGGACATAGTCCCACTCCAGGGAATCAAAGGCCTTTTTGAAATCTATTGCAATGGCAGCAGCAGGGGAAGATAATGTTTGGGCCTTATGGATTAAATTTACCAACGCTCTAATATGGTCCGCGATAAAGCAGCCCTTAACAAAGCCTACTTGGGATGGGTGGATCAAACTGGGAAGGAGAGGATTAAGTCTATTAGCTAGTATCTTAGCTAGCACCTTGCTATCAGCATTCAATAATGAAATAGGGTGGTAGCTGAATGCTTTAAGAGGGTCTTTACCTTTTTTTGGTAGGATAGTAATAGTCGCCTCCCTAAGAGATGACAGGAGAGACCCTGTTTGCAATGACTCAGTAAATACTTGTTTCAATACCGGAGAGATTATGGGATGCAACAGCTGCCATACTTCAATAGGAAAACCATCCCCTCCTGGGTCCTTTCCCTTTTTAAGGGAGAGGATGGTGTCTGCCACCTCCTGGGTTGAGATCGTGGCATCTAGGGCATTCGCTTGGGCTTCTGAGATTTTGGGGAGATGTAGGGACTCCAGAAATGGGCGGATCCCCTGAGGGTTTGGGGCTCTGGAGGATTTATATAACGAGGAGTAAAAATCCATCATTATTTGATTAATACCTTGTGCCGAGGTCTGGGTCCTACCCCCATATCCTCTAAAGCTGCTATATGCCTTTCAGCTTGCTGCTTTTTGAGACGGTATGCCAGCAGCTTACCCCCCTTTTCTCCCCCTTTCCAATATTTATGCTTGAGTCTAATGATTGAAATCTCTGCCTTTCTAGAGACCAGCTCGTTCACTTGCATCTTCAGAGAGGTGACCTTGTGACCTTCCTCTGACCTAAGGGAAGGGACATGAAGGGCTATAAAAGTAGGCTTCACTTCTTAGAGTTCTCGTTCAAGTCCCCTCAAATGTTGTTCCCTCCTCTTTCCGCACCAGCTCGCATACCCTATTATCACCCCTCTTAGAGTAGCTTTGAATGCTTACCATGTGGTACCCACAGAGGTTTCTGCTATGAGGCTATGCCGAAAAAATTCCATTGCTTCCCTTTGAAGCCAAGGGGGAAAGTCTGGGTCACGAAGTAGCAATGGGTCCAGCCTCCATGCCGGAGACTTGGGGGGGCCCATATGAATGCAAGATGCACAGGGGCATGATCCGAGATAACTAAGGGATGAATAAGGGTATTAACAGTGTTACTAGTAATAGCAATAGAGGTGAGCCAGAAGTCTATTCTACTAAGAAAACTAGGTACTGGGGAATGAAAGGTGTAGTCCCACTGGGAGGAGTGAAATATTCTCCAGATGTCCGTAAGGGCCAAATCTTGTTGTAATTGAGCCACTTCCATTACAGCCCTGGAGTGTGGCTCAGTATTGGAAGGGGATCTATCTATGAAAGGGTCCAGAGTAAGATTAAAATCACCCCCTATCAAAATAGGGGTGTGTTCTGGAGCTATGGATCCCAGCACCTGGGCCAACTTGTGAAAGAAGGAGGGTGAGTCCTCATTCAGAGCGTATATGTTATCCAGGATCAGAGGTCCCTCCCCAGTATCCATGAGTACCATCACCCATCTACCCTTAGGGTCTCTCACTTGTCTCTGCAATTTCCATTGTAGTTGCTTGTGAAGCAGAATCGCCACCCCTCTCTTTCTAGAGGAGGCCGAGGCATGAATGACCTGACCTACCCACTCCCTCTTCAGTCTCTCAGGATCCCCCCCCAGTAAGTCTGGTCTCCTGCAGGAAGGCGACCATCACTCCCAGTCTCTTAAGGTGGCCCAAAACTTGCTTCCTCTTGTTTGGGGTGTTAAGCCCTCTGACGTTCCATGTCAGACAAGTGATATCACCTGTTAGTAATAGGGAACAAATATTTAATTAAGAGATATATTAAGAACAACCAGCAGATAGGGGGTGAGGGCAGCCCAACCAGAAGAGGCACATTTCTATAGAGCACCACCAGATATGGAGAGAGTGGGTAAAGCCCATATACCCTGCCCCATCAGATGACCTTATACTAACAAATAACGAAACATCTGCGTGCGTCTCTTGTGAAACAAACATACATAAACACATTAACAAACTGTATACATTGTGCACAGTGTACCATGCAATTTGGGGATATAGAGGCATCTCTTAGGCCACAGAGCCATGCTGTAGGCCAGCCCATATTCTCATGGTGTTATCAAGTGGTATCCATCCTTCCTTAGCACTATGGTGAGTGTAGGGGGGTTCCCCCCTGAGAGACTCAAGCAACCCAATAAGAAGGTTGTACCACGTGGCTCATTGAAACCCCAGAGGGTTAAGAGAGCTGCTCCAGTGGTGTAACTCAGAAGCTGGGGTAGTTAAAGGGGGACTACACAATGCTTCTAATGAGGTGGGAGTTTGCAGAAAAGAAAGTTGGGGGGAACTGCCCACTATTTTGGCAAGCCTAGGGTTATTGCTGATGGGTGCCAATGTGTTCTCACAATAAAAATCTTGGTGAGGTCAGACTCATCACACCTATGAAGAGTGTACTGTAAACCACCCAATGTGGGGTCTGGGAGGTCTCCCTTGATAGAAAATAATAATGAAAAAAAAAACATACCAGGGGCACAGGCCTGTGCCATTCACCACTTAGGGCCTCACGTAAAACACATCCTGGCTAACCATTCAGCACAACAGTTTATGCATGCTGTCAAATACTTTCATATTATAAGACACAGCTTCCCAGCGGACCTCACTCACCCCCATACAAGTAAGCAAGGTAGAACACACAAAAGTTCTGCTGTTTAATCAGATGGTATAAAAAAGGCCTTCTTTGCATCTAGACATGTCTGGACCTTTGATCAGGATGTCCACTGAGAGCTTGTTGGTAGGCCTTGTTGAATCCCTCCCAGTATAGGAGTGAGGTATCTTCTCTGTCTTATGGCAGTGCAAGTCGGGGGTCAAGGTTGGGGTGAAAAGGGGCTCTAAAGTTCCCTTACATGGGTAACATGGAGAAAGGGTAGCAGATGGGTCAGCCAAGGAGATTGTCCACTGACAATCAATTTAGACACCCCAAACTCACCCCATACCTATAACTCCCCGGGGGATTAAAAGAACAGGAATTGAAAGAAAATAGAAGCATGACTACTTATCTGACCACGCCAGTGGGTTTTCTCTGATTGATTGCCCTGGAGATGTAGAGTACTCAGGACGGTCCACACTGAAGATGAGATCTCTGCTGGTAGTGGAGGACTCCCTTGTAGGCTTTGGTGGACGCTGCCCTCCGTTATCTGTAGCTCCATTTTTGCAGTTGGTGAGGAGCTGCTGACAGGGACAGGTATCTGGGCTGCAACATAGGAGTAGGCCTGCCTTCCACAGTCGAATCCACAATGCCTGGGTGTGATCCAGAGAGCTGGGGCATAAAGCTTTATATCTGTTAGTGGTGTGGTAGGCCTGTAATGGATCTGGAGCAACAGTGTCCATGCTTGTGGCCTCCTCTGTGTCGTCTTGCCCTCCTTCCGAAGGATGCTCCTGGCGGCTGTGTTTTTTTGAGGATTGTCTCTTTTGATGTGCTTTTGGGTGGAGTTCCCAGTGTTGCTTCCTGAGGTCTTGCCAAACTGCAGGCCTGCTCACTGATGGAGAGGAGTGAGTGGCAATCCAATCCATCAGTAGCAGTTTTTGCTGAAGGGGCTGCCCTGGGTAATGGTGGTGAATTCTTGTGGCCAGTTACGCCGAAAAAAATACATGAGTGGTTCAGGAGATTCAAAACTGTTCAGGACCCCATTATGCACAACCCGCATCATGGCTGAGTAACGCAAGGAGAAGGACAGTCCAATACTGTGCATTTTATGCCTTGCCTCAGAGAATGCTCGGCGTTTGTCCGACAGATCCTTAGAGAAGTCCTGAAAGATGTGGATCCTAATCGATCTCCACACTACATGCTGTAACTCATGTGCTCTAGTTAGGACTTTCTCTTTGTCCCTAAAATCAATAAATCAGGCTATGATAGGTCATGGTCTGTTCTGGGCCTGAGACGTGGGGGCTAATGTACGGTGTGCACGTTCCACTCGGAGCGGTATCAATGGGTCCAACTGCAGTATTTCAGCGATGGCTAATTGTAGAAATCCCTCAGCATCTTTGCCTTCTACATGCTCAGGGAAGCTCAGGAAGTGAAGATTATTATGGTGACCTCGATTCTCGAGGTCATCCATCTTACTGCGCAACATCTGTATGGTGCGTTGTTGATCTCTTAATTCTGGCCTAAAGTTCTGAACATGAACCTCCATTGCCGAGACCTGCTGTTCGGTATGCAGCATCCTGGCTTCTAAATTTTGAACCACTTGGATGTTTCCATTAGTTGCCACAGTGACTTGTGCCATCTGGGCCATAAGTTGGCCGAACATCGCCTCAACTGATGATTGCTCCCAGGTTTGGGGCAAGTGGCCTTCAGCCATATTTTCAGGCCTACCTTGTCCAGGAGACTCTACAGTAAAATAGCAATTTCCACACAGCAAATGAAGGCTTTTTGTATCAATGAAACTAAATTAGTGCAGCTTGAGTATTACCCCACAAGTTACAGTAGAGTGAGGATATAATACCAGCTGGTAGAAAAAGGATTTTAAAGGATATTTCCCTCTGGGTTGTGGAGCTGATCTTTAAACTGCCATCCTATTTAGCTCCCCTAGTGGCTACCAGTATTTCTGTTTTGGTTATATTTTTCTTGAATAACTGTGTTAGTGTACACACTGATGTTTTCAGTAATTCTTGACATTTTTCTGCTGATTGTGTGGTGCAGCAGTGTACAGTTTGTCTGTTTAAAGCATTTGGTTATATTACTAAAGGTTTCAATTTGCTACGCATTACTTTAGTGTGCATGTGAGTATGTGTGCAATGTCTGCCATTAAATCAGATACCTTTTATTGTGTTACAGAGTAACTGCAGCAGTGTGAATCTGCTATCCACTGTACCTGCATGAATTTTTTGTACTACGTTGTGGTATCTTTACCGGTAGTGGATTGTTGCTGTCGTGCACAAATTCCTCAACTGGCAAAATGTATTCCTTTCCAGATTTGGATATGTGACTTATGAGCACTGGTTAGGTGTTGTTGTGCCTTTTTGCATGCATCCCTTGAGTGTGCAGAGCAATCTTAATCTGTCTGTGCATTTGCATAGCACCATTAATTCTGGGACACTGCATTTCTTGTTATGCTCTCATTTGACGTCGTCAGCACTGGGGAATTTTCTGGACACAAGGCAGTAGCATTTTGGGATGCACATTAATTCTGGTGACTCTGTGTGTGACTTGACCACTGCATGCATGACTGAGTGCGCCATTAATTCTCGGAGACTTTGCATTTCTTGTTACACTCTCATTTCACTTCATCAGCACTGGGGAGTTTTCTGGATACAAGACAGTAGCACTTTGGGGATGCACATTAATTCTGGTGACTGTGTGGGTGGGTGTTGCCAGTATTGTTGTCACTTCACCTTACTTTGCATTTAAGGCAGAATGACAAAGCGAAGTAATAATAACAAAGCGAAATGAGTCTTTCCTACGGGGCACTCCGTGTAGTGAAGTGCCAACGCAAAGTGGTCACTTCACGTTCACTTCAATGGTGGATTTTAAATTCGCTGCATCTCTATGTATAAAATCAAGGATATGTCCTAATTCCAGAACCGGAAGAGATAACCAAAGGGTTGTAAGAACATAATAGCCATAGGCAGTGCAAAGGACTTTCCTAGCTATGCTATGCTCGTCTGCTTCCTTAATGTGAGTAGAAAATAATTCACTAATATGAACACTTGCTAGGTCAATCCTCTTTACAATATCCTTAATATTGTAAATGTAAGTCACTCTTTATGAGCAAAACCATGTATACCATACAGTGGGGGGAGGGTATGATATTATATTTCATACTATCATGAACCTTTAACATATGTGCTTGAATAATGGCTATATCATCCTTATTTCAAATAGATGTTTCAGAGCTAAATAGGCCTGAGTGTAAACCTGTATTGTTGTTTTTTTTTTTTCAAATCAGTAATCAAAAACAACATGCCTAGTGCGTTTGGGTAGGTTTACTGTTATTAAATGTGCCAAGATATGAAAATCTTGTGTGTGTGTGTGGTGTCAGTCCCTGTATAGGAGGTCATTATTGACTACCTGGTATGCTGCCAGGGTATTCAATCACATCATTATTAAAAATAAATGTGGGAAATGTTTGTTGTGAAACATAAAACAAATCATTCCAAGTTCTAAAGGGTGAGATTTGAAAATCACTGTGTTGTGCATGAGCTGCACATTATTAACTATGGTACCTGGGTGAGAAGGGGCTATTGAACCACTGGATGGGTCAGCATTCTGTTTTTGGCACTCAGTATTAAGTGTCACAAATTATGGGGCATCATAGGGTAAAACCTTAAGGTCTAAAGGTTTTTATTGCCATATAAATTTTGGATGCAAAATTCCTGATTATCAATAAAATGTAAACAGGAGTGCAGATCAAGTCTAGCTTCTAGGATTGATCCAAAGCAATAATCATAACATTCAGTAGAGCATCACTACCCTTCTGGACAATGAACATGTCTTTTAGGACTTTAGTGTGAATTCCACACGATGCAATTAGATCATGTGGGCATGTGAGGTACTCTGCCTCAACAATCTGTTTAGGTTTAGGTCACTGGTTCTTATCTGCAATAGGATGTGCAGTTTGGGCTTGTAAGAAGACCCATACTTTTAAAAAGAATAATAAGCATAAAAACAAGTATCTCTCTCTCTCTCTCTCTGGAACCTAAAAGGAAAGAGAAAAGAAAACATACTTAGATTAGTACTATTTTGCCCATTGGGGTATGGAAAAGTATTAGTACTATCTCCTTTAAACAGGTTCATTTGATTGGCATGTTGCCATTTGTCAGTGACTGTTATTATGAGGCAGTCTGACTTGGTAGACTGTTGGACTGAGTTTGTTTAAGTGGGATAGGGCCTGTTTTTGGGCCTTGCCCATACATTGTGAAGCAAACAAGTGTACCTTTTGGATGTCTTGTTTGAGTTAGCATATTTATCTACTGATGCTCCATCAGTAGTGACAGTGCACAGGTCCAGAAGTAAATGTTCTGGGAGTCTCATGGACTATCCGGTCATTATTTTAAAATTGGGTACACTGTGTACCTGCAGAGGGTGTCCCTCTTATTGCCATAAGGAGTAAAGACAATAATGAATCCCAGTCCTTCGGGGGTTTTCTGAACAAGTTTGGATAACATAACTTTGATCTGCCTGTTAGCCCATTCCACCTGTCCTGATGACTGTGGGTGGTAAGGGATATGAAACTTTTGTTTTACCCATAACAAATCCAGAGTTTCCTGCATTACTTAGGCTACAAAGCCAGATCCCTGTAATCAGAATTTATCTTTAGGGGTAAATCCTACTTGGTAAATAGCTGGTTTTATTTATTTTATTTTATTTAAACAGCAGTTTGGAAAACCTTTGAGCCATAGGCTCATTTACAAAGGTACTTTGTCACAGTAAGACAAACGAAAATACACAGTATAACAGTACAACACATAAGTATAACAGTAACTTAAGATATAGATACAAACAAGCTGGTACAGGTAGGATTGATGCAAACAATACCAGAGTTATGTTGTCCTTAGCAGCTTAGTAATAAGCTTTGTCATAAAAGCATTGAGTACGGCTTTGACTAGTGGCAATTACAGCATCGGGTGTTAATAAGGTGGTTACGTAATGAAGTTTTGAAGCACGATATAGTTGGAGCTTCGGAGATGGAGGGGGGCAGTGTGTTGAATCAGGAGGGGGCCCTAAAGCTGAAGGCTCTTTGGCCGTGAGAGGTCCTAGCTCTAGGGATAACAAAAGAGGTTTTCCCAGAGGTCCGAGTATGAACTAGTGGGACAGAGTGGCGTATGGTGGTGGTCAATCCTGGTGGGGATAGCCCAAGGAGGGTCTTTTTTGTAAGGGTACAGGTCAGATATTTGAGGCGCTCGTCAAGATCAAGTACCAGCGCTTTAGCGTACAGTAGACAGGTGTGTGTCAGCCTAGGTGCTCCAGTAATTAACCTGCAGGCCTTATTCAGAGTAGTGCGAATTTTATGGAGTGCGGTCTGATCAGCAGCACCATACACCATCAGTCCATAGTCCACTAGGGACAGGATAGAGGAGGTGACTGAGAGTTGAAGAGCCTCTGGGGGAGGCAGTGTTTATACCGGTGTAAGATGCCCAATCAGATATTAGTGGCAGTGGCTAGGGCAGCGATGTGTCCATGGAAGGAGAGGGAGGGTTCAAAATGGATCCCTAGGTATTTATAGGAGCAAACTTGTTCGAGTGGGAAAGAGGACCCAGAGTGAATGAGGAGTTTGAAGTTGCAGGACTTGTTTTGGGGATGAGTGAAGAACATGGTTTTTGTTTTTTTAAGATTTATCACCAATCTATGTTCCTTGAACCAGCCCTCGGCTTCAGTGAAGGACTTCTGCAGCGAGTCCTGGAGGGCAATAGGGTTACGACTTGAGGCAAAGATGACTGCATCATCAGCGTACAATAGAATGTTCCACGAGCAAGAGCATGGAAGGGTGTTAAGGTAAAGGGAGAATAGTAAGGGGCCCAGAATGGAGCCCTGGGGAACCCCAAGTTTACCAAGACATTTGCAGTCACTTTGGCTGTGTTGCTTCATTAGGTTGGTGATCACTAGTGCAAGCTAGTTGTTCTCAGTGGTTGGCATAGGGCCAATGTAGTCAATCTGGATGTTGTTCCAGGGACCTGATTGCCTCTGGGGTAACAATGCATTTTTCCTATCTGGTACAGGATTGTTCTGTTCACAGATCAAACAGTTACCAATGTAGTGTTCTACATCATTTCTCATGTGTGGCTACAAGACAGAAGATTTTAATCTGTCTGGTGTTTTATTGACTCACTGGTGTCCACCAGTTGGAGTATTATGTTCTTGGTACACTAGATAAAATCTACCCTCAGATATTCAGAAACTTCCCATAACTTTTCATGAGTGTTACAGCACTGATGTTCCAAATGAGTAGGCCATCACTGGATAGATGAAGGTCATTTTTCACTTTCTTATAACGGCTATTTTTGAAGATATTCCTCAGTTCTTTTATTAATGAACTTATACACTGTGCTCAAATAAAGGTCCTTCTTATGGATTTAAACTGGTTAGGTTAGGGTTGTGATGTACATAAACAAGTCTCTATTTCACAGGGCTACTATAGAGTATTGGAAGTTTGTTTTCTTCCAAAGAAATTCAGTTGAGAGAGAAACAGACCCAATTAGAATCCATAATAATAAAACAAACAGTATCTGCAGTTTATAATTAGCTCAAGGTCCTTCCTAAACTACAGAACTTAACCATCTTGTGGAGTGCTGGTATCATGCTACATAAGGAAAACAAATTTTGTATTCATCTCTTAGCACAAGCGGTTTCACTCAAGGACTTATCAGCTCTCTAAACCATCCATAAACATTTGTGGCAATAAGGAGACTCCTTGCCTCATTGCTTTACTTTTTTTTTCCTTGCCAGGGGTGTTTTAACATTGCTTGTGAATCATGCATGTATGATGATGCACATTCTGTCATCACTGAAATGTAAAATAATTTCAAACCCTGCTACCTGACCCTCGTTGGTATGTGTGGCTGAGTCATCAGTCAAAACATGACACACAGTGGTGTTTTTTAACACTTTCTGAAGGTTTGTCAGAAAGAGCCCTGGGACAGGTAGGCCAGGGGGTTGGAGTGAACAATCATGGGTCTCTCCTGCAAATTGTAGGCCATGGGCCAACAAGGATGGAGTTTTGATAGGAAGGGCAGTGATGTCATGATCCTGTAAAATGAGAGACCTGTGTGCAAGTCTGCAATTGGATGCAGAGTCATCTTTTACTCTGTCTGACAACAGAAAGTTAGTTGGCAAATGAATGGAATGCAGCACAATGAGTGCATATCTAATGATGTACATAAAGTATCTCACTGCCCAATATGTAGCCAAAAGATTCCTTTCACAAAGGATGCATTTTAGCTCCACTGGGGTGAGCATCTGGGATGCATAAGCAATGGGTCTGATGTGTCCGTTGTATTTTTGGGCTATATATGATGTAGCAGTTTCAATATAACCTAAAACTGTTTTAGATTAACCAATGCTGGGACCATGGTCAGTGATCCCAAAAGAAAAGACAATGATATCAGTATTAGGATACCTTGCACCTTCTTACCAGAAGTGCCTGCTATTGTTTCTGCTGAGGATAACCCAGACTGTTTCTGACTTGTGTCTGCTATTGCATATGCTGGGAATAGCCCAGACTGTTCCTAGCTTGGCCAGCTATTGCAGCCACAGTATGGGATGATCGAGGTGTCACTCGTGGAGGGGTTCTGCATCATGTGCTGGCAGTGCTGGCACTATCAGGGGTACTTGCACAGTAGAGAAAAGTGGTGTACAAGTTGCACATAGTTCTCTAGTAATGGATTGTGATGCTGTAGCCATCAGGGGTGGAGAACATAGTACTGAAACGGCTGTCAACACAGGTTCAGAAATCAAACCTGTAACCCTCCCTCCAACGTGGCCTGTGATGCTAAAAATATCACAGCCATGGGGCTCTCAGAATCAGGGTTGTCCACTCCCCCATCAAATGTAAAGTGGGTTTCCCCACCGAAAGGGTGCTAGATGGTAGCAACATTGTTTTTAATGTTACAGCTTAAAGTATTAATGCACTGCATAGGAAAAGCAGTACATTCAGTCTTCTCAGGGAAAGCTGATGCTAAATTGCGTAGGGAAGAATCACAAAATTTCATGTAATTAACTGTAATGTGTTCCTTAACTAAGGACACTCTAGTATAGTCTACATTGCTAGCAGCAGCTGCTTCTTCTACAGCATCAGACACTGACTTCATGACAGATTGCATACCAGCCTCATTTAAAAGTACATCAGCATCATTTTTAATGAGATTCTTCTGTCCCTCAGAAACACTAGTCTTACTGATAACATTATTAATTATGGCAAAAATCTCCGGTATGTATTGTTTGGTTATGACAACAATCACAGGTCCCTGTGACTGCATGATCCAACCTCCATATTGTGATGGTCAACCATTTTGGATTACCTCATAGGCATCTTGGGTTACTGTGTTATGACCATCATCACATGACCATAAGCGGCCAACTTTGGGATGGTATGGGGATGCAACCTGATGACTTGTGTGTCCACCATTTTGAGACTCTAACAATTCTCCATTTTGTGAATCACAGAAAACGAGTGGCTAGAATTTGTTCTAGTCCACCCCAAAGCATACTGTGTGTGTTCAAAATCAAACTCTTTAACATGAGAAGAGGCAAGGTCTTTGGGCATTAGGTTAGTATGCCCTGCCAATACCTCTTGCTGATGGTGCAAGTTCACCATTTCTTTTTGCAATTTATATGATAAACCTCAGATCTGGTATCACGCACATCATGCATGACCTGTTTTTCCAAGTTTCTATACACAGTGGTAAGTTGGGCATTTTCCTCACTCTTACATTCCAGCTCCTCAAAAACATGAGCAAGCACACTGTGAAGTAATCTAACTTCAGCCTGCAAGACTTTCTCATAGTGTAAAACTAGTCTGTTTTCCAGAGAAGCTTTATCACATTTGATATTCAAAGCATACATTTTAAGTTTACTGTTTTCATAACTACTTAGTAATGAATCACACTGTTTAGTCAAGGTCCTTTTTTGAAATAACAGCTCATTGACATTCTCAGCAGACTTGGCATTAAGCACACTCATCTTTTGTCTGTATGCAGTGATGCCCTGGGGCAAAATGGAACCTAGAACGTGGTCCACCATAAGACCCCCCATAAGACCCCTGGAAGCCCTAGGCAAAGGGTATTGCAGTAGTCCAGGAGAGAGGACACAAAGGCATGGACCATCTCAACAGGGAAAGGACTATCAGTGGAGCCCCAAGTGAGAACTCCACTGTGCAGTGATCAGACCAAGTGACTGGATCAATCCTGAGGTCAGTGACCTCAAGACCCAGTGAGAATACAATTCTAAGGCATAGCCGTGGTGGTGAGTAGCATAAGCAACTGCTTGTGCAAGCACCAGTGATGTCTTTATCCAGAGGAATTCATGTCCTAAATGCAAGAGTTCATCATCAATCCAGGGGTTGAAGTAAACCAGAATCAGCCATCTGGGTGACTCCAGCACCCTGTCAGCAACAAAGTATGCATCTTCCTGCAGGACTTCTCCCCTGTGCCCAGGGGAATGGTTGATAAAGAGAATCCTGCACCCTGCATCAGGACCCCCCCCATGCACAGTCAGACATTCAAATGATGAGGTAAATCCCAGTGAGTGCATGGTGCCACCAAAACTGCTATTAGGGTAGAGAGTGATGGTTAACAGAGGGCTGATCCTTCTCGTTGACTTCAACATGGTCTGACCTTCCCCCTCCTCAAAGCCCACCCTCCTTAAGATCAAATTGTTGAACCTCACTCAAATGGTTTCTGAACCAACCCACCTTAATACACATTACCCTAACAACTCCTTCTAGACTGGGTACTTTCATCATATCCCTTCATATCACTGCAGTTGGCATCCCTCTGGATGCCCTCAGTGATCATTTGGTTTACGCTGCCACCACCGCAACTTCTCTCTCAAGACTTGGAATTCTTCTAAACTCATTCTGTCATGTTGCTTTCTGCTCCCCTCAATTTACTCACCACTGCCTCCTTTATTCCTCTCTCTATCCCACTCCCCTTCCCCACAGGAGGTTGGTTCACTGTCTTTCCCTCATTGCCAAATACTGGTTTGGGTCTCTCCCTCCCTACCTCCCCTCCTGCCTATCATCTGTCAACCCCTCAGACTACTCCTTATGTTCCAGGGATTCTCACTCTTTCTCCCTTCCACACCCTCGTTCTACATCAGGTCAATCAGCTTTTTCATACCGCCTCCCCTTCCTCTGTAATCAGCTCTCCTCAGACCACTGTCACTCCTCCTCACTCTCTACCATCAAATGCCTCCTCCATCTAGTCCCAATTAACCAATTCTTGTGCCCATCCTCCTCTCTTGCCCCATTTCAACCCCCACAGCCCCTTCCCTCCTCCTGCCCCCTAGCTCTTCTCCCTAACTCAATTCAGTTTTGTTATGCTGACAGGAAGGTTTGTACTTGCTTAGACTACCTGTCATATAAATTTAAGATGTCTTATAATGCTACATTTGGTTTACATTGGTGAAATATATTTCTTTTTGTTGTACTGCTCTGATTTTTTTATCCCATGTGTGCTTCTTCCCTGTCTCTCCACAATCGCACATGGAAACGAGATATGGGTCAGTGTGCCTTTCTGGGTTAACAAGTTAAACAAAAAATAAATAAATAAATAAAAATAGTCCAAAAGGGGTGCAGAAAATGTGCAGAGACCTGAGAAAACTCAAGGAGCAGTCAAAGATATGGCAGTTGCGTTTCAGTGCAAAACACTTCACAATCATGCACCTAGGGCATGGAAACCCAGAGGTGGAGTATAAAATTGGGCCAAGAGGTATTGATGGTCACTAAACTGGAAAGGGACCTTGGGTAAGTCATACTGGATGATCTCAAGGTGGCAAAACAATGTGACAAGGGAGTAGGTGGGGTAATGGAATGCTGGGACGCATAGGAAGGAGTATCACCAGCACAAGAAGAGAGGTGGTGATGCCACTATAGAGATTGCTGGTGAAACCCCACCTAGAGTACTGTGTGCAGTTCTCGAGACCACATTTTAGAAGGTCATGGACAAGGTAGAGGCTGTCCAGAGGACAACAACTGAAATGGTGCTGGGGCTACATCAAAAATACTGTGAGTAGAGACAGAGAGATCCCAATATTTGCACTCTGGAAGAGATCAGGGAGAAGGGTGACATGATAGAGATCTATAAATACTTCATAGGGCTGAGTAAGGTAAAGAAGAGGCATATTTTTTTTAATTCAAAGTTTATTGATACATTTTCCACAATAACAGGCAGTTACAATGAAAATGAGATAGACATACAGACTCAATGTAAAGGGGTAACTTCCCAACCCACTCATCCCTCCCCTTACTGTAGTAACCAAACCTAGTGTCTGGTAAGTGCCAAGCTCTTTACCTAAGAACCTACATGGCTGTGTAACCTAAGACATGCTTAAGACTGAGCCAGTGAAATTAGAGAGTGAAGGGAATCGCAAATTTTGGTATATGCTGCCAATCTATTATGAAGACTGGCAATCGCTTTTTCTGTACTTAGATTAGACAGGATTTCATTTACCCATTCTTGGTAAGATGGGGAGGACTTGTCTTTCCAGTGACGTAAAATAAGCTTCTTAGCCGATAAAGCAATCATGGAAATATGAAACTTTCTTACTTTAACTCTAACAGAAGACAGGTCTCCTAAATGGCAAATATCAGGAGTAAAATACTCATGAAGGCCCAGTAAAGGGTCCAGGGAAGTCTTAATTGAATCCCATAAGAGGGAAACTTTAGGGCAAGACCAGAACATGTGAAGAAGTGTTCTTTCCTCCTGCAAACACTTATTACATATATTGGAATTCAAAAAATCCATTTATGTAGTTTAACCAGAGTGGAATATAGATTATGGAAAATATGATATTGCATAAGATGCAGTCTGTCTTGAGAAATATATTTATGACAGAATCTCCACAGGGATTGCCAATCTGGATGGTACTGAGGGAGGATAGAGTTCCAGAATCTTGTGGGTCCAAAGGAACCCCCATATCTCTTGTGAAACAAAACCTTATATAATTTAGATATTACACCTGAAGATCCAATAAGTGAAGAAACCTCAGGTATCAGGGCTGTGATGGTCTGGGAGGGGGCAGGGGATATTACCAAAATTTATTGTAAGTAAGTGCCTTAATTGTATAGCTTTGAAGTGAGAGGGAGCCAGAATATGAAATTTCCTGATAATATCTCCCACTGACAACCATTGCCCATCTTCATCTATGAGAGAGAGAAGTATCCCATCCCCCAATTGGGACAACCATTGACGGGGAATATGGTTCTTATTAATAGTAAAAGATGGGGAATTCCAGATAGACTGGGCCAAGTCCCAGTGGGGAGAATATTTCAAAAATGAACACAGTTGTGCATAAACCTTTAAAGAGGTAAATACTGTAGGGCATTCCTCAGTCATACGAACCTGGGAGATTTTAAGATAGAATAAGGTAAGGGGGTCCAGATTCTTGGACTTAATTACATCCAATTCAATTCTAAGCCAAGCCGGTTGCTCTTTTTCTGGGCCGGGAGATACCCATCTCAGACATTTTACTAGATGACTGGCCCAATAGTATATAGCCAGATAGGGAATCCATAAACCCCCCTCTAGTTTTGGAGCTGCCAATTTTTAATAAGCCAATTGAGGATACCTATCGGCCCAAATAAATCTAGTGAATATACCATGTAACTTTTTAAACCAGAGTAGTGGAATGAAAGTATTGAGAAGAGATAAAGGGTAAAATATTCTAGGAAATATATTCATCTTAATTATGTTGATCCAGCCCCAAATGGGAAGTTTGGACCATCTCTCGAGATCATGAGTTATCAACTGTGAGAGGGATTCCAGATTTTCCCTAAACCATGTTAGGGGGTTACGAGATAGTTTAATGCCCAAGTATTTAAATGACTTGGGAGTTCAGCATAAGCCTAGGGGACTAATATCATTTTTGAATACCTTATTGTTTAATGGGAAAAATAAGGATTTGCTAGCTTTCAGTTTGTAGTTGGACAGGTCACTAAATCTTGCTATTTCACTCAACAAGGCCGGTACAGAAGATACCGGATGAGATAAATGTATCAACAAGTCATCTGCATATGCAGTGACTTTAATTTCATGGTGCCCAACCCAAATGCCTTGTATGGAAACATTATTGAGAATATTTTGGATGAGAGGTTCCGGATATAAATTGAACAACAGAGGAAACAAGGGATATCCTTGTCTAGTCCCTGAATGGAGTGAAAAAGGTTTAGAGAAGGCCCCATTCCCAGAGATTCTTGCTGTAGGAGTTTGATATAGTGTAGCAATCCAGGATATAAATACAGAAGGGAATTGAAAAGCTTCAAGAACTCGAAACAAAAAGTTCCAATTCACTCGATAAAATGCTTTCTTGGCATCCAGGGAGACCAGTCCTGCAGGGAACTCGGCATCCCTGGTAGCTGAGAAAACATGAGATAGGGTAGGCAAGTGATCAGATGATGAACGCCCTTTCATAAATCCTACCTGGTTTATACCTATTAATTCAGGGAGAACTACCGTTACCCTATTGGCTAGTATCTTCGAGAGAATTTTAATATCCTGATTTAGAAGGGAAATAGGTCTGTAGCTCTGAACAAGCTCAGGATCTTTATCTGGTTTGGGGAGAAGAACAATCAAGGCCTCAAAAAGGTGAGGATCAGCCTCTGCTCCAGTTAGAATATATTGAAATAAATGACAAAGTACTGGTAATAAAAGATCCCAAAAAACTTTGTAAAATAACGAGGAGAATCGGTCAGGGCCTGGGCTTTGTCTGCAGGCAATCCACTAATAACCTCAGCAATTTCCTCCTGTGATGTAGGAGTAACCAGAAAACCCTTGTGTCACTCTGAGCGGGAGGGCAAATGGGAATCCCTCAGATAACTCTCCGTACTCCCAGGACAAGGAGGATACTGCATGTCACTGTATAAACTTGCATAATATAGGGCAAATTCTTGCACTATTTCAGTAGGAGATACTTTCAGGGACCCACCTGCCATTGCCCTGATTGGAGGGATAAATCTCACCGATTCTTGTTGCTTAATACTCAATGCCAGTAGGCACCCCGCCTTTTCTGCCTGGTCCGTGTAACTAGCTCTTGTATGAATAATAGCTAATTCCGCTTTTTCCCGAAGTAGCTCTAAATATCTATCTTTCAATACTAGGAGTTTCCTCTTGTCTTCTTCAGGGGCATTAGCAGAAACATTATTTTCAAGTGACTTAATTTGTGACAGTAATGATATTAATTCCTTCTTCTGTGCCCTTTTTCTACCCACCGCCATACTAATAAGGATCCCTCTCATGAAAGTCTTAAAGGCCCCCACAAAATATCCGGCTTTGTACTATCTAAAGGGTTGGATAAAAAAAAGGATTCAATTTGCTCTCTTATGAGCTTGCAATATTTAACATCTTTAAGAAGTTGTTCATTAAATTTCCATCTGGTTTCCCTGTTAGGTAAATTAAGGAATGCCAGTTTGTACAACACCAGTGAATGATCGGAGACAGGGCCAGGTTGAATCAAGGAAGTCTTAACCCCAGGTAGGAGAACCTGAGAAATAAATATGTAATCAATGCGGGACTGTGAGCTGTGCACCATTGACCTGAAGGTAAACTCCCTAGAATCAGGGTGCAAGACACGCCAGACATCGCAGAGCCCGCACTGTTCCATTAGGTATTTGAAAGCCCTCTGCCCTGGAGTGACCACTCCCAGTCCACTACCTGACCTGTCAAGATTAGAATCTACAACTTGATTAAAGTCACCCCCCAAAATAATCCTGATGGGAAGCATTGGAAGAATAACAGATATGAGTCTCATAAAAAACCCTGGGTCATCTATATTAGGGCCATATATACTACCAAGTAAAAGTGGAACTGACCAGAGAGTGCCTTTAACTAGAATAAACCTTCCCTCAGGATCTTTAATGACCTGTGTAGAAACAAAAGGAAGCACCCCTGTTGATCATAAGCATGACCCCACAACTGTTAGTAGATCCCTGGGCATTATAGACCAGGCTCACCTGTTGTCTCCTTAACTGTGAAGCTTCATTTTCTAATAAATGAGATTCCTGTAGGAAAGTTATCTGAGAATGTAATAAGCTTAAATGTTTAAGAACCTGATATTGTTTGTGTTTTTCCCTGATCCCCTTAACATTCCAAGTCGCAAAAGTCACTTCTTTGGCCATCTGATAATGGTAGTAAGGCTTAATGTACTCAGCCCAGCACTCGGGATATATAATGCATAAAACCTTACTCCCACGGTTACTGCAGTAAAGCCCTCCCTCTTCCCTAACCCCCCACAATTAACCCATTCCCTTCCCCCAACTACCCCCATACCTCCTAACAAAACTCCGAATCCCTCACCCTCCACCCAACCCCCTACACTGCCACAAGCAACGTTCAGCACAGTACTGGTTCTTTTCCTCCATCTCCCACCTCCCGATAATGCACCTCTGCTAATGGCAACAAAACATACATTCCAAAGTAATTATTTGAAAAAGCAAACAATGTTAATTACCCCCAACAAATTAGGGAACGGCCTTGGGCTTCCAATGCCACACACACCTATGTGTTAGCATGATAGTGAACTGATAAACAAAGTGTACTGCCAGAGCCCTGAGCATGCCAGATAACCTTGGAAACCAGAATGAAACAGAGAATAAAAATTGAGATCAACCATGCCTCATGGATCAGCTATGCAGAAACTAGAACCAGATTGGGAGCCTAATGAAGGGGAATAACCTTTTCCACAGAATGAGAGCAAAGATCGGGAAAAACCTTGCAACTGATACTCAGGGAAAGAAAACTGAAAAACCGAATCCTCTCTGTGGTTACCAACACCAGATTACAAAAAAAATCTCCTTGGGGAAATTCGTTGCCTTGAACTCGGGACTATTGAGAAGAATAAGGGAGATCCCCCTCGAATTAAAAGCTGCACAGCTATGAATTACAAATACATAGTATCCCCTCTAGTGGCCACATCCCGATCCTGACATAGTGAAAGTAAAATGCAGAGAAAGCCCAAGACCACTTTGATTTCTGATCCATGTAAATTAAACGTTAGTCCTAGACACAATAAGCCAAATTCTCCCTTCTATTCTATATACTAAACTGAGTATACTGAGACATGAAGCTCTGTTCCCAAATAAGCAACCCCCGAGACCCCAAGTGTCTTTGCCCATCACCAGCGTTGACCTTCTGAGGCTAGGGCTTAAAAGATTGTTAGCAGGCATGCCTTGCACTGATCCCCCCAGTCCAAGTAAAATAACAAGAATTTCCAATACAACTCGTTAAGAATATCCCGTCAAGGAAGGAGAAAATAACAGTTCTGATCCACAACTCTAAACAGCTCTTCATCCCACAAACAAGGCCTCTCAGGTCTCTCGAACCAAGTCTGGCAGCATGGATTTAAGGCTCGACAGGGCAACTGCAGGATCGTCATAGTTAAACCAGGATCCATTTAGTAAAACTTGTAATCTGGCCGGGTATCCCATCCTGAAATTTCAGGCCTGCAGCAATAATCTTAGACACGGTGGGATGAAACACTTTCTGCTTCAGACGAACCGAACCAGGCAAATCTTGTGAGATTCTCAGTTTTGTATTCTCTCAACGAACCTCTTGTAAAGCTCTCACTTTCTGCAAAAAATGCTGTTTCTCTAGGAAATTCAAAAAGCGACAGATGATAGGACGGGGGGGGGAGCATCTGGAGAAGGCTTAGGTTGCAGAGACCTGTGAGCTCACTCTATAATATATACTGGGCCGAAGAGAGAGGGGCCAGCGATCCGCTCCACCAATTTCTGCGTAAATGCCAGAGCATGCTGGCCCTCTTCTCCTTCTGGTAGCCAGAGTATCACCACATTGTTTCTGCGGCTATGGCCCTCTAAATCTTCGAGCTTGGCCTCAAGATGAGATAGCTTCTGTCACGTAGACACCAATTCAGGATCGAGATTCTCTAACTTTTTCTCCATCGAGACTATTCGAGCTGTGTTGTCAGAAACAGTTGACGAGACTTCATCCAGTTTTCTAGAGAGAGTTTTCAGGTCACTCGCTATTTCTTTCATTTCTTCTTGAAAGGGCTTGAACTCTTCTAAGAACCTATTGAGCATTAAAGGTTCTTGTTCCCTGACTTGACTCAAAGGATCAGGCCTCTCTGGCCCACCCGAGGCCCGGGATTTCATTGAGGCCTTTTCAGGACTAGCGGGGGGGTGTGCTTCTGCGGGGCCTTCTTCATGTAAGCCTCAATCCGCTGATCTAGCACACAAACCAGACTTCCAGAGTATTCAGATAGTAGTAAATCTCAAAAGCAGAGGAAATGGAGAGATTTAAACATCTAAAAAAGAGGATTTAATGATCAGGAGGCAGGAGCTTCACGGAGAAGCTTCTACTCAGCACTCTGCATCACGTGATCCCCCAAGAAGAAGCATATTTTTCAGAGGAGAAGGTGCACAAGAACAAGAGGGAATGCAATGAATCTGGAAGAGGGAATCTTGGAGGTATCTGAGGAAATACTTTGCTGAAAAATTGGTGGATACCTGGAACAGACATCCAGCAGAGATGGTGAGGGTGAAAACAGTGGTGTACCATAAGCATGCATGGGACAAATATAGAGGAATCTTGATAAGAAAATGGAGTGGGGGAGTTAGCCGGAGATAAGGTTGGCTCTGCAGTAAGAGTATAGGTAGAGAAAAATGGGTGGACAGGGTTGGCCAAGTGGTCCTTATCTTCCTACAAATTCTGCATCTGTGTTTCTAACCTGGGTGGGGGCCTTGACTGTTGAACCATCCAGCTACACTGTACCAGTGAATAGTCACTTATGCTATAAGGGAGAACCTTAACATCTTTTACTCTGTCTCACAGTGGTTTACTAATATACAGTCAATAAGTTTATGTGTACCAGTCGTGTAATTAGTTCTGGTATAATCAGAAACATTTGGGGTTAAAAACATACTCATAATCCTATCCCTGTGGCCATAACTGGTCTTTGAGCTCCAGTTGACATCAAAGTCACTAAGGTCTATTTTCACAGTTCTGCTTGATTTGTTTGAAGTATCTACTACAGGATTCCAGGACCTTAATCTATTTTGTGGTATGATGTACTGCAGGTGGTCATAATGACAAGATTCTTATGGCCATTACCCACAGTCAGTTTAGTCACCAAACATTCACAGTCACTCAAATTTTCTTTTATGCCAATTTCTGAGATCTTTAAATTATCCTTACAGTAAATTATGCACCCTCTCCCCATCTTTCTATTGCATACCATCTTAGAAGACTGAAACCAGGAAGGGAAACAGAAACATCTGAAATTTTTGGATCAGGATTCCATCAGTGATATTCTATCAGTTTGTGCTGACTCTACCCAAGCATCAAACTGTCAAATTTAGCAGTTCCAATTCTTAAGGATATGATATTTAAATTCTCCTAACTCTTTTGACTAGAATATACTCTATCCCTCTGCCCAGGGTTTGGGGTGCACATTTCCTGATAAAAAAGTAAAAGAACAAGAAAACCCCTTTTTACACTCAGACAGTTCAACATACCTGTCTCTTTAGGGTGGCAGTGGGCAGAGCCATGTAGACCTCTTGCTATAAGAAAAAGACTTTCACATTCCTTGTGAATGAACAACATGTTGGAGTGATGACACAGTCACCTCTGCATGTATGAAGCACTCTCTATTGGCAGTTATAAAATGGGTTTTAAGGAGCGTGCAACCATATTGGTATCCCAACCTAGCAATTCACGGGTCAGTGGAGGGAGTCCAGTGCTGTGCCACTGGCTCTCATTACCAGTAGGCATCACTGAAAGGAAGGGGCAGCCATCTGCAATTCCCACTGAGTGAGCAGGACACAGTGTACAGTTAGTGGATGCAACTGTACCACAAGCTAGTGACGCACTGAGAGAGAAGCCCATTGTCCCGCTTACCAGTGAGAACTTAAAATAAATAACCCCAGTGCCTGAAATGTGCAACCCATGTTCCCTGCAGCCAGCAATGCAAGAGAGACATGGGACAGAGAGGGCAAGAGAGAGAGAGAGTGAAAGTCTCCCCATCCACTTGCAGCCTGTCCACCATTCCCGACATCCCAATGCATGAATCCTCTTATCAGAGTGGCTCACAGCAACTGAAGAAAGTTACCAAAGAACACCAGATCCCTGAACTGAGCAGCAAGGTGTATCCATCTAGCTCCATGGTGAACTCCTTGTAAGGCATCGGAAATAATGAGGAGTGGAATGCCATTGAGTAATAGTTGTTTTGACACTCCCCATAGTTGTGCCACACGTGGTGCCTGAGATCCCATTCCTGGTCTCTCCTTCCCACCCCTGCCAGAACAATATTATATATGCCATGACAGGGAGTGGAGAGAGAGAGAGCCCGGTAGAGTCAGAGGAAAGAGTGAGGGAGGGAGGGAGAGCAAGTAGCAAGTAGTGGAGACAAACCAGCAGGTACTTGGTGTGAATTATGGCAAACACGATACCTGACAGCAGAAACAGAGGCACAGAAACCAAACAGCAGACCAGCCATTTGGGAAAAAGAGAGAGAGAGATAGAAATGGAGCAGTGACTGCCATTGTAGGTAGAGTACCAGTAAACAATTAGTCTGAGATGCCGCCATGATTGTTTTTGTTTGTTTCCTCCCTGTTGATCACTTTTTATTTTACTGGGTAAGGGTGGGTGAATCAGTTTTGCCTATGGTATATCTTTGATTTTTCTTAAGCAAATACATTCTTTTAGTTCCTGGTAAGACAAATCAAAAGTGACATGGGACAGAGAGGGAGAGAGAGAGAGAGAGTGTGTAAGAAGCTTTGAAATGGGATCTGATAACTTTCTCAAGCAGTGATTTGCAGAATAGTTGAGAACTATTCAAGGTTTACATTTTAAATAAAGGGTTGTGCAGAGGACATTCCAAAGGAATGTGCGATAATCTGATTTCTGGATTCTCCATGGACCTTTGAGCTTTTCGCCAATTACTTTATGCATCCCTTCTTAGGATGAACTGGGTTCGAGTCTCGATAGGAGTCACACTTTTTCTTTCATTTCTACAATTGGATTTAGGAGAAACTTTGGGATTTTACATGTAAATAGGAACATTTATAGCTGGTTGCTACAGCCATAGTTTAATCTGATGCTTTTTTGGGGCAAACATGTATATGTCTCCTTTTTGTAGTGTTCTAATAAATGACACCTTTATGAATTACAGTAGACATCAGCTGAGGAAGTAACCAGTACATGGCCCCTGAATGCTTGTGTACTGTAACAGTTCTGTACACTATACATAGCATGTTGGTCCAGTAAAATTTATGAAATTATGCATCAACACTAGTGTTCCAAGAACCAGCACAGCTACACATTTTCTTTCATTGTTGGTTGTTGCTTTACTGTTTGATTCTATTTGACTGCGTGGGAACAAAGATTCAGAATTGGACTGGCCCACAAGGATACCTGGAAATTTTCAGGTGGGATATTCCATGTTGGATACTTGGCCACCTTCTAAGCTCTGAAAGTCTTTGCATTTATCATCTATTTTCTAGTTAATTGGGGGTATTTTGGACACCATAACTAAATGTACAGTAAGATGGAAACACACATCTAGTGGATCAAACTTAAGTGGAGTACTAATATGCATGTGTCAACCTGTGACCTCCCATATTGATTTTCCATGTGTGCCCTTGTGTCTTCTTTCCAGGTAGACCCTCTGTATCTCATTCAGACTGTGCAAACACACTAGAAATGACAATGTACATATCTTTTTTAGCTGGTTGCCAAAGAGTAAGCCTCTACTACAATAAGAAGTTTAAAACTATTATATTTACAAATAGCTTTAACTTAAATGCTTTTTAGTTTTTTTTTTTTACCTTTTCCTGTTGCAGATCTATTAAATATTTCAGGTAATACAGTGCTCACTTCACTGTGCCATTCTAAAATACTCAGACTATCCTCTACTTATACCTCAACATTAAGGTGTGTGGCATCACATTCTGTTGTCATGGTGAGTACTATAGTGTCATAAATAAAATCCCCATGAGATCAGTAGAGGGCAGTCAGATTCTTTTTAGACAGACTTTTTAAAGACAGGCTACCACAATGTAGTAAAAACTCTGAAAAATAAACCTTTGAACTAAAAAATGTATTCTCTAGCAAACTAAGAGCTGAATTAAATATTATGTCAATAACAATGCATGCTAAAGTGCACAACTACTCATTAAAATAGCAGTTCCTGTTCCAGTGAAAATGTTGACCTATACCTTTTTATTTTGTTTCTGTTCCCTTGTTCTTCTTTCTTGCAAGATGCCCCCTTTCCCTGTTTTGAGTCTGTTTTAGTACTTTTATTGTTACATTTGAAACAATAAAAAGGGTGGTCCTTTTACCATGGCTCTCCTGTGGTATACTCTGCTGTTTTTAACTACTCAGTTTCCTGAGGTCAGGGAGCAGTGTCTGCTGCATCATACTTCAAATTAATCAGAATAAAACTGTTGTTAATCAATGGGTGTTTAAAAACACCTGAGAATAATGAGAAACACTTTGGGGGATAGTAATAGTAAAAGGAGTGTACCTTTGAACTGTGTCAGATGTCAGAAAGATGCTAAGGAATACTCAAATTTGGAAAAAAGGGTATGTTACAAGGCAGGAGAACAAGGACATTCTACAATAGTAGGCATCAGTGTATTTACCCAGTCATCAAAATAAATAAATAAAAATAAATAAATACGAGAATAAAAAGATGAAGGAAAAACATTTTTTACCATACCATACACTGCTGCTTTTTCATACAGTAGCTTGATCAAATTGACTGTATTTACAAGTATGGGAGTGAAAACTGTACTACACCAGATTGGTAAAGAAGCTGAACCAGTCTGGTTAAATAAGCCAGACTGTGCACAAGTTATGCAGATTTTACCAGTCCGGCCACTATGGCTGGGTTGGCTGTTCTGGCTTTTACTAATGCAGTCTGCTCTAGTTTTTACCAAGTCTGAGGCCGGGGTGAATACCTGAACACATGAACCTAATCAGATCAGTAAAAGCCAGACCAGCTCCTCCAGCAAGACTAACTGGACTAGCAAAATGTTAACAAATTGTGTGCAGTCCATCTGGTCTGGCTTTTACCAATCTGCACCAGTCCAGTTTTAGTAGTCCCATTTTCACCAAGTCCCATATTTACTGTAGGGCTGCTGAAGCCACGTCAATATCAGTGATCAGTATAACTGATATTTATCAGTGTCAGTGGCTCAGTAGGTAGCATGCTTACCTCTGGGACTAGATGATGAAATGGTTGTGGGTTCTAGCCCCACTCTAGTCACTTAGGGTAATGCCCATAATTGATGCTGTAGTGCAGTGTGGGAGGCTACACTGGTGAGGTGCCGTATTTCAGATAAGATGTTAAACTGAAGACCCTTTTACCCATCTCTGGTAATTGTCCTGGTGGAAGTTAAAGATCCCTTGGCACTTATCGACAAAGAGCATGGGAGTGTCACCAGGGTCTTGGCCAACATTTTCCTGTCAATAAAACAGGTCCATGCAAGACTCCCATATGACACACCTGGAAACAAGTTATCATAGCTTAGTGTGCCTTTCTTGTTAATTCCTTCCATGCAGCCCTATCAGCTCTGGCCAGAATTTGTTTTCTAATTGACTTGGGCTTGCAAATTACATGTTTTACATAAAGCCTTAGTAATGGTGTGGCATTCCCTATGAGCTATCATTTGAGCCATATCACTAGAGTGAGAGAAGGGTTGGCAACCGAGCGTATGTCCAGGGTCAATTGAGACCCCTGACATAGGTGAGTTTAACCAACTTTCTCAGAAAACATTATCTGAAACATTTTTGTTACTACCTAACTCAGTTACTTGCTTTGTGGATATTCCATTATTGAGTAGAAGAACTGTAATAAACATATTAAGCTATAATGTTTACCAGCTTATGTTGAAATTAAACAGACATCTAGTAGGAAGAAGACTTGCGAGGGATGTACCGAAAGCCTACAGGCATGGATTAGAATGGCAGTTGTTAGGCACACTCAAATAGGGTGCAGCTAAATTCATTGCTTATCTCACACTGTATGGTCCACCCAGATAGGGTGTATGCTAAATTCTGTGCAAAGTTTGACAAATGGGTTCACCCTACTAGGGTGTTAGCTATGTTCATTAAATACATTAGTATTACACTATCTGTACTTCTGCTTTGTGGCAGGTACAGAAAGATCAACTACTGCAGGTTAATTAGTTCATGGTACAAGAGTATTCACTCTTGATTGCTGCATGGCATGGGGGTGCACAGTTGCTGGGTAGATTGGTCAGCCTAAAGCTGACCCCATTGCAGATACCCACAGTTTTAGACCAGGGGTGCACATTTTTGGGGTTGACTGGCCCACCTAAGGTTGATGCCAAACTGACACCCACCCACAGGGTTACACGCTTTGTATTGTATTCATTTGCACATTAATGGATACCTCTGAGGAACTACCACACAGCTGGAGTACCATGAATGCAAAGGAATCCTGTTGTGGAAGGTTCCACCCCTAGAATTAGAGTGGAAACATTATTTATTTGTCTAAAGGTAACTTAGGAAGGAGCCCCAAAAAACTGTGAAGCAGAAGCTGCAAACACAGATGTGCAGTGTGATGACACTGACAGTTGATAATGGTGAAGAGTGATTGCAGATAGAGGCTTGAGTTCCAAAGGAGAGACAAATATGCCATGATTGTAGGATGAGGCACATCACCATCTGACCCCCGGCTCACAGCAGAAATCCTACTACCAGGAAATGTGCAATTAGAGAAGCTGCATTATGGTCTTTGTCACTCAGGTAAGGAAAAAATCCCTTAGGAGGAAACCTCTGGGGAGCCATGGCCTTGCCACCATACCTCCTGGCATGGGTACACCTACTACAGCTCACTTCAGTAATTTGCAACTCTAATTCAGGGGAAAACTTTTTTGAGGAATAACTCTTGCTCTATACCTCTAATGGGATAACATTGTGGGAGAGTCAACAGGTGTTTTTGCAACTAAAGGAAGAACCCTAAAAGACACTCACCACCAAAAATGTGGAATAAGGAGAGTACCAACTGCTGAAAGGCTAGCACTCAGACTTAAAGATGTAAGGAAGCATTACCTTTGGGTTGTATTGACTCCATTGGTCCTGTACTAGCTTGGATAGTCTGGTGCTCCTTGGAAACAGGTGAGTTTCCTAGCTCCATGAAAGATGTGGTAGTGACTCCACTCTGGAAGAAAGCTTCCTTGGACCCAGACTACCTTGCAAACTACAGACCAATCTCTAACTCCCCTTTTTAGGGAAGGTGATTGAGAATGTAGTGGAAGCACAGCTGGAGGACCATTTGACCATCCATGACATCTATGAACCCCTCCAGTCCAGATTTCGAAAGAGACGTACTACTGAGACAGCACTGGTTTGGGCACTCAATGATCTCCTGATGGCTAGAGATCAGAAGAGCCGCTCCATCTTGGTTCTTCTAGATCTCTCATCAGAGTTTGACACTGTGGACCATGGGGTCCTGCCTGACCATCTGAGGTTCATCTGTGGACTGTCAGGTACAGTCCTTAGGTGGTTTACATCATTCCTCATTGGAAGAACATAGAGAGTGGTGTCTGTGGTTTATTCCTTGGATCCAGGTTCTCTGTCCTGTGGGGTACCTCAGGGCTCAGTGTTGTCCCCAATATTTTTCACAGTGTATATGCTGCCCCTTGGAGACATTGTAAGAAGGTATGGGCTGAGGTTTCAATGCTATGCTGATGATACCCAACTCTACCTTTCTTTTGCACTGACCAGGATGGAGCTCTCTGGATCTTTAATAGCTGCCTCACAGAAATCCAAGATTGAATGGATTCCAGTTGGTTGAAGCTGAACTCAGGTAAGACTGAGGTGTTGGTTGTGGACCATGGTCATCAGATAGAGGGGTTGGGGGCGGGTTCACCCTCCAGAATTTTTCTTGGGAGCATATCACTCCTGACCTCTGAACAGGTGCGAAACCTGGGGGTAATTTTTGATGAAGGGCTGACCCTGCATTCCCAGGTGACAGCCATCATCAAATCCTCTTTTTACCATCTGAGGAAAATATCCAGGATTAAGCACATTGTTCTATCCAGTGACCTTCCTGTTTTGATCCACGACTTTGTGTCCTCATGCTTAGATTATTGCAACTCCCTTTACCTAGGGCTACCTGGGCTGAAAATCCATTGCCTGTAGATAGTGCAGAACACGGCAGCCAGGCTTTTGATGGGATCATCCTGGTTCTGTCATATTTCACCGGTACTACGTGGACTGCACTGGCTGCCAGTACAGTGGTGGATCACCTTTAAAGTTGGTCTTCTGACTTTTAAAGACCTACACAGACCGGGACTGGACTACCTGAAAGAGCTCCTGGTCCCCTACTGTCCTATGTGATTACTCCAATCAGCTGAAGAGGGTTTGCTAGAGATTCCAAGACTGTATTTGAAATCTTTTGTGGCCAGAGTATTTATGCATGCAGCCCCAACCCTTCGGATTTCTCTAACCCATTGGTTACAGGAGTGGATGACTGTGGAGGGATTTAGGGAAGCTTTGAAAACTTTTTCATGGCATCAAGTAATCGATGATTAATTGTTTGATGATATTAGTGATTTTATACAATCTATATTGTTGAGATGTTTGTTTTGTGATTTTAAATCTGTTGGGCACCTTGGTATTTGAAAGATGCCATAAAAAAAGTTTATTATTATTATTACTATTATTATGTTATTATTAATATTATTATTATTATCTGACTTCAGAGTATCACATTTGTTTTATAGAAAATTCTAAGCAAGAGAATAGTGTTGCAACTAGCAAATTTTGATGAATATTTTCCTTGGTACCATGGTTTAAGTCACTATAGTTTTCAGAAATCACTCTCATGGGACTGTTTCTGGTTTTTGATACCTTGGATTTAGTGAAAAAATGTTAATCCACTCAAAAGTTATTCAGATTTAAATTTCCCATTATAGTTAATGGGAAATAAATATACATATATATATATATATATATATATATATATATATATATTTATTTATTTAGGTCTTGGATTACACACACCTTTGAGCTAAGAGCTCTTTTACAAAGGTTCCACATCAGTAGAAAGGACAACAGATTAAACAGGTCAGTAAAGTACAGTACAATAATGTGTAAATAGGAGGAACAAAAATCATAATGGACACAAAATCAAATGACAGTCAATGTAAAACAACAGAGATACATTATACTAATCAGTTTCAGGCACAGCAGGCTTTGTCAAGACAAACAGGGCAAGGGTGTAGAAGAAATGTGCAACGGTTGGCTGGGAAGCATAAGAGAGGGGTGTAGGAGTGGAGAACAGGAGGACAGGTGGGGCAAGTGTAGGGGGGATGTAGGGGGAGGGGTAGGAGGCAAGAGTGCTAAGTTACTATAAATTCATCTGCACCACTAATTAACCAAACCTGCTTTAGGTGCCAAAAATTCAGAAAGAGACACTGGTCCGAGCAGCTCCATGCCTTCAGTTAGGAGGAGCAGGACAGGTCCAGCAGAGGGATATGAACTGCAGATGGCAGTTTCTTCAAGGGAGAACTCTTGACCCAAGGAGGGCAAAAGAACCCCTGAGGATAAAAGGGAGAGAGAGAACAAATTATAGACAGCTCCACAGCAGAGGGCTTTAACACACAAAAGCCAGAAAAAAGGACAGGGAGGGGATAAGTGAAAAACAAAAGGTTTCTTGTGAAGGGCTGCTGTCTTGACTTAAATGCAGGGTGGGGCAGAGAGCTACAGTAGTGGGGAATCTACAGGAAAATGGCAGGGGCTGTACAGCAGAACAGGATTAGCCAAAATTAAACAAAACAAAAAAAATGATTGGGGCTTAGAATCAGAACAGGGACTTAGCCAAGTGGCAAGCAGAGGGCTGGGATCCAGTGAGGACACAGCTCTGCATTTTAAATTCATCTGTGCCATTAATAATTCAACCCTGCTTTAGGCACCAAAAATTCGAAAAGGGACACAGGTCCGAGCAGCTTCATACCTTCAGTTAGAAGGAGCAGGTCAGGTCCAGCATAGGGATATGAACCACAGGTGGCAGTTTGTTAGAGGAAGAACTCCTGGCCCAAGGACACAGGGAGGGGCTGAGAGCTACAGTAGTGGGGAATCTACAGGAAAATTGTAAGGGGCTGGGAAACACAGCAGGATTAACCAAAGTTAAACAAATGAGAAAACAAATGTTTGGGTCTTGGAATCAGAACAGGGACTTAGCCAAAAATCAAACATTGAAAGAAAGAAAGTTTGAATTGGAACAGGGCCTTCGCCACAAAAATAAACAGTAGATGTAAGAGTGGTTTGCTACAAGCAAACTGGCAAGTCACTAAACATTCAGGTGGCTAAGTGCAAATTAATATAGTAAGACACAAAGTATTACCCAATGAATGCATACAGTACTAGCAGAAAACCATGCAAAGTTCAAGTTCTGAAAAGCAGCCAAGGGCCAAATAATTCGAGATCTGTCCACAGTACAGCATAGCAGTCTGAGTTAAATAGTATAATTATCCTTGGGAGCTGCTTTTCTCTGTCCGAGCCTGCAAACATGAAGGCAGTAAGCAGAGTGTTGGAATCCAGTCAGGGCAGAGCTCTGCATTTTAAATTAGACTGTGCCACCAATTAGCCAACCCTGCTTTAGGCACCAAAAATTTGAAAAGGGACACAGGACTGAGCAGCTCTGTACTTTCAGTTAGGAGGAGCCAGGGAACTCCAGCAGAGGGATACAAACCACAGATGTCAGTTCATTCAAGAAAGAACTCCTTGCCCAATGAGAACAACAGAACCCCTTCATTTAGGAGGAGCAGGGAAGGTTCAGCAGAGGGCTACCAATAGCTGGTTGCAGTTCGTTCGAGGGAGAACTCCTGGCCCAAGCAAGGCAACAGAATCCCTTCAGTTAGAAGGAGTAGGGCAGGTCCAGCAGAGGGATATATACTGCAGGTGGCAGTTTGTTTGAGGGAGAACTCCTGGCCTAAGGAGGGCAACAGAACCCCTGATATATGTGCCTCTCAAAAGTACCGGTAGTGTTACAACAGCACATGTTACTGTCGTAAGTGCCCTCTGTACTGTCGTGCCACTGCCATCTTGTTTTCATTTAGCGATGGAGAAAAAGGGCCATAATTTAAGAGTTACTACCCCTAGGTCAGCACCAAGAGCTGTGTTTACTTAATGGGGGGGGGCGAGGAACACGATTCTGCCATTACATTTTAAAATAATGTTTTTGCACTTTGGCCATTAGAAGTGTCACAAGTTTGCTAAAGTCAAGTTTGCAGAAACTTTTGCAAATTTGTGAAAGTTCCTTTGTGAAAGTTTGGAAAACTTGTGATAAAATCTTCTGGCCATTTTTAGAAAAATAATGGCATGGTTGTGTTCTTGGCTCTAATTGCTGCTGTAAACACCTCTTGTGTTTACCCCAATAAAGGATGTATTATTCTTTATGAGCCTCCCCATGGGCCAAGGCAGGTATTGATGTATGCATTTTGTTTTTGATTGAAATAGAAAGCCCTCCTGCACTCTCCCTCTGTGTGCCACCTTTTTTTTTGCAGTTTTATGCCTCATCACCTTACAACCAGATGGTGTGGAATTTCTGCATGATTCTTGTAGGGCATACAGAACATTGGTAGCAGAATATACAGCGAAGATTTGGTGCAATAATATTAATCTGTTGCAAAGTTATTACATTTTTTTTAATTCCCATTATTTCCTATGGGGCTTTTCTCACCATTCCAACCTTTAGGATAGCTGTCTTTTTTTTTTTACAAAGGATTTTATCTCATGAAAAAGGACAGAGTCTTATGAGATCATTACTTTTTCACGAGAAGACAAATCCTTTATCGTGAGAGGAAATTCCTTTGTCATGAGCCACCATCTTGTTTTCTGGTTGTTGTTTGTTTTTTTTATTTGAAAACCCACAAAAATGCAATTAATCAGATACACCAAGGCATCTATCTTGTTCATCGGGACTCCCATACATGGATTCTGTAGTAATTGTATGGTGAAGGAACCTCAGAAGGTGTATTTTTAATCTTTTATATTCCTTTTTCTTGACTCGCTAACTTCCTTTATCGCAAGCTGTTCCCTTTTTGCCAGCCAATTCCTTTTTCATGAGTCATGAAAAAGGAATATAAACACTTTAGAAAACATCCTCTGATGTTCCCTTGGTTATTGTTTTATACCCCTGGTGTCTAGTGTTACCCAACACCCTCCAGTCCCCGTCTCCTGCTCGCTTTTGTATTTTTTTATACATTCCAACACCGGGATGCCCATCCTGGTGATGGATGACCCCCACCCCCACAGCCTGTTGCTTTAATAATGTGCCAACATCAGGGTGCCCAATCCCCATGTTGGCATTTAACTCCCCCCAGCAGTGTGGGAAAGTGGGGAGCCCCACCCCAGTGTCCTCAAATCTTTATTTTTGTGTGCATCACTGAAAAACATAAAACAGTCCCCCGACATCATTTACATTTTTTCTTTAACCTGAAAAATAGGAAACAGTCCCTCATCATTCCTGCTGCCCCTTCCTCATCGCAGCCCTCCCACTGAGCACCCCACCATCCCCCCTGTTTACCCTATACATACCACTGGTGGTCATCTTCTGTGGACTGGGACTCATCTGTACTCTTTAAAGCTGAACCATGAACTGAGGAATAAAGGTAAGTGCCATATAATGTCTGTCAAAGACATTATGAAGTTAATTTCATAACTTTGCCATTTTTTTTTTATTTTTGCACTAAATTTTCAACATAGACTTTTTGGGACCCCCATCATGAACATTGTCACTGTCATCTCATTAATCAGACCTGGAAGGTGATTTTGCAGTTGCCATGTGAAATCACCTTTAGGGACAAATTAAATGAAATGACAGTGCCAGTGTTCATGAGCTGAGGTCCCCAAAAGCCCATGTTGAAAATTTGATGCAAAAATAACAAACAATTCCTGAGTTACTTGCGGCCATTTAATTTTTCCTATGTACGTGCATAACTTTGGTACTTTTCGATATTTTGCCACAACATTTTCAACATAGCCATTTTTCACACCAATTGATGAACAGTATAAAGGGTATCACTCCACCACAATGACATTTTTTAGGTGAATACTCAATTATTAGCGACAAATCTCGCCAGGTCGAGATTGGTCACTGTGGTGGTCCGCTGTCTGCTGATGGAGTGATTCTGGTGTTGTGCCTCTCTACCCGAATCAATAGCTCAGTGTTGATTATTTAGAGTTAGTGAAGGGCACAGCCTGCATGGGGTGGTGGCTTCTCAGAAAAAACAGTTTAGTTCTGTTGGGAACAATGCTGACTGTGGGCATTGTTCCCATCACTGTCAGGGGTGTCGACATTGACACTGTTGATGTATTGACATGGAGCCATATAGCTGTCATTTTTCACATCCTGCTCAAAATGTGTTTTCCCATATGTGGCACGGAATGGCATGTTTGCTGTGCAAAATCACCTTTCAGGACAGATTAACAAAATGACAGTGCCAGTGTTCATGAGGTGGGGTCCCAAAAAGGCCATTTTGAAAATTTGGTGAAACATTTCCTTAAAATGCCCGAGTTATTTGCGTCCATTGAATTTGTTCTATGCACATGCATAACTTAGGTTCTTTTCGATATTTTGCTGCCAAATTTTCAACACAGCTGTTTTTTCACACCACCTCAGGAACAGTACAGCTGTCATTTTTTACATACTGCCTGAAATGTGTTTTCACTCCTGTGGCACAGAATGGCATTGCAGTTGTGCATAATTACGTTTTGCCTTGCATTTCATAATATCTATGTACTGGAGTGCATGAGGTAGGGTAATAAGATAGCTATGCTTACAGTTTTGTCACTGTTGTTCAACACATAGAAGTACTGGGCTCAGAGCACCCTGAGTTTTCACACCTGAATACATATGCATATCTAAGGGGGATTGGAGTGCATGGTCTGAAGGACCCTGAGTTCCCACAGTAAAATTAAGATACTATTATATTATCTCAAAATGTAAGGAAATAAACTGCAAAAAAATGTGTTAATGGATCAGTTATGGTTAAAGCAACAAAAGTAGTGAAATATGGCATTAGGGTTTCCAACCCTAACACCCAGCCCCACCCTGCTTAGACAAAGAGGGATCAGTTGGTGGCATTGACATCTCCAGCACTAATGCTCATACATTTCTCCTATGCTGTCACCACCCATCTTATTTTCTAATGGAATGCGGTGAGCATTAGGACCAGAGATGAAAATGCCACCCCCTGATCACTCTTCGTCTGTGCAGAGTGGGGGTGAGGTGTTATGGTTAGAAGCCCTAATGTCAAATTTCTCTACTTTTGCTACTTTAACCTTAACTCTTGCATTAATGAAGTTTTTTGCAATATATATATATATATATATATATATATATATATTTGTATATATCTATACAGTAGAGACACACACACACACACCTGTATATTAAAGCTGGATGTTTACTTCCCTCCTTGTTAGCAATTCCTAAGTATGTGGATATCTTTAATTATAATGAAATGTGATGCTGGCCTCCACTATGATTATTGTAAATGTGAACCTTGTGGGATGAGAAGATTTAGAAACATAATAATTTAGTAGTTCATTTATAGCACTGGGGTATTTGTGCTTACAATAATATAATGCAATGTATATAGCACCATATAATACTTTCAAAGCACTACACAACACATAATACATTTTTTTCAGAAAATTCAGGAAACTTTAAAATCCAATTGGTAAAGGTAAGTTTTCAGTTTGCATTTAAAACAGCAGTACTAGTTAGCCAGCTAAATATGTCATCCTACCTTTTTAGCAATAATGCATTTGTAATAATATTAGATTGTTCATTCGGGTATTTCATATTCAATAAACAATTTTTAATACTGTGTTTAATTACAACTTTTGTAATTTGCGTGGATCTTGAATAAAGATGGCAGTACCCAGCAACTTTCAAAAATCTTCTCCCCAGAGATTACATCCTAACTGCACCCACTGTATTTATAATGTGGATATGTCAGTGTTTAGCCAGCACATATTTCTGATGGGCAACCACACAACACCATCCTAATCTGCTTAC
Organism: Neoceratodus forsteri; assembly: GCA_016271365.2. Taxonomy (NCBI): domain Eukaryota; kingdom Metazoa; phylum Chordata; order Ceratodontiformes; family Ceratodontidae; genus Neoceratodus; species Neoceratodus forsteri. Next base: position 1,015,101,976 of record CM028132.1, on the reverse strand, counting down.
ATTTATAATGGTGGAACTGGAAAAGGACCAATAACTTTTAAAAACTTCAAATTCTTCTATCTTGCCTAGGTTCATAGGAAAGGTACGTGATCTAAGGTCAAGCCCATTTTGATCAAGCCACCTACTCTAGGAGGAATTCATATTTTAGTTTATCCATGTACAAATCAAACTTCAATTTAAATTGAGTAAAACTGTCATTATGCACAACTTCATGTGGGATGGAGTTCCATATTGGGATTATCCTCTGCATAAAGAAATTATTTCTCTTTGAGGTCCTATTTGTATCGGCCTTTAATTTCAGATTATGTGATCTAGTTAAACAAGCTGAAGGATGCCAATCTAGATAAATGGCTTCAAGCAAATACTCATCCGTCATAGCTCAAATTAAATAAAGCAAAACACAAATCAAATATATTGATGTTTTGATTTACTAGGTTAAAAAAACAAAATAGGCATTTTGCCCATTGGGATTGTCTCCCATTCAAAAAAGTAGGTGAATTATACAAGAGTATGTTCTGAGTAATAATATTTGTTGAGACCATTTCTAAATCTATTTAAGGTAGCTAGATTAACAAGCTCATAAGATAGTTGGTTCCATGTTTTTGCTTCCTGCATAGTAAAGTAATTATCTCTTTTGTTAGTGTTAGCCCTTGGGACCATATGCTGTTTATTATTTATTGAATTTATTTATTGAAGAGTTTCACCAGAAAAACACACACTGAACAACATGTTGCTCATCTTGCAGTGCATCCTGTGGGAGAAGGAAGAGGGGAACATAGGCAATACAATACAGATAAATAGAATGTACATTTTCAATTACAGTTTGGTATGACATATACATAGCAAAACATTGCAGATAAAGTGAATGCACATATGAAAAAAATGGTTGGATAAGACATAAACATAAGTAGAAATGAAGCAAATATGTTTACAAGCTTATACAAATACTGTACTACAACAAAGCAAAATATGCTTGAAGTACAAAAACATTGTGAAATACTGCAGAATCTTCATTGACAAGTGCAGTTTAAGGAGCAAAAGTTTTGTAGGGCCTGGTAAATGGACTAGAGAGATGAAGAGTGTCGGATGGGCATAGTTAGTGAGTTCCAGAGTGCTGTGAAGCAATAAGAGAAAGCTCCTTGGCTGCTTGTAGTAGTACGTCATGGAATAGCCACAGTGCGAGAGTCAGTCAATCTAAGAGAATGGTGGGTGAGGGGCAGAATGGAAAGGGAGGAAGATAAGTATGAGGGCAGAAAACCAAACCAGAATTTAGACATAAATTTCATGCAGTGCAAGAGTCATCTGCACTCCAGGGAAGGGAAAACAAGGGAGTGGTAGAGAGAGCAGTGGTGGGTATCGCGGGAAAGAGTCAAGAGCAAAGTGACAAAAAGCATTGAAAAGGTAATCCAATCTGGATAGGGAAGACTTATGAGCAGCACAATAGACTATGCTACAATAGTCGAAAATAGGGAGAATCATTTTCTGAACAAGGTCATGCCTAGCTGACAGATGTAAGCAGCCACGGTTTCTATAGAGGGCACCATGCTTGGGGCACAATTTCTTCAGGATGGTGTCAACATGTTCAGAAAAGTTTAGTTGTCAGTCAAGCCAAACACCTAAACATCTGAAAGAGGTGGTATCCTCAACTGTGGTCCCATCCAGGGTATGGAAGGTGAGTAGGTAGGGAAGCCTAGAGAGTCTCTGCCTTGTGCCAATGGTCATGGAGACTGTTTTCTTGACATTCAGGAAAAGCAGATGTGACTTAAACCATCACTGACCATTATTGAAGTCGAGCAGGAGGCTGGCGGATACATCAGAGGGAGAGTCGCCAGAAGTGATCAAGACTATGTTATCAGCATATACATGAATAGAGGAGGAGGAGGAACATACTGACAGCAGGTCATTTAGGACAATAGAGAATAATAGTGGGCCAAGTATGAAGCCTTGAGGCACACAAGTTGAGATGGGCAGTGGAGAGGAAGTGGAATCAGCTATTTTAACTGATTGAGTTCTTCCTACTAGGTAGGCTTTAAACCATTTACAGGCTTACTGGGATAGGCCAGTTGAGGAGAGGGTCTCAAGAAGGAGGGTGTGGGAAACAGTGTCAAATGCCTTGGCAAGGTCGACAAAGATGGCAGATGTGATATGACCACTATCCATGGCAGAAAGGATAGAGTCAGTAAGCCTAAGTAGGGAGGTGATGGTGGAGTGGTTCTTCCAAACCCAGACTGGAATGGAATAAAAAAGGAGGAGTCATCCAGGAAAAAGGATAGCTGAGAGAGAACCAGGTGTTCCTAAAGTTTAGCCAGGGTACATAGAAGTTAGATGGGGTGATAGTTCCCTGGAGCAGAGGGGTCAGCACCTTTAGGAATTGGAAGAACAATAGCATGCTTTCAGGTATTAGGGGCAGTGGCAGTGAGGAAAGATAAGTTGAGTAGATCAGAAAGGGGGATGGAAATAGGAGGGGCAGAAAGGTACAGTAGCTTGGGCTCCAGGCGATTAGACAAGTTGCCTTTTGTAAGGTTTAGAGAGAGAAGCACATGTAGGGTGTCATGTGGAGAAACGGGAGAAAAGGAGAAACTCATGGCTGACAGTTATGAGGGGGTTGGGTAGGTGTAGTCAGGGATGTACGTGGCAAGGAAATGGAGATTAGCACAGCTGAGGAACAGGTTTTAAAATAGGAATTAAATTCTGCCACACAGCAGCGTTGTTCTACTATGAGCTGGTTGTTCATTTTGATGATAGGAGATGGTGGTTTATTTTGAGGGGAGAAGAGGGAATGAACCACCTTCCAGAACTTAGAAGGGTTATTTATATTTGAGTTGAAAGTGGATTTGAAATATTCTGCTTTGGCAAGCCAGATGGCCTTAGTGCAGGAGTTTCTGAGTGAGTGGTAGATAGAGAGATCTTGAGGAAGTTTGGTGGATTCATGGGTATTCCAGGCTTGGTCTTGAGCATGTTGGCAGGCCAGTAGCTCTGGGGTAATCCAGAAAGGTGAGAACCCTGAACTGTCACTTGCCTTAATGGAGCATGTCTGTTCCAAATACAGAGGAGGGTGTCTTTGAAATATGCTAAAGCATGATCTATGGACTAGGCAGAGGCTATCAAAGTCCAGTTAGCATGGGCAAGGCCCTGATGGAGTGGAGCAAGGTACAGGGAGTTGTAGGATTGGATAATAAGAAGTTTGTAGGGAGCCTTAGGTCTATGGACTTTTCTAACTAGGTAGATCATGTGATGATCACTGAGCACATCTGATAATAAGCTCAACTGGACAATCCTCTGGGGGTGGGAGATGAGGGCCCATTCTAAGAGATTGTGGCTTAGTGTTTTGTGATTTAAACAGGTGAGTTCAGTAATTAATTGGGACATGCTGAAGGCAGTGATGTCAGCATGTGGTTTACCTAAGGAGGGTGACAGCCAGTTCAGATTGAGGTCACCTAAAAAATAAAGCTCACCAGAAGAAGAAAGGGGCCTTGTTGTGGCAACAAGGTCAGTGGCTGTGGAGTGGTGTAAGCCTGGCTGACAATAAACCCTGGCTATAAAAATTGGCACAGAAAAGGGCAGGGATAGTTGAAGGAAGAGTGTTTCATAGACACCTGGGACTGAAGTGAACAGGACCATCAAGATTTGGAGTCGGGAGGAGGAGTGGATAGCTATACCCCCTCCCCTGCCAACTCAGTCTTGACAGATAATAGAGTAGCCAGGGATTGTTAAAGATGCATCAATTACTTTGTTTGTTAGTGATAAATTAAGGATGTCAGGAGTGAGGGAACTAACATGATCGAGAAGGAGGTCGAATTTAGGAAGGAGACTATAAATGTTAAGGTGGAGGATTTTTTAGCCAAGAGGGATGGTCAAAGGGGAGGTTAGGGAGGTGAGGAGAAGGAAGGAGGATAAGCAAGGGAAGTTGCCACTTTAGGGCTGGGGTTGAGATTAATATCACCAGCAGAGAGAAGTAGGAGGGAGATAATAATAAGATGCATCTTGGTACTTTTGTACCAGGGCTGGGTGGTGGAGAAAAGAGAGTGGGGTGATAGGATGGTACTATGGGGATGTTGAAATGTAAGAAGGGTGAGAATAGCAAGAGAGTAAGGTATGGAAGTACGAGAAGAAGATGTCCATAAGGGAGAGTGAGTCCATGCTAAATTAGGGGTGGTGAGGGCTATAGCAAGGCTGTGCCGAGGTGGATTATAAATTATTATTATTAAATTTATCGTGAGATCTTAAATTTGTAGATCTATTACAATACTTGAAACCACACTGAGACATTAAGTTAGATGACTGTTGAACTTTAAATAACAATAGTAAATCCTCTCTTTGTCTCCTACCTTTTAAATCAAACAATCCAGTTTCATTTAGTCTGTTCTCATACACTCTACCTTTCAAGTGAGGTACCATCTGTTTGGCCCTCCTTTGCACCCTTTCCAGTAAATCAATGCCCTGCTTCGAGTATGGGTTCCAAAATAGGGATCCATAATATAATTATGGTCTAACATACATTTTGTATAATGGAATCAAACATAGTTCATTTCCCAATATAAATGAGTGCTGGATTTAAGCATTCCATTTGCTGTTTTTGCTACCTTTTTGCAATGGTCTGATACTGATAATGTATTTTTTACCATCACACCTAGGTCCCATTCCTTGTCAAAGGATTGACTCATCATATTCTGTAATAACTAAATGTTAAGAGGGTTGTTTCTACCAAAATGTAGGCCATAACTCTTGTCATTATTAAATAACATTTTCTTCTTTATTTGCCTAATTCTTCTATAATATTCAGATCTTTATTACAGGATTGGTATTTAGAGGTAGAGTCCACCTCTCCTCCTTGCTTTGTGCCATCTGAAAAATTTAGAAATGAAGTTTCTTGAGCTAATTCTCAAATCACTAACAAAGATGCTGAACAATGTTGGACCCAAAACAGAGCCTCGTGGCACCCCACTGTTGACACGTTCCTCTTTGGATAACTGACCAATAATCCTTAAATGCTGGGTTCTTTCTAGTAGCCAACCTTCCACCCATCAGATCAGCCCCAGACTGACCCTCATGGTTATTAATTTCTCGATCAAGATATTATGGGGAATAATATCAAATGTCTTCCTGAAATCCAACAGGACCACTTCCACAGGAATACTTTTGTCATGATTTAGACTAATGTGGCTATAACCACCAACTAAACTATTAAACTTTTTTTGTTGACTAATACTGTTGCTTTAAAATGCTCCAAGGCCATACTTAATGAAATCTTGTTGGAAGTCCAAAGGTGAGGGTCATGAACAGAAAAGCTCCTGTCTCCAAAAGTTGTTGGTCTTGACACTGGAACATTACAAAACATATGCAAATGAGATTCAAAGAGTTTCAAAATCAGTTTTGATCAGAACTGAACAGCACTGAAGCTTAATCAGTATCTGAGTAATATGCTCAGACTTTGTGGTGCTGGTGAGCAGGCATGTAGTGGCATTTTGTATGACACGAAGGTGCTACAGTAATCTGGCCAGAAGACCAGTGAGAATAGAGTTACAGCAGCCTATTGTAGTAAATGCCAAACAGTGAACAAGAATTGCTGCATTGTCTTGATTTATGGAGCAGGACATATTGGCACTTGCAGTTTGATGATAAAAAGAAGAGATGACAAAATGTGAATTTCCAGTTTTAGTGATTGATCAATAAGAACACAAATGTAGCAGTGGCAGGATGGATAACAGGAAAACTGGGGTGTAAACAAATGTCTGATAGATTAAGAGATTTGAAATGAGCCCTTGTATTACATGTAAGATGTTTATTTTTAAGTTATAGGAGAACTCAGCTGATCCCATGAGTCATTTTCTCTGATAGAAGCAGCATTTTAAAATTGGGCTCAAATTATGTTACTGTTCCATCTCTACAAGTTTTTAAGGTATCCTAGTTAGCGTCTTTGAGTTACACGCAGAGTGTAAGCACCATTTTTTAACTGCATGATGTAGATTATGTTCTTGCTCAGCTCTTTCTTTGTTGGCACAATGCATCCATGTTCTACTTTAGAACTCTATGCTGGAAAGGAACATAAACTACATCATACTATTCCAAAATGGCACCTACATCAGAATGTAAATCAGAATCACTTACAGATGCTGTTACTAGGCCAGTACAGAAGAAACAATAACAGAATTGGAACCAATATTAAAAAAAAACAGCTTCTACTGGGAAAAATGACTTTCAGATTCAGTGAAGTTCTCCTTTAAGGAACAGCAAGAATTTATGTTATCCAAACTTGAATACCAGCAAGATGGCACCAGGTGGAGGTGTAGGCAGTGTAAGTTTGAGGAGTGATGCCTGAGCAGGAGGTCGAGCAGCATCCCTCTGTGATCAGTGGACAGAAAAAAACTAAACAACCTGCAACTCACTTGGCTGTTTTTTGGCTGCTTGGTTTCTTTTGGGATTATATCCCAAACAGGAAGGAGCACAATGGTCATCACTAGTCTGAAAGGACTACAAAGGAGAGAGGAAGGATGATCACATGACTCGGTTGTCCCATTAGCAGGAGGCAGGAAGAGAGTAGGAGCTGGGACCTGTGGAAAAGGCCATCCATTCACTGTGTCCCATCATGCTTATGTCCCAGAGCATGAGTGGAACAGAGCAGGAGTGGAACACATAGCTAGTCTCATATTATATATTGGCAGCTGTCTGCAGGTGACAGCCGGCATGTGGGGGCTCTGCCGGTCTGGAAAGGTAGGGCCCAGCATCTGTTAGCTTGCTATTGCCTGTGTGGGAAGTTACTAGAGGAGGGGTAAGTAGTACCTGCAGGGAAGTAACAGTCCTTACAAGCAGTTAGTACCTGTAGTAGGGAATAGGGTAAACACCCTATCTAAGAAAAGGGCACAGGAACTGTTAAGGAAAGATGGATGGGGAAAGTACAAGTAGTAAGAAGGCAGAGGAATCCAAGGTGTAATATACAAAAGCAAATAAGGGGAAAATCAAGGTGAAAAGGGAGCGAGAAACACAATATCTTGGGTAGGGTGACAACATAAATACAAACGAAGGTGTAGGCAGAAAGGGACCAAAGTAACAGGAATGGGGCAATAGGGGAAAGATGCAGTTGGTGGCAGTAAATAGCAAAACATAAAGGCAATTATGGGAGTAGTGCAGTGCAAAGGCTGTGAAGCTGCATTTTTTGGGAGATTTTCTGGAAACTGAGGTTCTGCACCATCTGCACACAAATCTCTAGGTTGAGGGAGGAGGTAGCTGGTCTTTAGGCCAAGCTGGCATGAGTAAAGAAGACCTCTTCCCCACCTAGAGGCCACTGAGTCAACCATCATTGCCACAGATGTTGCCTAGGAGAAGGAGAGCTGATTGGACTGTGGTGGGCTCTTGGAAGTTGAAGTTGGCAGGTTAGGGGCACATTCCTGAGCCTGTGCAACCACAACATTTCTTCACTGTTTTGGCATGATAAGACTGCCATAGACACAAGGGAGGATGCGGGAGTCTTTTGTAAGGGAGGCCCCAAGGTGGGAAGTGGTATCCCATGACTTTGGTGACCTCGACTGAGTGCCTACCAAAAGGGCAACTCAATCATGGTGCCTTTCATTGGGGCTACTGGGGAAAGTGGGCGACCAGTTGGGGGGTGCAAGAAATAGTGACATCCTGTCACATGCATCTTGGTGGGGGGGCAAGCATGGTGAACATGTGGGGTGGGAGGGGACGGAGGGTTTTGGGGTAGCACTGGCTGAGCTGCTGAGCTGCTTCTATGGTGTGGTGGTGGGTTCAGGGCTGGGGTGGAATGGTGCTGGGTTTGGGTCTGGGTGCAGGTACTTTTGTTGTGCCCAGCCTGAATTTTATTTTTCTGGTTTGCATCCCCCAAAGACACCACACTGGAGTTGAGAATCCTAAAAGTAGAAGTGCAGAGGCTAACCCCACATAAGAGATCAAAATCCCAACTCCCCAGTGCCATTTTGCTGTGCGCTGGGTAGTACATCACCAAAATATTTTTTCTGTGATGTGCCATCACTCAAACGGCGATCACCCATTGGTGCTCGCCATTACACATAGATCCATGGTAAGCAGAGGACCCTAGGAAAGGAGGAAGCAGATTCTGGTTGGGTGCTCAACTGATAGGGGGTAGATTAGGGAACAGAAAGGGGGCTGAGAGAGAGAGAGAGAAAGAGAGAAAGAGGTAAGGTGCCTACCTGGTGCCATGGCTCAGAGGGATAGGCAGCAAATCCTAATGTTTGCTAAGGTGGCAAGGCGGGGGGAAGCTGGATGCCATTGTCCACCTAGGGGACTATCATCTAGCAAGGGACAGGGCTGAGATTGTGCAGGATGAATTCAGGGAACTAGGGAGGTGTCTTAGGCAAGTAGCATGCATAGTGGCTTTCACCGAGGTGCTGCCTGTCTATTCCAAGAGAAAGTATTGGGTACTCAGCACCAGGAGCTTCAACTCATGGTTGAAAGAATGCTGCACAGAAGGAGGATTAGGCTACATTTGGAACTGGAGACCAACCTTAAGGGACATGGGTCAGTACAGAGGTCATGGCCTGCATCCATCTGTGAGGGTAATCACAGTCCTAAGTGGGTGGCTTAAATGTAACTTTGATAAACCTATAAACTAGCTTAGGGTGGTAGCAGTAGGACAAAGAGAGGCATAAACTACCCCACCAAACTAAAACAGTAGGAAGGGATGACCCGAGGAGAGACGTAACCCCAAAGGAGCAGGATAAAGGAAACAGTAGTGAAGTAGAGTACAAGAGGGATGGAAACAAAAGTTGCAAAAAGAAATGGGAAAATTAGAAGGAGCACAAGGGGAGGAATGGGGTGCAGGCAGAGTGGGAGCAAGGTGTGGAGGGCCATGTGTGCAAATACAAGCAGTCTTGGAAATAAAATTTCAGACCTAAAAGCCATCATGGCAGAGACAGACCTGGATATTCTGGTCATTACTGAGTCATAATGCACAGGCAACCATAGCTATAGCAGGATGCAATCAGTTCAGGAAGATTAAGATAGAGAGGAAGAGAATAGGGGTTGCACTGTATGTAAGGGAGGGAATCAAACCAACAGAAATGCAAGAATGTCATGGGAGAAAGTAGGGGTTGGAGTTACTGTGGGTCACCCTTTAGACAGGAGCCAGAGCCACTATTTGTACTGGAGAGATATACAGACCTACAACACAAGTGGAGGAACTGGATAAGGCACTAGGGGAACCATCAGCACAATAGAAAAAAATGGGAAGCTGCTGGTGGGGGGTGGGACTTCAGACTGCAAGAAGTAGACTGGAGCCTCCTGGACATGGCCTCAGCTAGAAGCAGGGACATCATAGACTCCTGTAAGGGGCATTTCTCAAGCAACTAGTCAGGGACCCTACTCATCGTGGGACAAAACTAGAACTGGTGATCACAAACAGGGACAGTATTGCAGATATCAAGGTGGGAGGCAACGTGGGGACCAGCAGTCACTGTGCAGTGTGGTTCAACATAAGACTGGCAAGAGAAGAAAACCACATAAGGACAAGGGCCCTGGATTTCAAGAGGGCAGATTTGAAAAAAAAGGCAGATTTAAAAAATGGCTTAGTGCCTTTGAGACAGTCTAGTGTGGGGGTGGCCTGGGTGTGTGTGGAGGAACAGTGAGACAAATTAAGGGACAGAATAATGAAGCCAAATAACCTCTGTGCAAAATAAGTGGGCAAAAACAGGAGAAAATACATTGGCCCTCAAGGGAAGTGGCTGCAAAGGTCAAAGCTAAAAGGATAGCATTCTGAAAGTGCAAAGAGACACAGAGGGAAGGCTGTTAAAGGAAAGGATTATGGAGTATCTTGAATAAAGTGAGTTTCAAGACCTGAAGCAGCACGGTTGGGGGGGGCAGTCCTATCAGACAAACCTGATCAGTTTCTTTGACTGTGTGAGCAGTTAAATAGATTAGGGTAGGGCTGTTGACATAGCCTACTTAGACTTCAACCAGGCCTTCTATGCCGTACCACAAAGGAAGTTCATAAGGAAACCAGGCAGTTTAGGGGTGGGTCATGAGGTGGTTAACTGGGTACAACACTGGTTCATGGTTTGGTGGCAGATGGTGCTGGTAAAGGGAGCTCATTCAGGGAAGGAAAAGTGACCAGCAGGATACCTCAGGGCCCAGTACATGGATCAGTCCTCTTTAATGTCTTTATAAGTGACATTGCAGAAGAACTAGAAGGGAAGAAATGCCACTTTTTTTTTTTTTTTTTTTAGTTTTTGTTGCCCGGGTAAGTGCACTAGACAAATACTTCCTATTTTCAGGCATGAACTTGGGGAGGGGGATAGAGATGAATGCCAACTGACCTTGAACCAGATTAAGCTGTTGGTGGTATTTTTAGTGAATGAGAAAAATTTGGCCAGGACACCGGGAAAATTCCCCTACTCTCCACTGGGGGAATTGCTGGCTGTCTTGCCAAGATGGCCACTTCTACTGAGCAGGCACGGTGTGAGGATGCTGCTGGGACAGGAGTCCAGGCCTCTGCTCCAGTCCTGTCTACTCAAGAGGCTGAAGATCTTGCTAGTTTTGCGACACAGTCTTTGGATATGGATCTAGGATCTGAACTTATGGTCTTCTCATCTGACGTGGGTGATTTACCTGACAATCATAAGGGTAAATTCAGTAATGCAGCGACTGCTTTAAAGCCTATTTATGGCCCCCTGTCACAGCAGTGTGAGCTCCTTTGGCTACAGAAACAGTTTGTGTAAAGCTCAAGAACTGGACTCCAAACTTCATGCTCTCACGGCTGGTTCTCTGGAGGTTTTGGGGATTTCCTTGCAACAGCGGACACCAGCATGGGATTACCGTACATCAGATACCACTCCTGTTTCGGCTCGACCTCCAGTAGTTTCACCCATTCAGGACTGTGATGCAGCTGGCAGTGTGAACAGCGATTCTGCTGTGTGCCGAGAGCCACTTGCCTTTGCTGGGGAAATGGGACAGCAGCAAGTACACTTGGAGCCGCCTAGTCAAGCTTCAGACTGTCAAGTTGTGGATAGTGCAAACATCTCTTCTCCACAACCTTCTCCTCTGGATGTTGCTTATTCTTTTCAGGAATGAGATTAGGAATCTGCCTGGAGCAATTTGGTTCCCGATTTGCCATCACTTACCCCAGTGTGCTGAGACCTGCTACGAGCGTCTGGTCTTTGGAACTTGCTTTAGTTGATGCTGGATGGATTCGTGGTTGGTCGGGTCATTGGATCCCTGACCCGAATGATATTTCCTACAAATGAATGTGTGAGTATTCCTCTTCTACAGTGGCCACCAACGCTATATCCTCTAAGAGCTCCAATGATCCCTGGGGTAAAGATTCTTCATTTTCTAAGACTGATGTGAGTATTTGTTCTGCTGTATGTGTTACTGAATCTAAGGTTGTAGTATGGGGAGGGAACACCTGAGGTAATTCAATTAGGGCCTACTCCTGAAGTTGTTGGTGCCCTTCGGAAGGGTCCTTCTATGGCCCCAATGTTTAAATTAGCTGATCTATTCCATTCAAATGGGGAACCTGCCCCCAGGAGGAATGCTGTCAGGTTACTTTATAGAGGGGGCATGAAATCTCCTCCAGAGAGGCTGTTTATTGCCAGGCACCTGTTAAAATCCTCTATGAAGTTATTTTCTTCAGAAATTTTTGCTCTTATTAGTCTGGGTAGTGGGAATTTTGATATCAGCTTTAAAAATGTATCTAATTTGGATAGGTTCTGGTCCCATTATTACACACTAAAGAATAGCCCCTTTCGGGTCCCCTTTCAGGCTGTCCCTTTGACTAAGCCCTTGATCAAAACTATTACTATTTTATTTAAGAATGAGGGTGTTAATATTGAGGATATTTTGTTTTGGCTCAGACAACGCTGTGAGATTTTGGGAAGGCCTACACCCATGATGGACAGTGAGCAGATTTGGGATGGTGGTTGAAAGGTGAAGGTGAAACTTCTATCTACCAATTCTGGCCCTGTTCTCCTCCATAGTACTTTCTTTTTGGGTAGGGATACGGGGTCTATTTTTTATATTGGACAACCCAGGCCCTGTTTTAAGTGTGGTTCTCAGCTGCACCTTAGCTCGGCTTGTGACACTGCTAGGTGCAGTCATTGTTTGGAATATGGACATGTGGCCTCGGCATGCCTCAATCTGTTCAAAGGTAACCTTTGTGAGCAGATGGGGCATGCATATGGTAGTTGTTCATGAGCTTCTCACAATCATGAGGATTGCCCTTCCCATGAAGGATGTATTAATCAGGCTCAACATACTCTGGCCAAGAATGCTGCAGCGGTTCTAGTCTCACAACAGAGTGGTCAGAAATCAGACTCTTCAACTACAGGGTTAGGAGAGGTAGATCCTGTTATGATCCCTTGTCAGACAGAACCTTCTGAGCCTCCTTTAGTTATTGAATCAGGGGACAGTATGGGTGAAGAGCTTGACACTCACAGTAGGGATGTCTCTGGGGCACCTACTGAGGTGGAAATTCCTCCCCCTCCCCCTCCCTCTCAGGAACCACCTTTTAAGGTCACACCATCGAGGAAGCGAAACCAACAAGGGAAAGCCACTAAACATACATCCAGGCTTGATCCCACTCCTCATACGGTGCAACTGGGTAATAGATATACTCTGCTTGGTGATGATGTAGGGGGGACTCAGAGGAGGAAGGTAAGGATACCTCGTCTGCCCTATCCACTATTGACACAGAGTATAGGACTGAGGACTCTATTGCTAAAAGAACCAGATGGAGGCATGTGGGTAAACTCCCTTAGGTCTGTTATACTTATCTAGGTGTGGGTTTGTTTCTTTTTTCCTCTGAGACATGCATTCCTTGGCCATTTCCACCATTAATGTTAATGGGATTAAAACTTTGAAGAATCGTATTGGGTTTTTTTCCGCACTTCAGGATTTATATTCTGACATTATTTGTTTACAAGACACAAGGTTGAAGTACCATTTAGAACTTCAACATGTTTCGCGGATCTTGACTATGGGGCCGTCTTTTTGGTCAATTGGGACAGACCTTTGTGATAGGATTGGGATCCTTTTTTTCTAATCCAGCTATCACTGTTTCCCAGTTACTGGATGTGCACCCAGGGAGAGCTCTCTGGGTATTTCCTTTCTTTCAGAGAGATTTCACCTTATTTCCATATATGCTTCACAGACTAAGGTACAAAGAATAGCATTGTTTAAGGAAATCCAGCCATTTCTCCATACTTCCCGTTTGGTACTTTGACTGGGGGGACTTTAACTGTGGTCTATCTCAGACTGATAGAGGCCTTTAAACTACAAAGCTTTTTTGTGATTCTGTAGCTTTGCAAAAGATAGTATGTACTGCGAATCTGATTGATGTATATAGGATACGCCACCCTACGGGGGGTTTTACATTTTTTAGGTGTACCCTTAGGACACATATTGATTTCATCTTTTTGTCCAAGTTGCTTAAGGTTTTAAAAGCTTACACCTCCCCATTTGAATTTTCTGATCATGGGATGATTATAGTCTTAATAACTTGGGAAGGTGCCCCCAGATGTAAAAAAAATAGATGGCGGTTGAATCAATCTGTGTTAGAAGATCCTAAGATTAGGAAGCTATGGTTGAGAGAGTGGGCAACTCTCCTTTCTCTGGTGGAATGTTATGACACTATTTTAGCCTAGTGGGAAGACACAAAGACAGGGTGGCAACATTTGTTTCAAAGCCAGGCTCATATTAAAGCTAATAAGGGCTATTTAAGGTACCTGAAACTCCAACATCGGTTACAACATTTAATCTCATTATCTGAAACTACTGGACATGATTATAGTCACCTTATTGTTACTATTAAAAAACAGATGGCTATTCTACAGTACGATAGGGGTAGGTCCCTAGATCAGGAATTATGATTTGGAGCACATGCAACTAAACAATCTTTAGATCCCTTTACTGAATGTAAAGGTAGGGTTGAATCTCGGCTTATTACCTCCATAACTAATAAGGATGGTAACATGGTTAATTCTCCACAGCAGCTGTAGTCAGTGGTAGAGAAGTATTGTTCTCAGGTTATGTCTACAGACATTTCCTTAGGAGATGAGATTATAGCACAGCACTTATCGACATTGGACTTACCTTACCTTTCTGATAGTAATAAGGTAGCTTTGGAAGCTGACATTTCCTTGCAGGAGGTCTGGGATGCCATAGGATCTTTGACCTCCAGCTCAGCTCCCGGGTCTGATAGAATTGGGGCAGGATTTTATAAATCCTTCCTAGCTGACTTGAGTCCTGTATTAGTCATCTTGCTGAATTACATTTTACACACTGGTGCATATGCACCCTCTATGACTGAAGTGGTTTTACTTTTTCTTTACAAAAAAGGGGACAGGACTGATCTAAAAAACTGGCATCTATTCAGTCTCTTAAATACTGACTTAAAAATTTTGAGTAAAATTCTGTTAGCTTGACTTTCTAGGGTCACCCAGTATCTTATCAGTCCTGCACAGACCTGTGCTATGAAAGGTAGAAAACAGCAAGGCAATTTGATTTGGCTCAGGGAACTGTTTGGTAAAGGAGAAACTGAACAGTTACAATGGATAGTGCTAGGTTTAGACCAAGAGAAGGCCTTTGACAAGGTTTCACATCATTTCCTGTTTTGGGTCCTGAAAGCTTATGGCATTCCTGATACTTTTGTGGGTTGGCTTTCTTCCATATATCAGGAGGCTGTTATGATTCCGAATGTAAACGGCTGGTATGGGTGGAGTATTGGTGCAGGTAAAGGGGCACATCAGGGTTATCCCCTAAGTCTGACTCTATACACTTTTGCCATAGATATCCTTATTAGAATGTTGCAAATGAATCAGGATTTGGAAGGTCTAAATGTATCCCCTAGTTCCCCTTCCTATAAAGTTTTGGCTTATGCAGATAACTTGGTTTTACTTTTATCACCTCATTTTTTGGTCCAGGCGCTTTTGGACACTATAGAGTGCTTCTCTAGGCTATCAGGTTCTAAAGCGAATTATGATAAAAGCAAGGGAGTTGTTATAGGATCCACTCATGTGCCACCTTCTGGATTACTTGCTAGGGTTCCGATTTCTAGAGACCCGATTAAGATATTGGGAGTGCCTTTTGGTCCTGGTGACATGGCGGGTGCAAATTGGGATATATTCCTCACTAGGGGGCAAAGACTGGTTAGTTCTTGGAAGGGTCATTTAATTTCAAAAAGGAAGAGGGTAATGTTAATTAAGAAACTTCTCACTCCCATTTTTTTGTATATTAGTTACATTTTTTCACCTCCTTATTCTGTCTGGACTAAGTTGCTTAGTGTTTACTTTCAAGCATTTTGTGGGTCTACGTTAAACCCCATAAAAAGGGATTTGACCTACAGTGGTGTTACAGAAAAGTTGACGGTACCATGGTAATTCCCATGGTACAAGGGGGTAAATTACCACAATTTACCGAGGCACAAGGTAAAATCCCATTGAATAACATTGGAGGATTACAGTGGTACCATGGTAAATTGTGATAATATTTACTGTGGTAGTGGGAATTACCTTGGTACCGTCAACTTTTCTGTAACAACCACTGTATTTGTCCATTTCTGAAGGAGGTGTGAACATGGTTCACCCCATTGCTTTCTTTTTTAGTATTTTTTATCATATAATTTTGGGTTAGTTTTGAGACCAGGAGAGATACTGTGGAGACCTCTTATGGAACACTGGTTACAACTTTGTAAGGGCTGTTGGCAGGACAAGAAGCCTAGACCTTTAGCTAGCTTACCCACATTGCCCTCATATATAGTTGTGAGTATTAAACACGTTATCAAATGGCACATTACCCCCCCTACACTTACAAACTTGGGATAGGAAATGATTATATAGATATATTCTTTCTGTAGATTGTCATGCTGAGGTTATCTTTCCTTACTGTCCTAATGACGAGAAATCAGATGCCTTGCGACTCCTTGTGAATAAACGTATCCCCCCTTAAGCTTGGGATTGCTTGTGGTTGAGTAATTATGGGAGATTGGGGGTCAATGGAAACCATAAACACAAGCAGTTATCAGAGAAGTACTGTCCCATACCTAATTGTAATCAAATCCTTGAAACTCAACAACATTTGTTTTTTGACTATGATTATATAAAGCAGTTTTGGGTTTACTTGGCACATGAGTGGAATAAAGCTGAGTTTGAGAAACTTGATTACCCTGCTTTGATGTTTGGGCTTTTTAAGAATGCTAAACATCACAGTGACACAATTTATGTGATCTTTTGTATCATAACATTTTATATTTGGCAATCTAGGTGTCTATGGACCTTGCAACAAAAACACATTTCATAAATTGAATTGTTTTCTAATATTTGTACTGCTCTTAAGTGTTTGATGAACTTTGATTTTGAGATAGGTCTGTGTGCTCAACCTCGTCATTTTTGGATACACTGTGCTTCATGGTTGCATTGATTCATGTATGTTTTTGATTCTGATTTTTCTATTGTTTTGTTTGTATTGAAGTCCAATTTCTCAATAAAATTCCCCTACTCTTTTTCGAGAAGTGCCATGGGATCTTTAACATCCACCTGAACTACCACCAATCCAGGCAGATGGGACCTCAGTTTAACATCTCATCCAACAGATGGCACCTCAGAAGTGCAGCACCCCTCTCATGCTGCACTGCAGTGTCAGTACTGGGATATTAACCCAAGTGCCAGATGTGGGAACTGAACCCACAGCCCTCTGGTCTCCCAGCCTCAGAGGTGAGTGTGCCACCTACTGAGCCACTGACACTGACTTTGCAGATGCCATAAAAATCTTTAATGGAGTAGACACTCTAAAGGGGGTAGAAAGAATGAGCAGAGTCCTGTGAAAACTTGAAGAGTGGTCAAAGGTGTGGCAGCTAGGTTTTAATGTTAAGAAAGTGCAAAATCATGCATCTAGGGCACAGAAACCCAGAGGTGGAGTATAAAATGGGGAAAGAGGTTTTAATGGTCACAAAACAGGGAAAGGACCATAGAGTAATAATATTGGGTGACATCAAGGCAATGAGGCAGTGCAACAAGGCAGTAGGTAGGGCCAGTAGGATGCTGAGGTGCATAGGGAAGAGTATCACCAGCAGAAGGGTGGAGGTGATGTTGACACTGTATTGATCATTAGTGAGACCCCACCTGGAGTACTGACTCTAGTTCTGCAGATCACATCACAGCGAGGACATATGGTGGAGTCTGTTCAGAGGAGGATAACTAAAATGTGCAGGGACTGCATCAGAAACCCTATGAGGAGAGACTGAGGGATCTCAGTATGTGCACCATAAAAGAGAGGTGGAAGAATGGGGACCTGATAGAGACCTAAAAATACCTCATGGGCATGAATAATGTATAGGAGGGGATTATTGTTTGTAGGAGAAGGTACCTGAGAACTATGGGGCATGCACTGAACCTGGAACAGGGGAATTTATGAGGGATGTGAGGAAGTACTTCTTCACTTAAAGAGTGGTGGATGTCTGGAATTGTCTTCCAGAGGAGGTGCAGTAGTAGGGGTAAAAACAGTGGTGGGCTTCAAGCATGCTTGGGATAGGCATAAGGGAGTCTTGGAAGTGAAGTGGGGGGTGGTACCTGGTGATCAGGTAGGGTCTAAAGTGACAATATAGGCAAGGCAAATGGGCAGACTACTGTACGAGGGCCAAATGATCCTTATCTGCCAACCAATTCTATGTTTCTAAGAGAGTGTGACATTCAAGTGTATGCTGTAAAAATAATTATAGGAACACAAATCTGTACATTGTCTGCATAACTGTGATAAGACTATCTGTGTGCACTTATGATATCTGCCACTGGTGCCACATATAAAAAAAAAACCAAGAGATGTTCCAGGACAGAGTCTTGGTGAACTCCAGTTGTAACTAGCTTAGCTGATGAGGTGGATGAGTTAAAACTGAATGATTGTGATTGGTCTGTGAAGTATAATTAAAACTAGCTGAGAATTTGACTACTAAGGCCATAAATGGAAGTCAAGTTAAAAGAAAAATCTCATTTTATTTGATCAAATGCTGATGAGATATGTAACAGCCATATTACAGCTGAGAAGGGACTGTGTAGGTAAATGGGGTGAAGGATGCCTTCTGTACATTAAAGAGTAATTACTGGCCTCCCTGGTCATTACCACAGCTCCTGATCCATCCTGTGAGTTCCTATCACCAGCATTTTATTTATTTATTTTATTTAGTTTTTGTTGTCCAGGTAAGTGCACTAGACAAATTCTGCCTATTTTCAGGCACAGCCTGGGGGGAGGGGATACAGATGAATGCCAACTGACCTTGAACCTTATTAAGCTGTTTGTGGTATTTTAGTGAATGGGACTTTGGACTCGAACATGGGAGCATAAATTTAATTGTATTGTGGCAGTTACGTACGGTACCCCTGGCATGGTTGACATTGGAATTGAGTCCATTCTCAGGCACATTAGTTGTCTAAACCAAAGCCATGAAAAACTAATCCTAAGTGACTTTAACGTGAACTGGCTATCCTCTAACTCAAAACATTAAAAAAACAAATTGGATTAACTCTTCTTTGGCCAGGTGGTCAAATCCCCAACTTGCATCAACTTCAAAAAAATAAATGGAAACAAGCCCTTATTGACTAGTCCTGACATCCTGAAAGGCTGTCATGTGTGGAGGTACTACAAGATCTACTTAGTGATCATTCTCAAATCTACTGTTCTCGGTCCACCAAAAGGCAGAGACCTCTGTCAAAATTCCTCTACACCAACTGCCTATAGGAAGAGAGATTCGCTAAACTCAGAAACTACCTCCATCACACTGATTGGCTTTACCTGGGCTATATCCCAATCATCAATCTTGAATTTGATTTCTTCTCATAAACCTAGCAAACT
Source organism: Neoceratodus forsteri (assembly GCA_016271365.2). Lineage (NCBI taxonomy): Eukaryota > Metazoa > Chordata > Ceratodontiformes > Ceratodontidae > Neoceratodus > Neoceratodus forsteri. Next base: position 1,015,083,169 of record CM028132.1, on the reverse strand, counting down.
GTGTGTGACCACTTTGCCCCTGAGGGGAAAAAAAAGAATCAAAGAAGACACTAATCACTGGCTCACCTCAGAACTCCTCCCACTCTTCAAAGAATGGGAAAAACAGTGGCTCTAATTCAAAGATTCAGGCTCCAACAAGACCTTAACTGAAATACAAAAAGCTGTGAAACTGGTGCAAATCTGTTACTCAGAAATCCAAAAGCAGTTTTTTCAGAAGAGAACTCCATAAATCTGGTAATAATCCCAGAAGACCATGAGAAGCTATCAATGAAGTCCTAGATCAAAAATGTCACTTCACTCCCAACATCCTTAATGACAACGGAGTAAACACCACTGACCCACAAGCCATCGCTGTGTCCTATAATTGCTTCTTCATGAATGTAGGCAGAGATCTGCATACTGGTACTCTGCCAGCTCTTCTTGTTCCCCAGGACCCTTGTAGCCCTCCAGCACTGATATATCCAAATCCTATTTTAATTGGTAAGTGCAAAACTGTTAAAAATACCTGCCTAAGCACAGCCTTCAAAACAAGAATTGGAACCAATGCATTTAATGTGAAAATACAGTACTTAAAATGACCATAGAAGAACTGTCCCTACCAATTCAAAAACTATTCAATTTTTCTCTCCAATTTGGCTCTATCCCCAACATTTGTAAACAAGACAATATAGACCCAGTCTTTAAATACAGAGACAAACTACCGGTATTTAACTTGGTCTCTAACTACAAGACCATTTCTATCCTCTTCCCACTCTCTAAGACCTTAAAGAAAATTGTCAGTGACCAACTGGGGACCTACACCTTAGATCAAGATCTCCTAGCTGCTGGACAACATGGCTTCAGAAAACAGCAGGGCATGACAACTGCCCTAATCAAGCTAACCAGGAAACTACACACAGCCCTACATGAGGGGGGATATGTTGGTGCAGTCTTTCTTAATGTTTCCAAGGCATTTGACTTGATTAGCCATGACCGCCTACTTGTAAAGTTCCAGGAAATGGGTATGCAGTTGAAGGAACTGTGTGGTTCAAGGACTATTTATCCAACAGAACTCAAAAAAACAGATGTGAAAAAGTGTTTTCCAGCCTGCAACCTCTTGCCATCGGAGTACCACAAGGCTCAATTATTGGACCCCTGTTGTTCAGCCTTGTTTTCAGCAAGGTCCCTGAAGTATGTGTCCACTCTAAAACATTACTGTATGCTGATGATACAGTCTCTCACATCCCATCATGATCTTGAATCTCTGGAGGCAACCTGCAATCTGACTTCAGCCAGATCTGCAATGGGTTCACCACAAACAGGCTGGTCATTAACACCAAGAAAACCAAATCCCTACCATTTGGGAGCACCCATGTTTGGAAGAGTAGCCCCAAGCTGCATATCACAACATGATCTAGGGCACATTCTTTGAAAATAAAACTGTAGATGAGGGATGGGAGTTCATAAAAATACTATACTCTCAGTCATGAATACACATGTTAAACTAGTGAAGAAATACAATCACAAAGAGTTGAAACCAAAGTGGCTTAGCAAAGGCATTGTTAAGTTAATAAAAGGAAAAACAAAGCCTACTGCTTATACTAAAAAAACACACCTCTGACACAAATTGATATCATTTCAAACAATTGCAAAAAAGATGTAAAAATGAAATAAATAAGGCAAAAAATAACTACAAACAAAAGTTTGCCAAATCAGCTAAGAAATCAAACAGCAAACAATTTTATGGATATTTAAATTCACAAACTATCAAAAAAGAAGAACTTACTGCAATAATAGATAAAGATGAGTGTATAATTGACCCTGAAAAAAATGGCAAACTTATTCAACAAATATTTTTGTTCCATATTCAATGGACAAAACCATCGCACCCAAATGTTTAAATAATAACATTGGGGATGGGAAGCATGAATTTCAGATGGAAGACATTATAAAACTAATTGATGGCCTAAAACCTCATAGTGCACCTGGGTAAGATAACATCACACCTTCTATGCTAAAATTAATGAAGAATAATATGTGCATAACCTTAAAGAACCTATATGAAAAATCATTAAACTCCATCACTATTCCATTTGAATGGAAGATATCTAAAGTCACACCTATCTTCAAAAAGGTAGTAAGATGAACCCTAGTAACTATAGACCAATACGTTTGATATCCATGCAACGTAAGATTCTTGAATCATTAATTAAAGACAAAATACTACAAAACTTGAAAGACATCCCCTATTTTGATATCGAACAACACAGATTTAAAAATGGATGTTCATGCAGTACAAATCTTGTATGTTTCTATGAACATGTCAGTCAAAATTTGGACAACTTCATTCCAACTGACTTCATACTGTTAGATTTCAATTGAGCATTCGACTCTGTGCCTCACTGGGCAGTACACGAAAAGCTTTAAAATGTAGCATTGATGATCACATAATAAGATGGATTGACACCTGGCTATATGAAAAATCACAAAGAGTGTAACTGTAAGTGGGCATCTGGTAACAGATTGCAGTGCCACCAGTGGTGTGCCACAGGGGTCAGTGATGGGTCCTATCATCTTAAAAATATTTATAGCTGATTTGGAAGATAATGTCAATAATTACATCACCAAATATGCGGACACAGCAAAACTGGGTGGACCATGTCACAATAAAGATCAAATTGACTCTCTTCAGAAGGATATTAATTCCATCAGCATGTGGACTGATAAGTAGGGAATGAAACTGAATACTGAGATGTGCTGTGTCTTGCAAATGGGCAAAAAAATTCCACATAATAAATACACCTTAAACAATCAAATAATTAAAAAAAAACAATAGAAAAAGACCTTGATATTATGACAGATAAGAAATTAGAACTAAAAGAACATTTTACCACCATTGTGGAAAGAGCCAACAGAACACTGATGGCAATTAAAAGAAAGATAGAAAGTAGAACACCAAAGTACTCATGCCATTATACGTATCCTATGTTAAGCAGCAATTGAGTTATGGTAGCCCATTCTGGAGCCCTCATTATATAAAAGAGATAACTAAAATTGAAAAGGTACAACTCAAATTTACCAAAACCATCAAGAATCTGAAATATTAAGCATATGATGAAAGATTAAGAAACTTAGGACTATATACTGTAGTTTCGAACTGAGATGACAACGGATGACATATTTTCTATCTTAACAATAAGCAATACTGTCCTGATGTCTGATTTAAAACACTGAATTCAAAACAGATTCTTTGCCTCAGACAATTAGTCTTGGAACCTACTCATGAGGGAGCAATCTTAGACCTCATACTCTCAAATGGGGACAGAGAGAGGATCTCAGATCTAGAAGTGGGTAGCCATTTGGGAACAAGTGACCACCAAACAGTGTGGTTCATGATAAACTTAGCTACATAGTCAAGCCATACAAAAATGAGGGTTCTGGACTTCAGGAAGGCTGACTTTGGTAAGATGGGAGAGTGCCTTAGAAAAGCACTAGCAAACAGGCTAGAAGGAGGGGTGGAGCAACAATGGAGAAATATCAAAACTGCCATCACAGAGGCAACAAGCCTTTGCGTGAAACAAATAAACAAATCAAAAAGAAAAAAGCCACTATGGTTCTCAAAACAGGTGCGGTGAAGATTAGGAGAAAATATAGCATTTAGGAACTATAAGGAAACATAGAAGGGCAGGACAGAGAACTGTACCAGCTAAGGCAGAGGAAGCAGGGAGGGTAGTCAGAATAGCAAAGGCCCAAACTGGGAAAAATAGACAACTCGGTTAGAAGGGGATAAAACCTTTTATAGGTATATCAGGGAGAGTAGAAAGACAAAGGGAGGGATAGTGAGGCTGAATAGAATAGACGGTGGGTGGGCAGAGAGTGACAGTGAAAAAGCAGGGATACTGAATGAATACTTCTGTTCAATATCAGTGTCAGTGGCTCAGCAGGTATCACACTCACCTCTGAGGCTGGGAGATCAGTAGGCTGTGGGTTCTATCCCCACACCAGGCACTAGGGTTAATATCCCAATACTGACACTGTAGTGCAGCATGAGGGGGGTGCTGCACTCCTGAGGTGCCGTCTTTCGTATGAGATGCTAAACCAAGATCCCACCTGCCTGTTCTGGTGGTAGTTCTGGTGGATGTTAAAGATCCCATGGCACTTCTCAAAAAGAGCAGGGGGATTTCCCCTGTGCAATGGCCAAATTTCCTCCATTCATGAAAAATACCACCAACAGCTTAATCTGGTTCAAGGTCAGTTGACATTCATCTGTATCCCCCTTCCCCAGGTTGTGCCTGAAAATAGGCAGGATTTGTCTAGTGCACTTACCAGGTCAACAAAAATAAAATAAAAATAAAATAAAAAATATTCATAAAGAGGAAGTGGGGAGGTGCCTAATCCAATTAACAGAAGCACTCTGGAGAGGGAAGTCGATCCCAGTCCTTTCACAGAAGAACGTGTTCTGAAAGAACTCCTATAACTGAAGGTGGACAAAGCAATGGGGCCAGATAGAATTCACCTAAGAATTATAAAGAATTAAGCAGAGAACTAGTGACACCACTGACTACCTTTTTAATAAATCATGGGAGGATGGTGTGATGCCTGAGACTGGAAGAAGGCTGATGTGATTCTTCTTCACAAAAGTGGGACCAAGACAGAGGCAGGAAACTACAGACCTGTCAGTTTGATCTCTGTGTAGGGAAAGTGAAGGAATCACTTCTGAAGGAAATAATTATTGAGCACCTAGAGGCAAGTGGGGCACAGGACCCGAATCAGCATGGGTTCACAGCAGAAAGGTCATGTCAGACAAATCTAGTTGATTTCTTTGACTGGGTGACCAAAGTAGTAGACCAGGGAGGGGTTGTGGACATGGTCTACCTAGACTTTAGCAAGGCATTTGACACAGTCCCACACAAAAGATTAATAGTCAAATTAACCAGCCTGGGAGTGGGTCCTGGGGTGGTAGCCTGGGTAAAACATTGGCTGGACAACAGGACACAGAAGGTGATTGTAAATGGAGTCCACTCTGAAAAAAGTGGGGTTACTAGTGGGGTACCACATGGTTCAGTACTGGGTCCAGTCCTTTTTAATGTCTTTATAAGTGACATTGCAGAGGGACTGGAAGGAAAAGTATGCCTCTTTGCAGATGACACAAAGATCTGCAACAGGGTTGCTACACAAGGAGGAGTGGAAAGGATGAAAAGGGACTTGGCAAGGTTGGAGGAATGGTCAGAAGTATGGCAGCTTGGATTCAATGCAAAGAAGTGCAGAATAGTGCACCTGGGAAACAGAAACCCAGGGGAAGATTACACAATGGGGGGAGGTAGCAACAACAACAAAAATGGAAAGGGACCTCGTGGTAATCATATCAGATGACCTCAAGGTTGGCAAGCAATGTGAGAAGGCAGTAGGGAGGGCTGGGGAGATGCTGGGATATATAGAGAGAGGCATCACCAGCAGAAAACAGGAAATTGTTATCCCCCTGTACAGACAGTTGGTGAGACCCCATCTGGAGTACTGCATCCAGTTCTGGAGACCCCATCTCCGCAAGGACATAGACAGGATGGAGGCAGTTCAGAGGAAGGCAACTAAAATGGTACAGGGTCTGCAAGAGAAGTCATACAAAGAGAGACTAAAGAAGCTTAAGATGTGTACCCTTGAGGAAAGGAGTGATGGGGGGACATGATAGAAATGTTTAAGTACCTCAGTGGAATCAACAAAGTCCAAGAGGGTAGCATCTTTCAGAAAAAGAGATGTGCAAGAATAAGGGGACACAATTTGAAGATAAGGGGGACAGCTCGGGCAATGTAAGGAAGTATTTTTTTTCACAGAGAGGGTGGTGGACACATGGAACAGCCTTCTCAAGGAGGTTGTGGGGTCTAAAATGGTGGGAGAATTTAAGAATCGTATGTGACAGACATAAGGCAATTTTTATGGTGGGTAGGGAAGAAATAGGCTGTTGGTTAACTAGGATCTGCAGCTCATCCTCTAGGTAGGGAAATGAGCAGACTAGGTGGGCAAAGCGTCCTATCTGCCATCGAAGTCTATGTTTCTATATTTCTATGCTACCTGTTAGGGTCCATCCATTGCAAAACAATTTCATTTTAAAACCAATAAAAGAAAATACTTTTACATGTAATAGGCAGCTAACTACGAAAAAATTCCAGAAACAATCATTAAAAAGCACAAACAGAGATACCTTTAAAAGAAATTTGGATAGGTATATTATTACTGGGAAACATGAATTACTATACCCTATTATAAAGGAGCTGCTCTTGGGCTTTAATTTTTATGTTCCTTATACTCTAAGTGATCCCAATGAACAGGTCCACGTCTTCAAGAACCTGGGCATATATTTTGATGTGACCCTGTCCTTCAGATCTCATGTCAACTATCTGGTCAAAATATCCACCAGTGCCTCTGCTTGCTACACAAAACAGGACCAACCTCAACCCCAAAAGTGAAAAACGACATGTCCCCAGCTTCATCATTTCAGTGACTGACTGTGATGCAGTCATCTACTCTGCTGCATATAATATGGTTCTCGAAATAATTTCATCTGCTTTCAACTGTCCTGCAGATTTACACTCAACATGAAACTTAACTCCTACCATTTACAACATGTATCACCCTCTAACTGGCTTTCTTTCCACCTCTGAGTTAACCCCAACAAAGCCCTTCAATGCATGACAGCTCTTGTTGGTCAAATGCCACCGGTCTCCAAAACCATCTCTCTCTCTCTTTAGAAACAGCTATGGAACTTGATCCATGGGGTCCAAAAACTGTCCCTGTCCTTCAGAAAAACAACACCTGGCCAGCACTATTTTGTATCTAGAACAGTCAAAACCTTGAACTCCTTAACCAAGGCAATTACCACTATCCCCAGCCTCTCCCCCTTCAATGCCCAAGTTATAGGCTACATTTTCCAGAAACTTCCCTGCATGTGTTCTTAGCCCATATCTTGCAGAATCGGCTCCTTGACTGGGACCCTATCTCCAGTAGATTCCCCTACTGATGCAAATGTCTTGAAAATAAAAGAAAGCAAAGCACTCAGCATGCAAGAAATATGCAGTAGTAGTAGTTGTAGTAAAATGTGTTATTCATTTTCAAGACATGAAGAGGATACCCATCTGAGACAAGCTCATTTCCAATGAGGTCCTTAGTGCATAATGTCAAATTACATAAACAAATTTCATAAACATTAATAACTTGCAATCACTAATACTATAACACAAAACAGACATAAAGTAATTAGCAAATCTTACTAAGCACACATCCACACTTATTTACTGAATAGAAAGTCATTACCACAGTTGTAGGTAACCTATAAAATAGTGCAGTTTTAAGCAAGGGACATCTGTTATGTACAATGTAAATCAGAGCAACAGCATATTTTTGATGTGCCCATGATATGTACCATTTATTTATGGCTCCAAAATGAAAATTCCAGTATAAAGGTTTAAGTGTGAGAGACACAACATTCCATATTTGAAGATCCATGTAGAAAAAATGTGTACTTCCTATTTCTAATTTATGCTTAGGTAATGTAAATTCTAACCCTCCCACAGATCCAAGACCATGTTTTTATACTTCTAACTTGAATTTTATCTAATATATACTTTGGTACCCCCAGCTTTATAACATTTAAACATGTGAGCTAGTATGTGAAGGAAACTCCAATCATTGAGATGATGCAGATTGAAAATTTTACATAATACACATCTGTGCATTCTTCAGGTACAACTACCACAAACCTAGCTAATCTGTTATAAACTGTATCTAGTTTATAAAATTCCATAGCTGAGGTGCCTGCAATATAATTTACTAATTTTCTGTGAAAGATGCGGTGCAAAAAAGATACCCACGTGTAGTGCCCTATATACAGGGCTTCCTTTGTTTTTTGATGTTAATGCTGATGATTTAACCTATTGAGAAAACCTCCAGTAGTATGTTATTTTTATTTTTGTTTTTTATTTACTATTTTTCCTGGCACATCCTCTGTTAGTCTCTCTCTGCCCTGGTCACAGCCCCTGGGCTCCCACCAACTGTTCATTGATGGCATTCTCCCAGTCACCCCCCAACTTACCCTCTGGAGGGCAGGGCCATGGCACTGGTTCTCCTAATTCCAGTGCTGCGGAACCAGTAATTTTTTGGGAGTGCTGGTGATGGTGGCTCATTGAAGCCTAGGTAGGGCTTCATGGAGACGGAGGATCTGCCTCTCCTTTTTTTTTCCATTTTTTCTTCCAGGAGGCGGGACGGCAACAACATCCAGCATCTGCCTCGCCTCCATTACGTTTGAGTGCCGATAGCTGCATGGTTCTCAGCCTCTGCTAGGGGTCCATCTTGTGCTGGCACTACCCCACTACCCCACCCTCCCACTGGAGAAGGAAAGCAGTCCATCGGATGCTCTATCCTTCTCCCCCCCGGCCTATCCTCCAGCAACCCGAGTCCGTTCCTGAACCTGGGTCACCGGCATTGCAAGCGGAAATCCATCTGCTGCACTGACGGGACGGCATATGTTATTTTTTGTTGTTACCTGTCATTTACTGCATTGGTCTGACAATTGTACATAACATGCTTGAGTTGGACACCTTTGAAAAAGTGCTCTTGAGCTCAAAGATCTTCTGAATACAAAACATAAATGAATGCATAAGTAAAAAAACAAACACATACATACATACATAAATACATAATTATACAATGGCAAGAACATTTCCTGGACTCTGACTGGTCAATGTGTGCCTGAGACAATGATCTTATTACACAATAACATCACTGTATTGATTTTTTAGATGATTGTTAGGAGCTACTTTTAGAAACATAGATATATTGCTACACTAAAATCTACTAAAACTTTTTAAATATTTTACTTTGTATAACATTGAGCCATTGTATAATTACAATGACACTCTAGAGATCTGTGTTATCAGTAATACACGTCACTCCTGGGGTGGTGAAAGCACTTAGCTTCACCTCGTGCTTGATCCACCCCAGGGTGACGTATTACACAATAACACACACCCGTCATGCCTTATTGCTTAAATAAAACTCATATCACTGAATGTCAGAATATCATTGGACCATCAGAGAAGTATTGTTTCCATGCTATGCGACTTCACAAACTGGACAGAAATCTGGGTAGAAGGCAATTAGAATTTCATATTCTGTTAACTGGTGAGCCACAGCCTTTTCTAATATACTGGAAAAAAGGAAGCATGGCAATTATTCATAGATACAGTGTCTGGATTCAGAGAATTTTTGTTTAGTTTAGTTAAGACCACTGCAATTTAAAAGGGGTAGGTAATTCTCTGATGTATAATGAGAATTAGTAAGTCTTGTGTTGTGGGATATTAGCGTATCAAAATGTCTTTGATCATCCTAGTAGGTACAGAATCTTGAAGATATGACTTTCTGTGGTCCAGAATGTTTTAGGATGGCAGGCAATTGGCTTCTGTAAGCCCTTTGAAGGCTGAGAAGACATTAAGGCAAGTATTGGCTCTTGCCATAAGAGCTAATGACACTTGTGAGGTGGGCAAGTTCAGTTATTTCACCTTGTTATCAAAGACATTGTGGAGATCTAGGGCAAATAGTGTTGAAACAGGTGCAGAAGTATTTAACATAGTAAGGATATTGATGGTAAGAAAAAATTGCCTGACATTGGATATGTGGCTATTAATCAAAGTTTTGGTAGTAGCTTTTTGGCTTCCTGGAGTAGTTACTTATTGTATAGCATACCCTGGTTGTAATACAGTTCCTGAAAAACTATGAAAGACAATTTCTGCCACTTTTGCTCTGGTTGCCTATGTTTCCATTTCAGTTTCAGTGGAGGAGGGGCAAATTAAGGACTGGGAGGACAGAGAGAGGTGTCTTGGATGATCTGATGGAAGCACATTTATCTAAAATGGAGGTAAAGGATTGGGGTCCGGATTCACAGAAGGTTTCCACAAACTGTGACAATGGCAGCTTGCAGCAACAGCCCCTGTGCCCAGGACTCTGCACCCAATTCATTATCAGACAGGGTCCTGAAGCCTGTGTCCTGCAGTTTGTGGCATCTGTACCAGGAATTAAGTGGCCCCAGGGATGCCACAAGCGGGACAGGCATGTTGCAGAAGCACCCACAGATGGAAACATGGCATGCGTCCATGCCTCCATGCCCACAGTACCCACAGTCCAAACAGCACAGTGTAAGCAAACACCCTCCCAAGCTCAATAGGACCACCCTATATGTCCCTATGGGCTATTGCAACACCTCACCCCCCTTTGATGCCCAATCACCCACACCCCACAATGCCATCCCCCTTCCCTCCCATGTAACAACAGGGCATTGCCTGATAACTCCCTGGTGGTCCGGTAGTCCAGTAGCCCACCACCGTCCCACCCAACAGTGTCAGCACACCATGCTCCCCCCAACACACACACACACCCGGCAGGTGAGTTGACAACTGGCACATCCCACCTCTCACTTCCACGACCAGTCACTGACTGAGCTTTGCCAAGAGTGCATACAGTAATTATATGTGCTCCATGAATGGCAGCTGCTGTCATTCACTGAGTGGGTATAATTGCTGTACATGTTCCCGGCAGAGCTCAGTCCATAACCATGGTGCTGAGAGGTGGGCTGTCCAGTCACCAGCTTGCCCACCTGGTGTGTGTGGGGGTGGGGTGCTGGGGGTGCAGATTGTGCTACCACTGTGAGTGGGGGGTGGGGGGCCACTCGACCACCAGGGCAGTTATGGGTCTTTCTGTTCCCTTTTTACCACTAACAGGGTGATATTTGGGGGGGTGAATGGGGAGTGGGGGTGTCTGAAAGCCCATAAGGGCTTCATTGTTTGTGGAGTGTGTTTCGGGACTGGGAGGGGCATGGTCCACACCGACACCCTGGTCCCCTACTGGTTGGGATTGGGGCATTGGGATGATCTATGCATGGGGGGATATGAGCATGTGGGGGTGTTGGATGAATGGGAACAGGGCTGTTGGGGAGCTGTAGCCCATAAGGGCTATCTGGTGTTCCAATGGCAGCACATTGGTGGCCTTCAGTGGATGGCAAAGACCACCTACACCAGCTTATAGCTGGCATAAAAGTCCTTTGGTGTATGTCCACTGGTGGTTGTCTCTTAATCCCAATTTGGGGACTTAGTAGCCACCATATCTGAATAGGGTGCACCTGCTGCCATAAACCCCCTTACACCATGTCACAAAGGGGTTTATGGTGCATTGGTCCACTTGGGCACAGGCAGCCTGCAGCATGTCATAGGATGCCTTTCTGAATCCCAACATGTCGCAACTCATGACACAATTGCTACTTGCACCATTTTTTTGATGTAAATTGCTTTGCATCTTGAGTACTCCTTTGTGAATCCAGCCCTGGGTGTTCAAATTTGTTAAGGCTTCAGGGCAGTGAGTACAGTATGATTCACTGTGAGAGTTGTTATTGTGACTTCAAATTCAGAATGGTTAATTGTTCTGAAAACATGTTTGACACAGGTAGGAGCTTTATCAGAAGTAGATTATAGTGTATGGGTGAATATTGTTCTGCATGGAAATTCATGCCTAGGAAAAGTTTGTTATGCTGTAGTAGTGACAACAGTATGTTCATGTGCTGCAGTAGAGTTGTCACTATGCCAGCACAACTTAGAATGCTGCCACATCACTCCTTGTATCTAGCCAATCAACCGGGAAGTTATTCTTTTAAACTTGAACTTACAGAAACAGCTAACATCACTAGCCACACATTAAGGCCATTCACTTGGCCATTTCTGAGCCATTGTAGGTGGTGCACAGCAGCCAGATCATTGCCACTGTGCAAATGTGAACACAGCCATTTTGAAATGTTTGTGTTGCATTGCCTTGCAACCATGATTCATCTTTCCCTGGGTTTGTGTTCTGATTTTGGCATTTTCCTCGGCTTTGTCAATAGCCGACACCACCTGCAACAGATTCAGTGCTGGGTAGAGACAGCAACAAAATAGAAGATAATGAGAGTGTATGTTCAAAATATCTTTTAAACCAGAAATCTCTCTCCTTTTAATACTTTTCCGCTGTAACTTTGCAGTGAATGAAGAAAGGACGTTTAACATGTGTGCCAACCTTACAATACGTTACAATGGTTTCATACTTGCTAAATTTATGTATTAAAACTAATCGAGAATCAGTATTTAGAGTGCATTGTAATTATGCCGCACTTGGTTTTGAGTAAAGAATGCAAAAAGCAGAAACACAAATAAAAGAAGCCAGATCCCTGAACAGTTATTTAGGATTACTTGGCATTGCCTAGTAATATATTTTGTTCATAACAGGGACACATGAAAACAAAAGAATTAAGCAGTGCCAACAAATAGGACACTATTTATGTAGTGTCTGTAATTCACTATCCAGCACAAAGTGTGGCCTAAAAAATGAGGATTATTTTATAGGGTGGTATCTCTCTCTCTCTCTCTCTCTCTCTCTGTCTCTCTCCCCCCACACTCCCACACCCCATGGAAGTTTGATCAAAATGCTGAAATATTATTTGCACTGATGTAATGGGCTGCTGTGTGAACAGCAGCCACATCACTGCAGCCTAAATGGAGCAGTGTGCACCAGAATGGAACTACAAATGGGGTAGGTCATGTGAACAAGGCAATTGATTCAGTAATCAAAGCTCACCACCAACACTCGAGTGCCTCCATCTCCCTAACTACCATTTCCCAAAAAGGTAGCAGAGTGTCTTAAAACAGACATGGATACCAATACACTATAAAAGATAATGTATGCACCCATACACAGACAAACCTGTGTCTCCATCTCAAGTTTTCTGCACACAGTAACCTCTTGAGCTTTGCTTTCAAGGTTCCTGGTTGCAGTATAAACTTCTGCATGCAGACACAGGGTTGTTGTATCCCCTATGTTGTTTGGCTGAAGAATGAATGTTGAAGTGAATTAAAGAATGGTTAGTAATGTCCCAGTCATTGCGGCTGATAAGTGAAATGAGAAGGCCTTAAAAAATAACTAAATCCAGCCAGTGGCCTTTATTGTGACTGGGGGCAATTTTTTTTTTTTTTTAGTAGGTCTATGAATCACATTAAGTTGGATTCTTCAGGTTGATCTGAACTGAAGTTACAATCCTTGAGAATTAGAATATGGGGTGGCTGTGGCACCAGGAAGTGATAATTCAGAAATATTCTCAAAGAAGGTTGATAGCCATACCTCTCAAACACCTCAACTCTCAATTTGTTTTAAACTCTGAGATTTTATTTGATAACCATATGTGCGGTGAAACATTGTCTCACATGGAAGAGACAGGTAAGGCATGGATTGTTTAGCAAGATTTACTGTGACTGTGGGGACAGTTAACAATGGTTTGTTCCTGACTCAACAGAGTGGTGACCTGTTTGTAGTGGTAGTGGTTTACACAGAGTTACAAGAGGTTTGGAATTTAGCACTTTAAAAATTAAAGATTCCCCAGTAATACACTCTGCTTTAGCAATGGTACCCATTTGCTGATATAGTGAAGAGTGGTGAGTGGTCCTGAACAGCTGTAAGGCAAACTACCAAATTTAGGGCTGGATGAAATCAGCAAATGCCCCTGCCATTTCTGCTCCCCTCACCGATCTCCTAAACTGCTCCTTCTCCTCTGCCCAAATACTAACAGCCTGGAAGGAGGCATTAGTCATACCATTGCCAAAGGGGGCAACCCAGCAGAGCCCGGGAACTACCGCCCGATCTCCCTCCTCCCCACCCTGACCAAACTGCAGGAAAAAATAGCCCAAACTCAAATCACACAATTCCTTGACACCACCTCCTTTTTCACCCCCTTCCAGTCAGGCTTTCAGAAATCACACTCCACCATAACCGCGCTCCTTAGACTCACCAACGATATTGCCTCAGGTATGGATAAAGGGTTCATCACCTCTGCCATATTCATTGACCTGGCAAAAGCATTCGATACCATTTCCCACCCTAAGCTCATCACTAAACTGCAAGATGCAGGCCTATCCAATCTAGCCACCAGGTGGTTCCATGATTACCTCACTAGAAGGAAACAATCAGTCAAAATTGGCACCCAAGTATCCCCTCGCTCCCAGTCACCATGGGGGTCCCCAGGAGCTCCGTCCTGGGCCCAGTTCTTTTTTCAATATTCTTAAATGATCTCCACTATCCTGCCCAAACTCAGCTATTCAAATGTATGTGACGACATCGTTCTGTACACCTCTGGCCCCTCAACAGAGGCTCTAAACTCCCCTCCAGCAGGATTTTAATGCTGTCAAAATTGGCTTAGCTCAAACCAACTCATCCTAAATGCTAAGAAAACTGTATCCATAACATTCAGCACACAGCCCAGAATCTCCAGGCTAGCTGCTCTACCCACCTTCCAAACACTGGATGGAACCACCCTGGAATCCTGCACCACCTTTAGGTACCTGGGGGGTATGGCTGGATCATCACTTGCATTTCTCTGTCCACATAGACTCCCTCCAGAAAAAACTGCACCTGAAACTAGGAGCTCTTTATCGCAACAAAGGGTGCCTAACCACCCCAGTCAGGAGAGAGCTTGTATACAAAATGATTCTCCCAATCTTCAACTATGGTGACGTGGTCTACGGTGCAGCCTCTCCATCCACCCTAGCCAACCTGGACCCACTTTTTCATTCCTTCTGTCGCCTTATCCTAGAATGCCCCCCTACCACCCACCACTGTCACCTATATGCCGCCCTAGGCCCCCCCTCGCTGCACTCCAGGTGACAGTTCCACTGCACAAATCTCGTAGCTAAGCACTGGTCAAACTCCCTTCCCTCCTATCTCAGTTCCACTCTATCAACCCAACCCTCCCCGGCATACTCTTTGAGGGGCTCTGATCGATAATTTACTTAAAATCCCTTTCTTACGCACCTCTAAGGGCCAATCGGCTTTCAAATACAGGCTGCCCACTCTCTGGAATAACCTCCCAGCAGTAATCAGGCAGTCCACCTCCACCCATAGGACCATGACCACTCTTCTTCAGTCCCATTTCTCTGACATTTGCAACTATAACCTTCAGGACAGATCAGCTAAACCAAAGTGTCTAATTGGTACTTAATGGGGGACCATGCAAACAATTGCATTATCCTTGTGGCCCCTGTCTCCTATGCCCTCTTTCTCCTTGGTCACTGTAAGAATTGCCTGTGGTCTATGACCCCACTGTTGTATGCACTCGGCACTAAAAATTGTAACTAACAATCAAATGCATAAGTCCTGACTGCAACATCTCTGGACCTGTTTGTCTCACCCTTGTTTGTGCCTCTTGTACCTGAAGTATGTACTATTATGCATCTGTTTCATGGCAACACTGCCTACTGTACCTAATGTAATCTTAGCACTGTTATGTTATGTAACATCCAGGTCGCATCTGGAAACAAGTGGATTTCCCGCTCAGTATGCTTATCTGGTAAATCTCGATAATAAATAAATAAATAAATTCCACAGAATTGTTCTACCTTTTAAATTGGTTATAACACAGCCATTATTTCAGCGGTGAAAATTTCAGAAAATATTCCTCTGCTTACAACTCAGTCACCATTAGAACCAAAGCTAACTGAGAATTTATATACATATTTTCTTGGAAATGTCATAGAAACTGCTAAATGGTGAGGTAACTTTGTTAAGTAAATGATAAGTTACAGAGGTTCACAATTTCACAATTTAATTATTTGTTACATTTTGAGAGCAGTTTCAAAATATTTGAATGTTTGTAGTTTCGATGCTATTGAAGGTAAACATCCCTATTTAGGAATCCATACCAAAAGTCAATTGGTCCTAGACTGTAATAAAGCTGGATAAATGTGGTTTAGCAGGTTAAAATCTACTGTGGACATTTCAGAATTTACTTAGTGGCAAAATTTGCTCAAGAATCATGGATTCATAACAGGCAGTTCCACTAGAATTTCAATTGTGGCATTTACCTTTCACAATGCTATTATCTTCACTGAATCCAATTAGCTGTGTCGAACTGTTTGTTGTCCTGTACTTCCTTTCTGGGTGACTATTTTGTCTCCTCACTATGTATGCTTCTCTGAGATTGACCAGGTGGACTCGGAGAACATGCTTTTCACACTGATTTCCTTCTTGTTTTTCACAGACATGCTTCCTTCAAAAGAGAGGCACCTAATCCTTTTCCTGTAGAATCTATCAATCAATAAATCATTTACTGTTCTTTCAAAACACGGTTTAAATTTTGGACATTACAATGATAAAATACAATATTCATCAAACACATTACAACCAGCTATACTTTCATCAACATTCATTCATGATATAATCTAGTCTGATACATCTTTTTCTTTATATTAATAACAGTTGAAAAGAAGTTAAAACAGAGTGTTGCATCATACACAGTTCCAGGGTGAAGTAAAATAAATATAGGATCATAATCCAAACTTGAATATTTTAGTAAAAATCCCAATAAAATCAAATTTCTTTTCTTATTGTACAGAGGACACTGTAAAATTACATGAAAAAGAGTTTCATTGAATCCTCTGTTACAAGAACATTCCACTTTACTATGGTTTATTCTTGTAGAGAAACGATCGTAATATGTAAATCTGGAATTCATAATTCCAAATCTAACCTAAGTTATCACCCTTCTGACGCTTATGCGCATAGGCAAATATAAGTACTATTCTATTGCTGAGTCTATTTTATTCTTACCAAGCCAACTGGCTTGTTTTTGAAGTCTGACCATTCATAATTCACCATAAATGCAGTCTCAAAGATATTTTTTTTTAATCTTGTTTTTATGAGTGGAAGATATTAGGATACCAGCTAAGTGATCCTTCCAAAGATGTGTACAATTTAATTTTTGTAAGTTAATAATTAAAGCTTTTACCATGGAGAAGTAAAACCCAAAGTATCCCATAACTTTTTTCTTTCAAGTAAGACTGTAATGTCTTATTATAAAGTTTACCCAAAATTCTGAGCCAAAATGAAAGAAAGTCTAAGAATGACAAGATCTGCGAGCGGAATCCTACCTAAGTTGGCTCTAACTAATACCTTGGCCATAGACTGTGGGAATTGTAATAATGCTTTATAATAATATGATAAAGGAAATTCAAGCTTCGGGTTATTCTTTGTATCCCAAATTTCAGCTCCATACAACAGAATTGGAACAATCTTTGATTCTCCTGCTTTAATTGCCAGAATTATTGACATTCCACCATATTTATAATTAAAACTGAGAAGTGTCTTGGCTGCAAGCTTTGCTTTATTAATTTGAACAATGTGATGTGAATTCCATAAACCATTTGAAGAAAATTTGACACCTAAAAAACAATATGATTTGATTACTCCGATGTGTTTATTGTTTAGCCAAAGTTTTGGTGTTATTATTTTAGAACCTATTACCATTAATTTAGTTTTTTTGATGTTAATACTCAACATTAAATTTTCACATTTGTTTCTTAATTGGTCCATTTTTATTTGCAACCCTTTTTGAGATAGGGCAAATAACACCAAATCATCAGCATAAGCTAAAATATGAATTTGGTGATTATCAATCTTAAGCGAATCCAATGAAGATAAATCCTCAAATGAAAGAAGCAAATCAATACAGAGGTTGAACAGGAGTGGGGCCAATAGACACCCCTGCCTAACCCCTTGATTCATTTTAAAATATTTTGTAATGTTACCTACAGTGTCATATCTAATTGCAGTACAAGTTTTCGAATACAATAAGAAAATTGGAGTTAATATGCTAATAGGAATACCCCGATTTAATAAGATCTTCCAAAGTGTTTCTCTGTTTTTATGGAGTCAAATGCTCCAGTAAAATAGATAAACAATGCATATTAACTCATTTTCCTATAAAATCTGTACTTTTTGATTAAATGGGATAGAACAAAATTATGATCCAATATTGAACAACCCACCTGAAAACATGCTTGAAATTCTGAAAGGGGACAAGGTTGGTTAACCCAATTTTGTAATCTGCTTAATAAGATTCTTGCAAAGATTTTACTACTGATATCAATAAGGCTTATTGGCTGATAGTTATTTGGATTTTGTAATGAACCTTTTTTGTGAATAGGAATGATTATATTTTTATGCAAAGAATGGGGAACATATTTTTCTCAGAGACATATGTTAAAAAAATGTACAAAGAATGGAACCCAGAAGTTAAGGTTTTGTTTATATACTTCTCCTGGAATGGAATCAGGACCTGGTGCCTTATGCATGGCCAAATTGGAAATCGAGTATTCAACTTCCGCATAAGTAAATTCCAATGGATGATAAGAGTCTCCTGTCATCCATTCTGGTATTTTAAAATAGGCCTCTGGGTCCAAATCCCTGTTAAATAATTCCAAAAAGTAAACAACCCTGGTTTCTTTCAGAATCAATATTGTAAGAGATGGTTCATACTATTTAACACCTTTGACAACCAATAACCAAAATCCCTTAATATCATTATTTTATATCATTTCTGACATAACTGCCCATTGTTTCTGATCAAACTCATGTTTCTTATTTTTCAGAAATCTTTTATACTGCTTCCCAGCTCCATTAAGATTAGAAACAAAAGATCTAGTTGGATTTTTAGAAACTTTATTAATCATGGTTCCCAATCTTCACTTTTCTTTGAGGCATTGATAATCAAACCAAGTGGACAGTTTGGAGAATGCATTTTTGTAATGATTGAATACAGATTTGATGTTAGAAGAGCATTCCTCCAGACATTTATTAATTTTTTGAGCTGAACTATTATGATACAGCATAGAACATAATAAAGTTGTACTAGTGGAATATATTATATCTACTACTTTGTCCATATCTTTATGATTCAAGTTTAATTTAAATTTGCCTCCAATAGAAAGTGAAAACAGGGGAGTGATGCTCGAACTGGTCGAAATGTTATACATCATAGTCTGTACCTTAACTAGTAAGTCAGCATGGTCACTTTCTGGCATCATTATCACTTTAAAACCATAAAAATGGTTATAAGATTCTGGAGAGATCATTAAATAATCTATAGTACTCCTCCCATTTGAAGAGATATAAGTGAATGCTCCATGTTGGTCACTTTCTCCTCTTCCATTCAGAATCAGATAATTATTGTTATTTATGAAATCCATAAATTTAAGACCTGCCCCATTAACAACTTTTTCTGACGAGACCCTTGGTTCCAGGTCTTCAATGTATAACTGAGACTGTAATATGTCCAAATTATCGTGTTTGGCTATTCTGGCATTTAAATCTCCACCAATTATAATGATGTCTATTTGGTGTTTTAAATAAAGAGAATCAATGTCTGTAGACAACTGCATCCAAGGATCATTTGTCTCCAAGAGGTGAACATTTGGCTGAAAACACACATTGGTGATCAAACAGATCAGGTTATCCCATCTTATAACTGTATGTTTATTTATTTGGTTTTTGTTTTCCGGGTAAGTACACTAGACAACAATGTTGCCTATATTCAGGCACGACCCAGGACAGTACAAACAGGGGAGACCAGAGTCAACATTGAAGAGTATTTCATGATGCAGCATGAGGTGAGAACAAACATTTGAACAGTATATAGCCAGGTACAGTCATTATCAATGATGACAAAGAGAAACAGATAACATTACATTAATTATTTTCATCTGATGATACATCAATGGCTAAACTGAAATGACAAACAGCAAACAAAACTTAAATGAAGTAACATTATAACAATAGGATTTCTGCTGGGAGTGGGAAACTTTCAGATTTGATGGGAAGTCTGTAAGCAGAGAAAGCAAATCTACATATACTGTTATAGGAAGTGCTCCATTTCTGGAGTGCTCCTTTGCTAGCTTTAAGGTAAACCTGAAAGCAATATGTCAAAGCAGGGAGGAGAAATCCTTGTGCAATAGCAAGCCGGGCAGCATCATTGAGGGAGGACCTAATTTTAAAGGCAAGACCAAGTTCTGAGTAAACTGTCTTACATGTAGCCACAATGTGGGGGTTAAAGTCAAGAGATGGGTCGAGAGTGACTCCTAGATACCTGAAGGAGGTAATGACTTCAAGAGGGGAGTCATCTACAGAATGTATCAATAAGTCTGGAGTAAGAGATCTGATTCTTGACGGGGGGCCAAAAAGCATAGTTACAGTTTTCTTAGCATTCATTAGGAGCCTGTTCTGTAGTAACCACTCCTGCAAGCAGTTGAAATCTGCTTGAAGAAGTGCTCTTACTGATAAGGGATCTTTACCACTGGAGAAAAGCACCATGTCATCAGCATAAAGGATCAACGGAGGAGCAGGAAGGGAGGCAAGTTGTTAATGAAAGAGGAGAAAAGTAGTGGGCAAAGAATAGATCCTTGGGGACTCCAACAGAGATAGGGGAAAGATTTGAGACGCAGATTCAATTTGGACAAATTGAAACCTCCCTGAGAGGTAGCTATCGAACCAGGAGATGGTCAACAGGCCAAAGCTAAGGTGGGACAGTTTGGAAAGTAGCAGAGAGTGATTCATAAGGTCAAATGCCTTTGTGAGATCAATAAATATGGCCCCAGTGAGCAGGTTCTTATCCATCACTGTAAGGACTACATTTGTCAGCTGAAGTAGTGCAGTTCTGGTGCTGTGTCCTATTCGGAATCTGTGCTGGGTAGGGGATATAAGGTTGTGAAGGTGCAGGTAATTTGTGACCTGCGTAGCGATGGCCTTCTTGAGAAGTTTCTTTAGGGTAGAGAGAATGGCAATCGGTCTATAGTTTGACATATTTTTGGTATCCCCTTTTTTGTGAACAGGGACAATGCGAGTGGCTTTCCACAATGTTGGTACCATTTGGGTTATTATGAAAGATTAAAGATTCTTGCAATAGGAACAGCAAGGGTAGGGGCTGCCTGCTTCAAGAAGCTTGGCAGTAGCCCATCCAGGCCAGCAGATCCAAAGGGATACTGATTGAGGAGATGCAGCACTTTAGTGGAGGAGACTAATGTGAGACGAAAAGGGGTTTCATGTGAAAGTTGCCCCTCAGGATGAGGTGAAAGAGGTTGGTTGAATTTCTCAGTGTATTCGGAGAGATCCAAGAATTGTGCATTAAGAGCATTAGCAATAGTAGGTAACTTATTACAGTTTACGTTATTCAGTGTCATGCCGGTAATGGCCATCTTAGGCCTTTGCCCCATGAAATTTTTGATGTGGTTCCAAAAACCCCTGGTATCACCTGGTGAAGATTGGAGAAGCTTAAGGCAATAGCTCCTTTTTGCCTCCCGAATATCTTTTTTGCAGGCATTTCTCAGTTGTCTATAGTTAACCCAGTCTTCTGATTGTTGGGACTTCTTTGCCAAGATCCAGGCCTTGTCTCTTTTTATCATGGCTCTAAGGAGGTCTTTATTTAGCCATTTATTAGGGGAGCCCCTGAGATGCCTTTTTTCAGAGGGATGTGCAGATCCTGAAGGGCAAGAAGCTGAGACATCAGGTATTCAAGTGCAGTGTTCACGTCATCAGTGTGATAGATGGGAGACCAGTCTATATTATTAATATCCTCTGGAAGTGCAGTTCGGTTTAGTTTGGCAAAATCCTGAAATTGAATGATTCTTGGTGGGGGTTTGAGGCAGTGGCCATTTCAGATACAGAAAGTAGGCGGATGATCACTAATAGAATCCGAAAAGGTCCCTGCAGCAATTATTTTATTTGCTCTATTTGTAGCCATCCAGGCCAGGAGAGATTGGTGCTCCGAGTTGGAAGAGATGCGTGTAGGGCTAGAGATAAGTTGAGTGAGGTTAAGTCAGGCAAGAGCTTCAGTATATGTACCGGCGTGACTCCCTGATAGGTCTAGGTTGAAGTCTCCCATCAGTATGACTTCAAATCTACCTTTTAGAGTGGCCAGATAATCCAAGAGCCCATTTAAGCCAGGGAGATCCCCCTTTGGAGGATTGTAGGCACAGATCAGATTTAGCCTTTTATCACCCCCTAGGTGTAGAACCGTATGTGGAGCTTCACAGTGATTTGTTATCCAAGACTGGAGTACTGAGACTTTGAGATGCTCTTTATAATAAAGTGCAACTCCTCCACCCTTTTGTTTGGTGGGACGATCGGATCTGGACAAGCTGTAGCCAGGTATTTTGTATATGGAATCAGGCATCTCTGGCCTGAGCCATGTTTCAGTTAGTCCAAGTATGTCCGGACAGTAGTGGGCTATCCAGGCTTCAAGTTCAGAAACATTTGCTGGTAAACTTCTGATATTCATGTGGGCAATTTTCATGCCCTTAGTGGAGAACCATAAGAGTCAACCGTGGACCTGGCATTCCAATGGGGGCCAGGGTTAGATTCTATGTCTCCTGATAAGCATAAGTGCAGAAGCATCACCCAAACTTCTTTGTAGAATCTGTAATTGTGCTTGAGGTATTTGGGCATGCTAGGGGGGTGGTAGAGAAGGAAATGCCCTAATTTAGATGGATGAGTTATATGGAGGGACAGGTTAGGAGAAGGGAGAAAGGTTCTAGTTGGTATAAGGTTGGAGAAGACAATGGCGAATTCTTCATGGCAGTGGGACCCAGGGTATCCAGCTGGTATGTTACATGAGAGATAGGAGAGGATGATTACAGTGGGTAGTAGTCCTGATACCACCAGAAGTGACCTTGGGCATGCAAGAGAGAACATTATCTATGCCTCGTAAGAAAACTCTGTTAATCAGAGGTGGATTGTCCCTTATAAGAGTAGAATTTAAGTGACAGAAATGGTGAATTAAGGGCAGGGTGACACCTATAGTGAAGGCAATTTGAGTGAAACCCTTAGTGGCCAGAGGTTGGCAGTCAATTATATAAGTTATTCACAAGAGGCAGGTATTCCAATAGAGTGCAGTTTATGAGGAGCGGACAGGAGCAGGGGGAATTTGAAAAGGTGAGGGGAAAAGATAAAATGGATACCCTCAGTCTGAGTTACTTTTCCAGACAAAATAAGTGTAGAACAGAGGCAAACATAGAGAATAGGCAAGAGTGAGTGGAGGAAAAAAAAAGGAAAGGACTGCCTCACTGGTTTGAATTAGGACTGATGCAGCAAGGGGAGGGTAAGACTGCCCTTCAAGTGAGTTTATAGGTTGGAACAAAAGTGGCCGGATTACTAAGCGTATTTAATTAATGGTGGAGGAGGAGGTGGGGGGTAGGCGAATATTTCAAGCCTTCAAGCATCTGCTGTGTTAGAGGATCTGCTAAAATTAATTAAACAACAGCTGCAGTGTACCAGAATAAGACAAAGTTAATTAAATCAAGGTAGGCATGCTAGAGAGTATCGTAGGCACAGTCTTAGGTACAGTCTTGTGAGTCAAAATACTTTAATTCCCTTGGGTTTAAAGTGGCTGCAGCAGTGAGTACTACAGCGCCAGGGAGCTGAACAGAAAAAAGGTGCCAAGGTTTGAAACCGAGTGCAGTCTTGAGATTGTGTACCTTCCTGCTGCCAGCCTTGTAGCTTCTGGGAACTGAGGGGAGCTGGGGAGGAGTTTTCAACAACCATTGCCCTCTCAACCCTGGGGAAAAGAAAACACAAAGGCTTAAATACAGGGAAAATCAGGGCTGGTTCAGACAGTGAATATTCACAAAGGAGTTAATCAGGGGGACAGGGAGGGGGGATTAGAACTTAGCAGCGAGTGAAAAGCAAACAGAACAAATCACTCGGAATGAAATAGAAATTGTAAAAGACACACTTTCAGCTCAGTTTTATACTGGGGTTACTGGAAAACCCCTGAAAATTTCAAGCCTGCAAGCAGCTGCTGTTTTAGAGGATCTGCTAAAATTAACTAAACAGCAGCTACAGTGTACCAGAATCAGCCAAAGTTAATTAAATCAAGGTAGGCAGGCTAGAGAGTATCGTAGGCACAGTCTTAGGCACAGTCTTGTGAGTCAAAATACATTAATTTCCTTGGGTTTAAAGTGGCTGCAGCAATGAGTACTACAGCGCCAGGGAGCTGAACAGAAAAAAGGTGCCAAGGTTTGAAATCGAGCACAGTCTTGAGATCTTCCTGCTGCCAGCCTTGTAGCTTCGGGGAACCAAGGGGAGCTGGGGAGGGCTTTTCAACAACCGTTGCCCTCTTGACCCTTCCTGCTGCCAGCCTTGTAGCTTCGGGTAACCGAGGGGAGCTGGGGAGGGCTTTTCAACAACCATTGCCCTCTCGACCCTTCCTGCTGCCAGCCTTGTAGCTTCAGGGAACCGAGGGGAGCTGGGGAGGGCTCTTCAACAACCGTTGCCCTCTCGACCCTTCCTGCTGCCAGCCTTGTAGCTTTGGGGGACCGAGGGGAGCTGGGGAGGGCTTTTCAACAACCGTTGCCCTCTAGACCCTGTTGTATTTCTTTCTTTGATGAAATATATTCTATGACACCCAAACCATCTCTAATTTTAATATATATTGCTAAACCTCCACTTGGTCACCAATATTTTTTTCCTTAATAGCCGGAGTTTCACAAAGTATAAAGCCATTGATATATGTTTTTGAAGTAGCCCATGTCATTGAAATAGTAAAATATCAAACATAGAGACATACTCCACCCAACTGGAGTCAGCCATTTTAATTTTTAATCCTGCAATGCTCCATGAAATTAAATTATGTAACTCAGCAAGTTGGTTATAGGTCGACATCAACTCAAACTCATTTTTCTCATTAGGAGATGAAATTTTCCTTGATGCTAATAGTCAGTTGTTAACTATTTTTCTTTCGTACTCGGTATCTTGAGTTTCCATGTCCTTAAAATCTACCAGATACATATTGTGCTTATCTAATTTAATGTTTATTTGACATGAGATAGGTTATAGGGTCTTCAGACTTTAATTCTATTTCTATCTGTGTATCTAATGAATCTGTAAATATCCTACTAACCAAAACTATATCTTGAAAACCAATATCATAATCCAAACTTAGAGTAAGCAATGAACGTATATAAGGTGACAATCTGTCAGTGCTTTCCCCCTCAAATTTCTGAATCCCAAATATTGACACTCTCCTTCAAAAATAATCCTTATCAAAATTCCAATTAAGCAAAGATAAAGTGGAAGTAATATTTTCCTTAGAATATTTGATAGGTGGTAAAGAACCATAAGCAAACTTCCAAATAGTGGACCAATTTACCGGGTTATGAAATCAATAACTCCAAATTATTAATTGGGCATTGTTTAGCCCATATAGCTTTAGTAGTACCCATATTAGATAAGAGGACATAACTGGGACATTAGGAACTGAAAGGTCCTATAAACCAGTTTTAAGTCATCAATGTAACATCAATTCTAATTCGGATGTAAAGAGATGTAAAATCAAATTATATAGTGAAGCTTTGGTTTCATAAGGTTTTAAAATATATGTTCAAATTTAAAACCACCTCTTACCCCCAAAATAAATTGTTCCATACAGGAAAGATGAATTAAATCGCCTCTGATGCCATCTCCAAGAAGTGGTTGGCCTTCTAGCTTTTAGAAAGTATAGAAGTGTTTAAGGACTTAAGTTGATCATTTTCTATGTTTATTTTTTTGTCTTTAGAGAAAATCATAGATGTTATTTCAGAGGGGATATTTCCCTCCTCTTTTTTAGATTTCTCAGGACACTCTTTAACAGGATTTGATAAAACAAAGTCTTGTCCTTGCACTTCCCTAGTTCTTTTTTAAACATGGAATTCTGAGCTGTCATTGGGTTATCATTTGTTGAAATTTTGGACAAAATATACTGTTTAGTTTTTGTTTTCCTTTCCTTTTTTTTTACGTTGTCTGGTTTTCTTTTTTAAATTTTTTTGCCGTACAATTTTTTTTTTTTTTTTTGCTTTTATTTGGTGGGGAAAGCATTTCGATTGAAGAGAAGGAAGGTCTTTGTTTAACTCTTCCCCTCTCTTCTCCACTCACAAAATTATCCATTTTAAGAGATAAATGAGATAATCTTTTTGTAAGTATACCAGAAAGGTTCTCTATATAGCACTTAAGCTCTTTAATGGCTTCAATTAAAACAATATTAGCCATAACAGGATGTGCTAAAGCCTTAATCGTGTATTTAGAGATGGTATCTGGACAAGCTAATATAATTTCTGGATCAAAATCTATATTTTCAACTTCCCCATCAAGCCTATTGAATATTTAATTTAGGCAAACCATCTAGAAGGGAAGCCTTTCCTTGTTGAGAAGGGGAGAGTCTGTCATAGCATAAGAATTGAGAGGGCCGGAAAAATTCAACCCTGTTGGGTGTAGGCAAAGCTCAAGGCCTTCCGACTTAGATGGAGACTTGAACTGTGTTGAATCATAACTCGAAGATAGAGAGTTAATGATATCTAGACTTTTGTTTCCATTCAGGGAGTGTGATGACAGTTCGTTAATTTTATAGGAAGTTACATGAGTTGAGAAAAAATCAGTGATTTTTTATTTTTTATTTTTACTTTTTGGTTCATAGAGAGACTGCTTTAATTTATTAATTTCCTCAATTTTACTAGTGGAGTCCTTTCTACTACACATATAAGGATCATCTGTTAAAAAATTCACCATAGGAGAAACTGATGTTGAACTGTTCTATGAAACAGAATTAGCGTTAAACTGAGATGTTATTGATTTAAGAGATGACACTTTTTTAGATAATGGAATAGAGTCATAATCTTTCCTTCATTTACTGTAGGAGGTAAAGGCGTAGATGGGCTATTATAAGTGCTAATCCTATGAGCAGAGTAACTAAAGTTGCATGAACCTTTGGGGTAGAAGATGCTATAGAGTTGCTATGGCAATAGGGGACAACCTCTGCATATAAACGCAGCCATTTGTCTTGCATTTGCTGCGCATCTCCTTCCTAGCATCTATAGTTGTAACCCTCTTATTTGTTGTTAAAGATTTTATTGTTATTTCACACAGGACACACAAAACAAATATATGATGTTGAGATGCTATATGCAACCATACCGCAACATTGGTACGGACATCAGAAATACAAACATGGTGGATACCAAGAAAGGAAATAAAAATCACTGTCATAGGCAATGAGAATACTCCCATACACACAGTATAACATGGACAAGCCTGAGTAGAGAAGGAAGAAAGAAAAAAATGGAAAAAAAGAAAGACAAAAAACTCGGTATCCAAGGATTATCCAAACCTACCTAGGCCCTCCCACCAAAAGAGTGGAAGACATGAGTTATTAACTGATGGAACCCAAAAATAACAATAGCATGTAGGGTCCAGGACAGCGTATGGTAAATGGAGTTGAGTCCTGGATCAGGCCTCATACTAATTGGAACTATATACACCATAAAACAGGAAAAACAAAAAGGCAAACTGATTCTGAGATAAAAAAAAAAACTACCTTGACAAGTATTGAAAATAAAACGGGAAAGCCTATAAACTGCAGACAAGACAGGGGCCTCTCGGAAATAATAGACCACCTAGGATTGGACATCGTGACAGTACTTGGAATGGAGATATGGCTGCCAACGTTTGTAAAATTGGACCAGTGAGCACCCCACAAAACTAGAGAGCCTCTCATATATAGCTCCTTGGGCTAGTGTCTGAAGGAACTCTCAGAAGGATGGTACCTCTGGGGACCACCACCTCATTAAAATAAGCCTTTTGGCTATCACCCCCACAGCTGTGACCCACT
Organism: Neoceratodus forsteri; assembly: GCA_016271365.2. Classification (NCBI taxonomy): domain Eukaryota; kingdom Metazoa; phylum Chordata; order Ceratodontiformes; family Ceratodontidae; genus Neoceratodus; species Neoceratodus forsteri. Next base: position 1,015,055,673 of record CM028132.1, on the reverse strand, counting down.
GGGCCCCCAGACAATGCTTGGGTGTATGAGAACGGGCACAACCTAAAAGGAGAAGAGGGGGATCCGGTACTACTTGAGGGAACAGGAAAGCACACATATCTTGAATTGTTGTCCAGAAATGCTGGGAGATTGGGACACTCCCGAAGTATATGAAAAGATGAGCACCTTGACTGCCACATCTCCAGCAGGTATCGTGCTGGAGGAGCCCCATCTTTTGAGTTTAACTGGATCCCTGTACCACCTGTGAAGGGTTTGTTCATAATGAGATGGGTAGCCCATCCCTACACATTTATGTAGTCTCACCTAAGCATGGTCCCATTGGAGCTCGGAGATAGGAGAATGAAAATCCTTTTCCCATTGGGCTCTAGCTGACAAGGTAGGGTTTGCAGCGGCACCTCTAAGGGCATTATAAATCACACTAGCTCTGTTCCTAGGGTGATGTAACTAGAATGCTAATAGGATGTGATCTTGATTGTGACCCTTTATTTTAGGAAAATTGGGAAGGTGGGTGATGGCATCTCTAATTTGGAGATATCTCCAAAATGTGAAGTTGGGAGGTGGTATCTGGATCTTAATGGTTCAAAAGTATCCATTGAACTAAAATCTGGGAGCAATAGATCTTGAACTAAAAGAGATACCCTGCGATTCCCAAGTTTTCCAGGGATCATACTACCACCCACTACCAAGGCATGATTGTTCCATAGAGGCATAAACCTCCAAGGAGTTAAATCCTGGCCTAGAAGAGTTAGAACTCTTTGTCAATATTGAATGGAGACTATAATGGGAAGAGGAATATTTAAGGGGAGATTTTTTTTACTGTACAGTGCCACCGCAGGAGAAGGGGCCTGTAATAATGATGCCTCCAAAGGGAGCCAAGTAGGCGAAGTGGGACCAGTGTTAGAGAACCATAAAGTGGTCTGGGCCGAGACAAAGGCCATGTGATACCCCTGGAACCATGGAAGTTCCCAACCCCCCCTACTCCAATGCTGACGAAGTTTAAGCTTACTAAACCGTGGTCGAGAGCCCTCCCAAAGGAAATTACCAATGACGGCATCCAATTTTTGAAACCATTTCAAAGGAATAGGTATGGGAAGATGGGACAACAGATATAGTAACTTAGGGGCCACCATCATCTTGATGGAGTCTATTTTCCCAGCTAATGAGAGCCTTAAGGCTTTCCAATGAGCCGTGTCCTCTTTAATCAACTCCACCATTGGAGAAAAGTTGGCTGTGAGCATTTTGGACAGATTAGGGTGTAGGATGATACCCAAATACTTTATACCATTAGGGGACCATTTGAGACCCAAGGCCACGATGTCTATAGCAGAGGGTACCGAATTTAAAGGGAGGACCTCAGTTTTGGTATGGTTAATCCTAAGACTTAATATTCCAGAAAATACAATCAATATATGTAAAATAGATTGAATCACCTGTGGGGTGCATTCTGTAGTGACCAAAAGATCATCAGCATAGAAAAATGTCTTAAAGGTGATGCCTCCCATCAGTATTCCAGGGATAGAGGGTGCTTTCTGAAGCACTATGGTCAGGGGCTCAATGGCTAAAATGAACAGGAGGGGGGAAAGAGGGCAACCTTGTCTTGTACCTTTCTGCAATTGGAAAGGGGCCGATAGATTGCCATTAGTCAAAACTCTAGCCAAGGGAGAGCATATAATGGTTTAATCCAGGAGAAAACCAGGTCCTACCCCATTGAGGAAAGGGTATGAAACAGATATGACCACTCTACGAATCAAATGCCTTTTCAAAGTCAACGGCTAGAGCAACAAGGTTTTTTTTGACAGTTTGGAATAGTGCATTTTTGAGAGGAGAGTTCTGTGATGATCCAACCCCAGATGCCCCTTTACAAAGCCAGCCTGGGAGGGATGAACCAGCCCTGATAAGAGAGGCTCTAGTCTGCTGGCAAGAACCTTGGCCAGGATTTTGGCATCAGCATTGATGAGGGAAATGGGACTGTAACTACCCAGGGAAAGAGGGTCCTTCCCCTTCTTGGGGAGTACAGTAATAGTGGCTTCCCTTAGGGACAGGGGTAAAATTCCTGTGAGTAGGGAATGCCTATACATCCGTACTAAATACGGAGCAAGGTTGACACCCTGGACCCTGTAGAAATCAATGGGGAGTCCACCGGTCCCAGGGGCTTTACGAAGATTCATGGATTGAATAGCCCTATCCACTTCTTCCACAGTGATCGGGGCTTCCAACACTTTAACATCAGATGGAGGGAGCTTGGGGCTGGGTAATGAATCCAGGAATTTCTGAATAGAGGGCAGACTAGGGGGGTTAGGGGAAGCATATAACTGCCTATAAAACTGAGCCATAATGTCGTTGACCCCCTGCGGTGGAATAGCATGGGACCCTGGTATGATCTCTTAAGGCATGTATCCTCTTGGACATTTTCTGCTGTTTAAGGTGATATGCCAGGAGTTTACTAGCCTTTTCCCCACCCTCCCAGTAGGCGTGATGAACCCGCCTAAGATTCAGTTCAGCCTGGCGGGTTAGGTGAGCATTCAGCGAGATTCTGGTACTCGCCAGCTGTGCGAGTAAAGACTGAGGTGGAGGATTGTCTTGGAAAGATTTATACTGGGTTTCCAGGAGATAAAGTTGTTTTTCTAAAGCCCTCTGATCTGCCTCCCGGCGGCATCTCCTAGCCGAAGCAAAGGCCATTATCCCACCCCTTATTGTCACCTTGAAGGCTTCCCATAGGGTAGTATCCGAGACCTCCCCATTATCATTGTTAGTCCAATATTCGTCAATTGCAGGGTCCAACCACTTCTGAAAGTCCCCGTCCTCCAGGAGAAGGGGGTCCAAACACCAGGAGGAGGAAAAGGGGTGGTCCTGTCCCAGTTTAACCTGAATTTCCAGAGGGGCATGGTCTGAAACATAAATGGGGTGCATACGAGAGGAGGACACTTTGTCAAAGAGTCCAGTAGAAAGTAGCCATAGGTCGAGTCTACTGGATGAACCATGTGTCTGTGAGAAGCATGTATAACCCCGCACCCCAGGGTGTAAGGCTCTCCATGCGTCCAGCAGACCATGTTCATCCATTAACCTCAGGAGGGCTTTTTTTGCCTGCCTATGTGGTTCGGGGGCCTTATTACTTCTATCAAAGGAATGGTCGAGCACCAAGTTAAAATCACCCCCCAATAAAATTGGGACTTTGTGAGTGTTAAAATCCGTGATGGCCTGGCTAACCATATGGAAAAAAAAGGGACAATCCTGGTTAGGAGCGTATAAATTAACTAGGACTAACGGGCCTTCTGGTGTCTCCATTTCAGCCATGATCCATCTCCCCTCTGCATCGTGGGTATGTCTTTTAAATTTCCACCCCAAGGTTTTATGTAGAAGTATAGAGATCCCACGCTTGTGACAGTCTGCCACACTGTGTATCTCTTCCCCTACCCAGCCCTATCTAAGCTTCTTAGCTTCGGCAGAGGAGAGTTTCATCTCCTGAAGGAGGGCTACCGAAGGTCTGAGCTTTTTCAAATGGAGCAAGACTTTTTTCCATGTAATGGGAGAATTAAGACCCCGGACATTCCAGGAGATAAGGTTAGTCTCCATTTGACCTGGGTGGGATCATGGCAGAACCAATATGTATCCAAAAGCACCAAGGCCAGAGACAAAATCCCCCAAAATGGTAACCCTTTCTCTTAAAACAACCTTGATGGAAGTAGGTCAAAATCTCAGAATTCAGAATGCCAAAACTACTAACAGCATATATAACTACACATTTCTGAAAAGGGCTCAATAGGCCCTGAACATTAACTACAAACAGCAACCATAACTTTGAATAACCACAAATGTAAGTGTCCCTCTCCTCCTCCCCCTCCCTCCCCCAAAACCCTCCCCCCTAACAGATCAGCTCCTGCTGCACGCATCGACCGATTTACGGCCCAGATACCAGCAGGGATCACTGGGAGGTAGGTAGTTATCTAACTACAGTGAGAGAAAAATAGGACAACCCACTGCCCAGAAGACTCTCTACACAATATCCCACCAGTACACAATACCTGCACCATCAATTCGACTAAAGTAGCAAACCTCGGCATTAAATTTAATTCCCAGTCATTTGAGGGACTAGCCACCCCTGCCTCCACTGATCACACCATACAGTAGTTACAAACTGCAGGGCTGTAAAGAGCTAGAGGATCAAATGGGAGAGGCTGCAACGTGCTGTGCATGACTAGCTGTCACCTAGTCGTGCCCACTCAAAAGGGGGAAAAGATAAATAAACGACCAGAAAGAGAACCATATCTCTGAATCCTCGCCCCCCGGCCAATAGTACCAGGAACGCCCAGGTAAAATGGGCACATACCAGAGGACGGAGAGCACGGCTGACCGCCGATACTAATATAACGAGAGAAAGAAAACAGAAAACAACAAGAAACTGTCCCAGTCACATTCAGCCCACAGATTTAACGGGGGGTGCTGCAGAGCAAAAAGGTGTTGGGTAGCTGGAAGCAGCATCCATAACGGTGGAGGCCTCAGGAGTGAACGACTCCGCAGCATCCGCCCAGGAGAGTGAGCGGGCAGCATGGGATTTATTACCCTTAGGAGACAGTCTAGGAGGCAAAGGTGGGTCCAGCTGAGATCCATCTGTCGGAAGGTCTAGTAAGGCTTGCAATTGATTATTGCTTATGTCTGGCTGTGTGGAGGAGTGAGAGTCCAAGGAATCAGGACTGGCACTGTGACTCCGGGAATGGAGCCGGGGGGGGTCTTATCAATATGGGCCCCATCGAGATGAGCCCTCCTTCTATTTTTCTTTTTGCTCCCTGGGGATTTCTGAGGGGCAGAGCGAGAAGGGGTCCTAGGCTGTGGGGCTACAGGATGAGTGGACCCAGAGGGGGGGTTGTAGATGCTTGCGTAGAAGTCTCCATAGCTTTGGCCCTCAAGTCCAGAGATTCCCTGGGTGTACCCCGATTTAGCTTAGAAGCCTGAGATGCCAAGAATTTCTCAGCGCTGACAGACTGTCAAAAAGTCACGATCCATTCAAAATAATGCGGAGACAAGCTGGGTATCTCAATGAATATTCTAACCCCAAGTCAGCAGAGCCCACTTGCTGCAGTGAAGGCCTTGCAGCGTGCAGTTAGCTCCTAGGGAGTAATCCGTAAAATTTGAATCTTATGGCCTTTCCACATAAGTTCTTTTTGGCGTGCCAGCCTAGTGATGGATTCGGTCCTGGAACTGGATAAAGCGGGCCAGTATAGTATGAGGATGATCTCCAGGAGCCAGGTGCCAAAGTTCTGTGAGCCTTGTCAATATCTGGAGGGGTTTCAGAGTGCCAGCTCAACAAGGTGGAGAGCTCCTTCTGTAAAAAACAAATAACATCAGGTCCTTCACAGCCCTCTGGAAATCCCACAAATCTCAAGTTGTTCTGTCTACTACGGTTTTCTAAATCCTCCACTCTGGCCCATAGCTGATGAATAAGCCTGTCTTGGTCCAGCACACATGCTCCGGTTTGCCGGCAGCCATCTTCTGCCTCTGATAGTCTGTGTTCCATAATACAAGCCCGTTGTGATAAATCCACTATGTCCACAGTGTTTTTCTGTGTAGCACTGTCCAAATTATCGATGCGATGCAAAATTTCAGCGAACATCTCCGAATTTCTGCCAGGCCGCCTCTGAATGTGATGCAGAAGGAGAAGACTCCATTTCAATGGTAGATCTGGCCGCCAGATGGGTAGACAGGAGACGGATATTCCAGGTACTTCCCAAGTGGGGAGGGGATCAGAACGGAGCTACCAAAGGGTGAAACACTCACTTTAGCCACATGGAGCAAGAGGGGTAGTAGAAAGCAGGTAAGAGACGGGTTTAACAAGGGTATGCGGTTTGAATTGCGAGCACTCCTTGCTCAGGCGTCCATTCAGCTCTGCAGTTGACCACGCCCCCCCGTAACCCTCTTATTTAATTGTACAACCTTCAGTTTCCTACCATTTCTGGTAAACATGTTATTTCTATTATTGCAACTTTTACTTCTTCAATCCAATGCCACTTTCTGTTTTCTACTGAAGAAAAGAAAACAACAAAAAAAGTAAACAAATTTCAGTAAACAAATGATAATTTCTTATTATGTCCAAAGCTTGCAGCCTTTTCCTAAGTGTTAAGCAGATGCTTGAATTTTCCTGAAGCAAAACACAGAAAGCATTAAATGTGAAGAAAAGTTGAGAATGTTTAAAAGTCCTGAAGCCGGTTTCTTTGGTCTTGGAAACGTCTTCGTTTCTTCCAATCAGTAACAGTTCAAGTCCTCTAAACGCAAAACTTTTTCAAGTATAATCTAAATGTATTACCACATACTGAACATAAGAATTAAAATACAACAAGCATTGTCCTGAATTTTCAATGCTGAGTGGCGCAAGACCACTCACACTCATACTACCCTTCGCTGTGGGGCTGTCTTTATATAGGTAACAGCCCTCCTCTTGATCTGTCTTGATGGGCTGAAAGTCAATTGGGTGCCCCATGGAAATTTAACACATCAGCAGGCTGACAATTGGCAGAGAGAAGCTATGGCACAACGAGCTGAATTTAAAAGCACAAATACATATGCACAGGAGAATGCAGGATACAAATTAAAGTCACTTCAGTACCTGAGTGTGTCTTTTATATGGTAACTGCCCCTCCTCTCAATCTGTCTTGATGGGCTGAAAGTCAGTTGTGTGCCCCGGGGAAATTTAACACACCAGCAGGCTGACAATTAGCAGAGAGGAGCCATGGCACAACGCGCTGAATTTAAAAGCACAAATACATATGCTCAGGAGAATGCAGGATACAAAGTCGTAGAATCTATCCCTTTGAAATACCCCAAATGTTCTCATCTTCTTTGCTCACCAGGTCTGAATGAGTTCTTTTAAGTTCTGGACTTCCAAGTGCATTTAGTACTCAGATTAGTCAATTTTGCAAGGTTTAATTCACATAGATCCTGCTTTTAGGGGACAACTGTACAGGTATGCTTTCTTGCTCCAGCTGGTAGTCTAGTGTTGTTTTGCTATTCAGCCCAGATGTAGTTCCCTTGATGAAAACCATGCATCTAACTTCTGTCACTATTGACCCCTCCACTAGTTACCTCCCCTGTGCTATAGTTTAAATTCCCCTTACTTTTCTTTCCATTGATATGACCATACCCCCCTTCCTCTTCGTAGAACAGTAGTCCATTTTATGAAAATATGTACAAACATAGAAAATGCCAGCAGAAGGCTTGAGCTTGCTCATCCCAGAGGGTATACCATTTTAATGGTGACTGAAAGTGAAAGACTCTAATACAATCAACTCACTTTCAGTGTCTGTTATGTGGGGCTATCATGCAAGGGTATCGACGGGCAAAGAACATGGTGACAGGAAGAATGGGAAGGAGACTGGAAGAGGAAGCAGGAATGTAAGGATAGTGCGGCATGAGGTTGTGAGGTGGCACCATGATGGAGTGGTGAGGGTGGCTGGCTATAGTAGGGAGGGTGCAGAGTTCGTGGCTGAGGAGGGATATAATATTTTTTTTGCTTTGCTCCATCATTTTTTCCAAAGTTTCTCACCCCCCAGAGTTAGTAATCTTATTAAGGGGGTGTGTGAGGAGCCCCCTCACAGAACAACCTTTCTGTGTTCGCTTATGTTTCTCTATCCAGGAGTGCACATCACCGCTTTGTTTTTTTGGCAATGTACACTCACCGTAATGGTGATCGCCATTCTGTGATCGCTTTTATGACATGTAACCACTGCAGAACTCATGCTTGTTTGTTACATGTTGCTTTGCCTCCCTCCGTCTTTTACCCTTATCTTCCCCTTATTTTCTCCTTGAATCTATCCCACTCTCTTAAATTTGCCAACTGAACTGTGATTTCCCACCCCCTCTGGCAGTGCATTGTAATCTGGTACAATCATTTCAATGAGGAAGTGCCTTTTTCCTCCATCCTGTACCCTGCACTAACTTGTAGTTGTGCAATTGGATATTTTTGTTCTAACTTTTGCAAAACAGATCCCCTGTGTTGATCTTGTTAGTGCCTATAGGTGTTTGAATGTCTTCATCATATCCCATCTCTCTCACTTCTCTCTTCTAGTAAATGCTATACATGTTCAGATTCACCAGTATCTGTTCGTATGGTATATCCTACTGCTCTTGTATCATCTCTGTAGCCCTTCTCTGTGCCACCTCCATATAATTTATGTTCTACTTGAGGTAGGGGCTTTAGTACTGCATGAAGTTCTCCAAATGTTGAAGTACTGTGGAGATGTACAGGAACAGAATGACTCTATCCTCCTGCTGTTGAACACCTTGATATGCAACCCAGTGTCCTGTTTGCCTTTCCCATCACCTTTTACATTGCACTGAAGGCTTCACTTGCTTGTGATTACTATCTTAGAGCTCTTTCCTCATCCAAGACTATGACCATTGCCTTCCTCAAGTCAATACTCAGCACTGGGGTCTTGCTCACTATGTGCTTCACCTTGCACATTTCAGTATTGAAATGCAACTGCCAAATCCAAAACATCTCTTCAACCTTGTCTGGCCCTCCCATGGATCCCTTATGCCCTCCTGTCATGGTGTGGCTATTGATCACATTTGTTTGTCATGTACTGCATGCAGGAAAATCCCTTTACCTACATTATCATCATGACCCTGTAATGTCCTCGCAGCACTCCTGTGACAGTGGTGCCCAGCATCGCAGCTAATATGACAAAAGATATCCTGATACTTCTATCACAGTGGTGTCAGTAGCAACTAGATGTAATGATTGTTGTCACTTAGTGTCACTGTTTTCAAATGCTAAAAATATATATTATTGTTATAGGTTTGTTAAAAGTCAGCAGAAGGCATTGTACAGAAATAATGCTTCACATACATGTACCTCTTTAAGTCATTTAATCAGTGAGCTCTAGCAGTTAGCAGACATAATGCATGAAGACAGGCTAGTGATGAGCTTCACTGTCCTTGATGATTCTTCACTGAAGATACTGACCTGATGGTAGACACTGTCACAACCCCACTCAGCAGGTCAGCCCTCTACTCCCAAAGTGCCAACCTCTGAGCGTAGTATTGTGAACAGTTAACAGAACAGGGTAACCCTCCTGTCTGTTTTGTGGGTTTGAGTCACCTTTTGCCCCAAGTTCTGAAGGGATTCAAACTGTTAACCTTTTGCTAGTGTGCCCAATGTACAGGCTCAGATAATTCTGCTCTTCATGGAAATGCCAGATATCTTTTGCCTATGGGCACCCAACCAGGTATTACAAAGTGAACCCTTAAAACTCTATGCAATACCTTAGAGAAACTCTTACCTGTTTCCCAATTTGGTATCCCAATAAGCTTAAGCACAGTGTCAGCTTTAACCATCTAAGCTTCACTTACAAAAGCAAAGATGTTTCAAGGCACACCAGGCAGTTTCTGTGTTTAAAATATATATCTTTACTTTAAAATAGATAAAAGTAGGTAGACAGTAAATACAGAACAAACTTTTCCAATGCATAAAATCTTAAAAACAAAACAGATTTAAAAGTGCAAACTTTCTACCAACCATTAGAGGCATTTATCTAAGGTATTTCTTATAATTGTTCAGTGCTCTTAGATGTTATTTTTCTCAATCCAAGTATATGAATGTGTATATCTAAAGGTCAGCTACAGCATAGTTAAAAACAGTCTTGTGCCTGCCTTCTCTCTGAGGTCACCTAGCTCCTCCTCAATGTATTAAAATTTATATTTACAGCACAGGATGTCCTAATAAGGTATTTTAAAAATAGGTGGCATCAGCGAACCTCCTCTCTTCATATGACTTCCCAATCTAGTCTGTGATCTGCTAGCATCTTCTTTCATACAGAAGCAGTCTCCTGCTTCACAAAGACATGAAAGACACTTTGATGACTTAATTGGCTTCTTCTGAAGATGTCCAAACAAATGTATATGCCGGTTCCTTATGACACCACTGCCATCAAAGGACTTTTCCTGAGGAGAAGCCCAAACAAATGCATATGCTACTTCCTTTGACACCAAGTGCAATCAAAGGATTTTCCTGAGGGCATTATAAAATACATAGTTTTAGCTTCTGATTTCAAAGCAACTGACAAGTTAATTGCATTCCAGGTATCTGTAGTTTAACCTATGTCCTGTCCTTTGAAATTATACCCGGGGGGGGGGGTTGATGTGTCATTCAGCAAGACAGTATTTTCTCCCGACAGATAATCCCACTACATATTTCATATTAGAAAAATCATAGTTAAATGAGAACCAGCTGTCGAAGTGTCACAATCCTCCCCACCTAGACTGAATTTGGGGGCTCTATCCTCTGCATGGAATGAGCATCCCAAATCAGTTCACTCCTTGTAGACACAAGACAGCCCATCTGAGTTCTGATTCTTGGCTCCGGCCCTATGTACGATTGTCATGTCATACCCCTGCAAAGTAAGACTTCATCTCAGTAATCTCCCATTATTTCTGCCCATCTGCATCAGCCAAACCAGGGGGTTGTGGTCAGTCTGTACCACAAAATGCTGCCCATGTAAGTATGACTCTAATTTCTTTAGGGCCCACACTATAACAAGACACTCTTTTTCCACAGTAGAGTATGCCTGCTCCCTGGGAAGTAACTTCTTACTCAGATACACAAAAGGGTGATCCTTCCCTTGGTTGGATGTCTGACCCAGTACTGCCACAATACCCACATCTGAGGTGTCAGTCTGAACTATAAAGGGTTTTCTATAGTCAGGACTTGTCAATACAGGAGCACGCACATTGCCTCCTTCAGACTGGTAAAGGCTTTCTCACAGGCTGGTCCCCAGATAATTTTCTTTGGCATCCTTTTCTTTACCAGGTCAGATAGGGAAGCAGCCAAGGCACTGTAATTGGGTACAGATTTCCTATAGTACCCTGCTGTCCCTAGAAAACTCCTGACCTGCTTCTGAGTTTCTGGTCTGGGCCATGCCTAGATTGCCTCTATCTTTATTTGGTTAGGGTGGAACTGTCCCTGGCCTACCACATGCCCAAGGTATGCCACTTCTTCCATGGCCACCTGGCACTTCTCGACTTTGACAGTGAGACCGGCCCTCTGGATTCTGCACAACACTTCCCTAAGATGGGACAGGTGTTCGTCCCAGCTGGCACTAAAGATGACAATGTCATCCAGGTACACCACGATATACTCCTCAGCACCATTTAACAACTGGTTCACCAACCTTTGGAATGTGGTCGGATCATTCTTCATTCTGAAAGGCATTACTTTAAACTCAAATAAGCCTATCGGAGCGATGAAGGCCGACCTCTCCCTAGCTCTGTCTGTCAACTCTACCTGCCAATACCCCTTGGTCAGGTCAGTAGTTGTAAGGTTGGTCGCTCCCCCAACTCGTCCAGGAGTTCATCCATCCGGGACATCGGGTGGGTGTCTGACTTCAAGACTGCATTCAGTCCATGATAGCCTACACAGAAATGATTAGAGCCTTCTGGCTTGGGTACCAGGACTACAGGTGAGGCCCAGGGGCTGTGGGATCTCTGAATTACCCCTAAATCCAGCATCTCCTCCACTTCCCTGCTAATGTCCTTTTGGACAGCATCTAACTCCTGATATGCTGTCCGCTGTATGGGTGTCTGTGTCCCTGTCTCCACATCGTGTATTGCTAAGGGGGTTAGTCTAGGCTTGGTGCTAAACAAGGTGGCAAAGTCTGCTAGAACCTCCCTTACCTCATCCAGGGCCAGCTGGGGGGACAATTTTACTGCCTCCACAGAGGACTCCCACTTGCTTTCTTCCAGCAAGTCCAGAAGTGGGTCTCCTTCATCCATCCCCTCCCCACGACTACACACTGCAAACACCATATCAGCCCTATTAGCATATGGCTTCATCATGTTGACATGGTACATCCTTTCTGTCTGTCTTCGGTCAGATATCTCTACAATATAGTTTACGTCATTTACATTCCTAACTACTTTGTACGGTCCTGCCCACTCAGCCTCTTCTTTTGATGTTCCCTTTCTTAGACTTGAAATCCTAGAACAATGTCTTGCATTAATTGTATATATACACTGCCTTGTTCCATTTTCAAATGGTTATATCCAATCTCCAGTATAACATTTTCTACTTAGATTTATGGTATATTGTGTATTTATGTCTTTGTATGTAACCTGGGAAATTAAGTGAGTGATGTTCTTAAGATTGTTCCTGTAATATATTTTATTACATGATGATTTGTATTTGCTGAAACTGCATTCTAAAACAGGACAACTTTGATAAACAGGGCCTCCTTGGTCCTAAAAGTTATTACCTGTCAAAAAATAAAAGTTTTTTATCTATCTATCTATCTATCTATCTATCTATCTATCTATCTATCTATCTGTCTGTCTGTCTGTCTGTCTGTCTGTCTGTCTGTCTATCTATCTATCTATCTATCTATCTATCTATCTATCTATCTGTCTATCTATCTATCTATTGAGCAGCCTGCAGCTTGTCTTTCCGGACCAGAATAAGGAACATGACTTCCTGACCCACCATGTATGAGCGAGCTCTGGCTCTGCGGTTGTATCACACTTTTTGTCTCTGTTGGGCAGCTGCCAGGTTGCTATGGGTTGTCCCCATGAGCTCCTTCAGCCTTTTCCCTAAACCTAAGGACATAAGCCACTATGGGAGTTCCCTGGTTGGCGTGCTCCCAGATCAAGTCTAGGGGCCCTCATACCCGGCATCCATATAAGAGTTCAAAGGAGGGAAATCCTGTCAACTCTTGGGACACCTCCCTGTATGCAAACAATAGGTGGGGAAGGTATTTCTCCCAGTCCCTCCCATGTTGTTCAGAAAACGGCCAGAGCATTGACTTCAGGGTACCACTGAATCTCTCCACAAGCCCATTGGCTTGTGGGTGATATGGTGTCATGCATCTCTGCACCACACAACACTTCTCCCACAAACATTTTATCAGGTCCGACTTGAAGGAACACCCTCGATCGGTGATAACCTCCTACGGAAACCCAACACAGGAGAAAATCCCAAGTAAGGCATCTGCCACTTTGTCTGTCCTCAGTGAGAATAGGGTGACTGCCTCTGGATGCTGGGTAGCATAATCCACCACAGTCAGGATGAATCTCTTCCCTGAGGAGCTGGGGGTATTTAAAGGCTCTACAATACCCATTCCCACTCTCTGGAATGGCTTCTCCACTATGGGCAATGGAATCAGGGTGGCTTGCATTTTCTTTCCCACCTTCCTGATTTCTTGGCACCAGTGACAAGACTTGCAATACTCCTTCACCTGCAGGGTGAAGTTAGGCCAATAAAAATTCTGGGCCAACCACTGCATAGTGCACACAATTCCCAGATGACCAGACAAGGGAATATAATGTAAAGTCTTGAGCAACAGCTCCACGATACCCCAGTGGAATGGCAAGCTGCCTGTCTAGCATCCCTCCTTCGGTCTGCAGAGTCTGAGTATATATAGTCAATTTTCCCAATAAACCTTATGTCTGCCATTACCTCCCTGTGCCCCATCAGAGTCTGGCCAAGCCCTCAGCTTCTCTAGACTAGGGTCACTTCTCAGCATGCAAACTCTTCACACATTCCCAAGGCATGGGACAGGTCTCCTTCAGTCACTAAACTAGGGTCCCTAGCACTAGCATCAGGGAATGCAGGATCACTTTAATCCCAACCCTCTGACAATGGGTCACCCTCCCTCTTGGAGTAACCCTCTGTAGCTGTGTGGTTACTTGCTACTGGGGAAATTTCTACCCGCTTCATTGGTTCCCATATCAGGAGACACAGGCTGTGAAACCAGCCTCCCAGTTATCTTTACAATTGTTCCTGTAGGTTTCAGGGAACTACCATTTTCCTTGCTGCTTGGCTGTGGTAACTGCACATACCATCCCTGTTTGAGGTTATTACACAGGATCACATCCACTGCTAAGGTTTTGGCTACAGCCACCTGTTGCACAGTTCCCCTGTTTCACCCCAGTCTAGGAGAACACTAGTGAGGGAAATGTTGTCTCCCCATCAGCAAAGTCTTGTACAGTGATGTATTTATTGGGTATAAGTTGACCAGACTGTACCAGATCCCCTTTTACTAATGTCAGGGATGCCCCTGTGTCCCTTAACCCTTGCGTCTGTACCCCATTCACCATGACTGGGTGCATGTGTTCCCTCATGTTCACAGGCATGCTTCCAGGGACACACAAACAAGCCACTTCTTTTCTAGTACCATTCTGCGTATTATTGCTCATTCTTTTGGGACTCTGTCTGGCAATAAGCCCAGTTTCTTTACATAACCAACATTCACTTCTCTTTTCAGAGAAATCTTTTCTCTGAAGCCTGGGGCTAACTGGTTTTGGTGGAGGCAGTGAGGGTTTTAGATGCCCTGAAGGCAAGCTTTTCCCTTTCTTCACTGCCACACCCAGCCCATTTTCTCTCAGAGCAGGTCTGCTCTTGGCATAGTGGTCCTAGAGTCCAGCAGCCTCTTATACTGTTTTGGAATCTCGGTCCTCCAGCCAGGTTTTCAGCTCTGCTGGACATGCCCAATAAAACTGTTCTAACAAAATCACATTTTCAATTTTATCAACGGAGTTTGCCTCAATTCCTTCCCACCAACATTTTAAAAACTGACATTGTTTTGTGGCTAGCTCCTCGTAGTTCATGTCAGTGCTTCTCCTGAGCTTATGGAATTTAGCTCTGTATGATTCAGCAGTTAATTCAATTTTTTTTAACAGTGCAGCTTTAAGCTTGCTGTAATCATCACTGTCTTCATTGTCTATTTGACCCAATGCATCCTGAGCTTTCCCAATAAGTAGCGGGGATAGCTGGAAGCTCCATGACTCCTTAGGAATTTTAGCCTGAATACAACCTTTTCAAAAATTTAAAAGGCATCCATATCCTCCCTCTTTAAATTCGGCTATCAATTTGAATTCAATTTATAACCCAGTCCTGTAGTCCCAGTTAAACCCAAGCTTCTTACCTGTTCTGTGCTGCTGGTTGGAGTCATATCTTCTCCAGTTCATGTTGCCTCTGGCACTCATTCTCCTCATGGTCAGCATCTCTCTGCGTCTTGCTCTGCCTCTCTCGTTCTCACTCTGCCACATGTTCTCGCTTTCTCTCCTTCTGGAACTCCAGCTCCATCCTGCACAACTCAATTGGTAGCCTGAGTACTTCTGTGTCCAGGATACTGGTGACCTTCCCCTGCTGCTGTGGCCCTTTGCTGACAGTCTCCCGATTGCCCTCCTCATCAGATCTGGACACTGCACTGGCCGCTAGCCCTGCCACAGTCAAGGTTTGGTCCTCTTCAGTCAGTCTGGGACTCGGTACTCTGGGTATCTGCTACTACCAGGGCATCCATGAGGTTCAGATTGGTGGCTTTCACCTCAAATGGGACTCCTCTGTCTCAGCACAACTACTTTAAATAGTCTACAGTGTGCCTGCTGTAGTTGGATGCCATCTTCTTCCCTAACTATGGCTACTGCGACTGGTACTTTTGAAAAAAAAATAAAACAGGTAGGAACTTGACTGCAAGCCAAGGGATATAGTTATGTTTCCTTTTAAAATAAAACACTGCCATTCTTTTTCAAGTGAGCTGAACAGTCTCAAGCTGATACACTGAACTATAAAGCTTATAATACAAAATTATCTCACAGCTGCCAACCAATCTGTCACAACTCCACTCAGCAGGTCAGTCATCTACTCTCAAAGTGCCAGCCTCTGAGCATAGTATTGTGAACAATTAACAGGGTAACCCTCCTGTCTGTTTTGTGGGTTTGAGTCACCTTTGTCCCAAGTTCTGGAGGTATTCAAACTGCAAACCACTTGCTAGCATACCTAATGTATAGGCTCAGATAGATCTGCTCTTCAGGGAAATTCCAGATATCTTTTGCCTATGAGCACCCAACCAGGTAGTACAAAACGAACCCTTAAAGCTCTATGCAAGACCTTAGAGAAACTCTTGCCTGTTTCACAATTTGTTATCCAAATAAGCTTAAGCACAGTGTCAACTTAAACTATCTAAGCTTCACTTACAAAAACAAAGAAGTTTCAAGGCACACCAGGCAGTTTCTGTGTTTAAAATATATATCTTTACTTTAAAATAGATAAAAATAGGTAAACAGTAAATACAGAACAAAATATCCCAACGCATACAATGTTAAAACAAAATAGGTTTAAAAGTGCAAAATTCCTACCAACTATTAGACTTATTTATCTAAGGTATTTCTTATAATCTTTCAGTGCTCTTAGATGTTCCTTTCTCAGTCCAAGTAGATGAATGTTTATATCTAAAGGTCAGCTGTTAAAGAAAACATAAATGAAAACAAACTGTGGATGTAATTAATAGTACATTAAGTGAAATTATATGGGTAGAAATATTATGTGACAATACTCCAAAACTACTGATTGGTCTATGTTGCAGGCCACCTGACTCTAACTTTACAATAAACCAGGATATAATAAATAGTATAAATGATAAGTCAAATTATAACTAAATAATTCTAATGGGGGACTTTGACTTTCCAGGAATAAATTGGAATGAAAACATTGGTAGTAACAATATTGAAACTCTGTTTGTGGATACATGTACAACAAATGGATTGTACCAAGTAATAAATCAGCCCACCCGCAACAATAATATTTTGGATCTAGTATTGACAGACATGCCTCTTAAAATAACTAATATAATGGTTAAACCTCCATTACTATGTAGTGACCATATGATAATTACCTTTAATAACTCTACATGTTTTAAAACAGTTTTGGGTAAAACAGTAGTTAAAGATTATAACAGAGCAAATTTTGTTAAGATTAAACAGATTCGATCAGAGTGGAAATGGGACAACAACATAGATTGCAGTAACACATTATGGAACAAAATCAAAAATAAAATTATAAACTTAGAAAATAAATATATACTAAATAGAACCTTGTACAATAAAAGAGGTAAAATTCCACCTAGGATGACCCCAACTATTACAAATTTAATTAAACAAAAATGTAGACTGTATAGAGCAATGATAAGAGACAATAGTGATTATAATATCTGGAATTACAAGATCTCACAAAAAAAATGTAAATACAAAATTAGAATGGTGAAACAAAAATTTGAAACAAAGCTTGCATACATTAAAGATGGTGGAAAAAGGTTTTATTCCTACATAAATAATAAAAAATCAAACTCTAGAAATATAGATCCACTGGTGATAGAAAATAGTGAAATATCACTTCAAGATAGTACAGATGAATTCAACAAATACTTTTGTTCAGCTTTCAATACTAAAACATATCCATCAATAGTCAATAAAATTCCAAAAGATACTTTAAATGAGATAACTAAAAAAGAGATTATAGACAACCTAAACAAACTAAACACAAATAAATCACCTGGTCCAGACAAGTTACATCCTTGGTTATTGAAGGAAATTAAAGAATGGATAATTAACCCACTACATAAACTTTTTAACATGTCACTAAATACAGGGCATGTCCCAATGGGCTGGAAAACTGCAATTGTCACACCTATTTTTAAAAAGGGAAATCAATCACAAATTTCAAATTATAGACCCATTAGCTTAACAAGTATAGTAGGTAAAATGTTCTAAACAATATTAAAATTAGGATTGAAAATTACCTAAAAGTAAAAGGATTAGAAGACAAATCCTAACATGATTTTCGAAAAACAGATCCTGTCTAATAAGTAACATGTTTTTTATGAACACATAAGTAAATGTATAGAAGATAATAAAGCTATAGATGAATTTATCTTGACCTGTGTAAAGCATTTGATAAAGTGCCACGGACTACTAATAGATAAAATGGACAAACTTGGTATTGATAATCAGATCACAAATTGGGTAACTGATTTGCTAAAAAATCATACTCAATGTGTTCATATAAAAGGTCATGTATCAGGCATGAGATTGGTGATGAGTGGGGTGCCTCAGGGATCGGTCTTGGGACCAATTCTGTTTAACATATTTACATCAGATATGACATTAAATTTAAACAGTTTAGCCATAAAATTTGCTGATGGCACTAAACTAACAGCCCAGGTAGATACTAAGGAAGATTACCAAGAACTCGTAAATGACTTAAAAAAAATAGAATTATGGGCTGTAAAAAAACAAATGACATTCATCAATGAGAAATGTGTTGTTAGGCATTTCAGAAAAAATAACTTGCATCATGGTTACACATTAAAAGGACAAATAATAAAACCTGTAAATCAACAAAATGACTTAGGTATTATACTAGACTTGGATCTAACATTTCATGCACATTACAATAACATCATTAATAGAACAAACAGGCTAATAGGATGCATAAAAAGAAGCTTTACATCCAGAAATAGAAAAATGCATTATTCCACTCTATAGGGCCTATGTGAGGCCTCATTGGATTACTGCTCCCCCTTGTGGAGTCCATACCTAAAAAGGGATGTAAATAGAACGGAGGGGGTGCAGTGGAGGGTTACCAAAATGGTGGAAGACATATCAACCATGAGCTATGATCAAAGATTGGGTGAATTAAAGATGTATTCCCTGGAGCAGAGAAGAATAAGAGAAGATGTACTTTTTATGCATAAATTATGTGGGGAGGAAGCGTTACTAACACTATTAAATCTATCTTATAATAAACATAATTGTAATTTAAGAAGCCTCAGATATCAATTATCTCTAACATACCCCAAAAATAATAAAAGGAGATCCTTTTTTACCCAGAGAATAATAATCTTGTGGAACTCATTACCTAATTCCTTGTTTGATACTAGAGATCACAAAATCTTTTAGCATAAACTCGATTCAATCCTGTTAAAATAAACATGGAAATTACCAGCTTGGCTGGAGACATACCAAAATGGGACTCGGCTTTCTGTATGTCTATACCTCCTAGTATAAGCTCCTAATATAAGCTACAGTATACTTAAAAACAGTCTTGTGCCGGCCTTCTCCCTGAGGTCACCTAGCTCCTCCTCAGTGTATTAAAATTTATATTTACATCACAGGATGTCCTAATAAGGTATTTTAAAAATAGATAACATCAGTGAACCTTCTCTCTTCATATGACTTCCCAATCTAGTCTGTGATCTGCTAGCATCTTCTTTCATACAGGAGCAGTCTCCTGCTTCACAAAGACTTGGAAGACTCTTTGATGAATTAATTGGCTTCCTCTGAAGACGCCCAAAGAAATGCATATGCCAATTCCTTATGATACCAAGTGCCATCAAAGGACTTTTCCTAAGGAGATGCCCAAACAAATGCATATGCCCCTACCTCTTGACGCCAAGTGCAATCAAAGGATTTTACTGAGGGCATTATAAAATGCCTAGTTTAGCTACTTATTTCAAAGCAACTGACAAGTTAATTGCATTCCAGATATCTGTAGATTAACCTATGTCCTGTCCTTTGAAATTATACCTTGAGGGGGTGTTTGATGTGTCATTCAGCAAGACAGTATTTTCTTCTGACAGGCAATCCCACTACATATTTCATATTGCAAAAAATCATAGTGTAATCAGAACCAGCTGTCCAAGTGTCACAGGCACCACTGTACTTTTAATATGCAGCCCTGTATGAATGCTACCTTACTGCCACTCTACCAAGCCTTTACATTCCTCTACAATGGCAGCTCAAGTGTATGGATGGGCAATATGTCTGGAAATTTCTTTAACAAAATTATAACAATATTCACAAAAATTCATGAAATTCATCTTTAATTACTGATATTAGTTTGCTGTCATTGGCTGCTTATATCTTGTACAGCCTTAGATGAAGCGATTAGAGAGTTGACACATATGCAACCTCATTTTAGGTCAATGAAATTGCATTATCTAGTTTTAAAGTTATATGGGTTTATAATTCTGCAGTTTACATATTTGGGAAATATTATATAACAGTTCCATTTTTTGGGGTTTTATAATTCTCTTTGTTCTAAAACTAAACATCTGACACTTGATACACTTCTCTTTGTGGTATGGGAAATGCACCATACCAAGAATGGTGTAGTACGGATAAATTATTTTTAAGCTAGATGGAAATAACAACTAGTTAAATTTCATGAAATATTCATGGAAGTTTCTCAAAACTTTGAGGAAGCAAAATTGTTATTTCAACAAAATTCTGCCAGCAGAAGATACATTTCAGACAGTGCTAGGTATTACAGGTTAGACACAGTGGCCCAGATATTTAAAAGGGTTGCGCATAGCGCAACAATGTTGAACCATGCACAAACCACTGATGCACCCTGGCACGATATTCAAGAGGGAAAAGTGCACCACACAAATCCCAATGTGCCAGAGCGCATCAGTAATGTATGCAGGCACAGGTGGGGTATTGCCCATGCCAACCTGCACAGTCCGATATTCACCCGGTCGTGCAGAGTCATGCATGCACAACCTCTACCTGTGCCTGCACAAGTTAAGCCCTACTGACCTGTCAGTTGGCAGCGGTGGGGCAGCAGGCGGTGGTGCTGCTGCCCGCCGGCTGACGGGGAGAGCGTATGGTGGGGCTCAGTGGGAGGGTGGGAGGGGGTACACTTGACCACCAGGGTAATAGGACTGTTCTATGTTTTAAAGATGCCGAGGTCAGGCTGAGTGTGGTCCACTGGACCACCAGGGATATTGATGGGGGTTTATACCGATGCCTGCGATCGGGTACATGGGGTCCACTGGACCACCAGGGATATTGGAGGGGTTTATACCGATGCCGTATTCGGGCACATAGGGTCAATGGACCAAAAAGGGATAATGAGGGGTTTCTTTAGACAAATCCTCGATTGGCTCAGGGGTGTCGGTCCGACGCCGCGCCTGGCAGTGCACCAGGTGCAAGCGTCGTCAGATCACGCACCTGCATGCTAATGGTATGCAAATGGGGCCATAATGATATGCAAATGGCCCCATGTGGGCCTTGCATAAATTATGGCCCCATGCATGTCCCCTTTGAATATCGCAGGTGCTGTGCATGGTGCAATGGCACTTACACTAATGCATCTCCATGCTCCACTCTGGCCATTAGCATTGGTGCAGTGCCAATGCGCCATGCACAGTGGGGGTGGCCAGGTGCTACAAAAGCTGCTGCGCCATAGCGAAGCTCCGTTGAATATCGCCCAGGCCACACCCCTGCGCAACAAAGTTGAGCTGCGCACAGGCTTGCAACACAGCCTGGTGCAGTTTGAATATCTGGGCCAATGTGTTCAATAGAACTTCCAACATGCCATAAATTATGATGTTTTTATATTCCAATGATGGGAATAAGATATGTATGGCAAGTGCTTATTTAACTATGGGTTTCAAAATATTTTTTATTGTGTAGCCCATGAAGGTTTTGGTTTACTAATTTCAAGTGTAAGCCTCCTATTTATGTTTGTTGTCATGTTCTTGTTCAACTACTGTACCTATTGGTTAGTGTTACAATTGATAAAAGGGGCATTATAAATGGAAGTATTTGGCAGGCTTCAATAAGAAAAAATGGTTTCTGGTTTAATATTAGTTTGCTAGTACATAGCCAAGACTGTAATCTATTGAAAGTGAAACAATGCTGTAATCTTTTCTGAGCTATATGGAGGTGGGTACCCTACCTGAAAGGAAAGGGACACAGTATTGAAGTCAATTCAGATTTCGGATGGGACGTTAAACCAAAGTCCCATCTGCCTGTTCTGGTGGCAGTTCAGGTGGATGTTAAAGATCCCATGGCACTTTTCGAAAAGAGTAGGGGAATTTTTATCAGAAAAATACACTTCCAGAAATACCAGAAAATAACAAATATCATACAATTATAAACAAAAGGAAAACATATCCTGTCTGTTATACAATGTATCTTAAAACAGAATCATTCAAACCAATGTCTACAGTTGAGTTACTTTTGATAAAAAATACTTATGTAAGTCAGATCTCAACAAGTGTTGTACCACCTTCTTTACATTTAAAAATACAGTAGACTGATGAATCCATTTTTGGTGTAACACCCATAAGCATCTTGCCTGCCATAACTGATACTTACTCTACTGTTCGCCATCTACATTAACAACTTGGACCTAGGCATTACAGAAGCCAGTATCCACTTGTTTGCCAGTGATACGGTGCTCTATCTAAGCCATGACTCCCCTGGAGCCGCATGCACAGATCTACAAACTGAATTCAGTAAGCTGCATCATCAGCTTCTCAGCAAAAAGCTACTGCTAAATGCAAAAAAAACTAAGGCCATGCTCTTTACCCCATCTAGCACTAGGGCCTACTCTGCTGCTGCTGGTACCCTTCCTCCCCTAACTACCCTTCTAGGTGAAGATCTTGAGTTTGCGCCTAAATTCAAATATCTGAGTATATGGCTGGACAACATACTCTCCTTTGCGGAGCACACAGAAGAATTGATGAAAAAACTTGGGCAGAGGCTTGGCCATTTCTTCAGAATTAAACACCTTCTGACCACAGAAGCAAGAAGAAAGCTTGTTCAATCAACTTTCCTCTAATTAATTGACTACGCTGACATTATCTATGCCAATGCTCCATCTCACACCTTGCAAAACTGGATGTCCTGCACCACAAAGTGCTAAGATTTATAACTGGTCTCCTATCCTCCACACATCGCTGCTCTTTATATAGAAACATAGAATTTGACAGCAGATAAGGACCGCTTGGCCCACCCAGTCTGCCCATTTCCCTACCTAATGGATAAGCTGCAAATCCTAGTTAACCAGCAGCCTACTTCTTTCTACTCCCACCCCCTAGAATTGCCTTATGGCTGTCCCTTGCATGCTTGAATTCAACCACTGTTTTTGACTCCACAACCTCCTCCGGAAGGCTGTTCCATGCATCCACAACCCTCTCTGAAAAAAAAATACTTCCTTACATTACCTCTGAGCTGCCCCCATCTTCAAATTGTGACTCCTTGTTCTTGCACACCTCTTTTTTGAAAGATGCTGCCTCTTGGACTTTGTTTATACCCTTGAGGTACTTGAAAGTTTCTATCATGTCCCCCTCCCTCCTTTCCTCGAGGCTATACATATTAAGCTCCATTAGTCTCTCTTCATATGTCTTCTGGTGCAGACCCTGCACCATTTTAGATGCCCTCCTCTGGACAGCTTCCATCTTGTCTATGTCCTTGCTGAGATTGGGTCTCCAGAACTGCACACAGTACTCCAGATGGGGTCTCACCAGCTGTCTGTACAGAGGGATAACAACTTCCTGTTTTCTACTGGTGATGCCTCTCCCTATGCATCCCAGTATCTCCCCTCAGCCCTCTTTACTGCCTTCTCACATTACTTGCCCACCTTTAAGTCATCTGATATGACTAGCCCCGGGTCCCTTTCCATTTTTGTTGTTGTTGTTAGTATCTCAGCCCCCATTGTGTACTCTTCCCCTGGGTTTTTGTTTCCCAGGTGCGTACCTTGCACTTCTTAGCATTAAATCTGAGCTGCCATACATTTGACCATTCCTCTAACCTTGCCAAGTCCCTTCTCATCCTTTCCACCCCATCTTGTGCATCAACTCTGTTGCAGATCTTTGTGTCATCTGCAAAGAGACATACTTTTCCTTCCAGTCCCTCTACAATGTCGCTTATAAAGACACTGAAGAGGACTGGTCCTAATACTGAACCCTGCAGCACACCACTAGTAAACCCCTTTCTTCAGAGTGGACTCTATTTACTAGGGTGGCCTTCCCTTCAATACAGGCAGTGTAAAATGCAGCACTCTGGACATTCCGAGGCCCTTACCAACAAACTCCCAGATTACATTGTTGATTGCCTCCCCCTGAGCCCAATCAGCAGCTGCGCACTAAGAAGCCACTTGCTAATTTCTCTGAAAATCCCCAGGATCAGTATCCACTTTGGCAGGGCTGTCATAAGCCATGCTTTGCCTATGCTCTGGAACAGGGTACAAAGATCCTTGAGACTCAGCTCTCCTGTCAGTTTTGCCCTGTTTAGGATCATTTATGACAAAACGTTCGCCAAAACCTGCAAGTGTTTTCATAGTTCCTAGACTTCCTGCTGACGGTTCACTCCGTATCATTACCACATCCAGCCACAAACCTAGTTCCTTCCCTCCCTATTTTAATCAAGTCCACTAGTCAGCTGCCATAGTGGCCCTTGGCTCCCAAGGCACCACTTCTCCCATATTACTCTCCTCTCTCTGTTTAAGCAGGACATACTGACCTCATTAGGGGCCCCTATGCAGTCCATGACCCTCACCCAAGTATGGTAAATGGTCACTGAGGGTTGAAATGCAAAAAATTTTACCCTCTGATGGAGGCTTGACTAAGAATGACTAAACATACCACCTCAACGTCTGCATGTGTGGAGTCTGTATATACCACAGCAAAGTTGAGTGATACATGTATGCTCCTACAAGAACGCTTGGAATGTATATCGGGTACCTACCACTTTTCTGTAAATTTGTTTGTAACTCTTTGCACATGTTGTACTTTGTATTCTCAATCTGTGTATGTATAACTGTCTTGGACAACAGCAGGTTCATCTTGTAAATGAGCTTGCTCAATGATGATCGCCTGGATAAATAAAGATTTGATTTGATTTGATTTGAATAAGTGCCATAATAATGTATATAGTATCAGCATGGTATTTTCCTATTAAACCTGGGTTGTTACCATAAACTATCTCTGAATAAGTCAGGCATAAAAATAACCATTCTCCACACCTTAGCTAAGAAGTCCTAAAACATTTGAACATAGCTGCAGTCTAAAACAAATGTTGTTGGGTTTTCTAGGACTTGAACTCATGTCTAACTTGGGCAATATCTGTCAGAGAGTTGCTTAAGTCTGTTGTTACCTTTGACTCCCAGCCTCCATAATTCTCTAGCCAAACACAGTCCCATGCGTACAAAGGGATCCTCAGGTTCACTAATTGTTTCAACACCTGCCCTGTCAATTGTTTCTGTGCACAACAGGAGTTCTACTACCTCCTTACTCTCACTTCTTAAGATGTGCTGATACATCTTTTTCCTATCTCCAACAATTATACCGGTTGGTAATAAATCCCATTTCAATGCCTATCTTATACTCTCTAAACCATAACTGGGAATAGGCCTTTGTTTACCTAGCAATCTGGGCTTCTTCTGCTGCCAAGGGTCAATATTAGGGATGACTCAGAAGTTTGACTATTCTTTCCAGACCACTTCTCCTGGTTTTAAACATTTCCCAAAATTATAACAAAAAAAATACAAAAAAAGAAAACAATGGGATTGATCATCCCTACCCCCCGTTGGTTTATAGGTTATAGTCCTCTTTACTGGGTATAACCTGGAACCCCATAAACCTTGAAAAAATATACGACAAAGTCTAGTCACCACTTCTCAGGGGGATGGTAAACATAACTTATATACAAAAAAAGAGGGATAAGTAAGGTTTTGATTAACCAAACTCTCTTTACCTTTCCAAT
Organism: Neoceratodus forsteri; assembly: GCA_016271365.2. NCBI lineage: Eukaryota > Metazoa > Chordata > Ceratodontiformes > Ceratodontidae > Neoceratodus > Neoceratodus forsteri. The sequence goes on along the minus strand of CM028132.1, from coordinate 1,015,030,362 downwards.
AACCTTATACCTACATCCTGAAATTATTCTTTCTGCCGGGGCCAAACCTATCTCCCCATTCAATACAGCTAAGTTCTGTGGTCCAAAAACTACCCCTAAGACCTTCAAGGGATCCTTGGTGATTTGTATCCCCCCTATAGCTCCCGATCCAGGTATGGGAGTATGGCCTAAAGAACCCCTCTGCTTTTATCTAAATTAATTCTAGGGCCTGATACTGAGGAATAACCTTTAATCACTGCTTTTAAAGCATTTTCGTCTGTTAAAGGGGATAGCATTAACACCACATCATTTGCATATGTTAGTATTTTTACTGTTTGGGGATGATTAGGTAGCCCTAGTCCAATTATCCCTTGCTCCTATATACACAAAAATGTCCATACAAAAAGCATACAGCAGGGGGCTGAGTGGACACCCCTGCCATACCCGTCTCTGCACTACTATGTGTCCCCCATACTAACTGTTTACATTTGGAATAACAACCGCATCCTTGTACAGCAGTTTAATCCAGTTTAAAAATGTCTCAGGTTCCAGAAGACTTGTAATATGGCAAACAAAAAGTCATGTGCTAACGATCAAAAGCCTTTCCTGATCAATACCGACTATCCATCCAGTCACGCCCCACCTCCCTTGATAGAACATCTGCCTGAGCAAAATCAAATTATCACATTGTTGCCTACCCTGCACTGCACATATTTGAACTTCACTAATTACATATGAAGATATCCTGGTAAGTTTTCCCAAAATAAGTTTGGCAAGAATCTTTATGTCAGCATTAAGTAAACTTACTGGCCTCCAGTAATTTATATCAACTGATGGGACTTTTTTATGTAATAGGATCAGTATTGCTTCCTTCATAGAAGGAGCCGATCTATTCTCTTGAAGTATAGAACTGTATAAAATTGCAAAAGCCAGTGCAAGTTGCTCTTTAAACTGTTTATTGAGCCCAGCCCCTAACTCATCTGACCCTTGGGCGAAGTCTCTCTTTAGATTCTCTATAGCCAAAGCCACTTCTTCCACTGATATACCTGCAGTAAGCATATCAATGTCAGGCAAGGAGATTTGTGGGAGTATTAAACCTTCCAGGAGTCTGCCCTCAGTGTTATGCTGTGAACGTTCTCTAAACATCTTCTGAGCCTGTTGTTTAACTATCTCCAAAAGACCAAGTGCGGAAGAAACAGTTTCTCCCATAGCGGAAAGTAACTCTGTGATAACTCTGACATCTACTCTCTTTCTGCAATCCTTATAAGGATCAATACTTTGTTTCCCAGATTTCATCCCAAACTTAGATTCCTGCCCCAAAGATTGTGCCCTGTTGTACTATAGCATCTGCAACTGTGATTTAACATTCTGAATCTGGGGCCCAAAATCCTGAGATGTAGTTTCCGTGAGTGAAATTAAATATTGGAACTGCTGCCTGAGCTGTAAATAATCTAAGTAGTTCTTATTATTTACGAAATGCAATCTAGTTTTAAATAACTCATGCCATGATTTTTTTGTGTCCTCCCACCACTCTGTTTAATCCTCATAACAATCAACAACTGACAATCTGACCATCCAGTTATGATGCCAGCACTTCTGAGTAGCGTTCTGAGATAGCATTGAGTCATTTAACCTTCATGTATTCTTTTTACACTGTGGTGTATCCTGCCAGGAAATCCTCGTACAGACTGTCATATGATCTGAAAAGTTGAAAGCCATAGTCCTACTGGACAACACTTTTAAAATTTTTGAAAGAGAACTGAAATCTATATGTGTCTTAAGTTTACCTTTGAAGAAAGTAGAACCACCTGATGTATGTAAACTTCTATAGGAATCCGTTAGGGCTGTGTTAGAGATGGTATTCTGCAGTGCTACATAATCACAAAAGAATTTTTCTGTCTGTAATCCCCTATCTTGTGAGTGCAAACTACAATTAAAGTCCCCTACCCATAACACCAACCTAGATGTGTGCAAAAAAGGAAGAATATCTTTAAAAAGTGCAGCCGAAGAGCTTTAGTCTGGGGCAAATAAATATATTAATTGAAATCTATCCTTAAAATATGAAATATCTAGCAATAATGCACACCCAGGACATATATCCACTAATCTAGTGACCCAGAGATTTGATCAGCCAATAAAACCCAGCCCCATCACATTGCTCCATCCCTATTGACCAAAATGAAGGACCTAAAGGCAAAGCTTGGGAGACCCATGAAAGCTCTCCTTGTTTCCAATCTTGTGTCCAAAACACAAGTGATATCAGAAGCTATCTCCTGCAAAGATAACATGGTCCCAGCCTATTTCCTATCCCCTTTATGCTGTTAACATTAATAGAAGTAATATAGAGCTGCTCAGATAAGTTAGCAGAAAACCTCATGGGTGAAGTTTGTTATGGTGTCTGCGTCCTTTGTCTCTGCCTGATACATTTGGCAATGGAGTCTGAACACCCTCCATCCTCAGTATCAGTGCAAGAAATTACTGATGATGAATCAGTCCCATCCCCCGCAGAATCTCCATCTTCTGAAAGCAAGACAGCAAACTTTTTTCCCTTTTTCCATGACCCAGGAGGAGGTGCCTTCACTGTCCCTCCAACTTTCCTAGATGCTACCTTGCTCAATCTAGATATTTTGGTTTGTGCTACAAGTTTAAAACCATCCGTAGGTGGGGGAGGAGGAGGGGGAATGTCTTTAGGAGTACTACTAGCACTTTCTACTGCTGTATGTGATTCTGCAGACTGAGAGGGTCATTACCCAAACTCTGTTCTAGATGTCAGCCTGGACAAAGTAAGGGGGCCTCAGTTGTAGTTACTTTGGGTGGAATGTCCTCAGGAACTGATGTATCAGTCCACTCTGGTAACTCTGCCTGTCTAACTTGTAACTCTGCAAAACATTTGGCTTGGTGTTGCTGAGCCATGTTAATAAGACGCTCATGTGAGGAGCAATCCTCCTTATTGTGAGAGGCCTAGGGACACCTGCCATATGCGTGACCTGTCTGCTCACAGAGATTGCACCTGAACAGGTTTAAACATTTACCAGAAACATGCATGAATTCTAAACAATGACTACATTTCACTGTGTTACAAGCTGAACTTAGATGAGTCCGAGCCCCGCATTTGAAGCATGAACAATGCTGCCCTGCATAAAAAATAGAGCCTCTATCTTTGCCCAAATAAAATGTGTTAAGTAGATGGACAGGGCCTGTGTTAGTCATGATTAGTTTGACCTTAACCCTCCACCCTCCATCCCAGATTTGTTCACTGTCAAGAGTAGGACTAGGCCTATTCAATATTTCATATCTCTTGCATAATCAATAAAGAATGTCTTCAATATTCACACACTCATTTTTAAACAAGATAATGATAATCTTAATAGCAGGTTTCAACAGTGGGATAGCATGGAAGGGCGCCCACAAAGGAGTAGTCTTAAGCTTATGATACTGTGCCCAAAATCTGTCCAAGCCAGACACATTTTTAAAGCTTACATCAAAGTTATGGTTTCCCAAATGAAGCAGGGCAAACATTTCTTATGAAAAGAATTTTAAAGAACCCTTCAAAAGTTGTCTAGCAATAAAAACTCTATCAGGCTCCACCATACCCCTTTATATAATAGCCTCACAGCATTCTGACATGGAGCTGGTTTCCTCTATTCGGAACAAATCTGACATTTTTAGCAGTGGCTCAGCCCCCCCTTTCATCATTGTGAACCATTCGTTCAGACATTCCTAGCCTGACTGGGCCCTTAGTAAACAATTTGTAAATCCTGATTTATCAAGCCAACAACACATGCATGTGGATCAGTCACAGTCATAGTCTTACTCCGTGATTCGATGGCGCTCGTGTTCTCCAGGTTGGTGGAGGCCACATCTGTTTCAGCTGACCCAACTAAAGCAGTATAAGCAGTATCTGTAGGGTCCATTCTGTCAGGGATCCAGCTGCCCTCCGAATTCTGTTCCCAGCCAATGTTTTCTAACGCCCGACTAGGAGACCACCCTGGGCCTCCTACCACTTCATTCTCCACCGGCAGAAAAGAACAGGAAGTAGCAATTAAGTCTGGAGGAATCAGTAAGTGTGTTGTATCCTCCATACTCAATTTGCTCCAACCATGCTTCATTCTGTCTTTAGGAAAGACACAGTCATGCTCCTGGTGTGGTACTGGAATGCTTGTTTTGTGAGGTAATACATGACGCTCATCTAGTCCAAGTTCCAGTCCCAGCTGTGTAGGCAACAGGTGTTCTTTTGCAGTGCATGTCATAGGCTCTTGGCACACAGCATTGGTGCTGTTCGAACTGCCAGCCCGTTCATGCAGCTCAGCATTTCTATGCGCTTCCCTCCCAGCTCTCAGCTTAGAACCTTTTCCCATTTTGAAAATGGTATCCACAGTGTCAGACTGAAAACTCAAGTTATGTACTGGTACTGTCTCCCGCCCCACCGTATCCGCTTGAGGTAGAGTGACATGCGCCAGGTCAGCAAGCTGCTGACTCACCAAGCCCCTGACAGCATCAGAAACAGTGTCAGCACCGCTAATGCTACCAGATAAAGATTCATCTGTCCTCTTCAGCTCATTCAATAAAGCATCCTTTTGTTTCAACATGCATTCCTTCCATTCAGGAGTTAGCAACTCCAACTCCTTACCTATAACTCCATGTGTGTGCTCACTGATACTAAGCTCCCACAATGGTTGCAAGGGATCAATGTCCAATAAGTTCGCTGCTGCCAAGGCAGCATCAACAGCCTCTTGTGAGTCTGTGCATGGGGAGGAGACCTGATCCTCAGCACTCTCCACATCCATCTCCTCCAAAGGCTCCACTGGGCTGGCCATTGTGAGAACAGTCTCTCAATGGTTTCCCCTGCTGGAAAAGTAGGAGAATTTTTTTATTTAATCAAATAAATATAAAACAGTATTACATCATACAAAGTCATAAAAAGGAAAATCAAGAAACATAAATAAGTATTTCATCATACAGCAACCCCGAGCTTATCCACCCCCTCTTATTAACAGAGTAGGAGAATATATATATTTTTTCCAATTGTTTAACCAGGTGAGACACACTAAGCTGACAGCTTGTTTACAGGCACAACCTGGGAGCACAGGAAAGTTAAGTGACTTCTTCAGGGTCACACAATATGCAAGTGGGAGCTGTGGGATTCAAACCCAGGTCTCCAGATTTGCAGCTCAGAGCCGTAAACCACTGTGCTATACTGCCTCCCCAATTTTGTTAATTATAATACCAAAATCAAAACATTAATAATACAGCACAAGGTGTATATCGCATAAGAACAAACAGTCAAATAAAAAAAATAAGTATTTCATCATACATAAAACTGAAGGAGATGAGCAGTAGTAGGTTCTTACACTGCGCAATAGATATAGACCCCTTACGATAACAAGACATATAATTATGTGTAAAAAAATCATACAGTAAGGAAAAAAAGGTATTTTTTTTCTTTTATAAACCAAAAAAATAATGATATAAAACAATGAAAAAAAACATACTAAACTAAGATAGACACCAGAAAGAAACAGGGTGTTACAAACATACATCATCCAAAATACTGGAGGAAAAAAACTGCAACACATAAACTTAACCTGAAAAGCCCCCATAACAACTGCATGTAAATTTTGTCCCATTGTAGAAGCTCTAACTAAAAAGTAGGGAGTCAAACAAAGATGAAGCCTATCAACCCATAACAATGTTACAAAGCATGAAGGAAGAGAGATCATGTGATGAGCTAGTGGGGAAAAGACATCTCTGAGACTGCTCCCAGGTTTCGGCAAATAAAACATGTTATTTAGCATTTTAAGACATCACTTTTGATTCAGCGAGGAGCTCTGATTGTTAGTAAGGTACTGAACTTTGACAAGTGACCCAAGTTAACTTAAAAAGGAGTATATTTAACAGAAGTAGAAGTGGGCCTGGAAGGCAGAATGGCTGAGATGGAAAGTGGAAGCCCCGAGCCTTTGGCAGCAAGAACGCTGACAGTCAAGTGCTCAAAACCTCATTCCCCAGCTCCAGAAGAAAATGAGGATCTGAGAGTAGAAGGTCGAGGGGGGCACTCCGCCACAGAAGATATTATTGAGATTAAGCAGCTTTTACAAGGGCTGGTGGCTGATTTTACTCAATCAATCAATCAATCAATCAAATCTTTATTTATCCAGGCGAACATCATTGAGCACTGCTCATTTGCAAGATGGACCTGGTAAGGTCAAGGTTCAATTTACATAGCTACATACAAATATACAAATGCATACACTCTAAGCTATTATGTACAGATTCCAATATACACACTGTCTAAGCATATATCCTAAGCATAATGTACAATAATTCAATAGTTCAATTGTAGAGTAATAAAGGACGACAGGAGGGGAGCAGGAAGTGGAGTGCCTAGTTGGTGGGTGAAGGACGGTGGTAGGTGCTTATGATGTGGAAGGATAAGTATGGCCCAGAGGGCCGGGGCCGCACTGGTGGGTTTTAAAACAGGGGAATAGGGCTATGGTTTTATGTCAGGAATAAGGGAGATGGATGGAAGGCGGGGTGCAAGGAGTGTGAGGGGTGGAGGCTCTTGATAAATGTGGATGCATTCTGTGAATTGGCTATCTGGAGAGGGAAGGATACGATTAGGAATACTCTACTGTTTGTGGATACAATTACATTTTTCATGGATAAGCCTCGAATACAGATCTTCAAAGGATATAACTGTTATGTAGCTGTTCAATTTCAGGGTCTTCTGCATCATATTCCATAATGTAGATAAGACATCGCTGATAGCAGATCTCCCTTGTCGAGTATTGAATTTGGACACTTTAAGCATGATGAAGTCAAGGCTTCTCAGGGCATATTTGTTTGCTGTGACTTGTGTGAAGCAGTCTGAGATATAGTTTGGTAGCATCTTGGATATTGCTCTGTCACGTCCATAGTGTGGCATTCCTGTTTCTTCTGATTTGGAGTGAAGTCCATCCAACTGCAGCGTGAGCGAGCAGTGGTGAGTGCTGAGGGAAGATCCATAATGAACCTCAAGGCTCTATGGTAAAGTGTGTCCAATTTGTTCAGATAAGAGTTAGGGCAGCACCATATAGGAAATCTGCATAGTCCAATACTGAAAGAAATGTGGCCTGGACCAGCTTCTTTTAGAATCCTTAGTTAGAAAGTGCTTTATTCTGTAAAAGAGTCCAAGCCTCTGACAAAGTTTTTAGCAGTTCTTCCAGATGATCTAGGTAGTTGAGTCTACTATCTACCCAGACCCAGGTATTTGAATTTTTTAACATAGTCAAGATTTTCACCAAGAACAGTGGATAACTGTGGGGGGGGGATTGTTTGGGGAGGAGTGACCAGTTTGAGTTTGGGGGAGAAAAACATTGCCTTTTTTTTTTCATTTAGGAGAAGTTTTTTTTCCAGTAGTTAATGTTGTAGTATGTTGAATTCCACTTGTAGCTCTACATGCAGTTGCAGGAGAGGGGGTGACTGAAATATAATACGGTGTCATCTGCAAACAGGTGTACAGTGGCTTTGGTGAGATTAATGTCTATGTTATTGAAGTAGATGGCAATAGGATTGGGCCCAAGATGGATCCTTGGGGACCTCCTCTTGCAGAGGTTTGAGTGGTGATAGGTCTCCTTTGGCCTTCACTTGCTGGAGTCCTTCCATAAGGTAGCTATTAAACCATCTAAGGGAGGATGAGTCTAGTCCTATGGAGTTCAGGGGAGAGGAGTAGTTCGTGGTTGACTGTATCAAATGCCTTACTCAGGTCTAAGAATACAGCACATACAAAATTTTTTTTTCCAGTTCAATTTGCCAATCATTGGTTACTTTAGCCAGAGCTGAGATGGTACTGTGTTTGGCTCTAAATCCAGATTGCGCTGGGTTTAAAAGATTAGCCTCTTCAAGATATCCTCTTAGTTGAGTGCTCACTATTTTTTCTAGCAGCTTGGATAGCACAGGAAGGATAGAAATTGATCTGTAGTTGTTGAGGTCCATGGGATCCCCTGCTTTCAATAGTGGGATAACTTGAGCTGTTTTCCAGACTGAGAGAATAGAACCTGATTGCAATGAGAGATTAAAAAGGTGTGTTATTGGGACTGCTGGTACTTGTATGGCAATTTTTATAAAATAGGGATCAAGGGAGTCTGCACCTGCACTTTTTTAGATGTTCAGCTGTGATATTAGGTCTTCCACTTGCTTCAGAGTGGCTGGTATGAAGGAGAAGGTAGATTCCATTATCCGTACTTCAGTGCTCTTAATACCTAACTGGGAGTGTAGCTGGTTAGCCGGAGAGATGTCGAATGTTAGGCCAGCAGTTGTAAAGTGATTGGTGAATGATTCCATAATTTCCAGTCTATCAGAGACTGTTCCCTTGCTATTGTGTATTTTGACTGGGAGTGTAGTACTAGGATCTTGTCCTGTTATGTCCTTTATGGTATTCTAGAACTTGGCAGGATTGTGGTAGGAGCTGTCAAGTTCAGATGTATAATAAGCAGCCTTGGCATCCCCTACTTTCCTGGTACAGCTATTTCTGGCTTTTTTGAGCAGCATCCAATCAGTTGGAGTCTTAGTTTTTCGTGCCTTTTTTCATAGCTTATCTCTGTAAAGGAGGGCAGTTTTGAGGTCAGTTATGAACCAGCGGTAGGATTTGTTTTTGGTGCGTACCTTAGAAATCAGGGCATGAATATTAAGGGCATCTGTAACTATATCGTTTAGCACCTCATACGCTATTTCCACTGTGTTTGCTAGGTAGAACTCTTACCATCGTGTTGAGTGATTTAGTTCTTGTAGATATGCCTCAATGTTGAATTTTTTCTTTGATCTCCTCAGTGTAGACTTAGTGGGGGCTGATGGCTTGCAAGCTGATCTTATTCCTGCAATAAGGCAATGGTCACTGATATCACTGAATAATACGCCAGCATGCGAGAAGAGGTGGGGTTTATTCACTAGTATAACATCTAGTAGTGTGCTATTGCTCTGATTCTTCTTATTGATTCTGGTGGGTTCATTTATGAGCTGTGTAAGCCCAATGTATCGTAGAATGAAATTACGGTGCAGCTGCCTTGGATAGCCAGTTTAGGTTTAAATCTCCTATGAGTATAGTTTCTTCTGTTCCCTTTTGATTAGATCACCCAGATGGGATAGTAGCTTAAGGTCAGCTGAGGGGGGCCTATAGCAGCCAATTAGCTGTAATGATGTGGTGTGGGAGAGGGCCACTTTGAGGGATAGGCATTCAAATTCTTTTCATGGATGATGAGTCGAGGCAGGTTACAGATAAATTGTCCTTCACATATATAGCTACGCCTCCACCCCTTGTTTGGCGGTCAGCTCTGAATACTTGATAATTTGGTAAGTTTATGTCTCTATCTGCTGTGGCAGGCCTAAGCCATGTCTCCGATACAACTAGTATATCTGGTAAGCTATGGTAAATCCAGGCTTGGATCATCGTGAGCTTTTTTAGCAGGCTGCATACATTAATCTGGAGAAAACTTAGCCCTTTGATCTTGGTTAAGTCCGTTGGTGCAGTGATGCCCTCTGGTGGACCTGGGTTAAGTTCTACATTTCCAGCACATATTAATAAGAATATCAAAAATTTCACAATTGCTTCAAGAGAGTAATTAAGGATTCTTTCCATTGCCCTTTTTATTATTCTGAAACCACTATTTTTTTTGCCATTCGAATATGGAGTTTTGGGTTCTTGTCAGAGTGCTGAGTAGTAGCCTGGCAGACAGGCATAATGGAGAGTGTCCTACCCAGTATTGAAGCAAGGTCCCATGTGTTAGTAAATCTGCTTGAGTCCCTTCATAGTGATTGCCCCATGGGTTGTGTTGCAGCATTGGTAGGTCATATATGCATATCCAATCCCTTATGACTGTTGAAATTTTAGAGTAAATAGGATAGTGCAACACATCTCCTTGTCTGGCAGTGTCAGAGAGATAACCTTTTTCACTGCACTCCGGATATAAAAACAGAGCGAGCAGGATCCAGAGGGGCCCCCCATTATGAAGAGTTCAGCTGGTGTGCAACTGGTACTATATCGAAGACTTTTGTGGTGCCCTCAGTAGTATGCTGTTATTCACAACTTAACTAGCTACTGCCTGATGAGAAGAGTTCAGAATAAAGAAGGGGATTTAAGGAGAGGGGGAAGGATCCCAGTAATATTCCAATATTCTCGACTTGTCCAGCTACCGTTCAGAGATAAGAGTTTAGCTTATGAGGGGGAAATACAAGGAGGGGGAGAAATATAATATTGTAGAAGGGTGCCTAGCTTCTTAATTCCTTATACTGCTGTTTATGAGCAGACATTGGTCAAGCTTCTGCTCGGCAGTGTAGGCAATATGAGAGAGCAGTAGGGGGACTGCTGATTTGGTGGATAAGAAGAGGATGCAGGGCAGGTTACAGGTCAGCAAGATGCAGGGGGCGGGAATAATGTTTTCAGCAGGAAGATGTCTATATAAGAAGCACTCTAAGGGGAAAGGCGGTGGGCATAAAATTTGCAGCTTTTCCATACCTTTCCTAGCGGTCCCTCCCGGTCCTATGGTCCCCATGCTGGCTTGGCGGCTGCCGACTGCCCGCTGGTGGAGACTGGGCCCCAGCACTGAACTGAGGGTGGCAACAGGAGGTCCGCTTCTTCCCTAGTGGTCCCTCCTGGTCCTATGGTCCCTGGCATCAACTTGTGGCTGCCGACCGCCCGCTGGTGGAGACTGGCCCTGGCGCTGGACTGAGGGCAGCAACAGGAGGTCCGCTTCTTCCCTAGCGGTCCCTCCCAGTCCTATGGTCCCTGGCATTGGCTTGTGGCTGCCGACCACCTGCTGGTGGAGACTGGCCCCAGCGCTGGACTGAGGGCAGCAATAGGAGGTCCGGTTCTTCCCTAGCGGTCCCTCCCAGTCCTATGGTCTCTGGCATCAGCTTGTGGCTGCCGACCGCCTGCTAGCAGAGACTGGCCCCGGCACTGGACTGAGGGCAGAAACAGGAGGTCCGCTTCCTTTCACCACAAAGAACGGGTCCTCCATGGACATCTCCGCTGCCCTTCTCCCTCACTCTTTTTGGGTGCATATCAGCCACGGACTTGGTGCAGCTTCCCCTCTCACTAGCCCCTCATGCCCTCCAGCTCACTCTCTTTCTCTATCTGCTACCACCGGGAATGGGAGGGTCTAGGCTGTACAAGGTTAGCAAGGGACAGAGCAGCGCCAACTGCAGGCCTCCATCTAAGACCATTACCACCAGCAGGCCAGCTTTACATAAAGGGTGGAGGATGTGGAGGCTAGAGTTGCTTCACAGGAAAGGAAAGGAAAGGAAAACGGGAGCCATGGACCAGGAGGTAATTGGTCTTAAAAGGTAAGTCAAAAAACTAGAGGATCACCTGGAGAATCAAGAATCACGTAGTCGGAGGAACAACTTAATTATGGCGGGCATCCCTGGGAAATCGGAAGGCCCAGACTTTGTTGCTTTTATGCAGGATCTCCTCCTGAAGATGTTTGGTCCAATGCCGCTTGGCAAATCTTACAACATTGAGAGGGCTCATCGCTCATTGAGAGAAACCTCCCACCTGGAGCTCGTCCCGAGTTCTTAGTATGAGATTTTGAATTTTAAGGAGAAGACACATGTGCTGAATAAAGCCAAAGCAAATAGAAATTTGCAGTGGAATGGGGCTTCTATTTGGCTCTTTCAAGATTTAATACCCTCGGTGAGAGAGAAGCAGAAGGAGTATGGAGATAAAGAAGAAGCTTTACTTAGTGGGTCTGAAATTTAGAATGCAGTGCTCAGCCACGCTGATAGTGAAGTTACCAAAAGAGACAAAAGATATGTTATGGCGCGATATGCCATGGAAAGCCTCAGGTTGGAGCTACCAGATCTGTTCAAGTCCATGACCTGATGGAATGAGGGACTCGCAAGATTGCAGGCAGTATAGCGGCAAGTGCAATCAGTAACGATTGGGAAGTGCTGTGATAGTTGGAAGTGTTGTTGGCCAACTTCAATTAAATTCCAGACTTGGGAGAAGAGAGTTGCTTTTCTTTGACTGAGAGTACTTTAGTTAAAGGTTCCATGGGACTGTGAAATGAAGCCCTTTCACCGACCTCGATGTTTTTCTCTTTTGCTTTTAATTTTTTTCTCTAGGGCATAGCTGGACTGAGAATATCAACAGTCCTGGACCATTGGGATGTTTTCTTTCTGCTAGCTGTTAAATGTTCCTCTCTTTTCCATTTCTTAAACCAGATAACTACAGTTTAGTAGTATGAAGAGGATAAGTTATTGAATAGTTTGAAATGTTATAAGCGTAGGGCAGGTTAATGGGACTCTTAATTGCAATGGGACAAAAAGTTAGAAGGGGGTTCTGCTCCATATATGCTAAAGAGCAAATATGCTAGGAGAATGGGTCATTCTCTCCCAGGGACTAAGGGATCCTCCAAAAGTGAGAAAAAATGGAGTAAATACTGCTACAGGGATTACTGAGTATATATATTTTTTAAGGTTCTCCCTTGAGTAGCCCTCTGATATTCTCTCCTCACAATCAGTTTTAGCTGTATAGGATATAAGAGGAAATGGACAGAGTGAGAAATCCTATAAATTTGATATTAAGATGTTGCTGTAGTGGTGGTGCCCAAGTATGGGGTGAAGGAGGCAGCTGCCATGATGCTGGACCACTATTTTTTTTTTCTCCTTTCATTTGTTTAAAGCTATAGGGGTAGCAGGTAATCTAAGAATTTATTGTGGGGGTTGGGGAATAGGGTGGGGTCTTCTGTTCCTAGTTGGTGATACGCTGAGACTCGGGGGATCGGATACTCATCAGGGCTGACTCATACAGGTCTCATGAGGATTAAGGAGGGTGATTGGAGGATCGGGGGTGTAGGAGGGGGAATTGCTGGGGGAGAGGGTAGAGAGAGAATCCATGATATATGAAATAAGGAAGATAGAATTTATGAGAGTGAATATCAGGGGTAGTGGAACAGAATATGGTAATATTTAAATTTCTTTCATGGACTGTAAAAGGCCTCAGGGGGAGGAGGAAAAGACTGGTTATACTGCAATATATATATATATATCAGTTGGGGGTTCATTTTACTGCACTCCAAGAAACCCATTTACTGAATGATGAATTATATCTACTCAAGAAAGGGTGGGTGGGCAAAGTAATAGGAGTTGGGAATTGAAAGCATCGGGGATGCGATATTAATAAGGAAAGCCTGCCCATATGTGAATCGATCAAATTAAGTCATGAGAGGATGGTAGGGGATATATGTGTTGGATTCAATTCAGGGAAGCTCATTTTGTGTGCCTCAATATATGGCCCTACTCTGGCTAAATCAGAATTTTTGCTTCATTGGAAGTTGATTTTGCTATGCTCCCATCTAGCCCACTTATTATGGCAGGTGATTGGAACCTCTGTTTCAATAATGGGTGGATAGAACCTCCTTCTAATAGATTACCCAGTGCACCACAGACAGCTTTAAATAGATTCCTGGACATTACAGCACTAGTAGATCTATATAGAATGTATAAGAAAGGGATACTGAGATGACTTTTTATTCCGGGGTCCATAAGACACATACTAGGATTGATTTTTTTTGGTCAATAGGAAGCATTCAGGGGTATTTAAGAGTTGAATACCTTTAATAGAGTACTATCTGATCACTCCCCAATCCAGATGCTATGGGAGATAGTCAATATTCCCCAAACCATATCGATGGCGGTTGAATGAAGGGATATTAGCGGTTGATAATATGGTGACTAAACTAGAAGATACACTGAAGGAGATTATTCAATCTCAAATTCTGAAACTGGTGGATAAGAAACTTGCTTGGCATATTTGCAAGGTATTATATGCAAGAATGGTGCAGGAATATACCGCTAGGAGAAACAAATTGAATAGAGCACGGAAGAATGTCTAATTGGGACCATTAGTTCATTATTACCTTAGAGGTTCCTCAATGAGGTGGATGATGAGCTAAGGGACTTAAGAGATGAATTTAAAAGTATAATGAACCTCAGGATTGATTGCTGGCTTGAAAGATTAAATGCTAGATACTTGATGGAGGGGGATGTGCTGGGTCGCTTTTTGGCTTCTAGAATTAGGGAGTGGGAGGCAGAAAGAACGATTATGGCAGTGAATTTTGTAGGAGAAATTATTATGGATCCTCAGGGAATGGCTGATGCCTTTGCGGATTATTATGCTGGGATCTATCAAGAGGGGGGTACCAGTTCAGAGGAAGAAATCAGAGGATTCCTTGACAAAATACCTTCGCCCAAACTCGACATAGAGCATGCCAAGGCATTAGCTGCCCCAATTTCTGATATAGAGATTATGGAGGCAATTAAAGAATTGCCAAATGGTAAAACACCAGGCCTGATGGCTTGTCGGCCAAATTTTACAAAGTCCATTTATTGACAATAATGCCTCTTTTGAAAGAATTATTCTTGAATATTATGAAATATGGGGTTCCTCACCCTTCTTTGTACCAGGCCTACATTACTTTGATTCCAAAACCGGATAAACCTAGGTACTTACCTGGTAATTATAGACCCATTGCTTTAATAAACCAGGATATTAAAGCACTTACAAAGATTCTGTTCACAGCATTCTAAAAGTCTCCTCTATTAATTAGTCAGGACCAAGTTGGTTCATTCTAGGACTAGGGCACATGACGCATTAAGGAAGTTGCACCATATTCTCCACAGGGCTTCCAATTCTAAGTCTGCTATGGCACTGATTGCACTTGACGCCAAGAAGGCATTCGATCAGGTTTCCCATAATTTTCTATTTTTACAATGGAGAAAATGGGTTTTCAAAAGGGTTTTCTCAGATGCCTTAAAAATCTTTATAAAGCCCCTACAGCTAGGGTCCTATATAACAGTTATCTTTCTAAAGAGTTGCTGCTGAGAAATGGGACAAGACAGAGCTGCCCCTTGTCACCAATTCTGTTTAATATTTATTTGGAACCTTTATTAAGGACACTTAATATGGAGTCCTTGGTTCAGGGAATTGAGGTTCAAGGGATGGAGCTTAAATTCTCATTTTTTGCCGATGATATTTTGTTGCATTTATATAACCCAGACGATAGTTTCCAAAAAGCCCGGGAAGTTATTGGGAAATTCTCAGAGGTATCCAACTATACATTAAATTTAAGTAAAACTCAAGTTCTTCCACTTACCGCATATACCCATAGAGCAGATTTTGAGCACTTGCAGCTTAACTGGGCCCCCAAAAATTAAATATTTGGGAATTTGGATCATGGCTAAAACAGAAGATGGGGTGGAGGAAAATGTGGGTAATTTATTGGCCACAATTAAAAATGACATTTTAAGGTGGAATAAACTCCCACTGAACTTCACTGCTAGATTGGGATTGATTAAAATGAATCTCCTACCTAGATTGTTATACCCGAGTTATCTACTACCATATAGCATTCCGAAGGAAAGGTTTATTAATATCCAAAGGGTAATTTCAGTGTTTTTGTGGAATTCTAAACCTCCAAGGAGGAAACATGTTGCCTTATGCCTTTCTCATCTTAAGGGAGGTATTAAGCTTCTGGACCTATTTTTATATTATGTAGCAGGACAGCTTGGCCTGATGGGGCAGTGGTCCAGGAGTTGGGGAGAAGGGGGATATATCCCAACTTGGCTCCAAATTGAGCAGCACACTTTAAAGGACCTAAAACTCTCCCCTGCTGCATTATTATTTATAGATCTGGGGGCTTTACCTGATAAAGGAAAGCAGTCACCAATTTTTAAATCAGTGAAGGCGTGATGGGATTTATTAAGTCCGACACAGAGGAGGGCGCAAAGGGGAGCTAGGGATCAACCTATATTAGGAAATCCTAACTTTAGGCTGAGGGGCTAATAATTAATCAACCATGGGCATCACAACTATCGACTTGAACTTGACAGATTTTATATTAGAAGATAGGGTGAATTTACCAGTGCAGACTAGGAAATGGGACTTTTTCCAAAAGATCCAAATTACAACTCTGGTACATAAATTTATATGAGATAATAAAGAAAAGGGACAAAGCTCATTTACTTGGGACCATCTGAAGGAGATCGATTACCTACAATACCCCCTTTCAAAAGTTTATAGGGTGCTGTTAGATTTTGTGAGCTTAGAATCTAAGGCTCAGATAGCGTACTGGGAAAAAACTTTAACCCCCGATGCCTGACTGGAAAAAGATATGGAAAAATGTTAAACTTATGCCCATACCAAAGTATAAGACTGTGTAATTTGTTATTTGTTCAAACATTTGCTACACCCCTGTTAAACTATGCTCTAGAATACTCAGACAGACAGACCTGTGTTTTAGATGTGGAAAGAAACCAGGGACCTGTTACATGTGATGAGGAGCTGTTCCAAAATGTATTCATTATGGGTTTAAATTGGTCTAAAAACTAATCCATTATTGAATTACTCAGAGTATATTAAACCAAAGATTTGTCTTTTTGGGGAAATGCAAACGGTTGTGAGGTACTCAGCTAAGCATCATGTGTCTCTTATGTCCACTCTGGTTAAGGCATTCATCCTAAAACACTGAAAAAATGATCATACTTATAATTATGATCAATGGGTCAGTGATCTGCTACAGGTCCTGGATAGACTTAAAAGCCAACTGATAATAGAGGAGAAAGAGAAAAAGAAAATATATGATACAAGATGGAGGGTGTTAGAGGCAGTTTACTCAATACAACTGGAGAGTGCCCCGACCCAGATATGCCTGTCTGAAGGGGATTAGCCTGTAATGTTCTCTTAAGAGAATGTGAGAAGGGATTATGATTTCATGGAGATACATGATTTTGTTTAGGGTAGATTGTTTTTACCTAGTAAGGCGTAATAATCTCTTGAGATTGTCTTTAGCTGACTTAGAAGGTCCTTTATTTTTATAAGGCTAGGATGGGTTCTCTCTCTCTCCCAGGGACACAGTTATTAAAGTTCAGTCCTAAGAAGATATAATTATTTCAAAGTTGAGAGAACAATTTAGAGAACAGTCTGAGTTGGAAACAGACCTGATTAGTGCTAACTTTGAAGGACTAGAATTAAGTGCTACATCGATTAAAATGGACTTAAATCTTTGGCTATAATATATTATAACTCTGTATGTAAATAGTTGTGAGAATGTATATAGTATCCATATCCAGTTTGGGGATATGGGCCTGGGTATTTATCCTGGGGTATATGTATGTATGTCTTATTACTGGAAAACATAAAACGCTAATAAAATAAGTTTAAAATAAAACAACAACAAAAAACAAAAAAACAAAGCATGAAGGAAAACTCACACAAAAAAGAGCAATCCACTGAATTTGTATATGGGAACCCTCCCCGTCCGAGCAGAATATCAGTTCTTTGTCTCATCTATTAATCACCAAAGTAGTAAAATACTTTAAACAAATGGAATAAAAGCCTAATGTCGAGAGTGAGTCGTAGTCTGCATTTTACTAGCTTCTAACGCAATTAATTTTTGTAGATCTGCTACAATGAAATCAAGTAGTCGATTTTGTAGAATGAACTGTTGCTGTAATGAAAACATCACTCTACTGTGCCAGATGCAAAATTTCAAAAAGCCAAATAAAATAAGGCACTATGGAAAGGAGGGTGCTCCAATGTCCCAATAACAGTCCCAATACAAAGGTGTCATAATTTAAATACTGAAAAGGTAACAAAGCCTATATGCTCTGTACAATTTTCCACAGGTCTATGACTTATGGACAGTCAAAGAATGAATGTTAAATAGTTTCTAAACAAGTACTACACACGTGGTCATGGGCAATAACACTCTGACAATTCTTTATCTTTCATGTTATTTTTAACGTTTAACTTCTCCTGGGCACATAACCATACTGTATCCCATAGTTTCTGAGGAAGCCTTTTGTCATTTAACATTGCACAAATCATAGATTGTTCTTGTGTTGAACGATCTGTAAAAGGAAGTAGCTTAAAAAATGTATCTACAATCTGACTATACAGGATTTTCTGGGTAAAAACAGTAGGTGAGCCAGGTGTCATTCCAAAACTTTAATCTTAGCAATACTGTCCTTAAGATAAGTTGGGAAACTTGAAATTTGGAAGTTTGGGGAAATGGTACCACTTATAGCCCAATGTGCATTAAACACCTGTAACTGCAGTGTCAACCATGGGACCCAGATGCGCTGATCACCCTTCACCACAGGATTCCAATTTGAATAATAAAAAATATAAAAATAAAAAAACTGTAGGGTTCACCATACCCAGAACTCCTTCCACAATTGAACAATAGGTAATCCCTCTTTCCAGAGGGTTTAATTGGCTACCCTATATCCCCGATAAAAATATATATATTTTTCTCTCTAAACCTTTAGGGATCGTAAAAACATTACTAACATACAAAAAAAGGGGAGTAAGTATGTACGCATCATAAAGATGTGTTTTAATGTGTGCATATGCTACCTATTCCATTTCTGAATTCTTAAATTCACAATGTCAAGTTTCTAAGTCCAATTATACGTGGCCATATCGCCAGAACTAAAAAAATACCTAAAATTTTCTGATGGTCAGTTATCAGAGGGATCCCTTTATATGATATATTTGCCGATCTGACCGTCAAGCGTGAAGGCAGAAGCTCTTGGTTGGATTTACCTGTCCTGATTAAATCAGAAAAAAGTCTGTAATACCTCTATTGCCACAAGTCCAGATTGAAACTCTGTAACAGTAACAACCAAATCACTGGCATATGCACAAGTTTCACAACTGGAAGCGATACAGAAATACCTTGTATAATCGGGAAGAGTATAGAGCTCGATTATCGGATCTAAAGTAAGGATATATGATAGTGGACTTAATGGACATTACTGCCTAACCACATGGAAAAGCTCAAATTTGTTACCAAGGAAGCCTCACACCAAGGGATATACAGAGGCAGTAGAACAGTACCCTTGTAGGACTTTAATGAAAGCTTGAGGGATGCCATAAAGCTGTAAAACTAGCCACAAAAAACTATGGGATACCCAATCGAACACGTGGGTTTGATCCAAACTAATCAAATAGGTGTCTATATCATGATCCTGATTATGGCTTAAAATTTTATGAAGGAGAAGTAAGTTATCAGAAATTTTTCTCCCTGGAACAGTACACGTTTGCACGGGGTGAATACAGTCACCCAATACATTAAGTAACCGATTATTTAAGATTTTTGCTAATATCTTAAGGTCAACATTTAATAAGATAATTGGTCTCCAGTTATTAAATAGGGCAGTATCTCTCGTTTTATGTAAAAGACACACAATTCCAGTATTATTACTCCCAGGAATCTTCAGTGACAAAAAAAGATCATTATAAACCCAAATAATTTCAAGTGGGCACTGTTAACACTACCATTTATAAAATTCAGATGTAAGACCATCCTTCCAAGGGACAGTATTAGTCGTCAGAGCAGCAACCACTACTTCCAGTTCTAGCATAGTAATATTTTGCAACAAAAGTTGTTGCTGAACAAGTAGATCTGCGCAGATCCAACTAATTCAGTCACTAACCAGTGTTCTCTGAAATATGTTAAGGGGTACCAAATTTAGTTTGCAAAATCTTACCAGTAGAGGAGACCGATTCTCCCAACTGGGTCAGCAATCGAGAAATTTGTTTTCTCTGTCTCCTATATTTACAACTTTCATAGGTATTTGTGATGTATGATTTTCCCTGAGTACCACATTTTTGTTCTGCCTCTAAAGTAATAAATCTTTTATACTATAAAGAGGCTAATTCTTTTTTAATTTCTTTAATACTAGCTGCAGAATGTCATACAGTCTTTATTCTCCCCTGCAAGGACTGAAGTTCTGTGTGCAAAAAGTCATCTCTAGATTACCTGTTATAGTGGTGTATTAGTGTTGTGTTTTTAAACCAAGATCTAAAATCACTTCTGGAGTCTAACCACCAATCTACAGAAGTATCATATAAGCACGAAACCAAGATCCTAGCTTCCAACAAATCCAATACTCCTGAAAGCTGGAAGCAAAAAGATTAGAATTAAGCCGCCACACACCTTAACCCAATGCAGTAGCAGCAATTTTGGATAAGCTGAACACTAATCAAACAATGTTCTGACGTGGTTAATATTTGTGTATCAGAAGTCAGTACATTAATATCCAAGGGACAAAGAAAAGTCAATTCTAGAAGACAAATTGCCTTTAATAAATGTGCTAAGGATTTTCCAAACCCATGTTGGGCATCTTTACTGCAGTCTGGATTAAGATTCGGTTCAATTCCACCATATCACAATAAACTTTCTGAGTGTATCCTCCTCTATCAGCGTGTAATAGCCCACAATTGAAATCTCTTCCCCAAATTATAGTTTTGGAAGTGTGTAAGAAGGGGCGAATGTCACTCCAAAGAGCAATGCATCCTGTCTTAGTCTGTGGGGCATAGCAATTAATCAATCGATAAATAATCCTCTGAATTAAGACATCCAACAACAAAACTTGGCCTGGATGTATTTTCACTAATTTAAGGTGCATAATATTGTTCTGAAAAAAACAAATAGTCACACCACTACAAAGGTCTATGCCCAAAGACCAGAAACTGGGCCCCATTTCCAATCTGCAGCTGCTATATCAGCCTCTTTTAAAGTATAAACATAAGTATCCTGTAAAAAAGCACATTTAAAGGAAGTGTCTCAAAGAAAGAAAAAGTTGCTTTACATTTCACATCTGACCTGATACTATTCGTATTCAGGGACGCAATTGCCAAATCAATCATACAAGGAGGTTTATCTTGGACAAGCTTAACTTTCAAATGAGCTCCCCACCTTTCTTTTCTAACCTTCAGTTAAATTTTGTCAGGTTCCTACCTCCTTGAGGAGACTTCCAAAAGGGAGGAGGCATTGGAGACATCTCCCATTTCTGTGTCTCCCAACTGCAAAGGGGCATATTGATTCTGCAAGGGAAGAACTTCGGGAGAAGGCTTCCTCATCATCACTTTCCCTCTCCCTCTCCCTTTCCCTTGTTTTACCAGATGGAAAGAATTCAAATCAGGAGGGGCATTACTGGAGTTGCATCCAAAGGACAAACATCACCCTTGGAGGAAGGTTTAGCCACCTGTACTTGTACTTCTACAGGACTTGGTAAACCCGTAGCAGAAACCTGACTCACTGATGTAGGTGCACCAAGCACATTGGAAGTAACCGGGAGAAAGATTGTGGAACTAAGTCAAGAAATGAAGAGGCAGGTTGCCTACCAAAAGGCTGAGCATGGGGTGTTCTGGAACCATTACAAAGATTAGAATGGTTATGCACAGCATTATTAACATAAAAATCATGTTCCACAAAGTCACCATCAGGGGTATTTTGGGATGCCCATGGACACTTTGTAAATGTCTGGCCTTCCGAATCACACATGCTACATCTAGGGTAAAAGTACAATGTACACCTGGGTGGCTTAACATCCCACACATGTTACATCGTATTTTTTCACAGCTGCTACTAATGTACTATGGAGAGCCACATTAAATAAGTAGTGAGGCATCTCCTGGTAAAATAAAATACCCCAGTCTCTACCTAAGAAGAAACTACTAGGCAAATGTTGTATCCCCACATCAGAGGATCTAAGATGAACTTTAAATTTCCACCCCCTCCATCCAAAAACCTTCACTATCAATTACTGGATCTGGCAACCCTTGAATTTGACATTTTTGCTCCAACCAATATATAATATCCTTAACATTAACCCCCTCATTGCAAAACAATACAGTGACAGTTTTTTTATGTGGGCTTGGAAAGGGGTACAGCAAAGACATGAGTCCAAATCTCAGAGTCCTTAACCAAATTATATTGTTGCCAAAATTTGTCCAGCAGGGCTTCAGAACAAAAACTGACATCAAAACTCTGTTCCCCTGGGGCATGGATAAATGCAAAGATGTCAGAAGGAGTAAGCTGGAAAGACTGTTTAATGAGAAATTTACCCACAAAGCTCCTATCAGGTAGTTCATCCAAGCCACTTTTATATCGAATTCGAACAGCGGGTCTGCACTTAGCATTAGTTGGGAGGTCATGAAAAAGGCTAGCAAAACTGGATTTCAGGCTTGTCTGTCACAGCAGTGGGTCAGGGTGCATAACATTAGCCTGTGAATGATCTTCAGAAACCACAAGCAGAATTTGATTATTAGGAATGTCAAGCTGAGACGGAGCCTCAGATGGTAGAATGTGAGTATCACGGAGAGAAGCTACCCCACCCTCAATTGGTATCACCAGTGGAATTGGATCCAGGGCTTTTGAATGGGTGCATTTTTAAATGTTGAAGCCACTGTATCAGAAACTTGCAAGTAAGAAAAAAAATAAACTTGCAAGTTAGGAACAAAATCAGCTGTACCTGGCAAGGGAATATCTGGATCTGGTAGCCAAGTCCCATCTGAGGAAGGTATCCAGCCTGCTTTCTGGAGCGCTGAGTCCGATCAACAGGCAATATTCAGCTGCTCGTCCATATGGTCCACATCTATAGGAAGATCATGAATCTGGGTGTCGGCCTGGAGACCAGCAGGCGTAAGTTTCTTCCCTGTTTGCACATCAGGGCTAGTACTTAAATGTTTCTGTTTCTTTTTTCCTCTTCCAACATTAAACTCTGCTGTTTATATTGTAGTTCAGCGTGAAATAATAAAGCAGTCAAACATAGTTTCTCAGCACATAAGTTTGCTCACAATTGTTTTTCAGCCATATCTGCTTTCAAACCTATAACTTCTCTCTGCTGGAGCTGAGCTGAATTAGACTAAACAATCTCCTCAGCATTGGACCTGCAGGAGCGGAGATCTGCTCTCCTGCAGGTTCACCAGCCAACTCCCCAAACTGAGAGTCCATCAGGCATGTTCGGGTCCCCCTACTGTCAGAGTAGGGGAAAGTTTTATTAGTAAACAAAACAGAATACAACAAAATGATACAAAGCAGCACAAAATTAATGTCTAAACAGAAATAAAGAAGGAAACAAGTACAAGGAAAAAAAAAAACATGTAACAAAAGGGGACCAAACTATCCCACCCATCCATCATTATGCCATAATCGATTGCAAACAATAAGACCCAAAGTCTGAGATACATATGCATAAATCCTATCCAGGTCTCATTGTATTTGAAAAAAAAAAGATCTTGCATATGAAGCACTTTATTTTGCAGGATTCTCCGCATCTTGCTTGCCAGAATTGTACTCCTCTGCCATTTATGCTATTCTAGGTATCTGACCCAATATTAAGAGATCATGGGCCAGATATTCAAAACTTGCACTGGCAAAACCATTTAGCAGGTTTAGCGCGATTGCGCTGGTCTGCTATATTCAAAAGGCCAAATAGCATGGGCAACTGCATTAGTGCTGGGCAAAATTATAATGTATGCAAGGCAAACTGACATGAAGCTACAGCTAATGCTATATTCAGCGACTAGCATCACGCTGAAGTGGTTTTGCGCGATTTAGCGTGACACTTAGTGCGGTGCAACCGCCCAGAAAACGCTTGTCTTAACCCTGGGCAATCAGTTTTGCGTGAAACTATGGCTTTGTGCGGTGTTTGCACGGGTTTAGCGCGGGTTTTGCGTGACCCTAACAAATAAATATGACACATAGATAAAGCCAAACATACAGCAAGCATGCTGCTAACTGATGGCAACACAATGATGCCATCATCTGCCACCAGTCCCAGCCATGCCAGACAGTAAGTGGTGACCCTGCCACCAGTGGACAGCATGGCAGTGTGGCCATACAGCACACACCTGTGGACCACACTTCTGTGGACACCAACAGATGCCAGCACACACATGCTGCACTGTGGGCATGGAGGATGTTGAGGGAGCATGTAGGTGGTGAGGCTGTGCCACAGACCAGGTGTGGCCAAAGGCCAACACATCATGCAGTGCAATATGGGCCAGTATTGGGAGCACCCCAACACCAGTGTGCCTTTCAGATAGTATATGACCCCCGCCACACATACCACACAGCTGTACAACTGCCACAGCACACAAAGCCAGAAATGTACATGTCACTGTGAGCATCCCATGCCACAGGTGCAGCATCTGTGGGTCACACAACAGCGTAACAGTAATGTCCACTGCCAGTAAACACCTGCAGGTTGGGATTCTCACTGTGTATAGTGCAGTCATCATCACTGCCCTACACACCATAGGCATTGCTGTGTCTGCACACTACTGGACCCCTTGCTACTGTAGTTTCTGCTGTGCACTGTAGCATGACCTACAATGTGACAGTTGCATGCAGCACCACCACCATCTGTGCCTATGCTGTGTTGTCCCAGTACAGCTGCAGGCAGCAGTGCATGTGGAAGTAGTGTTCAAAACTGTATAATATTCCCCAAGCTGTTTGCGCAGCACTAACACGTTTGCTCAGGTTTAGCGCAGGGCTAAACAGTTAGCCCGGTGCAAACTGCATGCAAATCAGTACAATGAGATGCTAATCTGGATGTTTGCCTACAGACTACCTAAGTAGGCTCATTTGCATGTCACCTTTGAATATGGCAAAGTTTAGCACCGGGCAAATGTGTTTGCACCGGGCTAACGGTTTAGCTCTGCGCTAAACCCACGCAAACGTGTTAGCACTGCGCTAACAGTTCGGGGAATATTTTTGCACACTGTAGTTTCACACACATTGCTGCCTGCAGCTGTACTGTGTCCACGCATTTGCTGGCACACACATTGGCCACATAGTTCATCTCTACCTACCTTCACATCGCTGTGTTGTTGTTGTGGTTTGCACTTCCTGGTTGCCATATTCAGAGCTGTCTTATTCCAGGGCTAAGTTTTCCCTGCACTCTGAGCCCAGTTTGCCCGGCCTCATTCCCATGCTATATTCAGGAGCTGTTTGCCCTGGGCTATTCCTTTGAATATGGCTTGTTTTGTGCTCTTGGCTAAGTTTTGCCTGCCGGCAGTGCTAATTTACCCGGGCAAAGTTTTGAATATCTGGCCCCATATATCATATTGCAAAACAGAGGTTCATTCCACCAATTCACCATGGATCGTCAAAAGTCTTGCACATGAACACAATCAAAAAATAGGTGCTGCATGGGTTCTAAGAGACCTTAACAATTTTGCTCCGGACAACCCCTCTCAGACAGTTGTTTGTGTTTTTGATTAGTCTTAACATTTAGCTTTTGATGACCACAAAACCAATTAATATCCTGCATTTTTCATCATATTCTGGGTTCTACTCTACTGGCTAGCAACAAATCAGCATTAATATGGTCAGAAATCTGGAACAAAGGTTCTTCAATGTAACAAGCATCCACAATGAACTTATAAAATAATTTTTTGTTATGAGAAATAAACCAGCTAAGTTCAATTTTCCTCAGTCTAAAATACTTCAAGGTATCCCAGACATATGAGGGGAGTAGTTTTTCAGAAGCAGGCCACTTACCCCTACCCCTGGTAGTCAAAAATGGAGCACCCCACAACTGCATACAAAATTATCCATCTCCATAGTATCTAATAACATAAGTCTTATTGAACTATAAAAGTAATTCCCAAATAGATACACCAATGGCTGTATTATACAAAGGCCTCCTGATTTCCATGATCTATAAGTGTGTGCTACTTTACAGGATTCAATCGACTACCCCAGAGCAGTTGAAAAAAAAGAATCATCTTCTTAGCATGCATACTAAAGGGCAGTGGGAACACATGGGAAACATATAAAAAAATAGGCACAATATAAGCCTGGAGAAGAAATATCCTTTCTCATCATCTTCCAAGACTGCCATCTAAGCACTTTCTGAGATGTCAAATCATAGACTGTATCCCAGCTGTATTGCATAGCATCCTGTTTACCAAAATAAAGGCCTAATAATTTCACATTTTCACTAGTAACCAGAACATCAAAGTTGACTATCAGTTCAGCTTCTCCCAATGCTAGCATTTTACTTTAACATAATTAACCTTTATACCAGTGACTGACTGAGACTTTCAACAATCCGTAGCACCCTCCTACAAGAGTTCAAATCTGCTACTGAAAATATGCAATCATCTGCATATGCTAAAACTTTTGTAAATATAAAACCCATTGTTGTTGTAATATGCAAACCCGATCATCCTTGCAATAAAACTTACCACTGGATCCAGTCGAAAAACATGTAACGAGGGACTCAGAGGTCATCCTTGTCGCACACCAAGGTGCAAAGAGACAGGCAGTCCCAGATGACCATTTACCAAAGGAGTAACCTTTGCAACAGAATACAATGTTTTCAACAAATCAAGCAGTAGAGGTGGCATACCATAATGATGATGCAAAACATCCCATGTATGTGCTTGCCAGATTGCATCAAATGCAGTCTCCTGATCAAAATATAACAGATAACCTGTCAAATTCTGTTGCAATCCCTGTTCAACAAGTTCTCGGAGGTAGACAAGATTGCTAACAATATTTCTACCAGGGACAGCACAAGTCTGAGTGGGAATTAACAACTTAGGGGCAACTTTAGATAATCAAACCAACAAAACATTAGCCAAAACCTTATAATCATAATGCTAAGAAACTTAAAGGCCTCCAATTTTTCAAAATAGTAGGACTCCTTTTATAAAGGAAAATCATGATCCCATTTTTCATACTATGTCCAAGTCGGTGTTCAGTCCAAATAGCTTAATAAAGAAGTTGTAACCAGGTATACAATAAATCAATATAAGGTTTATAAAATTCATTAGGTATCCCATCAATACCAGGCGAAGTTCGAACCGATAACTTAGTAACTGCCTCTTTTATCTCAGTAACAGTAAATGTAGCCTCAATCCCTCTATGACTTCTGGCAATAAGGGAGGAATATCAAGATGTTGAAAAAACAATTCAGTAGGCTCAGAATCTAAATCCCGAAATGTGGTCTGTACATACGCCGGAAATACTTGGCGTATATCCTTAACATCTGTCACAACAGTACCTGTATCATCCAATAAAGCCTACATAACAAACCATTTAGAATCTTGAGAGGGTAAATCACATGGATTTACTTGTTGACAAGTACCCTTAAACAGATATTTTTGGTGAAAAGAATTTCTATCTTCCTGTAATGTAAGAAAATCAAACATTTTACCTTTAAGGTCCAAAAGATTCTGTTGTATTCTACCATCTGAAGGTGTCACCTGATTTAATAACTTTAAGTACTGAGCACTGTAACTGAGGTAAGATAAATATTGATGTCTAGCTTTCGTTTTAGACAACTGAATAAAAAACTGTTTCAAATCCTGTTTAGCATTTTCTCACCAATCAATGGGACTATCGTATAAAAAACGAAGATCGGAACATAATTCAAGGAACAACTGTACTTATGCCCTTGTAAGTTCTTCTTCTGAAAAAGCTATATTTAATTTCCAGTAAGCATGGCCCATCAGAAGCTTTTGGTGATGCCAAATTAACACTTTAACCACCACATGGTCAGAAGTCTCCATAGGTAAAACAGAGAACCCTGATACAGTAATCCAATCAGACAAAATACAAAAATCTATTCGGGAAGACAAAGTACCTTTATAGAATGTATGTCTAGGAGATATGAATAAGATATCATATACGTCCCGTAAATTATTTTGTTTTACAATCTGAAGTAACATATTAGTATCACAAAAAAGTTTTTGCAACTTTTGTCCCCAATCTCGGGAGCTAGGCCACATTTAAAGTTGCCTCCCCACAGCACTAATTTTGAAGTATGCAAATAAGGAGCAATGCATTTAAAAAGCAAAGCTCTATCCACTTTTTGTTGAGGGGCATAGATGTTAATTACATGGTAAACACAGCCTTTAATGACTACATCAAGAAGCATAGCTCGACCAGGTGAAATATCTAGAACACGTAAAATTGTAACAGCAACATCAGAAAACAAGAAACCCAAGCCAGTACATTGATCTTCTCTTAAGGACAAGATGGAAACACCCCACCTCCAATCCTTTTCAGCTCTTTTAGGTCTGATAATGAATGCAACCTTGTATCTGGCAACAAAATGACATTCCCACGACCCTCCTGCAAGCTAGCAAAGGTAACCCTCCTCTTCATTTTTGACTTAATACTATTAACACTAAGAGTAAAAAAGGTAGTATTGTCAGCCATGAAAGTGTAAAAGAGAAGGAATCACTATAGAGACAAGCAGTCAACCACTTTAGAAAAGATGAAGAAAAAACAGAAAAAATTAATTTCCTTTTTTTCCATTTTTTTGGCTTCGGTTTATCTCTTGACACATGCATCTGGTACAGTTTCAGCATGTGAGGAGGCTACTGAAGAAATATCAGGATCTATACCATCCTTTTCCCTGTCCTGTTCCAATAACATGGCATACGAATTGTGAACATGAACTGAGGGAGGGTCTACAGAGGCCTGTTGCACTTCTAACACAGCTTTAGCTGATTTAGAGCAAGTCACCCTTTGGAAAGGAGTATCCTGTTGCAGAATTGGAGGAGGCATGTTAGCCTGGTCAGCAACAGTTCCAGGAGTTTGGTCAGAATCCACCACCAGGTCAACTATATCAGCAACTCCAGGTGGAGGCATTGTAGAGGGGGGATCCTGAGGAGGAGGAGGAATGGCACAAGAAGTTGCCTCCACTACAACCTCCTCCGAGTCTATGGTTTCCAACTGTGAAAGTTCCATGTCAGAGAGTACACTCTCAGCAGCATCCACAGGTTCCTCCTACTGTGGTTTATCCACTCTCTGAGGATGTGGAGTAGAAGGATGTGGAGTAGAAGGATGCAATTGGTGAAGCAGATCATGTATCCTCTGTTTTTCTTTTCATGCATTAGCAACAAAGACATCCTGCTCTGATCAAATAGTGGGATCGACATTATTATGCAAAGCCCATGAACAATTGCAAAGGTGTGGCCTTGTTCATCACATAGGTTACATTTCAGAGGTCTTCTGTAGTGTGCACCAATGTGTCCCAAGTCCCAACAAAGGCCACATTTCTGCTGGTCACAAACATTACTGAGATGACCTACATTTCCATACTTTGTAACAGGCTCTGGGATGACCTGGGAAAAAAATCACCCGTCTATCCCCCAAAAAAAAAAACAAAACAATTGGGGAGATGTTTCAAGACCTTGTTCTAAATGCAAGTCAACCAGATAATGCCAACACCCAGTGCAAAGGTGTTTTTGTCCAATATAGGCTCAGGTTGACCTTTCACCGTACAGTGTTACTGTAACCAGTAAGTTATATCTACAACATTCAACCCCTCATTGCAGAACAACACAGTTATTTTTTAGTCACTGGTTTAGTCAAAGGAATAGCCATAAAAGATTTCCACAACGGCTTGTGTTTAAGGGCCTGAAACTCTTTCCAAAACCTTTCCTGACCCACTGGATGTTTGAAACTAACATCAAATACAGAGTCACCTGGCATGTGAATTAATGCATAGGTTTCATAAGCATAAAACTTCATGCTGCCTTTAAGGAGTTCATGCCCAACAAAATGTCTATTGGGAACCTCAGACAAAGGCCCTCTAAATTTGAGATACACTGCATTGCGTCTCATTGTAGGTTCAGAGTAATCCAAAAGTAGTAGGAAACAACCACTCAGTCACCCTATCATGCCAGACAGTAGCTGGGGTTGTTGTATAAGAGTAGGCCTTGTGAAAGCTTGGACAGAGGGGGAAGCCATCTGTGGTGTATCAACAGCTAGATCGCCACCAGATGGGGGAGAAGGGGGAAGGAGGTTCAGTGAATAAAGGAAGGTCTCCTTCAAGATGCTTCATATTGTTCAGGATGGGATCCTGAGACATTTCTGGAGCTAGTTGAGTCCCTAATAAAGGGGTTTTCTGTCCAGGAGGGAGCAGAGAATCAGGAACAGCAACAGAAGCAGAGCCATGCTGTTCTGAGCCAGAAGCAGGGCCTACATCGACCCAGAAGGCTCCATAGAACAAGGAGTTCCAGTAAAGTTAGCATCCTTCCTGTACCATCTGGACTTTTAACCCAGCCAGCAGCTTCTAATGTCATTGTAACCCATGCAGCAGGAGTCAGAACAACTCCATTTGAGAGTTCCACCATCTTGAAGACAGCAGAAACTGAAGGGAACACACTGCAACATTTGGCTGAGTCATAGTGTTGTTACCATGACCAACTGTACCCCACTTTTAAGTCCAGCCCCATTAGGAGAGAGTCCACTATAGAAAGCACTCAGCCATAGAAGGCTAGCACCCAAGGCACCCAGTTCAGCATGCTGTCCCCTACTAGAACAGCTGGGGCAGTTCCAGTAGCATAATTAGGTGTCCAAAACCATTTGGTTCCATAATAGTCCCAGTACCTGCATCCATAGTACTCACAGTCTCAGGTAGTGTCATTGTACAATGTTGGGAATCCGTCTGAGAGAGAGGAATAATCTTCTGCACAGCTTGAGTCACAAACGATCCTACAGCCCTCACCGTTCAGCACAGCAGGAGACCGGGCAACATCCAGTTCCTGCACAGTCTTAGAAATATCCGACGTTCACTCTAGTTCTTGCAATAAACGGTTCCTGTGTAGTAGGAATTGTCTCTCTTCTTCCACAAGTTGCTGCTGAATATGCTCAGCATCACAGACTCCATGTGAGGAAATATCCACAGTCGGTAATTCAGCTGGAACACTAACAGGAGATCCAGAAACATTTTCAATAGCCAAATCAGCTCCCTCCATACAGTCGTCAGCCATGATGATCACTAAGGAGAAGGGGGGCTAAGGAGGTGATCAGTACCTCAGCCTGCACACGTCTATCTTCTCTGTCAGTAGTAAGCAGACTGCAGAATCCAAGGCATACGAAGTGCCCTCTAACAGAGAGTAGGGGAAAGTTTTATTGAAACAAGATATTATGCAACGTACACCAAAACAGAACCAAAAAAAAATCTGTACATAAGAAGAAAAGAAAAGCAAAAGGAATACAGTACTTTACAAAATTCAAACCAAAAAGGAAAAGATAATACAAAAGTAAGACTAAGAAGAATCCATCAAGTCACAGCTGAATCCAAATCTGTTATCCAAGGAGGAGCTTTCCATAAGGCAAGCAGCATAGATTCCATATGCAATGTCCGTTCATGTTCATAGATGGCTTTTAAATCTTTCACAATCTTATTTTCAATTTCCAAATATGTACAGTCTCTTTGCTGGAGAGTGAACTGACATCTCGCCATCCAAACATTCCACTTAATCACAACTAAAATAAGGTTTAAAGTGTCCGAATGCCAAGAGGACCATTGAGAAGAAAAAACACCATACATGACTGTCTGAAAGGATACTGACCTAAAAATCGGAATAGCCCACCTTTGTGCCAAGAAATTCCACCACTGTTGAATAAAGGTGCATTCAAAAATAGATGAGATATCATCTCCAGTTCAGCATTGCATAAAGGTCTAGAGCGTAATCTGTCTTGAAACTGTTTGTGTTTGTGGTTGGCTTTTAATATTAATCCTTTCATGGCAAGATAGCCAATGAAAGTCCCACATGTGTGCAGGAATTCGTTTACAGCGAATAAAGATAAAAGGGAAGAAAGATGTTGGACCGGACATTTATCGAAGGGACTGAGTCTCACAGACAGAAGAAAGAAGTAACTTATATAGAGCCTTATGAGTATGGGCAATAAGCATCTGAGGTGATATGTGCCATTGTTTTAAGCGTTGGAACATATGTTTTCATGTATAGCGGCACACTTTCAGTGTTAGCTTAAACACACGTAAAGATTTATGTTCCACTGGTGGAACCAAACTCTACAGGAATCATAAAACCATGCTTCTCATCCTTTCTGAGAGTTAATCAGAAGAGGCCACAAATTTGCTATGAAAAAAATGCTGGAAAAAAACAACAGAGGGTTTACCATACACACACCACCCTCCAAAATGGGTAAATAAGTGGTATTCCGTTTGATCGAATTCAGCCTGCTCCCCCATAACGCCTGAAAGAACAGGCTGAAAATTGCTGTTTCCATTTGCTTCGGTATAGGAAATACATAACTCAAATAAAGAAACAATGATATCAAATAAGTCTTTATCAAATAGACCCTTTTCTTTTTTCCAATTTGCCCCCTATTCCAAGAAGCAACTTTCATTCTACACTGTTGCAGCTTAGCATCCCAATTGAGAAAATCCGAGTCTCTAGTTCCAAAATAAACCCCCAATATATGGATAGGGCCCTCCACCAATCTCAGTGGGCCTATACAACTATTCTGGGTTGTGATGGATCCCAATCGTATACCCAAACTCTTACTATAGTTCAGACACGCCCGAAGAAATTTCCGAACAAGGAGCATTCTTGTAAAGAGGCCATCACCGAGGCTTCATCAGCCACTAGGAAGCAAATGTCATCAGCATATGCTATAGCCTTATAAGGTGCAAGCATAGCAGAGCATGAAATAGCGTGGATCTGAGGGTGAATATTCAGACGGCGGAGTAGGACATCTAAAAACAGGACATATAATAGAGGACTCGCAGGACAACCCTGACGAACACCTCTTTTAACAGGAATCATAGGTCCCACACAACCATTCACAACAGGAACAACCATGGCTGTCCTGTACAACTTACGCAACCATTGGACTATGATATACGGAACATGTAAAAAATGAAGCGCTTTCCATAAAAAGTTGTGGTTAACTGAATCAAATGCCGCCTTCTGATCCACTGAAACTATAATACCTGAGGTTAAACCCGCTAAGCCATGGGAAAATAATTCCCGTAGGAGAATCAGGTGCTCCGAGATTCGTCTGGTAGGTATGGAACATGACTGAGCTGGATGCAAAACCAATTCTGCAATTCCTATCAAACGCTTTATAATAATTTTCATTAATATCTTAAAGTCAGTATTTAACATGCAGAGAGGGCGCCGGTTCTCAAGAGAGTGGACGTCACCTTTCTGCTTATAAACATAGATTAAAGCACCTTTCGTAAAGTCTAATGGTATTGACTCACTACTGAGCAGGCATTATATACAGAGGTCAATTCAGAGACCAGGTGGTCACTTAGCACCTTATACAAAGCAGCCGGGAGACCATCCGGACCAGGAGTTTTTTGTAAGGGCAACAAGGAAATTGCCACAGTCAACTCTAACTCTGTTATGACAGCACAGGCCACAGCCACAGCCACACTCTGCTTCAAAGGGATCGGAACACCAAGATCCTCGTACAAGGTTGCAGGGTCTTTCACAACAGCAGGGAGGGGGGAGAATAAAGCAGTCGTGTGTTCCGTCACAATCTGCTGGATATCAGTACGTGGAACATAAAGTCCCTGCAAAATTTGCAAGAGCACAGCATTGTTTTCTGGGTAACCTGTTGGGAATTAGATTCAAAAGGGCAAACAGCTTCCCGTGTCCCTAACACATTAAATCTGTGTTGGTGGTACAGTTGTCGTGATGTACAAGACTGGTACTACAACATATCCTTCCGAATTGATTGAATTTGGTGGGAAAAATCCTGTCCAGTCGTATGTGCTATGGACAGCAGTGACTGTAGGTGTGCTCTTTTCTGTAAATAGTCCAAATAGTCTCTTCTACTTTTATTTCGACTGTAATTTTTCAGAAAAATAATTAAAGCATGTTTTGTATCTAACCACCAATGTAGCGGGTCTTCATAACAAATAAACACAGACTTACGAGCAAAAAGAAAAGATAGGAGAGACTGTAAAAACAGCTTGTCCTGTAACAGATGTGTTGCATTTCCAAAATCCCGGTCCCTTGCAAAAAGGGGCAACTGAACCTATACCAACAGAAAGTAATTTGTGATCAGAGAAAGCTGCCGCTTGAACCTGAGCAGAGTCAATCGGTAACATGCGTGATAAAAAAACAAAGTCAATACGTGTTGCTAATTTGCCTTTTTGAAATGTAGGGGTATGTTGGTTCGTAAAAGAATGATAAGCATCAGTCAAGTGTGCAGTGCATATTAATTTACCTAATTCATGTGAATCGCTATAGAGTTTCTTGGTGGTGGCAAATGAACTCTTGACCTAAAGACTTAAGCCACAGTTAAAATCTCCAGAAAATATTAGTTGGAAGGAAGTATGGAGATAAGGGCGAATTAAAGAAAGTAAGGCAATACAGGCCGTCTTAATCTGGGGAGCATAGATGTTTATCACCCGGTACGGGCAATTTCCTATAACAAAATCTAAAACTAGAACTCTACCGGGAGCTAAATCAACCAGTTTCAGTAGATGGAAGTCGGGAACATTGAGTAATATGCCAAGTCCCGAGCAGGGATCCTGGCCTATAGACCAAAACGAAGGGCCTAAAAGCCAGTCACACGTTGCTGGCCGAATCTCTTGTGTTGTGTGGAGTCTTGTGTCCTGCAAGAAAAAGATACCTAATGGCAAAAGTCTCAAAAAGGAAAACACTAACCTTGTTTTATCGATACGCTTCATACCTATTAACGTTGATAGTGTGGCAAACAAATTGCGCCATAATACAAAATAGAAAGTACTAAGGAACATCACAATTTTCTTTTCCCTGCCACATTTTTCCCTTTTAGCCTAACTTTCGCTTTACGTTTTTGTGAAAGACCTGTACCCAGTTGGAGTTCTGAACCAGTAGTGCCATCAGGGAGAGACGACACAATGGAGGAGGAGTCAGACTCGCCACCAGCATCATCGGAAGTCAGCTGAAGCACCTCAAAGGTGTTCGACAGGACTAAGGGTTGAGGCAATAAAGGCATCTTAAGAGGCGTCGAGGTTCGAGAACTAGTCCTCATAGACCTTCGGCGCATGACAGCAGTAGGTTCACTGGGTGGTGGCATAGTACTGGGACCCAGGATTTGGTCTAGGTCTGACGCAGCAGACTGAACATGCGTCAGTGTGGGGGGTTCCACTATGAAAAGGGGTTCAACATTAACAGCTATCATAGGAGTGGTAACCTGGGGTGGCACAGGCACAAGGGCCTTCAGAGCCGGGTTCGCCACCTCAGCAGAAGGTGCAGATGAGGAGGCACGAAGCCGAGCCTTTTGTGCCTGCGTAATTACAAAACGTTGATCAACCCCTCCATCATGATTCACCTAAGCGTGGGCAGCCCATTGACAGGTTCGAAATGTATGGCCCATCTCTTCACAAAGATTGCATCTGCTAACATTCTGGCAATGAATTCCCACATGTCCCAGCTCACCACAGTTATGACATTTCATCTTATCACATACATTACTCAGGTGCGAGGGGTCCCCACACCTATAACAGGCCTTAGGCTGACCTGGGTAAAACAGGACCCCCTTATCACGGCCTAAAAAAGGAATTAGTAAATGCACTGGACCAGAGTCATTGGTGTGTAACACGACCCTAAACCTCCAGCCCCTGTCCAAATATTTTCCGTGTCCAGTATAGCTTCAGGAAGACCCTGCACCATACAGCTGCTTCAACCAATAAACAACATCAGACACTTCCACACCTTCATTCGAAACATAACCATAATGGTCTTTAAGGCAGGTTTGAGAGGGATGGCTTGAAAAGGGTCCATAAAGCAGTGTTCCTCAGGGTGTGGTATCTAGACCAGAAGCGATCTAGTCACAGAAGTCTGAAACTCACATCAATGTGGTTTCGCCTGATACATGAATCAGGCGTAGATCTCATGGGCAAAAATTTCAAAGAATCCTTCAGCAGAAACCTGGCCATGTACACACAGTCCGAGGGTTAGTAGTCCTCCCTATAGAGCGTCAGACAGCTGCTATGTCATTTGCAGCTAGAACTGGTTGTTTAAAAGTGAGGAAAAAGAATGTGTCAGCCCACCTGTTTTGGAGGCAGCTTACCAGACTCTGAAGCAGTAGTGTCCGTATGACCTTAAAAGTGAAGGTATTTGATTTCGACTCTGTAAGATATCAAAATAGGGTTTTTGTGTGTAGTGCAATTCCGCTGGCAAGTTCAAGGGGTCAGAAGAGCCCTGTGTATCCTGAATTGTCTGTCGTTCTTCCAGGAAGTCCTCGGATGGGGGGGACGAATTGAGGATGGACGGAGACCCACTTTCCAACCCTGGGTTCCTGAATCCACCCTGCACCTCGCAACGCCGATTCCACTGACCAGGTAGGTGTAGGCATGGGGTTTGCAGCAGTAGGAATTGATAGTGAGGGAGGCTGTATAGCAGGGGATAAAGCAGGGACAACGTCAATGTCAGTAGAGATATGCCCAAGCGGCATCTGTGAAAATGACTGAACCTTGGTGTCAATGTTAGACAGCACCGGAATCGCCGTCATGGTCGCCAGGCCAGAAGACATCTCAGGGTTTCCCACATTTTCTGCAAGTGAAACAGAGGTGCTGTCTCCTCCAGTCGCGCCACTTGGTGCACTCAGAAATTCATGTCGTAAGTCTTGATGTGTGTGCGCAAAACGGCTTTCCGCTGTTTCCAAGCGCTCTCGAACGGTGCAGTCTCTCGCTTCAGTAGCAGCAAAAGCCATAGGTAAATTGTCCCCCATCGAAACAATAAGAGCAGTAGAGCAATCAGTTCCAGCAAAGTCTTGAAGAGTTGCAGGCATAGCAGCAGGTGCAGCCTGATAGGCACTTTCAACCAAACCAACGTCCTGCACAACCTCGACATTTTTCGGTATGGTCCCCAGACAGTCAGAGACAGGAGCTGAGACCAAGTCTCCTATCTCTCCAGCCACCTCTGCAGCAGGCAAAGAAGCATCTGCCATCTTGGACAGAGTACTCCTCTGAAGAGTAGGGAATTTCCTTGTGTCCTGGCCAAATTTCCCCATTCACTAAAAGTACAACAAACTAACTAATTTCGTTCAAAGTCAGTTGGCATTCATCTGTATCCCCCTCCCCCCGGGCTGTGCCTGAAAATAGGCAGAATTTATCTAGTGCACTTACCCGGTCAACAAAAACTAAATAAATAAATACAAATTGGATGTAAGTATCTATTGAAGTTACAGTTACATTGTTGGAAAACATTGTCTGAGGGTTTGACATGGAAATATCAAGTGGACAAAATGATAAATAAAAGCAGTACTTGTGAGCATGTGTTTTTTTTTTTTTTTCAGCGAAGCTTTTTTTTCTTCTTGGCAGATCTTTCAGCATCCTGACCCACCTCCCTCAGCTGGCACACATCTCCATGAGCTTACCCACAGTACTTTTTCCATAGATTTTCCCCAATGGAGGGTTAGAGGGGGGGCTGTCCTGCCAAGGAGCATATCGAGTAGTTCCAGACATCCGGGCTGTGGTGTGCATCCAGGGAGATGTGCAGGGTGTCATCCAGCCCTTGGATCCTGTTTTCCATTTTCTTCCACCTATCCCTGCTGTAGCATCACATCAGTATGTGTGCAAGGGGGATGTGCACATCTTGCAGATCTGCAACCTCACTTGTTCGAGTGCTCAGGCCTGCACTAGCACTGGACCTCTACCTGGTGGCTATCATGGGCAGTAATGACTGGCCATCCCTCCCCCAGACAGGAGAGCAGTCCCTGGGAAGCTCAATCCTCTCCCAGCCCACTTACTCTGTAAACTGTGCTCATTCCCAAATATGGGTCACTGCAAGGCAGGAGGGAAGGCATTCAACGCCTAAGCCCAC
Organism: Neoceratodus forsteri; assembly: GCA_016271365.2. Taxonomy (NCBI): domain Eukaryota; kingdom Metazoa; phylum Chordata; order Ceratodontiformes; family Ceratodontidae; genus Neoceratodus; species Neoceratodus forsteri. The sequence continues at coordinate 1,014,993,014 of CM028132.1, read as the reverse complement.
CATGCCACTGGGCCAGCTTCAATGTGTGTGTTTTAAGACAATACTAACAAAATGGCAGGTTTGAAGATGTACAACATGGTTATGACCCCAACTTTAAACTTTACATTTCTGGAATGGCATTCCAGCTTCACTGCAGAGGATACAGAGAGGCTAGAAGAATAAGAATGCATAATTATACACAGAGATACTTGTAATAAACATTGAATGGGGCTTGGAAAACTTTAGTTAATTAGTTTTCATTCTTATTGTCCCTAATTTGAATTCTTTGAATTTTGATGTTTACAAGAATGGCCACTTCTACCCTGTCTATCCTTTCTGTCATCTCTAGCAATTCAATTAGTTCTCCAAGGTGTCGGTAGTACTTAATATTTTGATTATGGTGACAGTATCTGGTGAGGGACTACCAGAGTAGCCTCCCTCACCCCCAAAAATCACTCAGCAGCATAGCAAGTGAATTCTCACCCCGGAGGTTGAGAGGACTACTGGAGTAGCCTCCCCCACACCGAAATCACTCAAGTACAGTGAACTCTTCCAGCAACATAAGGGAGGATCAGTCTGTGTGTTGTCTCACTACGCTGGGCATCAGCTTCCCACTGCCGCTGTCAACACCCTTTGCTGGACTCGCCATTATATAGAGTCGCTTGAACATGCCCATACTTGATTATAACCTATCAGTCCACTTTCCCATCTGCAGCTTATACATGACCACCACTAGTGGCCCTAATCTTTTCTCTTTTCTGGCCCTCTTGCACAAAGGTAAAGAAAATGCAATAGCTCCATCATGTTTCTCCCAACATTCTTTTCTATCTCCCTTCTGTTCCCCTTGCTGTCTCTCCCTCCCTCTACTTTCCCTGGGAAGCAGAACCAAATTTTCGCAGCATACACTCAGCCAGCATTGCAGACATCATCTAGCACCCTTCCCACTAGGCTGCACCTCAACCTCACGCTACAACCAGGGCAGGCATGCATCCCTATACTGCCACCCCCAACGCACTAAAAGCATAGCCCTACACTTCCTCACTTACACTCTCTCTCACTGTGACCACCTCCTAGGACACACTACTCTCTGTATTCCTTCCTCCTCCTCTTGTCAACCTCCCACTGAGTCACTACCGCCGCACCCATACCCCTTTCTCCACTTTCTCCTCCTCCTGTCAGCTCCCCACACCCTCAAACTTCCAATACCCACTTTCTCTTCCACACATAGGACCACGCTACAAAAATCACATCAGCTAAATAAACTGACCAGAAACATCCTGCTTAGGTCTCTCCTCCTACCCCTGACTGGCAATGTCCACCACAAGCCTGGACCTCTGACTTTACCCCAGTCCTGCCCCTCATCTGACAGTGGACTGCGCATTGCCTCACTTAATGTCTGCAGCCTGCAAAAAGAATGGGACTCATTCCAGGGGTGGGTTCTCCAACACCACCCAGACATCATAGCCTTGGGCGAAACTTGGTTCTCCCCCTCAATCCAAGACTCAGTCATTACCCTCCCTGGCTATAACCTCTTTTGCATTGATAGGATGGATAAGCATGGGGGTGGCTGCACCCTCTACCTCAAGGACTCACTTCGTGGCCAATAGCTCCTACCGTCTCAACTGGTACCGGGGACCCATGCACTCACGCTGGAAGGGGGGAGATTCAGGGGAGAAAGGAGGAGGTGCTACCTAACTGAGAGGGTGGTAGAGCCATGGAATGTACTACCCAGGGGCTGGTGGAGGCAGAGAAAGTGGAGGGTTCAAAGGGGTGGGACAGGTACAGGGGTAGGGTTCTGGAGCAAAATCCAGTTCAGCAAGAATAAGAATATCCGGAACTGGGAAGGAGATGCCAGAGAGGGCGAGTAAGCAAGGTCAGCTCCCAGGTTGGGGCTGACTAAACGAGCAGACAAGAAAGAACTTTAGGCCTGTTCTGCTGGCATTATAGTATGTTAGTATGTTAAATTAATATCTCAGAAGGACTACTACCCCCTTCTACTCACTGCAGTTGACATCCCTCCCAGAAATGAGAAACAGGCCTTTCATGCTATCCTGTCCTATCTCTCCATCCTACCTACAACATGAAAAAAATGTCATGGGTAACTTCAGCATAAATTGGCTGGCCAAGATGGATGCCCCTTACATTGATGATGCAACTGCGTTCGATCTCACACAGGTAGTAACCACCCCCACCCGGCTGAACATCTGTACGGGGATCTCCTCCCTCCTGGAGCTGGTCATCACTAATCGCCCCCACAGAATCACAAACACTGCAGTACTCCCTAATGCACTGAGTGACCATTCTATTGTTCTCTGTACTTGGTCCTGCAAAGCCCCCAAAATTCCTTCTAAAATTACTCTCCTTCGCAAACTCGGTCCAGGTAAACTCTCACAACTAAAAGCCCACCTCAGAAGCGGGGACTGGACACCTCTAGCTAACACCCTTGACCCGAATGGTGCCTTGACCATATTATCACCACCTTTAATGCAGCCTGTGACAAATTCACCCCCCCTTAACAAGAGAATGACCAAAGGTAACCATGGGCCTTGGTTCACTGACCACCTCCTTGATCTACTGCGACATTGTGACTCCCTTTGGCATCTCACAAATGAGACCAACTGGCCCTCAGATAGGCAGCGGTATAGGGAGGCCCGTAACAAGTGCACATGGTCCTTATGTTTAGCAACAAAGCCGAGTACTACAAAGCATCATTAACATCAGCCTGGGGCGCTGGGTGAAAATTTTAGAATAATATAAAGGAACTCAGCAGCAAGGTCCCAAATCTGCCCCCTGATCAGATGGTTATAGACAGTAACCTTACCTCGGACCCTCCAGTATAGCCTCAGCCCTAAACTATGCTTTCACTGATCTCAACCATGTCCTCCCCCTAGACTTCTTCAACCCCTCACCTGCCCTGCCTCACTCCTCACCCCCCTTGCTCTACCCTTTCATCTACACTTCATTACCCCAGAGGTAGCCAAACCCTACCTTGTCAAAGCCCTAAGCCACTCCCACTATAGTAATTATTTCCTAGAACTGAGACTTCACCGCTTCACTCTCCTGGAAGTCCTCTACCCACTCACCCACATTCTAAACCGCTCCCTCTGTCAAGGGAAATTCTCCACCCACTGGAAATCAGCTTCCATTACCCCCATCTACAAGAGTGAGGACCACACCTCTACTAACAACTACTGCCCCATCTTCATTCTCCCCCCCCCATTCTAAAGCATTATAGCATATTGTCTCCGATCAACTCACTGACCACTTAACAAAATATAACCTACTATGTAAACAGCAACATGGCTTCTATAAGGGACATAGTACCACTATAGCCCTCCTTGAGTTCATCTCACATCCACTCCACCTTGGACCATGGCCACATCTCAGGTGCCATCTTTGTGGATCTCTCTAGGTTTTTGATACCGTCAATCATGCCCTCTTACTGACCATTCTCTCCTCCCTTGGCTTTTCCAGGGATGAACAAAAGTTGGCTCGCTGACAGTCTGTCAGATAGAACACAACAGGTGAAGACTGGCACCACGCTGTCCACCTGCCTCCCTGTCCATTCCAGTGTCCCACAGGGCTCCATTCTTGGCCCTCTGTTATTTAGTCTGTATCTTAACTCCCTCCCTCTCTCCCTTCGACTTGCAATGGCAACCTACTCCTATAGGCAGATGATGCTGCCCTGTACACCTCCAATCCAGACTCCCATAAACTCCACCAAGCCCTCCAACTCTCTTGCAGTGAAGCTGAAAAATGGTTCTCCTCCCAACGCTTAATAATCAGCTACAAGAAGACAAAAGTCATGGTTTTCTCGCACCCACAGAACTCCCTTAAGAACCTCTTTCCCCAAATTCTCGATGCCAACCAGTCCCTGCTCGAACAAGTAAACACCTTTAAATATCTAGGTGTCACACTCGATCCAGCCCTCAACTACCATCAACATATCCATCACCTATCCACTGCCCTTAACTCTAGAATTGGCGTGCTCTATCGGTACAAACATTGCCTCACACCTGATGCCCTTTGGCTCAATGTCTCATCCTTTGTCCTCTCCCTACTGGACTAGGGTATGCTCTTATACAGTGCTGCATCCACCTCTCCCCTCTGCAGACTCTGTCTCACACTAAACAAAGCCTGCCACCTCACCCTTGACTGTGATCGTTACACCCACACCTGCTCCCTCTATGGTGCCACAGACTGGCTAAACCTGGACAACAGGATCAGGTTTCACACCTGCCTAATGGCCAAAAAGATTGCACTAGGTCTCACCCCCCTGCTCTCTCTTCACTTATGCACCCAACATCAGCAGTCAAATCCACCCATAGCTCTGGCAAGCCATGGTTATGATTCTCATCTGCCGGATCTTACCAATTGAAAGAACTTTCAGTTATAAGGCCCTTCATGTACAAAATTGCTCCCAAACCATATAACTAATGAAAAGAGACCTGACCCTTTCAAATCCTGGCCAAGGGAGCACCTTCAATCCTCCAACCCATGAGATTGCCCCTGACACTTCCTCTTTTCCTGGTCTCCCTCTATGACAATGACCCTTCCTGTTTCCTCCCTGCATTCCCTCTCCATACCCTGGTCAGTGCAAACCCAATCATGACTGTTATTTTCCTTTAAGCTGAATTTTTAGGTTCTTATGTCTGTCTAAATGCTCTGATACTACTTCCCATATTGACTATCAGCCTACTACAGAACCAACTGAAAATATGTGACTATCCTAAAGTACTGAAACTACCTGTTATACTTGTCTGGTAGCCACTTACTGAACATCTATGTATGCCTATGCCTGTACCAATGTACTGTAATTGTAAATATGTTGTCTCTGTACTCTACGTGTCTGACATGGAACCTTTGTAAATGAGTCCTTGACTCAAAATTCTTTCTGAATCTTCAATAAATAAAAATAAATATAACATTTAGGTCTGCCCTTTCTTTATTTTGGCTTTTAGCATTGTACTTTTTGCCTGGTGATCTAATAGCAATGAAGTGAGAATTGATTTATGCTCATACTGTCATTAGTTAGTGATGCATTCATCATCATGCCATCATTAGTTAGTGATGCATTCATCTTTTTTACTCTAGTATGGGTTGTATTGTGATTAGTCCTTACAGTTTCCTCCCAGCTAGGCAGTTTAAATAATTATCAATCACCCACCCCATCTATTCCCCAAACGCTCTTTGTACTATGATGGTTCAGGGGATCCCATCATCTCTAAAGAGGCCATATCTGCCCCATAAGATCTGAGTTTCTAATGAATGAACACTTCTTTCCTTGCCCATTTAAGGAGACAGTAATGTGTTTGTACAATTGTTCCTGTCTGCCATAAGATGCTTTGTGGACAGGCAGAATTTTTAGAAATAAGTCCCATGTGCCCATGTGTCTAGATGTTTTAGCCCAGTGACTTTATGTCTTGTCTTATATTATCATCTAGGCACATATCTATGTCATTCAAGCTATAAATTGAAAGGCCTCCAAAGAGGGTCTCTTATAGTATAAGAGACTTGAGCATGAGGTTTTGGAGAGAAGACTGCAAAACAAAGCTGAGAGATTCTGGCTGCCAAATTTCACAAGTGGATCATCTTCTATCATGAGAATCACCGCTTGGAAGCTCTGTTAACTTATTAGAAATAACTCAAGTTTATCTTGAGTGATTTATAAGTTTATAGTCTTTTCTTTTTTTTAATTTTATTGTGCCATCCTCCCCCAGGGATGTAAAGTGGTTCTGCATGCTGAAACGCTGAAATGACATAAATGATTTATAATGGCATGTATTAGCATAACTGGTCAATCCCCATTGTTACTGTATCTGGCGAAACTTCAGTAAACACAGTTGTTACTTAACAGTTCAGATGGCACTTGCATTTAACTCTTCACATACTCCTCAGACAAGTAATACTTTGGCTTGGTCTTGGGAGGAAGGGGGGAGACATGAAAAATATATTTTCACCTGGTTCTGGGACATGCCATGGAACTGGTGGGGGGGCTCCAGAAATTCACACAGTTACAAACAGATTGAATGTGCACAAGAAGGAAATAGTCAAGTAGTAGGTTTAATTCTGACAAGATTGTCTATCATATCAATTGTCCACAGGGTTGCAGGAGCAAAAAAAAAAAAAAGGTACATTTTACAAGACATTAGAAGGATGAAGCTGCACTTCCAAATGCAAACTCATCATATCTCTCTCTCGCGCTGACAGCATGCATTTTCAAATGCAAACTCATCATCTCCCTAGGTGCTGAGAGGCATACATTCCCTGTCCACCCCTTTTCTGGGTGAAGGACACAACTATTATGGAATTTCCCTTTACAGGGGAGAACACCCCAAGCTTCCCCATAAACTAGTACCATGCCAACGGATCTCTCTCCCCCTGGGCTTTATGTATTTAAAACTACTTGGGCAATTACAGTGGAGCTTATCCAGACTATGACATAAACTTGCTCCTCCAATATGCCACATAGGGTGCATGGGGGTCATCCTTGGCTAAAGGGGGCAGCTCTTAACCAAGTTTTGGATCCAAAGTGAGGAGGCACTACTTGGTCCGGAAACAGCCTTCCCTTAGTGTATGAAGGACAGTAATTCCCTGAGCTCAAGGGCAATTCCAAATTTCCCACACAGGGCACACTTTACTTCATAATTTTTCTCTCATGCTAGGGAACATACTCAAGTTACTCATGGTTGCTGCAAACCACTTCCTCCGAAGACGTTGCCCTGCACATAGGGCATGAAACACTGCAAGCCATCACTACTGCCTGATGCCACTCACATTTGGCAGGCATTGGGGCTGTCTCGGCCAGGAAAGAGGAGCAGCCTCCCTTGAGCTCCCCAGACCCAGACCCACACTCCTTATCTTCCCTTAGGCAGAAGGTAACTGCCTCTCACTGACAAAAACAGCAGAATTCCAAAGTGGATTATGCTGCTGTGAGAGTTCTATCTCCTTATAACCTCTGCCAAGATGATTGACTGGAGTAGTCCCAAGGCTAAATCTAGCTGTCTAACACTTTTAAAAACTGAAAACCCACTAAAACTACCAGAGTCCTAATAACCTAGTGAATCCCAAGGGTTACACTAACCACCACAAGAAAACCTTGCTGTCACGGCAAGGGCCTCAGACTGCAACAGGGCCCCCCCAACCGGGTACCCTACAGGAAGGGATGTACACCCCCTCCTCTACATATGGCCAGCATAGGCAGCTCACCACAGAAGACATGGAAGCCATGTGACAGCTCCCTACTGCCCCTAACTATGAAGTTCCTCCTTTATGGCACTTCTGGCCACCAGAAGCATCTCCTGATGGGGCAAAACTGACCACCCACCACTATTGGTGGGGTCTCCAGACCATCTCACACCAGGCATTCACCCAGCTCTACTACCAGGTGTCCACTAAGGTACTCTGACTGTGTCCTTCACCAGACTTAACAGATAAAATCCTTTAACACCATTAAGAATATGCACACAGCTTTGTTATGCATTTCCTAACAATAACAATTACATACTCTAAATCTGAAAAAATGTAATTAACAGAATGCTAAAAGTATTTAAACATTTAAAACTATTTGTAAAACCTTCCAAAAAACATTCCCTGAAGCACTGTCACTGCTTTGGAAAAGTGTTGTTTTTGTTGTTGTTCTTCTTCTTCTTCAAAAGAGCATGCAAAAACACACAACTACATACTAATTCACTCTAATTTTTTTTTTTTGCAAAGGTTTTTCTATAAAAAATATTTATATATTTTTGTCTTTTTCTTTTTATGCAAAACAATGTAAAACACTGAATACAGGGAAAGGGAACCCAAATGGTCCATCTAAGGAATAGTGTCCTTGAGGCTGGGACATCCCAGATTAAGTGCTTCTGGCCTTTGATGAAACAATTCCAATTGTTCTCATATGGGCACACCACCCACTGGAAGTTTCCAGACACAATTGTCCAAATGGACTATAGTAAAAATATTGTCCACAATACTACTCAGATTCATGAAACAGCACTCAATTAGAAGAACAAGAGAAACTTGGATTACCAGTTCCGATGTGCAGGGAGGTCTCTGGTACTCATGACTGCTTCTGGACTTGTCGCTTGTTGACCCAGATGATTTCGCTCCCTGTTGAACACAGAAACTGGAAAAACCAGGTGAAGCTCATCCCCTTGTTCTTCAGGGAACGAAGTTGGAATGTCAGTTGTCCTAATCTTCTGTCAATGCCATGTAGAATATATGGACCACTGACCACAACTCAGAATCTTCTTTAAGCTTCTTCAGTTTTCCCCAACATGGCAATTTTGTACATGGTGACTTTGTTCAGGCATTCAAAGAGGTGCCAGTCTTTGCTTACCAGGATGTTTCCTTACGAATAGCAGTCAGGGTGGGGTTTGTATACAATAGTGCCATCTGGTCTCTGCATTGGCATGCTGTAGACTGTGTGCTTCCCCTCTTTGTCCACCAAAATCATTGAGTCAATGTGGATAGTTTTGCCAGTCTTCCACATTTTTATATGCTTCTCACATCTCTTCAAATCATTTAAATGCAGGGGTCCACCCAAATATCCAGCCCATGGTGTTTCTCATGGCTTCCTCCATCAACCATGTATCATGGAAGTCATCAATTTCATGCCAAATCCAACATGGCAGATATGGATATTGGACTGTGAATTCTTCCTCAGCTCTTCTCCTGATTAGGCATTCCTCCTTGCTGCTCTTTGGGAGATGCCTCTCACCAGACTGATTGGGCAGTGGCCAGATCTGATCTTCCCAGGCTTCTTGGTCTCAAGGTGGAAGGACAGTGCTGTGATGCATCTCTTCCTCACTTCAGCTGAGGTGGTGTCATCAGTGGTGTCAGGCAAGGTAGTAGTGGTATCAGGCAGGGTGCACTCTCAGGGGTTGGTCACTGGATCCTTGATACTGCACTGGCTCTATTACACTGGGCTTTTCCCTGAGCCTCTCTGTTTCCTTTACTAGATTCAGATCAGTTTGAGGGCCAGGGCGATACACATCTGGGCAAGTTGTTAGTGCCCAGTGTTCACACTGCCTGGCTGATCCCCCAGGCTATCCACAAACCTCTCTCTGCCAGGCTCTTTCTCAACCTGACATGCTGACTGTTACTTCAGGAGTAGTAGTTCTACACACAGTGCTGCTGCAGTCACTCCAGGCAAAACTTTTCCATATCTTCTTTGTCTGATGATTTGGTCTCAGCGTCCTCACCCCACCTAGGTACCAATCGGGAACAGGTGGCTTGGCTCTTTAAAGGCCTAGGGGATAGGCATAGTTAATAGGTTTCCCTACATCTTGGGCAGTGTGGTACTTCCAAGACATCTCTTCTCACATGGAAACACACCATACCCACAGATGCCTGCCATCCAGGTAGGGGCACATTGTCTTGTGCCCGAGAAACCAAGTGCTTTCCTCAAGCTATTTTTCTTTTTGGGTGACTCAGGCATGCACGTGCTGTGGAGAGCTGTCCTCTACTCCTTCAGAACTCAGCCTAGCAGCGGAGACTGAATTCGGGGATTGCCAGAGCCTTTAAGAGGTAAAGTGTCCTGCACTACAGCCTGACTGTTGTGAGGCACTTCCCACCCACACCAGGGCCAGTGCTCCATATATTGCTGCTGGCAGGTCACATGGTGTGACACATGACCTACCCTCCTTTTTACTAAATGTCCACTTTCCCATTTGCAGGTTATACACACCAACCACCAGGGGTCACTGCACTTTCCATTCTAGCTGCTCTCTCAACTCTATACCCCTCCTAGCTACCATTTCACAGCTGTCCCACTAGAGGTCACTGCAGTTCCCTTTGATTCCTTCTACCACCTACTTTTTGCACTCTTCCTTCAGCCTCTCTAAGCACCTGCTAGTATCAAACCTGGTACCCTTCTCTCTAAATTCTACTGACTATCCTCTGAGCCAATGAACCAGGCCAACAACTTCCTCTATTTTCATACTCTTAACCATTCCTCACTCCTCCTTTTCTGAATTAAAAATTGAGCCTGTCGACACTCTGTCCCTGAGCTGTGTTCAAACCAGTACTTTTGCAGTCAGAGTCAGCTGCTCTACCTCTGCACCACATTGCCTACCTATTTTATTACTACTTTCTAAGCCTTTAATCACTTACCCCCCCAACCTGCCAAAATATAAGTTTACCTCTTCTTCCTTGCAGGATTTGAATCCTGCACCCTTATTTCTAAAGTCCACAGTTCCACCACTCACCTAGAACACCTGCCTATTTTTTACTGCAGGATCTCAAAACTATAAAGAACGCACTAAAGCTGTGACACAACTAAAGTGTTATCTAAGTGCTTCTGCAAATCTTAGAATCCAATTCCTGCTGCTACAGCCACTAGTCTAGCTTCTCTGACTACCTACTCAAGGCTTGAACCTGGTACTCTAGTGCATTTCACGCACATACACTACCACTACACCATAGCAGCAACTAGGCTCAGGGTGATCTCACCACTATCTCCCTCTTTCATCCTAGTCCCCCATTCTTTCCTCACTTCAGCTCCACCAGCCTTCCCAACTATGCACATGCATCCCCTGCTCACCAGCCTATCTCTTCTCCTCCTCCTTCCTTTGCCTTCCACCAACCCTAGTGTCCCTATTAACCCTCAGCCTCACTACTCCAGTGTTCCTACCTACCCTCCTGTCCTCCCCTCCTCCTTTACCACTGCTCCTCCCCCTCCCTCCTCCTCCACACATCCCATATGCTCCTCTCCACCTCACCCCTTCCAGACATTACCTGTCCTCCCACAGCCCTTGCACTTGATCACTCAGGCCTTCTCTGCCTGTGCTACCCTACCCACCCTTGTGAAACCAAACCCTTCCTCATTCTATCGCCTCCCGGCGTAAACTCTCCATCTGCCTCCTCTGACCAGAGCACTCTCCTCCTTCTACTCAAAACAGGGAACATACATCCCAGACCCAGGCCCTGCCCCTCCCATCCACCCACTCAGCCCACTGGTCTTCAGGTAGCCTCCATGAACATAGTGCAGCCTGCTGAAGAAATTTGATGCCCTACAGTGCTGGGCCTTGGCTCACCAACCAGACATCATAGCCCTGGTTGAAACCTGGCTGTCCAAATCAACTCTGACTCATTTGTCTCCCCTCCCAGGCTATACCTTATACAGAGGAGGCCGAGTAGGCAAGCGAGGGGAGGCTGTGCAATCTACACCAGGGACACAATACCTGGACACTGCCTCCCCACCCCTGCCCTCATAAATGGGGCCCAGGCCTTACCTCAGACTCACCCCAGACCCCTCTAGGAGCCCTATCTATCTCACCACAGCCTACGTCTCCCCAAAGAACCAGCACCCAGCCCTGGTATCTTTAACGGACTACCTGGCCACACCTCCACCATAAGGCAGAACAAATCCTAGTGGGGACCTTAATCAAATTGGCTCAGCACCTCCTCATCCACCACCAGAGACCTCATTTGCTGCCCAAGATATGACGCAACCGTCACCCAGCCCACGAGACTTAACCCTAAGAGTGTACTCAGCACCCTTCTGGATGTTATTATAACCAACTCAATTCTATAAAATCCAAAACATCCAGGTCCTCCCAGACTCCTGGAGTGACCACTCCTTATCCTATTCCACTGGGTAGCCCCCAATCCCAAACCCAAAGCCCAGACCACCCTCCAAGAGGCACCTCTGCCCTGGTGGGCTGAAGAAACTAAAGCACTCCTCACCCAGATAGACTGGTCCCCATTCAGCAGGCAACCAACATTGACACTGCCCTCACCTTCTTCACTCACACCTTCAACATGGCCTGTGATCTCTTTGCACCCTTAACCAAAATCCGTCCAAAAACAGAACGCCCTAGGGTTGGCCCGGCCCTCTACAATTACTTAGAAACGGGATAACCTCTGGCACCTTGCCACTGAAACAGGTCGTCTGTCTGATAGGCAAGTATACAATGCAGCCCAGAATAAGTGCTCATGGGCCATCAGGAAAGCCAAGGCAGACCATTACCAGGCCTCCCTTACCTCCTCCTGGGGCTCAGCCCGGACCTTCTGGGATAATATTAAGCAACTCAATGGTAAAGCTTGCTCCCCTGCCCCATCCCAGCTCACCAGAAATGGCACCACCTCCACCAAGCCTGCCACCATAGCTAACTGGTTCAACACCACTTTCACTGACCTTAGCTCAGTCCTCCCTAGTAATTTCTTTGACCCTCCCCCCAGCCAACCTCCCCCTGTCCTCCAGCACCCCAGCTTCCTCCTGTGAAAGATTTCCACCCGGGAAGCCAGACCCATCCTAATCAAAGCTCTCAATGGCAACAATCCCGGCAGTGACTCACTGGACCCCAGCATCCTCAGGCTGGTGCTAGATGAAGTCCTTGCACCTCTCACAAGCCCTAACTAACCAGTCACTCTGCCTGGGACAATTCCCCACAGCTTGGAAAACAGCCATTATCACACCTATTAATAAAGGGGGCGACAGGTCATTGGCCAACAACTACCGGCCAATCTCCATCCTCCCTCCCCTCTCTAAAGCCCTGGAGAAAGTGGTGGCCATTCAAATCACTGATTATCTGGCTAAGCATAACATCTTATGCCCAGAGCAACATGGCTTCCGTGCGGGTCACAGTACCAGCACTGCCCTTATTGAATTCTCCAACTTTCTACACTCCTCCTTGGATACCAGCTCCCTAGCTGGTGCAGTGTTCATTGACCTCTCAAAGGCTTTCGACACTGTCTCCCATCCACTTCTGCTGAATGCACTCTGCCACACTGGTCTCTCAGCTGGCCCCCTGGCATGGTGCGCTAGCTATCTTGACACTCGATCTCAGTGTGTAAAAATTAATAGCACACTCTCCGATACCCGTCCCATTCTCTCTGGGGTTCCCCAAGGCTCCATCCTGGGCCCCCTTCTCTTCTCGCTGTATCTGAACACCCTGCCCAGTGCATGCCCTGGCAAAATTCTACTGTATGCAGACGACGCTGTCCTTTTTGCCACCCACCGCAATCCCATCTCCCTACAGGACTCCCTACAGCAGTCTTTCAACAGTGCCGAGGCTTGGTTTAAGGAGTGCAGACTCATCATCAATCTTAAGAAACCAAAACTATGCTCTTTTCCACCCCAAAACAGAGCTAGCAACCACCCACTCTATATCCTTCCAAGTACCAACCAGCCACTAGAACAAGTCTGCTCCTACAAATACCTTGGGGTTACCTTCGATTCAGCCCTCACATTTCACAACCACATCGATGCCCTAACATCCACCACTAACACACGGCTTGGCATCCTATTCCGCCATAGAACCTGCCTTCCCCCAAATGCTCTCCGGCTAGCTGTTACATCATCTGTTCTGTCCCTTGTAGACTATGGTCTACCAGTATATGGTGCTGCCGACACCACTGCACTCAACAAAATTCACCTAACCCTGAATAAAGTGTGCAGATTGATTACTGGTGCCCCCAGGCTCACACACACCTGTCAGCTGTATGTCGATGCTAACCTGCTCACCCTGGATGAACGGCTCCAATACCAAACCTGTCTCCTCACCAAAAACCCTACTGGCTCTCCCCTTGAGTAACGGCATCCATCCACCAGAGCCCTCCACCATTGCAACACGGTCTTCCTACAAGACCACTCTAAAGGTCCCAGATCAAGAACCAGCCGTGGCCAGAGGTCCTTCTGCTATAGAGCCCCAACCTGGTTTAACTCTCCTGCCACCATCACCAATGCCATCACCATCTCCAAGTTCAAACCACACTGGAACCACATCTTCAGCACTCGTGAATCGCTCCTGTCTCTGAACATAGCCTCCACCTCTGCTTCTCTTGACAATGCCCCCGGGCAGCTCTCCACCTAACCATCCCCTCCACCACTTCCCTGTACACCATGCCTATGTTTAACCTGGCCAGTGCCAGCTGTTTCAGTGTTTACCTACCGGATTGCTCACTTGATACCGACTTGTGTAACACCTGTTATCAATTACATGTACCCTGTACCCAGTTGTATTTGTCTGACCACAATGTGACGTGGCGCCTCTGTTGAACGCCAATTGTTTTGCAAATCTTTGCTATGTAACCAAAAACACAATGTATGTCTTTATGTGACGAAGTGCCTTTGGAAACGAGCCTCTGGCTCAAAGGTTGTAAATTGATTCTTAAAATAAAAAAAAAAACTACTGCCATCCATAGTTGTTGATGCTGCAAAAAGTACATGAAACAACTTTAGAGGGGCTAACTGCACTTGGAGCTGACTTTTCACTTTATCTTAGCTGAATGGAGGGGCAATACATTTGGCCCCACTCCCATCTTCACCACTTAACATTTTGCACAGAACCTTTCTTGCTTTTGTTATAGGCCATCATATTCATCATTTTCACAAAGAGCTTGCCACATTAATATGTCTTGCTTTCCATGCCTTGCTACACGATCAGAGCTTTGCACACTGAGTTTCAAATTACATTATTCCATTTCTAGGCCTCATAGTCTTGTTCCCGAGTCTTTGCATGCTACTGCCTGTCTCACAAAATTTGTTCCAATTTCTTTGACTCCAAAAGGAATCCTGTACCTTTCGCAAGCAGCATTTTTCTATTTCTTCTATTTCTCTTTGTCCCCTGCCCTATCCCCAATTGTATGCAAACATTTACTTTTACTAGCAGCTTGCAACTGTTTTCTCCTAGCTGTTTATAGAAACATAGAATTTGATGGCAGATAAGGACCGCTTGGTCCACCTTGTCTGCCCATTTCCCTACCTGATGGATATGCTGCAGATTCTAATTAATCAATAGCTTACTTCCTTCTACACCCACTAGAATTGCCTTATGCCTGTCCCATGCATTCTTGAATTCTCCCACTGTTTCTGACTTCACAACTTCCTCAGGAAGGCTGTTCCATGCATCCACAACCCTCTGTATGAAATAATAATTTCTAACATTACCTCTGAGCCATCCCCCCTCTATCTTCAAATTGTGCCCCCTTGTTCTTGCACATCTTTTCTTCTGAAAGATGCTACCCTCTTGTACTTTGTTAATTCCCTTGAGATACCTGAAAGTTTCTATCATGTCCCCCTTCTCCCTCCTATCCTCAAGGGTATACATACTGCTTTAGTCTCTCCTTGTATGTCTTCTGGTGCTGACCCTGCACCATTTTGGTTGCCCTCCTCTGAACAGCCTCCACTCTGTCTATGTCTTTGTGGAGATGGGGTTTCCAGAACTGCACGCAGTACTTCAGATGGGGTCTCACCAACTGTCTGTACAGAAGGATAACAACTTCCTGTTTTCTCCTGTTGATGCCTCTCCCTATGCATCCCAGTATCCCCCCAGCACTTCTTACTGCCTTCTCAATTTGGTTGCCCACATTTGGGTACATTGATATAATTATTCTTAGGTCTCTTTCAATTTTTGTTGTTGTTATTAACTCGGCCCCCCATTGTGTACTCTTCCCCTGGGTTTTTGTTTCCCAAATGCATTACCTTGCACTTCTTTGCATTGAATCTGAGCTACCACATATTTGACCATTTCTCCAACCTTGCCAACTTTCTTTTCATCGTTTCTCCCCACCTTGTGTATCAACCCTGTTGCAGATCTTTGTGTCATCTGCAAAGAGACATACCTTTCCTTCTAGGTACTCTCCAATGTCACTTAAAAAGACATTAAAGAGGATCGGTCCCAGTACCGAACCCTGTGGTACCCCACTAGTTACCCTCCTTTTGTCTCTGTGGACTCCATTTACTATTACCCTTAGTGTCCTGTTGTCCAGTCAGTTTTTTATTCAGGCTATCACCTTGGGACCAACTTCAAGGCTGGCTAACTTGTGTATTAATCTTTTGTGTGGGACTGTATCAAATGCCTTGCTAAAATCTAGGTAGGCCATGTCTACAGCCCCTCCCTGGTCTGCTACTTTGGTCACCCAGTCAAAGAAATCTATTAGATTCATCTGACATGACCTTCCCATCATGAATCCATGCTGCCTTGGGTCCTGTGCCCTACTGGCATCTAGGTACTCAACAATTCTTTCCTTCCGAAGTGATTCCATCATTTTCCCTACCACTGAGGTCAAACTAACTGGTCTGTAGTTATCTGCCTCTGCCCTGTTCCCACTTTTGTGAAGAGGAATCACATTTCCCTCCTCCAGTCCTCAGGTACCACCCCACCCTCCCATGATTTGTTAAAGAGGGTAGTCAGTGGTGTTACTAGTTCTACCCTTAGTCCTTTTAGAATTCTTGGGTGAATCCAATCAGGCCCCATTGCTTTGTCTGCCCTCAGTTTCAAGAGTTTTTTCAAAACCCTTTCTTCTATGAATGGACTGGTATCGACCCCCCTATTCAGAGTTTCTCTCTTGTTTGGTTTAGGTACCTCCCCCTCCTCTTCTGTTATGAATACTGAGCAGAAATATCCATTCAGTATCCCTGCTTTTTCACTGTCACCCTCTGCCCACTTTCCCTCCCCTTTATTAAGTCTCTGTATCCCTCCATTGATCTTTCTTCACTCCCTTATGTACCTATAAAAGGTTTTATCCTCATCCTTAATGCAGCTGGCTATCTTCACCTCAGTTTGTGCCTTTGCTATTCTGACTGCCTTCTCTGCCTCCTTCTGCTTTAACTGATAAAGCTCTCTGTCCTGCTCCTTCTGTGTTTCCTTATATTTCCTGAATGCTATCCTTTTCTCCTTAACCTTCCCTTCCACCTCTTTTGAGAACCATAGTGTTTTTTTTCTTCATTTTGTTTTGTTGATTTGGTTCATACAAAGGCTTGTTGCCTCTGCGAAGGCTGTTTTGATTATTCCCCATTGTTCCTTCACCCCTCCTTCTTACCCTTTCTGATCCACCAATGAGGGATTGCTAGAGATTCCCAGGGTTCTTTTAAAAACATCCTGTGCTCATGTTTTTTCTTTTGTGGCCCATACCCTGTGGAATACTTTACCTCGTTGGTTAAGAAAATTCCTGATCATCGAGAGATTCTAAACTGATTTCAAAAAGTATCCATTTAATGTAGCTGTCGTAGGTGAATTTTAAGTAAATTGATGCATGTGTTATGTTTTACTGTTATTTAAAGTGTTTGCATTGTATTTGAACTGTAAAGCACCTTGGTTTTGGAAAGGCGTTATATAAATAAAGATTTACTTTACTTACTTTGCATGTACTCAGACTTCATGCTATACTATGAAAATGTCTATCTAAGAAAAAGAGAAAAAGACTAGTAAATGGGAGGAGACTGATATGAGCACAGGAGTAGAGAACAGACTGAATGCTAAAATTAAAGGAACATAAATTACATTAACTAGCAGAATATTCATAGACAAAAGCATTTACTACTGTGTTGTTCAAAATGAATATTTGCCTAGCATACATTTAACAAAAGTTGCATAGTTTTCTTCATTCTTGGTTTCCAAAGCCTGTTTCTGAATTACTAAAAAATAAAGTTGTTTTTTTTTGCCCTTACCTGCAGTTGTTTTCACTGACCAGGAAACTAATCCATAATGTGAAAAAATCTTTACACCAAACAACAAGCCCCCAAAGGTTTTTACATCCCGAAACACACACACACACACACAAAATACACATATTTAGGCTCTTGTTGCCTTACATCCACATAGATAGCAGGAGGAGGATCACCAGCAAAACTACTCAGAAAAAATACCAGATCCAATGCCACAGCAATATCTTGCAACAAGGTCTTCAGGGTCTTCATGCCCTAGATCCAAAGGGAAACATGCTCAATATTACAGTACATCCAAGATCCTGTACCCAGATGGCCCTGAATCCACATGACCTTCAGGTACTTCAGGCCCCAAATCCACCAACTGCTGAAAAAGAAAAGAACTGCAATCAAAAAAAATAAATAAATAAAATATCTATGTGATGGAGACTTCCGACTCTTCCTGCCCCAAATCCACCAAATAATCTAAGTGCATCACAAAGCCTCTATCATGATCCTTCACACACAGCCAAGATCCAATCAGATCTCAACCACTGCTCTGCTAATTCCATCCCCGAATAGTCCCTCGCACAGCAGTGCTATGGAACTCCTTCATCCATTCCTATAACTCCAAACTAGGATGACTCCACTGAAACCACCTCGAAAAGCCACTCCACAACATTCCCTCTCTAAGCCACCTTTCTGACTGCACTGAAACTGTGTCATAACCAGATCCCCACCCACACTACCAATGTTACACCACTCGACAAATCAGAACCCCGTTCCCATGCTCCAAACAACCAATCAAATACCAGAATCTCCTCCATTCGGAGAAAATGGCCCAATCAAGAATTACACATCACCTAATAATTCTAAAAGTAAACTTCCACCAAACCAAGCAACCACATCACAAATAGTTCCTCTAAAAAAAGCTTTAAACCCATATTAAAAAAAACACACAAAAAACAAACCAACCAAGCCTATTGCATAAATCGCATGTGTGATGTGCTGTTGTTGTATACACCATTTATTTGAACTCACAGTGAGTGAACTCGGGACCTCACTCGTGGCTCCCTCCACTTGTGAGGTCATCTGATGTCACTCACTGTGAGTTCAAATAAATGCTCACTGCAGTGAGATAAATGCTGATGACATCAGTGGAGTGAGTTATAGTCCACTTATCCATACTCTGCTGATGTCACCACTCACTCACTAAAGCCTGAATTCTAAATGAAACTGCTTCAGAAATCAGATCTCTTTCTCACTGAAGCCTGTAATTTACTCAATTAGCATTGCAAAAGACACTCACCTGTGTCCCATAGAGTTTCTGACACTCCTAGCCCATTACTGTGCTGATCTCAGCTTTAAAACAGCCTGCATTCTTAATGGAACTCCTGGTCCTTCACAAAGCAGTTTCTCTTTCTCAGTGCAACTTGCAACAATTTCTCACTCTCACTGAAGCCTGCAACATACTCAATTAGCATTGCAAAACACTCTCACCTGTGTGCCATTGTGTTTCTCATGCTCCCAGTCCATTCAGAAAAAGTCACACACACTCACAACACACATAGGAAGAGCAAAAAACACACAGAAACAGAAAAAATACACAGAAAAAATATTTGTAAACCTCACACCCCCATTGTATAAATCACACACTTGATGTGCCGATCATGGGACCATGAAAATATTCGCAGTCATAAAAGCGAAGTGGATTCTCACTGCGTTTCTGGCACCTGAGAATACAGAGCTCACTCTGCAGGAGTGAGAATATTTTCCATATCTCACTAGTGCCCACTATGTATCATATATATATATATATATATATATATATATATATATATATATATATACACATACACACACACATAGCTATAGAGAGAGAGAGAGAGAGAGATTTAAACAGCAGTATCTAATTAAACACTAACTTCTGGTGTTTGTTTTTAAGTTAGAATAAAACACATTAAACAGTTCTGAATCTGTGCAATGCTCATGTACAGTACCTAGAAAGGTGTCAAAAGACCTTTGTCTTCATGAGGAAGAAGGCCCCTCCACCATATAACAGAAATACACCATTAAAGGATGCCATCTTGAACAATGCCTTCGTACTACCAGCAACCTAAAGCCATATCCCAAATATAAGATACTCAACTAATAAACATTCAAACAGTGATTTTCTATGAGCTACAGGTCAGGGGAAATTGGAGGACAGAGTCAAAAGACATTCCCTGGCACATAGAAACATAGACTTTAACGGCAGAAAAGGACCACTTGGCCCATCTGGTCTGCCCATTTCCCTACCTACAGGATAAGCTGCAGATCCTAGTTAACCAACAGCCTATTTCTTCTTACCCCCAACAAAAATTGCCTTATATCTGTCCTATGTATTCTTAAATTCTCCCACAGTTTTAGACCCCACAGCCTCCTTTGGAAGGCTGTTCCATGCATCCACCATGCTCTCTGTGAAAAAATACTTCTACACATTGCCCCTGAACCACCCCCTTCTATCTATCTTTAAATTGTGTCCCCTTGTTCTTGCACATCTCTTTTTCTGAAAGATGCTACCCTCTTGGACTTTGTTGATTCCACTGAGGTAGTAAAACATTTCTATCATGCCCCCCATCTCCCTCTTTTCCTCAAGGGTATAGATATTAAGCTCCTTTAGTCTCTCCTCGTATGACTTCTCTTGCAGAACCTGCACCATTTTAGTTGCCCTCCTCTGGACTGCCTCTGTCCTGTCTATGTCCTTGCAGAGATGGGGTCTCCAGAACTGGATGCAGCACTCAGATTGGGTCTCACCAACTGTCTGTACAGGGGATAACAACTTTCTGTTTTCTGCTGGTGATGCCTCTCCCTATACATCCCAGTATACCCCAGCCCTCCTTACTGCCTTCTCACATTGCTTGCTAACCTTAAGGTCATCCAATATGATTATCCCCAGGTCTCTTTCCATTTTTGTTGTCGTTACTACACCCCAATTGTGTAATTTTGGGTTTTTGTTTCCCATTGTTGCTCCACCCCTCCTTCTTGCCTGTTTGCTAGTGCTTTTCAAAGGCACTTTCCCATCTTGCCAAAGTCAGCCCTCCTGAAGTCCAGTACCCTCACTTTCATATGGCTTGACTCTATAGCTGAGTTTATTGTGAACCACACTGTTTGATGGTCACTTGTTCCCAGATGGCAACCCACTTCTAGATCTGAGATCCTCTCACTGTTCCCATTTGAGAGTATGAGGTCTAAGATTGCTCCCTCATGAGTGGGTTCTGAAACTAGCTGTCTGATGCATGCCACCTGTAGGACATCAAGTATGGCCCTGCTCTTTGATGTGGTTGCAGAAAATGTGCTCCAGTTAAAATCTGGCATATTCAGGTCTCCCATCAACAGTATCTCCCTTTTCTCTGCCATCTTAACAATGCCTTCTATCATATCCTTGTCCATGCCCTCCCCTGGCATGGAGGTCTGTATACAACCCCTTTGCAGACTGTGGTGCCATTTCCAGTCTCTAAGGTGACCCACAGTGCCTCATCTCCTCCCTGTTTACTCTTTTGTTCAGTTGCTTTTATCCCTTCCTTTACATAGAGAGTTACTCTTCCCCCTCCTCTCCCCTCCCTCGCTCTCCTGTAGGTTATGTACCCTGGTATGTTAACATCCCAGTCATGGTTCTCTGTGTACCATGTTTCTGTGACTGCTACGATATCCAGGCATCCCTCTTTCATCAAGGCCACCAGTTCAGGGAGCTTGTTGTCCAGACTATGGGCTTTGGTACACATTACACCCCCCATTTCCTGATGGCCTTACTCCTTTTTGGCCCATAACTGTCCTTATTGCCTTTGTCACTTTCTCCATTTCCCCCTGCCCTTCTCCCTATCGACATATCTATCTTGGTGTTTACCTCACTTACTATCCTGACTTTTTTTGGTGGGGCTAGGATTTCCCTGCTCCTTTTCAGTGTGTCCCCCTTGGCTAGTTTAAATGCTTGCCAATGAAGCATTTAAACCATTAGGGTTAGTGTCAGTGGCTCAGCAGGTAGCACACTCGCCTCTGAGGCCAGGAGATCAGTAGGCTGTGGGCTCTATCCCCACACCAGGCACTTGGGTTAATATCCCAATACTGACACTGTAGTGCAGCATGAGGGGGTGCTGCACTCCTGAGGTGCCATCTTTTGGATGAGATGTTAAACCGAGGTCCCATCTGCCTGTTCTGGTGGTAGTTCAGGTGGATGTTAAAGATCCCATGGCACTTCTCAAAAAGAGCAGGGGAATTTCCCCGGTGCAATGGCCAAATTTCCTCCATTCATGAAAAATACCACCAACAGCTTCATCTAGTTCAAGGTCAGTTGACATTCATCTGTATCCCCCTTCCCCGGATCGTGCCTGAAAATAAGCAGGATTTGTCTAATGCACTTACCTGGTCAACAAAAACTAAATAAAAATTAAAAGATAAAATAAACCTGTCACCTAGGATCCTGGTTTCTGTCCTGGACAGATGCAACCCATCATGACAGAATAGGCCTGCATCACTCCAGGTGGACCCCCAGTCCCCAGTGAAGCCAAATCCCTGAGCTCTGCACCAGTTTTTCAACCACTGATTGAATCCCATAGTGTGGAACACCCTAGCCTCACCTACGCCATAGACAGGCAGCACCTCTGAGAAGGTTACCATGCGTGCTACTTGTCTAAGGCCCCTCCTCAACTCCACAAACTCTTCCTGCACTGCTCTGATCCCTTTCTTAGCCAGGTCATTTGTCCTTAGGTGGACAATGACAGCCAGCTCCCTCCCCTGTGCAGTTGCTTCAGCGATCCTGAGCATTCACTCCCTCTCCCTCCAAGCCATGGTGCCAGGCAGGCACCTTACCTCCCTCTCCCCTTCCTCCCCCAGTTTTTCCTTCCTAACAGTGGAGTCTCCCACCAGGTGTTGTTTCCTTCCCCTGTGGCACCAGACAACTACAGTATATTACTCACTGTCACCAGAGTCAGAGGCAAAAACAGAACGGTCTCCTTTAGTCCTGAATTCTTTTTTAATCCAGTATATCAGTTTTACAGCATCTCCAACATACGCAAATTGGTATATCTTCTCCCAGTAGGCTATGCACAAACTGGCTAACATAAGCATAATGTGATTAACCCCCAACTTCTGTAACTGGGCATGAACCCATCAAAGCTTTTTCTGCACTGCTGGGCTGCATAGCTCAAGTCTAGGAATAAATGTACCTTGTTGCTCTGCTAGTCTAAGAGGTCACACTTTTTAACCTGCATGAGAATAAGATCTCTGTCCAAAACAGTTATTAGCACCTCAAGGAGAGCATGCAGTGCAAGTTTGTTACTTGCTTGTGGTTTGCATACATAAAGTGAACCTATGTGAACCAGGTCTAAAAAGCTCATCAGGTTTGTATTCTGCAAGCTTGACATGTGTGCAGCAGGTAAGTTGGTGCAAACATCTACTAAAAATTCCATTAGGTTCGCATGTTGCATGCTTGACATGAGTGCAGCACTGGTTGCCAGTGCAGTGGCGTATCCTCTTCAAGGTCAGTTTGCTGACCTATAAAGCCCTACATGACCAGTGACCTCATTACCTGCAAGATCTCCTCTGTCCCTACAGCCCTTCCTAGCCACTCCAATCGACCAATGAAGGATTGATAGACATTCCCAGTGTGTGTTTGAAGACATCTGGGGCCTTCATTTTCTTTTGTGTCCCCCACCTTGTGCAATTCTCTACCTCGTCTGGTGAGGTACAGCTTAACCATCCAGAGTTTTGAAACAGCACTAAAGACTTACCTATTGGCCTGGCATTTTCTGATTATGATGAATGTTAATGCTGATTTAGTTGAGTCTACCTTACTTACTTATTTATGGATTGTGAATTGGACTCTGTTTTAGACGTGTGATTTCATGCATTGGTTTTAATTCTAAATGTTTGTTAGATCTGTACAGGCACCTTAATCATTGCAAAGATGTCTTTTATAAATAAAATTTAATTGATTGTTTGATTGATGAACATCATTTAAAAATCACATCAGGGTCATGTGGTTCAGGCTTGCCATGTGTGCAACAATTAACCTGATGCAAATCTCATCCAAAAAAACACATCAGTTTCTATTTCTCATACTGCTGCTAGCAATTACAGCCATTTAAATAGCTTTTCGTTGATTTCCCATTAAAATTAAGTAAACTCATTAATTCTGATCCTTTTGCAAGTTTTTTACTGGCTTTTAATTTTTGTCATTGAACTGTCATTAATTTGTAAAGTAGTGTTTGCTTACTGCATTAAATGCCTAAGATATAGTCAGTCAACACCTCCCCCATTCCAGATGTGTGAAGAGGGGCCTCTGTTTTGTGAAGCCTGACCTTTATTGTTTCAGGGCCTGCAAATCCCCTTATGCATATTTAGTGCTACAAATGTGCTTCTCCATGATTTTATGGATCACTTACTTTCCCTTTGTCATTCTGTATGGAATATATACACTATGACCATGCTCAGCACTCTTTGTGCTGAGTAGGGTCTTGGAAGCATGCAGCACAAATCACATTTTGTCACTGAAATGAGGGACAGGGACACTCAAAATGAGGGACCGTGAGAGACACTAACCCTCATGAGGATCAGGACACATCCTGAAACATGAAGATACAGTACCTCAGAACACAGTGGAAACTGTTGTACTTACTTGTACTAATGCTATCCCCTGAGAATTAATTTCTACCAGAAAGCAGGGATGGAAATTAGGTATGACAGAGAGGAGCAGTTGCCCCCCCCCCACAACACTTTTGTGCCTAGGTTGTTTTTATGGTGTGACAATAATGACATTAAATTTGGATTTAATCTTTTGCACAATAAGTGTCCCCTTGGCCTGTGCTGTGCTCATGCTGCAGGTGCACTTCTGACACGACTGTGTCTGTATTGTGTTGTCCACTGTCTCCACCTATTAGTGGTGGCATAATCACACATGATGTGTAGGAGCTCCAGCCAAGCAAGAACAAATGAGTCACATGAATGTGACATTCTTTTCTGCCACAAAGTAGACAGGCTGCACACTAGAGCTAGGAGGAGCACTGAATTCTCAACAGCAGTGTTCCGGTGGCATATTTTTGTTGGTCTACCCTTAGTGAGTCTCCATCTCCCTTGGTGGTTGAAGGGACTGGGGGTGAGCTAGATGCTAACTCGAGACGAGGCTACCTTCTTAAACTACTAGGCTTGAATGGCAAAAAAAAGCAGTGCGGGTCCCTCATGGCAGCAGTCTAGGCTTTGCGGCAGCAGTGACAACAATGTGGGTGGCCTTCATTGGCCTTGAACAATGCAGTGAGGCAGCAGCCACAGCAACAGCCAAGCAAGAAGCAAGTAACACAGGTTGGGTGAGTTCAGTTGGTGAGTTGACTTAGTCGCAGATCGCATTAGGGACCTGGAATGGTCATTTCTAGCATCCAGCTTCTGGCAGAAGGGTGGAGGAGGAGTGGGCTGAAAACTGAGCTGGTGGCACACTGGGTTAGGCTGCAGGTTCTGGTCAGATGGCCAGGTAAGTAAAAGTAAATAATTGTTTTTACAAGGGGATTGGGGAAGGAGGACGAACTGAAATATTGGTGTGTTTTTCATGTCTCTGCACCTTCGGGTGGATTCATGACCCATATGGGATGGATATTGAATGGAATGGAGTTGGAGAGAGAAATTGGGACAGGATTATTATTTTTTTGTGGGGGGGGGGGGTCAGTACTTCAGCCAGGAAAAAACTGGGTATACACAGATGAATCATATACATTTGAATTTTTCCTGATTTGCATATTACTTTTCAGTCACAACAAATAAGTTTTATCTTAAAGAGATTTTTTAGACATTCCAGTGATTGCAGCCTAGTGGCTAACTTGCACCTGGCCTCCACTGGTTGTTGGCTCCCCCATGCTGAAATCTGAAATGGCACTCTGCCATAAAGTCTAAATTTACAGGACATCCTCTGTGTGAGCAACATGTTTTCCATGAGGGATGGATATGGGTCAGAGCAGTTTTCAGTGGTAAAATGAGAGTTGTACCTTGCATTCAGGGACAGTTGAGTGGCATGGTATGCACAGAATACTGGAGCCCCAGTAAAGTTAGGTGTATGCCCACCCCCGTGAAGCTGACTACCACATCCACATGCTCAGACACATTATGACATAGGGCAAGGGAAGTACCCCATTAAAATGAATGAGGGTATTGTTTTATTACTATTTTATACATTATTGATGGAGAATTGGAGACTAATGAAGGCCACTGCTCAACTAACAAGGGCCTTGTTTGTAGAACAGCGGCCTTCATTATTCTCCAACTGACCATCATAATGTATAAAATAGTAATAAAAAAATAACTCCATTCATTTCAAAGGGGTTTACCCCAGCACTCTGACTCATGGACATCATCTCTTAAAGACTCCTACCTTTGGCTCCCTAGTACTCTGGTAATAGACTCTCAGCTTATATCTATACTTGTTGGGTTGTCTGTAGCAGTGTGGCAACATCCTCTATAGTGTGTGTGCATGAAGGGGGGACTGGCCATGTGGTTGAGTGTTGATTTATTGCTACTTTTGTGTTTGCCCCTTAATGTCTGTTTGAGTGGAAACATTCAAAACTATGGAGAGAAAATAGTACGACTACAGGTCAGACAGACATAATGAAGTAGTTTTGTGGGTAAGTCTGTGTATTGGGGGTGGGAAGAACCACATGTGTTTCCATTGGTATGTGTTCTACAGTTCAACTATGCAGCTGAGATGAGGGGGAACAAGAAAACTGAATAGTATTTCAGTGGCTATAAGCATGCCTTATGTATGCAGATGTATGCAGGCTTTTACTGAAGTACAAGTGAGCCATAAGTATGTAGGCTGTATGGCTTAGATGATAAAGACACTGAACTGTAAATCAGGAGACCTGACAACCTGGGTTTGAATCTCATCAGCCCCCCTTGTATACTCTGTGATCCTGAGCAAGTCACTTAACTTTTATATGTGCAGTTATCATTGACCACTTGCTTTTTACATGCATGCCACATGCATGCAGTCTGTTCCAATTTAACATAAAACTCATGCTTTCCACACTTGCTTGCTTGCTGCACGTATGCCACTTGCATGCAGTCAGTTCCAAGTTAACATTTAACTCATGCATGCAACATGCATATCCCGTGGTAAATTTTTGTGCACAGCATGAAAACATTTCATATAAATTTTTCTGTAAGGGAATAGTAAATGAGTCTTCCACTTGTTGGATGTTGCAAAAAAAAGTAGAGACAAACTGCATGGGGTTTTCCCCCCAATCCCTTCAGGTGATTCCAAAATATGGATATGTGTGGCATGGGAGGTATTTTCCAGATTCTCCATTCTGCAGGGAATCAACACATTTTCTTTGGTAAGACCAGCAGTTATAGATAGCTCTGTCTTGGCTGATTTGGACGTGGCTTTAGTTTCACCTTTCAGCAGACGCATATTAGTATCCAAAACTTTAAATTGTGCAGTAAAGTCCTCTACCTTTTTGTCTAGATGCTGAATGGCTTTAAGTAATGCAACATTGAATGGCTGTGGTAGGGCTTCATCTCCTGCTCCTTGGCTGGGCTCCTTACCAGTGTCATTGCTTGTTCCTGGCTTTTGATCTTTAGGTTAGGCTCCCTCTCCTCCAACACCCAAATCAGTTGCTTTTCACCATAACTCTGGCTCTGAAAAAATGGATGATTGCTGAACAAAGAAAGTTCTTCTTCTCAGAAAATCAACTTTCCGATGAGCTATAGTAAAACTGTGAAATGGCATATTTAAATTGAAAAGTTAGAGATTTAAAATGCGTCCTGTGGAGCTCTGCAAAACAGCTGCTGCAAGCTCCATAGTTGCCCCCTTTCCCCAATTTCAATATTTTTAACCCCAGATTTTCAACATAGCCATATTATGTTACACCACCTCATGAATGTGACAGGTGTCATTTTTTAGATCCTAGCCAAAATGCGTTTTCACTCCTGTGGTGCAAAAATGATGTGTCAGTGATTGTTTTATAAATGACACATGTTATGTTCAGAGGGAAGGGTCATAAAAAGACTGTTGAAAATGGGTGGTTAAAATATCACAAAATGACAAAGTTATTAAGAAATGTTGAATTATTTTCATTGTTTATTCATATAATTGTGATATGTGCAAATGTTAGGCTCCCAGTTTTCAACATAGCCCTCTTCTTTCCCCACTTCATTAACATGACTGGTAACATTTATAAAATCTCTGAAACATGTTTTTGCATCTGCTCCACAAAGACACATTTTGAATGGTACTTAAAAGATTCCTCCTGTTGTAATCATAAGATAGAGTCCTAAAAAGACAGTGCTGAAATTTTGGGATCAGAATGTCAAAAAAAAAAAAACTACACAGTTATGAAGAATCATTGATTTGTTTCAATTATTACTCAAAGTTTGTGCTTTTGTTTCCATATTTTGGTCCCTCATGTAAACTTAGCCCTTTTGCTACCCAACCTCTTGGACATGATGGTGTAATGTTTTTCAGATCCCTTTTGAAACAATTTTTTTGCAATTCCTCAGTGAAACAACCTTTTGGCAGGATTTAAAAAATCCACCTGACTTGATCATAACATGGGGTCATAAAAAGACTATGTTGATATTTGTAGTTAAAATGTTAAAAAAAACAGCAACAACTATATTATGAAGAAATGTTCAATTGTTCCAGTGTTTACTCATAACTTTATATTTGTAGATTTGGGCCCCTAATGTTTAACATATCCCTTGTGTTACCCCACCTAATGAACATGACAAGTGTCAATTTAAAATTGCCTCTAAAACATGCTTTTGTAGTATAACAGAGCTCCACTGAACTGTGCATCCATGCAGCTCTAACCTGGTAGAAATACATTGTAAAAGCTGGGTCCCACTGAAAATGTAACTGAGCTTTTCTGGGTAAATACATTATGAAAAGCAAGATCCCACTGAAAACAAGATTGCATCTGAGCTGTGCTATCCTGGGTAGATACAGTACAAAAATGTGTTAAAGCAGGACCCCACTGAAAATGAAAGATTACATCTCACCTGGGTTATCCTGGTAAATATTTTGAAGAACTGTGTAAAAACAGAACCCTACAGCAGAACCTCACTGAAAAGGAAATGTTACATTTAAGATCATCTGACCTAGAAAAATACACTATAAAAGCACGACCACACTAAAAACAAGACATCACGGGGCTGATTCCAAGAGGCATGGCACAACTCGTGGGTGTATGTGAGTTGCACCATGTGGCACTACACCGAGGACCCTGCATAGCATTCCAGGACAGGCAGGGTCCCCGGCACCTACACCCATGACTTGTGGCAGCTGTGGGCTAGTGCCAAATGCATAGTGCACTGAGCCTGGGGGCTGCAAGTTATGGCATGCATACAACTGCCCCAACAGAGCCCCTCCACCCCAGAACACCACCGCAAGCAACAGGGGGCATGGGGGGTCAAACAGGTGGCACTGTCGTTCGGTGGGGCAATTCAATAATCAGACCCCTGGAGTCCCCGACATTCGGGGGTTAGGGGGCATGAATGTATTCAGGTGGCACAGGGAGCATTGCAGTACCCTTGCTGCAGTGCTGCAGAGTGGGCATCTGTCGATTGGCATGGATGGATGCCCCTTAGACCATCTCCATGATGGTCTAACTTCGCTGTACCATTGCAGCTCCTGGAATGGCATAGGTGGGTTATGGCAGCTGTCCTTTTGGAATATGGTGCAGTTGCTGCCTTAACCCACACTTAAGCTATGCCATTGCAGGTTGTGGGCATAGTGGGTGGCATAACCCACATTTAGCACATCCTGCATACAGCATGATGCAAGGCACCTTTTGGAGTAGCAAATGGTGTAACGCATGGTGCAAGTTGTGATTTATGCCATGGGGTTTGGCGTAACTCAGCTTATGCCATGAGTAAGCTGACTTGGAATCAGGCCCCACATCTCACCTTTACTATCCTGAGTAAATGCAGTGCAAAACTGTGTAAAATCAGGACCCCATTACAAATCACATGTTAACATCTTGTCTGGTCTAGCTTGGCTAACTAGTGTATATAGTAAAAATGTGTACAAGCAGGACCCAGTACAACACTGTGCAAGCAAATATTTGGCATCAACAAATGCTTTTTATTTTCTTAGTTTTGGTTAAAGATAAAGGTAATCAGGTCAAGAACTGTTAGTGTGTAACATGATCAGGTTGATACAGCTCACCCAGTGTCACTTCTACCCAATTGCTTGTCGGACACTTTCACTGGCTGGCCCATTGATTGCCATCACACCTGTCAGCTGTATGTTTGTAAATTAAGATCATCACATGGTAAGATACTTCTAATGGTGGAACAATCTAGATTAGCAATTTAGCCCACTTTATAAAATATGAAGTATAACAAACTAATTAGAAAGTAATTTGTAACATTTTATTTGGAACCTACACTTCACCCTTAAGTTAAAAGTATATTTTATTAACTCCACCCCCTGAGGAATGGCATAGTACTGCAAAACACCAGGTAATTTTGTGTCCTATGTATGGATGTAAACATAATTCTGGCACATTTGCAGTCTAATTTACCATTTGTGTGCACTGCTTTACTTTCATTCTGAGCCTGGTCAGGCTCCACCAGATGTTCTGTGTGAAATTCTCGACTACCTAATACAAAAAGGACACTGAGGCAGTCTGGAAAGTGTAATGCAGGGTCACCAGCATGAGCAAGAATATGGGGACAAATGCTTTGAATAGAGGCTGGTGGCTCTTTACATGTTAGCACAAGATGCTGAGATGGGACATATTCTACATCTTCATATTCTTAATGGTGCCATCAAGGCTGAAAACACAGAAATGTTTGATCTTTTGTCCTCCACCAAGATGCAGGGACATGCCATGAAGCTAAGAGGTGGTACATTTTGGGTAAACACTAGGAGGTGCTTCTTTTTTCGAGGGTGGTTACCTTCTGGAACAGCTTACTAAGGGTGAGAAAATGTGGAAATTGACAACTTCTGTTTGGCTTCGGTTCAGATCACTCTCCCCCCTCTCTGTATTCAGTTCCGCTTCAGCAAGTCCTAAAAAGACACTTCATGTCCCTGTTCTTGGGATTCTGGAGGCATCTATCCCAGCCTGATTCTCTGTAGTGTACTGCCTGAGAAAGGAATTCAGAGGTGGGAGTGAGGCCATCTGTTTTAGAACTTACCTAAATGTCTCTGTGCACCCAGTGGGATCTACTTCATCATTTGAAAACATAGCCATGCATGGGGGGCGGGGTCCAGGTGCTGGCTGCAGAACCCTTCACATGTACTGACCTCCAGAGCATGAGAGGGAATTCCTGCAGGAAGTCATGGACTTCATCAATAAGAGAGTGTTGGAGTTGCCTAGATGGTTGATCCTGTGTGATTTTAATGTTTGGCTCGATGACAGAATATCACAGTTTGGACAAGACCCCATTCAGCTGATGACCTCTCTGGGCCTCGCACAAGCTGTTGCTTCTGTGACCCACAGCCATGGTCACCTCTTGGACTTAGTATTCTCACAGGAGCTTGAAACTGCTGATCTTAAGATTGATCTGGTTATGGTCAGATTGATGACAGTATAGTTCTCATTCGGGCCTCCCCCCCCACAGGATTTCTTACCCTGTGGAGTTGGTCCGGTACCACCCTTTATGGGGACTATCCCCAGAGGAGCTATTGGTGGTAATGAACCTCTCAGATGTAAGCACTGCCTGCATGGCTGGCTTAGTGAGGTGGCAGTTGCTTATAATAGGGCCGTCCCCTTGGTGCTTGATTCTGTCATGTCTGTCCGTATATGACTCAGGTCCTGTCACTTGGGATCTAGGGTTGAGGGGGAGCTCAAAGAGATGAAGACCAGAGGTTGGAGTGTCGTTGGCATAGATCACTGTACAAGAAGGACAGTCTATCTCTGAGAACTCACAATTGTGAGTATCAGAGGCAATCTCCCATAGGAAGGCAGCTTTTCTGTCCAAGGAGACTGCTGTAGGGAGGAACAGACCTGCTCGCTCCTCTGGACTGTAGACAGACTACTTTATGTGGCTTGCCTGCAGCCAAGAAGAGTAATTTCAGCCACTAAGTGCAAGGAGTTCGATCTGTTCTTCTCTGACAGAGTGTCCTACATCAGGTCTGTGATCTCCTTAACTGGGCTGTCTCAGTGAGTTGGTTGTCATGAGAACACTCCCCTTGCCTGGAGCAAGTTTAGACCAGTGGGGGTGGAAGAGGTCTGTGTCGTGATTTCAAAGCTGTGACTGACATATTTTGAGATGGACCAGGGTCTGACCCATCTCCTTGTGGGATGTGTCGAGTCTGTAGGACCAGTATTTGCCAAGGCTGTTTGGTGTTCACTTTCCAAGGGGCTATTTCCAAGCATTTTGAACAAGGTGCTGGTAAAGCCCCTTTTGGAAAAAAAAAACTTCTCTTGATCATGGCACCTTGGAGAATTATAAACCAGTCTCTAACCTTCACCTTTTGGATAGGATTATTGAGAAAATAGTGGCTCTGCAGCTCGAGGCACACCTCATGGCCTTTGACATCTTTGAGCATCTCCCCTCGGGGTTTAGGTCTGGACATTACACTGAAACTACATTTGTTAAGATGCATAATTATCTCCTCAGGGACAGATATGGGGGGGGTGGTCTTTTCTTGTTCTCCACAATCTCTCCTCAGCATTTAACACTGTGAACCATGTACTGTTGTTGGATCACCCAAGGGCGCTCTGTGGATTCACTGCCACTGTCATCAGCTGGTTTGAGTCTTTTCTCACAGGCAGGACATGAAGGGTATTGACCGGGAGTTTCTCCTCCTGCTCAAAGCCTCTCCTGCTCTGAGAAGTTCCCCAAGCCTCAATCCTTTCACCCATGTTGTTTGTGGCATACATGCTATCCTAGATGTGATCATCATACATTACAGTGAGGGCTTTTACTGCTTAGCAGAAGATACCCAAGTGTATATGTATTTTGCTCCAGGGACATGTGAAGCAGTGGTGCTGCAGAAAAAATGTCTGGCCAAGATTCAGGACTGGATGTCCTCTAACTGGTTGAGGATCAATCCATATAAGATGGAGGTGCTACTGAATGAGCATGGTCACTGGCAGGATGCAGATGCTAAGGGGGCAGAGAGTGTAGTGGTTATGGGCACTGAGCTGCAAACCTGGAGAACTGGGTTTGAATTCAATGAGCCACTACTTTCATACTATGTGACCCTGAGCAAGTCACTTAACTTCCTTGTGCTCCCAGGTCGCACCTGAAAACAAGCTGTGGCTTAGTGTGCCTTTCCTGGTTAAACAATTTCCCATTTCCCTTTCCCTTTCATGGCATCCAGACTTGACTACTGCAATGTTCTGTATCTTGGGGTCAGTAGAGGGGTCCTGTGTCGCATGATGCTGGTGCTGAATGTGGCAGACAGGTTGGATACCTGGGTTTGAATCCCATCAGCGCCACTTGCATACTGTGTGACCCTGAGCAAGTAACTTAACTTCCTTGTTCTCGCAGACTGCACCTGAAAACAATCTCGAGCTTAGTGTGCCCTTTCTGATTAAACAATTTCCCCTTTCTCTTTCCCTTTTGATGACATACAGACTTGACTGCTGCAACACTCTGTGTCTCAGTGTCAGTGGAGGGGTCCTGTGTCACATGCAGTTGGTGCAGAATGTGGCTGCCAGGTTGCTGCCAGGCTTTCCAAGGCTCTGTCATGTGACTCCAGTCCTGCGTGATCTGCACGGACTGTTGGGAAGGTGGAGGATCACCTTCATGGTGGGTTTACTCACCTACAAAACTCTATACAGAATGGATTCTGGCTATCTGCAACTCCTCCTGACTCTTGTTCACTCCCTGCACTCTAGCAGTTCCCAGAACCTGGCTCAAAACTTCAGGAGATTCATCTTTCAAGGTAGCAGTGTCGGTCCTGTGGAACTCCCTGCTGTGGTCCTTCTGGGAGGCCCCATTTATAGAAGCTTTTAAATGGGGTCTGAAGGCATATTTATTCAGAGAAACATTTGGGATTTCTTGATCTTCTTCCTGTTCTCAACCCAGTCACTGTAATCAGTTGATGCTGTATTTTATAATCAGTTGATGCTGTATTTTATATGATTTTTCTTTTATTTATAATTCTATTTCAGGGTTTTAAATAATTGATTAGCAGTTTTTTTCTTGGGACAATACTAACTGTACAGAAAGCATTTATATAGGTTTTCTAGAAGTGTCATGTTTGTTAAACACAGTGAGGCAAGTGATATGCATTTACACAATGTTTTAGAACTTTTATGAGCAAAACGCTAATCAATTTTTAGAATTATTTAAAACACTGTATTTAATTTTGTCGGTATCATGTGCAGTAGCCTGAGCCTCAGGGAAAGGGCACCTAAGAAATAAAGCCTTACTTACTTACTTTCAAATAGGGGAAATTGGTACCACGTGCCTACCCCTCACTTACCACATTGAATCCCATCCACTTCTATCCTCCCCATGTCCTCCAACCAATTTTAAAAAATTAAACAAAACAAACTCTGGCACATCATCAAGAGCCAGAAAGTTTTTTTATATAAGTGTTCAAGGTGGGTGAAGGTGTTGCCTTGGCACTAGCCCAGGCCACCTGGGATGAGCAAAAATGTTTCTCTTTATTAACTAGCCAAAGGTTGAAGTGATCCTGATGTGGCCCTAAAAGTTAAACTGTCATTAATCAAAGGAAATGCTGAATTTTATCACATTTACTAAATATAAATTCAGTACTGGCGCATCCTTACAGCATACCAGCAGAGACACTGGATATGAAGACTATATAGGTCTGGAAGCATTTCTGCTAACTAAGGGAATCAGAGGGGATCCCAGGAAGTGGAGTAGTTAGGACATTCCTATGAACTGGTATACATTTGCACATCATACTTATTTACTGTATCCCTGATTATGATGTAGGAGTATAAACATGATGGGCTTATAGGCTCTTCTGACCTAAATTATAATGTTACTGTGCTGTGTCAAGCCCCAGAAAACTGCATTTTCAAACTATATATAATTTAATTTTGAGTTACAAGACAACATTTCAAACTTTGTTGTATTCGATACTGTATTGTGTAACTTTAAAATGTACTTTTCTTCCAAGGCAAATGTTTTCAACATGCTTTAGCTGTTTGTGCTTTTAGGATACAGACGGTCTGTACATATGTTTCTTATATTGCAATATCTGTGGTCAAGCCCCCTAGCACTCCAGCTGATTCTTTCAAAATGTGGTAAAGTCCTTATTAACTTGTGGAAGCAGGCTTGTTATACTGCAGAGCAGTCACTGGGGGACTACGTGAGGGCCTGTGGGCACACTCATTTGCATAGAACAGATTTCTAATTGAATTTCTTCCCATTTGTGGCCAATGCAAGAAATATTGCCTGCCAATGTTTACTTTGAAAACTAAGGTTCTTTGTGCAGTAGTAGCCACAATCAAGTAAAAAAAAGAAAAAAATGTTAACCCATTCAAATGAATGGGTTTGCTCACATTAAAAATAAAATCCAGTTGTGCTTTGAGAGAACCTTTTTTTTTCAGAAGGGTAACTAAAGTGGACTCCTTTGTAAGTCCACACAATGGACAGGGCCTCTAATATTTCTTGTATGAGTTCAGCTAAAATTGGAAAATCTAGCCTACAGCACAAAAGGATTGCATAACATTGCATTTTCAATGCACCATTAGCAGCTAGTTAAAAATTGGTCCAGGAGGTTCATAAATTACACATAAAATTATTATCTTGCATATATATACTTAGTAAATAACATAACAGAGTCTCCAAGCAGATGCTACTGGTTTATACTTAGTTACTACCCCTGCCTTGTGACTAAGAGGGCCAAGCATGGTTGAGGGGCCTAGGCTTGTTAAACACCTCATGTGGGAGTTTTGGTTCAGAAGGGGAAATAAGTGGAAAAGTATGGTGCCTCCAACCAGAGAAGGAAATATTGTAGTGGGTCTGATAATGAGAATACTTCCCCTTTGGAAACAGTACCAACCCACCTCTTCAACTGCTGTAGGATACCATTCAAAACTAATCTGTACCAGTACTCACACCTTATTTGCAATTTCAATTGCTTTTATACCTGTTAGGCTAGATAGCTAATAATATGCTTGCACGCCAAATTTTAGAAACTAACAGGATTTTATTAGTCGGCAACACAGGTCCTGTGAAAAGAATAAGTTACAGTATGTTAAGATGGTTATGGCGATGATTTAGACAATAGTAACATGATTACTACTTTCAGTATTTTTAAAGTGCATTACTTAAGTCTATGAAGTCTCAGATGTCCAGGCCTCTCTCTCAAGATGGTGTAATATGCCTCCCAATATGCTCACACACAAGATTTCCAGACAAGGTCCGCTGTATTGTAAAGCCTCTCACTATCCTCAGAAGCAGATCTGCACAGTTTCAAATACACTTTTCAAACTGCAGTTTAGTACTGTCTACTGGTTACCAAGGAAATTACATTATTTTGCAGGCCTTATGTTGCAGTTCCTGGCATCGTGCATTGGTGCACTTAGCGATATGCAAGCTTGCATTTACCCCAGATTGCCTTGTGGCTATAGTACTTTTTTACCAGAACAAATTGTAATCCAACAGGGAATCTAATACAAAATTGTAATCAAACATGAGAATTCAAAAACAGCAGTTGTCTGACTGGTAGACCAGTACTCATCATGTGTCCTACATTAGCAGAAAGCAGCCTCAAACACTTCTGGATAGGCAATACAACAGCAGCAGCATGTGGATCGTGATCATGGATATAAGCCCAGGCTAGACCTTGTCACTATGTCATAGCTGTCTTTCCTCTTGATCAGCTTGTGGCAGAAACCACTGAGCTACTTATGGTCCCACCTTGGACAATGTACCATGCAATAGCCTAGAAGAATGGACACCTCTAGCACAGGTCTAGACATATTCCCCAACATTATCTCCATGATGCATAACAGGTCAGAAGAGGAATCTGCACTGAAGGTTCCTCCATTAATGCAGCTTTATTCCTCATTGACCTGATGTTGCATAGAACTGCCCCAAGTGGAGGAGCTAGGTTGGCTGTCCCATTAGCTACCTGCTTATTGAAAAATGGAACAGCTCTAAGACTAGGCATCAGGCAGGTTGGACCCCTCTCCTAGCATTGTCAATTCAAAGGTCACCTCCTAGATCTCATCCTCCTAATCCTAGTCACTTCATTCTTAGCCCTAGTAAGCTTATGTCATGAGCTGTGGCCCCGGAGTAGGGTTACCACCTTTTAAGAAGCCCAAAGTGGGACATTTCTTACTGAAACATGATTTTTTGCAGGACAATGTGTGACCTTGACCAATGTAACAGACCTGTTTCCTCTAAATATTCAATATTAAGACTAAGTGTTGTAGTTTTCAATTGTTTATAGTATTTCTTATCATTTTAAGGTATTTCAGTTAAGGTACTAGTTTTTTTACAACATTTAATGGAAAGTCAGAAAATATATTTTCTACTATAAAGTCAGGACATGTAGTATTTTTCATGTTTTTTTGCAGGACACAGCTGCCCAAATCAGAACTGGTCTGCAAAAATTGGGACAGGTGGTAACCCTACCCTGGAGGACACCCGACCCCCTTAAAATGACCTCTTCAGTAAGACTGTAAGGGAGCCCCCCATGGGTTGCATCTGCCATAACTGCTCCAATGAGGAGATTATACAAGATCTGATGGAACTGATGCACACACTTTCCCCATATCTAAAAATTACTTAGAATGAATTTAGCTATAAACAACCACCCACATAGAAAATACAGCTTCACAGCCAGAAAACAGACCCCCTAACTCAGACCACTGTCATACACTAAATCATCTAATAATTTACACTCAAGGGGGCATGGCCTGGCAGCAGCTGAGATGGTAGGATAAATTGCAGAGCTCTGTCTTCCCTTCCTTAAATCTCACACCATCTGCCTTATTTCAATATTTTTATGCTGAGCAATGTATATAACTGTTCACTATAGCATTTGAGACACCCAACAGTGTACCTGCTCACAAGTGTAGTTGAGATAGTTTGCTAGATCTTACTCTTAAGGATGCTGCATGCTTCCACTTCCACTTTCTCCTGGGGTAGCTTAGTGTTATCCTCACAGTTATGGTGGCTCCCCAGTTCCTACCCTGTATGGTGTGACAAGCATGTTAACTCAACTCTTAAGGGACATGTCTGACCTTAAAGCTACATTATCACTTCTCTAAGTGCATCATACTGCACCATTGGAACAAGCACCTCCACACATCTCTGAATGGTTACTAGAACTTGGGAAAATGGTCAGTTTTGAGGGGGTACATTACAGCATCCACAACAACCTAAATACGTAAATGGAACTTTGGTGCTCTACCTAACCACTACCTACTGCAGAATTCCACAATGTCATTATTTGCTGCACCACTTTGCTCAGCCACAAGGAATCCCCTCCAAGACACACACAGTATAGCTCATTAGATAATGCCAGGATGGTGTTAGGTGAGGATCTATCCTCCATCTCTTTCACATCTCTAAGCATATCTCCAATAATATATACCTAAATACAACAACAGATAACACTTTAATATGACTCTCAGTCCCTTAATGTTGGCTCCTGTTTGGTGGTTATCCCATATCCTGCTTAGTTTATAAGAACTCAAGACCCGCTAGCCTGCATAAAGGGTCCAGTAGAAGTTTAAAGTTTGGTATGGAATGTTGCTATGACAATGCAATATATCTATTAATCTCTGCTTCCATGGGGTAAACCCCCTGCCAGAAATTGTGTTTGTACTTGTAACTAGCTATATGTTTGGATTGGTTGTATCTTTTATACAACAAAATATGAATAACAACAACAATAACAAAGCTACCACATCTCAAACCATGCAAGATGTCAAGTTACTTCATAGATGGGGGGTGGCTGCTGAATGCAAACTACTAATGGTCGAGGGTGTGGAAGAAGATATCATCTTACGTGAACTTGTTTCTGTGCAGGTGGGAAAATTAACTTGTTTTCAACCATGAAAGGAAACCTAACCTGCCCAGAATCAAGTTCTGGACCCTTTTTATAGATGACATTCTATGCATATGGCAGGGGGAACTGCAGGAGATTGAGGCATTCAACATTTGGATAAATGCAAATGACCCGGTTATGAAATTTGCATTCAAATCAGATCCTGAGGTAATAGATTTCTGAGATCTAACACTGCATAAACCAAAAATTGATGGAGGAGGTATCCAGGCCAAATGTTTTAGGAAAACAACAACTATGAATACTTTGCTTGAGGGCAGATAGTGATCATCCCAGCAGATCAAACAATTCTATTCCATATAGTCAGTTTCTCCGCTTGAGGAGAAACTGTTCTGAAGACATAGATTTTTGGACACAGGCTGAGGAACTGAAAGAAATGTTAATTTAGAGGGGGTACCAACTGCAGATATTGAATGAGTCTATGAGAAGGGCATTAAATGAAAGGATGAATGATTTAAAAAAAAAATATCCCTAGACAAATTCATACAAACAATGCTCCTGTAACTTTTGTGACAGAACACAATAACTGGTTAGGACAAATTGGAAATGTAATCTACAAAAACTGGCACCTATTACACACTGATCCTATATTAGTAGAAACTATTGGGGACAAACCAAGAATAACATTTTTCAGAGGCTCTAACATTAGAGAAAAACTAGTGCACAGCAGATTACCAGCACCCAAACTTACTGGCACATGGCTTGGCACAGAACCAAATACTGTCTTTTATTGCCATAGATGCAACATTTGTAACTACTGCAATACAGGCAAAACGTTTACCCACCCAGGTACTGACAAGGTGTTTGAAGTCAGAGAATTTATCACATGTGACACCGCTCTGGTGCCAATGTAACATTCTGTACATAATTAGAACCACAAGACCACTGAAGACCAGAATTCAGGAGCCAATTAGGAATATTATGAATGCCCAGAATGACACACCAGTAAGCCTGCATTATGCACAGAAACATGTATCGGACCCAAGAGGCCTCAAGTTCATGGGTATTGAATGGCTGTATGCTGATCATATGGCGAAATCTGCACAGTGAAATCCCCCACAAAGACAACCTCAACATGGTTTGAGATTTTCGCTGTGTGGGACCCAAGGGAGACAGTTCACCCTTTCATTATGTGTTGCCCCCCTCTGATACAACTCTGACTCAGAGTTGATAATCAATAGTAGGAGGGTCACTGGGGTGTAGCCCCCTCATGGGGTGTTCGGGGGCACAGCCCTGAGAGAAACATACTGATATTGGACAAGCAAGAGTTTGCCTGTCAGCATCGGGGAAATCATTATGCCTAACATCAACAACAGTGTTGTTGATTCAACATAGGTAAACCTTGAATGGCAATCACCTCTACAATATGGGGGCAATTGAGTAAATTACCTTTTGAAGAAAGAGAATGAGTGGATTCATAGGTTGCAGAGTGTCAGGCCAGATGGCCTAAATGACCAATGGGATTTGATCCCCTTTTTAAAGAAAAAATGAAGTGCAGAAAAGAGATTAGATAAAATAAAAGAATTGAGAAAGTAGAATAGTTTTGTACATTTTCACACATTTTTGTATGTTTACTTACTCTAATTGCTTACTCCACCTATTTTCTCTTTTACAGGAGATTCTCTACCTTCTGAAGTTAGCACTTTTGTAGATCCCCACATTTACCCTGGAAGAAAATTCTGAGATGCGATCAGGTATACCCCCTGTATGGTGACACCAACACAACGAAATACACTCCTGTTGGCAAAATCGTCACTTTGCCAACAGGTCGCTGTGATGGTGTGCCCAAGACAGAGGCATGCTGTCTCCTGATCCTGCACCTCTACCCTGAGTTAACTCTGACTGGAGTTAACAATCCTTTAGTCGGGGGGTGCGGGTGGCAGAGTTCCCTGCACGGGGGGTTCGAGGGCGGAGCCCCTCGATAGAAAAACAGGAACGGGAGTCTGCAAGGAATCATGCCAACCACAATTTGCAGTTGACATGATTCCTGTTGCTGTAACACCAGTCAACATTAGAAATGTCGAACTGGCGTGGTAGAGCTGGGGTGATCACATTTTTGCTGCAATGAAGGTGTTTCACCTGCTCCCATTCTTAGCTTCTCCCCCCTTCTTCCCCATATCCTTCCCTTTCCTTCCCCCTCCCCTTTCTTTCCTCCTTCCCCACAACCCTCCACCCACCCCACAACCATTCCTCTCCCCTTTTCCCTTCCTCCAGCTCCTGTATCCATTACACTTACTCGCTCCTTCTCTTCTTATGCTCTCATTTTTTCCACTCTTCACTTATTAAACATAAGCATTGTCAGAGAGTCAGAAAATTGATATAAATAAGTAAATACATAAATATTTTATTCATCCCATTGAATGAAAAAAGTATATGAAAAATGAAAGGATTAAATAAAGAAATAAATGCCATTTCTTAAGTTGCTTAAGACATATACAGTCTTTTGACATTTTTGTACGTATTTAATTGTTAATTGAATGTTTGTTTGTGATTGAACACTCTCAAGTACATGACCTGTGATGTCACTATTTTTGTATATTTAAATGGGTGTTGTATGTTCCCAGATCACACCCTCTGAGAAAGGCCTAACTGACAAAGTGCTGGGGAGTAAGGTGTAGCTCTGGCTGCTCTGTCTTAACTAAATCACAGCATTGAGCACATACATTCTGTGATGGAAACATTATTTCTGTCTTGAGTGCTGTTACCTTTGGTGCTGTGTGGAAGAAGATATGCAGGGAATCCTGAGAGACTAGGCCACAACAATCCACTGCTTGTTAAACTAGGAAGATCAGGACCTCAAGAACTCAGCCTAATTTGTTAGGTTTCCAGAATGGTCTCAGGGTAATGATGCAGCCAGATTTTTGCAAGCTGCTGTCTCCGAACATTTGTATGCGCCGGACTGTCCATTTGTGGAGATAGAACATGTTCACTCTTCTCTGGCCCCAAAACCACCCTCGGGAGCCAGACCATGATCTATCCTGGCTAGACTGCTTCAGTTCCAGGAAAAAGAAACTATCTTCTGCCTGGCAAAGAGGAGTGGCCAACTCAGCTGGCATGGTTACAGTATCAGTCTCTTTTAGGACTATTCTGTTGAACTCACTCAGAGCTGCTAAGCCTTCACCTTGGCTAGGAAGCAGCAAGCCCAACAAGGGGTAACATTTTTGCTTCAGCATCTTGCTATCCTGAAAGTACATATGAAAGG
Source organism: Neoceratodus forsteri (assembly GCA_016271365.2). NCBI lineage: Eukaryota > Metazoa > Chordata > Ceratodontiformes > Ceratodontidae > Neoceratodus > Neoceratodus forsteri. The sequence continues at coordinate 1,014,951,485 of CM028132.1, read as the reverse complement.
GGTTCCCATGGTCAGTCATTTCCAGAAGGCAGATGAGACCTTTATTGTTAGCTGGTGGCTGACAGCAGGGGCCATACCCAACCCTTGGGGACAGGATGCTAACTAACTCTGTATGTCGACCTCCATGCACATTGCTGTTCACCCCCTTGACTGGGGACAGACCCAACCCTTGGGCCCTCATATCTCTCTGCTCCAGATAACTACTCCCTGGCCCTCAACAGTGGTGGTAGGAGATGAAGCAGGGCACAGCTGAAGAAACCACTCACCTTGCCTCATTCCAGATTCAGAAACAGGAGCACGGGTGCCCATTTATCAACATCCTTAATTGAAAGTGTCAGTATCCTGATAAATGGCAAACAAGTTGCAACTTCTCAGAATCCTATTCTGGGAGGTAGGCCTGGAACCTCTGGACCAGCAGAAAATTGTGACTAACCCAGTTCTAGTGGCTTCTTCTCAGAACACCTGGACATGGCCTACACCCCACATCTAACAGGCACATTATCTGGCCTTGATGACAGCTCTCTGCAGAAATCTATTCAGGCTTGATAGATTTCGGATGAATTTATACATTAAACTGTTGTGTGGCTCTTTTATCTGTGGTGCTGCATGCCTCTGCAACATTCTGTGAGGATCTCTATTTCCAGCAGAGATCCCGATGCTGCCAGGAACCCTAGTGGGACTTGCACCAGGCTGCATTGACTGGGTACCTATTTCCTGAGCGTTGGTAGGACTCACTGGTCCAGACATATGCAACTCATTCTTGACTATGTTTATTGTGTCCCGGTGGTATCCTTTTTAGTGTTCAAAATTGCTGTTTGCTCAGTGCTAAGAGCACTCCTTAATGCTTCATGGACCAGTGGTTTTCTGCCTCATGCCCTGCAGATTTCTTCCCTCACCCCTGCTGATGGGTGACATATTTGTAAGCTGTTCAGGTTTAAATACTTACTGCTGTATCCTCTCTCCTTTGGTACTGACTCGATGAGAGAGTGTACAACATTTGCATCAGTCCTCCTTACCCTGCTCTATCTAAGTTATCCCTGTGTCAGGTCCTAGGTTCCTGAAGGGTAGTGGTGAGGGAAATGCACGCAGGGTAGAGAAATTCAGTTTATGACAGCAATATACCTACTGATACACTTTAACACCATTAACACCATTTGTGACTCCCTCTGACAGCCCTTTCTTAACTGCCTCCTGTTTTGAGGGCTTGATGGGTAGTTTGGTCAGGGATGTTTATTGTGCTGCCAGCTGGCAGAAGATTTTTCTGCACACCAGCTGTGCTTGTTGCCCCACCTGTTAAGCCATCTCTGGCCTCTTCAGCTGCATAGGCCACATTGGATCAGCAAGTAATTTACTATTATTTTTTTGTAAATATTGGGCGCGATTCCAGAATGTATGGTGCAACTCATGGACAGATGCCAGTTGTGACTTACGCCACTATTCCGGGGACTCTGTGCCAGATTCCAGAACATGTAGGGTCCCCGGCACCTATGCTCTGCACTTACGGCAGCTTCAGGGTTGCACCACCAGAAGGGTGTGCCTCACCTGGATGCCGCAAGCCACAGCAATGCCCACTCACAGGGCACAGGCAACACATGGCATGACCCTGCCAAGCCCCACACCAGGACACCACAGGAGACCACAGGGGGTGGAGGTGCTACTGGGCAACCCAGTGGTGCATTGCAGGCAGGGGACGTGTATTGCCCTGTGGGGCACCGCTCGGGGATGAGGGCAAGGAGATGCTGGCTGCCCACAGAGGGCAGCCCTGCCACCTGTGATGGGATGGGGACCTATGTGGAACCATGGGAGGGTTGGCCGTAGGGGTACCAGGCATGGAGGTGTGACCCCAGTGGGCATAGGATACGGTTAAACCAGCTAATATTTGGTCTAACCGTACTTAAGCCATTGTCTGCTGAGGTCCCTCCTGGAATAACGATATGACATTCTGTCAGCCAAGGACCTGGAATAGCGCCATAAGAGCTGCCAGAAACCCCCTTGTGCCATGTTGCAGGGGGTTTCAGGCATAGAGGGTGGCATAGCCAGCCTTTGGAGCAGGCAGCCTGTGCCATGTTGCAGGCCACCTTTTGAAATAGCAGGCAGCGTAACACATGTCACAAGGTATGATTAGTGCCATTGGGTTTGGCGCAAGTCACCTTGCACCATGCATAACCCTTCTTGGAATTGGGCCCATAATCTTTAATAAACATTTTCCATGTCTACAACTTCCAGTTATGTACTTAAAGGGTACCTAGACAAGCATTTTTTTTAAAACTGCAAACTCCAAAATTTGGCTTCATAGCAAGGTAAAGTAAAAGTTGCTGTTTACATTTATGATAAAACTGCATTTATGTTAATAACATAAATGCAGTTTCATAGCTTTTGGAAAATGTAAACATCAGCCTTTCACATTCAAAAATTAGCCTTGGTTTCTCCCTAAGATGTCTGCCAAGTGTGTTAAGTGATGAGTCATGACGACATCATTAGAGCCAGAGACAGAGATCCACATATATTTCTCTAGTGCTAACTAGTTATTTTTTCCCTCTTTATTTTGAATTGTTGTACCATAATGATCAACACCATGTATTGCTTCATGGATTATTTTGATCAGTACACATGTTAGGCTATGATTTTGTTCATTTTGTTTACTTTAACTTGTGGAAAATGTTTTTTCAATTCAGCTTTTTCTTTGGCAAACTGCATTACAGTACAACACATCAAATACTTGATGATCTAGTGGTTATATGATGCACTGAATTTTGTTTTTTTGTTAACCAGGAGAGACACACTAAGATGAAAGCTTGTTTACAGGTGTGACCTGGGAGCACAAGGAAGTTTAATGACTTGCTCAGGGTCACACAGCAAAGTACTGGTCTTGTTCAGTTCCAAAGCTCGTGCTATCTTGTTAATCCACAAATAAGGCTTTCTTTTTCCATGTGAACACCTTGCACCTAGCCTGCCTTCTGTTGAGCACCCAACCATCCATAACCTATCCTTAGTACTGCCTGAGGCCGCATATGAACTTACGGTCTCATAAAGAGAATTATCACACCTCAGATTGTAATCTTGTAACTCAAGAGAGTTGTGCACACTTATACTGATACGCATCATCAGCTAGAATTGTTACAAAGTGCCTCCCAAATCACTCTCCTGTCCACATTCTCAGTGTTTGACTTGTGCTCCTAGAGTAAACATTGAGTGAATCACCACCCTTCTGCACAGTGAAGGAAGTATGTACAGTTCCCTGTTGTTTTTTTTTCCCACCTCATTAACCAACAACTAGGTCTTCCTGGAGGGCCAAGCAATAAGCATCATGACCCACCAGAAAAAACTGCTGTTCATGCCCTCATAAGGGCTGCACTTACAATGGATAACAATATTATTAGAAGGAGAGGCATACTAATACCTTGAGTGAATCCACCTGACTTCCAGTGTCAGTCTACTCCTTTTCCTGTGCTCAGCAGAACCCCACAGCACAGCTCACAGCAATTCTTCTCCAGTACTTTTCTGTGTTCTACTCCACAATGCGAGTTGGCTGGCTACCACCCTTCCGAATCTTGAATGAGCTATACACAACTCCCTCAATACTGTCCTAACAAGCATAAACATCCCCCCCACCCAAGGGTAATCTCCCTACACTGAATTCAAGTAACAGTTTAGGTGCAGCCCTGCCACTCTGAGTATTTGTCATCACTGGCTACTCTCATCCACAGTCAGGTAGTGATCATGATTCTGGCAGCCCCACATTTCGGATCTCACAGTGTTCTGCTCAACGTAGTCCTTCATGTCTTCAATTAACCTGAATATAGCTGTGCCCTGCTGCAATGGCCTCTTCAGTCTCTGTCTGGCATTCATTCTTCTCATGTGCTTCCCACACCAAAAACTTGTGAGTTCACTACCCTTCTGCATCTTGAATATGGTTAGTACAGTCTCCCATGTTATATTTACATATTAATAATAAACATGATCTTTGGGTAAGCCAGGCTGATAGCAGCATGGCACGAGTGGAAAAATAGGCTTTCCTATCCATGTAAGATCTAAGCCACCTATGATTAGGCACTATTAAATGACGTGCATAATGATGTGCACACCCATCATTTAATAGTGCCTAATCCAAGGTAGCCTAGATCTTTTAAGGGTAGGAAAGCCCATCATTCCCCTTGTTCCATGCTGGTATGAGCCTGACTTACTGGAAAGATATGTTTATATTTGATATGTCAAAATAACACGGGGACTGTACTACTTGCATTCATGATGCAGAAGGGTGATGAACTCATCACTTTTCATTGTGAGGAGGAGTAGTGAAGAATGAATACCAGAGGGTGACTGAGAAGGCCACTCTTGCAAGGTACTGCTATATTCAGGGAAGGGGGAAGACAGAAGGAGAGAAATATGAGCAGATTACTGTGAGAAATAAGATGTGGGGCTGCCAGCGCTTTGATCACTACCTGACCCCGTTGTCCTGGCCAACATTCCCCTTCCCATAAAAGCAGTTCATGCAATTGTCCAAGGCTGTGTGTGGATATTAATATATGACATGGCTTCCACTACATGTTCAGTCACTTCACTACCAGTCTAGTACTGCCTGTAAAGCACTTTGGAATACAGTGTGTATGAAAACCACTATATAAATGCTGATTCTTCTTATTATTATGTCCCATGGAAAAAGAAGACAAGACAAGCATATATTTGAGTTTCAAGAAAGTATGAACTCTAACATTGGACTGTACAAGAACTTTGCTACAAAAAAGTGGTGGCTCTAGTGGGTGGGGAAGGGTGTGGCTGCAACACCCCCCCCCCCCACATAGTAATGTACTTGCTGCTGCTGCTGCATTTCACTTTGTTGAAGAAGTTTGATTTATTGATTGTACAAATGTTTACGTTCAAACTATGGATTACGTTTGATGGTTCTGTCAAAATCGTACTTGTAAAGAATAATAGCAGAAAATATAAAGGTTTAATAAAAATGTTAAAAAGTGCATATTAAGCATGCACACCACCCCAGCACCACCATTGCAGCATCCTGGATCCACCATAACCACTAGACCACCAAGTTATTCAAGATTCGTACTGCACTGTGGTTTGCCACAGAGAAAGTCGATTAGATTAAAACCCATTTTCAGCATGTTAAAGTAAACAAAATGAACACAGCCATAGCCTAACATCTGCATTATACAAAATAATGCACATGGTTTTGACTATTTGGGTGAAACAATTCTATACAAAGGGAAAAAAGAACTAGTTAGCATTATAGAGAGCCATATATCTCTCTGGCTTTGGGTCCAATGATGTCATCACAGAACACATTTGGCAGCCATTTTAGGAAGCAAGTAAGACAGAATTTTTGAAGTTGGAAGGCTGATTTTACAGTTTTTAAATGCTCTGGAACCACATTTAGGTAAATTATGTAAATGTAGTTTTAGCATTAATGAATACAGCAGCCTTTCCTTTAGTCACTTATAGAGTCAGATTTTTGAATAGTTTGTTGTCAAAATGTTGTTTAGGTATCCTTTAATAAACATCACAGAGAATAAACAGTGAAATCTCAAGTTTTCATTTTGGACATGTTTACTTTGGGAAAAGGGGAACTAAAATAAGGATTCTTCGACCACCTAATGTATAGCATGGGGGAAGAAAGGGAGTTAATCATTGATGAAAATAGATCAGTCTACATCACAATCAGGAAGAGTTACCATAATGCTTCTATTGTCCTCTCATGTGAAGCCAGGGGGCAGTGCCCAGGATGGAAAAGCAGATCAATTTGACTGTATTTACAGAAAAGTGATGTTGGGATTACAGTTACTGTGAGAGGTCTATGGGGTGTACCAGTGGGGGACCCAGTACTATGGCACAAATTTCCTGTCTATGCCCATTACATTCAGTATCCATCCATTCCAGTGAGACAAGCATAATTCTACTATATCATGTATGGACAGGGACACTGGTTTACCTCATATGCAGTGACATGGACGGAAATGCGGAAATCTAATTGGCTAGTGGAAAACCGCACCAAAAATGGAAACAGCTTTTGTTTTCATTGTCTCTGTGAGCACAGTGCTATAAATCACCGTGTAACCTGTGCATGTTTTACTTTCCTTAGCTGTTCATGAGAATTTCTGGTGTGCCCTACTGAATTGTTCCTGCAACTTTGCTGCTCTGGACCCGTTTGCTGCTCGCGTGGAGGACCTGAAAATTAACCGTACTCTCCAAATCTGCTACTCTACTGTAAGTCTTTTTTGCCTAAAAAAATGTTCCACTCTGAGCTCTTCCTGCTTGTTTTGTGAGTGTTAGGCAGGTATGGTTGGGCTGAATGGACAGGCTGAGAAAGATAATTGGTGCAAAAAATTAGAATGTGTGCCCAGAATGTATTTATTGTGGCTATCCCGAAGCAGGTTTGGCTGGTGATGTGGAGACTGAGACTGCGAGACCCTGAGCGGCTGGCGAACAAGGCCTGTGTATGTTTTTAATTTGGTTACAGAGCTGTGTTAAACAAATGCTCAAAGTCCACTGCGTCTGTACACAATACACAATAAAAGTTTATTATAATCATTCAAATGTACTACATGCGAAACGTCTACCACGTGGTATGTGAGTGGTTGCGCTTCTGTTTAGTTGGTTTGTATGTTAATAATTAATTTTTATAGTGTACAGACTCAGGGGCTTTAAACATCTGTTTTACCTGGGACACCCTTGATGCCATTGATTGCTGCTTCTGTACGCGGTCCAGCATGCTCAAGTCACCAGCTCTCGCAGGCAAATTGTGTAAAATGGAGCTGCTCATTTTTTTTTTGTTAGGGGATTCCAGTCAGAATGTTTGTGATTGTTTTTTTGGGGTGGTGAAGTGGATTGAACGGTGATCGAATGAACCTGGGGCTGTGTTACTAAGTGTTCGGTTCTGCTCCAGAGCACTGGACGGGGGTTGGGGGGAGTAGTCAGGCTGTTTGCTGCTGCTCCCAAGTTTGGGGGGGGGGGTTGCCAGGCCATTTGTTGTTGCTCCCAAGTTTGGGTGGGTGAGATGTCATTGGTGTTGCTCCACAGTTTAAATTGGTGGTGGGCGTGAGGCCACTTTCATGCTGCTCCCGAGTTGGGCTACTGCCAGATGAATAAGCATCTAGTAGCTCAGTCCCTTTCCACTCCTCTGGCCCTCTCCACCATGGAATAAACTTTGTGTGAGTGCCTGATTGGGAGGTGGGGAGGCTGTGTGTATTTGGGGAGTGGGGTATGACTTGAGCTGGCAGTTGCTCAATCCATCTCCATGAAATAAACTATTTTTTTGTGTGAATCATTGCAGGGGTGCTGTGTTTAATTGGGGTGTGGGGTACATCCTTGTCTATTTGGGGTGTGGGATAAAGGCGGATTGTGTTAGCTGAGTGTGGACACAGTTCATGGGGTGTGAACACATGTTCTGGCAGTGTGGTGAGGACACTTGTTGTGGTGGTGGGGACACTGACTGGGTGGGGACAGTGGTTATGGTGTGGGATGGGCACACTAGCCATGTTGGTGTGGGGACACTGGCTGCAGTGGTGTTGGGGGTACTGGACATGTAATGCTGGTGTTGTTAGTAGCAATGGTGTGGGAAATTTGGTTCCGTTTGTGTGGGGACACAGCATATGGTAGTGCGGGGTATGGATACTGGCAGTACCGGTACATGGTGGAGACACTGGTAGCTTAATCTGGTACAAGGTCGGCCAGCCCATACACCACCAACAGCTTAAGCTGGTTCAGGATCATGTCTAAAAATGGGCAGAATTTCTCTAGTGCACTTACCTGGCCACAAAAAAATAAATACTATCCATGGTGGTGGGGATACCAGCAGTGGGGTGGGGAGAAAATTCACCACCATCAGCTTAATCTGTTTCAGTGTCAGCTGTCATTTATTTGTATCCCCCTTCCCTTGGTGTGAATACTGGTTGCCGGGTGGGGACACAGAGTGTGGTGGGGAGATTAAATACACCACCAACAGCTTATTAATGATATATAGACTTAATCTGTCTGATTTAATCTGTTGAGGATGTTTATTTATAGGTGTGGTGGGGAGTCATATGTGGAGGCATGCCAACTCCTTGCCTACCAAACCTCATATATCTAGAGAAATTTAATTTTCACCATAAAGTGCATACACTCATATTTTCTTTTGCTTTTGTGATCCTGAGATTCTCCCACAGCTGTCGCAGGCTGATGGATGTCCGTGTGACCTGTTCTCCCCATAACTGTTATCCCCCCACATCAGTTTGCACCCAATGAATGCATTGAAAGTACAGGTAATAATTTGTACATCCTTTTTGTACTGTTTAAGATATTATGATCCTCTTTTGTTGGTGGGGGAACGAACTGGACTGATGCCATTTTATAGCACTGCTTACACTGGTTCAGCAGATTTTTGATTCATCATGTTATGTAGTTGCACCCCTTGTAAGCATCTGTATGGGGGAGACAGTCCGTGTTTGGTGATCTTGTGGTTGTGGTGGTTTGATAGGAATGTGCTTAGGGGAGGCTATCCTTGGTGGTGCTGTGGGGATCAGTGTTTGCTGCCGTGCTTGACAGTCCATGTTTGGTGGAGCTGGGGAGACGGTCAGTGTTTGGACCTGTTGGGGGAGACAAAGACCTGGATGCTGGTGTGTCAGGGTGGGGATGTTTTGGATAGCCTGCTTTTATTAGAATGGGAAAGCAAGGAAGGGAAGATGTTGGGTGTGGGGAGGTGGGGGTGGGGAGATGAGCTGATATGTTTAATGTAATGTTAAAAAAAGAAAGAAATGTATTTGACAAATTACACACATGATGTTTGCCAGTCTGCCAGGTCCATGCCACGCTTGCGTGGTTGTTCATTGATGGATGGTCGGCAAAGGAACGGGCTGGGCAGACTGGTTCACATGCTGGAGAAAAATGGTTCTGGCCTCTGAGGGAGGGGCAGACTGGCAGAGCGGCACACAATCATTTTTCCTTGCATGTATGCCAGTTTGGCGAGTCTGTGCCATGCTCTAGTGGTTGTTAGTTGATGGTCAGCTCACAGACGGGCTGGGCAGACTGGTTCCATGCTGGACAAACATGGTTCTGGACTCTGAGGGAGGAGCGGGTGGGCAGAGTGGCACAGAAACATTTTTCCTGGCATGTATGCCAGTCTGATGAGTCTGTGCCATGCTCCAGTGGTCATTGGTTGATGGTCGTCTGAAGGATGGGCTGGGCGGACTGATTCACATGCTGGAGAAAAATGGTTCTGGCCTCTGAGGGAGCGGCCGGTGGGCAGAGTGGCACAGAACCATTTTTCCTGGCATTTATGCCAGTCTGGCAAGTCCGTGCCACACTCCAGTGGTCATTGGTTGATGGTTGGCTGAGGGACGGGCTGGGCGGACTGGTTCACATGCTGGAGAAAAATGATTCTGGCCTCTGAGGGAGGGGCAGGCAGGCAGACTGGCACAGAACCATTTTTCCTGGCAAGTGTGCCAGTCTGGCGAGTCCGTGCCAGGCTCCAGTGGTCATTGGTTGATGGTCGGCTGAGAGATGGGCTGGGTGGACTGGTTCACATGCTGTAGAAAAATGTCTCTGGCCTCTGAGGGAGGGGCAGGCAGGCAGAGCAGCACAGAACCATTTTTCCTGGCATGTATGACAGTCTGGTGGGTCCGTGCCATGCTCCATTGGTTTGTTGATTGATGGTCAGCAGATGGGCAGGCTGAGTGGACTGGTTCACATAGTTGGAAAACAATGGTTCTGGCCTCGGAGGGAAGGGCGAATGGGCAGAGTGGCACAGAACCATTTTTCTGGCATGTATGCCAGTCTGCCGGGTCCATGCCATGCTCCAGTGGTTGGTCTTTTTTGTTGTGTTTTTTATTTTATTTTTTTTGCACACCTTGCATTGTATATCTGTGGTTTGCTTGACTGATCTGTGGGGTGGTGGGCTTGTGGTCAGAGTGATATAAGAAACAGAGGTGGGGTGGGGAGTCCACAAAGAAATAAAGTAGAAAAATGTTTTATATTTTGTTGGTTGTACTCTCTATGAAAGAAATACAGTACAATACAAAATGTGTATACAGTGTGTCATTATCTTTCTGTGCCTGGGGTGTGGGTGGGGGACACTGACCTAGATGATGTTCATTCAGAGTGGGCAGAGTTGTTTTTCCATTGTGGTGTGGAAAGTGGCAGTACTTGTCCACCGGGGTTGGGAGAGTCTCTGTGCCAGTCCGTTGTGGTTTGCTGGGAATGTGTCTTCTTGTGTGCATGTCTGTGTGCGCATGCATGTCTGTGTGTGCATGCATATCTGTGTGTATATGTGTGTGTGTGTGCATGCGTGTCTGTGTGTGTGCGCATGCATCTGTGTGTGTGCATGTGCCTGTGTGTGTGTGTGTGTGTGCATGTTTGTGTGTGCATTGGTGTCTGTGTGTGCTTGTGTGTCTGTGTGTGCGTGCGTGTCTGTGTGTGCTTGTGTGTCTGTGTGTGTACGTGCATGTCTGTGTGTGTGCGTGCATGTCTGTGTGTGTGTGCATGTGTGCCTGTCAATGTGTGCATGCATGTCTGTGTGTGTGCGTGCATGTCTGTGTGTGTGTGCATGTGTGTCTGTGTGTGCATGCGTGCCTGTGTGCATGTGCGTGTCTGTGTCTGTGTGTGTGTGTGTGTGTACGTCTGTGTGTGTGTGCATGTCTGTGCATGCCTGTCTGTGTGTGTGTGTGTGTGCGTCTGTGTCGTGTGTGTGTGTCGCGTGTGTGTGTGTGTGTGTGTGTGTGTGTGTGTGTGTGTGTGCATGTAGAATAACAGAGACGCAGTCAGACAAAATAACTTTATTAAGTCACATCAAACTGAATAAACCATGTCTAATCTGTGCCCTTCAAAACTGTCAACTGCAGATTTTCCTCCTTGGTTTCCTTGATCAATTGTGGAGGATGCAGGCATCGGATTACCTAGGGGGTAAACAAAGACAAGCTGATAAACTGTCTAACTGCATGTTAATAATAATCTTACCACTTTTAAGTTGGACTTTTGCAGGAATGTCTAATGGGATATTTTTGGAAGTGTTGGGGAACTATAGAGAATTGATCAGTTCTTAAAGTTGAACTACCAGCAGAGGTGAAGCCCTGACCACTGTACGAATTGGGGATTCGCCTCTCTGGTTCCCCTGCAGGCACTATATTAAAAAATAATCTTTGCACCTGAGTGATCACTCAAACTGGTGATTGGGTGCAAAGATCAATTTATTTCTGATGACTGCAGGGGGGATAGGAGAGATGAAGCCAAGAGCTGCACAGTGGTTATGGGTGGCTTTACCTCTGCTGGTAGAACACCTTTCATGAGTTTGTGCTCCGACATGAAAAATAAGAGTCTCCATTTTCATGAGGCCCAAGTTAGAAAGTGCCCAATTTACTGTGGGTGCAATTCCTGTTTGGTTTATTCTTTGGTACAGATTGTTGATCTCTCCATTAGCATCCTTAATCCTCATTAATCAGTTTTGGATTTGTTTTAATTGGATGCACTTTGTTTATATATAAACCAATCCAGGCAGCTAGATGTTAGGGACTGAACCTACGGAGTTCACCTTGGTGTCTCATGGTTCGCTTAATTCACATCTGAGCTCTGTCAAGCTTTGGTACATGGCATTGGGTGAGTACCGTCATTCTGCATCTGCTGACGTCACACCTTAGGGGTGGGGCTGCACTTGCTGCTGTCACACCTGAGGGGTGGGTGCTGCACTTGCTGCTGTCACACCTGAGGGGTGGGTGCTGCACTTGCTGCTGTCACACCTGAGAGTGGGGGCTGCACTTGCTGCCATCATGCCTGAGGGGTGGGTGCTGCACTTGCTGCCATCACACCTGAGGGTGAGGACTGCACTTTCTCCCATCATGTCTGAGGGGTGGTGGCTGCACTTGCTCCCATCATGCCTGAGGGGTGGTGGCTGCACTTGCTGCCATCATGCCTGAGGGGTGGGTGCTGCACTTGCTGCCATCACACCTGAGGGTGGGGGCTGCACTTACTGCTGTCATGCCTGAGGGGTAGGGGCTGCACTTGCTGCCATCATGACTGAGGGGTGGGGGCTGCACTTGCTCCCATTATGCCTGAGAGGTGGGGGCTACACTTGCTGCTGTCACGCCTGAGGGTGTGGGGGTTGCAGTGATGCCATCATGCCTGAGGGGTGGGGGTTGCAGTGCAGCGACCACACCTGGGGGTGGGGGCTGCACTTGCTCCTCTCATGCCTGAGGGGTGGGGGCTGCACTTGCTGCTGTCACGCCTCAGGGGTTGGGGCTGCACTTGCTCCCATCATGCCTGAGGGGTTGGAGCTGTACTTGCTGCTGTCATGCCTGAGGGTGTGGGGGTTGCAGTGATGCCATCACACCTGGGGGTGGGGCTGCACTTGGCTCCCCGCTATGCCAGAGGTGGGGGCTGTACTTTGCCGCCTCACCTGAGGTGAGGGCTGCACTTGCTGCCATCACACCTGAGGGGTGGGGGTTGCAGTGCTGCCATCATACCTGGGAGTGGGGGCTGCAATTGCTTCCGTCATGCCTGAGAGTAGGGGCTGCACTTGTTGCTGTCAGGCATGAGGGTTGGGGCTGCACTTGCTGCCATCATGCCTGATGGGTGGGGGCTGCACTTGCTGCCATCATGCCTGAGGGGTTGGGGTTGCAGTGCTGCACCTGCTGCCATCACACCTGAGGGGTGGGGGCTACAGTGCTGCTGCTGTCTAACCTGAAGAATTGTCGAAAGACTGCTGTTGCCATCTTGCTGGGAGTCTGAAGGTGAAGTCTTCATGATCACCATGCCTGTGCACTGCTGCAAATTCATGCTGATGTTGAACTACCTGCCGACACTGCTACCAACACCTCATGCAGTCATGCTTATTCCTTTGTGCCACTCTTCAAATAAGTAGGTGTGGGTGTTGGTGGCAAGCTGTGATTGGAGAATGCATTGATGAGGATGAGGATGTGGATGATGGTCTTTCTAACAGTTATGCTGTGTGTACATTTTTCTGTGGGTCACATGTAAACATTTCAATTACGATTTCAGGTCTTGAAGTGCTGTTAGACGTGATCTGCTGCAAGTCTATCCAAGACCATTGTAAAAGGTACAGTTTGCTTTCCTTTTGCCCACTAGTGGGTCTTCCATGCTAAAATTGTGAATGCTTTGTTGGTGCTGCAGAATTAGTCCTTAATATGTTGTTTTTTGGTTTTTTTGTAGGTTGTCTGTGAAAGTGGTGTTAGTGATCTGCTGCTTTGTCACTTTTTGTTCTTTGGAAATATCGCATCACTACACCATCAAGGTGGCAACACCACCACCATGAAAGATGACCAAAATCTCCAGCATTACTGTGAAAGACCATGCACTACAGTTCAAGGCAATGGGAATGTATGAAGATGGAGGGAAAATGCTCTGCCGGTTTTGTGCCCATCAAGTGGACCACATCCAGAAGGATACCATTGTAAACCACTGCAACAGCAAGAAGCATTTAAAAAACATGAGCCAGAAAGAGAAAAGTGAGACCAGACAGGTGACATTACATTTGAGTTTCGTCACCACTTCTCCTGCTGCTTCAAGGGAAGAAACAGTTCTCGACATGTTGAGGGCTTGGTGTGGGGCCAATATTCCCATTGAAAAACTTGATCAAACCTGCCTCAGAGACTGGATGGGAAAGTATATTAAGAGCATAGGTGCACTTCCAAAGGCAGACACACTTCGTCAGACCTACCTGCAAAAACTGTAGAACGAGATGGAGGAGACAATTCACCAACAAGTGAAAGGAAAGAGCATCACAGTAATGTGTGATGAATTCACAGATTCAGATGCTCAGTGTGTACTGAACATTGCTTTTGTGATCGATGGTGGTAAATCTTACATTGCAAATACCATGGAGTTGGTCGCAATGAACCATTCAACTGTTGCGTAAGTCGTTTTAAAAACTCTGCAGAAATACGAGGTGGGGACGGAACAAGTTTTGAGTTTTGTCAGTGACAACGCCAGATACATGATTAAATGTTTCAATGATGCATTACAGGGAGTTATTGCGGACCACATCATCCATGTTGGTTGCTGGGCACTTGTTCTGTCACTTGTAGGTGACACATGGATCAACCATTTTGAGTTGGTGAGCAAACTGGTCGCGCAGATTAAATATCTGTTCCAGCAGTCCCCAAAATAAATAATGGAGTACCTGGCATTCCTCACAGAGGTGGGGGTGGAGAACAGCACTTTACCTCCTGTCCCAGTACTGACACACTGGAACACATGGTTTGAGGCTGTGAAATACCATGCCACCCACTTGCAATATTTACAAGATTTCTTGAAGGAAGACCAGAGTGATACAAATTCACCGAAATCGCTACGCAACTTATTTAGAAACATGGAAACATAGAAGTTGATGGCAGATAAGGACCACAAGGCCCATCCAGTCTGCCCATTTCTTTTTCTACCTTATAAATGTGCCATCGACCTTTGCTCTGTCAGTGGCCAATCTATTCATACTCATCTGTATTGCTCCCTTATGCCTATCCCATGCCTGTCTGAAGCCCTGCACTGTATTCATAGCCACCACTTCCTGAGGTAGGCCGTTCCATGCATCCACCACCCTTTCTGTGAAAAAGAATTTGCTTAAATTCCCCCTTAATCGGCCTCTCTCTAGTCTCATGCTGTGTCCTCTTGTCCTGCTATTTTTCTTATATTTAAATGTGTTAGACTCTTTCACCTTGTTAATGCCCTTAAGGTGTTTGAATGTTTGGATCATATCACCTCTCTCCCTCCCTCCTTTGCTCAAGGGTATACATATTGAGCTCTGTTAATCTGTCCTCATATATAGAAACATAGAAACATAGAATTTGATGGCAGATAAGGACCACTTGGCCCACCTAGTCTGCCCATTTTCCTACCTAACAGATAAGCTGCAGATCCTAGTTAACTAGCTTAGCTTACTTCCTCCTACCCCCCACTAGGACTGCCTTATGCCTGTCCCATGCATTTTTGAAGTCCCACACTGTTCTTGACTCCACTACCTCCTCAGGGAGGCTGTTCCATGCATCCACAACCCTCTCAGTGAAAAAATACTTCCTCACATTACCTCTGAGCCGTCCCCCCTCTATCTTCAAATTGTGCCCCCTTGCTCTTGCACATTTCTTTTTCTGGAAGATGCTACCCTCTTGGACTTTGTTAATTCCCTTGAGGTACTTGAAAGTTTCTATCCTGTCCCTCTCTCCCTTCTTTCCTCAAGGGTATACACATTAAGCTCCTTTAGTCTTTCTTCAGTATGTCTTCTGGTGCAGACCCTGCACCATTTGGTGCCCTCCTCTGGACAGCCTCCACTCTATGTCTTTATGGAGATGGGGTCTCCAGAACTCCGCACAGTACTCCAGATGGGGTCTCACCAACTGTTTGTACAGAGGAATAACAACTTCCTGTTTTCTACTATTGATGCCTCTTCTTATGCATCCCAGTATCCCCCAGCCTCTTACTGCCTTCTCACATTGCTTGCCCACCTTTAGGTCATCTGATATAATTACTCCCAGGTCCCTTTCTATTTTTACTGTTGTCAGTATCTCACCCCCCATTGTGTACACTTCCCCTGGATTTCTGTTTCCCATGTGCATTACCTTGCACTTCTTTGCATTGAATCTGAGCTGCAATACATTTGACCATTCCTCCAACCTTGCCAAGTCCCTTCTCATCCTTTCCATTCCATCTTGTGTATCAACCCTGTTGCAGATCTTTGTGTCATCTGCAAAGATACATACTTTTCCTTCCAGTTCCTCTGCAATGTCACTTATAAAGACAGTAAAAAGGACCAGTCCCAGTACTGAACCCTGCGGTACCCTGCTAGTAATCCTCCTTTCTTCACTGTGTACTCCATTTACTACTACCCTTTGCGTCCTGTTGTCTAGCCAATTTTTTATCCAGGCTACCACCAAGGGACACACTCCAAGGCTGGCTATCTTGTGTATTAATCTTTTGTGTGGGACTGTATCAAATGCCTTGCTAAAATCTAGGTAGGCCATGTCCACAGCCCCTCCCTGGTCTACTACTTTGGTCACCCAGTCAAAGAAATCTATTAGATTCGTCTGACATGACCTTCCCATCATGAATCCATGCTGCCTTGGGTCCTCTGCCCCACTGGCCTCTAGTTACTCAACAATTCTCTCCTTCAGAAGTGATTCCATCATTTTCCCTACCACTGAGGTCAAACTAACTGGTCTATAGTTTCCTGCCTCTGTCCTGCTCCCACTTTTGTGAAGAGGAATCACATCTGCCCTCCTCCAGTCCTCGGTACCACCCCATCCTCCCATGATTTGTTAAAGAGAGTAGTCAAGGTGTCACTAGTTCTACCCTTAGTTCTTTTAGAATTCTTGGGTGAATCCCATCAGGCCCCATTGCTTTGTCCACCTTCAATTTTATTAGTTCTTTCAGAACTCTTTTTTTCTGTAAATGGACTGGTATCGACCCCCGTCTTCAGACTGTTGCTCTTGTTTGGTTTAGGTAACTCCCCCTCCTCTTCCTTTGTGAATACTGAGAAGAAATATTCATTCAGTATCCCTGCTTTTTCACTGTCACTCTCTACCCACATTCCCTCCCCTTTATTAAGCTTCAATATCCCTCCTTTGGTCTTTCTTCACTCCCTAATGTACCTATAAAAGGTCTTATCCCCCTTCTTAACAGAATTGGCTATCCTTTCCTCTGCTTGGGCCTTTGCTATTCTGACTGCCTTCCCAGCCTCTTTCTGCTTTAACTGATAAAGTTCTCTGTTGTGCTCCTTCTGTGTTTCCTTATATTTCATGAATGCTGTCCTTTTCTCCTTAACCTTCCCTGCCACCTCTTTTGAGAACCATAGCATTTTTTTCCTTCGTCGTGTTTTATTGATTTGCTTTACACAAAGGCTTGTTGCCTCTGTGATGGCTGTTTTGATCACTCCCCATTGTTCCTCCACCCCTCCTTCTTGCCTGTTTGCTAGTGCTTTTCTGAGGCACTCTCTCATTTTCCCAAAGTCAGCCCTCCTAAAGTCCAGTAATCTTGCTTTTAGCAGCAGATTGTATGGCTGTGTTTATCGTGAACCACACTGTTTGGTGGTCGCTTGTTCCCAGATGGCTACCCACTTCTAAATCTGAGATTCTTTCTCCATCCCCATTTGAGAGTACCAGGTCTAAGATTGCTCCCTCCCAAGTGGGTTCCAATACTAGCTGTCTGAGGCATGCCCCCTGTAGGACATCAAGAATGACCCTGCTCTTGGATGTGCCTGCAGCAAAGGTGCTCCAGTTAACATCTGGCATATTCAGGTCCCCCATCAACAATATCTCCCCTTTTTCTGCCATTCTAAGAAAGCCTTCTATCATTTCCTTGTCCATTCCCTTCCCCTGAGATGGGGGTCTGTAAACAACCCCCATGCGGATTGTGGTGCCATTTCCTGTCTCCAGGGTGACCCAAAGTGCCTCATCTGCTCCCTGTTTACTCTTTAGTTCTGTTGCTTTGATCTCTTCCTTTACATAGAGAGCTACTCCTCCTCCTCTTTTACCCTCCCTGTCCCTCCTGTAGATTGTGTATCCTGGTATGTTGACATCCCAGTCATAGTTCTCTGTGTACCATGTTTCTGTGACTGGTACAATATCCAGGCAACCCTATTCCATCAAGGCCACTAGTTCAGGAGCTTGTTACACAGACTACGGGCATTGGTACTCATCACCCTCCACTTTTGATAGCCTACCCTTTTAGCCCCATTTCTGTCCTTACTGCCTTTGCCTTTTTTTACATTTAAATCTGTTCTGCTCCCTAACTTCTGCACCCTGGTGTTTACCTCACTAATCACCAGGTTTTGTAGGGGGAAGCTTGGATTTCCCTGCTCCTTTTCAGTGCCTCCCCCCTTGGCTAGTTTAAATGCTTGCCAATGAAGCATTTAAACCTTCACCTAGGATCCTGGTTCCCCCCCGGACAGATGCAGACCATCGCACCAGTATAGGTTTGCATCCCTCCAGGTGGCTCCCCAGTCCCCAATGAAGCCAAAACCCTGAGCTCCACACCAGTTTTTCAACCACTCATTGAATTCCCTGGTGAGAAGTGCCCTAGCATCTCCCTTGCCATAGACAGGCAGCACCTCGAGAAGGTTACTGTATGCGCTACTTGTCTAAGGCCCCTTCCCAACTCTACAAACTCCTCTTGCACTGCTCTGATCCCATTCCTAGCCAGGTCATTTGTCCCTAGGTGGACAATGACATCCAGCTCCCTCCCTCCCTCGTGCAGCTCCTCCCGTGATCCTGAGGATTCGCTTCCTGTCCCTCCAAGCTGTGGTGCCAGGAAGGCACCTCACCTCCCTCTCCCCTTCCTCCCCCATTTCTACCCCCTAATGATTGAGTGACCCACCAGGAGTTGTTTCCTTCCCCTGTAGGGTCCTATGCACCCTCCTGTGGGTCTCCATTGTGAAGGTTCCCAGCATCCTCCTTGGTCTCCACTGCAGGTTCCTCCATAGAGGAACCACTATCCACCAGAAGAGTGAATGAATTGTGGAGAGGTACAGCTGGAGGGGTGTAACTCTGTTCCACCACCCTCTCCCTCCTTGAGCCCGCCCTGGTCCAGCCTCTCCTCTTTCTTGGCAACCTCTGAGGTAGTGGCATTGGCCCTGGTGGTCCCTGGGTGGGGGGAGGAGGTTTCACAAATCCTAGCCAGGTCAGCCTGGAGACAGGCAACCTCCTCTCTCAGACCAGACAGGTGCCTGCAAATAGGGCAGCATCGCAGCCTCTAGAATGTCTCCCGGAACACTGCCACCCCATAGCCATTGCACTGCACCACTCCTATCATGTCTTATTTTGTGTCCTCTCTACTGTTTCTCTGGATGCTTATTCTCTCCTCTCCTTGCAACTCTCACCCTTCCTGTTCTGGGACAGCAACTTCCTATCTTCTTCAGTAGCCTCCTTCTTCCTTGCTCAATATCAGACCACCAGCAGCTGGGGGGGAGTGAGCTACTTTTTTCCTTTAGGGTTGACAAAACCAGTGTTTCTCTATGATCCTTTCCTTCCTACTGCCAAACAGGAAGTTCCTGTTGACAGTCAAATCCAGTGGCTATAAAAGTAGAACTGGCTTGGGGTGGGATGGAGGGCAATTAGTAAGAAATTGACACTGACTCCTGCTGAGATATAAGTTTTAAATTAATAAAAAAATGTAGCTTCTTTTAGCTAGCTGCTTTCTGCTCTACAAGCAAGGCTAGCAACAGGAAGTTATAATTTGACTCACCTGCTTTTATAGCGTCTAAACCACACCCCCAGGTAAGTTCTCTTTCCTCCTACTGGTTTAGCAAAGTCAGCTGATACAGTACCCTTCCCTGTACAGAACACACACTGACTTTCTTTCTTTTCTTTCTTTTTTTAACCCTAAATAAGACCCCTTCTACTTCTAATAAAGTTATCTGTCTACTTAATCTTAACAGACACTGACTCCTGCTGAGATATAAGTTTTAAATTAATAAGAAAATGTAGCTTCTTTTAGTTAGCTGCTTTCTGCTCTACAAGCAAGGCTAGATATGTCTTCTGATGCAGTCCCTGCACCATTGTGGTTGCCCTTCTCTGGACTGCCTCAATTTGGTTAATGTCCTTGTGAAGGTGTGGCCTTCAGTACTGCAAACAGTACTCCAGATGGGGCCTAACCAGTGTCTTGTAAAGAGGGATTATTACCTCCCTCTTACGACTTGTGATACCCTACTAATACACCTAACATCCCCTAGCCTACCTACTGCTTTAGAGGTCTGCTTGATGATTTCAGGTCATCAGTGATGATGATGCCCAAGTCTCTTTCTTCCTTTGTGACTGCCAGCAACTCCCTCCCAGCCTATAGGTGGCTTCCAGGGTTTCTCTTTCCTATGTGCATGATCTTGCGCTACTGCATTAAATCCCAGGTGCCACTTTCGTCTGACCATTTTGCTAGTTTATCAGGTCTCTTCTCATTCTGCCCACCCCATCTGGATCATCTACTCTGTTGCAGATCTTGGTATCATCTGCAAACAGGCAAGCTACCCTCTAGTCCATCTGCAATGTCACTAATGAAGATATTGAGGGACTGGCCCAGGACTGATCCCTGAGGTACCCCACTTTTGACTTGCATCTCTTCTGACTGTATACCATTTACCACCACTATCTGTTTTCTTCCCATCAACCAGTTTGCCATCCAGTTGACCAACTTCTGACCCATCCCACGCATACCCAGCTTATTTATCAATCTTCTATGTGGAACAGTGTCGAAAGCTTTGCTGAAGTCAAGGTAGGTGACATCAACTGCTCCCCCTTGGTCCACCACTCTGGTTACTTAGTCAAAGAAATCTATGAGATTAGTTTGACAGGACCTTCCTTTTGTGAACTCATGCTGATTTGGATCCTGTGCCCCTATGGATTCCAGGTGTTGCACTATCTTTTCCTTTAGAGTGCCTCCATAATTTGCCCACTACTGAGGTAAGACTGACTGGTCTGTAGTTCCTGTATCCTCCCTGCTACCACTCTTGTGTAGCGGGATCGCATGAAACCCTTCTCCAGTCTTCTGGGACCTCTCCTGTGCTCAGAGACTCACTAAACAGTTCTGCTAATAGGCTCTGCTAGTTCCACCTTTAGCTCCTTAAGTACCCTGGGATGTATGCCATCAGGTCCCATTGCCTTGTCCACCCTGAGCTTAGTGAGCTCTTGTAGGACCCTTTCTTTTGTGAAGGGAGTAGTGCTCACCTCCCTCCCCCCTGTGTCCATGGTGCTGAGCTGTGGGCCTTGTCCTACCTTCTCTTCAGTAAATACTGAGCAAAATTATCTATTTAGTATAGATGCTTTTACAGGGTCCTCCTCCTCCTCCTCCTCCTCACATGCCCCCTTTTCTCCTTTGAGCTTAGCAATACCCCCTCTTGACTTTCTCCTTTCACTAATGTATCTATAGAAAGTTTTGTCACCTTTTACTGTTTGTGCTAGTGTTTCCTCAGTTTGGGACTTTGCCTGCCTTACTGCCTTCCCTGCTTCCCTTAGGGCAGTTTGGTATGCTCCCCTATCTTCATCCCACTGTGTTCCCTTATATTTCCTGGAGGCCAGCCCTTTGGCTCTGACCTTTTCTGCTACTGTATTTGAGAACCAAAGTGGTTTCCTTCTTCTTTTGCACTTCCTTTTCTGTCTAATACAATGGGATGTTGCTTCAAGTATTGCATTCTTAATGCTTGCCCACTTTGCCTGTACCCCCTCCCCTGTGTTTCTTTTTGCCAGGCCTAGCTTAACTCTGTTGGCCATCTTATCAAAGTCAGCTCCTCTGAAGTCCCATATTTTTGCCTTGGAATGGGATGATTTAGATGTAGTGGGCAAACTGAGCCATACCATGTGATGGTCACTGGCCCCCAGGTGACCTTCTACCTGGAGATCTGTGATCCCTTCCCTGTTAGTCAGTACTATATCTAGGATAGCCCTGTCTCTTGTGGGTAGTTGTACCAGTTGTTTGAGGCCCTCCCCTGCAGGGAATCCACCATGTGTTTAGTTCTGGCAGATGTTCCTGCTGGTATTGACCA
Source organism: Neoceratodus forsteri (assembly GCA_016271365.2). NCBI lineage: Eukaryota > Metazoa > Chordata > Ceratodontiformes > Ceratodontidae > Neoceratodus > Neoceratodus forsteri. The sequence goes on along the minus strand of CM028132.1, from coordinate 1,014,930,031 downwards.
ATCTGTGTCTGGCATGTTGAAGTCTCCCATTATCAGAACCTCCCCTTTAGCTGTCATGTTTTGTATATCTTCTAACAGTAATGTGTCTACGTCCTCCCCCTGGTCTGGGGGCCTGTGTATAACCCCAGTTCTTATGGCTGTCCCATTTCCTGTTTCCAGGGTGACCCACAGTTCTTCTGGCTCCTTATGTCTATTCTGAATTTCTGTAGCTTTGATATTTTCATTGACATACAGTGCCACTCCACCCCTCCTTTTTGCACCTCGGTCTCTTCTGAACAGTACATAGCCAGGTACTGAAGTCTCCCAAGTGTGGTTACTGGTAAACCACATCTCACTAATTGTTACTATGTCCAGTTTAGCCTCTCACATTATTGCCTGCAGGTCTGGGATCTTATTTCCCAGGCTGTGAGCATTTGTGCACATGATTTTCCATTGGTCAGATTTTGGTGTGTTAGTTTATTTTTATTTATTTGTTTTTGTTAACCAGGTAAGCACACTAGACAACATGTGCCTATTTTCAGGTGCAACCTGGGAGATTACAATACAGAAACATAGTACATTGTCAGGATAACACATAAGCCCACATACAAGTGGTACCAGAGTACAATAGAAACATGATACAGAGTCAGAATAGAAACATGATACAGAGTCAGGGTAACCATACTGGTCCACGTATAAGTGGGTGGTACAGCACACAGTACACATTGCATTCTACAGTAAAGAAAGCAGTACATCCACAGGGTATATTAGCAGCATGAGGAGGTAGAAAATCAACAGGTAACAACAAGGCAGAGTGTAGGCAGTACGTCAGCAAGGTACATAACTAGTATTGAGAGGCAGAGAACAGCAGGAGGACAACCATGGTGGAGTCAACATCCATGAAGGAAGAGTACTGACATACAGTTGTATGCCTTGAGGGCAGAGCATGAGAAAGTGGGGTCATCAAAGTGCTTCTAGGGAGGGAGCTAATATGTAAGGGGGCGCCTCTCCAGATGATGGGCGGGAAGTGCTAAAACAGAAGTATCAACAGAGAGTGGCAGAGGCCATTTTCAACATGGAGGAGAGGGGTCGGGGGTGAGGGAGAGACTCCCCTTGATCTATATGGCACAAAGACAAGTGGAAGCCACTTTGAGGAAATTCGATAGGGATGATTTGAAGCAGAGGTGGGAGGGGGTGGCACAAACTGGGGCAGGAAGGGTGTTCCATAGTCTGGGTGCATAGACGGAGAAGGCCTGGTCACCAGTGAGGGAGCAGTTCCTCGGGACCAGGCAGACCTGGGCTGATCTAGACCTTAAGCGGTAGGCAGGGGTTCCATGTTTGAGGGGAAGGGCAAGAGCAGAGGGAGAAGCAGTTTGGACTATATTATCAGTGAAGTTGCTGAGGACAAAGGCTCAGTGTTTTCTGGGGGGAGCCACTCCAGTCGGGAGTAGAGCTCACACCGATGCTTAAGGCAAGGCGCAGAGAGTGCGAAATGACATATGTTTTTGTAGGCTGTATACCATTTTGCTAGACTGGAGTTTGGGACAGGAGCAAAGACTACAAGCCTATAGCAGAATGCGGGAAGGAGAATTCCCCTGGCTATGGAGAGCCGAGCGGCCAGAGTGAGGCAATCCTTGGCTCTGTAGGCAAGACCGAGCTTGCTGTTTGAGGCTTTACAAATGTTCCGGAGATGCTCAGTAAGATCAAGTTGAGGATCAAGGGTCACACCTAGGTACCTGGCGGAGTCAATGACCAGCAGGAAGGAGCCGTTGTCCCCATGTATAGCAAGGGGAGTAGAGCAGGAGGCGGTTTTGGCCACCGACCTGAATAACATGGCATGGGTCTTGCTTAGGTTTATGGTGAGCTTGTGTCCCATGAGCCAGTTTTGGATACAACCGAAGTCTGTGTTGAGTTGGGAGTTTATGGTTGCAATGTCCTGGGAACTAGACAATACTACGAGGTCATCCGCATAAAGTGTAGTGAGCCCGTAGGTTGCAACGGAGGGCAGATTGTTTATGGAAAGGGGGAACAGAATGGGACCAAGGATGGATGCCTGGGGGACCATGCAGCTAACTGGGGAAAGGGCCTAGAGGGCATGGTTGAAACAGGTATATTGCTGTCTTCCCCCAATGTAATTGGAGAACCATGTAAGGGCTCGGGGGGAGAAACCGAGCGAGTGTAGAGTGGAGTGGAGGAGATTGTGGTCAACCCGATTGAAAGTCTTTGAGAGGTCAACGAACATGGCTCCAGTCAGTTTACCTTGGTCCGTCATGGATCTGACCTCAGAGGTGACCATGGCAATTGCAGTCACCGTACTGTGCCCCTTCCTGAAACCATGCAGAGCGGAGGACAGAACTGCGTACTTCTGAAGGTAATGAGAGATTTGTGCAGCCACAGCCTTTTCAAGGAGCTTGCTGGTAACAGAGAGCATGGCAATAGGGTGATAGTTGTTCATCTCCTTTGGGTAGCCATGTTTGTAAACTGGGACAACCTTGGCCACTTTCCAAATGTCAGGTATAATTCCCAAGGTCAGGGAAGAGTTGAATATGTGAGTATTAGGCCAGGCGAGGAGGTGCACCCTCAAACTAAGCAACTTAGGCTCTAGGTTATCATGACCCGCCCCCATACGGTGTGAGAGACTGGTGAGGAGTGCTTGAGTCTCTCTAACTGAGATTAGTTTAAGGTAGAATGGTGGATGGGGGCTCACCCAGTGGTTCTGTGCATCGTATGGGGAGATGAACCTTTTTTCTTAACTGGCGATGCAAATGAACTGCAAACATGCTGAATCCCTGTTTGACCACTAGGTGAGGAGGTAGGGGTGTTCTTCCCATTCGACGTATGGGGTGCTGCACCCCTCTCCCCATTTTCTAGTTTAAATATTCTGCAAAGATGTCAAAATTCTGCCCCAATGCACTGACTCTCTCCTTAGTCAGATGCAGTCTATCAAATTTAAAGAACTTTCGCTCCCAGAACTGTTGCCAGTTCCCTACCAATCTGTGTCCTTTTTTCTGGCACCAGCCCTTGAGCCACATGTTTAGCTCCCCTATCTCCCCTTCTCTGACCTTCTGTCCATCTGCTCCCCTCTCCCAGACTGGCAGGATCTCAGAGAAGGAGATGTCGGATGAAATGGATGATAGGTTTGTCACCCAGTCTGGTCTGGATTTCCTTGGTCTCCACAACTGACCAGCTGGTAGGATCATTAGTCCCTATGTGTACCAGGATGTCAATGTTTTCTCCTGCTTTGTAAACAATTTTACCAATGTGGTCAGTGTCTCTCCACCCTGATGTACCTGGGAGACATCTGACCATTACCCCTGGCTGGAGATGGGTATCAACTCCCCGAATCATGGAGTCTCCTATGATCAGAAGTTTTTTTGATTTCCTTTTTGCTTTTTTTGTTTTGGTTCCTGATTTGGGTGAGTTTTGTTGTGCTAGCTCCTGTGCTGCAGTGTCCTGCTCTGCAGTGTCCTCTGCCCCTTTGTTTGAGTTCAGAGATAGATGCAGATACAGTACCTGTTTGTAGTGTTTATATGGTTTTTGGCAGTAATATGTTGGAGAGCACAGAGTGATGGAGCACCCGATTTGCCCCTTCTAACAACCTGCCAACCTCCTGGACCAACTACCTTCTGCAGTCGAGGTTCTTCTGTTGGACGTTGGGGAAATGGCGGGTGGTTCTTATAATGTATTTCCTCTTGAATATGAAATTTGAGGCATGCAATTTCTGTCCATGGTGCCAGAAGCTGAGCCCTAAGATCTCCAATGGCCCAGCATGTAGGACAGTGTCCTAAATCCTGTAAGACTGTCCTTCTGAAAAGTGTTCCACTGTACCTGCAGTTAATGATATCCATTCCAGATAAGTTACTGGGTTTATAACCTGGTCAGAGTAATTAGAAGGAAAAAATGCAAGTAATGGTTTGATTTTATGTTTTATTTTCGTATAACTTATTATAACAAGTTAAATTACTAGTGCCCCTTTAAATGAGCTCACCTTGTGAATGCCCCACTGATCCACCCCTTCCTGCTTTGCCGCAGGAAATATCACAACTGTGGTACCCTATAAAAGAGTGTAGTGTGGGGTGGTTGGGGATGGGGTGGGTGGCTGGGCCCTTCCCTGCTGAAAAAGAACCACGGATGAAAGAACAAGGAGGTAAGAGCAGAAACAATCAGTCAACAATAAATGCAGTAACCCTGAAAGCTTATCCTAATGTTAGATAAAACTGTAAAACCTGTAAAGCACCACCAGTAATAATTTCAGAGAAGATATACCTTGTAAGAAACACTTTGCTACAGAGAAAAATAAAGCAGTAACAGAAGATATACCTTGCAAAAGACAATTTGAATCAGAAGATTGCAGCAGTAATCTGTTAGCACACACCTGTAGGCACAACTTGTAATAATGCAGAAGAAGGTATACCAGCAACAACAATTTGAATCAGAGAAAAATAAAGCAATGAAATGTTAGCAACAAACAGTAGCAATCCCTGTGAGTACAAAATAAAAATAACAACATACAGTAAATCTGCATAGCCAAAATAAGTCTTAATCCTTTTTCCCTTGCTCTGGTAAGGTTCTCTGCTCTGTCCTTTCAAGCAATCTTAGAAGGAAAGAGCTCAGGTGAAGCTAGGTGCCTTGGACAGCAAACCAAGTCTTCTACCTATTTACAGAATGAATGGGAGAGCTCCAAATTCAGACTACATTTATTGCAGAAAATAGTATGGACATAATAGAGACAATACACATGCTGCAATTGAAAGGTAAACCACTGGCTGTGTCTATCTATGATACACTAATGGCAATCAAGAACAGATTTGAGGCTGGTGTGTTAAAGACCGATGGCTTTGGAGAGAAAACTGATAAGCAGTTTCATCAGCTTGGTGGCCGGGCCAAGCAGGATTAAGTTTCGGTATTTCAAAAAGTTTAAAGTGTAGTGCTAAACAAACTCAGCAAGCATATGGGGGTCAAATCCTTCACTACAGTTTTTCTAGGCATGTCACATACTAGACCCATTCAATCTGCTTAAACTGAACAAGTACTACAACCAATATGCAGAAGACATTCCAATGTTTGGACTACACAACATGGCAGCTTTGAAAAAGAATTGGGATCTCTACATAAGACAAGACCTCAGTGACTTGCCAGAAAAGTTGGACTTTGATCTGGGTCAGTACTGGAAGTCTGTGGAGCCTCAGCTACCAGTGCTGGCTAGAGTTGCCCAGCAGGCAATTTGGGTCCCAGTGTCGAGTGCTGATGTTGAAAGGTCATTTTTTGTATATGGTCAGATCCATACGGATCAAAGGAGAAACCTGCTGGTTGACAATTTGCAATTGTTTTCAATGTTGATGTTCAATAAATAGGGTACTTTATGTATAGGTTGCCACTGCTTAGCTCCCTTTTATTTGAAGTCAGTGCGGAATTGCTGGATTCTGATATTTTGTTTCATATTCTTTAGTGTACTGTACTGTTTCGTTTTTGTTAGTTTACACCTTAATTGAACATTTTGTTAGGTTTTTAGATTAAGTCATTCTTTTGCACAGTTTACTTTATGTTCCACATTTTACACATTTTAATGTACGTGAATTTTAGTCCAAAATGTTAGTTTTCTCCACTGTTTCTACACTCTTTTACTATTTTTATATACATTTTAAATGATGTTTCTTACAGTATTTGGTTTATCCTTATAATATTTTCTTTTTTGCTGATTATAACTTTTGCACATTTTAATGTATATGCTTTTGTACTGTTTCTACTTTTTGCACCACTTTCTGCACATTTATAAATAGTATTTTATTTAATTTAACTTGTCTCTTTTTATTTAAGTACCTGGTTACATGAAAAGGCATACAGAGCCAGCATTGGCAATGCTCCTTTCCATACTGTAGCATTGACACACTGTACAAAATAATGGTACATTCTGCCAGGGTCTATTTAGTTGTGGTGTCATACTGGCAGTGTTTTTTTTTCCAGGGCTGACTGTATTCACTGTGTTGGAGGGAGCTGGATGTATTGGTGGTGCTGCCACCATCAACCCTGAGGGATGGGGGGCCATAGTGCTGATGTACTGCCATCACACCTGAGAGATGGGGAATGTAGTACTGCTGCTGTCACACCTGCGGGATGGGAGACTGCAGTGCTGCTGCTTCTGTCACACTGGAGGGAGGGGGGGCCGTAGTGTTTTTTGCTACTACTGAACCTGAGGGATGGGGGCCATAGTGTTGCAGCTGCCATCACATCTTGTACCTACAATTACTTTAACAGGTTCAAGGATGGATAGATGTATAATAGTAGAGGTAAAAATTGCTAAAATGCACGTTAACACAGTTAAAAATTGTTACATAAAGTGCACAAAACAAAACACCTGTAAAAACAGATTTTGACTTGGCAGACACCGGTGGCAATGCCGGTTTTACTATGTGCAAAACAGAATTTGCCCTTTCACAATCACGGTAAACCAGCATGCCTGTTTATGGATTGTGTAATTTTCTTCATCGTATTGATTTTGTTTGACTGTGGTGTGCCACTCCTGAATGGTCTGCAGTTTATGAGTGAACTTGGCCATTGTAATGATTTTTTTTCACTGCTGTAAGCAGGATACCTAATAATTATCTTGTGTTAGGATTGTGTAATCCCTTGTGGGGTGGTGGTAGTAGGTACAGTTCTGCTGTGCGAGGAATGGGACTACCAAGAAGTTGGTCTACTTTTCTCTCTGCAGCTGCTGGAAAAAAAGGTTGCAGGATAGGAAAGGACCACATAACATGGTAAGGTCTTTCTTTATAGACTCCCACAGGAAGCATCACCCTAATAGGAGTAGTGTGCAGTTATGACTGTGATATGAAAGAATCTAGTGTGATGCTTCCATGTATACTCTCTCCACTGGTGAGACCTTGTGACATGGATGAGGCCTTGCATGCCTTGTGCCAGCCTACCACACTGTTTGGTGTTCCAAGTTCTTCCTGCCATCCTAGCAATATATCCTGAGTGGGGTCCCCAGTTCACTTGGAGACATCTGATAAAGACAGGAAGTCACATGCTTAGTGACATTGGTGCCAATGAAGGAAGTCATGTAGCTAAGAATTGCTGGGTGGGAGTCAGGATTATGTTGATCCAGTGGTAGAGTGTTATGAAAGTGCCTCAGTTGTGGAAATCTATAGAAATCAACCTGTCTGAGTCCATATTCTTTGAACTTCTGTAAATGATTTGAACACAGCTACAGAGAGCAGTGAGGGGGGCTCCAAATTTTGAAAGACCATGTCTATGCATGCTAGATCACAGTACTCCAGCAGTGCAACTGGTCATAGAAGGGGGAGGAAAGGGATAAAAGGTAGTTGCTTTTTAATACTGAACCAGGTTTTAATCTGATATAAGCACCATGGATTCAAGTTGCATGTGCTATCAAGATATGATTCTGTGTGATACATGACCATTACAAAGTCACCGGGTGGGACTAATGTAGTTTCTATCTTCTACCAGAGAGTTCACAGAGTGCCACGATGTTGTAGGACCATGAAGCGCATATGCACTGTCCAGTAAAATAGTTTGAGATTTGGATGGGAGATCTCACCCTTTGTTTTAGGGAGAAAGAGTGTTTTACATTTGATGTGGGGGCATTGCCTGGTCCAAACAAAGTGCAAAACTGCTTTGTTCCATTGTTGGAAAACAACAAGCGGTAGATTTATAGGGATGTTCTGGAACAAATACAACTCCCTGGAGAAGGCTATCATTTATATCAGTTCAAGCATTCTTGAAAGACAGAGAGGTATAGTCCTCCAGTGTGAAAAGTCCTGCATTAATGGATGGTGAAGGAGGGATTAGTTGTTTTGAAAGGCTCAGATGGAAGTTCACAAGAGATAAATGTCAAGGTATTTTAGCTTTTCATTATTCCATCGATATGGGAATCTTTCTGCAATATCCTGAGATAGCTGGTTAAGGAAGGTGAGGGCCTCTGTCATAGTGGAGTTCAGCTTATATCCAGAAACTGCTCCATAGGAGTCCAGTATCTTGAATACTGCTGGAAGGGGCATGTTAAGGTCAATGATAAAGAGTAGGACATCATCGGTATATAAAGCAATTTGATGTTCCTTAGCACCCTCATGTACTCCTGTGATGTCCTTTGCTTCATGAATAGCATGGGCCAAGGGCTCGATTTAGATTGCAAAAAGGCTTGTGGATAGGGGCCACTATTGCCTGGTGCCCCTAAGTAGGGAGAACATTTTTTAAGTTGTGCCCTGAAACTTCAGCACAGGCCTGTGGGGCCTTGTGTATGCTTTACAGGAGCTGAATTAAGGGGACCGGGAATCTTAGCTTTCCCATCACTGCATGTAGGAAAGGCCAGGAGACCCAGTCAAGGGCCTTCTCAGCAGTGAAGCTTAAAAGGACTGATAAGCAAGGGCCACACTGCATCTCATGTATGACATGCAACATTCTCCTGATGTTATCAGTAGTCATTCTGTTGTATACAAAACCAGTGTGATCCCAGGCAATTAGAATCAGAGTACCTTATCTATCCTGTGTGCAGTGATAGCCATGTATAGCTTATAATTGGCATTACGTACCGTTATGGTTAGGTAAGAGCCACATAATGGGGTTCTTACTCACTTTTGGGATCACTGAACTCACAGCATATGCCCAGTTCAGTGGTGGGGAGCCACCAGTCATAGCCTCATTCATTGCCTTTAGTAATGGTGTAGCAGTTTGTTCGGCAGTGACTTTGAAAAACTCAATGTCATACCCATCTAGACCAAGTGCCTTCATATTCTTAGTGCACATGAAGGCAGCCTCCATCTCCATTAGCATGATCATGTCCATGGGGGGTTTGAATGTCATTCAAGGAGTCTGGTAATGGTCAGTGTGTTCAAGAAAGAAGTAATGGCTTCCAGTGGACTTTGGTATTCTGGCGGGTTGTATGGGACTGATAATAGGATTGAAAGTATTGAGGGATGTCATCCATCCTCATGTGTTGCACTTCTGTTGTCGGGTGTTTTATGGCTGTAATAGTTGCTGCTCAGTGCTGTTTATGTATTATATATCTGGTATGCCAATAAGCATGTGGCCCTGGCTCCTACTTCATAATAGCATTGATGAAGACATGTTAGGGCTACCTCTGTCTGCTCCAGACAGTGGGCATCAAGGCCTGCCTTTACATGTTTTAGTTGTCTGCTCATCAAGGTATCACCCTGCTGGTCTTACATTTGTAAAAAGTGCAGTGTATCCTCCAGCTGCTGACAGTCTCATCTCTGCTTTTTCTTTGCTGAGGTGTATTGTACAATATGTACTCACAAGACAGTCTTGACAGTGTCCCAGCATAGTGTCTTCGAGACATCTATGTTGGTATTCTCTTGGAGGATCTCCCTAATTTTATCTTTGAGGAAGTCTTTAGACTTGCCCTTATAAATAAAATAGGGGTAAAGGCACCACCAAGTATATTGCCATTCCAGGCCAAAATATCAGCAACCAATCACTGGGGCATGCTCTGAATAAGTAATATACCCACGCTTGCAGTTGAAGAGATTGGTCAGACTTTTCACTTGGACGTAGCAGTACTCAGTCCTAGAGTGGGTGCCATGCACCGCAGAGTAGTAGGAATAGTTTCAGGTGCATGGGTGTAGTAACCTCCAGACATCCACCCATTGCACTTCTTGAAGGAATCATTTGAAATAGTTATGAATAGCCAGTTGTTGTAGTGGGGATAGTTTAATGAATTCCAGCTAGGGACTGGGGTGATACTGAAGTCTCCTGCTAGCATGAGATGACCCTTAGTCAACTCCATTATTTTGCTTAACAGTTCCTTGACAGTGGGTGTATTGGTGCTTGGGGGCATATACAGAAAATCCATGGTGACCTCCTCAGCATTGAGAAGGCCCTGCAAAACTGTCAGCTTTCCCTCTTGGTCCTCCTATGTATGGGTGACCTAGGACAGGGTATGATGTGGAACCAGGATTGTTGCTCCACACTTCTTCTATGGAAGTGTGAGGCAAACACATAAGAAAACGTCACCAGTTATGCATGTTCTGATGCTGAAAGGTGTGTTTCCTCCATGTACACAAGGCTGGGTTTTGATTTTGTAATGTGAAATAGCACTTCAGACCTTTTAACAGGATTAGAGAGCTCATTCACATTGAGAAATAATAGCTGTCTACTGGTATTAGCCATTTCGTAGCTAAGGAAAAAGGTAAGGTCCCCCAAATCTCAGACCGCTCCAGGCTCCCTCCCCCACACTCTTTTCTGCACTTTTTTAACTTGCAGTCAAGATATTTCACAGTGTTGAAAAAATTCAGCAACAACACTTTCCCTTTAGGAAGTGGGGAAGAGCCAAAACAATTGCTCATTTTTATGTTGCTTGCACGCATGTGCAAGAAACATAGTGCCATCATCCAAGTTTTTGGAGGTGTGTCAGCCCCTCTTCCAATGCAGTCAGTGTGCTTGCAGGCGTGGCCCCAGTTCCCCAATGAGTACTGCAGCTGTCTATGACAGCTCCAAAATGCAGTGGCATACAGTTGAAAGGGAGAGCGCTGCTTCAGTGAGCAGAGCTCTCCCCAGATCACACACTGCAGCGCAAGCACGCTATTGCGTGCTGATGCGCCCCCACGCATACACTGTATGACCGATGGGGTGCCCAATCCCCATCGGCTCCAGTCCCCCAACAGCTGTCCAGGTGCCACGCTGGGGCCTACCCCGCGTGGCAACAACTGTTATAGCCGACAGGGGCCGATCCCCATTGGCTCAAGGTTACACCCCAAAAGCTTTCGGTGCCAGCTGGGAGCCACCCCAGCGTGGCAAATCTTTGTTTTGGCTGATGGGGTGCCCAATCCCCCATTGGCTCCACATCCTCCCAAACAGCTTTTCCTGCTGCCACGCTGGGAGCCCACCCCAGCGTGGCAAGCGTCAACGTCGTCTTCTTAAAACAAACAAACCTGTGAATAAAAAATGGTCCCTTGTAGTCTCCCTGCCCCTCCCACAACCCCGCACCCACCCTGCGCACCGGCCTCCCCACCCCTCACCCCATACTTACCTCTGGAGCTTGGCGCGATGATGATCGGTGGACCGGGAACACGTCTGCACTCTTCAAAGCCGACCGTGAACTGAGGAAATGCCGGTAAGCTGTATAATGGGATAGATAGGGTTTTTTCAACTTTGTTGCATATCTCAGGCATTTTTTTGGAATTTTGGCCCCAAATTTTCAACATGGGGGTTTTGGGACCCCTCCTCGTGAATTCTTGCACTGTCATGGCATTACTCGGGCCCGAAGGGCAATTTCGCAGTCACTGCATGAAATCACCTTTCCACACTGATTAACAAAATGACACTGCCAGTGTTCATAAGGTGGGCTCTCAAAAAGCCTATGTTGAAAATTTGGTAAAAAAATTCCTAAAAATGACTGTTTTACTGACGTCGCGTTGGTTCCTTGCGGCACAAATAGAAGTTCATTAATTTTCAATATTTTTACTCCAGATTTTCAACATTGCTATTTTACCACACCTCCTTATGAGCAGTACAGCTGTCATTTTTCACATCTCGCCCAAAACATGTTTCTGCCCATGTAGCGCGCAATGCCACAGTCGGTGTGCGAAATCACTGTATGGGACACATTAAGAAAATCACAGTGACACTGTTCATTAGCAGAGGTCTTAAAATGGCTATGTTGAAAATTTGGTGAAAAAATTCCTAAAAATGACTGTTTTAGGAGCGTGCGTTGAGCAGTTCCTTCGCACGCTTGTAAGTTTGTTAATTTTCAATATTTTCACTCCAGATTTTCAATATTGCCATTTTACTGCACCTCCTTATGAGCAGTACAGCTGTCATTTTTCACATCCAGCCCAAAACGTGTTTCCGCCCATGTAGCGCAGAATGGCGCAGTCGGTGTGCGATCTCAATGTATGGGATACATTAAGAAAATCACAGTGACACTATTCATGAGCAGAGGTCTTAAAATGGCTATGTTGAAAATTTGGTGAAAAAATTCCTAAAAATGACTGTTTTACGAGCGTGCATTGCGTAGTTCCTATGCACGCTTGTAAGTTCGTGAAATTTCAATATTTGCACTCCAATGACTTCCAAATACCTAAACAGCACATAGAAGCAAGCAACATTCAGTGTTGACAAATGCTTGTTTTTGGTAGGGGGAGTATAATGAATAATAAGTTTGGGTACCATGGCTCCAACCGGGAGTAGGAGTAGGTGCTTCCATTGGACAGGACCAGTTGAGACCTTGGTGGCAAGGTACCGCTCTTGCCAGGAGGTTTGCCTCAAATGAGGGGCCTCCTGCTGTGTTAAGTGTCTAGGGAAAAGGATTCAGGGAAAAGATATCATGTCTCCACTGCTTATCAGGGTGGCTATCATTTTGTGGTATACAGCCTGGAAGGAACAATTAGGGGTATGACTTATGAGGAATTGTCACTTGGTTAACCAGATTCATAACTTGGATCAGTATGAATCAAACTGGTATGTTCAGCTGTACAGGACAGATTAGGGGCAGGAAAGACCAGCAGCCCCTGCCGGATGGGACACTGCTGAAGGGGGCTAAACCTGCACTGATTGTGGAGTAAGAAGCACCAAGGAAATTTCCTGCCTAGAAGACCAATCTCCCTTCCCCTGAGGTTGTGCAAGGGACAAGCAGAGATCCACTTTTCAGGGCACAATAAGGCCCTGGGTGTATCTCCACCATCCTGTTTTAGCTGACTCGTATTCAGAGGCACCATAAGGGGCATGCCATGTTCGCTATGCCCTACCAATATGCTGACTGGCATATGTTTGTGCCTTTTCCCTTACATAGGTGGGGGACCCTTGCAGAGGGCCTTCCAGGTCTGGAGAACTGTGTATGCCATGCTGATTTTATGATGAGCTGGCAGATATGACCATCCCTAAGAACTAATATGTATTGATCTCCTGGATGCCCATCCGGGTCACCAGTGTGCTGTTCACTTGCATCTGATGGCTAGGCTACCAAAATACATAAGTTAAATAAGCTCCCAGTAAATAATAGTCACCAAGAGGGAGGGGGAAAGTCAAAACAGTATTCAAGGTGGTGTGTTTAGACTGCCCTGAAAGACAGAATTACAGTTAGCATATTATTTAGACACAATATTATGCATTCACTGAGATGCAGTTACCTCTCCCAGTGCACTTCAATTAAGTCCTTTCCTGTCAGAGATTCCTCTGGATCTTGGGAGGGGTGATCAATGCAACATATGAAGGGAGTTAGTGGAGTACTTATAAAGAAGTAATGTATCTTGGAGACTAAACAAATTTGGCAGTAAAATTATATATAGTTCTCTGTATTAGTTCCATGCATAAGCGCCCTTGTAAACTTGGGTTGCCCTGCAGCACTCTTGAGTGAGATGAACAATTCTGGACATCTATGCATATCTAGCCACATACAGTACGTTGCCTCTGTTTACATTTTGACAACAGCTCTGCATAATATTTCTTTGTCTATGTGAGCACAGTAGCCAGATCTATGTGAATCAATGGGAGGACTTGGGATCCAGTCCTCTGCAGATACTTACGAACATACGAACATACGAAATTTGCCAGCAGATAAAGGCCTAGAGGTCTATCAAGTCTGCTCGAATGTGCAGCTAGCACCCCTTATTCTGCAGCTGCCCCTCCCTTCCACCCTTCCCCTTCATTAACCCTCCCCCTTGTCCTGTCCCATCCTCATTTGAAGCAGTCCACTGTTCTACTGCATACCACTTCAGGAGGTAACACATTCCACCCAGCCACCACCCTCTCTGTAAAAAAGTGTCTCCTCATCTCCCTCCTGAACCTTCCTCTCTCCAGTCTCATATCATGGCCTCTGGTGTCCCTCCCCTCCCTTACTTTGAACAACCCCTCTGTACTTGTCTTGTTTATTCCTTTCATGTATTTAAAGGTTTCAATCATGTCACCCCTGTCTCTCCTCTCCTCCAGTGAGTACATGCTCAACTCCTTCAACCTCCTCTCATATGATAAGTCCCCCAGCCCCTAGATCATCTTTGTCGCTCTGCATGCACCCCTCCAGTAACTTAATGTCCCTCTTCGAATCACGGACGTCAGTATTGCATGCAGTACTCCAGGTGTGTCTAACTAATGACCTATACAGTGGCAGAATCACCTCCTCCCTCCTCGAGGATATACCCTTAGCAATACAACCCAGCATTTTGTTGGCCTTGCAGCTGCCTTCCTACATTGTGCCGAGTTGTTCATTGACCTGTAATGAGCACACCCAGATCCTTCTCCTCCTCTGTCTGGGCTAGCTGCACTCCCCTAGCTGGTAACTCCTCCTTGGGTTCTTCATCCCAAAATGCAGCACCTTGCACTTTTTGGCATTAAAGCCCAGTTGCCAGGTGTCTGACCAGGTTTCAAGCTTTGCCAGATCATCCTGCAACCCCTGCCATCCCCCTAGGTCATCCACCACCGCACCTACCTTGGTATCATCAGCAAACAGACTGATCTTGCTCTTGATGTCCCATGATATGTCTGCAAGGAGGGGAGGTAGAAGACTTGGTTTGCTGGCCAAGGCACCTAGCTTCACCTGAGCTCTTTCCTTCTAAGACTGCTTGAAAGGCAGAGTAGAGAAACTTACCAGAGCAAGGGAGAAGGATTAAGACTTAGTTTGGCTAAGCAGATTTACTGTGTGGTGGTGTTTTTATTTTTTACTCACAGGGATTGCTACTGTTTGTTGCTAACATTTCATTGCTTTATTTTTTCTCTGATTCAAATTGTTGTTGCTGGTATACCTTCTTCTGCATTATTACAAGGTGTGCCTACAGGTGTGTGCTAACAGATTACTGCTGTAATCTTCTGATTCAAATTGTCTTTTGCAAGGTATATCTTCTGTTACTGCTTTATTTTTCTCTGGAGCAAAGTGTTTCTTACAGGGTATATCTTCTCTGTAATTATTACAGGTGGTGCTTTACAGGTTTTACAGTTTTATCTAACATTAGGATAAGCTTTCAGGGTTACTGCATTTGTTGTTGACTGATTGTTTCTGCTCTTACCTCCTTGTTCTTTCGTCCATTAGTTCTTCTTTTTAGGCAGGGAAGGCCCAGCCACCCACCCCATCCCCAACCACCCACGCTACACTCCTTTTATAGGGTACCACAGTTGTGACATTTCCTGTGGCAGAGCAGGAAGGGGCGGATCAGTGGGGCCTCCACAAGTGATCTCATTTACAGGGCACTAGTAATTTAACTTGTTATAACAAGTTAAACAAAGCACAATTAAACCATTACTTGCATTTTTTCCTTCTAATTACTCTGACTAGGTTACAAACCCAGCAACTTATTTGGAATGGATTTCATTAACTGCAGGTACTGTGGAACAATTTTCAGAAGGACAGTCTTACAGGATTTAGGACACTGTCCTACATGCTGGGCCTTTGGAGATCTTAGGTCTCAGCTCCAGGCAGCATGGGCAGAGATTGCACGCCTCAAATTTCATATTGAAGAGGAAATACATTATAAGAACCACCCGCCATTTCCCCAGCATCCAACAGAAAAACCTCTACAGCAGAGGGTAGTTGGTCCAGGAGGTTGGCAGGTGGTTAGGAGGAGCAAATCAGGTGCCCCATCACTCTCTGCTCTCCAACACATTACCTCCAAAAACCATATAAACACTACAAACAGGTATCTGCCTCTATCTCTGAAATCAAATAAAGAGGCAGAAGACACTGCAAAGCAGGACACTGCAGCACAGGAGCTAGCACAACAAAACTCACCCAAATCAGGAACCAAAACTAAACAAGCACAAAGGAAATCCAAAAAACTTCTGATCATAGGAGACTCCATGATTCGGGTTGATACCCATCTCCAGCCAGGGTGATGGTCAGATGTCTCCAGGTACATCAGCATGGAGAGACACTGACCGCATTGTAAATTGTTCACAAAGCAGGAGAAAACATTGATGTCCTAGTACACATAGGGACTAATGATCTAGCCAGCCGGTCAGTTGTGGAGACCAAGGAACACCTGACTAGGCTGGGTGACAAACTATCATCTATTTCGTCCAGCATCTCCTTCTCTGAGATCCTGCCAGTCTGGGAGAAGGGAGCAGATGGACGGAAGGTCAGAGAAGGGGAGATAGGGGAGCTAAACATGTGGCTCAAGGACTGGTGCCAGGAAAAAGGACACAGATTTGTAGGGAACTGGCAACAGTTCTGGGAGCGAAAGTTCTTTAAATTTGATGGACTGCATCTGACTAAAGAGGGAGTCAGTGCATTGGGGCAGAAGTTTGACGTCTTTGCAGAATATTTAAACTAGCAAATGGGAGAGAGGTGCAGCACCCCATCGTCGAATGGGAAGAACACCCCTCCCCTCAGCTAGTGGTCAAACAGAATTCAGTGTGTTTACCGTTCATTTTGCATCACCAGGTAAGAAAAAAGGTTTGTCTCCCATACAATGCACAGGGTAATGCAAACTTCACCCAACAACTAACACACCAAAATCTGGCCAATGGAAAATCATGTACACAAATGCTCACAGCCTGGAAATAAGATCCCAGACCTGCAGGCAATAATGTCAGAGGCTAAACTGGACATAGTAGCAATTAGTGAGATGTGGTTTACCAGTAACCACACTTGGGAGACTTCAGTACCTGGCTATGTATTGTTCAGAAGAGACCGAGGTGCAAAAGGGGGGGGAGTGGCCCTGTATGTTAATGAAAATATCAAAGCTACAGAAATTCAGAATACACATAGGAGCCAGAAGAACTGTGGGTCACCCTGAAACAGAAAATGGGACAGCCATAAGAACTGGGGTTGTCTACAGGCCCCCAGACCAGAGGAGGACATAGACACATTACTGTTAGAAGATATACAAAACATGACAGCTAAAGGGAGGTTCTGATAATGGGAGACTTCAACATGCCAGATACAGATTGGTCAATACCAGCAGGAACATCTGCCAGAACTAGACTCATAGTGGATTCCCTGCAGGGAGGCCTCAAACAACTGGTACAGCAACCCACAATAGACAGGGCTATCCTAGATCTAGTACTGACTAACAAAGAAGGGATCACAGATCTCCAGGTAGAAGGTCACCTGGGGCCAGTGACCATCACATGGTATGGTTCAATTTGGCTACTACATCTAAATCATCCCATTCAAAGCAAAAATATGGGACTTCAGAGGAGCTGACTTTGATAAGATGGCCAACAGAGTTAAGCTAGCCTGGCAAAAGAAACACAGGTGAGGAGTGTACAGGCAAAGTGGGCAAGCATTAAGGATACAATACTTGAAGCAACATCCCATTGTGTTAGACAGAAAAGGAAGTGCAAAGAAGAAGGAAACCACTTTGGTTCTCAAATACAGTAGCAGAAAGGTCAGAGCCAAAAGGCTGGCCTTCAGAAAATATAAGGGAACACAGCGGGATGAAGATAGGGAGGCATACCAAACTGCCCTAAGGGAAGCAGGTAAGGCAGTAAGGTAGGCAAAGTCCCAAACTGAGGAAACACTAGCACGAACAGTAAAGAAGGTGACAAGACTTTCTATAGATACATTAGTGAAAGGAGAAAGTCCAGAGGGGTATTGCTAAGCTTAATGGAGAAAGGAGCATGTGAGGAGGAGGACCCTGTAAAGGCATCTATCCTAAATAGATACTTTTGCTCAGTATTTACTGAGAGAAGGTAGGGCAGGGCCCACAGCTCAACATCATGGCCACAGGGGAGGGAGGTGAGCACTACTCCCTTCACAAAGAAAGGGTCCTACAAGAGCTATAAGCTCAGGGTGGATAAGGCAATGGGACCTGATGGCATACATCCCAGGGTGCCAAGGAGCTAAAGGAGGAACTAGCAGAGCCGTTAGCAGGGTGTTTAGTGAGTCTCTGAGCACAGGAGAGGTCCCAGAAGACTGGAGAAGGGCTCATGTGATCCCCTCCACAAGAGTGGTAGCAGGGAGGAGGGGAACTACAGACCGGTCAGTCTTACCTCAGTAGTGGGCAAGATTATGGAGGCACTCCTTGAGGAAAGGATAGTGCAACACCTGGAATCCATAGGGGCACAGGATCCAAGACAGCATGGGTTTACAAAAGGAAGGTCCTGTCAAACTAATCTCATAGATTTCTTTGACTGGGTAACCAGAGTGGTGGACCAAGGGGAGGCAGTTGATGTCGCCTACCTGACTTCAGCAAAGATTTTGACACTGTTCCACATAGAAGATTGATAAATAAGCTAGGTAGGCTCGGGGTGGGTCAGAAGTTGGTCAACTGGGTGGCAAACTGGTTGACTGGCAGAAAACAGAGAGTGGTGGTAAATGGTATACAGTCAGAAGAGATGCAAGTCACAAGTGGGTACCTCAGGGATCAGTCCTGGGGCCAGTCCTATTCAACATCTTCATTAGTGACCTCGTAGATGGACTAGAGGTAAAGGCTTCTGTTTGCAGATGACACCAAGATCTGCAACAGAGTAGATGATCCAGATGGGGTGGGCAGAATGAGAAGAGATCTGGATAAACTAGCAGAATGGTCAGAAGAGTGGCAACTGGGATTTAATGCAAGAAGTGCAAAATCATGCACATAGGAGAAAACCTGAAGCCACTTATAGGCTGGGAGGAGTTGCTAGCAGTCACAAAGGAAGAAAGAGACTTGGGCATCATCATCACTGATGACCGAAAATCATCAAGCAGACCTCTAAAGCAGTAGGTAAGGCTAGGGGTGTTAGGGTGTATTAGTAGGGGTATCACAAGTCGTAAGAGGGAGGTAATAATCCCTCTGTACAAGACATTAGTTAGGCCCATCTGGAGTACTGCTTGCAGTATTGGAGGCCACACCTTCACAAGGACATTAACCAAATTGAGGCAGTCCAGAGAAGGGCAACAAAATGGTGCAGGGACTGCATCAGAAGACATATGAGGACAGATTAACGGAGCTCAATATGTATACCCTTGAGCAAAGGAGGGAGAGAGGATGATATGATCGAGACATTTAAACACCTTAAGGGCATAAACAAGGTGAAAGAGTCTAACATGTTTAAATATAAGAAAAATAGCAGGACAAGAGGACACAGCATGAGATTAGAGGAGGCCGATTAAGGGGAATGTGAGGAAATTCTTTTTCACAGAAAGGTGGTAGATGCATGGAATGGCTTACCACAAAGTGGTGGCTATGAATACAGTGCAGGGCTTCAAACAGGCATGGGATAGGCATAAGGGAGCAATACAAATGACTATGAATAGATAGGTCACTGACAGAGCAAAGGCCGATGGCACATTTATAAGGTAGAAAAAGAAATGGGCAGACTGGATGGGCCTTGCGGTCCTTATCTGCCGTCAACTTCTATGTTTCTACGTTTCAATGAATATCCCAAACAACACTGGTCCCAACACCGAGCCCTGTGGAACACCACTCATCACTGCCTTTGGGTGTGAGAGCTCCCCACCCACCACCATCCTCTGTTTCCTTCCCTGCAGCCAGTTTCCTACCCATCTTACCAGCTTTGCACCCGCCCCTGTGCCTACTAACTTCCTTCCCAGCCTTCCATGTGGCACTGAGTCGAATACCTTACTGAAGTCCAGATACAGGACATCCACTGCATGGCCCCTGTCCAGTTGCCTAGTTACCCAGTCATAGAACTCGATCAGGTTGGTTTGGCAGGATCTGCCACGTATGAAGCCATGCTGTCTGCTGCCCTGAAGTCCTTTGGCCTCTAGGAAGGCCACCAGCCTCTCCTTCAGGATGGTCTCCATTAGCTTACCCACGATTGATGTGAGGCTCACTGGTCTGTAGTTTCCCGGTTCATCCTTAGGGCCACTCTTGTGGAGGGACACCACATGAGCCATCCTCCAGTCCTGAGGTACACACCCCAAATGCAATGAGGCATTAAATAGGTCTGTCAAAGGTCCTGCAAGGACCTCTGCCAGCTCCTTCAGTACCCTGGGGTGGATGCCATCTGGGTCTGGCGCCTTGTCCACCCTCACTGCCTTCAAACCTCCTCGAACTCTGCTCTCCATGATTTCCCTATCTGTCACCACTTCCCACCTTGCTTCTGCCATTTCTCCCACCTTGGGTGTCACCCCCCTCTTCTCTTTAGTAAATACTGAGCAGAAGTACTCATTTAGTGCTTCCGCCTTATCGCACCCTGCTTCTCCACCCCCCCTCCTTCCTAATCCTTACTATGTGGTCCTTACAGCTCCTTTTCTCCCTGATGTACTTAAAGAAGTCCTTCTCCCCCTTCTTAATGCCTTGTGCCAGCCTGAGTTCCATAGATGCTTTGGCTCCCCTTACTGCCCTTGTCACCTCCTTCGATTCTGTCAAGTACTCCTCCCTGTCCTCCCCCTCCCTGTTTTCTTGTACTTCCTAAAGGCAGCTCTTTTCCTCCTTACCTTTTCCATGACCTCCTTGCTCAACCAGATCGGTTTCTTAGCCCTAGCCTTCTTGCTCTGGGCTTTGCAGCAGGTTTTAGTTGCCTCCACTATCCCCAACTTTATGAGCTCCCACCTCTGGTTAGTGTCCATACTAGATTGAATTCTGGCCAGGTACCCTTTTACCACTTCCCCATGCTCCCAAAGTCGGCCCTCCTGAAGTCCAGCACTATTGTGCCAGATTCCCTCCTTCCTTGCCCATATCCAATGTAGGCCATACTGAGTGGTGGTCACTACCTGACAGCGGTTCCTCCACTATAAGTTCTCTTACAAAGTCCCCATTTGCCAGCACAAGGTCAAGGGTATTCCCTAACCTGGTTGGTTCACTGACCATTTGCAGCAGGAAGCTGTCCTGAAAGGCATCCAGCAGTACCTGCTCCATTCTGTTCCTGGTTGTTGGGGTGCTCCAGTCCACTCCAGGCATGTTGAAGTCCCCCACAATCACCACACTACCCTTTTCGCAGGTCCTCCTGATCTGTCCCGCTAGTTCCCTGTCTAACTCCTCTGTCTGAGATTGTGGCCTGTACACCACTCCCATTCTAAGAATCCTATTCTTGGAATCCTGGATTTGCATCCAAAGTGACTCCGTACTACCGTCCTCCCCTTCCTCCCTTACACACTTCAGTCCTTCCTTCACATATAGTGCCACCCCCCTCCTTTCCCAATCACCCTGTCCCTACGAAATAACCTGTACCCTGGTACAGACAGGTCCAAGTCATTGTATTGGGTAGCCCATGTTTCTGTGATGGCTGCAATGTCCACCTCTCCCTCTGCCATGAGAACCTGTAACTCTGCAGTTTTCCTCCCAAGGCTCCTAGCATTAAGGGTAACCACCTTCCACCCTTTCCCCCCTCCCATCCTGCCTTCCTTTCCTAGCATCAGCAACAGTACTTGCCATTGGTCCTTTGTCACTGTTATGGGGGGTAAGCTCATATGATTTCCCAACCTGTGGTCTCTGCATATCTCTTCCCCAACTGCCACCCCCCACTTCTAGTTTAAATTCCCAACTTCCTCTATGTACTCCTCCATCCTCTGTTTCAACACTTTCTTTCCATCCTCACTCAAGTGTAATCTCTCCTTGGCATAGAGACTACTGTCTTCCCAGGTCCCTCCCCAACCCCCAACAGCCCATACCCTTTAGCACAACACCAGGTTCTTAGCCATCCGTTAAATTCCTCTATTCTCAGTTTCCTTGTTGTGCTTGCCTTTGGCACCGGAAGTATCTCTGAAAAAGTTACTGATCTTCCTGCTTCCTCACATAATTGTGCTAGTTCCTCAAACCTCTTCTGGACTGTATCTACTGTCTTGTCAGCCTGGTCGTTGTCCCAAGATGTATAATTAAATGAGGCTTGTCCCACCCTTCTAGCATATTTCAGAACAGACTGTCCCACCCTTTCCGCTGTCATTCCTGGCATGGCCTCCACCCAAATGCGACTATGCCTCTCCCCCTTGCTACCCCACCTAACTCCTCTTAGTATTGAGTCCCCCAGCACTAAGATTCCACCCCTCTTACTCCCTACTTGCTTCCATTAATCTCCCTCTCTCATTTCCAGCTCCTCTTCTTCCTCCTGCACATTATTTCCCCCTTTTGCCCCTGTTGCAATTCTCCCAGCAGAACTTCCCCCTGCTCCAGTTTGGTCCAGGCATTTATCAATTACTCCTCTTACTTGAAAGACTCCCTTGTTGATCCAGCCACACCCTGCCCAGAATCACATAGCACCCCCACATCAGTGATTGCCTCATCTGTTCCTGTCACAGACACCCTGACACAACCCTCCCAGACCCCCCAATCTGAAAATTCAACATCAAGGTCTTCAGTGGTACCTGTACTAGTACTGCTCCAGATATTCCCTGTGTCCACATGTAGTATTGTGGTCTCTAGTGCTGCTGTTCAGTGCTGGGTGTGCGATTCATTATTGATCCATGGGTCCTGGGTCCTCCAATACCTGCTCCAACTTCATGCTGACACCCATCAATTACATGCTTTTGTTGGTGCCCCCGCACCAGTGACCACACAACTGCAGTGCACAAAGACACTGCATGTGGTGGCCATGTGATATAGGCCCCAGTTTCCTCATACTGCATTAATAGGAACTGAAATGTTTAAAAGTGGTTGGAGTACTGGGCATTGTGGCATGGAGCAGCATGTCAGGCACAGAATGCAGTGTTACAGCCAGGAACAGGAATCACCCAAGGATCATTGGAATGTATCAGTGGTTGAAGATGCAGAGATCTGCAGTGGATAACCAGAAATATATAAATAAAATAGGTGCCCACCAGCAAAATATTAATTTGTCCAGGCAGAAGGGAGAGAGATGAAAAGGGGGACAAGGTAAGGTGGGATGGGGAGAATGGCAACAGTCACAACCCACAGGGACCAGTGTGGCTTCTAAGCCACCAAAAGGCTTCATTGTTACAAAATATTAGAGGAGTGCAGGGCTAGCAGGGCAGCAGTACATACCTGACATCCACTGTTGTCCACAGATGTTCTGGGAATCAGATCACTGCACATACAGCTCATTATTAGCATTGTTCCTTAAGTGTTCCACAATCTTTTGTAGCACAGCTGCTCCCTCTTGCCTGAAGCACTCTTTCTGCATGGATTGGGACCACAGTCTTTGTGACAGCTTACAGGCCAGAGTGGGTGCTGAGTCTGTGCATTATGATAGTGGGACCCCAATTTTCCAATGACACAACTCCTAGGCAACGGCTTCCATGGAGTTAAAAGTCTGGGGCTAAACCTCAGAGAAGACAGTCATTCTCGCTTGGTAAAATGTGCAAAACCTCATCTGTTGAGCTCTTAAGATTTTCATTATCACCACATATGCTCTTCTTTGTGCTGTCGGGGGGCGTAATTACTATCAAAGAAAAACTTGAGTTGCAGTATTTAATCATTTTCTTCTGCCACTCAAGATGTAAAAAAATTTATTTTTAAAATTTATTTTTCTTGGTATTGGTGAAACTTCATGACCACCAATCTTGATTTGAGATGCAACAAAATTAAATTCCACTGCCAAAGTGAAAGCGAAGTGGCCAATAGGAAAGGCTCACTTCACCTTGTAATTATTACTTCGCATTGTCATTCCACCTTAACGCGAAGTAAGGCAGAGTGGCAACAATATTGGCAGCCCACCAGAGCCCCACACACACACACACACACATAGTCACCAGAATTAATGTGCATTCCCAAAATGCTACTGTCTTGTGTCCAGAAAACTCCCCAGTGCTGACGAAGTGAAATGACAGCACAACAAGAAATACAAAGTCTCCCAGAATTAATGGCACACTCAGTCATGTGCACAGTGAACATCGTCACATCACACACAGACACCAGAATTAATGCGCATACTCAAAATGCTACTGTCTTTTGTCCACAAAATTCCCCAGTACTGACGAAGTGAAATGTGTGTGTAACAAGAAATGCAAAGTCTCCCAGAATTAATGGCACACTCAGTCATGTGCACAGCGGTCACACACAGTCACTAGAATTAATTTGCATCCCCAAAGTGCTTCTGTCTTGTGTCCAGAAAATTCCCCACTGCTGGCAAAGTGAAATGAGAGGGTAACAAAAAATACAAAGTCTCCCAGAATTAAGGGGTGCACTCTGCCATGCGAGCAGTGGCCACACACAGTCACCAGAATTAAGGTGAATCCCCAAAATGCTACTGTCTTGTGTCCAGAAAATTCCCCAGTGCTGATGAAGTGAAACAAGAGCGTAACAAGAAATTCAAAGTCTCCCAGAATTAATGGTGCACAGCAAATGCACAGACAGATTAAGATTGTGCTGCGCACTCAAGAGATGCAGAGTCAGATGCAAAGGCACAACACCACCTAACCAGTACTCATAAGTCACAAATCCAAAACTGGAAAAGAATATATTTTGCCTGTTGGGAGGGTAGTGCATGGCAGTAACAGTCTACTACCAGTTAGAGATGCAGCGAATTATTAATCTGCCTGTGAAGTGGACGCAAAGTGGGCACTTCACGTCTGCGGAGCACGTGGACTCCATAAAGTGCTCACTTCACATTACTATTATTACCACTTCATGTTGCCATTATGCCTTAACATGAGATAAGGTGAAGTGAGAAGAAAATAGGCACATCACATGGCTTGCAGTACTGTAAGTTGCATGCTTTAGCCAGGCAGGAAGGAAGTGCATCACAGAAGCAGTTTCACTTTCTCCTTTGCATTTGTAGAGGGAGAAAGCATTTGTGAGAGGAGAGGAGTTACTGCTTGCCTTTCATTGCTTTTCAGTGCCAGAACAAAACAACCAGCTTTTTTAAAAGCTATTTTATTTAGTTTTTGTATTGTATTAGTGTTTTTTTGTTAGTGAATTTTTTTGTATACTTTTTGTTTTGTTTTGTGTGTGTGACTGACTGTGCTTGTGTGTCCACTGTCTGTGTGTGTGTGTTGGCCCATGGACTTCAGGAGGATGGACAGGCACATAGGAAAAGGTGAGTCGCTGGCCCGTGGGTGCAGTAGGAGGGGACAAGTGCGGACCAATGGGGGTGTGGTGGTCGTGTGATGTTGGACCGCTCCCAACTCCTGACCGGTGTTGTTTCCCCTGTTGAAGCAACAGGAGCAGTAGCAGCAGCACCAGTGCCACTGATGGCTGCTGCATGTGCACTTTCTCTGCCACTACCACCACCACCACTAGCAGCAGCTATTGGGGCTCCAGCAGCACCCCCTCCACCACCTTCACAACCACAGAAGGTGGCCCTGGAAATTGTAGGTGGTGGTGGGACTCATGCATGATGTGCAAAGACTGTGTCTGGTCCCCCCACAGCTCCCCAGTGTGGGAGTTTTTTAATTGTGTGGGGCGAGACAGCACAGTGGTGAAGTGCCATGTGTGTGGTGTGCTGATGTGCCGTGGCCCCCCTGGGACACATTTGCGGACCAGTGGCCACCCACATGCTGAATCACCACAGAGCAGAGTGGCAGGCTGCCATGGAATGGGCCAGGTGTCCACCTGTTGGCCCTTCCATGGCAGTGGCCGAGGGTGCTGCTGGGGTGGGAGATGTGCCTCGCAGTCACTGCTGCAGCAGGAGGAGGAAGGCTACTTCAGCAGCTGCTTCACCACCACCACTGCCATCACAGCCACCAGCACCACCCTGTCCACCACCAGCCCCACTACCTGGATTCCTCGCTGCAGTGGACTCCACCACAGTCCCTGCAACCCAGTCAGACATCAGCCCGGTGTGGGCAGCACTCGAGGAAAATAATGAGAAGTTCAGTGCTTTGGAGCAGCAGGTGAACAGAGCGAAAACACAGCAGCAACAATTTCAATGCTGCACCTGTTGCTTAACCACCATGGCATCCCATGGCCATAGTAAGATAGGGGATTGTTTTCTGTCCACCCACACCTGACCCTACCCCACTACTGTGTTGTACTTTTTTTGTGTGATTTTTGTTTGTTATTGTTTAATCATACACATTTTCCCTTCCAAGGAAATCTTTCTTGCACCACATAGAGTAATACATTTTTGTGAAAACCACCCATAATTTCATTACAGTGTGTCACATGATGGAGGAATTCCCATTCTGAAAATCTGCCCACATTCTGCCTCCCTTCTCAACAACGTTAGGACGTGTTGGCAGTGAGAGCGCATGTGCGTGCTCCTTACAGTGAATATCCGATTGTCCGGCAGGTTTCTGAATGTTTCTTTATGTTATAATAGTCAGTTTGTGGTGAAATGAGTGACCATGTTTCCAGTAAGAAGAGCTTTGTTAGTGGAAACATCCCACATTTCACCACAAAGTGAACCTTATAACATAAGGAAACATAGAGATAACTGCGGACATTCCTATAGTGGAGCATGCACCTGCAGCTTCCCATCACATCCTAACGTTGCTGAAAAAGGTGACAGAGAATGTGGGTAACTTCTGATTGGTGGCTCACTGTAATGAAATTATGGGTGGTTTTCACAGAAATATATTGCACTCTGTGGAGCAAGAAATATTCCAGTGGTAGTAATGCCCCCATATTAGTTTAAGTGCATCACCATAACTATGTAATGTGGTGAATGTCTGAAAAGCAGCAGCACAACAATCTGTTGATAACTCTGACCTATATTTTTTAATGCTATGTTACAACTTCCTTTACTTACATCCTGACTGACTGGAATGATACGAGAATTTACAGTAATTGAGTCTGCTCTACTACCTTTTTTCATGTGTGAAATAATGAAAGGAACATTCCTTTTAAATTGGTGCTGACCAGGTCTTTGGCATTGTTTTCCTCTGCTTTTCTCCATCAGATCAAGTAGTTGTTATATATCACTTCTGTTGTAATTAACAGTTATCCATCATGGAGTGTTTTATGACACCACGGAACAATAGTTATTGAAAAGCAGCTGCAAATAAATACAAACCTGGTCCGAACAATATTGGAAAACATGCTCATTTTTTTTTCATACATGAAAAAAAGTAGTCAAATAAGTAAAGCAGACATAAATTGTGAAAAGAATCGTATCATTCAAGTCATGACTCGGAGGTAAGTAGTGGTGGTTGTGGCAGTGTAAAGTAGTATAAAAAAGTACAGTTCAGAACTGTCAGGACATTCTTGCAATGCTGCTTTAATTGTAAAAATGTCAGTATGACATCATGAGCTCAGAGCAACAATCACAGAACACACAAAAGTGGCACAGAGTCCCCAGAGTTTTTCTGCAGGCCCAAAATGCATCCTGCTTATGTGCAGAAAATTGGTAAGTGGTTACGCAGTGAAATGAGACTGTTTCAGCACATACAAAGTTCCCCAGAATTAATGGCACACTCAGTCATGCGCACAGTGGTAGCACAGAGTCCCCAGATTTTTTCTGCAGGTCCAAAATGCATCCTCCTTGTGTGCAGAAAATTGACAAGTGGTAACAAAGTGAAATGGGATTGTTTTGGCACATACAAAGTCCCCCAGAATTAATGGTGCACTCAGTCATGCACACAAAAGGGGCACAGAGTCACCAGTTTTTTTCTGCATGCCCAAAATGCATCCTCCTTGTGTGCAGAAAATTTACAAGTGGTAACAAAGTGAAATGGGATTGTTTTGGCACATACAAAGTCCCCCAGAATTAATGGAGGAATCAGTCATGCGCGTAGTGCCCCAGAATAAAATGATGACCGTGAGCGAACTGTTGCTGGTCCAATGTGTGCTGTGATTCGAGCAAATGCAATGTGGTCATCTCAACTGGATGAAAGGGGGCCTTTTGTCTGTACAATAACAGTAGACTTGGTGAGTTGATTTAGATAGAGATCCATTTCTGTATTTTGTAGGTGAGGGGGGGTTGACATGGACATGTACTCATGGTACTGTTCTGTATCATTCATAGGTCACAGAGACTGTTGGTGTGCACATTCCCGTACTCGACTAGAACTTTTTTGCCTAGAAATTTGCAATGGATAACAGTCAAGCACATGAAGGTAAGTATTTTTTTTTTTGGGTGGGGGGGAAGCATATTTGTAGGTTTGTCTGCAATGGTTTCTTATTTTCTTACTTCTTCACAGATTTCATCTGCATCCTTCTTGAATCTGGTTGTTAATGATAGTCATGGTCCTCTAATGAAATGACTTCTGTGTGTGTTGCATGTGCAATCCAGCCCGGGGGGGGGGCGGTGCCTGATGTTGAAGAACTTGTTTGGATAAGGCCACTTTGTCAGAACAACAAAGCATCTGCAAGTTTCCTAAAAGAAAAAATGAATGACTTCTTACAACTTAATTGTTATACGTCCCTCCCTGCTTCTCAAATCTCAGTCCCTAAAGTCAAGTTACATTTCAAAGCCACATCTTGCCAATTAACACAACCTGTGTGCAATGTTTGCTGCAGTCTTTACAAAACAATGAAATGGATGAAATAAAATCTTCATACTTACCAGAATGGATTTCACATGGATATTACATCACTTCCTCTCTGTACGGTACAGCTACAGTACCATTCCCAACGAGTATTAGCAATGGAGTCTTTTTTTTGTTACCCTGTAAAAGAAACAAAAGAAGTGTACAGTATGTGTTTTACCATTGCAGCTCTGAAAAGCTACAGAAAACAAAACATACAACTAAAGGAAGTGAAGCAGCATAACAAACATGAGTACACATACTCACTTTATGGTTTAAATATTAAGAAGATTTCTTTCTCTGG
The DNA here is from genome assembly GCA_016271365.2 of Neoceratodus forsteri. Taxonomy (NCBI): domain Eukaryota; kingdom Metazoa; phylum Chordata; order Ceratodontiformes; family Ceratodontidae; genus Neoceratodus; species Neoceratodus forsteri. Next base: position 1,014,901,598 of record CM028132.1, on the reverse strand, counting down.
CTGATGGATGTGGTGGTCCGGACAGACTCATGGTGGCAGTAGTGGCAGTGGATAACATCAGTCCTGGTGGTGGTGGTCCGGGGGGGCAGACAGACTCATGGTGGCAGTGGATGACATCAGTTCCGGTGGTGGTGGTCCAGGGGGCAGACAGACTCATGGTGGTAGTGGATAACATCAGTTCTGGTGGTGGTGGTCTGGGGCAGACAGACTCATGGTGGCAGACTTAGATAACATCAGTCTCGGTGGTGGTGGTTCAGGAGGCAGACCGACTCATGGTGGAAGTGGATAACATCAGTCCCGGTAGTGGTGATTCAGGGGCAGGCAGACTCATGGTGGCAGACCTGGATAATATCAGTCCCGATGGTGGTGGTTTGGGTGGCAGACAGACTCATGGTGGCAGTGAATAACATCAGTCCCAGTGGTGGTGGTCCGGGGGCAGGCAGATTCATGGAGGCAGACTTGGATAACATCAGTCCTGGTGGTGGTGGTGGTCTGGGGGAGCAGGCAGACTCATGGTGGCAGACTTGGATAACATCAGTCCTGGTGGTGGTGGTTCGGGGGTGCAGACAGACTCATGGTGGCAGTGGATAACATCAGTCCCTGTGGTGGTGGTCCAGGGGCAGATAGACTCATGATGGCAGACTTGGATAATAGCAGTCCCGGTGGTGGTGGTTCAGGGGGTAGACAGACTCATGGTGGCAGTTGAAAACATCAGTCCCGGTGGTGCTAGTCTGGGGGCAGACAGACTCATGGTGGCAGACTTGGATAACATCAGTTTCAGTGGTGGTGGTCCCGGGGGGGCAGACAGACTCATGGTGGAAGACTTGGATAACATCAGTCCTGGTGGTGGTGGTTTGGGGGTGCAGACAGACTCATGGTGGCAGTGGATAACATCAGTCCCTGTGGTGGTCCAGGGGCAGATAGACTCATAGTGGCAGACTTGGATAATAGCAGTCCCAGTGGTGGTGGTTCAGGGGGTAGACAGACTCATGATGGCAGTGGATAACATCAGTCCCAGTGGTGGTGGTCTGGGGCAGACAGACTCATGGTGGCAGAGTTGGTCCAGTGGAGGGGCAGACAGACTCATTGGTGGTAGTGGATAACATCAGTCCCAGTAGTGGTGGTCCGAGAGGGCACACCGCCTTTTAAAAACTTCATTTAAAACCTGCCAACATTAGCCACATCATCATCCTCATAAAGATAACTGCCCTCACAGTCATCGATGTCTGAAGTCTGACCACTGAGAAATTCTTTCTCCATTGTGTCATCATCTACGTCAATGGACCTCCATGACTAGGCCGGGGTACGAATACCAAGGTTGCAGTCTGTGCTGGTATGTGCCTCTCATTCATTTTAACGAATGTTAGCAAACTAACATTTGCAGGAGACAGGATTGACTGACATTCTCTGACTATTGCACCTGCTGAGCTGAATACCCTCTCAACACTTACACTGGAGGGTGGGCATGTGAGGTACTTCAGTGCCACTGTAGTCAGCTCTGGCCATTCACTGACCTTTCTATTCCAGTACAAAATAGGATCTTCAGTTATTGTCAGATGCCTGTTTTCAGACAAATATGACTCAACCATTCTCTGTGCCACACTAAGTCCCAATTGTTGATGCATCATCCTGTTCTCCCGAATCATTTATTTCACAAATACCCACTTGGGACAAAGCCTCCCAAAGCAGGTTGACACCAGCCACTTTGGATGACAGATCACCTGGAACTACAGTCCCCTTCCCCTTGCAAGATATGCTTGATGGTGGGATCACGTGATGAGCTGAGTCTAGGAAGACGTCTTCTGTGCTACTCCGAGGCCCAAAGCTACTTAAAAAGCTTTAAATCCTTTGGGAACAACTAGAACTGCATTAAGACAGCTTTATCTGACTGGTGAGGTGCCGGGGACCTGATCTGTGGTGAGGTGAATGAAGAAGTGATGATTCAACGGGTCGGCATCAGTGTATGGGGTAAACACTTGGTGGAAGTACCAGGCCGCACTAATAAATTGAAATGGAATCTGAGGTGGTGGAGCCCCTTGCGGGGAGATCTCCTGCTTGCAAAAGGCCAAAACCCCAATTACCCACCCCTAGTGAACAGGAGTAGGTGGCAGGAAAAGAAGGGGGAGCTAACTCGAGCAATGAGGACATTCAGGAAATAAATCAACTTCTGCAGGGGCTGGTAGTGGATTTTGCAGCTGTTAAACCAGTGCTGCAATCGCTTGCTCAGGGAATGGGTGATGCTGAGGTTCGGATCGCATCTCAGGAAAGAAAAATGTCTGCAGTGGAGCAGGAGCTGGTGGTGGTCAGAAAGCAAATTAAAAAACTCGAAGAGAGATTGGAAGATCAAGAATCGAGAAGTCGAAGGGAATAACTTGATCCTGGCAGGGTTGCCTGAGAGGGCCGAAGGGTCGGACTGTATTCTTTATATACAGGATATGCTGCTTAAATTGTTTGGCCCCACGCCATATGGGGATGCCTACAACTTAGAGAGAGTGCATAGGGCTCTGAGAGAGGTACCACCACCAGGAGCAAGACCCCGAGTAATCTTTATGCGATTCCTCAATTATAAAGAAAAAATTTATGTGCTGTCTGCAGCAAGGCAAAAGAAATCAATGCAGTGGAATGGTGCCACCCTGTGGTTATTCCAGGGCCAAACACCTGCAGTGAGAGGAAAGCAGAAATAATATGAGAAAATTAAAAAGAAATTATATCTGGCTGGAATTAAGTTTTGGCTACAGTATCCTGCCACATTGGTGGTGCAGCTTCAAGCAGGGGGAGAAACATTTCCTTACTGCAAAGGATGCATTAGAAGGGTTACCAGTGGAGCTCCCTGACCAATTTAGAGCATCAAGATGAACTGTTTCAGAGGCAGTGGAGAGTTATGGGAATGACTGGACTGGGACTACTGAGATATAAAAGTTTGCTAAATTTAATTTGTTGAACTTAGTCTTTTATTTAGACTGTTTAATCGAGGGGTATTGAAGTGGGGGAGAAAGAAATGTCATCGATCTATATGGGTTTAAAAGAGTTTACCATGGGGGAAGAGAGTTTGAAAGAGTTTAATATAGGGTTGGGGGACAGAGAAAAGCTGAAAAGATGAGCAAAAGTAGCAGGGGGGTGAAGGTGTTGGAATATGATGGGGATTGGGGGATCTGCCAAATATTTGAAATGGGATATGGGAGCCTTACATAGTGGATGGGGCGAGAGGGATGAATGAGCAAGAAGAGAGGGCTCTGAACTGAAATATTTTGAAGGGGGCAAAGTATAGAGAGAGATATTAGAAAAGTTAAGAGTTTAAAGGGGCAATATGTGGGGCCTAGTGAATTCCTGGCCAGCTGTAGAGAGTGGGTATGGACACTATAAATGAAGGGAACTCAGAATGGTGATGACCACTTCCCATCCTCAGAGTATTAGTCAAGTCAAGTCAAGTCAAATTTATTTAAAAGACGCCCAATCCTGTAGGCTCTGGGCACCGTACAATAATTAAAACATTATATAAAACATTCAAATATGATTAAATTAAATAAAACAATCATAAAGCTATAAAATCATATTCTAAACATCAAATGCTTGTGAAAATAGTAGTGTCTTCAGGAGGGCATATTCAAGGGGAGCCTTTTTCTTGCCCGGGGTTCCCTGAGATTACCCTGTTCCCTGTTACCTAGATGGCTTAGGAGAAAAGAAAGGGGAGATGGCTAGGGCGTTGGGTAAAATATAAGTAGCAGACTTTGGCTAATAATATCTAGGAAGGAATCATAGCCCTCAGGTGAAGGACTGACAGCAAGCTAGGAGATGGCCTAATGTTAATGTTACTGTACTGAGTGGGTATATAAGGGCCCTAGGAGCGATCTCGGTGAGGGGGGGCAGGGTTCCGAGGTACTTGGACAGGAACAGGGAGAGACTATAAAATAGGGGGACTATGACCGGGAAGGAGGGTCAATTTATGCTGCTACCCACTAATTAGAATTTGAAATAATATTGGCTAATATCCCTCTGCTATGATAAGGAGGCTACTCCTGAATAGCACAAATGAGGTTATAGGTAGGGATAGAGTGGAAAGCTAGATAGATTGAGGGGACGGGGAAAAGGGAGATGTAGGAAAATAAGGTAGTCATTATGGTAAGATACTCTTTTTGCCTAAGAATAGATCCCGGAGTTGGTGGAGGTCATGGAGGGGCCGGGGAGTAGCATAAGAAGGAGTTCATCGATGATCCGAGAAATGGAAGGCGGGCGATCTAGGGATCAGGGGAAGGGGGAGGGGTTGGGGATCTGGAAAGAGAGAGAGTCCATCATGATAGGAGCAAAGGAGGCAGGCTCGGAAAAGGTTTCAAGAGTCAACAGTCCCAGTATAAGTTTTTGGCACTGCTCATGACGAGTGTTAGATTAATTTAGTGGAATGTTAAAGGACTCCAGGGTAGACGTATCAAAATGGTAATTATGAGACATTTGGATCAAATGGGGGCCCATAATGTTGCTCTGCAGGAGACACATTTATTGATGGAGGAGCTGAATAGCCTTAAGCGACTCTGGGTGGGGCAAGTTTATGGGGTAGGCAAGGAAGGGTCCTCAGGAGGAGTAGTGATTTTAATTAGGAAAACCTGTTTGTACAGTGTGGAGCAGGTGATTACAAGAGAAGATGGTAAAGGGATCTATATTTCGGGCTTAATATATGGTAGGGCTACCTCAGTGGCTTCTATATACGGACCGCCGCCCCCTAACCTGGAATTCTTTGCCTCAATAGAGAGGGATATAGCTGTTTTTTCTGGGCATTCTCTTATTTTAGCAGGAGATTGGAATGCGTATGCTGACATCGTAGGAGATAGGATCCCTCCTACCAGAGGACCATTAACGAAGGCCCAAATTGCATTAAACAAGCTACTAGAGGTTGCGGCTTTGGTGGACCCGATACAGACCCACTCCATGGGGAATGATATTATGACATTCTATTCGGCCGCACACAAGACTCAATCTCATATTGATTTTTTTTTAGTTAATAGGGAGGTACTTATGGGAATTAGGGGATTGACAACGGAGGGTAGAACTTTTTCAGATCATTCTCCGATTAAATTAATCTGGGAACCGAAATTAGGCCCACCTAGACCACCCCGATGGAGACTGAGTGACTCCCTAATGATGGAATCAGCAACTAAGGGTAAGCTTGAGGGAGCCCTGCTAGAAATTATACAGCAACAATTACCTACGCTGCTCAATAAGAAGTTGGCATGGCCAACCTGCAAAGTGCTATATGCAGGAGTGGCTCGGGAGCTGGCAGCTCAGAAAAATAGGCAGAGGAGGGCAAAAGAGGAATTTATCTTAGGGGCCATTAACTTGTTGACACCACTAAGGGGTCCACAGAGGAAATTGATGGGGAACTTAAAAGCCTAAGACGGGAATTGGAGGATATTGTTTATGGCAAGGTAGACTTCTGGTTAGAAAAGATTAAAGCTAAATATCTTTTGATGGGAGACGTCCCTGGATGCTTGCTGGTGGCTAGAGTTAGGGAATGGGAGGCGAGCAGAACGGTGACATCTATCTGGCATGGGGGGAAGCTTATAATGGATCCTCAGGAGCTAGAAGACACTTTTGCGTCATATTTTAAAGATTTATACCAGATTGGGAACACGGTGGGGAAGAAAGAAATTAATGCATTCTTGGAGGGAGTATCTTTACCTGTAATAGACCCCATTCAAGCTAGTGAATTAGCGGCTCCCATAGGCACAGCAGAGATTGTGGAGGTAGTCAGGTCTTTACCCGTGGGCAAAACGCTGGGGCCGGATGGTCTCACGGCAAAGTTTTACCAGACTTATATCCACATTCTATTGCCTATGCTTCAAGAATTCTTTAATAATATAATGCAGGATGTAGTGTTCCATCCCCCCCATATCAGGCGTACATTACATTAATCCCCAAACCAGATAAGCCTAGGGATTTACCAGGTAATTATAGGCCTATAGCATTAATGAATCAGGACATTAAGATCCTTACAAACATTTTGGCCAATAGAATTTGGTGGATAGCACCTGCTATAATTAGTCAGGAGCAAGTGGGATTAATGCCAGGAAGAGGGGCACATGACGCCCTGAGGAAGCTGCAACACATGTTGAATTATGCATCAGACTCTCAACTACCCTCAGTCTTGATATCTTTAGACACTGAGAAGGCTTTTGACAGGGTCTCCCATCCTTTTCCTTTTGCCACAATGGAGAAGATGGGCTTTCCCGAAGGTCTTCTTAGAGGCATCAAAAATCTGTATGCTGCTCCGACGGCCAGAGTCCTATGTAATGGCTATATTTCTCAGGAAATACAGTTGGAAAATGGGACCCATCAAGGATGTCCTCTTTCCCCGATATTATTCAGTATCTACTTAGAGCCTCTTTTGAGAGCAATTAATAATGATAGATATATAAGGGGGGTTGAGATAATGGGACGAGAATTAACATTTTCAGTTTTTGCAGATGACGTACTTTTGCATTTACGAGATCCGGTGGTCGGGTTTGAGAGGACTAGAGAACTAATAGGGCATTTTGCTAAAGTCTCTAACTATAAACTAAATTTGACCAAAACTCAAATCCTCCCCCTGACGCCCTATGTATACAAGGCAGATTTCGCTCAGCTGCGAATTCAATGGTTGACTGACAAGATTAAATATTTGGGCATTTGGATTACAGGGAATAATGAGACAGGGGCTGAAACGAATATGGAAGGGACTCTGTCAGTTATTAGGGGTGACTTAATAAGATGGAATAAGCTGCCCTTGAACTTTATGGCTAGACTCGGGCTTATTAAGATGAATTTGCTGCCAAGGTTGTTATACCCGGTGTATCTAGCCCCATATAGTATTCCCAAAAAGTGGTTCAGAATGATTAAAAAGCTACTCTCAGACTTTCTATGGAATCTTAAACCTCCTAGAAAAAAATATAATGATCTGCCTCTATCTCCCTCTTTTGGAGGGATTAAGCTGCCAGATCTCCATTTATATTATGTCGCGGGACAGTTAGGTCTAATGACCCGATGGGGTAGAAGTAATGAGGGAGAAGCTTATATCCCGGAATGGTTATATCTAGAGACTCAAATGATGAAGGAGGTAGGCCTCTATCTAGAGGCACCATTGTATGCTAACATAACTAATTGTTTTAAACAGGGGTTGGGAAGCCCAATTTTGAAGGTGGCGGAAGGGTGGTGGTCATTTTTGACGTTGGCCCAGAAAAAGGACCAAATGAAGGCCCAAGGACAACCATTGATGGGTAATCCCAACTTAGTCATAGGGAACCAGGTACTTAAAGGGAAGTGGTCTAGGTGGGTTTTAGGTTTGAAATTAAAGGATGTTATTCAGGATAATAAGGTGGTCTTCCCGGTACAGTGCGACAGAATGCCCTCCTTCCATAAGGTGCAATTTATATGTATGCTGGAGGGGGTGCTAAAGAGATTAGGAGGCCTTACAGATTGTTCATTTAAATGGGATGAGCTGAGGGAGATTGACCCAAAATCTAGGTCCCTATCACAAGTATGCAAAATACTTCTGGATTTCTTTGGTCCGAGTTCTCCTATATCAGTGCCATATTGGGACAAAATGTTGGCACCTCAAAATATTGACTGGGCTAACGTATGGAAGAATAGCAAGTATATAGTGATACCTAAATATAGGAGCTTACATTTTTTTATTATTTCTAATCTATACTTTACCCCTATGAAGCTATGTGATAGAGGCCTTAGACAGATAGACCTGTGTTTTAGGTGTGGATTAGAGAGGAGACTTGCTACATGTGCTGTGGGACTGTAGCAAAATATATCCAACTAGGATGAAATAAAGAGACGGATGGACCAATTGCTTGATTATTCAGAATTCATAACACCAGAGATATGCACCTTAGGGGATCTATCGCAAATTGTTGGTGTTACACCTAAGTATCACTTATCCTTGATGGCGGCAGTAATTAAATCATATATGGTCCAGCACTGGAAGGATGACCAGCCCTATGCGTATAAGCATTGGGTAGGAGATCTTATTGGGGCTCTGGATAGAATAAAGAGACACTTACAGTCGGAGGGGAGAAAAGGGTTATATGCCAAAAGATGGGCGGTATTGGAGGTGATATACTCTCAGCAAGGGGCATGTGTTCAGACGCAGGTCTGTCTGTCAGGCTGTGACTAGCTGGAGAAACCTGGGCTGGAACGTGTAAAGGGCAATAGAGACATTAGCAAAGATTGGAGGGTTTGGCTCACGATTGTATGTGATGTGGTTGGGACTTGGGATGTGAATATTAGTAAGAGGTTAGGGTCTGCTAGACAAACTTGGGGGGCGGGACTCTATCTCTTTCCGGGGGACACAGAGGGGTGCCACCCCATAAATGGGCGTTAACTTAGCATGAAAGTGGGCTAAGGAGTATCTATCGGGTTGCAGATAATTTTCATTGGGGGTAAGGGGAGAGGGGTTGAGTTGTATGCAGCCTGATGACCTTATTTTAAGGTGTTGATGAAGCAAGTTTAGATCTGGCTTGGAGGGGTGGTGTTACCTCTGTGCATGTAAATAGTTAAATTGTATATAGTTTACACAGTCAGTTTTGGATTGTGTTCCCTGGGGTTCCAGGTCTATGTTTGTCTTGTCTTTGTTTGGAAAATGAATAAAGATGTGTTCAAAAAAAAAAAAGATATGCTTGGTGGTCCTCCAGGTACACCTTCAGCCGGATTATGCTGCTGAAGTTTGCTGACCTTGGCACATGATTTCTGTGCCCCATGAACCAAGCGTACCAGTTGACCACTAATATTTTTTACCTGTTCAGGCCCTCCCTCCAGTATTGATGCAATTCCACATTTGTATCGTGGTTCCAGCATTGTTGCTATGACAAAGTTGTCAATATGCTGAATGCTCACAACGTGACAATTCTGGTCAAATACTGTCAGCATGTGTTGCAGCAACAGACTGCTATCACCATCTCCAGCAACATCAAGACTATGCTGTACATTCACCAATATCTGCCTCCCCACCCGAAGCAGTGGAATTGATTGTCTAATGGAGGCAGACTCGCCACTCACTTCCTGTGTGGCATGTTCAAAAGGCTGCAAAATTGTTATTACAGCATCTATGAGGCACCACTGTTCAGTCGTCATAGACATGGAGGCCTCTGAACTGTCACGGCTAGTGTGCATAACAAGATATTCTGAGATCGTTTTGTATTGTTCATTCAACCTCTCTGCCATGTATGACGTGGAGTTCCATCGGGTGACAACTTCTAGCTTCAAGCATTGCTGAGGCAGGCTGTTTTGTATCTGCAACTGCCGCAGTTGTTCACTGGCCTATCAAGATCTTGAAAAGTGAGAGCAGATACATCATGCAACAGTTAGCATTTCCTTTATATCAGGGTGCTTCAGAAACTCCTGAACCACAAGATTTAAACAGTGGGCCATGCATGGAACAATGAAAAAAAATCACCATTCGTGATGCATTTCACCACATTTAACCCATTGTCACTTGCTATGAACCCAGCTGTCAGGGACAGATGGTTTAGCATCTGTCAATTTCCATCAGTTTCATGTCCAACATGTTCTCACCAGTGTGTGAACAGGTCACACTGTGCATAGCAATGGTTGCATGCTGTCGAATTACAGGAAGATTGCTATCATGACAATCCACCTTACTGCACTGATTATTCACACTACCAACAACACAAACAACCCTAGGCACCTGCGCACAGTGTGCAGTTCTACACAGATATGAACTCCCTGCTGTTCTGCCACTTGTCCACATATCCATACTTAAATGGATGAACGGAGAGGAAGAATGTTGAAGGGCATGTCTTACTGAGTCAGACACAATGCAGAACTACTCGGGGACAGGACGGGTAGAAAAGTATGTCCTTGATGGGGCTTTCCATTTTGGACAGACATGTACAGCAAACCACTGGAACTCAGATTTCTCCACAAAGGAGAAGGGCAATATATGAATTGCCAGCATTTCCGCTAAAGCAGCATTGAGTTCACGTGACACTGTATGATTCGGGGGGGGGTACTTCAGCTTATGCGCAAAAACACTCTGTAATGTGGGTTGACTTAAACATTTTACACGGGGTGTGTTGATCACAAATGGTTGTGCTCTGTGATGAATGGCATTGGCAGGGCATGGAGTGTGGACATTTGATGAAGACGGTTGCACAGGTGATGATGACAAACCCAGAAATGATGTTATTTTGCCAGATTTGCCAACCGGGGTTGATGAACCACTTACACTAGACATACTGCATTCACCACCACCACCACCACAAAAACTGCTACTCTCACCAGCACTGGACAACATTTCAAAGTCATTATGGTCCTCCACCTCATCATGCCTGTAGTAATCCTCTGCTCTTATTATCGCACTACTGCACACGTTTAATTTCCTACTGGGCTTAACAGTCGTGAAAGAGAATAAAATGCTGGCTCTGGTTGCTGGTGACATAGGTGAACACCCCACTGTGGTATTAGCTGCCAGCTTGTGCTGGGTCCACAGTGCCAAGTGCCTATTCTTAAGATGCGTATGCTGTCATCCTGTGCCCAGATGGCTTCACTTTTTACCTCGACTCACACGCAAATGGCAAACCTGGCAGATTGCAACTGAATCATCATTTGCATCTTGAATAAAAAAATCCCAAACAAGAGAGTGTGATGCTCTGCTTTTAACATGTCCATGATAATGTGGCTTATTTAAGTCTGTTATTTTAAGCACTGAAGTGGGGGGGGGCATGTGATGTTTCAGGCACTGCACATCTGGACTGCAACTGACCACCATGACTACCTATCAAATTGATTACTGGGTCATCATCATTATTAACTAAAACTGGTAGATCACAAGTTTTTATGGGGGGGGGGGATTCCTGCAAACAGACTCAGACACAGACACTTTTAATTTCTTTTTCTCCGGTTCCCAACTGGGGTCAATTACATCATCATATTCATCAATGTCACATACATCCACATCTTCTGCTTGGATGCTAGCATGTGGACTGGATGTTGCAACAACAGCAACATCATCATCATCACATTCATCATCAGCATCTACACCACCATCACCTGATATTTTTCACCACAATGTGAATCACTGCATGGAAAATGTGTGACGTTAAGTGCCATGGTGGATGGAATATCACATTGTATGCTATCATTGACATGTTCATCAGAATCCTCAGGTTTAGTTACTGGGATGTTACTGGGAAGTATGACATCATCAACGCTGCCACTCGCTTGCACTGCTTCGCACTCAATATTTTTGGAAACGGTACACTAGTCGGAATTAGAACTTGACGCAACAATACTAATACTACCTCCACCACCACTAACACCAGTAACATTAACACTACTGACTGGGAAAACATCATCTCCAACTATGGGTGAAGCTACTGATTGGACTGTAAAAAACATTGCAGAAGAAATACCTTTCCTCACATCACCAATGCACTTCTGCGTCTGCGTACTACTACCATGCCCACAGACCATCTTACTGCCAGCATTGCCATGGTGAGAAACAGCTTTGCTTGCACGACTCTTTGCAGGCATTTTGGAGGATCAACCACAAATACTATAACCAAATTCAGATTTTGATTCGTTCACTCTCTGATTGGAGGGACACTGACTGGATGTGAAGCCAAATAAACAACTGCGGCTTCAGCAAAAGATAAGAGACTACTCTGAGATGGTCATGGAATTAAAACAACTTCAGTAACCAGTGGTGCTGATGAGGTCACAAAAACAATCCAATCTGGTAAAAAAATACCATTTGAACATGGGGGTGGGGGGGAGCATGAATACAGACAGTGCTGATTTTTATGGCACTACAAACAGCAAAACTAAGAACAGATGCCACGATCGCAGTACAAAATCAAGCAGCTGCAGTATATAGCAGGTTCACACTGCTGCACTTGCAATTACACTAGTCTGTGGCACAATAAAAGGTGTATTATTTGATGCACGCAACACTGCACACACACACTCACACACAGAACAGTCTGTGTACAATGTTGAACAAGGAATGCGCCACAAATGGAAAAGTTCAGTACTATGCCATGTTACATATTGTAAATTTGTAATGTAAACAACCTGAGCTTATGAACTGCTACACCGCATCCACACAACAAACAGCAAGAACATTTCTACTATTATTGACAATATTACTGAGTGTACATTAACATAGTCACTTATATAACAAAAATATAACCAAAAAACAAAAAAAATCACTATTTCTCCAACTTAAATCTACCTACATCACAGATACGCCCCTCCCCAAAGCACAGTTTCACTGTCTTTCACCACACACACTCAATGTTGTAAATTAACATTCAAAATCCACACAAAAACAAAAATGCTCAATGATATGAGCACAGGAGGGTTTCCTACAATCGATTAACTAAAGTTGGATCCCCCCCAAAAAGCAAAAATGCTTTTTGAACAGCTTTTACAAGATTCCTATCACAGACAGCTATCAGATCACACTGTCTCCTACTCCTTCCTACTCATAGTACTCCAAACTGAGGCTGTGCAGATCAATATAGAGCCCATGTGACCTGAAATTGCAAGAATCAATGCAAAATTCTCCTTTGGAGCTCAAAAACAAGGCAAAGTGAGGCAAAGTGCACTGCCTGCAATGCACTTCGCCTTAAAATTGGAAGAGTAGTGGCCTAGGGAGGAGGAGTAACACAAAGTCATTGTTACTAACGGACTTCACATTCCTCATTATAACGCGAAGTACTCCGCTTCACGTTGTGGAGTACTCCTTGGATCTGCCTTTGCTCCGTGAATCGCTTCACGGAGTGGATTGAGCCCACTCACCCACCACTACTACCATTAAAGATACCACAAAGCAGTATAAAAAATTCATGCAGGTGCGATGGCTAGCAGGTTCACACTGCTGCAATTACTCTGGCACAATAAAAGTTGCCTGATTTAATGGCACACATTGCACACACACTACAAGTACTGCATAGCAAATTGAAAACCTTTAGCAATATAACCAAATGTTTTAAACAAACTGAAATTATACACTGCTGCACAACTACAATCAGCAAAACAAATTCAAGAATTATTGAAAATATTACTATGTGTACATTAACACAGTTAAACAAGAAAAATATAACCAAAACAGGAAGACTGCCCTTTTCTCCCAGTTAATCTACCTATAACACAGATACGCCCCTCCCCCAAATCACACTTCACAGTACACGGACTGACTGTTCTAAATTAACATTCAAAATCCACACACAAACAACAAACACTTAATGATATGAGCAAAGGAGGGTTTCCTACAATCGATGCACTAAATTTTGAGTGAAAAATATGGCTCAAAACGGCTTTTTTAACAACTGTTAGAGGATTTGAATTGCAGAGCTCTGAGAAGAAACTCTCTCCATCTCCCATTGTACACACACTACACAGAACTGAGGCTGTGCAGAACAATCTAGAGCCCATGTGAACTGCAATCCCATGAAGTGCTGCTAATTCACCTTAGAGCTCAATAACAAGGTGAAGTGATGCGAAGTACATTGATTTCAATCTACTTCACCTTAAAATTCATGGAGAAGTGGTTTGGGGAAGGCAGAATAATGCAAAGTCATTGGTTTCAATGGACTTCATGTTCCCCATTATGACATGAAGTATACCGCTTCGCGTTGTGGAATGCTTCGTGGATTCTACGTTACTCCATGAATCAATCCATGGAGCAAATTTTGGGCACTTCGCCCATCTCTAATCTCAGTCTGTAGGCTGGGGCAATGGGTCCAGGGCTGAGCACCCAATGTGCTTGCTCCAATTCCAAAATTACAATCGGGGGGTGGGGAAGGCAGTTCCAACCAGAGCCATTGTTGGAGAAACTGAATGATATTAGTGCCTCCCACATCTTCTGGGAGGCAGTGAATATGGATGTTTTTCCCCAGTTGCAGGTCTCTGCATCTTTGACTTTGTCCTGTAGGGCCTGGACAAGGTTGTGTAGATGAACTGTTGCCCACTCAGTTGTGTCTAAGCAAGCATCAGAGGCCGAGGCCTGTTCTTCTGTACAGTCCATCATTTTTTTATGTTTCCTGATGTCCATTCATAGTGCGGTGGTGGTGAGGTGTATTTCCTTGTGCAACTCCCTGAGTTCTGATATCATGAGAACCATTTGCTTCTGTAGTATATTAGAACCATTTGCTTCTGTATTATTTTAGAATTGGAAGAGTCAGTACAGGAGCGTCCTTGGTGGTGTTAGGACCTGCCCCCCTTTTAAGTGATAATACAGCATATGTTAAATGTTACATTATTTAGTCTATCAGACAAAATGACTATGTACTTGGTATGGCCACAGTTGGAAAAAATAGCTGTTTTGAGGTGTTTGTAAAAAATCTAAGATGGAGTCTGAAACTCTGGTCAACCCAGCTAAGCAAGAAGATAGGCTATTCAAGTTCAAACAAGATTTGCTGTATTCACAAGATTACAAATCAGTCATAAGATATTTACTGTAAGACCATTTCTTTTTAGAACTGCTGTTGTCTTGTTGTCACGCACAAAGCTAATATTGTCAGCGTCTGACTACTGCTTGACCAATCAGAATGCACCAAGTTGTGCAGCACAGTGCACCATCTGCAAGAGGAACTATTGAAGTTAGAGACTTTTTGCTTGCTATATTTGAAAGAAACTTGTTTATGTCAGCTAGACCTTTCAGTAAATTCCATGCTTTAACAGGTCAATCAAAGTTCATTGACTGTTGTATTGTACAGATTTCTACTTAAGAATCTCAACATTATAAGTGACTTTTATACTGTGCTTACAGTTATGCTGTTCAAGTTCTGTTACTTAGATTGTATTACAAGTTGTACAGCCAAGATAAGATGTTTCAAAAGGAATTTAATTTTAAGCTAAAGCTGATTATCCACAAGCATGGAACCTGTTGTCAGCTGTGTTTCCAAAATACAACTTTACAAGAAATAAATAGTTTAAGCTGCTATAACAGGCAAAAAGTAGTGGTTAATCAAATAACCAAGTAGCTAGATGCTTATACAGTAATAAAGGAAAATTATTGTTACATAAGAGTGTACTACACACTGTTATAAGACATATTAATATATAGACTCGATCTTTGCCAAAACTCTTCAGAATATCAATGCAAGTAAAGACAATGTTACATTTCATATGTTGTTTCAAGAAAACCAATGATTAATATTATGTTATCTGCAAATTGTCTAATAAGAAAGGTAATATTCCTCTTGTGATATGAAATGCCATAAAATGATGTGCTTATGCTGCCTTCTATTGATAGAGGTGATTATGACTGTAAACTAATTCTTCAGCAACTCACCCTTCATGGATACTGATGATGTCAGACATAGCTGGCTAATCAGAAAACAATTATTATACAATGGCAAGAAAGAATCCTGACCTCTGATTGGTCAGTCTGGGACAGGACCTATGATGTTATCACAACATAACATCATTGGATCTAGTCCCAGCACACATACAACCAAAGAACAAAACCAAGAAAATATCACTGCCCATTCCATGCTGCTACCACATAGCTGCATTCAACCTGCAGCAGGATTGTGCCACACACCACCATGTGCTCCCCAATTGTTCAAGCCACACACAGCCCCCACCAAGTTTAAAATTATTTTCCAAGTAAAACAAAAAATTAATAAAGTAAAACAAAAGGAAGCTTTTATTCCAGCACTTATTTATTCCCACCCTTGGCAGTGCAGTCATGCAAGAGCACACACTGGAGTACCATAACTGCCACGCTTTCTTCCCACAAACTGCACAGGTCAACAAATGAATGCCCCCACTTCATCTGTTAAGGAGGACCTCCCCCCAAAAAAAAAATAAAACCCAAACCAACAAAACTGAACTGATTTAAGTGAAGCCAGACTGTCAACTGGTACTGTTCAATAATAAAATCACTTGCACGGAGCCATCACACACCTTCCCTTCACTTGCTTCTGTCATCTGCTGATCATGGATTTAAATTTGAATACACCTTCTCACCTCACAGTCTCCCAGGACAACATGAACATTGAGGAAAAGTAGTGGGGAAGAGAAGAAGATGCACAGATCAACACAAACAGAGCTATCCTGAGAGGGGGAGATGGCAGACTCACAGCAGCAACAGGACACAGAGAAACCATATAGCTACACCACCACCTACTGGACAATAAAGAAACCATGGACTCATTTTTCAAAAGGTATACCTCCCCTAAGAAAAACAACTACAGAAAAAGTATTTAAATTGTTTTTTTCCATTTTCCTTTTTTTTTTAAGTCAAGAAGCCATTGTATAATAGGAATAATGCACTCCTGGGTGTGTGTCATACTGTGATAACATCATTTCTTGGGTATTGGACATACTCAGCCTGTGGCCTCATGCCCAGCCACCCAAGGCATGATGTTATCCCAGCATGATATACACCCTGTCATGCATTATTCCTTTATTAACCGCTGCCTTAGGCCAGATTTGGTAAAACACTCAATTGGATACACTGATTGGCTATGACCTAACATCCTTTCATGATGCGACACAAACTCAAATCTATTTATGAAGCCTTTCTCCTTGATTTAGTCGGACAACCAAAACGAGACACAAAAGAGACAAGACTGATTATAGCCTACATTTTTCCAGGTTCTCTATGAATAAAAAGTGAGTTGCTATTGCTCCAAGTACTTCATATCAAACTGCTGGATTAATCCCATATGTTTATGGAATTAAACACATACCTAATTTTTGGGACAAATGAGTGAAATTTACTTCTACTAGTAACACTATAAACAGCCCACAGTATTTAAATATTATAACTGGTCAGCAATGTTTCACAATGGGCTGACCAAGTTGACATTTGCCGTAACAACCTGTGGGTTATTATGGCATTCACATGCACCATCATTCAAAAGCTGTGTGCTTCCTCATTGGCTCCATTTCTGTGCAGTGCGGGCTTAACAGTTCTGCAATCATGGCAGCTCCGTCTCTTACTTTCCAAGGAGCCACCACAGAAAAACAACAACTCTCCTTATTTTTCTTTTTTTTAAATCTATCTGGCTGATCCTACCTTCTGCTGGAAAAAAAAAACTCTATCTGTTGATCCTCCTCTTCCTCTGTTTCAGCAACAGAGCCCCGGCTTGACTACCAGCGCAATTTTTACAAACTCCTGGGACAAATTGTAAGTAACAAAAAAAAGAGCAAAAATGAAGAAAAACATTACTGAAACAAACAAAACAAATGAACAAAACTGTCAGATCAAAATGAGAGGAGTGACAGGGAGACAGACTCCTCCAGAGTGTGTGAGAGTGAGTGTGTGTGTATGTGCGTGTGTGTGTGTGTGTGTGTGTGTGTGTGTGCGTGTGTGTGTGTGTGTGTGTGTGAGTTGTAGTGAAATGGGGCTGTAGAAAAATTGCTGACCAGCAATTATAAAAAATAAAATATGGGGAAGTGTCCATACGAGAATTCAATGTACACCCTCAGTGTGGGATGCTTTAATAAACCCCATGAGCTTCGCCCTCAGGGTTTATATAGCATCCTGCATGTTGGGTGTGCATTAAATTCTCATATCACACACTTCCCCATCCTTTATTCTCTATATTATTCATAAAATACCCAGCAAATGTTTGGCAACCTGATGGGACTGGAAATAGTCTGAAATTGTCCCAAGGTGGGTAATATCAGTAGAGGTGGGAACATGACCTACTCTATCGATGACAGCAGGAAGAGTTCAACTGACTGTCTGCTAACTCTGGAAAGTGTTCTTTATGACACCCTGTTTGATAAAAGGGTAGTTAGGCTTAACTCTTAGGCTTCCAACAGAAATAGAACATATAGGAATTCTAAACTGATATACTGTATCAGTCTGTGGCACAGCAAGGGTTAAATAGATTTTTTTGTATTATAAATGAACTTCAGAAAACTCAAGTACAAACACAGAAAAAGTGTTTTATGCAAGATTTGCTTATAGTATGTTAAACATTGCTTACTAAAGTGCAAAAACAATCTGCCTAAAATGAAACAAAAGAAAAGAGACAGATTGCAAGTACAGTTAAAATGTGTGAAGTGTGAGTTTAATTTTGAGAGACAGTGTATGAACTTTAAAGAAACATAGAAACATAGAATTTAACGGCAGATAAGGACCACTTGGCCCACCCAGTCTGCCCATTTCCCTACCAAATGGATAAGCTGTAGATCCTAGTTAACCAGCAGCCTACTTCTTTCTACCCCCAGAATTGCCTTATGACTGTCCCATGCATGCTTGAATTCAACCACTGTTTTTGACTCCACAACCTCCTCTGGAAGGCTGTTCCATGCATCCACAACCCTTTCTGTGAAAAAATACTTCCTTACATTACCTCTGAGCTGCCCCCCCCATCTTCAAATTGTGCTCCCTTGTTCTTGCACACTCTTTTTTGATTCCCTTGAGGTACTTGAAAGTTTCTATCATGTCCCCCCTCTCCCTCCTTTCCTCGAGGTGATACATATTAAGCTCCTTTAGTCTCTCTTCATATGTCTTCCGGTGCAGACCCTGCACCATTTTAGTTGCCCTCCTCTGGACAGCTTCCATCTTGTCTATGTCCTTGCGGAGATTAGGTCTCCAGAACTGCACACAGTACTCCAGATGGGGTCTCACCAGCTGTCTGTACAGAGGGATAACAACTTCTTTTTTTCTACTGGAGATGCCTCTCCCTATGCATCCCAGTATCCCCCCAGCCCTCCTTACTGCCCTTTCACATTGCTTGTATGTGCAAACATTGCCAAAGGGGACCAACACTGGTCACTTCAAATGTTACCAAAGATAAAGGAAGTTAGAAGAACAACCTTTTGATGAAAAGGATTAAACACCTAGTAAAGAACACAGCAATATGTTCTTCATTTTAAATTTTATGTTTTTTCTGGGCTGCAGCCCATATTTGTCTGATCCTACTCTTCCATTCCTGATTGTCTTGCCTTCTATGTCATGTATTATTTGGTCTAAATCTGACTTGATAACTCAAGGATTGGAAGTCTCTTAATCATCTGACTTTTGTCTGTTTACACACACACACACACACACACACACACACACACACACACACACATCATTCTTACAGAAAGAGAGGATGAAGAGAAAACATGTTATGGCAGACTTTTGTTCAGGAAAATTGCATTTGGAAAGGTGTTTGCTCTGTAATGCCTTAACTGTGTGGTGCTTAATTTTAAGTGGATTAATAATTGTAAGTTATTTGAGGTCTAACAAGCCAGAATTCAGACAAAATGATTTTATCTGGCTGATATGGGTATTAAGTAACAAACATGTTGCAACAAAAAAATGAAACAGTTTTTCAAAATGTGAGCTGAGGTAACAGTATCAAATTACACAGGAATAACTGTTATTTTTTTTTCTTTCTTTTCCTCTCTGTGCAAAACAATGATGCTTCATAAGTGTTAAGGTTATAGCATTGAATAGCCAGTTACTGCAAATTCAGAAAACAAGAAGAAAAGCAACACGGGGAGGAGAGAAAGGGAAAAAATAATTTCATGTGTTTTGTGAGAAAGACTAAAACTTTTTCCACTGTTCAGTTTTCTTTTGTAGTTAGAAAACTTATTAAGACAAAGGTGTTTATATATATATATATATATATATATATATATATATATATATATATGTTGTACTCTTTGCAGCTAAAATTAAAATGAATGCAAATTTACAGTGATTTGTGTGACGTGTTTAAAGGAAACTTCATTGTTTCTGAAAATACAGTCAAAGTATTGAATGCATCGCTAAACCCCCTACACATAAGTATCTCTGAGCACTTGGTTAAACTAGATAAAACAAATGGCAAGATTATGTTTGTATGTGAAAAGGTGTCTTCTGTATGTTGAAAACAATGACTGAGTGTTTTTTTGGAGTTCAAGTTTTAAAAGGCAGAATATATTCAGAATGTTTTAATGAAATCAGTTTATAGAACATAGAAACATAGAATTCGACAGCAGATAAGGACCGCTTGGCCCACTCAGTCTGCCCATTTCCCCACCTAATGGATAAGCTGCAGATCCTGGCTAACCAACAGCCTACTTCTTTCAACCTCCAACCCCTAGAATTGCCTTATGTCTGTCCCATACATTCATGAATTCCACCACTGTTTTTGAATTCACAACTTCCTCAGGAAGGCTGTACCATGCATCCACGACCCTCTCTGTGAAAAAATACTTCCTCAAATTACCTCTGAGCTGTCCCCCCTCTAACTTCCAATTGTGCCTCCCTGTTCTTGCACATCTCTTTTTCTGAAAGATGTTACCCTCTTGGACTTTGTTGATACCCTTGAGGTATTTCAAAGTTTCAATCATGTCCCCCCTCTTCCTACTCTCCTCGAGGCTATACATATTAAGATCCATAAGTCTCTCTTGATATGTCTTCTGGTGCAGACCCTGCAACATTTTAGTTGCCCTCCTCTGGACTGCCTCCATCCTGTCTATGTCTTTGTGGAGATTGGGTCTCCAGAACTGCACGCAGTATTCCAGATTGGGTCTCACCATCTGTCTGTACAGAGGGATAACAACTTCCTGTTTTCTACTGGTGATGCCTCTCTCTATGCATCCCAGTATCCCCCCAGCCCTTCTTACTGCCCTGTCATATTGCTTGCATAACTTTAGGTCATTTGATATGACTACCCCAGGTCCCTTTCCATTTTTGTTGTTGTTAGTATCTCACCCCTCATTGTGTACTCTTCCCCTGGGTTTTTGTTTCCCAGGTGCATTACTTTGCACTTCTTAGCACTGAATCTGACTGCCATACATTTGACCATTCCTCCAAGCTTGCCGAGTCCCCTCTCATCCTTTCCACCCCACCTTCTGTATCAACTCTGTTGCAGATCTTTGTGTCGTCTGCAAAGAGACATACTTTTCCTTCCAGTTCCTCTGCAATGTCACTTATAAAGACATTAATGATGACCGGTCCTAGTACTGAACCCTGTGGCACCCCACTAGTAACCCCTCTTTCTTCAAAGTGAACTCTGTTTACTTTTACCCTGTATGTCCTGTTCTCCAGGAAATTTTTTACCCAGACTACCATCTTGGGACCCACTCTCAGGCTGGCCAACTTGTATAATAATCTATTGTGTGGGACTGTGTCAAATGCCTTGCTAAAGTCTAGGTAGGTCATGTCTACAGCCCCTACCTGATCTACTACTTTGGTCACCCAGTCAAAGAAATCTATTATATTCATCTAACATGACCTTCCCACTGTGAATCCATGCTGCCTTGGGTCCTGCACTCCTCTGGCCTCTAGGTACTCAACAGATCTTTCCTTCAGAAGTGAGTCCATCATTTTCCTAATTACTGGAGTTAAACTAACAGGTCTGTAGTTTCCTGTTTCTGCCCTGCTCCCACTTTTGTGAAGTGGAATAACATCTGCCTTTCTCCAGTTTTCAGGTACCATCCCATCCTCCCACGATTTATTAAAGAGGGTAGTCAGTGGTGTCACTAGTTCTACCCTTAGTTATTTTAGAATCCTGGAATGAATTCTCTCAGGCCCTATTGCTTTGTCCACCTTCAGTTTTATGAGTTCCTTCAGAACCCTTTCTTCCCTGAAAGAGATGGTATCAACCCCCATATCCAGCGTGTTTCTATTTTTTGGTTTAGGTACCTTCCCCTCTTCATTTGTGAATACTGAGCAAAAGTATTTGTTTAGTATTGCTGCCTTTTCACAGTCACCATCTGCTCACCCCCTCCCATTTATTAAGCCTCACTATCCCTCGCTTGGTCTTCCTTCACTCCCTGATGTACTTATAAAAGGTTTTATCCCCTTCTCAACTGAGTTGGCTAACTTTTCCTTGGTTTGGGCCTTTGCTGTTCTGACTGCCTTTCCTGCTTCCTTTTGCTTTAACTAATAAAATTCTCTGTCCTGCTCCTTCTGTGACTCCTTGTACTTCCTGAATGCTCTCTTTTTCTCCCTAACCTTCCCTGCCACCTCCTTTGAAAACCATAGTGGTTACTTATATTATTTTGTTTTGTTTATTTGCTTCACACAAAGGCTTGTTGCCTCTGTGATGGCAGTTTTGATTATTCCCCATTGTTCTTCCACCCCTCCTTCCTGCCTATTTGCTAGTGCATTCCTTAGGCACTCACCCATTTTGCAAAGTTCGCCCTCCTGAAGTCCAGTACATTTGCCTTTGTATGGCTTGACTTTACTGCTTTGTTTATCGTGAACCATACTGTTCAATGGTTATTAGTTCCCAGGTGGCTACCCACTTCTAAATCTGTGATCCTCTCGCCATCTCCATTTGAAAGTACCAGGTCTAAGATTGCTCCCTCTAGAGTGGGTTGCAATACTAGTTGTCTAAGACATGACCCCTGTAGGGCATCTAAAATTACCCCACTCTTAGAAGTGGCTTCTGTAAATGCACTCCAGTTAACATCTGGCATATTCAGATCCCCCATCAGCAATATCTCCCCTTTTTTCTACCATTCTAAGGATACTTTCTATCATTTCCTTGTCCATTTCCTCCCCCTGAGATGGGGGTCTGTATACAACCCCTGTGCAGATTGTGGTGCTATTGCCTGTCTCCAAATTGACCCACAGTGCTTCCTCTCCTCCCTGTTTACACTTTTGTTCTGTTGCTTTGATGCCATCTCTTATGAAGCTAGCTACTCCACCTCCTCTTTTATCCTCCCTGTCCCTCCTGTAGATGGTGTATCCTGGTATGTTTACATCCCAGTCATGGTTCTGTGTGTACCATGTTTCTGTGACTGCCACAATATCCAGATGTTCCTCCTCCATCAAGGCCACTAATTCAGGAAGCTTGTTACCCAGTTTGCATAATAAATGCAGGCTCACTTTTATGCATGTGAAAGTATAAAGAGGTGTTCTCTAATATGAATGGATTTAATGGTAAAAATACAGTGTGGTATAAACTAATATGATTAAGCCCTACCCTATGCATGTACTAAAATCATTCCTTGAAAGGCACAGGGTTCAGTTAACCACCGTGGCCTTCACTGGTGTGAGGAGGGTGCAGAAGTAAGGTCAAATGGTAGACAGGAACGGAAAGGTTTTCCCTATATTGGTTTTTGTTTGCTTATTCAAAGTCGGTTGTAATTTTCCAATGTTTGGTACATCCGTGCCATCTCAGTTGCAAAGGGATCCCAACTTATGGCATATTGTGTTAATATAACTCTGACTTCTCAGAGGCTGCACCAATAAAGCAGTTGGCTAATGTCCAGTCTAGTAAGTGCAGACTCTCCTTTTCACTGTAACAGCATTGCTTATGTGGTTCATATTCTGAAACTAATCATTTAATTTCAGTATTTTAAGTAATTTCATAATGTGATTGAATTGTATTACATTATTTATTCAGATTCTCCTAATGTTTGGCATTTGTGCCTTTTTATTTGCAAAGGCGTTCCAATTTACAACTTACCACTAAGGCTTGTACATGTAAGCCAACTGCCTCAGATATTGTTGTAGGGGAAAAAAGGGTTAAATTAAATCTCAGTTCAAGACAGGAAGCCTGTTGTGGCTTGTGAACAGATAAAAAAAGTCTTTACACTTTACAGAGACTGCAATGCATAAATTACGAACTACAAAAGCAGTCTCTATGGAGGAGTTGTTTTTACCTGTTTACAACATAATAATTCCACTGCCTCAGACAGCACATCCCTTTTATGTTGCTTTATGGTTAAAGCCTACTCAAACGCCACTTCCTTTATGAATGGCAATGCCCTAGTTGATCTCCTTGAAACATGAGGAGCTTGGGGCGGGGGTAAGCATAGACATTCTTCACTTGCCCCTTCACTTGCCTTTTAATTTCAACCAGTTTAAGGTTCTGACATTTAATTATAAACGGGGACATTTGGAGTCATCCAAATGCAGAGGTGCCTGAAATTGCCACACCTGCTGTGATCCCCCCTCCAAGGTCTGATTGACCTCCGTACCTGCAACAGCAGGACTCTGAGCTGAAGCTCATGTTTCAACTACAGGCTTCCCAATCTGTTACTCATTCTGACTATGCAAAGCACAATAAACTACACAGGGACCCTCTCCACCACTGCAAAGGGCAGTAAGTACCTTTCGGTATTAACTGATTTATTTTCAAAATGGTTTCAGGCTTTTCCAACTGAAAAGGCAACAGGCCTAGTTACTGCTTGAGTAGTAGTGAAACAAGTATATCAAGGTGGGGACTGCCTTTGAGCATAGATTAGTGAGGGGCTGTCATGCAACAGACAGTATATGAGCTAGGGGTTAAAAAAAAAGAAAGAAAAAAATTAACATTACCTTCCTTCCTCAGCATCCAGTCAGGTGGAAGGTGCTAACAGAAGCAGTATAACAATGCTGAGGAAACATGTGGCTAAAAATAGCCAGCTAACCCCCTCCCCAACATCTATCTCCATTGGGGGGAAGTAATGCCTTTACCTGTTTCTGTTTTGTCATTTCAGAATATCAGCAAGTTACTGTTACCACCTGTTGCCTCACTGAATCAAAGTGTGGAGGCATAAATGGACCTGCCATAAACTGCCACAACATGGGACAGGTCTGATAGGAAAACCAATCAAGCCCATGGACCTTAATGGTTTACAGAAGCATGACAGGAAACTAACTACCATGTGGCAGCAGTTAAACTGTTTAAAATTTGTCAACCAAAAACTAAATTTCTGCTGTATGTAGATACAGAAATTTATTTCTAGAGTACATGATATGCCCACATGGGGGACAGATAAAGCAATTTTTAAAATGCAGGCAGCCGGGGATGGCTAGTCATTATTCAAATTGCAGGCACTGTAAGGATTACATTGTACATGTTAAGCTGTTTACTAACCTCTCAGTAAGAGTTGGGGATAGAACCTCTCTTTTTTGTTTATTTTGTCTTTCATGAGACCAAATTTGATATGTGGCTGGCAGCCTAGGGACCACTGAAATTTCAACTACCAGTGCACACTAGATGTGGTGACAGCAAACATTGGACAACTTGAAGAAAACTACCAAAAGAGCACCTACATCTGTATAAAGACTGTGCATCACTGCTCATCAATACAGTGCACTAACCTGATGCAAGCATTTACATTAGTGACTGTTACAGAGCCATGAATAAGAAAAATCCCAAATGAAAAGCAGTGATGCGTATTGTACTAAAGGCCTTGGACTGTCACTCTTGGCTTCCAATATTGTGTCATCCTCTGTATCAAAACTTTTGCAAAGACTGAACTGTGCAAATCACTCAGTGGTTTAACTGCTATTCACAGCATAAAGGCTTTGTTAAAGAATGTACAGTTAGGCATAAACATGTTGTTTTAATCTGTAAATTTCCTTTCACTTTGAGGTATGTTGAAATATGGGCCTTGTGTGAAAAAAAATGTATAAATGTTATATCAGGCACAGGCACAAGACACTGCAGCAGGGCAAGAATCATACCCACAGCATGGCATATTCTGCTCTAGAGATCTACAAGGGTTGAACAGAATTGTCGGGTCTGTCTGGGTTATTTGGGTTAGAAGTGTCAATTTTGAACAGGGTGTATTTATAGGTCATAAATCAACATATTGGGTACCTCGAGACCCAAGCAAAACATGCAAAGCCTGTTCTACACAGTCTTGATGGTGTATCTATAAAGGAAAGGTTTATTTTTCTTCTAGATATGTTTGTTCCATATCTTGCTAGAGCCAGAATCTCATAGCTATGTAAATGAGGAAACCCCAAGATGGAGTTTTCCATACCAGACAGGTTCAAGACCTAAAACAACTTGCTGGTACCATCTCAGGCCTATTTGCATCTGGCTAGGCCATATACGTAGGACTAACATGGAGATCATAAACTGCATGGGCATTATGTTAACTCATTCAGATCAGGATATGCCTGGAGGCGGCATCTGAAAGCACAGCCACTCAGGTCAATAACGACTGTAGATGTACCAGATGACTTTCATGCAAGCCTGGAAATCTCTGTGGACGTCAGCAGTTTTTACCTACATATTAAACAAACCAAATTGTTTAGAATTCATTACATAGCACCATTAGAATGGTAATGTTGTGCTGAACCACTTTGCTGTTGATACTTTGTGTCTATCATGTATACTTTAGGAGTTATTCACATTTGTTTAAGGTATGGTGTGCATGGCTGACATTTGTCTCTCAAGCCTCACCTAAGAACCTTGAATAAATCTGAAAAAAAAATCCCACAGTTTTTTGGTATTTCAGCTAGTGCTAGTTCAAAATAAAAACCAAATTGATTACAACTGCTTGCATAGCACCATTGGAAAGGTAATTTTGTACTGACCAACTTTGCCACTCATAGTTTATGTATAGCACTTACGGTTCAAGAGGTACTCGCATTTGTTTGTGGCATGCTGATTAGGGCATGATTTTGCTTAGAAAGGTCCAGGATGCAGTGTTAAGGGTATACAGGACACAAGTGGTGGAAGTCTCAAAAAACATTTGTGGTGTGAATGAGTTTAGCCTCTAAATGTAAAAATATGGAATTAAAAGGCCTAGCACAAAAGCAGCTTGTCCCATAGCTGGCATAAGATCTTCACTCAAACCACCCAACCCTGCTGAATTTGTCCTCAAAAGGTCAAAAAAGAAGTTCAACATACCAGGATACCTCCATGACCTGAGTAACACAATATATTGGCAAGATTTCTACCTTACAACCTCAGTGGAAACAGCTCTCCAGATCTTAAAGGACATTATCACTAGTGCTCTCAATATTCATGCACCATTCACCAATATCAGAACTAAAGCAAGGTCCTGCCCTAGGTTCACCACTGATCTTAAAACAGCCTTGCTAGCCAGAGACAAACTGTGGAAAAAGGCAAGAAAAAATAAGGATTCCAGAGACTGGCTAAATTTCAGAAAAGCAAGAAATTCATGTACAACACAAATAAGATCTGCCAAAGCTGCCTATTATAGAGCTGAATTGGATGCCTCCTATAATAACCCAACCAGGCTATGGGGAACTATAAAGGGTATCTTGGGCCAAAACTGTACTCCTGCCTTAACCTGCAAACTGCTACTAAATAACACAGAAATCACGGACAAACAAGAAATCCTAAATACCTTCAATGACCACTTCACCACAGCTGGACTAGCATTTGACTCTTCACCTGCAAATCTCCTGAGATCTTCCTTGAACCTTCAATCCACCGTGGGTCAAAAGGCTACATCAACCTTCTCCTTCAACCCAATATCCTTGAAAGAAGTGGAAGATCTCCTCTCCAATTTAGATACTTCAAAAAGTGCAGGTACAGACTCCTTGGACCCCTACTTCCTCAAGATTGCATCTCAAGTCTTATCTGCCCCCCTCACTCATCTCTTCAATCTTTCCCTCATCACTGAATCCATTCCCTCCACTTGGAAAACAGCTCAAGTAGTTCCTTTACTCAAATCTGGTGATCCCATGGACCTCAATAATTACAGGCCCATTTCCATCCTATCAGTTCTATCCAAGATGCTTGAAAAGTTAGTAAACTCACAATTAAGGGACTACCTGGATAACAATAACCTCCTAAATACAGCACAATCAGGATTTAGATCAAGGCATAGCACCATTTCGGCCCTAGCCAAAGTAACCAATGACTGGCAGATTGCTATGGATAAGAAGAACAGTACCTGTGCTGTGTTCCTGGATTTGAGCAAAGCATTTGACACAGTGGATCATGAATCATTAATCACCTCCCTTGGCTCACTAGGGTTGGATTCCCCTTCACTCAATTGATTCAAGTGCTATCTATCAGATAGGTCACAACTGGTAAAAATGAAACTACCTATCCACCTTAAAACCACTGTTAAGAGGTGTACCGCATGAGCTCTATTCTTGGCCCCATCCTCTTTGCCATCTATATTAATAATATTGATGCCAACCTCCTCAATCCAACATCCATCTGTTTGCTGATGATACTGTATTATATGTTAGCAATCCTTCATTATCTAAAGCCTGTGAACTGCTACAATCTGAATTTTCCATCCTACAACACAACCTACTAGATAAAATCTACTTCTAAATGCCAAAAAAACAAAAGCTATGTTCTTTACCTCAAAGAGCTGCTCTGCCACTACCCCACCATCCACCACCCTACAACTAACCACCTTACTTGGGGAGAAGCTGGAATTCATTGATAACTTCAAATACCTTGGAGTCTGGATTGATAACAAGCTTGACTATTCTGTCCATATTGAGGAGCTACTAAAGAAACTGAGACAAAGGCTTGGTTTATTTTAGAATAAAGCACTACCTCAACAGAGACTCCAAAAAAAGATTAATCCAGGCTTCATTCCTATCCCTCATTGACTATGCTGACTTTCTGTACGGCCATTGTTCATTCCCCCTCTTAAATAAACTGGACACCCTATACCACAGGTCCATCAGATTCATTACTGACCTTCCCTTCAGCACCCATCATTGCTCCCTTTATAAGGCAGTTAACTGGACATCATTACAACACAGAAGAAATAGGAATGCTGCAATTTGGATATTCAAAGCCTTATCAGGCAAGCTACCTACCTATATCTCAGACTGTTTTACTCAAATTACTTCTAGGCCATACAACCTAAGGATCAGCAAAATTATCATTCTTAAGGTCCCCAATGTCTGCACCCAGTTTGGGAGGGCTGCTATCAGCTACTCACTAGCAATTGTTTGGAATTCACTCCAAAAAACCATGAAGCTAAATAACCTCCTACCCTTAATATCCTTCAAAGATTATTCACCACCCTATTCCCAGAACTCTGCAACTGCTTCCATAAGGCCTAAACCCGGCCTACCTACCCTTTCTTTTTCGTGTTCCTATATGCTGATAAAACTCCCATTTCCAGTCCCAAGATTCACCCTCAAAATGCCTGCTAGGTCCTATAATCTACATATTACTCTTGATGTGTCCATTGCCTTCTGTCTCACAGATTAATAGTTTTAATGTGCCGTGTACATATGTATATTGTTATATATTAGCACTTATGTCATTGTATTACTGTTTATGTTACCACTGTCATTGTATTACTGTTTATGCTACCCTTGTCAATGTATTAACACTTGCACTTCTTGACCACTCAGGTCCATCTTGTAAATGAGCTATGCTCAATGATGTTCGCCTTATTAAATAAAGATTTTGATTGATTGATTGATTGATTGATTGATTGAAAAAGAAATAAAAAAGTCTTCTATTTACAGTATGTATTGCTAAATGGGTTCAGAAAATGCAAAATAAAATCAGTGAACTAGTTTGGATTAATAACCAAGTGAGGCAGGAGAGGCAAATAGGCTAAGAAATTATTTGTACTGAATATGGTGGTTACATTCAGACTACCATAACCAAGTTACTGCAGGACATATAAAATGGTTGCATCCCTAATCTCATTAAGATGAGTGTCTGGTCAAATGGTACTGCCCACAGTGTATCCCACAGTCTAGAAAAGTCCATTGGAAATGTGTGCAAACATGACAATTAATCCCTTTCAGTACCATCCGTTATCTGGGGTATGTAACACCACATCCTATTAGAGGAAGTTGTTATGAAGATGGCTCCTGTTCCATAAAAGATACCATGTACATCTGAGGAGTTACCCCACATGTTTATGGAGCCCCAGGTCTATACAACCATTTCCTCTATAGTCAGGTTGACTAAATGTCATGTGCCAGTGGCAAAGTGGCCTACCAGGGAAAAGGACAGTACTGTGTGGTGACTAACCACAGAGTATATTCCTTTGAGCACCTTTCATGCAACATTAACACCTCAAATTTTTGTTTCACCCCTCGTGAATGCACTATCATTGGCCAGACAGTCATCACCCCTATTCCTGTCCATGATGAGGTTGTTATCCAAAGCAA
Source organism: Neoceratodus forsteri (assembly GCA_016271365.2). Lineage (NCBI taxonomy): Eukaryota > Metazoa > Chordata > Ceratodontiformes > Ceratodontidae > Neoceratodus > Neoceratodus forsteri. The sequence continues at coordinate 1,014,871,843 of CM028132.1, read as the reverse complement.
ACCTGACCACCAAGAGGAGTCTGAGGAATGTCTACCTACTTTTAATGTACCAATTAATTCCTTGACCCTAAATCTTAAGTCTTTGCTAGCAAGAAATGATACACACCTTGTTGAGGTCAGCAACACAATGTATAAAACAGGAAATTCTTAATGAAATGCTACACCAAGGAGATCTCAGCCTCTTTTTATCTGACAGTAGACTAGAGTCACCCTTCAAAGCTTTTGTGGTTATTCAAGCAGTTCTTATCTTAATCCTTATAGGGACAACCTGCTGTCTCAGATGCAACCTTAAGAATCATGGCAAGCAAATTTGTTTCCTGCAAGCAGCTCAATTAACCAAATTTTAAGTAAATTAATAAATGCCAAGGTTATGAGAAACCAGTGTAACAATCATTCGTATTTCTCGTGGAGCATGTGACTTATTGCGTTTCTTTCTAGGGTTGTTTTTGTCTTATATTGGACCAAGTAAGACATCTTTCCTTTTGCAGTACACCAGGTAATATGTCCTGCAGGCCTGGGGTGTACTTGATGGCTGGTAAGACCAAACAATTGAGGGGCAGAGCTGAGAGGCAGAGCAAGTGCTGTAGCAGCAGAAATGCACCTAAGGGCCAAACCAGATTGGCATAGCATCAAGGCTTTTCAAGCCAGCATCATGCCCTTACTCCAGGGAATTGGCCCTGCAAAATAGCAGTAAGCCAGGGCACCTAGCACTGTTTGCCTCCTGCCAGCATAAACTTTGACAAACAGGCCACATCATGGAGTGGTCCCATGCCTGGGTCTCAATTGGCAGATCCTCAGCCTAAGATATATATGTGAGTAGCAATGACTCCAGATGCTCAGTGTGCCACTGTGGCAGCAGAGGACCATCAGGCATAGGGCAGGCTGCAATGGGATGGAGGTTGCCCCTTCTAGTGTTTAATGTATCTGTTAGTCACATACCCATAAGCAGTTAAAACACATAATTCATACTGTTTTTCTTTTACCAAAAAAAATAGTTTTTTTTTGGTTTACACCCTGCTTTCGCCTAGCCATTGGGTGCAAGTCACTGTATGTTTCAAGGTGGCGCATTGTTCCACAGGCAATGAGGTGGGGACTGTTGGGACCTGCCACAATTTTAAGTGATAATCTATGTTAAATGTTACATTATTTAGTTAATTAGACAAAATGACTATGTGCCTGGAATGGCCACAGTTGGAAAAAATGGCTGTTTTGAGGTATTTGTAGAAAATCTAAGATGAAGTCCAAAGTAGTAGACCAGGGAGGGGCTGTGGACATGGTCTACCTAGACTTTAGCAAGGCATTTGACACAGCCCCACAAAAAAGATTAATAGTCAAATTAACCAGCCTGGGAGTGGATCCCAGGGTGATAGCCTGGGTAAAACATTGGCTGTACAACAGGACACAGAAGGTAATTGTAAATGGAGTCCACTCTGAAGAAAGAGAGGTTACTACTGGTGTAGTGCAGGGTTCAGTACTGGGACCAGTCCTTTTTAATGTCTTTATAAGTGACATTGCAGAGGGACTGGAAGGAAAAGTATGCTTCTTTGCAGATGACACAAAGATCTGCAATAGGGTTGATACACAAGGAGGCATGGAAAGGATGAGAAGGGACTTGGCAAAGTTGGAGGAATAGTCAGAAGTATGGCAGCTAGGATTCAATGCAAAGAGGTGCAAAATAATGCACCTGGGAAACAAGAACCAGGGAAGATTACACAGTGGGGGTAGTAACAACAACAAAAAGGAAAGGAACCTGGGGTAATCATATCAGATGACCTTAAGGTTAGCAAGCAATGTGAGAGAGGACAGGAGGGCTGAGGGTATACTGGGATGCATAGGGAGAGGCATCACCAGCAGAAACAGGAAGTTGTTATCCTCTGTACAGACAGTTGGTGAGACCCCATCTGAGTACTGCATCCAGTTCTGCAGACCCCATCTCTGCAAGGACATAGACAGGATAGAGGCAGTCAGACGAGGGCAACTAAAATGGTGCAGGGTCTGCAAGAGAAGCTGTATGAGAGAGAGACTAAAGGAGCTTAATATGTATACCCTTGAGGAGAGAAGGAGAGGGGGACATGATAGAAACTTTAAGTACCTCAATGGAATCAACAAAGTCAAGAGGGTAGCATCTTTCAGAAAAGAGACATGCAAGAAAAGGGACACAATTTAAAGATGGGGGGGCTGTTCCGGGCAATGTGAGGAAGTATTTTTTCACAGAGAGGGTAGTGGATGCATGGAACAGCCTTCCTGAGGAGGTTGTGGGGTCTAAAACTGTGGGAGAATTCAAGAATGCATGGGAGAGACATAAGGCAATTCCTGTGAGGGGTAGGAAGAAATAGGCTGTTGGTTAACTAGGATCTGCGGCCTATCCTGTAGGTAGGGAAATTGGCAGACTAGGTGGGCCAAGTGGTCTTTATCTGCCATCAAAGTCTATGTTTCTATGTTTCTAAGTCTGAAACTCTGGTCAATTCTGCTAAGCAAAAAGATAGGCTATTCAAGTCTGAACAAGATTTGCTATATTTGCAAGATTACAAATCAGTCATAAGATGTTTACTGTAAGACCATTTCATTTTAGAATTACTGATGTCCTGTGGTCAGGCACAAAGCTAAAATTATCAGCATCTGACTACTGCTTGACCAATCAGAATGTACCAAGTTGTGCAGCACAGTGCACCACCTGCAAAAGGAACAATTGAAGCTAGGGACTTTTTGTTTGCTTTGTTTGAAAGAAATGTGCTTATGCCAGCTAGACCTTTCAGTAAATTACATGCTTTAATAGGTCAAAGTTCATTGCCTGTTGTATTGTACAGATTTCTACTTAAGAATCTCAACATTATAAGTGACTTGTATACTGTGCTTACAATTATGCTATTCAAGTTCTGTTACTTAGATTGTATTACAAGTTGTAGGGTCAAGATAAGATGTTTCAAAAGGAATTTAGTTTTAAGCTAAATCTGGTAATCTACAAGCAAAGAACCTGTGGTCAGCTGTGTTTCCTAAATGCAGCTCCACAAGAAATACATTGTTTAAGCCACTATGACAGGTGAAAAGTAGTGGTTAACCAAATAAACAAATAGCTAGATGAGTGGTAAATGAAAGTTATTGTTACATAAGAGTGTACTACATTCTGCTATAAGACGTATTAAGATATGTAGACTTGATCGGTGCCAAAACTCTTCAGAATATCAACGCAAGTAAAGACACTGTTACATTTCATATGTTGTTTCAAGAAAACCAATGAATAATATTATGTTATCTGCAAATTGTCTAATAAGAAAGTAATATTCCTCTGTGATATGAAGTGCCATAAAATGATGTGCTTGTGCTGCCGTCTATTGACAAAGTTGATTAAGACTGCAAACTAATCCTTCAGCAACTCAACCTTCATGGGTACTGATGGTGTCAGACATAGCTGGCCAATCAGAAAATAAGTATTGACAGCTTCCTTAGGCAAAATTTGGTAAAACACTTAATTGGGTACACTGATTGGCTATGAGTTAACATCCTTTCAGGATGCGAAGCAAACTAAAATCTATTTAAGAAGCCTTTATCCTTGACTTAGTCAGAGAACCAAAACAAGACACAAAAGAGGCAAGACTGATTACAGCCTACATTATTTTGGATTCTCTATGAATGAAAGGTGAGTTAATATCACTCTAAGTAATTCATAATAAACTCCTGGGTTAATCACATATGCATATGGAATTAATCAAATAAAGATCTAATTTTGGACAAATGAGCGTTTCCAGTTTATTTCTTTTAATAATGCTATTAACAACCCACAATATTTAAATATTATTCATAAAATACCCAAAAGTGGGAAGATGCCTGGAAGCCCGTGCTATGTGATCCACTGTCCAGAAGTCATTCTTCAGCCATTGAAATTGCAGATGAAGGAACACATTCCCCCCTTCTATTTGGCATTAGTGATCCTCCTCTGCAGCTTTTTCTTGGATGATTAGTAATAATCTGTGAATTTACGAGAGTGTTTAGCCTGATAGGAGACATATCTGAGAAGTGAAGGTGCTCCATGATCTCACCAGAAGTCTCTCAGTAATGTACTTTTCTGTTTGACAGGAATTACACAGCCAGTTCATACAAGGTATATTACTAATAGTCTTGTTGGTCGGAGGCTAACAAGGCTGGATGACTTGCCCAGTCCTGTTATGTGGCATCTTTTGTGTTGTATATCCCCTGCACCTCAGTGGAATGAAGTACAGCATTTGTGTTTTTTGATGTTCTCTGCATACCTGACAGGGGCTCAGTGAGATGGGAGCAGAGCCAGGGCTTTACACTGTCAGTCTGAACCCTTCTCTGCTGATACCATATAGTAAGGAGCTTCTCCTAAAGGGGTTAACCTTGTCTGGAATCCCATATGAGTGTGACTATCTGCACTACACTGTCCCTGAACATTGTGAGAGCATTTACTTAATGTTACTATACATCTTTGTTTCTCAGTGGTTGCAAGAGCACCTATTAGGTTATGTTTGAGACTACATTCACAGGGGGAATCACATGCCAATGCCACTGTGTGAATGTTCTGGCTTGTTGTTACTGTTCAATGTAGTGAAATCTCAAAACCTGGGATATTAGGGATTTGGGGGGAGGGATTCATTGAGTTTTAAGACAGTGCTTATATGTATTGTTATATAGCCAGTGCTATCGCTATGCCTATGAAGAGCCAGCTCAAAAGTGGTGCACTGATAAGGCTACGCCTACGGAAAGCCATCTCAAAAGTGATGCTCTACTGAGTGATTTGATTTGTCATGGGCACGTTGTTCTGGGTTAAGTTGCTCCATATGTAGTACCACACCTCAGGGCAAACATCTTAGGTGCTTTGGATGCACTGAGTGTATCCAATAAGTCCCAAAGAATGTTGGCTCTCAGTCTAGTGGTTTACCCCTGTGCTGTGAATTCACTGTGCCTTTTCACAACATTCTTCAGGGTGGTTCATCTTCTGATGGCCTCCCCCATTTCTCAAGGTATATTTTTACTGTGGCTCATACATGATCTAGGAATAGCCACTGCTGCTGTTCTCTATTGGGTTCTACATGCAGCATGTCACAGATGTTACTGTTTGTGTTTACTGTGTTAATTGTTGTTAATAGCTTTGACTTCACAGGGTTCTATACCTTTGCTGGCAGATTGTTATTGTGGGCACTCCATGGATAATTTGTATAACATAGTGGTTAAGAGCACTAAGCTGAAAACCTGGAGAACTGGGTTTGAATCCCACAGCCATCAATTACTGTACATACTGTGGGACCATGAGCAAGTCACTTAATTTCTCTGGGCTCCCCAAATGCACCTTGAAACAAGTCTTGACTCGGTGTGTCTTTCCTGGCCAAAAAACTGAAAAAAAAATCTTGCCCTCTAAATATAAATGATAGGGGAGCAGTAGTGTTACTGCTGAAACTTAGAAAAGGCATTTCAGTGGGTTGCCAAGGTGTGCTTGCAGCATAGCATGGGGGTTAGGGTCAGCATCTGTGTGTGCTAGGGTAGGAGGCAGACATTGGTTTGATTTCTGAAGTACCTTTTTTTGTGTGGTATAAATTTCTTTTTTCCCCCAGTGTTGTAGCCAACTTCTATGCCCCCACTCCACCCTGTCATATTTTAACTGCACCCCTCCCTATCCTCCTCTCTAAGGGTCATCTAAAATTTTCTGATAGCCCTCTTCCTTTCCTTGTCTACCCCCACCACCTCCCTAGTGAACCAGAGTGGTCTCCTCTCCCTCTTGCTCTTCCAGACCTTTTTTATGCACATTTCTGCTGCTTCTTGAATGTCTCCCCTGATAGTTTCCCAGAGTTTCTCCACTGCCCCATCTTCTCAGCACCTTCCATTTTCCATGTCTTTCTCATCTTATTAAAGTCTGTGTGTCTGAAGTCAATGACTGCCATATTATTCTTATTTGTCTCCCCCCTGCCCTGACCGTGAGCCATATTACACTGTGGTCACTGGTGCCCAAGGTTTCTCCCACCAGCACCTCCTCCACATGCTCCCCATTAGTCAGGACCACATCCAACAAGTTGCTTCCTCTCATTGACTCCTTGACCAGCTGTTGAAGGAATACCCCCTGCAGCTCAGCTAATAACCCCCTGTTCCTTGCTGATGCTGCATCTGGGATTTCCCAGTCAACATCTGGGAGGTTCAGATCACCCACCAGTAGCAGTTAACCTTTCTGTGCCAGCCTTGTGATGGCCTGAGTTAGCCATCTATCGTCTACCTCTCTTTGTGTAGGTGGCCTGTATACCACCCCCAGTCACAGGGATTCACCCGTCTTCCTACCTACTGTTACCCACAGCAGCTCATTCTCCCCTTCCTCCTACTGCCCTTCAGTAACACTGATGCCTTCCCTGATGTATAAGACAACCCCTCCCCCCTTCTTGCATTCCCTGTCCCTTCTGAACATTTTATAATCTGGAATGGTTGTTTCCCAGCTGTGATGCTCTGTCCACCAGATCTCACTTATTGCGACTAAATCTAATCTCTCATCCAGCATGATGGCCTCCAGGTCCACCATCTTATTTCCTAAACTCCTGATGTTTGCTGATAATTTTTTCCACCAGTCTCCCCCCTTTGTTTACCCTTGCACCCATCACCCTCTTGCCCAGGCACATAGTGATATTCTGGGAAGGGGGCTGGTAGCCCCCCCAAGCTTTCCTCCTTGTGCAGCAGATTTGTTTCCACCACCCCCACAATCTAGTTTAAATTGTAGGTATCTGCTATGTATTCTCCTAGCTTGCATTTCAGTACTGCTACTCCCTCCCTATTCAGGGGCAATCTGTTTGGTGCAAATAGTCTCTTATCCTCCCATGTAGATCCCCAGTCCCCTACAAAGCATATCCCATTTGCTCACACCACCCCACCGGCCACTCAGTGATCAGTACATCACAGTGAACAGTAAATTGCCCAAATGCCCACACCCACGGCCTAAAGTACCAACTCCCTATTCAAGTGCAGTCTGTTTGGTTCAGCTACACTTTTGTCCTCCCATGTAGATCCCCAGTCCCCTAACAAGCCATATCCAATTTGCTCACACCACTCTACCAGCTACTCAGTGCTCAGTACATCACAGTGAACAGGAAATTGCCCAGTGCCCACACCCACAACCTAAAGTACCACCTCCTATAGTGATGGATACCAGAATCTATGTTCCATCTGTGTAGTGTGCAGGCTGGGAATGTTGGCCCACTGCATAGCGACACCACAAAAGCAAAACCTGAAAAAAGATCATTACAGCGAAAGTCGCTGTAATGGTCTGGGTTTCACTGATGTCACATCTCCCAGTGTTCTGCCCCTTCCCTAAAACAACTGTGGCCTGGAGTTGATAATATACAATTGCAGGGGGTACAGGGGGCAAAGCACCCCACATCGCTGTAGGTGATGTCAGCAGAGTTGCTTTCAACGAACAGTGGTGCTTCCAGCTGGGAAGAAGATGGTGTCATCCATATGCTGTAGTGATGGGCACTAGGTCAGAACAACACCTGCATGGACAGGGCTGTCAAGAACAGCTCCATCCATACAGTCCTGATCAGAATAATGGCAATACACAATGCCATGAGAAAACACAGTGCCAGTGGTAGCGATCGCAAGTGTGGTATGCAATCGCTACCACTCTTACAATGTATTTTTGTGGGGGAGCTATGCCCATCACACCCCCCCTGACATGAGGGACTCTGCCCACCACACCCCCCATTATTATAATAATCAATTCCGAGTTGGAGGTAGATTATGGGGGGAGGGGGATAACATTTGGGAGACCAGGATTAGAACCCTGGTCTCCACCACCATCCCAGTTAAGCTGCTCATGTACTAGCATGCCACATGATGAGAGTAGCTTGGCCAGGCTCCTCACTTCCTTTCCCCTTCTCCTGCATCTAGTACCATGGACAGCAGCCTGGGGCATGCTCAGTGAATAGCATGCATTTCCACCTATCGCTGTCAATGCTGGCACGGTATAGACCACGCATTTCTTACTGGCACTATTCTTGTAGCGCTCTTGTGACCAGGTAGGGCAGTGACGTAATGTGAGGAAAACATAATTCATGACTGAGGGAGGAGCAGGGTGATGTGAAAGGCTGTGGTATGACAGATGGACCAAGAGGCAGTGATGACATGAGCAGCAAAATAATATTTATTCTTTACCAGCAAAACAAAATAATAAGTGGACTTACTTTTGGCATATAAAAGAAAAGAAAACAAACTGAGGTTTTTATACAGCAAAAAAAAACAATAAACACACAGCTAGAAGTAGCTAGCCGTTACAAGGTGCTTCTCCTTCAGCACCTTCCTACAAACTGAATTAACTAGAAGTTCACTCAGAATATATACAGGTCTAGCCCCATGTGGTGGGTTAGCGCCACCCATCACTAAAACATTTTACATTTAAGTTTGTTTATTTACATATATTTTTCATTATAAGGGCAGTATAAACATTTATTTAACATTAGTATGATGTGCACATCACTGTACCTCAGTAATTATACCTGGATCCAGGATTTACCTTAATTTTGTTCTCAGAAGCACCGCCCCAAGCAGTTGCATCAATAAATAATGAAAGAATTCTGCTGCCTGGCTCTATAGCTGCAAACTGCTAAGGAGGTGTAGTGAGGACCTGCCGTCTGACTCCAAGCTTCATGAAACATCTGTACCTGAATTCAAGGTTACCATTTGGTAAGTATTGACACACTTGCAATTTAAAACAAAACCAAATGTTGCACACAATATGCGAGTGTCAGAGTGGTGTATTTAGTTAAAACAGCAAGAATGCTCTTGCAGAGTGAAGCCTGATTCCTCTGCGCAATAGTGCACACCTTTGAGCAGTAGAAGAAGGTGAACTTAGCCCAAGAAGCTACATAGCTGAGTAGGAAGTGCAATAACAACTGCTTTCTCCGGGCAGTGGCTCCTCACTAACTTTCAATATTTCTGTGCTGCTCAGCCCGCTCCTGCACTACCGAAAGAAAAACACTAGCTTGTTGTATCTGTGCAACAGTAACCTGAACAGCTGAGTTTTGTTTGAACATTTTTAAAAAAGCATTAAGCTATGGTCATGCCTACCTCAGTTAGGGGAGAGTTTTTCCTACCCTACAAGCTATTTCTCATATCATTTTACTTTTCTTTTATAGGTTGATCTATGCTACTTTAGTAAGTAGGCTTTTTACGATAAAATCCATAGCGCCTTTCACTACAGAAATGTTTCCCAAATATTGCTGCAGGGAACCAGTGTACTAGCGGCTGCAAGCAGTCTAAATCTCTATATGGGGTGCCTAAATTAACATTATGCTACCTATGGGAAGACCTGCAGAATCATAAGTGTAGGTAGCAATACATATAAAATCTACAAATGCTCATTACTAGACAAACACATCCGAGAGTATTTTCAACTTTATGTCTGTGTACTCTAATACGAGTCCAGGAAGTCATGAGTAACTGGGACCATCAGAGGACTTAAATACATAAAAGACAAAAAATAAACAGACAAAATGGGTGGCCAGCCAAAAAAACATTTTACTAAGGACACGGACAGACAGACAGACATACAACAAATATGAGAATTGGACAGTCCAAAATGATACCCAGAAATGCTGACCCTCTGTCCAAATGGGGGGCACCCTTTCACATACTCCTCCCCACCTAAAACAAGACCAGTAGGGCTTTGTTTAACCTTCCTGAATACGTACACCTGTCATCAGATCCCTCACAAGAAGAGATGGATCCATAGCCCACCCTTTTCTAAGGCTCCACCTCGTGGTCCCTAAATACATGACTTAGCAAATGTGAAAGAGTAAGCTCTTTCACACTTAATTCTTTCTTTACCCCGAAGTCTGATGATAGGTGCATTTTCTCACCTGTCCCATATCTAGACATGAAGTCTGCATTACCATGTGCAGTTCCTTTATGATGTTTAAAAGTAAAGCAGTACGGTTGTAATGAAAGATACCACTGCATGATTTGTGGATTTTTATCTTTCATGACATGTAGCCAGCACAAAGGGTTGTGGTATGTCCATAATTCAAACTTAAACCCATAGGTAAAAATGTAGGGATTCAATGGCCCACCTTATGGCCAAGCACTCATTTTTTATGGTGGAGCAATAAGTTTCTCTCTCTTGAAACTTCCTACTCACATAGATGATGGGATGTTCCTCCCCCTCCACTATTTGTGTTAGCACAGCCCCTTTGCCATAATTAGACACTTTGGTCTTTACAATAAAGGATTGTGTGAAATCTGGTGTTCGTAGAATGGGTGAGGAACATATCTAGCCTTTATGGAGCAGAATGCGTCTTCACATTCTGATGTCCAGAGCACCTTATCTGGTTTATTCTTTTTTATCAGGTCAGTAAAGGGGCCTGCTAGTGTAGAGAAATTAGTTATGAAACACCGGTAATAGCTGGCAAGACCTAGGAATGACCTCACATCCTTTTTTGTGATAGGTCTAGCGCTATTAGCCATGGCATCCACCCTACCTATATCTGATTTTAGCAGGCCCTTTCCTATCTGAAACCCAAGATATTTAGCTTCTTGCATGGCCAGAGAGCATATGAATGGATTAATGGTTAATCCTGCCTCAGTGATAGCAGTCAATACCAGGGATAGATGAAGTCTGTGCTCTTTCCAGGAGGGACTGAATATTATCAAGTCATCTAGGTATGCCGCACTGTAAGTGGCATGTGGTGTCAGGATTTTGTCCATCACTCTCTGGAAGGTGGCAGGGGCACTGTGTAAGCCAAAGGACATAACGGTAAAATGGAAAAGAACTAAGGGGATACTGAATGCCATCTTTTGTATGGCATCTGGATCCAAAGGCATTTGCCAGTACCCTTTTGTTAAATCTAAGGTACTGATGTAACAGGCATACCATAAGTGATCCAGAATGTCATCAATATGAGGCATGGGGTAACTGTGAAATTTTGAGACAGCGTTCAGGCATCTAAAATTGACACAGATCCATACACTACCCCCTTCTTCCCTACAACAATCATACGGAAGCTCTATTCACTGTGTGATGGTTCTATTATACCCAACCCTTGCATCTTTTTTATTTCTTGCACTACATCCTCCCTGACCCTTTCAGGAAGTCTATAGGCCTTCTTTCTAATGGATAGATCTTGGGTCACAGAGATGTGATGTTCTACATCCTTTGCCCTTCCAGGAGTCCCTGTAAAAGTGTTCTGGTAGTTCTGTAACAGGGTGTTCAGGTCAGTTTCCTGTTGAGGTGACAAATCTGGGTTTACTCTTATGTCTGCTATTTTTCCTGAACCCTCCAGATGTTGGTATTCTATATTCAGCTCAATCTCTGAAGGTTCAGGATGAATATAGCCACACAACTGAGGAGATCTTTCTATCCAGGATTTCAACAGGTTAGTGTGGTAGATACACTTCCTATGCCTCTTGTCAGGGAGTTCTACCTCATAAGTCACAGGCCCAGTTCATTTTGTTACTGCATAGGGGCCCTGCCACTTCATAAATAACTTGTTATCGGAAGATGGCAATAGTAGCAACACTTTGTCTCCCTCTGAAAACTCTTTGTGCCCTTTCCGCTTATCATAGTACATCTTTTGTTTCACCTGGTAGTCTATATTGATTTAGTGTGCCTTCTGTATGTACTTTGCCATGCATTGGCATAGCTGTTGCCAATATTCTAAAGGAAACATACCTTTTTCTGTTTTCCCTTCTTCCCATTCCTCTTTAATGATGTCCACAGGACCTCTAGGATTACGCCCATAGAATTCAAAGGAGGGGGAAGCCTATAGAGGCCTGGGGTACTTTCCTGTAGGCAAACATCGAATATGGCAAATATGTATCCCACCACTGCCAGCATGTGTGAATGGCTGTGGGATAACAGATGGACCAAGAGGCAGTGATGCTGTGAGCAGCAAAATAATATGTATTCTTTACCAGCAGAACAAAATAATAAGTGGACTTACTTTCGGCAAATAAAAGTGAAGAAAACAAACAGAGGCTTTTATACAGCAAAAAAAAATAAACACACAGCTAGAAGTAGCTAGCTGTTACAAGGTGCTTCTCCTTCAACACCTTCATATGAACTGACTTACCTAGACATTCACTAAGAATATATACAGGTCTAGCCCCAAGTGGTGGGATAGCTCAAACCATCACTAAAACAATTTCCAATTAAGTTTGTTTATTTACATACATTCTTTATTACAAGGGCAGTATAAACATTTATTTAACATTAAGATGATGTGTATATCACTGTAAATCAATAATTATACCTGGATCCAGGATTTACCTTAATTTTGTTCTCAGAAGCACCGTCCCCAGCAGTTGCATCAACAAATAATGAAAGAATATGTACACCCGGCTTTATAGCAGCAAACTGCTGAGGAGGTGTAGTGAGGACCTGTCATCTGACTCCAAGCTTCAGGAAACATCTGTACCAGAATTCAGGCTTACCATTTGGTAAGTATTGACACATTTGCAATTTAAAACAGAACCAAATGTTTTACCCAATATGCGAGTGTCAGAGTGGTGTGTTTAGCTGAAACAACAAGAATTCTCTTGCAGAGTGGAGCCTGAACCTCTGAGCAATAGTGTGCACCTTTGAGCAGTAGAAGAAGGGGAACTTAGCCCAAGAAAATACATCGCAGAGGAGGAAGTGAAATAATAATAACTGCTTTCTCTGGGCGGTAGCTCCTCACTAACTTACAACATTTCTGTACTGCTCAGCCCGCTCCTGCATTACAGAAAGAAAAATACTAGCTTGTTGCATCTGTGCAACAGTAACCTGCATGGTTGAGATTTGTTTGAACATTTTTAAACACCATTAAGTTGCAGTCGTGACTACCTCAATTAGTGGAGGGTTTTTCCCTAACCTACAAGCTATTTCTCATATCATTTTACTGTTCTTTTTCAGGTTGAACTATGCTACTCTAGTAAGTAGGCGGTTTACAAAAAAATCTATAGCGCTTTTCACTACAGAAATGTTTCCCAACTATTGCCGCAGGAAACCAGTGTACCAATGGCTGCAAGCAATCTAAATTTCTATACAGAGTGCCTAAATTAACATTATGCTGCCTACAGGAAGACCTACGGTATCATAAGTGTAGGAAGCAATACACAGAAAATATGTAAATGCTTATTTCTAGACACACATCTGAGAGCATTTTTAACTTTATGTTTGTGTATTCTAATATGAGTCCAGGGAGTCATGAGTAACTGGGACCATCAGAGGACTGAAATACATAAAAGACAACAAATTAACAGACAAAATGGGTGGCCAGCCCAACAAACATTTTACTAAGGACTCAGACAGACAGATATACAACAAAAACAAGAATTGTACAGTTCAAGATGATACCCAGAAACGCTGACCCTCTGGCCAAATCAGGGGTGGGCATCATTTCACAGGTGATAATAAGGATGTGTTGTTTTCTGAAGCCAGAAACCTTTTATGGATTTATTTTAATGTACTATACTGTAACTATTATTATTTATGATTCATACATTTGGCTTAATTCATATGCAGAGAAAACATGATTTCATTGGATTCATGATGTAATCTGTAAAACACACACACTGCAGATAATTCATTTGTGTTTGTTTTTTTAGGTACAGTGAATTGGTGGGGGCCTGGGTTTCTTCAAAAGAAGAATTTGGCATGGGACAGCAATTGAGAGATGATTTCCTCTTTTTTGTTTGTTTTACCACTGTGGAATAACTTACCTTCAGGTAGCATTGGGTGTGGCAGCACATATGATATACTGTATAAGGGGTATGCAGTGCTGATGAGTTAAATAAATCATTTAGGTTCACAAGAGCAAGCTGACCATGGGTAACCTCATTAGTGGTGTAAGCCATGAGTGAGGTGTCAGGGATCAAACTGCTCGAATGCACATAAATCATTTATTTTAAAAGTTCCCCACTGCACATTCCACTTATGCAATAGGGAAAGAGTTTTGTAGGACAGTCATTATTTTTGAATTAGTTTGTATTTTTTTTAATAAACTAGAGTGGAATGTTTTGTGCTATTCCCTGTGTAACTATGCACTTTACTGCAGGTTACTAAGGATGCTAACCTGGATGCTAGGGCCACAATGTCCCTGTGTTCCCAGCATGCCAATCCATTGGTTGACATTTCTGTGAGAGAGGGCTAAACAGTTCCTCAAACATGCCAGCTCTATTTCTTGCTTATTGAGGAACCCTTACAGTAGTGGTGTGGCACATTTTTTTCTATTTTAATAAGGTATTCATCTGGTTTCTCATGCATTTAAAGTCATTTATCTTGCTGCATTGAGTGATGTGGTTCCCATAAACAGAGAGGAATTGTGCTGAAGTGCAAGTGGCTTGGGGAATGGTAGCATAGTGCATGGCCGGCAGCTGCCACCTAGGGGTTGTTTTTCCTTTTTTTATCTTTTTAAATCATCAGGCTAGGAAGGAGTAAGTGGTTGCTGCAAACAGAAAAAGGGAGATAGGAAAGATAGTAGATGGCAAAGAGAATCATGTGTGGGTTGTAGGGGTTTAGCAAGCAACTGGGAGTGGTCCAGGCAGGTTGGATGTATCAGTTCCAAGAGTATAACCACAAGAACATTGAATACTGTGCAGGGCTCAAATTAAAAAAAGAGGAAATAGCTTTATTTATTGTCATTTATGTAAACACCCAAGGGAAAAGTGTATTTTGAGGCACTGAAGATTAATGACATGGGGCTGGAAGGTTACAAAGCACCTTCTTGAAAATGGAGAAAATGGCACCAGTGCTCAGCAAGAGCCCTTCCTGATTCTGTGTACAAGCTTCAGAAGTGCAGCAGTGTGCAAACTTCACAACTTCAGATTTTTTTTCGCTTTCTATAATCTGTGTTTGTACTTCTCATGGAGTGGCCATGGGTGTCTATTGACTAAGAAAGAACAAGAGTGGCAGCACAACTGCTAATGTGGGGATGGAGGGTGGGCTCGATCTCAACAAAAAAAGATAAAGTTCTTTTCATTTTTAGTTTCAGTGTCTTGACATGGCAGATTTCATGAACATATTAATTCAGACAGTTGTGAAGCTGGCTGTGTTCAGAGATAGTTTTGTTATTTTAGCAGGTGTCAAATTTTAATGGATGTGGATAATGCATGAGGTGAAGTGGTGGGGCGATTGCTGTTGTTCTGCAGGACAGCTCAAATTTTGTTGTGTGCTTTTAAATCATATGCATCTTCAGCATGGGATGTTTAAAACAGATATCAATTTGGCTGCTTGTTAGTTTGTGAAGCACAGAGTAGTGGGGGAGCTGTGGTGTGGAGTGGATTTGTGAGGCATAGAGAGTGAAAGTAGTGCCGGCAGAGGGGGCTCATGACATAGTAACTGTGTTCATAAACAGATGGTGACTTGGTAACTACACAAATGATAGAATCTTATACTTATACATATAGTTACTCAGATAAATAGGAGATATGACATGGCCTAACTGAAGCTATCATATTTATCTTCATGAGACAACATTAATATTATGATATATCATGAGTGGCAAAGCCATGAGTGAAATATCTTCATATCAGTGGCCTCTCATGAAGATAAATATGATATCTTCAGTCAGGCCATGTTATGTTCTGGTTGTACAACATTTGTATGAGGGCCAAAATGTCACTGTGCCACTGAAAGAAGGGGATACATAGCTAGCTATAATAGGTAAAACAGGCTGCATTTTGGGGGGGCATTGCTACCGTGCAACCAAGACAGCAGCAAAATCCTTACTTTCTGTCTTCACTGTTCCCAGTCATTGTCCATCTGTGGCTTTCCACCTCATTTCATCATTCTTGAATGTCAACATTGGTGAGAGACAGCAATCCTGCACACTTAGAGCACAAAATTTTCTTAGCTTCAGTCTTCTTAGCTGGAAAGGATTGCAATTTGAGTCTCCTGTTCTCCGCTCCAGGGTTTGGACCGTTGGGGGGAGCTCAACTACAGCATGGTGGCGGCTCTTTCAGTGAAGAAGGTGGAGGCTATGTTCATGCAGGTCCTCCAGGAATGAAAAGATATTAAAATTACTGCTGCTCAAAATGCAGAAAAAATGTCTGCCCTAGAATACCGAACAGCAGCAATGGAACAGAAGGTACAATCTACAGACATGGCCTGAAATGATATGATGGTTTGGCTCCGACAACAACTGCACTATCCAACAGCTTCAAGAAAAACTGGATGATACTGAAAATCAGGACAAACCAAATACTCACCAGTTTGTTGGCTTTCTGGAGCAGCTTGAACTGAGTGATTGTGCTGCCTTCCTTGACCATGTTCTACCACTTCACCTGCCTGGGGACCTGAGATTTGCAATTGAATGGTCCCATAGTTCCTTGGCCCCACTAGTGAAACACAGAGACAGACCCAGGTCTATCGTTGCCTTTTTCTCCAGTTCACAGTGTAGGAGGATATTTTACACATAGTCCGGGAGTTGGAGTGACTCAAGTGGCAGGATTGTTGAATCATGATTTTCACTGATTACTCCGGAGACCTCACAAATTACTGTAGGGAGTTTACTGAAGCCAGGGAGGCCTTTGCCAGGCTGCAGTAGCTTGTATTTTCCTCTACCCAGCCCAACTCTCATCCTAGTGAATGAGACCCCCGAGCTCTTCAATACCCCTGAGGCTGCCATGGACTTTATCAAAGCCACCTGGCCTTGAGCAGCCTTCCCATTCAAACTCAGAACTTGCTTGCATGAAGAGAAAGGTTCTTCATCCAAATATATGTGACTGGGTGGCCATCGCTACACTCCTGCTTGGGCCACCACCTCACCACAGGAACCTGGAGAACTCTGAACACAGCAACCAAAAAGAAAAAGGCATAATAAATCTCATGGTACACAAGAGGCAGCACCAGACAACCAAAGGAACAGTTCTTGCAGACACAGTCTACTCGAAACCCTGAGATTGTCCTCACACACACCACCTCAGCCTCTGCTTGCTACCACAACTGGATCTCCACCTTGGCAGCCTGTCATACCCTCCAAGATGGCCATGGGCAGTTCTACACCCCTACAGCAAGATGTGTAACCTCCACAGCAAACCTGAACTTTTTCTGGCGGTTCCAGTCTTGGTTTATTTTTTTCTGACCTTATAGAGTGGAATTTTTCTCAGCTGTGTGCAAGAGCTGTGATTTTGTTTGACACCACTCCCCACATGCTGACTACCTCCATTGTATGACTGGCACCTGTAGTTTATATCCAGGCTTCATATGTGGCCTATTACTTGAACAATGCTGGGACTCACAGTCACATTTACTTGCTTACTGCCTGTGAGATTGCTTTCAGAATCAGCTCTCCTGTACAATACCTTGTGGTGCATACCATGGTGTATTTTATCCTTTACTTCTGTATTACCATGGCCACTGGACTTTCTTTCTCATACTGTTTATGGCTGGGAAAGCACCAGGAGGGAGGGATGGAGGGAGTGTATTATGCTGTTTTCTTTTTGGGAGGGCAACACTTGTATGAATGGGTCAATTGTGCTACACCTCACCTTCTTCCTGGTCCTTCTCACTGCCACCTAAGAGCCAGGCAGTCTCCTCTGCTTAGGCACAGTTTTTGCTTAGGGAGCAATCCTAGCTCCATATACCCCCACAACTCCTTCTTGTGGCTGTCCTATATAATGTTTCACTTTTTCATCCTCACCCCCCAGCAGTGAATCTCCACATGCCATCCCACTTTTCATTGGTAAGAACCCCCTTCCCACCCTGCTTGCTGAATTATTAGCCAGCACTCTTACCACAGAGGTATAGGGGACCCTTTTAACTCTAGTCTCCATATCCGTCCCCTGCTATGGTGCCTTTCTACATAGTGTTCTCTGTGACCCCACCCTGGCCTGGCAGCTTCATGCCGCTTATACTAATATGTAGGGATGGAAGGATGGTAAGTAGCATGGCCCTTAATTTCATGTACACTATAGCCACAGGAGTAAATCCTTCATGGGTTAGCTTCAAACTGTAGCTCAGCCTGGATGCCCACAAGAGAGAATGTGTTTCTTGTTTAATGTGTGGAATGAACTTTCACACTTCACTCATTCATGCTATACATCCTCATTCTCTTACTCCATGACCCTCCTCCCCTTTTATATCTTAACCCTCCAAGTCTTTCTTTCCCAATGTCTTTGGCTCTGCCCCAGCTCATGCATGTTTGACTAATGATAATCTCCAGGACTAGAGCTATTCTTGGATGAATCCTAGATGCTATTACCACAAGAATTTTTTTTTTCAGTAATGTGCCATATGCTCCTGAACAGTGGACAGTTGCTACTCTACCCCATTGCAGGGATGGAAACTTTTAACTTATCTTTTTCTCCTCTTCGTACCTTGCCCCTTCCCTTCCTATCCAGGATGAGGATGAAAAGATTGTACTCCAAATATTATCTCAAGCTTGCCAGTGGTGGCCATGCTTGGCTGGGGCACAGTTCTGGCCTCCTTTATATATGGCCCCGATAGAGGCCAGGCAGTAAGGACAACTCTGACCTCTGAATGGTGGACAGCTCACAAGGTACTTCCACAGTGGTTTCAATGGTATGCCAAAGATATTCTTATTTCTAGATCTGGATTCACAAGGCAGATCCCACCTGCCCAAGGATGACATATGGCATGAGCAGTCCTCCCTTTTTCCTGGGTCCCCTATTTTCTTACTCTCTCCCTCCTCCTTGCTTGCACTTTTCCTTACTCTGGAGGCCTACACATTCTTCCCAGGCTACATAGGTATCCTCGCCCCCCCCCATCACCCTCTAGCTTTTGACTCAGGTTGTAGTTCCACCCCCTTCCTATATCTGAGGTCACGGAGACCTGGAAACCATGTCAGATATGGGGACCTCCTTAGCCCATCATGCAAAAAGTACTTTCCTAGATGGTTTATCTTTGGAAAATGGAGAGCAGGAATTAGCCAACTTGGAAACTGGGCTCATTCAAAAGAAGGCAGCCTATTAAACTAACCCAAGAACTGCCTTTCACACCCCTTTATACAAAGAGATTTTAAAGTTCAGGCACGATATTGATGCCCTCATGACCAGGAAAGTGGAACTGGCAATCCTGCAATTAAAACACCGCTGTCGGAAAGATTGAGAAAAATATGGGAAAATGATGGACTACCACCTTAACAGGAAGCAAACAGAACATTCTATTGCCTCCCTTTGTAATGCCATTGGTGATATCTGTGTTATTCCAACTGCCCTGAACTCAGTCATGACAAAGTTCTACAAAGGAGTTTATACCTCTGTGATAACCCTGGATGCCACCAAATTAGCAACCTTCCTCTATCCGCTGCATCTCCTCAAGTTAGACTAGACCCAAACACTGATTCTTGACCACCCAGTCACTTCTGAGGAGATCTTCACATCCATTACATCTCTTAACCTCCACGATGCCCTGGCAGTGATGGCATACCAACTGAACTCTATAAAATTTTAACACCCCAGATATCCCAGATCTTACAGTGCATGTATGCAGATATCTTCAAAGTGGGCCTCTTTCTATCCACCATGGCTACAGCAATGATAATGGCCCTCCCAAAATGTGGGAAAGACCTTACACTACCAGCAAGTTACTGTCCAATTTCACTAATTATGGTAGACAGAAAAAGATATGCCATAGCCATGGACAGTAAACTTGAGAATCTCCTGATGCATTTAAATCATCTTTCACAGGTGGGATTTGCCCACAGCACATTAAGCTCTTATCACATTTGCATTCTACTGGACCTTATGCATTTTGCCAAAGCTACTCCTACTCTTACTCCAACTGCAGCAATAGTGATAGATTTTGAAAAATCTTTCAACTCAGTGGAGTAGGAATACCTTTATGCTGTTTTGAAACATATGGGGTTCGGCGTCCCTTTCATCTTCACAGTAGAAGCAATGTATTCAGTGCCCCAGACTCAGGTCCTAACTAATAATACTTTGTCAGCTCCTTTTTTCCTGACATAGGGTGCCAGATAGGGCTGCCCCCTTTCCCTACTCCTGTTCATTTTAGCTATAGAACCACTTGTGGTGGCAATTCGGCAACAGCCAGATATTCAAGGTCTACAAGTGGGGGCAACCAAATGCAACACTTTTCTATATGCTGACTACTTATGAGTCCTCCTGGATAATGCCTATCCCTCTATCCACCCACTGGTGCACTTGCTAGAAACCTTTACTTTCTTTTCAAGGTTAAAAATCAATCAAAACAAAATGGAAGTTCTGCCTCTTAATCAACTCTGTCCCCTTCTCTCTTCACCTCCTTGGACCTCCAATGGACCACAGACTTTATCACCTATCTAGGGAATAAAATAACCCCTAAATTAAACATAGAAACATAGACTTTGAGAGCAGATAAGAACTGCTTGACCCACCCAGTCTGCCCATTGCCCTACCTATTGGATAAGCTGCAGATCCTAGTTAACCAACAGCCTACTTCTTCCTAACCCCCACCAGAATTGCCTTATGTCTGTCCCATGCATTCTTGAATTCTCCCACTGTTTTTGACCCTACGACCTCCTCAAGAAGGCTGTTCCATGTGTGCACCACCATCTCCATGAAAAAATACTTCCTCACATCTCCCCTGAGCAGTCAACCCTCTATCTTTAAATTGTGCTCCCTTGTTCTTGCACATCTCTTTTTCTGAATCATGCTACCCTCTTGGACTTTGTTGATTCCTTTGAGGTACTTGAATGTTTCTATTATGTCCCCCTTCTCCCTTGTTTCCTCAAGGGTATACATTTTAAGCTCCTTTAGTATCTCTTCCTATGGCTTCTGGTGCAGACCCTGCACCATTTTAGTTGCCCTCCTCTGGACTGCCTCCATCCTGTCTATGTCCTTGTGGTGATGGGGTCTAGAGAACTGCATGCAGTACTCCAGAAGGGGTCTTACCAACTGTCTGTACTGAGGGATAACAACTTCCTGTTTTCTACTGGTGATGCCTCTCCCTATACATCCAAGTATCCCCAGCCCTCCTTACTGCCTTCTCACATTGCTTGCTTATCTTTAGGTCATCTGATATGACTACATCCCAGGTCCCTTTCCATTTTTGTTGTTGTTAGTACCTCCTCCCCCCATTGTGTACTCTTCCCCTGGGTTTTTGTTTCCCAGGTACATTACTTGGCACTTCTTTGCATTGAACTTAAGCTGGCATACTTCTGACCATTCCTCCAACCTTGCCAAGTACCTACTCATCCTCCTGCCCTTGTGAATCAACCCTGTTGCAGATCTTTATGTCGTCTGCAAAGAGGCATACTTTTCCTTCCTGTCCCTCTGCAATGTCACTTATAAAGACAATAAAAAGGACCGGTTCTAGTACTGAACCCTGAAGTACCCAACTAGTAACCCTCCTTTCTTCAGAGTGGACTCCGTTTACTATTACCCTCTGTGTCCTGTTGTCCAGTTAGTTTTTTAACCAGGCTACTACCCTGGGATCCACTCCCAGGTTGGCTAAGTTGTTTATTAATCTTTTGTGTGCGACTGTGTCAGATGTCTTGCTAAAGTATAGGTAGGCCATGTCCACAGCCCCTCCCTGGTCTACTACTTTGATCACCCAGTCAAAGAGATCAATTAAATTCATCTGACATGACCTTTCTGCTGTGAATCCGTGCTGCCTTGGGTCCTGTGCCCTGCTGGCCTATAGATATTCAACAATTCTTTCTTTCAGAAGTAATTCCATAATTTTCCCTACCACAGAGGTCAAACTAATAGGTCTGCAGTTTCCTGCCTCTGCTTTCCTCTCACCTTTGTGAAGGAGAATCACATCTGCCCTCCTCCAGTCCTCAGGTGCCACACCATCCTCCCATGATTTGTTAAAAAGGGTAGTCAGTGGTGTCACTAGTTCTCCCCTTAGTTCTTTTAGAATTCTGGGGTGAATCCCATCAGATCCCATTGCTTTGTCCACCTTCAGTTTCTGGAGTTCTTTCAGAACCCATTCTTCTGTGAATGGACTGGTATCAACACCCCTATCCAGAGTGCTTCTATTGATTGGATTAGGTACCTCCCCCTCCTCTTCTTTTGTGAATACTAAGCAGATATTTTTGTTAAGTATTCCTGCTTTTTCACTGTCACCCTCTGCCCAGCTACCCTCCCCTTTATTAAACCTCACTATCCCTCCCTTGGTCTTTCTTCACTCTCTAATGTACCTATAAAAGGTTTTATCCCCCTTCTTAATTGAGTTGGCTATCTATTCTTCAGTTTGGGCCTTTGCTATTCAGATTGCCCTCCCTGCTTCCTTCTGCTTTAACTGGTACAGTTCGGTGTCCTGCTTCTTCTGTGTTTCCTTATACTTCCTGAATGCTCTTTTTCTCCCTGACCTTCCCTGCCACCTCTTTTGAGAACCGTAGTGTTTTTTCCTTCATTTTGATTGGTTAATTTGCTTCACACAAATGTTTGCTGCTTCTCTGATAGCAATTTTGATGTTTCCCCATTGGACCTCCACCCCTCCTTCTTGCTTGTTTTCTAGTGCTTTTCTGAGGCACTCTCCCATTTGCCAAAGTCAGCCCTCCCAAAGTCCAGTACCCTCACATTTGTATGGCTCGACTCTATGGCTGTGTTTATCATCAACCACACTGTTTGGTAGTCACTTGTTCCCAGATGGCTACCCACTTCTAAGTCTGAGATCCTCTCTCCATCCTCATTTGAGAGTACCAGGTCTAAGACTTCTCTCTCCCGAGTGGGTTCCAACACTAACTGTGTGAGGCATGCCCCATAGGGCATTGAGAATGACCCTGCTCTTGGATGTGGCTGCAGCAAAGGTTAACCTCTGGCTTATTCAGGTCCCCATCAACAATATCTCCCCTTTTTCTGCCATCCTAAGGATGTCTTCTATCATTTCCTTGTCAATTTCTTCCCCCTGAGATGAGGGTCTGTATACAACCCCTGTGTTGATTTTGGTGCCATTTCAATTCTTCAGGGTGACCCACAGTGCCTCCTCTCCTCCCTGTTTGCCCTTTAGTTTCATTGCTTTGATCCCTTATCTTATGTTGAGAGCTACTCCTCCTCCTCTTCTACCCTCCCTGTCCCTCCTGTAGATTGTGTACCCTGGTATGTTGACATCCCAGTCATGGTTCTCTGTGTACCATGTTTCTGTGACTGCCATGGTATTCAGGCTTCCCTCTCCCATCAAGACCACTAGTTCAGGGAGCATGTTACCCAGACTATGGGTGTTGGTACTCATTTCCTTCAATTTTTTGATGGCCTTACCCCTTTTAGCTCCATTCCTATCCTTACTGCCTTTGCCTTTTTCTCTATTTACCCCTGCCCTTCTCCCTATTGTCTTCTCTATTTAATCAGCTCTGTAATTTAAGCCTCACTCCACTGGTCAATAAAATCAAAACAGACTTGGAGAGATGGAAACCCCTTCAGTTATTTCTAGAAGGGAATATAGAAGCACTTAAAATTATTATATTCCCTAAACTCCTCCATCTCTTGGCACATCTACTCATCATAGTGACAAATGTGTGGTTCACCCGTATTGACAAATTATTATGCCAGATATGCAGCCCAGATATAGCAGGAACAAACTGCAACAACATTGGAGTAAAGGGGGATAGGTCCTACCATGGCTAAAAGGTCACTACTGGGCCTGTAGAGCAGACAGCCCAATGTTTACAATAGCTTCTTGATCCTGACAATGTCCACCCTCTGTGGACTGATGTAGAAGCTCATCTGCTTTGAGGCCATCTTTTTATCATATGCCTGTATGACACATGTAAACTACCAAGGCAAGCCCCACCTCCATTAGCACCTTCTGTACCACCTGCACAACTGGTGAAGTGGCTAAAGATAGATCTCTCACACCTGCACTCACCCCCTTTGGGGAGCCCAAGCCATAAAAGTAGGAGGCCAATCTCTCTGCTGGATGTCCAGGAAGGATAAGGGTATCTTAACTCTGACTGACTTCCTATTGCCAGATTCTACTACACTGGACTCATTCCAGGGTCACCAATCCTGGTATGGCCTAGATAAATGAGAATTTATGAGATAGCTTCAGTTAAGAAGTACCATCTCCCCTCCACTAAAAAAAAAAATCTCTGACCTGCCCCTACACCTCTCCTCCTACATCCCATAGCCAAATGGCTACACAAACTGAAGGAGGAGCAGGTTTTATCTATTTTCAAGTTAGAGATAGTATCCCAGACCAACTTTACATTCCCAAAATTATTGGAAGATGGTCCTCACCTGACCTTTTGATGCAGACAAATGGCAGTCCTGTTGGAAGACTATATATAGCCCAACCAAAAATTCATATAGCAGACTCATACGGAATGCATTTTTACATTGTTGGTATGGTACATCAGCTGTACTGTATACAGCCCACCCTAACTCCTATAATACTTTCTGGCATTGTGCCCAACTTAATGGCGATCTTTACCACATCTTATCAACTTTCCCCCAGCTAACACAATATCAGCATTAAATTCTGGATATTCTTCAACTGGCTCTTCAAGTCTTCATTCTGTCATCTCCTGGCTTTTTGTTAGGCTTCAGAAGAGAAGCTCCTCACCTTCTGCAGTCCCAGTATGATCTGGTTTTCTTATTATCTTAGCAAGTACAGAAGCCAAGCGAATGTTAGTACGTAGGTGGTATAAAACAACAATTCTGTCCCTTGACAAAACCTTTTTCCTTTTCAAATTCTCAAATCTTTATTGAGTTTATAAAATACAAAAGGATGCACTTGCAGAAAGGAATACAGGGGCAGAAATATGCAGCAGATAGTAAGTAAACGAACGCTGGACAAAACTCCCAATAACATTTAACACCAAAATAAGGCAATACATAAAATACAAACACAAGAACAAACCCCCAATACGACTTCTAAAAGACACCCTGGAGACTTGAATATCACAATAGAAATACAATATATGTGTGTGTGTGTGTATATATATATATATATATATATATATATATATATATATATATATATATGAGGAGTGCAGAATACAATTAATCAACTCAAATTAGTCAAACATTTGTCCCACATCAAATCAAAAGTGCCAAAACTAGATTAAATAGAAATAACTGAAACATAGAGTTTACCCCATTTCACAGTAAAGGCTTGGAGATCATGCTTCAGACTAGCAATCATTTTTTCTAATCTAAGATTAAATAATAGTTCCTGCCTCCATTCACTAAAAGAAGAAATATGTTGATCCTTAGAATGTTTCAAAATAACTTTCTTAGTAGAAGAAGCTACAGTAGTTTAATGGTGCATCAGCTCCAAGGAGCCTAAACTGCTAAGATCTCCCACAACACATGTATCAGGCCTAATATAGCGGACAAGTTTCAGCTCCCTATTCAAGTTGTTTTTAATACTTATCCAAAGAGGTTTAACCAACTTATAATCCCCAGAAATATGTAAAAGAGTATCTTCTGACTTTTCGCATTTAATACAGGCCTTATAGAAGAATAACCTTTTTTTTTTTTTTTTTTTAGTTGTTTAACCAGGAGTAGCACACTAAGCTGAAAGCTTTTTTTACAGGAGTGACCTGGGAGCACAGGGAAGTTAAGTGAGTTGCTCAGGGTCACACAGTATGCAAGTGGAAGCTGTGGGATTCAAACCCAGGTCTGGTCTGCTGGATGTCACCAGATTTGCAGCTCAGAGCCTTAAAACACTGCGCTATACTGCCTCCCTTAAACTTAAAAAGTTTAACCAGGGTATAGTACATATCGTGTAATATTCTAATTTATATCAATCTTAACCCTTAGGCTGCTGACAGAATTAGAATGGATAGGAATTTTGGACTGATATATCAGTCCGTGACCCAGCAAGGGTTAAATTATCACTAGAAATATATTTGTATAAATCTTTCTAAATTGTAGACCAATCCACTTCCTTTAAAAAGTGATAAGTTGCTCTGATATTCTGAAATCAAAGGTAGCTCAGGTGATTCAAAGGATAGTAGGAAATGATAAAGCTGAGAAACAGAATGAGGTTTTGTGATCAAATTAAGAAGCTCTACTATAACATTTTTATTACTATTTAGCCAAGGAAATGGAACAAAGTGTGCTTATAAAGCCTGTTTCAGAGCAAATAACTTAATTAAGCAACCATTGCCCAAATCTTGTTTATTTCTAATTTCCTCTAAGGGGCAGAAATGACCATTAGAGAGGAATAACTCAACTGAGAAGTGTTAAGGGAAGGGACCCAGTGGTTAGAAAAGGGCTCCTTATTTAGTGTAAAGTTATAATTATTAAGCAGCGGTTGATTAATATCCTTAATTAAAGGGAGGTTTCAATAATTATGCAATTACGCATGAATTCTAAATGAAACTCCTATAATATAAATTTTCAGGGTTGGAGGTAAATTTTTGAATTTGAGAAAAGGTATTAAAAAAGTGGAACTATTAAATTTCTTAAACAGTTAATGCTCTGGCCTGGATATTCAAAGCAGTTGCACCAGTGCAAGTAAGGAAATGCGCTAAGGAGTGATATTCAGGTGGAGTCATTGCGCAGCGCAAGTCCCATTGTGCCAATGTGCAACCCTAATGAATGCATGCTCAAGAGCAGGGGCGTGCCCATGAATATGCAGTGCACTGCTATATTAAACTGCTGAACCATGGTGCAAGTGCTGAGCAAGTCCCAGATGCACCAAGCAGACTTGAGCCTATAAATACATGGCACAAGCACACCTACAACAGATGCAGTAGGGGTAAGGGAGAGAGCGAGAGAGAGAGGGAGAGTGAGAGAGAGAAAGAGTGGAACTGGACGGTGGAGGGATAAGACTGAGAAGAGCAAGGGAGACAGAGCCTGAGAGGGACAGGGTGACCTGCACAGGCAGCCACAGGGGCATGGGACAGAGGTGGTCATGGAGTGTGAGCCAGGGGCAGAGCAAGTGAGAGGGAGAGGCAGACAAGGTGACATGCACTGCACCAGGGTGGCAGAAAACAGACACCTGTGCCTAGTGGGCCTTACCTGGTTACCAAAGACTACAATGGAAAAATAAAATAAAACAAAATATAAAAAGAAATCCCACAGCAGTCGACTGCCCAGGGAGAGACAGGACAGCAGGGGCCATGGCCAATGCACCCTTTCTGATGGAAGCTGTAAAGAGGGGTGTGAGGAGGCAGGAGGAACAGTAACTTGGCTGTGGAAGGGCCCATCGGCAGTATGCCTGGAACAGGTGGTGACGTGTGTGCACCACCTTTGAGAACTTCAGCGATAAGGAGATTGTGGGCTGGTATCAGCTGGACCAGGGTATTCTGAGGCAGCTCTGTGAGCTGTGCAGTAAGGAGATGCAGGTACCCACTAGATGGAGTAACGCCATGTCAGTAGAGATGAAGGTAACAGCTGTCATATGCCTGCTCATCATGGGCACCTTCCAGTGACCAACAGGGGACAAAACAGGCATAACCTCGTCGGCCACATCCTGGCTTCTCACACAATTCCTCAACACCTTGCTGCCACATGATTCAGAATATATCCATTTCCCCAGCACTCAGGCAGAGTGTACATCAGACATGCAGGACTTCCACAGGGTAGCATGCATGCCTGGCATGCTTGTGGCCAATGACTGCACCCATATGAGCATCTGCATGCCACCTGGCCCTAAGAGTGTGGCATAAGTAAACAGGAAGGTGGTCCCCAGTGTCAACTGTCAGGTGGTGTGCAATGCCAAGGGGCACATCACCAATATGTGTGCCACACACCCTGGGAGTGCACATGATGCATTCATCTGGCATAGCAGTGCACTGTGCCACTGGTTCGAGCATGGGGAAATTCCCATGGGCCACCTAGTGGGTGAGTATGGGATGGGCAAGGGGGCTGGGCAGAGCATGGGAAGGGGGAAGAAAGGGTGGATGCACTGGTGATGGCACCAGGGATAGGCAAGGGGCACAGAAACAGAGGACACAGGGCTAACCATGTCATTCTCCACACAGGAGACAGCGGATATCCACTCAGGCCACGGCTGCTCACCCCCTACCGGTGCCCATCGTCCCCAGCAGAAGAATGATACAACGAGGCACACACCAGTAGGCGGAACATCATTGAACATGTGTATGGGATGCTGAAGGCACGTTTCCATTGCCTAGACAGATCTGGTGGTACCCTACAGTACAGCATCTCAAAAGCCTGTGGCCTATTCCTGGCCTGTTGCATACTGCACAACATGGCCATTGACCATGTGATAGCCGTTGAGGCTGAGGAGGGGGACAGTAATGGGGATGACAAAGGCAATGGGCTGGAGGGAGGTGGACAGCCACCCAGGTGGAGGGACCCCCGGCTCCAGTGCAAATCATACCCACACAGGGACACCATCGCATGGGAGCACTATGGTGCAAGCAGGTAGGTTGTGCCACATCCACGCACTAGCCACACACACAAGGACACAACACAGGCAAGGGCGTGCATGGCCATGGAAATGCACACACAATGGCATGGTGCAGGGGAGGGGGTGACAGTGCCACACAGCCACACACAGCAGCAGACAGCAGACCACAGCAACACACACACACACGCATGCACCCAGGCACTGGCAAGTTGTGAGGATCAGATACAGTGCACCGGTGCACAGGTGCAACTGGTGCTGATCTGCTCTCATCATGCCCATGCCACATGGGCCAGTGGCCGGGCATACTCCAACACAGGCAGTGTGTGGCACGATACGCAGGTGCCACACCTGTGGTATGCACACACACCACCCATGCGTACACAAGGCAGTGGCTGCTGACAACAGCCAGGGCTGCCCAAACCTCAGGTCTGCCACACAGAACCATGGCCACCATGACAATGAGGGCAGGTGCACTGGGGCTGTTCAGCAGACACAGGATGCACATCGGCTATAGGGGGTATCTGCAACAGCCCCCCCAGGGGTTGAACCATGGGACAGCTACTGGGTTCATGCAGGGGTCTGTAGGCACCCAAACAGACCCACCCCAGTCATGTCTGGGATGTCTACAGCAGAGCCTGGCATAAACAGAGAGGGTGTTTCTTGATGCCTGGTATGTGGGGTGGACAGTGCACTGTGTGGTGTGTGAGATGGCCAGCCGTGCCCAGTAGCAGCCAGCGGTGCAAGGCCATCCCTGATTGCATTAGCAATGCGATCTTGGGATATAGTTGTGTCCTCCCGCAAGTGCTGAATAGCCTCCAGGAGCTGTGCAGTGCTTTTCTCATGCTGCTCAGCCACCTGGCACACCTCCACATCCAGTGCATGCACCCCAGCTACCAGCACCACCTGTTGCTCCATGGAAGCCCACAGCAATCGTGTGTGCTGTGACAATGGGTCAGTGCCCAGGGGAATCTGGGGGCAGTGTGCTGACCCATCTGTGGTGTATGACCACACTGCACAGCCCCCACTTAGGTGGACACTGCACAGTAGGGTCCCTATGGGGTTGGTCTCTGTCTGGTGCCCCAGTGGTGGACACCATGTCCAACTGCCTCCTGTCCCCTGCTGCCTGCTGCTCCTACCCCTGTGACCCCTGTACACTGCTCAGTAGTTGCACAGCCACACCACTTTCACCACAAGGCACTGCCATGGCAGTGCACATGGCAGCACCTGCAGTGGTGGTGGGCAAATGTCCCACTACTAGCAGGCCACTAAGCACACTGCCCAAGGTGGTGCTTTGTATGGGCATCTCCACCACGACACCACCCATGCTGTCCAGTATCATAGTCATGTCATCATCAGCGTCTGACACCACCCTGATCTGTGTCTCCATGCAGAGGATGTCATGGATGGCATCCTACTGGAACACAGCCTGGGCCTTGTCTGACCCCATGCCCTGGATATCTGGCTGGACAGTGGTGGTGTGCTGCAGCCGATCAGGCCCCCGAATGCCCATGGAGGTGGATGGCTTGTTCTCCGGGGCTGGGCCCACCTCCATGGCTGCTGCTGGTGCCTCTTCCACTGCATGCAGGTGTGCTGGTGCTGTAAGAGAAAACAGAGGTGTCAGAGATGCATGTACCCCAGCCCAACCCCCCAGTGCTTGCTGTGTGTGCCTATCATATGTACCATGCAGTGATGGGTTTTCACCAGTCTGTAACCCTCCTCCTGGCACATTCTTGACAGTGCTGTGGTGCATGGTGGCCACCAACAGATCCTCCTGTCCCTTGAGCTATGGCACATCAGTAGGCCCCCCTCCAGTGGCTGTCCAGGCTGCATGTATGGCCACCACCTTCTCCTTTATGCAGCATTTATCAGTGCCCACCTTCCTCTGGCACTCCTGCACTGACCACTGGTGGCTGCCCTGCTGGTTCACACTCACTGCCACCCCCTTCCCACTGCAGCCCTGGCCTGTGGTGTGCCTGTGGCACCACTCAGCACTGTCTCCCTGTCCAGGTGGGGCTTGAACAGGGCATCAGCCTCTGCCATTATCAAGTTGGGACTGTGTTTGTGTGCTGTCCCATGCTACTCAACCTCTTCACATTCCAATATTGTGCTACCTGTGGACATGGATATGTGTGTCAGTGTCAGCAACAGCCTACACTGTCCCTCCTGCAGTGCTGACTGGTGTCAGCAGCATGCATAACTTACTTCAGATGGTTGCAATACTGGTCCATGGCCTGTGCTGGTCTGCGGTGCTTTTATAGTGCAATACATGCAAATGAGCATCGGTGCAATGGTAATGACATGCTAATTCCAGCAGTGCACCACACATTGGCTGATGAGCTCATTAGCATGTGGCATCTGAATATCGAGGAATTGCTCCATGCGCAATGGGATTGCTTTGGAGGAAATCATGGTGCAATGCACACGCATGCACACTGCACAACTCCACAGTGCACATGCACAGGACAGTGTGCTGCCACATAGTGCATACAGTGTGTAATAGAGCCCATGGCACACAGTGCACCATGGCTGCTGTTGAGCACATATGCAGCATGTGCCGGCTGTTCTCTGACTCCTGCCATGACCTCTGCTCCTGGCTGACCTCCATACCCATGACCCTGTTAGGCCACACCCATTCTGCACATCCCCATAACTGCGCAATAGCATATCACAATGCATACCCCCTTGGCCTGCACATCTGGCACATGCACTTTGCACATGCGTTTCATGCCGACATTTTGTTTCGTGGTTCACACAGGCCAGTAATGGCACAGCAACAGCGATGCCATGCATGGACAGCAAACTGGTCTCAAGTTGAGATGGTCAATCTAGTGGCTTATGCCCTACCACACACACCCCAGCTCTTTGGGCAGGCACCACTACAGCAGCCCCACATGGCTGTTTGGCAGGTGATTGCTATTGCACTCTCACAGTGCACAGGGGTGGCCATGAGTGGTGCACAGTGTTGCCACGGGTTGGGGTACCTGCAGCACAGGGACCCTAAGCACCTCTGGCAACTGGAGGTGCATGCACACCATGGGGCTGTGCTACTGCCAGATCAGTAGGCCCATCATACATGTGTGCCCTGGTGCTCTACTGTGGTGTTGACTGGGCTGCCTGGTGTGTCCTGCAGGGTGGAGTACTACCATTGTGCACAGTGAGCTGTGGCTTTATCCTCTGCCACATGCATTGTGCTGCCACACTTTGGGCCATGTCAGGCAGGGGGTTCTCCCTGTGCACAGGAAAGGGGGTGGTGGGCAGCTGCTATGGGCAGACTGGCTGGGCCTTGCAGTCCTTATCTGCCATCAAGTTCTATGTTTCTGTGTTTCTATAATGCTTGGTTACTGATGTGTATCTGTTTCTGTTCCATTCCCAGGCTCTGAGGACAGGCGTAAGGTGGCGCTGGTGGGTTGCCAGGCTGTGGCAGCCCAGGAAAGAGGAGGACAAGGAGGAGGTGGTGAAGGAGGAAGCTGGAGGAGAAGGAGGAGGAGAAGCAGTGACACCACTGCCTGTGGGGCCACAGAGGGCAGGTAGGCACTTCCATAGTTCTGCTCACCATCAGTAGAGGGTGGCAGGGGTGTGGGTGCAGGTGCGGCAGCCTGTGCTGTGTGCCATGGCAGCTGTCTCTGTGGCACTGTGGGTTGTGCCCACCTCTGTGGGGCATCCATTGGTCACATGTGCCTACTGCTGGTGGGGTGGATGTGTGCACGGCTGCCACTGATATTGCTGTGGTGCAAGTGGAGCACTATGCCACATGACTGCCATGTTGCAGTTGGATGGCCACTGTGCTGCATGGATCACCATTGAGCACTGATGTGGTGTGCCATCTTGCCAGGAGGTGTTGGCCCACAACCCTGTGGGTGGCCTGTATGGGCTTTCAAGGGGGGGTGTTCCCCCTGCTTGGTCAGTGCTCTGGTTGGGCCATGTTCCTTGAGATGTTGCACTGATCACCTGTTCTATCCCTTGTCCTAGATGTCCATAGAGGTTCACGTCTGCCACTGTACTGCAGACTCCTTCGGCAGATCATCCTAGTCATGTCTATGACTATGGAGTCCATCTTCCAGGTCCAGAGGCAGATCCTGGCTATCTGGAGGCAACTGCATCAGCTGGGGATGGCTGGGCATGGGCGCCACTTGCCCTAGTCATGGTTCCCCTGTATCCACCACCATACCACCCCCTCCAGTCCCCCATCCCATTGTACAGTCCCTGTTCCCTGTTCCCTTCTCTTCCCTTGCTATCCTACCCTTTCACACACCCTTGTTTCTGTACATAGTTTTCCAATATAAGTCTATTTTGCCTTACCTGCCTGTGTCTGTGTCTGCTTTGCAGCTGGCATGAGAAGCCATGCTGCAGTGGCATGCTGTGTGTCTGTGTGCTGTCCCTGTGTTGGTGTGTGGGTCATGCATTGTGGTTTCCTATCCCTTGGTTGGTGGCTGTGCCTTGGGGTGGCCTTGGGGCAGCTGTCTAGGATGTGTGGCATGTGTTTGCTTGATGGTATGGTCCTGGGTGTGGCCTGCTGGGATCTGGCTGGGTGGGGGCACAGCATGCAGGGGAGCTCTACCGTTGGCCCTCCATTGGCCATTGGTACCACTTGTTGCCTGCTTTGTGTGCCACAGGTGTGTTCCAGGGTGGGGGTGTCTGGGTGCCTGTGTGTGCCCTACTGATGGTGGCCACTTATGGCCTGCCACTTTGCATCTCTAGCACTGTCCCCGGGTGTCATCCTCTGCCATGGCCCATGCCTTTACACTGCTGCTGTGCTCCCACCGTTGCCTGGGGCTAGTCTTTGTGCACCATGGCACATGACCGGTTGTGACCTGGTGCATCTCTGGTTGTGCTATGGAGCAGGTCGGGTTGCTCCTTGGTGCATGTCTGGTTGCACCTCCGCAAATGTCTGGTTGCGCCATGGCACTTCCGTGCAATATTCAGCCGTATTGCTCTGGTGCATTTCGCCATGTGCAGTCTTTCAATATCCTGCTCATTGCACCATGGCTCATTGGAATTATGCTGTGCCAGACTTGCGCTGGCCTTTGGTGCAATTTTGAATATCTGGCCCTCTATATTTATTTATTTATTTTATTTATTGAAGATTTCAGAACTACAACCTGTGAGTCAGAGACTCATTTACAAAGGCTCCATGTCAGATGACAAATATAATACATAGAATTATTATACAGACAGTACAATACATGGAATTATAGTACAAGTACAATACAAGGAGTTATAATACATTCTTTGAGAGATAGCAATATAGGGTAGACAGTCAGATAACTAGAGACATTCAATCATATTACTTAGTAGGATTGGATTAAACAGCATCAAGCAGCGGCCAGTAGGTGAGGAGAGGGGCAGGTGTGTGTTGCCAGTAGTACTAAATAGATGGCAGTTGGAGAACAGGTGGGGAAGGGAGGAATGGGGCAGGGGCAGAAGGTGCAGGAGGAAATCCTTTGTCATGGGGAAGCATGGGGGGCAGGCCTATGGGCAGTCACAGGAGTTGGTGGTCAGTAGGTGGCCCTTGGGGAAGGTTTT
Source organism: Neoceratodus forsteri (assembly GCA_016271365.2). Classification (NCBI taxonomy): domain Eukaryota; kingdom Metazoa; phylum Chordata; order Ceratodontiformes; family Ceratodontidae; genus Neoceratodus; species Neoceratodus forsteri. Next base: position 1,014,838,125 of record CM028132.1, on the reverse strand, counting down.
GATATGGCCAAGCTTAATCTCAGAGGTTATGTTGGAGGGGTCAGCATTCATCCAAAGCGGGGCCCTATAGCAGAAGGATCACTGGCTGAGGGAGGTCCTACGGTGGGGAATTAGGAAAAAGGATTTAATGGAGGCATGGGGTGGCAATTGAATGAGGGTCTGGTTGCAACAGGGTGGAGGCAGGTATGGTACTTAAGCCTACTATCAAAGTTAAGCCAGTTGGCCAAACGATAGAGTGTGTAGGTGTGCATGGAGCAATTGCAGCCAAGGATGAGGTGACAAGCTTGTTGAGAGAGATCCTAACCCTTTGAAGGGATGTGATATCAGCTGATCCATATACTAGGATACCATAGTCAATAAGGGCAAGGGTGGAGGAGGAGACAGTGAGGTGAAGGACATCAAGGGTGAGGCAAAGCTTGATCCAATGGAGGAGACCAATTCTAGTGTTTTCAGCAGTGCATAAGTGGTGTATATGTTTGTGGAAGGTGAGAGCTGAATCAAGCATTATACCAAGGTATTTGAAAGAGGTTATTTGGTCAAGTGGCTGGGACAGGGAATTGAGAATTTATAGGGAAAAATTCTTGTGTCTGTTCTGATGACTGACAAGCAACTTAGCCAGATAGGTTGATATTGAGGATCATCATTAGAAGCATCTGCCCATCTTAAATACTTTTTAACATGGCTAGCCATTATACTGTAGTAAAGAGTACAATCTGGAATTTTACAACCACCTTGCTGTTTGGTAAGGGTCATCTTCTTGAATGCAAGTCTGTGGGATTTATCACACCATAGAAATGTTACTAAAAGTGAATGTAAGTTGTTAAACCATGAAAGTGGTAAAATAGACTCAGCAATTTTAATGGATAAAAACTATTCGGAAAATATTCATTTTAATGGTGTTGACCTACCAGTAAATGAAAGAGTAGTATTTTACATCTTTCTAGATGCGGTAGGTTATTACAATTTAAGGATCTCATTAATGAATTATCTTTAGAGAGACATTGGCCCAGCTATTTGAAATAACTGAGAGACTATGAAAACCTAAATTTGATGATATCATCTTTTGTCACATTATTGTCCAGAGGCATTACAACAGTTTTCATCATGTTTAATTTATGGTTGGAAACACCACTAAAATTCTCAGTAGTTTTTAAAATAGCCAGAGTCAAACTATTTGGTTGAGAGATATGAGCAAAATGTCATTTGCATAAGCAGAGAAAGTTAGTACATGTGAAACAGTCTTGATTCCTTTAATATTAGGATTGTGCTTTAAGTAAAAAAGGAGGGTCTCTAAGTAAAATGTAAATAGAATAGTGGGAACGAGGACAGCCTTGCCTTGTACCAGAATATAAATTAATAACTGAAGAGAAAACTACATTAATAAAAATCTTATTTTATTTATTTATTGAATTTTGTTGACCCGGTAGTTCCACTGAGACTAGAAGTCCCTTTTTTGGGGGTGACTGGTGGTAGGGAGGATACAGATGGATGCCAACTGAAACTGAACTGGATTAAGCTGTTGGTGGTATTTTTAGTGAAAGGGGGAAATTTGGCCAGGACACTGGGGACATTCCCCTACTGTGCTGTAGGGTCCCCATGTGATTGAGGAGGATGGCCAGCTCAGAACAGTCTCTGAGAGAGAAGGAGCAGGATGTGGAGGAGACTGACTAGAGCAGACTAATGGAGGTGGAAATTGAAGACCCTGCTCCTAATGGCAGGATTTCAGTAGGCAAGGAAGAAGAAATATTTGAATCAGTCCAAGCCACTGATATATCTGAGAAACTCCTAGATGTGGATTTATCCAAGGAGCCAGATAGTGGTTGTGGGGTAATAAGATCAACTACAGAAAGAGATAAAAATGGAGCTACAGCTCACCTGGAACAGATTCTGTTGGCAAAAAGAAAGTCGGTGCAGAAGCAAAAGCATCTGGAAGAAGAGGATGAATGATGAATGGAGGAGAGAAGACATGAATATAGGAAATGTACAAACCAGGAACCAAGTACCAGTAGAAGGAGTGATGGACCACAGCAGGAAGCGCCCCGGGGGATTGTAGATTCAGATGGAAGCAAGCAGCTCTTGACTAAGGAAGTCATGGTGAGAGCATTCGGACTACGGGACGATTCTAGTAATGGAGTAAAATGGAAACCAGGGTCAGTGTTACATGGCACGGGTTGGAAGCAACAACAAAATGGGACATGGGAATCAGAAGAAGACTGGAATTTCAGGAGGAATAGCGGTAATGTATTGCTACAAACAGAACCGGGGGTAACAGAACAAAATGAAACAAGGACAAAAACAAGTGAACAACAGATTATGGAGAACATGGGCAAACAGGAGATGTGAGAAATGAAGAAGGGGATACAGAGGGAGGAAATAAAAATATGCATCCTATGATAGAAAGTAGAGAAATACAGGAAAGTGTGGTAGAAACTCTTATTGAGACACAAGAGAGGCCAGGAGGGAGGAACACTAGAGCATTCTCAGATGTAGTGAGAGGCAGGGGATGGAGAAATGGGCAAGGAGATAAAAAGTTTACCTTGGGAGCTATACAGAACCCCCACCTAAGCATTTTGCAGTGAGACTTAGATATAAACAAAGGTTGGCGAACTTTTCAGATAGATATTTTGTGGGTAACGTTTTATTAAAAGAATCTATGAGGTTTATATCAACTGAAATTTACACTTTAATTCATGTATCTGGGGAGGATGTTTGGCAGAAATACAGTTTAATAAAATTCTCACCAGTGTGGACCCCTTTCTTAGCGATGCTTCTCACAAAGCCAACTATTAAATTTATTACAGTATTGTATAGAAATGAATGTGTACATGTGGGTGATAGTCAACAGTGGTTAAATTCAAAACGTGAAGTTTTGGGAACCGCAGAGGCAATAATAGACTCCAAATTTTTATGGACAGGAGGGTGGAAGTATAAGGTACAATTATATCAAAGTAAAGCAGGCATTGAGCACATACTCAATAGTTTATTTTTGGGGAGGGACAGGAGGGTGGTCTTTTACCCAGGACAGCCCAAGGCATGTTATAGATGCTGGCCAAGAAGTCTCTTATCAAATGTATGTGACAGCATCAGGTGTGGGCTGTGTGGAGAAATAGGGCATAGCAACTCACAATGCTGTAATCATGTGAGATGTAATTTGTGTGAGGAATATGGACATATGTATCAAGATTGTCTATGGGAAGCTAAGAATAACTCATGTAGTATGGATCCAGAGGAGTTGATAAATAAAGCACAGCAAAAAACAAACAAAAGAAAGGGAAAAGGAAACACATGTGGTAGAGGAGGAAGAAGAGGGTCCTCCCAACCCCATCCCCAAGCCCCCCCCACCCATATTACTCCCACCATGGGTTACAAGATCCTTTAGACCAGGGAATTGAGGAGGGCATACAGGAAGCAGATGAGGGTAGAGAAGAACCTCAGAAAGAGTCAATAAACGAAATGGAAAAGAAAGAAGTGGAAAAGAAAGAAAAGAAAATAACTGGTATGGAAGAAAGACAAAAGGGGATGGAAGACAAGCAGGCAGGGCAGGACCCTCCCCTTACCCAGAACAAGGGCAAGAAAGTACTCAAGGGAAATATAATAAAATGACTTTCAAAAGTGAAAAGGAGATACATCCCGAAATAGCTTTGACTAATGCGTATGAAGTTTTGGTGGTACAACAAACTGAGGAAAGTAGGATGGGGGATGAGTCTAATGTCCCAGTGGAAGATGTAATGGAGAGTCAAAAAAGAAGGGAGAACAGTGTAGAATATCAAAATACTCTAAGGAAGAAGAAGAAGAAGAAGGAAGATGATATGAGATAAAAGGGGAGAAAAAAAAGGAGAAGGAGGGAAGGAGGCACACTAAAATAAATTGAACAATGGTGTTGTTCTCAATTGCACCTGTGAATGTGAATAGTATTTTAAATGGAAAGAAAAGGGGGCAAGTCTGGAATGCATTAAGAGAATTAGCCTGTGAGGTGGATTTGATACAGGTGTCATGGCTTAATTCTATAGAATTGGTTAAGTTAGTCCAAAGGGAGTGGACATGTGGGCCTGCTTACTTTTCTTTTGGGCTAGAAAGGGCGGATAGAGTAGGTATGCTTTTTTCTGGTAAAGGCTTAAAATTTCAGAAATTAATAGATATTTTCCCAGGAAGAGCTCTGATAGTGGATGGGTTATGTTATGGAGACCCAAGCAGGTTTATTGTGTTATATGCTTCACAGATTAAGTCAGAGAGAGTACAGCTATTTGAACAGATATAGCCATTTTTATGCACTGCTAGGAATATATATCTTGGGGGGATTTTAATTGTACGTTTGGCATGATTGATAGAAAAAAAGCAGGAAAGAAAGTGTATTGTGATTCCTTTGCTTTAGAAAAAGCTGTAAAACAGGCTGAGTTAAAAATATATTTGGTAATGAGGGACGGGAGTGCCAGTTTAAATATAAATGTGGAAAATGATTTTCAAAGATTGGTTATGTTTTTGTGTCAGAGTGGGTAGAGATAATAAAAGCAAATGTGAATCCTAACGCATTTTTGGATCATTTAAGTATAAGGGATGTAATAAACACGTCTGTAATAAGCAATAAGAGTCTGGTGTAATGCAGCTGAAAGTGAGATGGAAATGAACACAGCAGCCTTAAAAGAAGATATAATTAAAATGCAAATAATGGATATTTTTGTATGTAGTTCGTCAGTATTTGGGTTAAATGAAGATTTAGTTCTATGGTGGTCAGTGGTGAAGAAGGAGGTTAGCATTTGCTTAAAAAATTATGGAAAAAGGAGGGTGAAAGAATAGTTTTTTGAATATCTAAAATTATGAAATAAGCGTCTGAAGTTATACGAAGCTTTTTTTGTAAATAGGGCATATATGTCTAATCAAATTGAGAAAGTACAAGGGCAAATGAAAGAAATACAATATAATAGAGCAAAGACCATAATGAATGAATTAAACTGTGGAACTCAGAAGAGGCCATATTCAGATCCATGTGAGGCATTAAAGGAAAAAAAATAGATTGAGAATAACATCATTAAGAGGTAATAATGGAGAAATTGTTAAAAAGTAAATAGAATTAAACAAAATGGTAGAAAAACATTTAGCAAATTTACTAGAGGAAAATAAGTGTAGGGAGGAAAAGGAAATAATGGACTATTTACAGGATTTGGATTTTCCTGTCTTAAAGGAGATGGTGATAAATTCATTAAAAAGAGAGATAGGCAAAACAGAAGTGTATGAGGTATTTACAAATTTAAAAGGTGGGGTGGTGCCAGGGGAAGATGGGATTCCAAACACATTTTACAAAGAATTCCCTGAAACCGTGGCAGCTCTTTCAACAAGAGTATTTAATTACATGTTACAAGAGCAAAATATTCCAGTAGAGTTCAAAACAGGAATTGTGATTTTCTTATATAAAAATGGGGACAGGCAAGAGCTTGCACATTGGAGACCTATAAGTCTCCTGAACTCTGAATTTAAAATATTAGCACACATTTTGCAGAAAAGACTAAGAGAAGTGGCAATGGTGCTGATTGAACCAGCTCAAACATGTTCTATTCTGGGTCGGAACATCCAGGAAAACCTGATAATAACTAGGGATATAATTGAATATTGTCAGCAACAGAGAAAGGAAGCATGCATTTTAACAATAGACCAGAAAAAAAAAACATTTGATTTAGTGGATCATGGTTTTCTACTAAAGGTATCAGAAAAATATGGGATCACAAAAAAGTTTTGTTTATGGATGGGTTGTTATATAAAAATGCAGTTCATTTTTTCAGTTCTTGTTCTGGGTAAGGGGAAGGTCCTGCCCTGCCTGCTTGTCTTCCATCCCCTTTTGTCTTTCTTCCATACCAGTTATTTTCTTTTCTTTCTTTTCCACTTCTTTCTTTTCCATTTCGTTTATTGACTCTTTCTGAGGTTCTTCTCTACCCTCATCTGCTTCCTGTATGCCCTCCTCAATTCCCTGGTCTAAAGGATCTTGTAACCCCATGGTGGGAGTAATATGTGTGGGGGGGCTTGGGGATGGGGGTGGGAGGACCCTCTTCTTCCTCCTCTACCACATGTGTTTCCTTTTCCCTTTCTTTTGTTTTTTGCTGTGCTTTATTTATCAGCTCCTCTGGATCCATTCAGTTCAACAGAAATAGGAAGAGTGCAGGGTAAGGGTATAAGGATAAAGAGGGGGTGAGACAGGGGTGCCTCTTTAGCCCAGTACTATATACTTTCATGTTGGACCCATTAATTAGAAAAATTATAGGAGATCAAGACATAATAGGAATTAAAGGTGGCCAAGTGAGGGATGAGGTTAAAATAACGGCCTATGCAGATGATTTGAATATATATATATATATATATATAGGCTCCCAGGAAGGGATAGAGAAGGTAATGATTCAGTTGGAAAGGTATTCCAAAGCCTCTGGGGCAGAAATTAATTTAGAAAAGAATAAGGGTTTGTGGATATGGACAGTTTGTAAAGGGGAAAGAATGTATAGGGAAATAAGAATTTTGACTGATAGCAGGAAAATTCTTGGGATAAAATATGGGGAGGGTGACATGGGATGGTAAATTGGAAATAAGTAATAGAACAGGGAGAGAAGAAAGTGGCTAGATGGAAAGTTTGGAAAATGTCAAAATACAAGAGAGTAATTTTTATTAAACAGTTTTTGATATTTTGTTTTCTCTGTGTTGCAGGAGTGTTTCCTCTACTGATGACATTAGAAACTAGAATATTGGGGATTTTCTTTCAGTTATTGTGGGGTAGCAGACTTAACCCAATTAAGAGAAAGATAACTTATAAACCAGTGAAATGAGGTGGCTTAGGGATGATTAAGACAATAGTATTTTTTCATATGATTTTTTGGTATAAAAGTATTAGGGTAATGTTGCAGGGTAAAGAGAATATGATTGAAAAGTGGGGGAAATGTATTAGGACATTGGTGGGAGGCATGGAATGAAGGTGTTCCTAAAATGTTTAAAAGAAAGGAGATACCAAAATATTATGAGGGAACTTCGAAAAAAATTATGAAATGGAAAATAACAAAAGAACGAATGTTTAAGTTTGCCAAGGAAATTAATGTATAAAAAAATAACGATGGAAACAGGGATCGGTGAGATAGAGTTGAAAGGAAGTACAATGAGTGAAAATAAGTATGTGTACAAAATGTTAATTATACAATGGTGCTTCAAAATGAACATATCGGATTGGTTGACTGGCACCTTTATGGCACTGTAAAATTCAGCATTATCAACGAAAAAGGTGCCAGCCAGCCGCATCTCAAAAATGGCGAAAAAAAAAAATTAAAAATCATTCTGAGCTGCCATCTTCTTTTCCCTACTAACCCACTGCCTTCTGTCACAACTGCGACACCAGCTCTTACATGTAACCCACCATCCCTTTTATGTAAATTACTTTGAGGACTCCTGAATATTAAAAAAAAAAAAAGACACACAGCTCCAACTCTCCTTTGTAAATATTCCTCTCCAGTACCCCCATCCCTGTTCACCCCCCCTTCCTGCCACAGTGCTCCTCGGCGATTTCTCAATACCACCATGTACTATGCGGCAATGGGAGAGTCCAGAAGGAGACACATATTTGCTACCGTCAAGAGTTGAAGCACAGACACACCTCGCCACTCCTCCAAACTCAGACTCACCATGCTAAATTTCTGGACTGACACTCTCTGGATAATCCTCCTGTCCCAGCACTTTCAAACAGAGGACAGGAAAATACTGTTTCTTTGCGTGCCTTCTCACACTATCACTCTCACTCAGAAGATGCTCTTTGTGGTCTATGTCTCCTGGACAACAAAAAACGTAGCCAGCTAAGTTGCTCTTTCCAAAACCCTGTTTACCTTATAAAATAATGCTACTCAGCACATAGAAAACTGCTGAACAGTGAATGAGACATACTTGGCTCTTAGCGAACAGCTCAATTCATTCAGTATCAGCAAACACTACGCTTCAAAACGGTAAGTATGACACTCTTTTTTTATAAGCAAAATAGACACAATGGACAAATGAAACACCCTTCATTATCATGTTCACAATCTTTTTCACACTAGCTGCAGCATGCTCGATCTTATAAGCCAGCACACATCAAATGCCTCCCCTGAGCTAGACTTTTTTTAAGCCAAATACAGTGGACTATTTTTTCTAGCGTAGGAACAAATTAAACAAAAAAAATGATGATTTCTCTCACATTTGCAGACAAAAAATGAATGGGGACATTGTATAATTGCAATAAACCACTCCAGGGTGTTGGTGATGCTGGGATTTACCCACGCCTGGCGAGATTTAGTCACTCGGCCCTGCGGCCTCGTGACCAACCATGCCAGGCGTGGGTAAGCCAGCATCACCAACACTGTCATGATTTATTGCTTAAATATTTCGAGTGCCCCAAAAGTTAGGGACTTACAATGGATAATGGCCCATGGGAGGGTTGGGGTTAGAGGGAACCATAAGCATAAGATGGTAGAAGAAAGGAATTTCTTATACCCAAAATATGGATGTGATTTGGAAACTCAGGAGTATTTTTTGCTTTAGTGGCCTATGGATTTTTTTGGCAGAAAAGTGGAAAATGCCTTGGTTGAAAAAGATTAAATATAAAAATGTGTTGGGAATTTTTCCCAAGTTATTGGAAACTTATCATTGGGCAATGGTACATGTCCTTTTTGCCTGTATAAAGTACTACCTATGGCAGCTGAGATGCCAATTACTGCTACAGCAAAAAGAAATTTCATATGAGGGTATTGAGAAAATATGTATTAGAGAGCTAAAGGAAGTGTATAAAAATGATTGTAATTATCACCCAAGAAAAAAAGTAGAAATGTGGTGGAAGGGTTTAAATTATTTTGTGAAATATGAATGAGCTTTAAGTTAGTGAAGTGGCAGATGCCTTGACTGAGAAAAAAATGGAATTATGCAGGAGACATTAAATATGGGGTACGTGGGGACAGGGATAGAAAACGAAAGATAAAAGAGTAAGGTTAAAATTAGAATAATGGGATTACCAGGTAGGTGGGATTTGGTTTGGAGGTTTATTAATGTGTATCTATGTCTTGTTTTCTAAATTATGTTATGACTTGATGTTTTCTGTATCATGTATATGAGATTTGTTGTGTTTGTTGAAATAAAAACTCCCCTACTCTGTTGGTAGGGGGAGCTGCTGTACCGATGGCCTCTGGTCCTGCTAGAGATCAGTCAGCTGGTGTACCTGTAGGTGAGATGATCTCCCTCCCTGCAGGTCCAGCTCAGGAGATCATATCTGGAATGCCATCCATTCCTGTGGAAAGTGTTTCTACCAAACACTGTGAAGTACAGATGGACATGGATAACAACACTTCATCTCCATGACCTATGTCTCAGATAGACGAAGATTGGCTTTGGAAAATGTGTGCAGAGAAGTGCCAATTTATTTTGTCTCTACTAAATCAACCTGCTGCGACTGGTGAGTGTTCCAATAATTTGCAACCTTCTAACTTGGATGTTCTACGGAGTAAGGAAAAATACTTTCTGCTACCTGAAGCCACTGTTCTGCCTTGCCCCTATGTTTTGCAGGAAACTCCTTTGCCACGGACTGACATTTATACCTGTTCTGTCAACCTGAATGCTGCTGTTGCTGCTGACGTGGCAACTTCACTGAATGAAGTGCTTGACCCTCATGAGTCACTGCAGAATGCTGTACACAATTCTGGCAGTACACCTCCAGATACTAACTTACCCGATAAGGCACCAACCCCTGAAGTATTACCTTGAAATGACATGAGTATGCCTGATATTAAAAATATACCTTTGGTTGAAAGAACAACAAGGGTTAGCCATAGGAAGACCATCTTACAGGTTACCCTGAGCTCTGAAGAACTCTCTCCAACAGGCAGGTTGGAAACAGTCAAACAAGGGGCAGTGGCTACCTGACCCAGCACACAGTCCTATCCCAGGGTCCCATGAAAAAGAATTAGAAAGTCAACAGCAGATAGCTATGGCTACTGTGGATCCTACTGTGTCAAATTTCATCACAGAATCTGATTTAGATTAATGAGCTGAAGATGTTATACATCCAAATTGTGAAAATCCTCCCATTCTGAACACGGTACCGTCCTCTCCTTTGTACTCTGGGGATGAAGGGCATAGTACTCACCCAAGGACATGGGGAGGACAGATTGGTGAGGATTACCCCCCCCCAATACCCCAGCAGCTGAATTAGCAAAAACTGTATTGCTGGGTTTAGGAAAAAGGACCATTTTTTTAATCAGCCTCCTCCTGCTCAATGTAGGAACGCAGTTTGTCTACAGTATTTAGGGGGCCTTGACTCTGTCCCTGATAGACTTTATGTGGGTAGGAAATTGTAAGCTCTAATTCATGCCTCAGTGGACTCCTTATATGATATCAGTTTCAAAACCCCACAGGGGTTAGACAGATTCTGGGTAAATAAGAAAAAGTCAGGTATTCTGCCCTTTGGTTGTCTTTTAGGGCCATTCCCCTAACAAAGCCTGCTGTAAGCACAATTACTGTTTTATTCAGAAATGAGAGTGTAGCAGTCCATGATATTACCCACTGGTTAAATCAAAAATGGGATGTTATGGGTGCCCCTCAACCAATTACGAATGATGAACATATTTGGATGGGGGAGTGGTGGTATAAAGTTAAACTTCAAAGTTCTAACTCAGGGCCCATTCACCTTCCAAGTAGCCTGTTCCTGGGATGGGAACATGGACATTGCCTCAATCCAGGCCAGCTGAAGACATGTTTTAAATGTGGGTCATTACTGCATCTCAGTTCTACTTGTGATTGTCTCAAGTGTAATCTTTCTTTGGAATATGGTCACACTAGCTCATCCTGCTTGAATGAAATGACTTGTAAACTATATGGGGAACAGGGTCATGTTTGCAGGTCTTGTATATGGGCCTCTCATAACAGGTCTGACCAACAAAACCAGGAGTCCCTCATTATTGAAGCCCAAAAAAAATGTATGGCTGACAAACGTTCCCAAACTCCATGCCCAGAGGATGCACACCCTGAGAACCCTGTCACAGAACCAAGACTTCCAATGTTTCCACAGGATCCCAGTCCTTCTTTATCTTCAGACCCTGTTTCAATTGGTGATCAAGACACTACTTCCAATATTGATGTAAGTACATCCTCAGCCCAAGTGGATCTCTACCAGGATTCATATTGCTAAAATACTTCCTTTGGAAACCTCTGACCATGAAATAGTGTTTACTGAAGTCAGATTGGAAGAGGCAGTGCCTATACGGAAGGAGTACTGGAAATTGAATATCCTACTGGACTCTCCTTCTATTTGTCTCGAGGTTACAGACGTGCTTTGGGCATGTATGTCTCTAGCTCATTTAGAGGATGATTTAAGCCACTGGTGGTTAGAAGTGAAACTAAAACTCCACAAACTGTTTAAAAGACAGGCCTCCCTCAAACACACCTCGCAATACCAAAGGTATTTAACTCTTAGAAATCAATTGGCTACTTTATACTCCTATTTGAATGAGGGACATCAGGGTTTTTCTTCACAAATCAAGGGTATAAAACAAGAAATGGAGACACTGCAATATTCCAGAGCATCTTCTTTGCTCTTTGAACAAAAAATATCTTCCGCTGGGAAACAAGTTTTTGGCGGAAATTTTTTCTAGTTGTCACACCAGAATTGAAAATAGAACTATGAGTTCTTTGACAACATTAGATGGCACATTGGTTCAGACATCTGAAATATTGCAGATGGTCCAATCCCATCTCTATAATATGTATTCTGCACCCACACTACATGAATCAGAAATATTGACAGCTTACATCCATCCCACCCTGTATTACCTCACATATTCAAGACAAATTAGATGTCTTAGTAACCCCTATCACTACACTTGAAATAAAATCAGCTATTAAATCCCTTAAAAATAATACAGCCCTTGGACTTGATGGTCTTACTACCGAATTGTACAAAAAGATTTTTGCTGAATTGGTTGATATTTTAGTTGTAGTCTTTAACTGGATATTACTGTCCCCTACCATTGATTTCCATTTTTGTATTGCTATTCAGATCTTTTTGCACAAAAAGGGTGATAAGACTAAGTTAAACAACTGGAGACCTTTATGCCTTTTAAATAGTGATTTAACAATTCTAATGAAAATATTAACTACCATATTGAACCTTCAGTAATTTCTATGGCTCAAACCTGCTCGGTAACAAGTAGATCAATCTCTGACAATTTATTGGTAGTCAAGAAATTGATAGAGCAAGAGAAGTAAGATTTGTTGCATGGCTATATTCTCACCCTTGACCAGGAGAAAGCATTTTACAAGGTTTCTCATGCATTTTTGTTTCACATTTTAAACTACTATGGTATTCCAAATCAGTTTTGTTCTTGGTTGACTATTTTATATGGTGCAGCTATAGCCATACCTTTGATAAATGGCCATCTGGGGTCCTATATACCTATCCACTGAGGAGTAAGACAAGGATGCCCAATGAGCCCTCTTTTAGATATCATCTGTCTAGCTCCAATTCTACAACATTTACAACAATCAGACTATTTAGAGGACTCAGCCCAGTAAGAAGTGCTTTAACAATAAAAGTAGCAGCCTATGCAGATGATGTCTGCCTTTTTTTTTGGCAGATACAGTGTCTGGAGATGCAGCTTGGGGACAAGTCCAACTATATTCTGATATAGCTGGAGCTTCCATTAATAAAACTAAAAGCAGAGGATCTATTTTGAGTCCCTCCACATCTTCCTGTAGAGAGATCCAAGGGGTCCCATTTTCTAGTCAAACTTTGACCATTTTGGGTATTACATTTGGTAGGGGAGATAATGACTTTTTAAACTGGACTGAAAAAATAGACCTAGGTAAAATGAAAGTAGCACTTTGGAAGACTTGACAACAGTCTAAATAAAAAAAAAAGTGTCTATATTTAAAACTTTTTCCCCCATTATGTTTATATCTTAATATAATTTACCCTATTCCTTCTACCTTAGAAGTAACATTGTTAAGCTTGGTATTCCAGACAATATGGGGCAGTCGATTGAACCCAATTAAAAGGGAAGTATTATATTTGCCGCTACAAAAAGGGGATTTAAGTCTTATAAACCCCATTGTACATTATTATAGTATATTTTTTAGACACAATTTATGGGATCCTGCTGTTCCTTCAATGGCACTTTGGTCTGTCTTTGCCAGTGTTTGGTACCAACCTTTTTATTCTTCCAGGGACCTGAATCATGTCCCCCCTGTTACTTATTGTAAGATTCCAGTATTTTTTAAGTCTGTGACTACAAAACTCAGAACATGGAAACTGGAACCTCAACAGATGGTAAGCAAAACACATAAAGTCGTATATGCCATTATCTAGGATTAACATTTTGTATATCCACCCACCTATGGTGGTATACCTGATTCATACCATCATATAATGTTACAAACATTTACAGACAAAAGAACCCCAACACAAATGTGGGACACTATTTGGTTATGCAGTCATGGCAAACTTAATGTTAAAGGGAATGCCAAACATAAAAACATGGAAGAAAGAATATGCCCCAGGCATACATGTATAGCAGTCTTGGACACAATGGAACATTTGTTTTTATAGATTGTCCATTTGTTAGGGACCTTTGGACATTAGTATCACAATTCTGGAAAAAATACTGCATGGCAGAGTATAACCTATACAGAATTAATATCTAGATTCTCACATTATTTTCAGGACCTGGAAGTGGGAACTGTGAGACTGATTATTACATGCATAAAAAATGTTCTATGGCAAGCACGATGCAACCTGTTATTTCAACAGTTAGAACAGACTCAAGTGTACATCCTGCAACAAGTGGAACAAGAATTGTGGTCACAATGTTTCTATGATAAATCTCATTTTTCAATATCTATCTGGATTAAAAGATGGCTTACTGTTCCCTTTATAAAAGATAAAATTGGATAATTTATTTCACTGCTAATAATTATGAATTATATTCATTTTTGTTTTCATGATTTTGTTATGATGAAACAATATCTGATGACTGATACATAATATACCTTGTTTATCTCCTATTTATAGTTTTCTAGTAATGTATGATTTATTTCTGACTATGTTTTTGTGATATTTATTTGTTTTCTCTTCTGTACTTAATTTGTTTATGGATTCCTAATAAAATATTCCCCTACTCTTTTCAAGAAGTGCAATGGAATCTTTAACAGCCACCTGAACTACCACCAGAATAGACAGGTGGGACCTCTGTTTAATGTCTCGCCCAAAGGACGGCACCCTAGGAGTGCAGCACTCCCCTCATGCTGCACTGCAGTGTCATTATTGGGATAGTGTGATAGTAATCCAAGTGCTTGGTGTGGGGATAGAACCCACAGCCTTCTGATCTCCTGGCCTCAGAGGCGAGTGTGCTACCTGCTGAGTCACTGACACTGATGATATCTTAGCCGAAGGGTGGAAATAAAAAATATTTAACCATCTAAGAAAGATTGAGGGAAAGCCACATTTTTTAAGGGTTTCAAAAAGAAAGAAAATGTTAACCCTATTGAACGCTTTCTTTGTGTCCAGGGAAACAAGAACTGTAAGGATCCCTGAATTCCTTGATGCAGAGAAAATGTATACTTGTTTTCTAATATGGCTAGAGGGTGATCTACTGGACATAAACCCTACTGGTTCTGCAGAGATCAGACCCAACCAACACTTCTTAATTCTCAGAGCTAAGATTTTAGCAAAACTGTTAATATATCCATTAATAAGAGAAATAGATCTGTTACTTCTTAATTGGTCTCTAGGTTTGTCAGGTTTAGGAAGTAAAATTATTAATGCTTCTAGCAATGAGTTGTCAGCTATACCATGCTCTAAAATATAAATGAAAAACATTTCAAGAAAGGAGGCAATGACCTTGCACAATGTTTTATAAAAATTTAGGGTTTGACCATCAGGTCCAGGAGATTTGTCTGAGTTAAGGGTATTGATAAAATTAGTGATTTATTGTATAGAGCTAGGACAAACCTGATCAAAGGCTAACTCAGCGGTTAAGGTAGGGCAATGAAATTTGTAAAGATAAATTTGCTAATCTTTATTTAAATTCTCATCTAGCGGTTTATATATTTGTTTGAGTGATTGCTCAAATTCAAAATGAATATCCTTCAGTAGACATATAATAATATTATTATTAGGCAATTTTATAGCAGTACTATATCTATTGGATTCCATCTTTTTAAGTCTAAGAGCAAGTAATTTATATTAGGTTTGTCACCCTGATCTAAGTAAATTGCTTTGATTTTTAAAATTGTATATTTATCACTCTCCCTAACAATATCACAGTACTTATCTCTAAAATGTTGTAATTGAAACAGATCTAGCTCACTAGGGTTACTAATACACTGGGCTTCTAATTTTATTAATTTTGTCTAGGAGTTCAATTTTTTTGCTTAATTGCTGCTTCTTATGTGGGGAGGCTAGCCATATAAAAAGCCCACAAATAAAAAACTTAAAGGAAGACTAACTCGATCAACCCTATCAGCTGAGTTGAGATTATAAAAAAAGAATATATTTAATCCTTATTTGATATAAATACAAGGGCCCAGATATTTCAAAGGTTGCGCGGTGCAACAGTGTTCGCCATACTGGTAACCACTGGTCGCTGGCATGATATTCAAACGTGGAGTGTGCCTGGCATAAATCCTGATGCACCAGAGCTGATCAGTAATATATGTGGTGCAGGTAGGGGGGCATGCCCATGCATACACTGCACATCCCGATATTCAGCACGGGATGTGCTGAGTCCGTGCATGTGCAACCCCTACTTGCGCTGCACACAGATGAGCCAAAAAAAAAAAAAGGAACAATGAATGGCAACCCACAGGTGAGCTGCCTTAGTGCAGGGTGCAACACGGCAGCTGCCACCTATGGGTGGCCACTCGAGCTCTGGCTGCACCTCCGTGGCGGCGCCCCCCATGCCTGATCACGGGCTTCTGTTTAAAATAAAAACATCCTATCTCCCTGGTGGTCCAGTGGACTGCTGTCAGCCTGATCATGGGCATTTGTAATAATGAATTTAAGTCCAATATCCCTGGTGGTCCAGTGGACTGCTCACAGCCCGATCGCGGGCTTAAGTACAAAAAGACAAAGTCATATATCCCTGGTGGTCCAGTGGACCACCGTCAGCCATATCATGGGCATTTGTAAAATTAAATGAAGTCCTATATTCCTGGTGGTCCAGTGGACCACTGTCAGCCTGATCACGGCATTTGTAAAATTAAATGAAGTCCTATATCCCTGGTGGTACCAATGGGCATACAGCCCTACCTACAATGTCACTCGGTGGGTGGCAGGTGGGTGGGTTGCTGCCACCCACTGCTGACCGGGGCAGAGTGGGCTGGTGGGAGTCAGTGGGTGGGGACCGGTACCACTAGACCACCAGGGATATTGGACTTCATTTGTTTTTAATACAAATGCCCGCGATCGGGCTGCGAGCGGTCCACTGGACCACCAGGGATATTGAACATTATTATATGATTACAAATGCCAGCGATTGAGATTCGAGCAGTCCACTGGACCCCCAGGGATATAAGACATTGTTTTTTTGTACCTAAGCCCACGATCAGGCTGTGAGCAGTCCACTGGACCACCAGGGATATTGGACTAAATTCATTATTGCAAATGCCCACGATTGGGCTGACAGCAACCCACTGGACCACCAGGGATATAGGATGTGATGTATATTTACAGATGCTTGCGATCGGGCTGTGGGGCACATTGCTGCACTGTGCAGGGGGTGTCAGTCCCCGACGGCTGCTGCCTGGCAGGGCGCCAGGTGCAAGTCGCCAGGGATCAGTGCACCTGAATGCAAATGAGGACATATTGACATGCAGATGGCCCCATTTGCACCTTGCATACATTATGGCCCCATTTGCATGTGCACTTTTGAATATCGTGGTTGTTCGCATAGCACAATGCTTAACACACTTCATCCCTGCTCCTCTGGCCACTTGTGCTGGTGCAGTGCCACTGCACCATGCACACTGCGGGTGGCATGGGTGTGATATTCAATGATGCTGTGCCATGGCGCAGCTCCCTTGAATATCGCCCAGTCAATGCCCCTGCGCAGCCATGTTGCGCTGCGCCCAGGCTTGTGCCACAGCCTGGTGCAGTTTGAATATCCAGGCCAACATATTTATCTTTTAATAACTGATTATTCAGTCTCCAAACTGATGATTTCTCATAAGAGGAACTATCAAATGACAATAATAACTTAATCAAGGAGTGATCTAAGATTACCCTGGGTGTTATATTTAAATGTAGTACTTCTAGGATTAATTTGTTACTTATCAAAAAATGATCAATTCTAGAAAACGCTCTGTGAGCAACTGAATACAAAGAATACTGTTTGATATTTAGGTGCATTGTTCTCCAGGAATTTACTAGATTGAAGCAGTCTAGAAATTGCAACAAAGCCCTGTGGTCAGGAAGTAACCTTAAATCAGGGCCAGAGGATCTATCCAAGTTTAAATCTAATGGTAAATTCCAATCACCACATAATAAAAATTATAATTAGCTTAAAGTAATAGGATATTGGTTAACTCTGTTAAGAAGGAAGACATGTTAAGGGAATGGCCATAAAAGCTGCCCAGCATTACTTGGAAATTATTTATAGCTCTCCCCAACATCAAATACCTCCCAGCCAGATAGGGCATTGCAACTGAGTGACTAAATGGAACATTCTTGTTTAACAAAATGGCCACACCTTTTTTGTTAGTGGAGTCCTCCATACCAAATACTTGGGAATATCTCATGTTACCCAGGATATTAACTTCAGGAGTCAAGAGATGAGTTTCCTGTAAAAAAAACAACAACAAAAAAAAGCTACTTGACAATTAATGTGTTTATATACTTAAATATTTGTGTTCTTTTTGATCTAGATCTAGCACCTTTGATGTTCCATGACACAACAATTATGGAATTAGACATGCGAGCAAATAGATACACTTGGTAAAAAAACAAGTAACTTGAAATAAGAACTAAGTCCCAAGGATTATTGGTTTCCAACTAATAACCCACCCCCCCCAATCTTCCTTACATCATTTAAAAATCATAATCTAAAATCTCCACGAGTCTCCCAAAATTACTTTAACTAAGAACACCCCTGGTCAGACTGAACTCCACCAATAACTGCTCTACAGTGATGCTCAGTCTCAGCCCTCAGACTCTCAGTATCACCTCAGAAATATTTAATATCTGAAATACTCAAACATTGAACAATATATGAAATGAAAAAATAAGTCAGATCTTAGTTTTCATGTTTACAAAACCCAGGCTACTTTAGATCTTAGACTATAAACAGTCTATGGTAAAACCCTATCAGAGCCTAACTTCCAATTATAACTTAAATCAAATAACCTTTCCAACTTAAAGTAAGTGAATAAACTCACCCCTTCGAATTAGATATATATATATATATATATATATATATATATATATATATATATATACACAGTGTGAAACCATATTAAATTATATAGAAATATTTCTAGCTAGAGTTATAGCTTGAGAGATAGAACTAAACATTAGCCTCAGGACATGACATCACATTTATAATAAAAGCCCTTCTGTCCTAAGGAATACAATCTCATACATGCTTAACTTATTTAAAAAATGGTTGGATGTAAACACTAAATTAAGTAATAATGTTTATATATTCAGTAAAAATAGGACCCTGAGTAACCTGTTATACAAGAGTAGCGATAACAAAACATTCTTGATAACAAAACAGTTCTGGATTTAGAATTGACAAATAAAGTCATTAGTTTTGAACTTCATAAACTTGAGATATTACATTAAACTGAATCATTATCAGATTAATAGACAAGTTTAGAGGGAGTAATACTGATTCCACCCTGATATAACAGAAGTGGGATGACTGCTATATTCTTGACTATCCAACCACTATGAAACTAAACAAGCTCAGTATATAAAGTAGTAGTTGCCATCAAGGTAGCATAGTATAATGATTAAACTAAGACAAATATAAGCTATATAAGTGCATAGCATAGCATAGCACCTGGAATTGAACAATTTTGAATTTAAATACTTGGGTAAGGAAATGAATGAAACCAGAAGGGATCCAACCCAAAGTAAATTTGCTTTGGTTATCAAATGCTTATGGTCCAAGTAATTTAGAATTTCACAATAAAGGGTCTAGAATTTTCACAACTTTTATGGATTGGTTTTAAAGCTCTGTGAGTGCGCACAGTGATGTAACATTGACCATTAGGCAATGAGCCCACTGTGATTTCTCATATCACTTGGGCAAAATGGATAGGATTTGTACCTTCAGAGTTTTCAGGTAGACCGTAGATAACAATATTATTTCTGTGACTTCTGTCTTTTATGTCTTCAAGTTTTGACTCAAATATAGAAATTTTATACTGTACAGCTGGAAATTCTGGTTCTGCTTTTTGATGCCAGTCTTCCACAGAGGAAAGTCTAGCTTCTGCATCAGTCACCTGTATTTTGAGTTCCTCCATTTTTAATCATATCACTTTGGTGTCATTCAGCAATATATTTAGTACTTTTTCAGTGGAGTGAGTTCAGACAAGAATTGCTCCTCTGTAAGTATTGATGTCCCAGATTTGGTTGAATTCCTTTTAGCTGAAGAAAGTTTCATCTGTTTAGGCCCAGAAGAATGATTGGGAGTCAGTGCCGGCATATGCTTTGGAAGCGGTGTCTTCATTTCAGCATCTATCATTAAGAAAGCTTCTTATAAATTGTAGATTGTTATAAACAAAGTAAGAACAATCTTTTCTGGATCCAAATAGGTGAAATTCATGTAAGTATTTAGTAAATATACCATTGGTGATCCAAGAGCTGCCAAAGATCTGCTACTCTACCGGAGTCATCACCAGAAGTTCCTCATCCCTCAATGAAATCTTGGTATGCATGACTCAGTGCTCATTATGAATGGATGTCCCATTTGATCTCTAAGTCAAAGATGCAGTACCACAAAGGTTGGTTCCCCTTCCTGTCTTATCTTCAATGGTCAGAGTCCCAGGAGATATGCCTATACAGCTACCTACTCCCCCTTCCTAAACAGGGATAGGATAGATTACTCCTATGCCCTCCTTTGGTTATAGGAAATTATCCCTGCTCTCGCCTGTCTAGACCTGGAAACTCTCTAAGGTTTTTCTCCTAGCTTTCCAAACATTCCCAAGATATTAACTTTTCACCCTTGGCCTGTTAAGTAGCATAATTCGTCCTTTGTTCTGTACATAGTTCAGAATGAAGATAGTTGTTTTCAGTCGTCATATATGAAATTTGTGCAGTCCATTATGTTATAGAGTGCAATTAGGCTAATAGATCCTGAGATATCACATTGTTCTCTTCATGAATCTCTCAAGAATATTTTCTCACATCAACATGTGAGTTTTAAGTATAACAGTTAAATGTTTGTGTAGGCCGTACAATATAGAATTGTACACATTACACTGGATTTTTATCATTTATGTAATACACTTTTGACTGTATTTTGAAAATCTGAATAAAATGTTTAACTACAAAATAGTCAGTGGGCCAGATATTCAAACTGCACCATTCTGTGGCGCAAGCCCTTGCGCTGCTCAAAAAAGTTGCGCAGGGGTGTGGCCTGGGCGATATTCAACGGAGTTGCACTATTGAGCAACTTCTTTGAATATTGCCTCCTGCCCACAGCCACTGTGCATGGCGCAGTGGAACTTGCACCACCCTAAGTGGTCAGAGTGGAGCATTCAGATGCGGTGGTGCAAGTTCCATTGAGCCATGTGCAAACCTGCGATATTCAAAGGTGACATGCAAATGGGGCCATAATTTACACAGGCGCCAAGGGCCATTTGCATCTAATTATGGCCCCATTTGCATGCCATTAGCATGCAGGTGTGCTGATCCCTGACGACTTGTGCCTGGTGCCCTGCCAGGCAGCAGCCATCGGGGACCGACGCCCCCTGCAGCCCGATCGTGGGCAGAACAGTATTCTGTCCCCCCCAGCAGCCCAATCAGGCATAATGTAAATTCCCCACCAGTAGCGGATCGCAGGCATACAGTAATCGTCCCCGACTAGCCTGATGGCGGGCACATCAACACCCCGACTATCGATCAGGGCATACATTTCATCCCTCCTGACTAGCCCGATCCTTGGGCATACATTACATCCCCCTGACTAGCCCGATCGTGGGCTAACATCAAACCCCCAAAGACCAATATCCCTGGTGGTCCAGTGGACCACGAAGCTAATCAGCGGGCATAAGGTCAAACCCACCCCAAAGTCAATATCCCTGGTGATCTGGTAGCCCCACCCCACCCACGGGCCCCACCACCGCCCCCATCAGCCGGCGGGTGGCAGCACCACCACCTGCCGCCCCACCGCCCGCCCGACTGACAGCTCGGTGAGGATGCACGCCCATTGGTTCAGAGCAAGACCCAATGAATTCATTCACATATCTGGACTGCCTTATGCGGTATGGGCTGCACACCCACTGGCTCTTGCTCTGAACCAATGGGCATGCAGCCCTACCGAGCTGTCAGTCGGTGGGCAGCGGGTGGCAGGCGGGTGAGGTGCTGCCACCGCCAGCTGATGGGGGAGCAGGGTGGTGGGGCTCTGTGGGTGGGTGGGGTGAGGGGCCACTAGATCACCAGGGATATTGGACTTTGGGAGGATGGGTTTGACCTTATGCCTGCGATTGGGTTTCGCGGTCCACTGGACCACCAGGATATTGGTCTTTGGGGTTGACATTATACTAATGATCGGGGCTGGGATCAATGCCCATGATCGGGCTAGTTGAGGGGTAGGAGTGTTGATGTATGCCCGCTGATCGGGCTAGTCGGGTGGGGGAAATATTATATTATGCCCGCCATTTGCTGCTGCGGGGACTACTCTGCTGCCCATGATCGGGCTATGGGGGGGTTACTATTATGCCCGCAATCGGGCTGCAGGGGGGCACCAGGAACAAGTGGAAGGCCACCCACAGGTGGCAGCTGCTGTGTTGTGCCCTGCAATGTGGCAGCTCACCTGTGGGTGGCCCTTGACTTGATCCTTTTTTTTTTTGCCTAAAGTTGTGCAGGCACAGGTAGGTGGTTGTGCCTGCATAACTCTGCATGGCCTGGCTGAATATCGGGCTGTGCAGTTTATGCATGGTTCCTCCCCCTTCGGTTGCACATGCCTTCATTAGCATTGCATTGTTGGTCAGCATGATTTGGGGGGCGCAACTGCCTCCTGCTGAATATCACAGAATGGCGCATTTTGGACTTGCGCAGGCACAACCCTATTGTGCATGGCTCAGCTCTTTTGAATATCTGGGCCAGTATTTTTAATCTTCCCCTCTAAATGTCACCAGAGCAAACCAGAACAAACTGTAATCTTAAATTAGATGGAATCTTTTTTTTTGCGGTGGGGGCATCACTTTTCTACCTTTTAGTTTTGTTTTATTGTAATGCTATTGTATTTTCCTTGAAAAATGGAGAGTGGCTGAGAATAATGTGGTGATCTGGAAATGAGGTTGGTAGTTTGTGACTTTTTTTTGTTTCTTTGTTTGCTTTGTGCTTCACCTTATTTCATTTTTAGGCTTATCTACATTTCTTCAGTCATCAAAAGGCTGGTCAGTGGTTGGAAGAGATGAAATGGATGGAGTAATGCAGTCAGGAATATGGGCAGCAAGGAGCAAGGCAGGTTTGCATGCTGCAAGGAGCGAAGTAGGCATGTAGGCTGGAGGGAACAAAGTTGAGTGAGGGTGACATACCAGCTGCTCACCAGAATGTGTGCATTTAAATCCCCAGTGCAGTGGGTGTAAATGAAACTTGTAGCCTTGGGTAAGGTAACAGTTCAGATGTGTGGAGTTGGTGATAGCCGAGTATGAGAACCACATGGTGGCTTGTAGTTCTGAGAGCTGTGTGGTTCAAACATTAACACTTTCATTTTTAAGGCAGTTTTGAAGGGCATTTCAGCTGGGTAGGGAATTCTGTTACCAATGACATGGGTAATAACAGAAGATAACAGGATGACATACTGGTACTGTGCAAGATAATAATATCTTACACAGTGGGTCAAGATGACACTTCTTACCTTGGTGTTTATGTTCACAAATGTTGTAGAGGGCTGCCATAAGGAAGGCAGGCACATTTATGAATGTATTTATCACTCTCCATTTTTGTCCAACCCAGCTGCAAAAATAAGATAATAGAATTATATGATATGATATGATATGATAGTTTTATATTTTTTTATATTATTACTATTTATTTTTCTATTTATAATATATGTCTTGAAAACACAAAACATGAAACTAATGTTGTGAACTGTGAATTAAGTTTTCTGCTTGACTCTTCTCACTCCTTCTGCTTTAAGAAGCTACTTTTGTGGGGCCACCTCGGACCCCTTTACCCTGTATGTAGGTACTAGACAGGGTTGCCCTTTGTCCCCTCTCCTTTTTAATATATACCTGGAACCCCTCATCAGAGCAATAGTGCATAAACAAGAAATAAACGGTATTAGAATTCTAGACTATACTGTGAAAGTAACAGCATATGCAGATGATCTTCTGGTATATGTTTCCAACCCGAGGACATATATCCCGGCTCTTCTGGAAATTATTTGGGAATACAGTAGTCTGGCCAACTACAAACTAAATTTAGATAAATCCGTGGTATATCCCCTTAGTAAAAACCTCTTTAGGCAGGAAATTACTGAATTTGGCTTGGCCTAGAAATCAGATTCCATAAAATACCTCGGCCTTAACCTAACAAAGAGTATGACTAGGATCATGATTAAATCTGGACTCCCTAGTGCGTACCATTGAACTGGATTTGGAAAGATGGGCATGGCTTCCAATCTCATTATGGGGAGGATAAATTTAATTAAAATGAATGTTTTCACAGGTTGTTTATCCCTTAGCATGTTGAATGTTTGGATACCACTTTGTGGTTTAGAAAACTCCACAGAATTATAGCTAACCGTGTGGGATATAAGCTCAAATGGCCTACCATAAGTTGGCTGCACCCAAATCACTGGAGGAGTTAAGACTGCCACATTTTGCCCTTTATTTCTGGGTGGGCCATGCTAATAAATACCTTAGGTGGGTGAAGGGTACGGATGTTCCAACACAACCATCGTATACACCTTTATGGTTATAAATTGAGCTGGCCCTCATTCAGAAACAAGGATTGAAGCCTGAGGCCTTGCTCCATCTTACTCTGAAACTCCTCCCTCCCCCACTACGTAGCTCCCCAATAGGGATTTTGGTGAGAATTCACATGCAGCTTTGTGGTTTCCTTAAGTATGACTATCTCAGGGATTGGGTGCAGCCTATTTGGGGCAATCCGCGTTTTCTAATTGATAACAAAATTCTCAGCCCCACCTGGTTGGCCCTGCCCGGTGCATGCCGTTTGAAAGACTTTCTTACACCTGATGGTGAGGTACTATCCCCCTCTGAAATTCTGAATAAATTTGAGATGTCCACCATGGCAGTTTTTAAAGTGTATCAGCTCCGACATCCCTTGCTCAGCAAGATGGGTATGAGGGCAATTCAGATTCCGAAAGTAGAATTTTATGAAGCCTTAGGGCTGTTTGTGGGCCTATCCCAGGCAATTTCCAAAGTATACGGCAATATTATTTGGGTGGGCCTATTCTCAGAATCTGGTTCAATGCACATACTGGGCCTCAGTGTTTCCCAATGAGGAACTCAGTTGGAATGTTCTATGGCAGAATTGTCACAGATTTCTCCTACAAGATCGGTTAAGACTGATACAGTTTAAAATTCTCCGTAATATTTACTATTCCCTGCTAAAACGTGCTAGATTAAAAATAGTCACAGAATCTACATGCAACAGGTGTCATTCAGGGGTCGGGGATTTGATGCATATTTTCTGGAACTGTCCAAAGATAACCCCGTTATGGACAGAGATTAAAAATAGAGTGGACCCAATGTTGGGACTGGAGGACCTTTTTACTCCTGAAATATGCTTGTTGGGAGATGTTTCTCGAATCCCCGTCAGGAGTAGGAGGTTCCACATGGTTTTAATTGCGGCCACTCTTAAGAAAATTGTCCTCAGACACTGGAAGGACTCTGTTGAGATAAGCTATACTGAATGGCTGGAGGAACTACTTGCCAGCTTGAGGGTGGAGAGAATGATAGCTACCCTTCAGAATAAACTTCCTAGGTTTAATAAGATCTGGGGTCCCCTTTACACTATTTATTCACTGCAGATGTTCATAGTTCCTCTGCTGATCGTAGGTGTGCAGTTCCTTAGGCTTGTGCTGGGGGTAAAAGGGTGGGGAAAGGAAGGGGGGTGGGTGGGGGTTTTATGGGGGTGTTACAGAGGATACATTGTACTACATGTTACCATACGTATGTGTGTATTTTTACATGTATGTACTTGATGTTTTTGGATCTAATCTCTGTAACCAAAAATGGAATAAAAACTTAATGAAAAAAAAAAAAAAGAAGCTACTTTTCTACAGACTGATGGTGAAGAGGGCTGAGGCACTCTGCACCTTACCTTTTCCCATGCCAGCAAGCTAGGTTTGGGAGAAAGCTCAGGTCATTGGGGGTCATCCAGGGATGGAGAGGATTGAGGATCCAGAGGACAGCTGTCCTCTGCTGAGTGTGGCGGCTTGCTGACTTATCCCTTGTCTGCCACCAGGTGAATACCTGGGAATAGCACCAGCAGCATTGGGTGACATGAAGGGAGGGACCATGCTTCCACAGGCAAGTGTGCCTCCACGAATGTGCTTACATGCCATTGCGCCAAGGGGACTAAGTGAGAAAAGTGGAAAATTGTTAGTGTGGGCTAAATGAAACCCTGCTCACCTACCTCAGCCCTGCATCATCGACTGGTCGCCTGCCCCATCTGGATGTGTGTCACCGGGGGGTAGGCAGAAGGGCAGCCCACCCCTTTCTGTCCCTGCTATAGGGAGAAATCCATGGGGGATCTCGGGCATTGTGGTTCTGTATGATAGGTGCCCAGTGAGAAGAGATGGGGACAGGGCTGAGAGCCTTTTCACACCAACCCTGGTAAGAAAAACCCTCTGTGGCAAAAATAAAAAGCTGCTATCAACAAGTATGTATGTGTGTTGAGGGTATTTTGAGGGACTGGGCAGTGAATGAAAGATGACTTTTGGGGGAATCTCAACTTTAGATTTCTAGCTAGATCACTTCTGGTCATACTACTCTTCTGCTGCTTTCACATCGAGGCTACATCCTGAGAATCTGGGATTCTGGCCCAGCTGTGCTTAAAACCAATAATGGGTTTGTCACCCACTGCCTCAGCCAGTAGCCTATTCTACACCTTCACCACTCTTTCTGTAAATTAGTACTTTCTCACATCCCTCCTAAACCTCCCTCCTGTTGGTTTCCACTCATGACCGCATGACTGTGACCCAGTATTCAAATTAAAGAGTTCCCTCCAGTTCAATCTGTTAATTCCTTTTAGGACTTTAAAGGCCTCTATCATGTCTACCCTATCCCTTCTGGTTTCCAGAGAGTGCATTTTCAGCACCTTGAGGTGCTCTTCAAAGGACCTGCCATGCTGGCCATGGATCATTTTTGTTACCTGGCACTGCACAATCTCTAGCCTATCCCTTTCCTTCCTGAGAGGAGGACTCTTGAACTAGGCACAGTACTCCAGGTGCAAATTCAAATGACTGGTCCCTACTGGACATGGGCGGTGGTGGTGGGGGATGGGGAAGGTGCAGCCAGAACTGACCAGATGGGCCCAAAAGCAGAGCAGGAGAACCCAAGGCTGGAGCTCCTCCAAAGGGAAGTGTGACCCCAGACCACTCACTGAGCTGCCAGGGCTGTGCAGCAGCTGGACCAGTGTCAGGACTATTAGTGATACTGATGGTTCATCCATGTGATGTACCATGGAATGTGGTAAACACCAGGTGATACCATAGCAATGTGTGAAGGAATACCCCGGTATAACAGACTACTGAACAGTAATTACCAGCAGGATAGCCACCTGTTCCATATTTGAAATTGTCTTGCACATCCTTTTCTTGCTTTTGTGTACAAGACTTGCTACCAATAATACATGCCTGAATGGCAAACATATACTCCTGTGTTCTTCATGTTATTTTGGAGGGGTCTTGGGGCAGGGAGTTCAGGAACATTATGGCTGTTGCCACTGATGTGGAGTAGGGTGCATGTGTGTGCCAGTTGTGGACCATTGTAGTCCATGTCTTCACTACTTGATGCCCACCATGCATGCCCTTCAATATGTGCCTGCCTTCCTTATGGCAGCCCCCTGCAAACATGGCCAGAAGCCCTCACCTACTTCTTTGATAAGGCCCCTTTGGGGCTGTGGGTTAGTGTCCTGGCCAGGGCCAAGGGTGCATCACTGGCCATACCCTCTGCCTCGTATCTGCAGCTCCTCTGTGCGGAAGCATCAGTGGAGGGTCTGTTTACCTGTGGCAGCTATGCTGTGGATAGGCATAGGTAATGTGTGACTTTTGAGCATATACCTCTGTGCACCTGTGCTCTACAGATGTGTATGCTGCTTCCCTTATGGCAGCCCACCTGCACAGATGGTGGAAGCTCTTCCCTACTCCCATTGCTGTCCCAGTCAGGTCCAGGTGTGCATCACTGACCATACCCCCTGCCTCTACTCCACATCCCACCATGCAGAAGCATCCATGGCCAGGATATGGATATGCATAAAGGTTGAATGTGTGACATTCTCACGTATCCCTCTCCATACCTCAGTTCCACAGCCAAACAGGGTGTCCACACCTTCTGTGAATAAGGCTGTAAGATTATAAAACTTGAAATAACATCTGCTAATAACTGAAAAGCTAGAAGGACCTCACAAACAGCCAGTCCAGTGTGGCTATCTACAAGCCTAAACTAAATAGGGTGCTGTATCCTTCCACTCCTTTTTTTCTACCCTCAGGCCTACCCCAGATAGGGGGTTTAGCCTCTACCTCCCACTCAACTGTCTTAACTATTGATTTTTCAACAGGTAACTGCCCTCTACTAGTGGTGGGCAAAGTGGGCTTAATTCGTTCCATGAAGTGATTAGCGGAGTGAAGGTAAATTTGCCGAGTACTCCACAATGCGAAGTGGAGTAATTTGCATTATGATGGGTAACGCAAAGCCCACTGAAAACAATGTACTTTGCCTCACTTCACCTTATTTGTAAGCTCCAAAGGCAAATTTCACAGTGATTCATGGGATTTCAGGTCACATGGGCTCATTATTGTTCTGCACAGTCTCAGTTCGGGGTAGTGTATATAGGAAGCTGTAGGAGACAGTCTACTCTGAGAGCTCTCTGTGATTCAAACCTTCTAAAAGCTGTTAAAAAAGCATTTTTGAGTAATTTTGTTTGCTCAAACTTTAGTTAATCGATTGTAGGAAACCCTCCTGTGCTCATATTATCGAGCGTTTATTGTTTGTGAGTGGATTTTGAATGTTAATGTACAACATTGAGTATGAATAGTAAGAGACAGTGAAAGTGTGCTTTGGAGGAGGGGCGTATCTGTGGTGTAGGTAGATTTAAGTTGGAGAAACAGGGAGTTATTTGTTTTTTGGTTAAATTTTTGTTGTATCACTGACTGTGTTAATGTACACACAGTAATATTGTTAGTAATTGTTGACATTTTTTTGCTGGTTGTGTGTTGTGTGGACCTGATGCAGCAGTTCATAACTTCAGGTTGTTTAAAATATGTGGTATATTACTGAAGTTTTCAATTTGCTACGCATTACTTGTAGACAAATTGTGTGTATGTGAGTGTGTGTGCGGTGCGTGACATCAAATAATACACCTTTTATTGTGCCACAGTGTAATTGCAGGAGCAGCAGTGTGAACCTGCTATCCACTGCAGCTATGTGATTTTGTACTGCCATTGTGGTATCTTTTATTTGTTTTGCTGCTTGTACTGCCATAAAAATCTGCAGTCAGTGCTCCCCCCACCAGCAAAATGATTTATTTTCCAGATTGGATTGTTTGCGACTTCAGCACCACTGGTTAGTTAAGGTGTTTTTGAACTTGTGACTTTCCTTCTATATCAGTTGCTGAAGACACCATTGTTTTTGGCTTCACATCCAGCACCCCACACCCAGAGTGACCATTAAAAATCTAAAATAGTTTACAATATTGTTGTTGATCCTCCTAAATGCCCACAAAGAGATGTGCAAGCAAAGCTGTTTCTCGCCCCGGCACTGCTGCTAGTCGTAAGATTGTTTGTGGGTATGGTTGTACGCAGATGCAGAAGTGCATTGCTGATGTGAGGAAAGGTATTTCTCCTGCAATGCTTTTTACAGCCCAATCAGTAGCTTCACTCATAGTTGGAGGAGATGATGCTGTCCCAGCCGGTGGTGTTAGTGCAGTTGCTGGTGGTGGTATGAGTATTGCTGCCTCAAGTTCCACTTTTGACCAGTTTACCGTGTCCAAAAATATAGTGAAGTGTGAAGCAGTCCTAGTGAGTGGCAGTGTAGATGATGTCATACTTCCCAGTAACATCCCAGTAACTGAACATGAGGATTCTGATCATCATGTCAATGATAGAATACAATGTGACATTTCTTCCACCATGGTTCAGGCCATGCATTTGCCATGCAGTGATTCACAGTGTGATGAAAAAAAATACCAGGTGATGGTGGCATTGATGATGATGCATCTGATGATGATGATGTTGCAGTGGTTGCAACATGCAGTCCACATCCGAGCATCCAAGCAGAAGATGTGGATGTGGGTGATGTTGATGAATTTAATGATGATGTAAGTGACCCCAGCTGGGAACCAGAGAAAAAGAAATTCAAGGTGGCTGTGTCTGGGTCTGTTTGCATTAATACCCCTTTAAAAAGTTGTTATTTACAAGTTTCAGTTGATGGTGATGGTGCTGATGATGATGATGATGACCCAGTAATAATTATAGGTAGTTGTGGTGGTCAGTTGCAGCCCAAGTGTGTCCTGCCCGAAAAATCATGTAGCACACAGTACCACACAAAAGATTAGTAGTCAAATTAACCAGCCTTGGAGTGGGTCCCAGGGTGGTAGCCTGGGTAAAACATTGGCTAAACAACAGGACACAGAAGGTAACTGTAAATGGAGTCCACTCAGAAGAAAGAGGGGTTACTAGTGGGGTACTGCAGGGTTCAGTACTGGGTCCAGTCCTTTTTAATGTCTTTATGAGTGACATTGCAAAGGGACTGGAAGGAAAAGTATGCCTCTTTGCAGATGACACAAAGACCTGCAACAGGGTTGATACACAAGGAGGTGTGGAAAGGATGAGAAGGGACTTGGCAAGGTTGGAGGAATGGTCAGAAGTATGGCAGCTTGGATTCAATGCAAAGAAGTGCAAAGTAATGCACCTGGAAAACAAAAACCCAGGGGAAGATTACACAATGAGGGGTAGTAACAACAACAAAAATGGAAAGGGACCTGGGGGTAATCATATCAGATGACCTTAAGGTTGGCAAGCAATGTGAGAAGGTGGTAGGGAGGGCTGGGGATACTGGGATGTATAGGAGAGGCATCACCAGCAGAAAACAGGAAGTTGTTATCCCTGTACAGACAGTTGGTGAGACCCCATCAGAATTACTGCGTCCAGTTCTGGAGACCCCATCTCCACAAAGACATAGACAGGATGGAGGCAGTTCAGAGGAGACAACAAAATGGTGCAGGGTCTGCACCAGAAGCCGTACTGAGGAGAGCTAAAGGAGCTTAATATATATACCCTTGAGGAAAGGAAGAAGAGGGAACATGATAGAAATGTTTAAGTGCCTCAGTGGAATCAACAAAGTCAAGAGGGTAGCATCTTTCAGAAAAGAGATGTGCAAGAACAAGAGGACACAATTTGAAGATAAAGGGGGATGGCTCGGAGCAATGTGAGGAAGTATTTTTTCACAGAGAGGGCGGTGGATGCATGGAACAGCCTTCTTGAGGAGGTTGTTGAGTCTAAAACTGTGGGAGAATTCAAGAATGCATGGGACAGACATAAGGTAATTTTTGTGGGGGGTAGGAAGAAATGGGCTGTTGGTTAAATAGGATCTGCAGGTTATCCTCTAGGTAGGGAAATGGGCAGACTAGGTGGGCTAAGAGGTTCTTATCTGCCATCAAAGTGCATCTTTCTATGTTTCTATGTTTCTAGCACCTCCCCCCCCACTTCATGGCATAAAAAAATGGAGTCCAATAAGCAGCATCAGGGACATGTAAAAACTAGAGCATCAAAATCACTTGTTTGGGATTTTTGTTGTGCAAGATGCAAATGATGAGGCAGTTGCAATCTGTCAGGTTTGCCATGCATGTGTGAGCCGAGGTAAAAAGGGGAGCTATCTGGGCACAGGAGGACAGCATATGCATCTTAAGAACAGGCACATGGCACTGTGGACCCAGCACAAGATGTCAGCTAATACCACAGTGGGGCGTTCACCTTCGTCATCAACCATAGCAAGCATGTTATCCCCTTCCATAACTGTTAAATCATGTAGGAAATTAAATGTGCGCAGTAGTGATGAAATAAGAGCAGAGGATTACTACTGGCATGATGAGGTGGAG
Organism: Neoceratodus forsteri; assembly: GCA_016271365.2. Classification (NCBI taxonomy): domain Eukaryota; kingdom Metazoa; phylum Chordata; order Ceratodontiformes; family Ceratodontidae; genus Neoceratodus; species Neoceratodus forsteri. The sequence goes on along the minus strand of CM028132.1, from coordinate 1,014,806,630 downwards.
GGGCATAATGATTTTGAAATGTTATCCAGTGCTGGTAAGAGTAGCAGTTTTGGTGGTGGTGGTGGTGGTGAATGCATGTCTAGTACAAGTGGTACATCAACCTCGGTTGGTAAATCTGGCAAATTAACTGCATTTGTGGGTTTGTCATCATCACCTGTGCAACCATCTTCATCAAACGTCCACAATCCGCCCCCTGCCATTCACAGAGCAGAACCATTTGTCATCACACCCCATGTAAAATGTTTAAGTTAGCTCACGTTACAGAGTGTTTTTGTGCATAAGCTGAAGTATCCAAAAAATCATGCATTGTCACGTGAACTTAATGCTGCTGTAGCTGAAATGCTGGCAACTGATCTTTTGCCCTTCTCCTTTGTGGAGAATTCTGGGTTCTGGTGGTTTGCTGCACGTGCCTGTCCAAAATGGAAAATTTCATCCAGGACATACTTTTAGACCCATGCTGTCCCCAAGTTGTACCGTACTGTGTCCGACTCTGTAAGACACGCCCTTCAACATTCCTCCTTTCCATTCATCCATGTAAGTATGGATATGTGGACAAGTGGCAAAACAGCGGGGAGTTCATTTTTGTGTATAACTGCACATTAGGCGCAGGTGCAGGGTGTTGTTTGTGCTGTTGGTAGTGTGAATAATCATTGCAGTAAGGTGGAGTGTCATGGTAGCAATATTCCAGGAATTCGACAGCATGCAACAATTGCTATGCACAATGTGACTGTTCACACACTGGTGAAAACATGTTGGACTTGGTACTAATGGAAATTGACAAGTGGCTGAACCCCCTGTCCCTGAGAGCTGGGTTCATAGCAAGTGACAGTGGGTCAAATGTAGTGAAATGCATCACAAATGGTGGCTTTGTTCGTGTTCCATGCATGTCCCACTGTTTAAATCTTGTGGTGCAGCAGTTTCTGCAGCACCCTGATGTAAAGGAAATGCTGACAGTTGCACGCCGTATCTGTTCTCACTTTTCACCATCTGCAAAGGGCAGTGACCAACTTCAGCAGTTGCAGATCTGAAACAGCCTCCCTCAGCACTGCTTGAAGCTGGAAGTTGTCACCCAGTGGCATGCCACTTTATACATGGCAAGAAAGTTGTATGAACAATACAAAGTCATCTCAGAATATTTTGTCATGCACACTAGCTGTGAGAGTTCCAGTGCCTCCATGCCTATGACAACTGAATAGTGTAATAATTATGTGGCCTTTTAAACATGCCACACAGGTAGTGAGTGACAAGTCTGCCTCCATTAGTCAATCAATTCCACTCCTGCAGGTGCTGAAGCAGACATTGATGAATGTACAGCATAGCCTTAATATTGCTGGAGACAGTGCTAGCAGTATGTTTCTGAAACACATGCTGACAGTATTCAACCAGAATCATCACATCTTGAGCATTCAGCATAGTGACAACTTTGTAATAGCTACAATGCTGGACCAATGAAATAAACATGGAATTGCCTCAGTACTGGAGGGAGGGCCTGAATAGGTAAAAACTATCAATTGGCAACTGGTGCGCTTGGTTCATGGGGCACAGAAGTCATGTACCAAGGTCAGAAAGTCTCAGCAGCATAATCAGGTTGAAGGTGTGTGGTGAAACGTGGGCACATTTTGACTAACAAGGGTCTTGTTAGTGGAAACATGCCCACGTTTCACCATAAACTGACCATTATAACATAAAGAAACATTCGGAAAGCTGCTGGCCATTCACTATAATGGAATGAGCCCCCGCGCTCTCCCTGGCTTCATGTCATAATGTTGCTGAGCACAGGGGTGGAACTCGGGTGGCTCTTCAGAATGGGAAGTCCTCCAGGACCCAGTTTACCAAAATTATAAGCATTTTTGCCAGAAAATTATTGTACTATGTAAGGAAATGTGGAGCAAGAAAGATTCCTATGGAGGTAAGACACCCACATATCGGGTGCAATACTGTAACTTGGTAAATCTCTTTCATGTCTATTTCAAAAAATAAATATTTCTGGAGCCTCAGTAATGTTGACTTTGTGTCAGGATTCGTGATTTGAAGTGTTTCACAAAAGCATGATTGAGCAGTGCAAGTATGTTGTGCTAAACTGCATGTGTGCCGTCAGTGTTCTTTCCTGTGTGTGCAGACATTATCCAGCTTTGTACAAACATATATATGGTGTGACTTGTTGCAGTATCTCAAGAATAAAGATAAGAAAGAATATATGACGCATATTGTATTTGCACCATCAGCACCAGCGGAGTAAGTGATATGATATTTTTTCAGAGGTATCAGGTCACTGTGCACCTCAGTCACTCACAGTGCACACATAATAATAATAAACTTTATTTTTATGGCACCTTTCAAAACCAAGGCACCTAGCAAAAGTAAAATCACATAATTAAATTTCCACAACAACATAGTCACGACATAACTTTGCGGAGATCATGGCACAAAAAAAAACACATGCTCTCCTAAAAGTCATATGCGCAATATGTGACTAAGGCGCACTCTGGCCAGACACTTCTGAAAAAGTATCGTATCACTTAGTCCACTGATGATGATGGTGACAATATAATATGTGTTATTCTGCTCAGTTTTCTTTATACCATAACACTGCAACAAGTCACAATATATGTTTGCAAGAAGTTGCACAATGTCTGATGTCACACACAAACACACAGGAAACAACACTGACTGCACACATACAATTTAACACATCATTCTTGAACTGCTCACACCAGCTTTTCCACAGCTACTCCACAACAAAAAGTAAGTATTACTGAGGCACTGGATTATAAAAACAGGGCAATAAGGAGCATGTATGACTGTATGTGTATGTATATATTTAAAGGGAAGCAATCAGCAACAGGAGCTCCTGCCCCCTGCAAGGCTTACCCTCCGGTTAAGTCTTTTAAGTATGTTGCGGCATTTTTCTCTCACCAAAACAAACTTTATTTTAAAAAACAAAAGTCAGCAACCCCAAAGGATGGTGGACACTATGGGGTCCACTGCACCTTTCCTTTACACATAATGGAGCCCCCATACCGTCCGCCATACTTTCGGGTCACTGACTATTCTTTATTAAAATAAAGTATGTTGCAACATGAGAACAATGCTGCAACATACTTAAAAGGCTTAATTGAAGGGTAAGCCTTGCAGGGGGTGGGACCTCTTTTTGCTGACTGATTCCCTTTAAGCTAATACTGTGTGGCCTTCCCTCTGTCTGTTATTAAACATAAACAAAACACAAAACACTGCAGCAGTGGGGGGGGCAGAAAAATAAAGTTAATGGGGGGATCCCATGATGTTCCAGCAGCAGATGGAGCATCGACACAATCTGTAGCTAGTGTTGCTCAATCTGCTTCACCTGCCCCTGGACAGCACCCACCCTCTTGTTATTTTCCTCCACCGCAGCCCACAAAAGTGCTATGTCTGCCGGCATTGCAGGCATTGTGGCAGGGTCCACTGGTGCCAAGGGGAAAACTAGGTACTGGTGGTGATGAGGGTAGTAGTGGAGCAGCTGCTGCTGTGTCCTCCTCTTGCTGTGATGCACGACAGCAGCACCTCTGCCACTGCCACAGAAGGGCCAGCAGGTGGAGGCCTAGCCTATTCAGTGGGAGCCTGCCACTCCACCTTGTGGTGGTTCGGGATATGTGTGAGCTGGCCCCAGTCCCCAGATGTGTTCCCCGGGGGCCATGGCACACCTGCATACCACAAAGCAGACACACCACAATGCTGCTGTCTGCTCCGATACAGTTTAAAAATAGCCAAACTGTGGAGCTGCGGTGGGGGATCAGGCACAGGAGGGGCAGATGTAGTGCCAGCAACATGGTCATGCACGTGGGGCTCCACCTGCTGCTGTGGAGGTGGTGCTGTTGGAGCTCCTGCAGCTGCTACTGGTGGTTGTGGTGGTGGCAGACTTGGTGGATGTGGTGGTGGCACTGGTGGTGCTGCTGCTTCTGGAGGGGGGGAGGCAGTACCAAACGGTCTGGAGCAGTCCAACAACACCTGGCTATGACCCCCATGCATGCGCACTCCCCTCTGGCCACAGGCCACAGACTGTCCCTGGCCCATCGCACAAAACACTCCTTCCCTCTACGACGCATCATGCAACAAGTGACTTCACACATGCTCACACACAAGCATACACACACACACACACACACACACACACACACATAAAACAAAACTTATAAAACAAAGAAATTGGTCACCAAAAAGAACTGACAAAACAGTACAAAAAAACTAAAGAACTAGCTTTTAAAAAAGCTTTTGGGTTTTTGGAATTTGCTCAAGAAAGAAACTAATAAGGAACTCTCCTCTCCTACACAGAATGCTTCCTCTTTCTACCTCTGCAAAGATGAAAGTAAAAGTATCTGCTTGTATGACTCACTTCCTTCCTGCCTGGCTAAAGCATGTGACTTACAGTACTGTAAGCCATGTAATGTGTTGAGGTGGGGCTGCCTAAAGTGCCCACATTGTTTTCATTCCACTTTATTTCGTGATAAGGAAGAATAACAACGCAAAGTGAAAATAACAAGGTGAAGCGAGCACTTTTCAATGGCCACTTCGCTTAGCGTTATGATAACGTGAAGTGGCTACTTTGTGTTCACTTCACCTGCGGATTTTAAATTTGCTGCATCTCTACCCTCTACCCCCTCCCCTACTTTGGATGTCATCCCTAGCTAACCCAGCAGGGTTCCCCGCTGTCTTGCAGCCTTCCCTCTGGATGGCCTGCAGATGTCCCTTAGGCAGACACCACACTTTTGCTTTGTAGCACTCATAGTTCAAAGTTGCTCATGCACTTGGTCTTGAGCCATCTACAGAATGGATTTGACAACAGCTTGTTTATGAAAACTGTTGACAGGAATGCATTATTGCAGAGCTGTTGTTGTAAACAAATTGGGCAATATATACAAAGAACCTGGATTGCACTCACAAACGTTTGCTCCAGAAACAAATTAGCATGTGTCTTAAACATCTGGGCCCAGATATTCAAAAGGGTTGTGCCATGCACAACAGAGATGCGCCAGCGCAAGTCCGAAAATGCGCCATTGTGCGATATTCAGCGGGAGGCAGCTGCGCCCCCCCAAATCGCAATGCGCAAAAGCGCAATGGTAATGAATGCATGCGCAACTGAAGGGGGAGGAACCATGAATAAATGGCACAGTGCGATATTTAGGGGAGCAAGCCAAGGTTACGTGATAGCGGAAATGATCCAAAATAAAAAGGAACAAGAGAGAGGTGCAAGAATGCTACAGGGAAGCCAGAGGTGGAAGCAAGGTGACAGCAACTAGGCAGAGGGTAGCAGTGAGCAGGACTGGGCAGGAGCAGGACAGAACACACCTGGAAACTACCAGGAACAGGACAGGAGTGGGGAGCCTGTACCACTGTGCAGGAGTCAAAGGGAAGTGCCACAGTGGACTGAGGGCAGTGACAGTGGGCAGGACAGCCAAATCTTGGAGGTGTTCCCTGTGCAGGGGGAGTAGCATAAAGGACAGTAGGGGGAATGGGAATACAGCTGCCGGGGGGGACACAAGCCAGGGACATGGCCAATGGCACCATTCAGATGGAGGCAGTAATGAGGGGTGTGAGAAGGCAGTCAGCAGTGGGGCACAGCCGTGGAAGGGCCCATCTGTGGTATGCCCCCAATAGGCTGTACCGAGCCCGCACCAGCTTCGAGCACTACAGTGACACTGAGATAGTGGGCCAGTACCGCCTGAACTGGGTGATCCTGAGATGGCTATGTGAGCTGTGCAGTGATGAGATGCAGGCACCCACACGACGGAGCCATGATCTGTCAGTGGAGACAAAGGTGACAGTTGTCATGTGCCTGCTCACCACAGGTACCTTCCAGAGACCAACAGGGGACACAACAGGCATAATCCAGTCAGCCACATCATGCCTACTCACACAATTCCTCAGCGCACTGCTGCCACATGCTGCGGAGTACATCCATTTCCCCAGCACACAGGTAGAGCGCACAGCACACATACAAGAGTTCCACAGGGTAGCACATATGCCTGGCATGCTAGGGGCTATTGACTGCACCCACATGGCCATCCACATACCACCTGGCCCTGAAGGTGCTGCATACATTAATCAGAAGGGCTATGCAAGCATCAACTGCCAGGTGGTGTGCAATGCTAGGGGCGCATAACCAATGTCTGTGCCACGCACTCTGGGGGAGCACATGATGCCTTCATCTGGCACCAGTCTGCACTGTGCCACAGGTTCGAGAGTGGGGACATCCCCACTGGCCACCTAGTGGGTGAATATGCAAATTACGCAGAAAGACATGGATCTTGGGAGGGGCATAGTCAGAGGTGACATGGATACTGGCCTAGATGGCCCATGGCAGAGTGATGCTGATCACAAAACTAATGTCCTCCCTCTACACACAGGTGACAGTGGATATCCACTCCGTCCCTGGCTGCTCACACCATACCGGAGGCCCGCAACCCCATCGCAGCAATGGTACAATGAGGCACATGCCACCACATGCAATGTCATAGAGCGGGTGTTCGGGATGCTGAAGGCACATTTCTGTTGCCTGGACACGTCTGGTGGTGCCCTACAGTACAGCCCCTCAAAGGCCTGTGGGCTATTCTTGGCCTGCTGCATCCTGCACAACATGGCCAATGACTGTGGGATAGCGGTAGAGGTCAAAGAGGGGGACAACGATGGGGACGATGACTCTGGTGCAGATGGTGATGCGCAGCCCCCCTTGGTCGAAGGGAACCCCGACTGATCCAGATGTCACAGCTACTCTGGAACACCATCACAGAGGAGCACTTCAACCAACCCAGGTAAGTCATGGGGCCATATGCAACCACCAATGGGAAGTGCACAACTCACAAACATGCATGGACAAACCACAGGGGCACATGTCGTAATGGGAATTGGCTGAGCATGGAACTGCACATGCCATCAGTGATGGGCAAGGCCTAACACGGCACGCGGTCACACACATGCACACACACACACACATCCCACAAGACATGCAAAAAGGGTAGGAGGCATGCCGACCCCAACCGCCACCCCTAGCTACACACACACATCCACAGACAACCACACCCAGTGACTGTCATTGTGCCTGTCTCAGACGCTGAGCACCATTGCACAGTGGCGGACAGCGCAACGCAGGCATCATCATGCACAAGCCACAGTGGCCAGCAGCCGGGAGGGTGTGCACATGGAACGCGTGTGTGTGTGTGTGTGTGTGTGTGTGTGCAGGGCTGGGTACCCCACCCGTACATTGTACGTTGAACAACACACTGCACACAGGGCAGCATCAGAGAGTAGCCATGGTGGGAGACAGGTCAGTCACATGGCACAGTGCCACAGCTGCCACGGATGCATGGGCAGCCCCGCTGAGACCCACCAGCAGTGACAGGCTGACCAATGGCCTCATGGGGTGGCACCGACGGTCCCCCAGCGGTGCTGCTGCAGGAACGCTATCATTCTCGAGCAGGGGTCTGCAGCTCACCGAACATGCCTGCGTCAGGCGTGCTCAGGATGCCCACAGCTGAACTCGGTGTCGACAAGGAGGGTGTTGCACGACACCAGGAATGGGGGTGGACATGGCATTGCACAGTGTCTGTGATGCATGGGCAAATAACTGTGCCCATTGTGGCCATGACAGCTGTGAATGCCTGTGTCAGCCTGTCAATGGCGGTGGTCACATCCTCCCGCAGCCAGTCCATCCCTGCCAGGAGCAGACCGGTGTCCCTGCTGCACCACTCCTCTGCCTGGTGCAGGACCGCACTGAGTGCATCCACCGCCATCACAAGCCACACCTGCTGATCCACTGATTCATGGAGAATGTGGGTGTGCTCCTCTAAGATGTCATCCGCCTGATCGGCATGCTGTCCATCATGGTGTTCGCAGCCATGCTGGGCAGCACACCTTGAGTTTGGGTACTGCACACCAGGGCCATGCCTGGGCATGTTCACAGGTGGTGCCCTGACGCTGCCGCCCTACACTGTTCCCCCATTGCCATTGGCTGACTGCTGACACTGGCCCTCCGGCTGCCGCTCTCCAGGGCTCAACGGTGCTGCCACAGCGGCTTCAACAGTCCCACTGTCCTGGACACACACCAATGCTGCCCCACTGGTGCAGCCAGGCACAGGCTGGGACTGTGATGTCATGCAGGCCTCCATGGTGGCACCACCCATGGCTATGCCCATGCTGTAACCTGCTGTGCTGCCATTCTGTGGCCCACATGTATCACTGTCCATGATGTGAGCGCCATCATCATCAGTGATGGATCCAGCACCAGTCCAAGTCTCAGCATGCTGGCATCCATGGATGTTGTCACACTGGGACACGGGCAAGGCCTCCTCCACACCTGCTCCACCAACATCAGTCCAGACAACCAGGTGGGCCCACTGTCATCCTGACCCTCGGATACCTGTGGAGGTGGATGGGCCCTCCTCTGTGTCCAGGGCATCGCCCATCGTGGACAAGTCCACCACCGCTGACCCATGTAGCCTCTCAGGAGCCGTAAGGGAACACAGTATCATTAATGTATCTGCCCTACCCTGTGTCATTCCCCCACACAGTGACAGAGCAGGACCTACCATGTAGTGATGGGCTACCACCCATCTGTAAGCCACCACCTGGAACACCCTCGATGGCACAACACCGCATGCTGCAAGCAACCTGCTCTTCCTGTGGCATCAGGCATTGCACGGCCGGCTGTCCCCCACCAGTCGCAGCCCGTGCTGCCCTGATGGCAGCCACCTTATCTTTAATCCTCCTCCTGACCTTGCCCACCTTCTTCCTGCATGGACCGCTGGAGGCTGCCATGCTGGTTGACAGCACGTGCCACCTCACCCCATGCAGCAGCATGGGCCTGTGGTGTTCCCCGCTGTCCGCTGAGCAGCGGTTCCTGGTCAAGGTAGGCCTCAAACAGGGCATCTGATTCTGCCTTGGTAAAGTTGGGCCTCCTCCGTCTCCCACATCTCTGGTTCTCCTCCTCCTCCACCTCACGTTCAGTCATCATTGATCCTGTGGGAATGACAGGTGTTACCTCTGACTGTGCAGTCTCATGCATCTCCCACACAACACAGTCCACATTCCCAAACAGCATGCAACTCACCACAATAGACTGCAATACCAGACTATGGCCTCTGCAGCCCCATGTTGCATTTATATAGTGCAATGCATGCAAATGAGGCGAGGCTCAATTTTAAGAGGATGCTAATGCAGTAGCTGCACCATTGAATCACTGATTTGCATATGCCAGCTGAATATCGTGCTGTTGCACCTTGCGCAATTGTGTTGAACGTGCTCAAGCAAGGGTGCAGCTCTGTGAGGTGCATAGTAGACACCGAACGATGCATGCCTGGGGTGCTGACACCGACGCCTGCTGCGCTTCTGATGTGCTGTGCACGGGATGCAGTGCAGGGCACGGCCACCACTGTGCCAGTGGCACTAGTGCACTGTTCACATGTAGGACGCTCTTGCACTGGGGCACCGTAGGCGCCATGGAGCCACAATGCAGTAGGCCACTGCAGGGCATCTCACACAGGCACCCAACCATGCTACACGCAGGGAGTACCAATTGCGCTGTGTCGGTCCTTGCGCTAGAGACCCTTGACCCTGTGCCCAACCTTTGCCCCCTATGCGCCATGCATTCACATGGGTGCACCCCTATCATGCTGTTTGGTGACAGTGCAATGGGGAATGGCAGCGCTGTACCACGCAGCATCTGCACGTGGTGGACGTGCGCTACAGAGCGCCATTTTATGATCCTACCTGTATCAGTGATGGCAAGGAGGAGAGCTGCTGTCTGGAGCCCACTGGAGCTGTCCAATTTTGTGGCCATTGTGGAGCCCTGTGCTGGGGCCCTGTTTGGGGATGACCCCCTGGACAGGGCTAGGAGTGCAGTTTGGGAGGAGGTGGCAGTGGCACTAGATGAGGCCACAGGGATCGGCCGAACAGCAGAGCAGTGTCGCCACTGCTACAGGGACCTCCAGCGGAGGGACCCAGACAAGCTTGCCCATCTACGGGCATGCGCCAGGTGAGGCGCAGTGCCATGTCCAGGTAGGTACTCCATCCATACACTGGTTGTGTCCATATGGGTATCACGGTGGGCATGTGCCCACCCCACGGGGGGGCAGTCCAGTGTGGGCCGTGGTGGTGGTGGTGGTGATGGTGGCAGTGAAGGTGGGGTTGCAGCATGGCTGGGCTGTGCAGGATCGCAATCACTGGGGGGCCTTTGCTACTGGTTTGTACTGATGTTCCCCTCTCCATGTTTGCACCCTAGGCCCTGAGGACAGGCAAAGAGCCAGGGAGGCATGACAGCGCCGGAAGGCAGGTGATGCAGGGCAAGAGCCATGGGCTCCCAGGCCCATCCAGCAACAGCGCCCGGATCCAGCCAATGCAGGTGAGTGCCTTTCTTCCAGGATATTCTGTGCATGCTGTGTTGTGGGGTATGCGGCAGGGCATGGCCACCATCCATTGACACCACTGATGTGCATGCCACACGGTACACTCAGCACTGTCCTGTGGCACTGCATGTGTGGGTGAACATTGCTGGTGTGCCACGCGTGCACTGGGTACATGGCTGTGCCACTGCCTTCGCACCACATGGCCATGTCACTGTACAGCCACGGTGGTGCTGTGCGGGACTTGGGTGATGGGTGTTTGCAGCAGTCTGCATGGCTGTGTGCACATGGGCAGGTGGGTCTTGTGGACACGATCACTGTGGGTGGTCGCACACCATCACGGGGCATGGCCCATGGCTGTATGCCATGCACAATGGGTGGGTTGCAGGGGGATGGACATTCACATATATTGACTCTGCTCCCTTGTCCTAGGTGAACGGTGGCTCATGTGGCTAGAGAGGGCAATGCAGGAGCTCCTGCAGGTTGCGAGGGCATCCTTGAAGTTACTCCAGCAATTGGAGCAGCATAGTGTCCGGAGGCGGAGGACAAGGAGGCACCACAGGAGTGGGGAACAGGGCAGACTCTAAGCCCTCCATGCCCCTGGATTCATCCTACCCCCCTGGACCCACCTTCACATCCCTTCTTCCCTCTTCCATTTGTTCACCCCTGCCCCTTACCCACCCCCACCTGGTATGTGGCCCTCACCCCCCCACGTAAATATTTGTATATAGTTGGTTGCACCTTTATAGAATACATTTGTTTTGTTATACCTACTGTGGTGGTCTCTGATTTGCAGCAGGCTACAGATGCTCAGCTGCAGTGGCGTGCATGGCGTCAGGGGTGGTGCAGGCATAGGCGTGTGTGTGTGTCTGGAGGGGAACCGCCTATGGTGTGGTCGTAGGTATCAGTCACTGTCTATGGTTTGTGTGTTGTTCCCTGTGCACTGTATGACTGTGTGCGGTGGTCCACAGTGCATGCACTGTGTCCATGGTGCCCCTGTCAGACCATCCATGGCCTGTGCAGCTGACACCCTTGCATGTCTGTGATGTGCACGGTCTGATGGCATGTCAGTGGTGGCTGTCCATGCTGGACAACCACTGTACCCGGCACAATGCTGGGTTGCCTCCTGTCACCAGTATGGTGCACGTCTGCCTTGGGTGGCACTGTGGCCTCCGCTGTTGTTGTTCCCCTCCATGCTGTCACTTGTGTCTGTTGCAGGGGATGTGCTCCATTGTCTGTCACTTGTGCTCCAGCCGCATGCTGGTGGGGTATGGCTTCATGGTGCCTGCACAGGGTGGCTGGGCCACCTGTGCCATAGAGGGGTGCTGGCCATGTGTACATGGCTGCCGTGGCCAAATGCCAGTGGCTTTATTGACCCGCTACTGTTTCCCTGTGTTGGTGTGCCCTTGGGTATGGGCAGGTGTTTGTCCATGCACTGTGTTACATCCTGTGTAGCGCATGCTTCTATGCAACACTGTGGGTATCTGTGCTGAGTGTTGTTGCCAGTACTGGGACATGGTGTGTCCTTGGGAGGGTGTGCAGGCTGCTGTACTGCTGGTGGTTGACTCCGGGGCATGCCCTGGCACCTGTTGGGTGCTTCGTGTACCGACACATGGTTGGTCTCTCAGCTGTACCTCGGGGGGGGACGGGCAGGCGGCACCATGTATGCAGTTGTTGCATCTCTGTCTGCTGCCACCCACTGCAGGATGCTCATGGTGGGCCTGCCTTGCATGGTTCCATGGTGCTCAGTGTTGCATTGTCACAGTGGGGGTGGTATCATGCCTGGGGTGTCCTGCACTGTTGGACACTACTCCTGGGCAGGGTGTCTGGTGATCATGGTGCAGGGTGTGCTCTGGGGATGGTGTGGCATGGGGTGGCTGGACATCCTTGTGTGCTGATCACAGCTTGCCAGGGGGTGTGCTGGGACACCATGCCCCGGCTGTGGGATTGTTGCTGGTGTCCATGGGCTGGTGGTTCTTCCAACTCTCCTCAGGATGTGCAGTGCATGGGGTGTGGGGGGCAATGTCTGTTCTGCTGTGTGCTCCTCTGCCCATATCTACCATGGGTGGTGGACCCCTGCATCCTGTCCCTGCACATCCCTGGTTGTGCTGATGCACTGCTACCCTGCTCTACTGCACATCCCTGGTTGTGCTATTGCGCATCAGACCTACGCCACTGTGCATCCCTGGATGCGCCATGGTGCAGTTGGCACGATATTCAGTTGTGTGGAGCAGGCACATCTTGCCTGTGCAGTGTTTGAATATCACGCGCATTACGTATGGGCGCACTGGATTTGCGCCTGCTCCTGCTGTTGCGCACTTTTATGGCACAGTTTGAATATCTGGGCCCTGGTATATTGGAACATGCTCAATGCATGAAGTGAACATAAACAGCATGTTCCAGTATACAGTACATTCTAAATGATGCAGGCAGTATCCTGATTGCTCTTGCAATCCATAGCCCCCCACTGACCACATGAGGTGAGTATAACAGATAGGCTTATGAACTGTGTATTTTCAGCATATGATCTTGAACAGCATTATCAGTTAACCTTTGAAGAAACATCTTCATGATTCTCCTGTGGTTCTAAACCATTTGTCCTAATACCAATGCTCTTTCTAATACCAGTGTGGAAAGAGAATAGTTCAAGTTTCCAAACCCATTGTTCTTGTCAGAGTTCTTTATGGCATCCATTCAACATTTATGGAGTAATCTATTCTGTGGCATTTCTATGATTTAATATTAGAAGTTAACTGTTCTGTTCATAATTCATGGTTGCTTCACAAGTGAACCAGCTTCTGCACTTAACACTGTGCTCAAAGTTAACCTTTGGCATCCTAATATAAGTTTTTACAGAAGTATTTTGCATAATATCTAGTTATCTCACATTAGTTCAGAAACCCCAGATTTCACTCCAGTAAAGTATGTGGGAATTTACCTTAGCCTCAAAATATCTTGTTAAGGCTAATTACAGCAAAGTAAATTTAATTGGAGTGATTTCATCGGTCAATGCAACGAAATCTACATTGCATTAATCTTTGATTAATATGCTAGTATAGCCCTTTTACTAGCACCAAGTTATGCTGATTCAAGACTATCATAGAATTCCGATGCTGAATTAGAGGGACACTGTTACCCCTTTATGAATCATACTATACTGGGTTAAAAACCCACATATTATGATTGATTACCCTCTCTAAAACTCATTGATGATGCTGGTTGTTTTATCTGCTTCCTTTCTTAGTAGAAATGAAATGCATGCTAATTGTGTATTTATACCTAGCCTTGTCTTGCTTCAAATCCTTAATCTACTCTTACTGCATACTACCTGAAAATTAAGAACACCCCCAAACAGTGCAGTGAGTCAAGATGCAATAGTCTCTTCTCCTCTGGCTGCATCATGAGTGGCTAGGGTAGCCTGTGAGGAGGGCACATTGGTGAAGGGTGCCATCCGTAACGATGACTCCTTCTTGGTGAAATCCCTCATGGCAATGGGAGGGTAGGGCAACTGGATATAGGGGTGGGCAAAATGGGTGACAGGATGTCACTATATGTATGAACATGGGGGGAGCGAGCATGGCGAGTGTGGGCTGGGAGGCAGCGGCGGACCTGTAGGGGGTGGCACTGTGGTGGGTTGCCAAACTGCCTCATGGCATCAGGCATTGGTCTGTGGTTGGGGTGGGCGAGGTAGTGGGGTCGAGTCTGGGCACTGATACGATTTTATTGCACCCGGCCAAAACATTTATTTTTACATGCTCCCCCCAACATGCAAACCCCTGGAGTTGAGAATCCTTTAGTAGGGGTGTGTGGGGGGAAAGTACCCCCACTGAAAGCATTGAATGTTATTTCCCCAGTGCCATTGTCCTGTGCGCCGGGGTGTCAGTAGTGCCAAAAATGTTTTTGGCACTCTGACTGCGCGATAATGGCGATCACCTTTAGGCTTTTGCCATTATCACATGGAACCATGTCTAGACTGTGCTGGGGTTTTCCAAGGTCCAGGAAAGATGCTGTTGGAGTTGATTAAATAATGTAAACAAACATATTTTGGTGTGGTGACACCAGTATGGTGGGCAGTCTGTTTTTCACTTTTTAGAAGAAAAAAGGAGTCAGAATTCAACAATGATATATATATATATATATGTAAATCAGAAGTGTCTACAGAATGTGCCCGATCTTAAAATGTGTTTTTTTTTTAAACTTGTGACACTTTGTGGCCTAAAGGGGGTTAGCAGTGTTCCTTTAATACCAGCATTTCATAGCAGTTTTAGACAACCGCTGTAACCGCTCCTGTTTACTATGATCACTCAATATTGAGCTGCCTTCCACCCTTTTTCAATTTGTTCTATGTAATTTAACAAAAAAAAGGAATTCTGTATCAGAAAGCTCCCTGAAACTTCTCATCTACCCTTTTTGCGGCTTGGTCTGTTAAGTGGTTTAAATTGTCATTGCAGCACACATCTGGTGACAGAGGCAACTATCACAGAAGGTGAGTGTGATCTGCGCTCCTATCTGGCAAGTCCATAAAAGCACTGATTAGCTTCTGGATAGTAAATATCTGGTTGTTCATAAAAAAAAAAAAAAATGAGATTGACTGTTAAACCAAACTCTGAATTCCTCTCAGCTGTTTGTTATGGAACTCTGCTTCCCACTGAAAATTATGAATTCAAATTCAAATTAAAAAATAACTTTATTGGCATGACAAGATGTGCAGGTATTGATAAAGTTTATACATCAAACTACTGTATTCATAAGACATAAACTTACTACAATGCATTTAAATTCATCTATGTTGCATTTTGAAGCTGGTGGCAGGATGCTATATACAATAGTTTGCAGCTATTTCTGCTACATTGTTGCATTCTAAAGCTTCATCATTCATGAACTGGAAATATTTATTTATTTATTTATTTTATTTAGATTTTGGTAACCGGGTAAACCCACTGAGACCAGAGATCCCTTTTTCAGAGGCGACCTGGAAGGGCTACCCTTTGTCATAACTCTGAAAAGTTGTTCTTGTATACAGCTATATTTTGTGCAGTAGAGAATGAAATGCATTTCTGTTTCAATGTCACTGTTATCACACCAAGTACAGAGCTGGGCTCCTTTAGGTTTTCAGGTGAATTTGTGCCTACCCTTTTTTATTTCTAGACTGTGGTCACTAATTCAGTATTTGCTTAGAATGTGTTTGTGTCTAGCATTTTTAACTGTATGCAGATAATTATCAATGGTGATGTTTCTGCGGAGGGATCTGTAACACTCTTGCTTTGCTTGAGTTTTTATTTGCTGTTCCTAGTATAGAGCATGTTTGTTTTTCAGGGCTGTCTCTAGTGCTCTAGATAAGATGCAGTCATGTTTTTAGTCTTACTTATGTCATAGTCACTGATGTCAAGATTACTGTAATCCAAGAGTGTGGACACATAGGTGTGTATTGTATTTTTGTCAGTTCTCAGCTTTAAATGATTTAGTGCTTGGAAATAGTATGAATATTCTTCATTTTTCTGTAGATGGGACCAGAATTTAATTATTTGTTTCTGTATATTAAGAAACAAAGTAAATCGTCCTAATTCAGCTCTGCAGCCATTCCTGGGAACATTTCTCTGAGTCTTTGGTATGCACTTACAAAATAGTAAGTGCATTCCTTCTGTCGGGGTTTTGTCCTATTTTGTGTAGTCTGAGTTTATTGTTGGCCCTCAGACTTCTCTCCCATATAAAATGATTGGCTACATTATATTGTCAAATAATTTTAGCCATAGCTTTATATGAGGATTGAATGGGTCAAGTTGTTTTTTAATAGCATGGAAGGCATGAAGTGCTTTTCTTTTGTAATGTTTTTACTGCAGAATTAAAGCTCCTTGATGCACTTACTGGTAGGCTAATGTAACTATACATCAGGATGTGATCTATTTCATTTTCATTAATATGAAATTCAAGTTTCTTTTGGTTATTTTTTTTTTTTTTGCTTTTTCTGGAAGGCCATACTTTTAGTCTTATTAAGGTTTACCTGGAAAGCCCATGTGCTACAGTATTACTCCTAAAGATTTAGGTGTTCTTGAAGGCCATAATAAGTGGGTGATAATATGACTAGGCCATCTGCATAAAGCAGACATTTTGTCTCTATGTCATTCAGTGTTAATACCGGCACTTGATATTCATCCAACAGAAAAGGCAAATTGTTGATATAGACGTTAAAAAGAGTTGAACTCAGGCAACATTCCTGTCTCACTCCTTGTTCCTGAGTAAAGGATACTGTTTGTATGTTGTTAATCTTAATTTTATATTTTATGGATGAGTACATTTCTTTAATGATGTCATCTGTTTTTCCTCCGATCCCAAACTGAAGAAGTTTTTTAAAAAGTCAAGGATGCCAAAATGAATGAAAAGCTTTTTTAAAATCTATGAAGCAGGCCTATATCTTCCCTCAATGTGTGCTTTGTACATGTTTGTTAATAAGTATTTGCAGTGTGAGGATATGATCAGTGGTTAGTATTTGAGGAGAAATCCAATTTGACTTTGATGTATAATAGTTTTACTGGTTAGGAAATGTAACATTGTGTTATTGATGAAGCTGCAGAATAGTTTGTTTATATTACTCCCAACACAGGTACCTCTGGAGTTCGTTTGGACTGAGTTTATCCACACTTTTGTAAACTGACGTGACAAGTCCTTCTGAACATATTTTTGGAAAGTATCCAGACTGTGGGATAAGATTGAACATTTTCAATAAGGCTTCCTGAAGTTGTGCAGTACTGTTTTTAAGCATCTGATTGAGTCTGTTATCTGTATGAACATACAAACTTACTAAAAATGCCTGCAGAAACAGGCCATAATGGTCTATCAAGTCTGCTCGAGTATGTAGCACACAAATTGATTTTACTGTAGCAGCTCCCCCACCAATTTCCACCCCAGTTTATCATTCTGCACCCTCCTCTCCCCTCCTCAGTCTCCCACCAGACTTTACCTTCCCTTAGACAATGTCCCAGCCCCTCTTAAAACTGCTGACAGTTTCCAATGTGATCACCTCCTCTGGCAATTCATTCTACCTTGCCACCACCCTTTCTGTGAAATAGTGCCTTCTCATTTCCTTTTTAAATCTTCCTCGCTCCAATTTCAGAACTGTGTCTCCTTTTGGACTCCTCTTCCTTTACGTTGAAAATGCCTTCTGTTTTAACCTTATTTATACCTTTTAAGTATTTGAAGGTTTCTATCATATCCCCCCTCTCCCTTCTATCTTCCAGGGAATAAATGTTGAGCCCTCTCAATCTCTCCTCATAGGGTTTGTCCCTCAGGCCTCAGATCATCTTGGTATCCCTTCACTGTACTACCTCCTGTAGTTTGAAGTCCTTTTTCAAATAGGGGCATCAAAACTGCACAAAGTACTCCAAGTGTGGTCTTATCAGTGACCTGTACAAAGACAGGATGACTTGGTCTTTCCTTGAGGCAATTCATCTGGTGATGCACCCCAGCATTTTGTTTGCTTTGGCTGCTGCTTTATGCAACTATGCAGAGTGTTTCATGTATGCTGTGACAATTACACCTAGATCCTTTTCCTCCTCTGAAACTGATACCTGTACTCCCTCCAGTCCGTAGCTAGTCTCAGGGTTCCTGGCACCCAAATGCATGACCTTGCTCTTCTTAGCATTGAATCCCCACTGTCAGATCCCTGACCAGTGCTTGAGCTTTGCCAGGTTCTCCCTGAGCTCCTGCCTCCCCTCCTCACTGTCCACACTCACACAGATCTTTATATCTGAATAGTCAGATTCTACTTTAGATCCCATCTGCTACAGTATGTCCGCATTAAAGATGTTAAATAACACCTGTCTGAGAACCGAGCCCTGTGGGTCCCCACTGGTAACAGGTCTGCATTTCTGTAGTTCCCCCTTTACAATCACCATCTGATTCTCTCAGTTATTTCAAGGATAAATTTCTATATACCTGGAACTCCTATGCCCCTCTCAAACACATTAGAATTTGTGTAACCATCATTCCTGAATCACTCCTGAGTTAATGACTTGCCTCAGGGAGTGTGATAAAGCTTGGAGGAAACACAAGTCCTCCCAGCTCCCATCAGACTATACTAAATATCACAGGCTAAGAAATCAATCAATCAATCAATCAATGTATTTATTTTACCAGGCAATACACCATTGAGAAAAGCTAATTTGCAAGGTGGACCTGGGTAGACACATAGGAGAATTGCATCAATACAGTAGAAAATACAGTGATAATATATGTACAAAAATGCAGAGGTAAACACTGCAAACATGATCACATAGGAGAAGACTCATGAGGGAGTTACATCAGTACAGAGGAAAATGCAGTGATAATATATGTATTGAAATGCATACAGAGGTAACATTGCAACATGATCACAAAGTAGAACATCATATAATGTAATAACAATACTACAGCTATCAGAACTAATCAACAAATTTGTCCTAGTACAAATACAGTTGTCAGGGCTAAGTGATCGAGGTAAGTCTCATGCTATCGAAGAATAGCCTCACCTCTTGATGAGAATATAGCAAGAGGTCATACAAGACTAAGAGGGGAAGTAAGGAAGGGTGGGAGAATTCATAACTGATAGGCATCAGAGGGGACTAGAATAATGCAAGCAGTCATAGGAATTTGAGTGCCATCAATGGAAACAATCACATGTCTCCTTGAAGGTGCGCAAGTACAGGGTTTTGAAGAAGGACATCTTTACAGGGAATGTAAGCTTCAGGGCTTTCTGTATAGAGTTCCATAGGGCTGGAAGTGCATGGCTTATAACTGATTTACCAAAATGTGTTCTGACTTTTGGGACCAGCAGAGAGATATACGAAAGGCTTCTCAAAGGATAGATGCCATCACTGCAGACAGGCAAGCAGTCCACAATGTACTATGGGAGCACATTAATGATGGATCTGTAAGTCCAGCAGACTGCATTTCTTTGTCTTCTGGTGCTTAGTGAGCTCCAGCCTACCTTGGCATAGAGAGTGCAATGGTGGGTAACATTTGGTAATCCGGTAATAAATCTAAGAGCATGGTGATAAAGAGTGCTCACTTTGGCCAAGACAGTGGTTGGTTCTTGGCCATAGATGAAATCAGCATAATCCTATAGGGGCAAAACGGTAGTCAGGACTAGCCTGGTTTTCGCTTCCCGAGTAAGAAGGTTCCTAATTCGAAAGAAGAGACCGAGTCTGTGTTTTAACTTTTTGGACAGCTTGTTGATATGATCAACAAAGCACAGTTTGTTATCTATCCAAAAACTGAGATACTTAAATTTATTTACAAACTTCAGAGTTTCTCCCAAGAAGTGTGGTTACTTGACAAGAAGTGCCACAGGTGCAGGATTTAGAGTTGCTGGCAGAAGGGGGAAGCAGCATAGCTTTAGTTTTTTTTAATTCAGCAGAAGCTTTAACTGCTGCAAGTTTGCTTGTAGTTGGTCAAAGTTATGTTGCAGGTCCCCACAGGCTAGTTCTGGAGTGGGTCAGTCAATGTACAGAAAATAATTGTCTGCAAATAGATGGATGTTTGCAGACTTGAGGCCCTTGTTAATGTTATTGATATAGATGGCAAATAATAGTGGGCCTAAAATAGACCCTTGAAGTACACCTTTTAGTAAGTATTTTGGAGAGAAGACCCCATTAGCCTTGACCAGTTGTTTACGATCAGTCAGGTAGTTAGTAAACTACTTTAGGGCTGAGTTGCCCACCCCAATGTTTTCCAGCTCAACCAGAAATGACTGTACAAAAACTACTAGATTAGCCAAGTTTGAATATTTTAATCCCTCTGTCCAAAATAACATTAATTCCCCCTCTAAATTCTGGAAAGTGGACCATTCTCTGTTCTTCCCTCCTTCACACACCCCCACCCCCTGCGCTTAACATAAACAACACATTAGTGTCAGAACCATACTTGGTGGCTCAGGAGTTTATTTTTTTTTATTTATTTATTTCATAATTCGGATTTACAATCTTTGAGTCAAAGACTCATTTACAAAGACAACTCATCGCAGGGAGGGTAGACAACAATTGGTTGTGGAGTACAACAATGGAGAACATTACAGGTGAGATACAATAAAAGAACACACAAAGCCATTCCAGTAATACAAATGTGTACAAAGGCTTCAATTAGTTACAATTAGTCTAGTATATAAATAATAAGGTACCTCTAGGGGTTCTATGGAGTGATACCTGGGGGGGGAAAGGGTGGTTGATGGGGGAAAAGCAGTCCGGAAGGATGTTGTCTGTAAATTGGGCCAGGCGGAGCTCTAGGTATGGGCCAGTCAGGGGCATTTACAGCTCTGAGTGTCAGTGAGGTGGTTTCAGAGGGCAATTTTGAAGGGGCTGATTTTGGGGATGTTTGTGATATGAGTAGGGAAGGAGTTGTACCAAGAGGGGGCTCTGTAGTGGAATGATCTTTGGGTGAGAGAGGTCCTGGCTCTTGGGTCCTGGAAGGTGGCTTTGGCTGTGCTTCAGGTGGTGACCTAGTGGGAGACCAGTTTTAGGGATGCAGCAACCCCTGGTGGGGAGAGCCCAAGTAATGATTTTTTTCCAGTATACAGGTGTGGTAGCGGAGGAGCTCATCAAAGGTGAGTAAGTTTGAGGAGGAGTAGAGCTGGCATGTGTGCATTCTGCTGGGGGCACTGGTCAGGAGCCTGCAAGCCTTGTTGATTGAGAGCTGGACTTTGGTGAGGGCGGTGGGGTCAGCAGCGACATAGATAGGGAGCCCATAGTCAACCAATGACAGGATGGAGGAGGTGATAGCCAGCCAGAGGGCATTCTGAGGGAGGCAGTCTTTGTGGCAGTAGAGGAGTCCAATCTGAGTGTTTACGGCAGTGGACAGGGAATTAAGATGAGAGTGGAAAGAGAGAGAGCCGAGTCGAAGATGATGCCCAGATATTTGTATGCAGACACCTGTTAAAGGGGGTGTAGGTTGCTGGGGAGGATGAGAAGGGGGGCATTTCTGGAGTTACTCTGGCGGTGGGCAAAAAGCATAGATTTTGCCTTCTTGAGATTCAGAACTAGACAATGGTAGAGGAACCATTTTTCAGCTTGGCTGAAGGTGAGTTGCAGAGAGTTCTGGAGGGTGATGTGGTCGGGGTAGGAAGCGACCTACTACTCCTACTACACCTCCTGTGCCTCAACCCTTCTGAAGTCCCTCCCCTCAGTTCTCTCTTCCTCCCATCCTCCCTCCTTTATCACTCAGACCTCCCATGCCCACTCTTTATTCTCCTTCACTCCTGTTTCTCCTGAGGGGGACACTAATGACCCTCTTCTCTCTCAACCCTTCCAAAAGTTCCTCATCGGATGACCTTGAATCTAAACTCCTATACCTTTCAGCCTGTGCTATTGCCTACTCTGTCTCCCTAATTCTAAATCTCTCCTTTAAGTTCTCCTCCATCCCTTTGCCCTGGAAACATGCAGTGGTCCTCCCTCTCCCAAAACCCATCCTCCCCTGCTAACTATCACCCAATCTCCCTCCTCCCTGTCCTTGCCAAGCTCCAAGAACACCTGGTCCTCTCTCAACTAACCTCCTTTCTTGCTGACTCTACCTTATTCACTCCATTCCAATCTGATTTTCAGCAGAAGCACTCCACTGCCACTTCCCTCCTTAGGCTCACTGATGCCATCCTTACCAGCATGGACAATGGCCTCATCACCTCTGCTATTTTTGTTGACCTTGCCGAGGCTTTCAACACAATCTCCCATGCCATGCTTCTTGACTCCCTTATGGCTGCTGATCTGTCTGCTCCTACTCAGAACTGGTTTAGAGCCTACCTCAGAGGCAGAACACAATCAATCAAGATTCAGGATGCAATCTCTCCCCCTTTCAAATCTCAACAGAAGTCCCTCAGAACTCTGTGCTTGGTCCCATTCTCTTATCTATCATCCTCAATGACCTTCCTACAACCTGTTTCCTGTCAACTTCTATCTATATGTATGCTGATGACACTGTCGTATTCACCTCTGGCAAATGTCCCATCGATGTAGCAACTGCCCTTCAGCATGACTTCCACCAGGTTCAGCTCTGGTTTGCCTCACATCAGCTATTCCATAATGCCAAAAAGACAGTCCCCATGACCTTCGGCACTACGCAGAGACTCTCTAGGCTCCACCCCTTACCATCTTTCCACACCCTTGATGGGACAATAGTTGAGGACACCTCCTCTTTCAGATACCTTGGGTTTGGCTGGACCAATACCTCAGCTTCTCTGGCCACATTGACACCATTATGAAAAAAACTGCACCCCCAAGCTTTGTGCCTTATTTAGAAACTGTAGTTGCATCCCTCCTACGGCACAGTGTGAACTTGTCCAGAAGATGATCCTGCCAATTTTCTTTTTTATTCAGTTTATTTTATTGAGACAATAACAAAGCATGAATTGTACAACACTGTGCAGGTAGACATTTGCAAGTTAGATGTGCCATTAACATGCTAACATATTTACTAAACCAGTATTATTAAGGTGAACAGGACTAACATAACCTATAACAAATTAACCAGCATAATAATTTTACCCTGCACCCCACCCACCACCCATTCCTTAAGCAGCATCCACACACTAATTGGGATATCACTAGGAATCTCCGTAAAAGGGGAGACATGGAACAACAAGTACGTCTAGCAAGGGGATAATTCCTATGACTAGGTGATCTTAGCTTGCCAAGTAGTCAAAACGGCACCCAATGGACCCCACTTGGAGTCATATGATTGAACTCTGTTACTCATCTTGGCTATATGTAACTCCAACTGTAAAGCAAGCATCATCTCTCTGTACCATTCTATAATTGGTGGAGTAGTAGTATCCTTCCAGTGTCTCAGGATAACAGCTTTTGCCATGGCCGATATGTTGGCCATATACAATTTATTTTGTTTGGTCATACCAATATGAAAACTATTCAACAAACAAATTTCTGTTATAAAAAGGTCCTCCAGACCTGTATTCCATGATAATGAGGCACTAATTGCCTTCCAGAAATATTGAATCTTAACACACTCCCATAGTACATGGTATAACTCTCCCTCCTTGGTTCCACATCTAATACAGGTAGGAGATGATAGTTTACCCATTCTGTAAAGTTTAGCAGGAGTGTAGTACATGTTGTGCATAATGTTGAATTGCTGAAGTTTGTATCTATCTTGTCTAATGTTTTTGTAGTTATTTTCCCATATCTGTTCCCATGCTCCCCTGTCTTCTGTCATCCCTAGTCTTTGCCTCCAATAATAACTGACACCAGAAGGGAGGTTTCCATCTATCCTTTGTAGTAAATTATAGACTCTAGAAATGGAGTGGGGTTGGTCAGCTGCTTTAAATAATAAAGACAGCTCAACCCTGTTTTCTACCCATGTTTCTGTTTTGTGAAAGTGGGTCTTTATAGAATCACAAATCTGTTGAAACTTGAAATTATGTCCTTTTAATTCTGGGAATTTGGTGCAGGTGTACTCATACGATATTAACTTCCCCTGGGGAGCCAAGTCCCCCAGCCTTAGTCCTCCCAATGGTCCCCAGAATCTGGATGGGATCGGAACCCACTGTATTAAGAAGTGAATGTTTTGTGTCAAAGTTTGTTCTGGTGAGTTCTGCCAATTAATTCTAAGGAGCTTCTGAACCTGCTGCAGAGCTTTTAGCGACCACCCGATAGGGGTGTCTTTTAACAGTTTGGGAAGGAGTTTAATAGTGGTATAGGCAATCGTGTTTAAAGACATAGAGTATTTAAGAGCTAAATCTTTTTCAATGTAGAGCCAAGAAGGCACATAGGAGTTTGAGGCCAATGGTGAGCTTAGTTTGTTCCATTGTACTATTTTGCTGATATGTGAAGCAATGTAGTATTTAAAAAAGGAAGGGAGCGCAAGGCCTCCTGACCTCTTCAGGCCTGCGAGTTTCAGGTATGATCTCCTGACCATTTTCCTTTTCCATAAAAATACATTAAGTAATTTTTGTAAGTTCTCAAACCAGGCTTTAGGTAGATAGCAACCCAGCATGTTTAAAGGGTAAAAGATCCTAGGTAGTATATTCATTTTAACTGTTTCTATTCTGGCCCATAATGACAGGGGCATTAGGTTCCATCTAGCTAGATCCTGTTTAATAGTTTTAACAAGATTGTGGAGATTCTCCCTAATCATTGAGCTTATCTCTCTAGTGATCCTAACACCGAGATATGTCAACATTTTTGGTTCCCAAGACAAACCATACTCCCTTGCTATGTTAGTGTAACATCTATTATTCAGCGGGAAAAGCTTTGTCTTGGAAACATCGATTTTATAATTGGAGACTCTAGAAAATTTTGTAATTTTGTGTAATATTACTAGTATGCCATTTTCCGGATCTTCCAAATGCATAAGCAAATCATCCGCATAGGCAGAAATTAGGTATCGTCTGTTACCCACTTTAATTCCCTTAATCTCTTGTGATGCCATTAGCCTACAAATCAGGGGTTCAAGGTATAAATTAAACAAGAGCGGGGATAGTGGGCATCCCTGTCTTGTGCCACATGCCAATGAAAAGGGAGCTGACAGTATACCGTTGCACCATATCCGTGCTGTGGGCGTACTGTATAGGACCCGGACCCAATTTAGGAATTCTTTAGGTAGACCAAAGTTGGCAAGTACTGCGAATAGAAAGTCCCAGGACACTCGGTCGAATGCCTTTTCGGCATCCAGTGCAAGTAACGCCGCAGGAGACTGCAAGCCTTGAGCATGTGCAATTAAATGGTGGAGCTTACGTAAATGATGGCTTGACATCCTACTACTCATGAATCCCACTTGCACATCGCTAACCAAGCTACTCATTAGCAGACCAAGTCGGTTAGCTAAGATTTTAGCCAGTATTTTAATGTCGACATTCAACAATGATATTGGACAATAGCTGCTGGATAGGACAGGATCTTGTCCTGGTTTAGGAATAAGAGTAATGAGAGCCTCTAAAAATGATGGTTCCGAGAGACCCTCTCTAAACCAAAAATTATATACCTTGGTTATAATAGGGCAAATTATATCTGCATAAACCTTATAAAAGTTAGAAGTTAGACCATCAGGCCCAAGAGATTTATCCCCAGCAAGTTGGGAGATCACTAATTTCACCTCTGTCTCTTGTATTGGTGATCCTAACTGCTTCGCCTCAGAGCTTGCAATCTTAATCAGGGAAACCGAGCCTAGAAATTCATGAATTTCCACAGGGGTTGCCCTATGCTTTGGCCTAGTAGAGTAAACCCACTGGAAATACTCCCTGAAAGTGGCAGCAACTTCCCTTGGGTCCCTTACTACAGCGTCTCAACCATCCCTTTGTATTGCAGCTATGAATCGGTTAGAGTCTAACTGCTTTAATCTAAGAGCGAGTAATTTCCCTGCCCTTTCTCCAGACTCCAAATACTTTATTTTAGTTCTGCAGAGGGCTAGTTCTGCTTTCTGCATCATAATTGCCGAGTATTGGGTTTGAAGTTGGTGCAATTTAACCCAGTCTGCCTCGATTGAGTGTTGTGTAATATTATTTTCCAGGACTCTGATAGCATTCGTGATTTCCTTTAACTGCATCTTGGCTTTCTTGGCCCTGGTAGAAGATATTCTAATGCACTCACCCCTGAGCGCACATTTTAGAGCTGCCCAGACAATATCTATATTAGCAACTGAGTTAAGATTGCTGGAGAGAAAATGAGATGTGAAGTTCCTCAGGTGTCCTTGAGTAAAGGGCTCCTGTAGCAACTGATTATTAAATCTCCACATAAAGTCCCTCTTTATACTGTGACTTGGTTCAAACTGAATGGAGACTGGGGAGTGATCAGACATGACCCTGGTGTTGATTCTGGCATCTGAAATCGAGGGAAGTGCACCAATGCTAACTAGAAAATAGTCAATTCTAGAACACGATTTGTGTGGGGTAGAGAAAAAGGTATATTGCCTCACTTTCCCATTGATCAGCCTCCAAATATCTATGAGGCCCAAACTCTCCATCACCTCTCTCAAAGCTTTCTGGGCGAGGGAGAGTCCTACATGTTTATTATCGGTTCTGTCAAGATACAGGTATGGTGTTATATTCCAATCCCCTCCTATTAACAGTTTCAAGGTTGCATAGTTATTTAAGACATCTAGTAATTGTATAAAAAATTGAGGGGAGTACATATTGGGGCCATAGACTGATCCAATAACCACTTGTTCAGAGACTAAGGCTCCAACTAGGAAGATATATAGGCCTTGCATGTCCCATATCTCTTTCTCTAGCTGGAAGGGGGTCCTTTTGTGAAATAAGATGGCTACTCCACCTTTGTTTGAAGAAATGCCTGCCCCAAATGCTTGACCCACCCAGTATCTAGTGAATAACCGGGTATCTTCTCTATGAAGATGTGTTTCTTGTAAACAGACTACATCACAGTTAAGAGTCGATAGATGTTTCAGTACAATTTGCCTTTTGCATCTATCCCGAGCTCCCTTGATGTTCCAACTCACAAGGTTGATACCCCCCTTCATCATCCTCCAAGTGTTAAAGGTAACATCCCTTTACATATTCTCCCCTAATGTGTGCCTTCCAGTTAGTATCGGTATCCATGTCATCCCAGGATTTAGCGTGTGGATGCTGTATCCCCCAAACCCCCCTATCCCCACACAAACCCGTCCTCCCCTAATTTCAACAAACACCCCCAGTTCTAACAACTGCACTATCATCTCACAACACCGTGTGATGAAACTACCAGCCCAGGTACATAGCAGCCCATCCTCTAGCCCAGTTCCTGATCTAATTAACAATATTAGTCCTATTAATCTGAACCCTCACTAGTTTAACCAAATGAAGGACACTTAAACAGGGTGCATAAAAGTCGCCCCTAAAATGCATAGAAACGGCTGCCCGCCATTACAATATCAATATCATCTGAAGCATACTAGTAGTGCTCTATTAAATAATAAGTGAAACTATTCCCTAGTCTATATCTCCCTCTAGTGGGGGAGTGGGCAAGCTACATATAACAATAACCTGCAGAAAAAAGTCTTAACTTAACAGATAGATTAGGCAGCAAATGAATAATCAAGCCTAATATTTGTTATCAAGTTATGCACTAACAAAATCAATAGTACAGAAGCCTTCCCCCAGTCGTTGAAGTCTTGGAAGCCAGGAATATACATTAAATAATCTCGTGTTGCTGCAATTTTCCCGCTTTCCCTGGCAGGGAACTTGTCCATTCACTCCTAGGGCAGCAGAGGCTTTCCGAAGTTGTGAACAGCCATAGCGAACCCTGTATGTGACGAATGTTCCTGAGAGAGCTGATGTGATCCCCCTGAATAATAAAGCTTATCACTGCCCTCTCAGGTTTCTAGTACCAGCCATGAGCACCACTATTTCTTAATCTCCGGTGCGCTGATGGCCAAACTTGAACAGGGACACGCATTCGCAGGAGCCTGATAATGATGGCCGTGTTAAATCACCGATGCACTAGCCATTGACTGCATTCTCTGCTCGCTGGCATAATCAGCCAACAACTTCAGGTAATAAATGTAAAATTACAGGGTTCTCTGGAAGGCAAAATTTCCGTGTCTTTGAAGCTTCAGATATACGGCTCAGTCCGCTTCCGTAAAAAGGAGAATCAGCCAGCTGGGGGTACATGCTAACAAGGATACGTTCGTAAACATACCACAGGGCAAAAAACTAATTGGGGATCCACTCAGGTTAGAAGATCAACATCTCTCCCGCATACACTAATCTTTGTGTCACACTCTTCGGTTAGACTGCAAAGTGCTTTGACTAACTTGACTGTGCAATCGATCCTTCACTTAAACAACTCTGGCAGGGCTCTTTTAAGTTCGGTTTGTGCAGCCTCCACTGACTCATAAGAGTGCCATTGCTCCTTTATTTTGACTTGAAGTGAAGCTGGGTATTTGACCCTAAATTGAAAGCCCGCGGCTATCAGCTTGGAGACAATGGGGTGCAGGTCCTGATGTTTGAGCCGCACAGAGTGGGGTAGATCGTGAGTTATTCTAATCGTTTTACCTTTCCAGGAAATTTTTTGTAATGCTTTAATTTTGCTCAATATGTGATGCTTGTCCAGATAGTTTAAAAGCTTGCAGATGATCGGTCTCGGTAAAGCACCAGGAGGGGAGAGGGGCAAGGCGATCTATGAGCCCTTTCTACCGTGTAGCTACCATTTGGGGGTGGACCCGCTATCTTTTCGAAGAGCTTCTGAACAAATTGTATGGGCGCTGTACCCTCCTCTTTTTCCTGGATTCCGATTATAATTAAATTATTTCTTCTGCTCCGACCCTCCAGGTCTTCGAGCTTATCTTCGATCTTCTTAATTCGTTTATTGAAGAAGGCCCATTCAAGATCATGTTTGTCCACTCTTGCTTTCACAGATTTTATTTTGATCTCGTTGTCCCCTACCCTTGTACTTAGGGATTCCAGTGCCGATTTAAAACAATGGATCTCCGATGAGATCTCCTCTACCGAGGATTGTAGCGGGGCAATAATCTCTAAAAACCTTTCCTCCGTTAATGCTGAAGGCCCCGAGGTTGATTTGCTGGGTCCCTGGTGAGGGCGCTTTGCGGCCTGCTCTTTCTCCGGGCAGGGTGGCGGCGTATGTTTAGCCGGTTGTTTTTTAACAAAGGTTTCCATTTCGAGGATATTTACTGTAGTAGGCAGCGACTCCAACACTTCATGAATAGTTGCCACTCAAAAAAACACAATTTTGTTTTAGTTGAGGGCTGTTAAACCGGGCTGAAAACGGAGCTGATCAGACGAGCCGCTCTTCCTAGGCTGCCATCACGTGACCCCAACTGATACTGCCAATTTTTGACTACTGTGATATTGTCTATGGTGCTGCTCCCAAACCCTCCCTAACCAGATTGAACTCTCTCTTTAACTCCTTCTGTCACTTTGCCCTTGATGCTCCACTTCACACTCATCATTGTGACCTATACCATGCCTTGTCTTTTCCCCCGCTTGCTAACAGATGCCTTGCTCATTGCGCCAAACTCACTTCTAAATTCTGGCAAGGAAAACTTCCTCCCTGCCACTCATGCTCCCTCTCTTCAACTCCTCCTTCCTTCCTTCCGCTACCTCAGATCTGCCAACACTCGTACTCTGCTGGTCCCCCTTTGTACCACCCATATTGGTCAATCAGTCTTTTCCCATCATTTTCCTAAAATCTGGAACTTACCCCCCAAAATATTACACTCCTCCTCTCTAACTCCCTAGCCTCTGCCTTACATAACTTTCTTTCTGTTAACTGCTCCTGTTTTAATCCTTCCTAACTAAATTCTCCTTCATTCCTGCTTTGCTATTCGCTCAACATGATCCTGTCAAATCCTACCTCCCCCTAGAGCCTTTCTTCCCAGCATTCCCACCTTCTACTTTCTTCTCCCCCTTGTTTCTGCCTCTGCCCTTCAACCCCCATTCCAACTCACCCATGCTTGTCTTATCCCCTGGCAGGCTTCTCAGTATTCTAGAGGGATCTAGTACTGGGCTATTGCCTCTCCCCTCTCCATCCCCACTCTGCTCCTTATCCAATTCTTGAACTCCCTTAATCTGACCTCTGGCAGGGTTCTCAGCATCCTGGAGAGGCCAGTATTAGGCATGATTCTTTCCTTCCCCCCTCTAACACTACCCCATCCTCCTATTGTACACTCCCCTTACCAAATCTATTTCCCCCTTTCTTTCCCTGCCACTCTCCCTACCTCCCTCCCTCCCTCTCCCCCCCTCCTTTTTATCTCCAGGCTCCACAGGCTTCAGCCTCCGGCAGGATTCTCTCCATCCTGGAGGGGCTAGCTCTAGCCGTTCCTGACCCTCCCTGTCCACTTCACTCATCCTCCCCTTCTCCCCAACTCCTTACTTCTCTGCATTTTAACAGGTATTAGTTCACTCATACCAGAACAATTGCACTTCATGCCCTGTCTGGGCAGAGTATATTGCTGTATGTATAATTCTCAGTCATGTTAATTATTAATTCTGTAAGCCCCTCTACAAATGTATAATGTACGTGTCATATTAAATGCTAATGTATGTGTTTTTCCACAGTTCTGATAAATGTTAATTGTATGTCCACATTTCACATGCTACTGTACCCCCCCCAGTCACACCAGGAGACGAGCAACTTGTTGTTCAGTGTGCCTTCCTAGTGAAACATTTCAATAAATAAATAAATAAAAATTCCTGTCCTTCAGCCATCTACTGACCAACCCCACTAGTATTTCTCTGGCTCCCAGGTTCCTCAGTTTACTGAGCATCCTTCCATGTGACACTGAGTCAGAGGCCTTGCTGAAGTCCAGATATGGACATCCACCACATGGCCCCTGTCTAGTGACCTTGTGACCCAATCGAGAAAGTCTATTAGGTTGGTCTGGCAGGATCTCCCCAAGACAAACCTATGTTGCCTTTTGTCCTGGAGATGATTGGCTTCCAGAACTTTCATTAGTCTCTCCTTTAGAATAGTCTCCATTAATTTACTTACAATGGAGGTAAGGCTGACTGATCTATAGTTACCCAGTTCATCCCTGGGTCCACTTTTGTGAAGAGATACCACATGTGTCATTCTCCAGTCCTGAGGCATGCACCCCGACTCCAGTGAGGTGTTGAACAGGTCCACCAGAGGGCCCTCCAGGACCACCGCCAATTTCCTCAGGACTCTCAGATGCATGCCTTCCTGTCCCAGAGCCTTATCCACCTGAAGGGCCTTAAGGCCTTTTAAAACCCTGTCTTCTGTGATTTCTCCATCAGTTACATCTGCTCCCTTCCTTCCCAACCCTATTATCCCCTGTTGCATAAGCTCATCCATTTCCCTAGTGAACACTGAACAGTACTCATTCAGTATCTCTGCCTTGTCCACCTCACTCTTCTCCCATCCCCCTTCTTAATCCTGACTATAACATCCTTACAGCTTCTTCTTTCTCCTATATACCTGAAGAAATCCTTTTCCATTTCTCTGATCTCTTGTGCTAGCATTAGTTCTGTTGCAGCTTTAGCTGCCCTGACCATTCAATCCACCTCTCTGGATTTCCTCTAATACTCCTCCATGTCTACCTCTTGCCTAGTTCACTTTGTACCTATGGAAAGCTGTCTCTTATCCCTCACTTTCTCTGCTACCTCCTTGCTCAGCCAGCTCAGTCTTTTTATTCTGGATATCTTACTCTGGGTCTTTGCACACGTTAGTGGCCTCAATCAAACTCAGCTTGATAAATGACCATTTCTAGTTTGCATCCATCTCTGGAATGATACATGGATACATAGATACATAGACAGTGTTGGCAGATAAGGGCCTATGGCCCACCCAGTCTGCCCATTTGAGCTTGTAAGTTCAGTTTGTTTTCCTAGAAGTCTGTTTCTCCTTACCCCTGACCTCTAGAATTCCTTTATGTCTATCCCATGCATTCTTAAATCCCGTGATTGTTTCCAGACCCCTCACTTCCTCTGGCAGGGTGTTCCACTTATCCACCACCGTTCTGTGAAGAAATACTTCTCTCATGTTTCCTCTGAATCGTCCTCCTCCAACTTCATGCCATGCCCTCTAGTCCTGGAACATCTTTTTCGCTTAAAAATAGTGTTTTCCTGCACCCTGTTCCTCCCTGTAAGATACTTGTATGTCTCTATCATATCCCTCTCTCCTCTCCTCCAGGGAGTACAGGTTCAGTTCCTTCAACCTGTCTTCATAGGACTTGTGATGCAATCCATGCACCATCTTTGTTGCCCTCCTCTGAACCTTCTCTACCCTGTCTATGTCCTTACGTAGGTATGGTCTCAGAACTGTACACTGTACTCCAGGTGGGGCCTCACTAGTGTCTTGTATGTGGAATTACTGACCTCCTTTTCCTGCTGGTGATACCCTGCCCATACATCCCAGCATCCTATTTGCTTTACCTGCTGCCTTGTCAAATGTTTCCCTACCTTGAGGTCATCAGAGATGACAACCCCAAGATCCCTTTCCTGCTTGGTGCATGCTATATCCTCACCCCCCCAACTGATATATTGTGCCAGGATTTTTGTGCCCCATATGCATTATCTTGCACTTCTTTGCATTGAATTTCAACTGCCAAACCCCTGACCATTCTTCAAGTTTCTGCAGGTCGCTTCTCATTCTATCTGCTCTACTCTATGATTTTGGCAAGGTGCCTACTAGGATGTTGCCCATCTTACCACAATCTTCCCTCCTGAAGTCCAACACCCTTGTCTTAGTCCTGGCTGCTTCCTTGTACCACAAGCCATTCCACATTTCAAATTTATGAAGACTGCCTTTTATTTCTTGTAAAGTTATTGGACTATCTAGGGGTGTTGGATAATTCTTGATGACACTCTCAAGTGAGTACAGTTTTTTTAAGATGTCTCTTTGATCCTGAGTAAGAATTTCCATTTGGATCCTTTTATAGAACTGTTGAATGTGCTCTGTCTATACTTTGCCATTTTGAATTGCTATTTCCTGTGGCTTGGTTTGGAATGTAAACTCTTTCAAACATGCCAGAAGGTATCACTATCTATTGACTTCTCAATCTGGGAAAATCTGTGATTCATGCAATTAGACCTTTTTGGCCTGATACTGAAAGAGCCCTTGGATTTCCACAAAGTTCCAGTGATCTAGGGCTGCAGAACACTCACAGTGCATCAGGGACCATGCACCAAAATCTGGAATATCAGAGGTCCCAGCGCCACAACATCCAGGAAATAATGTAATGGTAGGCTAGCACCAAATGTGAGGTGCACCTTCAGGACCTGCCACATGGACTTCCCACCCCAAGGTGCAACCAGAACTGTATGCCAGGAGGGCTCCCAGGGCTGTAGTGGCACAGGGGATGCCATGGGGTTTTAGGGAGCAGGTGGATATGCCAGGAGGATGATTGGGTACCTGACAGGGGTGCCGTTGACAGCACCATTCACCTATTGGTGTATGCTGTGTTGTACAAGAATGGCACTCCCCCACTGGGTGCCCAAACACCCCCCTCGGAATACCCACATGCATCTAAACCTCCATGGGACACCCCTGTCCTGTCTGTCCTCAGACCCACATTCAGCATTTGGAGACCCCCCCGCCATATCCCAACCTTGAGGGGCACTGCTACAAGAGGTTTAGACCACTTCCTGGCTGGTCTAATGTAACTCCCTTCCTACGAACATGGCAGGGCTTTTGGAATCCCAAGGAAAGGGGATGTCACAGCCCCGCTGCGGCACATGCCCCCTTGTGACCTGACATACTCTGGTTCTGGTTGCAAGGGTGGCACAGTGCCCCTGTGCCACACTGACTTCCTAGTCTGGCATAGTCAACGTACCAGAATAGGGATCGTCACAACTTCTGGCACAAGGTGCAGCTTGCATCAGTGTTGTCTGGTGCAAGCACCTAAAGCCATACATATCGCTTCTGGAATCGGGCACTTTGTGTCTGAGCAGAGACTTGTATTCATGTAGTTTCTGGTGATAGGCATTACACAGGTCCCATCATTGAAGTTCTCTGTGTTTTTGGTTAGAACATTTCCTTATCGCATTTCTTGAGAATTTACAGTCCTTGTCAAACCATTTTTCATGTTTTTCAGTTTCAGTTTTTCTCCTTAATTTTTTAGGTAATGTTTTAGTTGCCACTATATCAAAATGGCTGCCTGATTAATACAATTTAGATTTTGGGTATAGTTTTTGTTTAGGAATATATGGATTAGGTTTGCCAACTCTGGCATTTCTAGAGTTTCTTTGTATTTTGCTGTGCTACCATGGGTCCACTTATACCTCTTGGCAGGGTTTGAAGAGTCAATAATGGGCCACTATAGGTTACTTGATCTGATCTGTTCAAGTATTGGATAATTTGGTTGGGGTCCGATAGAGGGGACAAAACTTGAATAATCAATGCATTTATTGTGCTGATATCCAAGTCTGTGAATGCATACTCAATGACAGTACAGTCTAGAGGTGAGTTGAATATAAATTTCCCTAATGAGTCACCCCTAATTCTCCCAATAAGGATGCAGAGGCCCAGACCTCTACATTTCTGTAATAATGTCTTACCATTTGTGTTAAACAGATTATCATAGCTATTTCTTTGATTCAATAATGGATTAACACAAGGGCCCAGATAGTCAAACTGCACCCAAAAAGTGCGCAACAGCAGGAGCAAGCACAAGTCCACTGTGCCCATGCGCAAGAAGCACGATATTCAAAAACTGTGCAGGCCAAGATGTGCCTGCAGCACACGACTAAATATCACACCACCTGTGCCATAGCGCAACCAGGGATGCTCAATGGAACAGTTCAGATGCGCCATAGCACAACCAGGGATGCTCAGTGGAGCAGGGCAGCAGTGCAACAGCACAACCAGGGATGCACAGGGACAGGATGCAGGGGCCCACCACCCATGTCACAGATGGGCAGAGGACCACACAGCAGAACAGACATTGCCCCCCACACCCCATGCACTGCACAACTGGTGGAGAGCTGGAATAACTACAGCCCAATGGATACCAGCAACAAACCCACAGCCAGGGCATGGTGCCCCAGCACACCCTCTGGCAAGCTATGACTGGCACACAAGGAGGGATGACCACCCCATGCCACAGCATCCCACCAATGCAGAGCACACCCTTCACCGTGATCCCCAGACACCCTGCCCAGGAGCAGTGTCCACCAGTGCAGGACACCCCATGCATGCCACCACCCCCACTGTGACAATGCAACCCTGTGCACCACAGAACCATGCAAGGCAGCCCCACCATGGGCACCCATCAGCGGGTGGTAGCAGACAGTGATGCAATGACTGTATACACAGTGCCACCATGCACGTCCCCCCCAAGGTACAGCTGAGAGACCGACCATGTGTCAGCACATGAGGTACCCCACACATGACAGGGCATGCCCCGGACCCCACCACCAGTGGCACATCACCCTGCACACCCTCCCAAGGACACACTCGGACCCAGCACTGGCCACAACAGCCAGTGCAGACACCCACAGTGGTGCATGGAAGCATGTGCCACACAGAATGTAACCCAGTGCATGGACAAACACCCACCCATGCATACCCAAGGGCACACCAACACAGGGACACAGTAGTGGGGCAACCAATCCCTCAGCGTTTGGCCACAGAAACCATGTACACACGGCCAGCACCCCTCCATGGCACAGGAGTGCCAGCCACCCTGCGCAGGCACCATGGAGCTGTACGCCACCAGCATGCGCCCAGAGCACAAGTGACAGATAGTGGTGCACATCCCCTGTGACACACACAAGTAACAGCATGGAGGTGGGACAACAACAACAGAGGCCACAGTGTCACCCAAGGCAGACATGCACCACACCAGTGACAGGAGGCAACCCGGCATTATGCCGGGGACAGTGGCTGTCCAGCATGGACAGCCACCACTGACACGCTAGTGGACCGTGCAGGTCACAGACATGCAAGGGTGTCAGCTGCACAGGCCATGGACAGTCTGACAGGTGCACCATGGACACAGAGCATGCACCATGGACCACTGCATACAGTCATCCAGTGCACAGGGAACAACACACAAACCACAGACAGTGACTGATTGCTACTCCCACACCGTAGTCACTTCCCCATGGACACACACACATGCACATGACTGCACCACCCCTGACACCATGCACACCACTGCAGCTGAGCACCTATAGCCCGCTGAAAATCAGAGATCACCACAGTAGGCATAACAAAGCAAATGTATTGTAAAAGATCAAACAAAACTATATACAGCTACTTACAAAAGGTTGGGGGGGGCGACAAAAAAGGTGGGGGTGGGTAAGGGGTAGGGGTGAACAAATGGTAGAGGGAAGGAGGGGTGTGAGGGTGGGTCCAGGGGGGGTAGGGGAAATCATGGGGTGTAGAATGTCAGTGGGAGCCCCACTCCCCACTCTGGCTGCACCTCCCGTCATGCCACCGTCAGACTCCCAGATGGTCTAGTCTCTCCAGTATCTCCAGAAAGGCCCTGGCAACCTGCAGTATCTCCCACAGTGTCTCTTGCATCACCTGCAACTGCCGTCCACCTAGGACAAGGGAGCAGAGTCAATAGGTGTGAATGCACAGCCCTCTGCAGCCCACCCACTGTGCATGGCATACGGCCATGGGACATGTTCTGTGATGGTGTGTGACCACCCACAGTGATTGTGTCCACAAGACCTGCCAATCCAGGCACATACAGACATG
Organism: Neoceratodus forsteri; assembly: GCA_016271365.2. Classification (NCBI taxonomy): domain Eukaryota; kingdom Metazoa; phylum Chordata; order Ceratodontiformes; family Ceratodontidae; genus Neoceratodus; species Neoceratodus forsteri. The sequence goes on along the minus strand of CM028132.1, from coordinate 1,014,770,170 downwards.
CAGACCACTGCACACATCCACCAGCCAAGTCCCGCACAGCACCACCGTGGCTGTACAGTGACATGGCTATGCGGTGCGAAGGCAGTGGCACAGCCATGTACGCGGTGCATGCGTGGACCATCATTGACATACTCCCAGACATGCAGTGCCACTGGACAGTGCTGACTGTACCAAGTTGTGTGCATGGCAGTGGTGTCAATGGATGATGGCCATGCTCCGCTGCCCGCCCTGTTACACAACATGCCTCCCTAAATAGGGCAGCAGCATGGGGCTCCACCAATTGCACTAGATTGGCCAGTTCGACCTGGCTCTAGATCAGTGCCCGTCTCCGTGCCATCCTGCAATGTTTCAGTATCAAAATGGCACTCTGTAGCACACGTTCACCACATGCGGATGCTGCGCGGTACTGCGCTGCCATTCCCCATCGTGCTGTAAACTAACAGCACAATAGAGGTGCACCCATGCAGATGCATGGTGCCTAGGGACAAAGGTCAGCACAGGGTCAGGGGTCTCTCGTGCACAGACCGCCACAGCGCGATTGGTACTCACCACATGTAGCACTGTAGGGCACCTGTGTGCCACTTCCTGTAGCGGCCACCACATCAGGGTTCCCAGTGTGCCTTGGCTGCACCCCAGCCAGAGCGCCATACATGTGAACAGCGCAGTAGCACCACTGGCACAATGGTGACCGTGCCCTGCATTGCCTCCCGTGCACAGCATGTCGGGCAGCATGGCAGGTGTCGGCGTTGCACCCCAGGCATGCGCCGTTAGGTGTCCACTGTGCATGTAACAGAAATGTGCCCTTGCCTGAGCATGTTCAACACAATTGCACAAGGTGCAACAGCGTGATATTCAGCCGGCATATGCAAATCAGCTAATCAGCTATTCAATGGTGCAGATACTGCATTAGCATCCACTTAAAATTGCGCCTTGCCTCATTTGCATGCGTTGCGCTATATAAATGCAACATTGGGCTGCAGAGGCCATAGTCTGATATTGCAGTCTATTGTGGTGAGTCTCATGCTGTTTGGGAGTGTGGACTGTGGTGTGTGGGGCATGCATGGGACTGCACAGTCAGAGGTAACACCTGTCATTCCTGCAGGATCAATAATGAGCAATAGTGAGGTGGAGGAAGAGGAACAGAGACATGGGAGGAAGAGGAGGCCCAACTTCACCAAGACAGAAACAGATGCACTGTTTAAGGCCTACCTTGACCAGGAGCCACTGCTCAGCAGACAGCGGGGAACACCACAGGCCCATGCTGCTGCATGGGGAGAGGTAGCGCGTGCCATCAACCTGCATGGCAACCACCAGCGGTCCATTCAGGAGTACAAGAAGAAGGCAGGCATGGACAGGTGGAGGATTAAGGATAAGGTGGCTGCCATCAGGGCAGCACAGGCTGTGACTGGTGGGGAACAGCCAGCTGTGCAATTCCTGACCCCACAAGAAGAGTGGGTTGCTGGCAGCATGTGGCGTTGTGCCATTAAGGGTGTTCCAGGTGGTGGATTCCAGATGGGTGGTAGCGCGTCACTGCATGGTAGGTCCTGATCTGTCACTGGGGGGGATTAGACAGAGTAGGGCAGATACATTAATGCTACTGTGTTCCCTTACAGCTCCTGATCATCTACATGGGCCAGTGGTGGTGGGCTCATCCACTGAGGACGATACCATGGACACAGAGGAGGGCCCGTCCACCTCCACAGGTGTCCAAGGGTCAGGGCGACAGTAGGCTTGCCTGGACATCCGGACTGATGTTGGTGGAGCAGGTGCGGAGGAGGACCTGCCTGTGTCCCAGCATGCCAGCGTCCATGCATGCCAGCATGCTGAGACTCGGACTGGTGCCAGATCCATCACTGATGATGATGGAGCTCACATCATGAACAGTGATACATGTGGGCTACAGGATGGCCACACAGCAGGTTACAGCATGGGCATAGCTGTGGGTGGTGCCGCCGTGAAGGCCTGCGTGACATCACAGTCCCAGCCTGTGCCTGTCTGCACCAGTGGGGCAGCATTGGTGTGTGTCCAGGACAGTGGGGTTGTTGTGGCTGCTGCAGCAGCACCGTTGAGCCCTGGAGAGTGGCAGCCGGAGGGGCAGTGTCAGCAGTTGGCCAATGGCCATTGGGGTACAGTGTCGGGGGGCAGCGTCAGTGCACCACCTGTGGACATGCCCAGGCATGGCCCTGGTGTGCAGCACCCACCCTCAAGGGGTGCTGCCCATCATGGCTGTGAACACCGTGAGGGACAGCATGCTGATCAGGCGGATGACCTCTTACATGAGCACACCCCCATACTCCAAGATTCAGTCGATCAGCAGTTGCGGCTTGTGACGGCGGTGGATGAACTCAGTGCGGCTCTGCATCAGGCAGATGAGTGGCACAGCAGGGACACCGGTCTGCTCCTGACAAGGATGGACCGGCTGCGGGAGGATGTGACCGCTGCCATTGACAGGCTGACACAGACAATCAGAGCTGTCATTGCCACAGTGGGCACACAGTTATTTGGCCATGTGTCACAGACACCGTGCAGTGCAATGTCCACCCCCCATTCATTCCTGGTGTCGTGCGACACCCTCCTTGTTGACACCAGGTTCAGCTGTGGGCATCTCGAGCACGCCTGGTGCAGGCATGTTTGGTGTGCTGCAGACCCCTGCACGAGCACGGTTGTGTTCAAGCAGCAGAACCCCTGGGGGACTGCTGGTGACACCCCATGAGGCCACTGGTCAGCCTGTCACTGCTGGCGGGTCTCGGCGGGGCCACCCATGCATCCATGGCGGCCGTGGCACTGTGGCGCATGAATGACCTGTCTCCCAAAAAGGCTACTGTCTAATGCTGCCCTGTGTGCAGTGTGCTGTTCAATGTGCAATGCATGGGTGGGGTACCTGGCCCTGCACACACACACACACACACACACACACACACACACACACACACATTCCATCTGCACACCCTCCCGGCTGCTGTCCACTGTGGCATGTGCATGATGATGTCTGCGTTGCGCTGTCCGCCACTGTGCAATGGTGCCCAGTGTCTGACACACGCACAATGACTGACACTGGGTATGGTGGTCCGTGGATGTGTGTGTGGCTAGGGGTGGCAGATGGGGTCGGTGTGCCTCCTACCTTTTGTGCATGTCTTGTTGGGTGTGTGTGTGTGTGTGTGTGTGTGAGTGTGTGTGTGTGACCGTGTGTCATGTTAGACCTTGCTCATCCCTGATGGCGTGTGCAGTTCCATGCTCAGCCAATTCCCTTTATGACATGCACCCCTGGGGTTTGTCCATGCATGTTTGCGGGTTGTGCCCTTGCCATTGGTGGTTGCACATGGCCCCATGACTTACCTGGGTTGGTTGAAGTGCTCCTCTGTGATGGTGTCCCGGTGCAGCTGTGCCATCCAGATCAGTCGGGGGTCCCTTCGACCAAGGGGGGGCCTGCCCATCACCATCTGCACCAGCGTCCTCATTATCCCCACCGTTGTCCCCCTCTTCGACCTGTAAAGCTATCCCATAGTCATTGGCCATGTTGTGCAGGATGCAACAGGCCAGGAATAGCCCACAGGCCTTTGAGGGGCTGTACTGTAGGGCACCGCCAGATGTGTCCAGGCAACGGAAACATGCCTTCAGCATCCCGAACACCCACTCGATGACATTGCATGTGGTGGCATGTGCCTCATTGTAGCATTGCTGTGATGGGGTTGAGCCGGTATGGTATGAGCAGCCAGGGATGGAGTGGGTATCCACTGTCACCTGTGTGTAGAGGGTGGACATTAGTTTGGTGATCAGCGTCACCCTGCCATGGGCCATCTAGGCCAGTAACCATGTCACCTCTGACTATGCCCCTCCTAAGCTCCATGTCTTTCTGTGTGATTTGCACACTCACCCACTAGGTGGCCAGCGGGGATGTCCCCGCTCTCGAACCTGTGGCACAGTACAGACTGGTGCCAGATGAAGGCATCATGTGCTTCCCCAGGGTGCGTGGCACAGACATTGATTATGTGCCCCCTGGCATTGAACACCACCTGGCAGTTGATGCTTGTATACTCCTTCCAATTTATGTATGCGTCCCCTTTGGGGCCAGGTGGCTTGTGGATGGCCACATGGGTGCAGTCTATTGCCCCGAGCAAACTAGGCATATGTGCTACCCTGTGGAACTCCTGTATGTTTGCTGTGCGCTCCACTGGTGTGCTGGGAAAATGGATGTACTCTGCAGCATGTGGCAGCAGTGCGCTGAGGAATTGGGTGAGAAGGCATGATGCGGCCAACTGGGTTATGCCTGTTGTGTCCCCTGTTGGTCTCTGGAAGGTACCCGTGGTGAGCAGGTACATGACAGCTGTCACTTTGGTCTCCACTGACAGAGCATGGCTCCGTCGTGTGGGTGCCTGCATCACATCACTGCACAGCTCACAGAGCCACCACAGGATTGCCCAGTTCAGGCGATACCGGCCCACGATCTCAGTGTCAGTGTACAGCTCGAAGCTGGTGCAGCCTCGGTACTGCCTGTTGTGGGCGTACCACTGACGGGCCCTTCCATGGCCGCCTCCCTCGCTGCCTGCCTTATCACACCCCTCATTACTGCCTCCATCTGAATGGTGGCACTGGCCATGTCCCTGGCTTGTGTTACCCCCCCGGCAGCTGTTTTACCATTCCCCCCGCTGTCCTTACTGCTACTCCCCCTGCACCGGGAACACCTCCCAGTAGTGGCCGTACTGGCCACTGTCCGTGCCCTCAGTGAAGTGTGGCACTTCCCCCCTTTGGCCTACACAGTGGCACAGGCTCCCTACTCCTTCCCTGTTCCTGGTGGTTCCAGGTGCTCTGTCCTGCTCCTGCCCTGTCCTGTCCTGCTCACAGTTGCTGTGTGCCTGCTTGCAGTTCACCCACATGTGGCTTTCCTGTAGCATTCCTGTGCCTCTCTCTTGTTCCTTTTTATTTTCGATCATTTCCACTATCATGCAACTTCTGTTTGCTCCCCATTGCGCATGACGCATGTTGTTGAATATTGCACTGTGCCATTTATCCATGGTTCCTCCCCCTTCAGTTGCGCATGCTTTCATTACCATTGTGCTCTTGCACATTGTGATTTGAGGGGTGCATCTGCCTCCTGCTGAATATCGCACAATGGTGCATTTTCAGACTTGTGATGGTGCATCCCTGTTGCTCATGGCACAACCCTTTTGAATATCTGGGCCAAGGTGTATTACCTCCAAATATATGCTTATTTCCATTTGAAGGAATGAAGTCTGTTTCTTTCCCTGTGCATGCATTTATGTCTCCACATATTAACATTTTTCCAAAAGTTTTGGAATAGGAGATTTTAAATTTAATTACTGAGAAACATTCATCATTAAAGTATGGGAACTCTGCTGGGGGCATATATAGAGCACAGGGATAAACATCAAATTTCAGCTAAAGCAATATACCAGATCTCTTAATCCATAAATGTGTATTTCCCCTTTTTAAATGTGTAACATACTCTATTGCTTCTGATTTGTACCAGACTAGAATGCCACCTGACTGCCTGGCATGATTCTGTTTCTTTACTGCAGGGACTAAAATTTCCCAATAACCATGAGGGCAATGTGTAGATGCATCTTTACTTAGCCAAGTTTCATGTAAAATGATTATATCATGGTTAGTTATGCTTTGACTACAATCAATAACTAGGTTTTTTACCAAAAGTAGAAGAATATAAACCCTATGGCCCAGATATTCAAACTGCGCCCAAAAAGTGCGTAATAGCAGGAGCAAGCGCAAGTCCACTACGCCCATGCACAAGAAGCGCGATATTCAAAAACTGCGCAGGCCAAGATGCACCTACGGCCGACGACTGAATATTGCACCACCTGCGCCATAGCACAACTAGGGATGTGAAGCTGAGCATATCTGATGTGCCATAGTGCAACAAGGGATGCTCAGCGGAGCAGTCCAGATGTGCCATAGCGCAACCAGGGATGCCCCCTGTGGCAGGGAAGCAACGCAACAGCACAACCAGGGATGCAGGGGGCCCACCACCCATGCCACAGATGGGCAGAGGAACACACAGCAGAACAGACATCATCCCCCACACCCCATGCACTGCACAACCGGGGGAGAGCTGGAATAACCACTGGCCCATAGATACCAGCAACCAACCCACAGCCGGGCCATGATGCCCCAGCATACACCCCCTGGCAAGCTGTGACTGGCACACAAGGAGAGCTGACCACCCCTTACCACACCATCCCACCAATGCAGAGCACGTCCTGCACCATGATTCCCATACACCCTGCCCAGGAGTAGCGCCCAATAGTGCAGGACACCCCATGCATGCCACCACCCCCACTGTGACAATGCAACCCTGTGTACCATGAAGCCATGCAGGGCAGCCCCACCATGAGCACCCTGCAGTGGGCGGCAGCAGACAGCGATGCAACAGATGCATACACATTGCTGCCCTGCACATCCCCCCCTGAGGTACAGCTGAGACCGACCATGCGTCAGCACATGAGGTACCCCACATGTGACAGGGCATGCCCCGGACCCCACCTCCAGCGGTACAGCACCCTGCACACCCTCCCAAGGACACATCCCATCCCAGCACTGGCCACAACAGCCAGCACAGACACACACAGTGTAGCATGGAGGCATGCACCACACAGGATGCAACACAGTGCATGGACAAACACCCACCCATACCCAAGGCCACACCAACACAGGGACACAGTAGCGGTTCAACCAAGCCACTGGCGTGTGGCCACGGCTGACATGTACACATGGCCAGCACCCCTACATTGCACAGGTGTGCCAGCCACCCTGCGCAGGCACCATGAAGCTGTATGCCACCAGCAGGCTGCCGGAGCACAAGTGACAGACACTGGAGCACATCCTCTGCAACAGACACAAGTGACAGCATGGAAGGGGGACAACAACAGCGGAGGCCACAGTGACACCAAAGGCAGATGTACACCATACTGGTGATGGCAGGCAACCTGGCATTGTGCCGGGTACAGTTGTTATCCAGCATGGACAGCCATCACTGACATGCCAGCAGACCGTGCATATCACAGACATGCAAGGGTGTCAGCTGCACAGTCCATGGACGGTCTGACAGGGGTGCCATGCACACAGTGCAGGCCCCGTGGACCACTGCACACAGGCATCCAGTGCACAGAGTACAACACACAAACCACAGACAGTGACTGATCCCCCTGCCCAAACCATAGGTGGTTCACATCTGCGCACACACACACACATACACCCATGCATGCACCACCCCTGATGCCATGCACACCACTGCAGCTGAGCACCTGTAGCCCACTGCAAATCACAGACCACCACAGTTGTCATAAAAAAATGCATATATTTAAAAGATGTAACAAAAACTATATACCATTATTTACAAGAGGGGAAGGGCACATAACAGGTGGGGTGGGTAAGGGCAGTGGTGAACATATGGGAGAGGAAGAAGGTGTGAGGTGGGTCAAAAGGGGGAGTGTGGTAATCGGGGCATGAGGACATCAACGGGTGCCCCGGTCCTCTTCATCATGGCGCCGATGTCTGCTTCTCTGTCTCCTCCTCACCCCGTGGCGGTGGATCCTTTGAAGGAGCTCCAAGGTCTCCCTCACCACCTGGAGCACCTCAAGTAGACTCTGCTGAATGTCCTGGAGTAGCTGTCCACCTAGGATGAGGGAGCAGAGTCAATAAGTGTGACTGTCCAGCCCCCTGCAGCCCACCCATTGTGCATGGCATACAGCCATGGGCCACACCCCTGTGATGGTGTGCGTCCACCCACAGTGACCGTGTCCACAAGACCTGCCCACCCAGGCAGCCACAGAGCCACAGCCATGTGGACCACTGCACACACCCACCGCCCATGTCCTGCACATCACCACCATGGCCTTACAGTGACTTGGCTATGCGGTGTGAAGGCAGTGCAACAGCGATGTGCCCAGTGCATGCATGGACCACCATTGACGCACTCCCAGACATACAGTGCCACTGGACAGTGCTGACTGTAACAAGTTGCGTGCATGGCAGTGGTGTCAATGGATGGTGGCCATGCCCCACTACCCGCCCAGTTATACAGCATGCAATAGTAATCATGAATGTAAGGCACTCACCATCATCAGGCTAGTCCACACGCCGCCGGCCACCATCATCCCTCCTGGCCCACTGCTCCTCCATGCGGTGCCTCCGGTCCCGGTTCTGCCGGTGTTCTTCTGGCCCTAAGGTACAAACATGGAGAGAGAGGTACATCAGTACAATCCAGTAGCAAAGTCCCCCCACCCCCATGTGTGTGCAATCCCGCACAGCCATACCCATCCACCCCACACCCCAATACCACCACCACGGCCAACACCGGACGGCCCCCCCATGTGCCGGACACATGCAACCGTGATACCCGTATGGATGATAATAGTGTATGGATGTTGCACCTACCTGGCTGTGGCACCATGCCCCTCCTGGCACGTGCCCACAGGTGGGCAAGCAGGTCAGGGTCCCTGTACCTCAGGTCCCCATAATGATGGTGACACTGCTCCATCGTTCACCCCATACCGGTGGCCTCCTTCAGGACGTCAGTCATCTCTTGCCAGACTGTACTCCTGGCCCTGTCCAGGGATGCCTCTTCATACAAAGCCCCAGCATGGGGCTCAACTATAGCCACCAGGTTGGAAAGCTCAACCTGGCTCCAAATGACTGCACGCCTCTGTGCCATCTCTGCTGTCTGGTTGAATCAAAATGGCACTCGGCAGCACGGTCCTGCCACGTGCAGATGCTGCGTGGTACAGCACTGCCATTCCCTACTGTGCTGTCACTGAACAGTGCGATAGTGGTGCACCCATGCCTGACTCATGGTGCCTAGGGGGCAAAGGTTGGGCACAGGGTCAAGGATCTCTGGTGCATGGACAGCCACAGCGCGATTGGAACCCAATGCATGTAGCACAATTGGGTGCCTGTGTGCCACCTCCTGTAGTGGCCTACAGCACTGTTGCCCCGGTGCACCTACGACGCCCCAGTGCCACAGCGCCATATATGTGAACAGTGCTGTAGTGCCACTGGCACAATGGTGACCACGCACAGCACGTCAGCAGTGTGGCAGGTGCCTGCGTCATCAACCCAGGCATGTGCAGTTAGGTGTGTACTGCACATGTCACAGAACTGTGCCCTTGGCTCAGCACGTTCAACACAATTGCGCAAAGTGCAACAGCGCAATATTCAGCTGGCATATGCAAATCATCTAATCAGCCATTCAATGGCGCAGTCACTACATTTGCATCCACTTAAAGATGCGCCTCGCCTCATTTGCATGGGTTGCGCTATAAAAATGCAACATTGGGCTGCACTGGCCATAGTCGGTTACTGCAGTCTATTGCGGTGAGTTGCATGGTGTTTGGGAGTGTGGACTGTGATGTTTGGGACATGCATGGGACTGCACAGTCACAGGTAACACCTGTCATTCTCACAGGATGAATTATGACTGAGCGTGTGGTGGAGGAAGAGAAACAGAGTCATGGGAGGAAGAGGAGGCCAAACTTTACAAAGGCCAAGACAGATGCCCTGTTTGAGGCCTACCTCGACCAAGAGCTGCTTCTCAGTGGACACCAGGGAACACCACAGACCCATGCTGCTGCATGGGAGGAGGTGGCGTGTGCTGTCAACCTGCATAGCAGCCACCAGCACTCCATGCAGGAGTGCAAAAAGAAGATGGGCATGGACAGGCGGAGAATTAAAGAGATGGTGGCTGCCATCAGGGCAGCACAGTCTGTGACCGGTGGGGGACAGAGGGAGTTGCAACACCTGACCCCACAAGAAGAGCGGGTTGCTGGCACAATGCAGTGTTGTGCCATTGAGGGTGTTCCCGGTGGTGGATTCCAGACAGGTGGTAGCTCGTCACTGCATGGTAGGTCATGGTCTGTCTATTGTGGGGGGGGGACAGGGTAGGTCATATGCAGTAATGCTACTTTTTTTCCCTTACAGCTCCTGAGCATCTACATTGGTCAGCGGTGGTGGGCTTCTCCACTGAGGCCAGTATCATGGAGATGGAGGAGGGACTGTCCACCTCCACAGGAATACAGGGGTCAGGGTGACAGTGGGCCCACCTGGATATCCAGATTGATGTTGGTGGAGCCGGTGAGGAGGAGTCCCTGCCCATGTCCCAGCGTGCCAGCGTCAATGGATGCCAGCATGCTGAGACTTGGGCTGGTGCCAGATCCGTCACTGATGATGATGGAGCTAACGTCATGGGCAGTGACACGTGTGGGCCACAGGATCGCCACACAGCAGGTGACATTGCGGCCATGGCTGTGGGTGGTGCTGCCGTGGAGGCCTGCGTGTCATCACAGTCTCAGCCTGTGCCTGTCTGCACCAGTGGGGCAGCACTGGTGTGTGTCCAGGACAGTGGGACTGTTGCAGCCACTGCAGCGGCACCATTGAGCCCTGGAGAGCGGCATCTGGAGGAGCAGTATCAGCAGTCGGCCAATGGCCATGGGGGTACAGTGTCAGGGGGCGGCATCAGTGTACCACCTGTGGACATGCCCAGGCCTGGCCCTGTGTGCAGCACCCACCCTCAAGGGGTGATGAGCATCAGGGCTGCAAACACCCTGAGGGACAGCATGCTGATCAGGCAGATGACCCCTAAGATGAGCACACCCGTATACTGCAAGCATCAGTTAATCAGCAGATGTGGCTCGTGATGGCAGTGGATGCACTGAGTGCGGCTCTGCCCCAGGCAGAGGAGGCGTGCAGCAGAGACACTGCTCTGCTTCTGGCAGGGATGGACTGGTTGTGGGAGGATGTGACCACTGCCATTGACAGGCAGACACAGGCATTCACAGCTGTCATGGCCACAATGGGCACACAGTTATTTGCCCATGCATCGCAGACACCACACAGTGCAATGTCCACCCCCCGTTCCCGGCATCATGTGACACCATCCTTGTTGACACCAGGTTCAGCTGTGGGCATCCTAAGCACGCCTGGCACAGGCATGTTCAGTGTGCTGCAGACCCCTGCATAAGCATGGTCGTGTTCACGCAGTGGAACCCCTTGGGGACCGTCGGTGCCACCCCATGAGGCCAGTGGTCAGCCTGTCACTGCTGGCAGGTCTCGGCAGGGCCACCCACACATCCGTGGTGGCCGTGACACTGTGGCACATGACTGACCTGTCTCCCAGCATGGCTACTGTCTGATGCTGCCCTGTGTGCATTGTGTCGTTCAGCAGGAAATGCACGGGTGGGGTACCCGGCCCTGCACGCACACACATGTTCCATCTGCACACTCTCCCAGCTGCTGTCCGCTGTGGTGTGTGCATGATGATGCCTGTGTTACGCTGTATGCCACTGTGCAATGGTGTCCAGTGTCTGACACATGCACAATGACAGGCAGTGGGCGTGGTGGTCTGTGGATGTTTGTGTGGCTAGGGGTGGCAGTCTGGGTCGGTGTGCCTCCTACCCTTTGTGCATGTCTTGTGAGGTGTGTCTGTGTGTGTGTGTGTGTGTGTGTGTGTGTGTATGACCGCATGCCATGTTAGACCTCACCCATCCCTGGCGGTGTGTGCGGTTCCATGCTCGGCCACTTCCCTTGACAGCATGCACCCCCTGGTGTGTGTCCATGTGTGTTTGTGGGTTGTGCCTTTGCCACTGGTGGTTTCACATGGCCCCATGACTTACCTGGGTTGGCTGAAGTGCTCCTCTGTGATGGTGTCCAGGTGCAGCTGTGCCAGCCGGAGCAGTCAGGGTTCCCGTCACCCAAGGGGGGTCTGCCCATCACCATCGTCACCAGCGTCCTCATCATCCCCATCACTATCCCCCTCTTTGACCTGTATGGCTATCCAACAGTCATTGGCCATGTTGTGCAGGATGCAACAGGCCAGGAATAGCCCACAGCCCTTTGAGGGGCTGTACAGTAGGGCACTGCTGGAGGTGTCCAGGCAACAGAAACATGACTTCAGCATCCCGAACACCCACTCGATGACATTGCGTGTGGTGGCGTGTGCCTCATTGTAGCATTGCTGCGATGGGGTCATGGACTCCGGTATGGTGTGAGCAACCAGGGACAGAGTGGGTATCCACTGTCACCTGTGTGTAGAGGGTGGAGGTTAGTTTGGTGATCAGCGTCACCCTGCCTTGGGTCATGTAGGCCACTACCCATGTCGCCGCTGACCATGCCCCTCCCAAGCTCTATGTTTTTCCACATGATTTGCATACTCACCCACTAAGTGGCCAGTGGGGATTTCCCCACTCTCGAATCTGTGGCACAGTGCCAACTGGTGCCAGATGAAGGCATCATGTGCTCCCCCAGGATGTGTGGCACAGACATTGATTATGCCCCCCCAGCATCCCACACCACCTGGAAGTTGATGCTTGAATAGCCCTTCCAATTGATATATGCTGCCCCCTTGGGGCCAGGTGGTGTGCGGATGGCCACATGGCTGCAGTCTATTGCCCCTAGCATGCCAGGCATATGTGCTACCCTGTGGAACTCCTGTATGTTTGCTGTGCACTCTGACGGTGTGCTGAGGAAATGGATGTACTCTGCAGCATGTGGCAGCAGTACACTGAGGAATTGGATGAGGTGGTGTGACACGGCCAACTGGGTTATGCCTGTGGTGTCCCCTGCTGGTCTCTGGAAGGTACCCATGATGAGCAAGCATGTGCAAGCTGTCACTTTAGTCTCCACTGACAGAGCATGGCTCCTTCATGTGGGTGCCTGCATCACATCACTGCACAGCTCACAGAGCCACCTCAGAATTGCCCAATTCAGGTGGTACCAGCCCACGATCTTGTTATCGCAGTACAGCTCGAAGCTGGTGTGGGCTCGGTACTGCCTGTTGGGGGCATACCGCCGACAGGCCCTTCCACAGCCATGCCCCCCCTGCTGCCTGCCTTTTCACCCCCTCATTACTGCCTCCATCTGGATGGTGGCACTGGCCATGTCCCTGGCTTGTGTCCCCTCCGGCAGCTGTTTCTGTGTTCCCCCCCACTGTCCTGGCTGCTACTTCCCCTGCACCGGGAACACCTTCCTGTGGTGGCCTCAGTGCTCTGTGGCACTTCTCTCTTCTGCACTGGCTGTGGCTGTGGCTCCGCACACCTTCCCTGTGCCTGTGTGTTCATGGTGCCCTTTCTCTGTCCTGCCCTTTGTGTCCCTCCTGCCCTGTGTGTCTGCCTAGCAGTCAGCCACGTGTTCCTTCCCTGTAGCATTCTTGTGCCTTTCCCTTGTTCTTTTTTATTTTGGCTAATTCCCGCTATCGTGCAACTTCTGCTTGCTCCCCTATTGCACATGGCACATGTTGTTGAAAATCACACTGTGCCATTTATGCATGGTTCCTCCCCCTTCAGTTGTGCATGCATTCATTATCATTGCGCTCTTGCTCAGCGTGATTTGGGGGGGGCGCATCTGCCTCCGGCTGAATATCGCAAAATGGCGCATTTTCGGACTTACGCTGGAGCAACCCTATTGCACATGGTGCAACCCTTTTGAATATCTGGGCCTATATGTTCCAACTATTAATGATTACAGATTTTATAACAAGGATTACAGACGAATATATTAACTTGAGCTGTGAAATACAGTCTTTTTCTAACTCTAAAACATTATCACTTTTATGCATGCTATGTGTATGTAAGTAGAGATGTTGAACTATAATAAAGCTGTTACTGTGACTGTTCCTTTTTGTAGGTACATATTATACATTTAAGAGTTTGCTACAAACCACATTTAGCAAATGTGTAATTTTGGCAATATCACTAACAGTGATGTATTTCTGCAATTGTTGTCACCAGAGGTTTTTCTAAGGGTCTGTCTAGGGAATTCTGCACAGTGATGCTGTTGTCCCAGAGGTAGGATTCTAGACTGAGGCTCATGTAATCTCCTGACAACCCTAGAGATATGTCTGTACAGAGGTGTTTATAATGTAAGTCTGTTGCTACAAATGTGGTATTCTTAACGGGGGCTCAAGTGTCCTTTAGACCTCTCCATAAGTTGTGCTATGTGTCCATCCAGAGGAGTTGTCATTTCATTCCTGTTGTGACAAAGGTGGGATTCTAATGTGAGGCTCCTGTGTACTCCCATGGGGATACAGTCTCTGAAATAATCCCTGTTGTCTTATATTGCTGGCTGCATGGCTTGGACCCTTGAGTGTATCCTGGTTTAGCATCACATATTTAACAAGCTTGGCAAGCAGTCTTATTCTTGTTCTATTTTGGTGTACCTGATCATGTAGGGGGTGATCAGGATGAATTCCATGGACATGGATGACATGGACATTTGTGAATTCTGAGAAAACACTAGATATTTTGCTTTTAATTCTTTCAATGATGTGGGATGGTATATCTCATCTGGGGAGTAAGGTAGAGACAATAACTTTTATAGACGGAAATACATTTTTTGTCATTTCAACTAACTCTTACAGTTGTACTGTATGTCTATGTCCATGTCTCCTGTATGTAAACTTTTTGTTTTTGTATGTATATTAAGTATTTGGGATTACTGAAAATCTGTTCAGATTTGATTTGCATTACTTTGTCTGTAGTGGGGCATTTCATTTTAACAACATGTTTCCAGGGAAGAATCTATTTTCGTCAAGGAATTTTCCATTTGAATCTGTTAAAATTGCCACATCTACAGACGGAAGTGTTTGAGTGGGAGGGTTAGGGTTAGATGCTCTGCACTCATTTTCATAGCATGGGATAATGCCCTATTTTCCTTTTGCTGTACCATTTTCATTTCCCACAACTTCTAGAATCTATTCTTCACAAGTTTCTAAATTTTGATTTTCTTCTTGTAGTTTAGATTTGCTAGCTAGCACGTTCTGTTCTGAGATGTTTTGACTTGTTCTACTTGGACTTGTTTCTCTCTCTTTTAATCTGTGCAAGTCCCTGTGAAGAGACTTCACTTCATTCTGCAGTCTTTTAAGTTTCTTTAGTTCAGCCTGTAGTTTTTCCTTTTCAAGAAACAAGTCACTGATCATGATTTTAATTCTTATACTGCTGCTTTTTGTTCATATTTCATTTTTTGTATGTCATTTTTCAGATGATTTAGGGAGTCCATCTGTATTAGTTTGCATGTCATTGATTGTTTAAATTCTAGCTTTGTTTGCTGGTGTAACATTTTCAGAACAACCATTAATGTAGTATCCAACTTTTGAATCATCTGACATCTTCCATAATCAATGTTTTTTACTATATCAAAAGCTACCTTGATGTCAATAAGGGCAGCATAAATCTTCCTCTTTTTAATGTTTAAGCATTTCTGCAAAATATAGTTCAACATAAAGATCAGATCAGTGCTGCCATGGCCCTTCTAAAACCATCTTTATTATCTGAGGTTATTATCATCTCCTTTAAGCACACTGCAATCTATTTAATATTACATGAGAAAAAATGTTCAAGGCTACTGGAAAGAGTTAATAGGCCTGTAATTTTGAGGCTTCTTTTTACAACCCTTCTTATGTATTGCCACTATTAGCCCCATTTTCTACAAATCCTGTTTCTATCTGGCTTCCACCATATATGTAAATAATGAGGTCAAATGTTCCACCCACCATTTGGAAGTGGCTTAATACATCTCCGCCATCGACCCCTGGCACCTTGTTTTTCTTTGAGATTTAATAGCATCTTCAACTTCAGACAGGGTAATCTCAAACCAGCCTTCTCTATCAACATGATTCTGCTCTTCCTTAATCTGATTCTTAGAAAAAGCTAATATTAGTGATCCAATCTCTTCCTGGGAAAACATATTTTTTTAAAGCAGAGAGTGCAATTCCCAGGACTTATTATTGCTTCAATATCATACCTATTATTCTCTGTTCCCAGCACTACCATGTCCCAGAATGACATATTACCCTGTGCTTGAATACTAACATATAATTTAAACAAGAGATATCTTATATTAATTTTTCTTAGTAATAATTTTAAATCTTTCTTTATATTTAATAAGATCTTTCTTACAACTAAGTTTTTTTTCTCTCCTTCCCTGCCTAGTTAGTGCTTTCCTCATTTTGTCACATTGCTATCAAACTGCTTAGCCTTACTTAATCTCTGAGCTTTAGGGACTCTACTTATTCCATTAGAAATCACCTCAACAATTTTGTTTTCCAAATTAATTATCAATCCCAAAAATACAGATTTTGAATTTCTAGGCTCATTGACATCTTTTAGGATAATATGCTACACCATTTACTGAGGTTGTGTTAGCCATCACAGAAAATGTTTTGACATGTTATTGCTTTATTTTCAAAGACTGGATGCAGTTACAAAAAAGGGAACAGCCAGGGGCGGCCATTGCCCCAAGTAGATGAATAGCTATATGTTACAATAGGAAAACAGTTTGAATTTAGTGATAGTAATCCATTCCTGTCAAAAAATAGATCTTTACAAAAGATACATAGATGATTTATTGATTATTTGCAAAGGATCAGTAGAAGAATTGCAACGGTATGTAACATATCTAGAATCTACAAATGTCAATTTGAAATTTCCAGTGACCTTTGACCTCTCCTCTTTGTATCTTTTTTGCTCTCACTGTAAGTAAAACTGAAAAGTGAGATCTAATGACTAATTTGTTTTGGAAATAGAGAGATAGGAATTCATTGCTGCATTTCACAAGTTGCCACCCTGGCCATATGACAAGGAGTATTCCTGTCAGCCAGTTTATGCACTTGAAGCACAACTGTAGCAGCAATGACAAATATAAAGCTCAGGCAGAGGACCTTATAACTCATTTCCTTCAGAAGGGTTACGATGAAACCACTGTAGTGAGTGCTAAAGAAAAAGTGGACAGTTTGATTTGAGATCATCTGATTATTCACAGGAATAAACCCCAGAGTCAGGGAAGAGAAATTGTGCCAAACTTTATTACCACCTTCTCTCAACAAGCACATCTTATTAAGTCTATATTAAAACATAATTAGCATATCTTATCCAGGAAAATACATTATCAGGAGTCACAGAACATTTGCCCATGATGGTTTACAGGAGAAGGCCTAATCTGAGATCAACAAGTCCACAGAATGTACTGGGACAAATAATTTGATAGAAAACAATGAAAACATTTACCAGGGGGTAACCATTGATGTGGCAATTGCCACTTTTGTAATTATATTACCACAGGTTTAGAGATAAGACACCCAGTGACTGGTAAGGTCTTTTGGATTCTTGGTTCTGTGACATGCAGTACTACAAATGTAGTTTACACTGCCAGAAGTAATGCATGTTTAGCCTTTCATACTGGGAAAATGAAAATAAAATTTAAAGGAGTCAGAGAACATGTCAGTTGTGTACAGGGTACTTTGGCACAACACACACAAGAAAAGGGTAGGGATCATGTCTTCTGCTTTCAGGTTGTAGAGATGGTATATGTGTCAGTACATGAGGGAAATCATGATAGCAAGTTGTTGCATGGGAATCCTTTTGGCAATTCAAGATTAACTCAAATAACCTGCCTAGGCTTAGCGATAATTTTCTACTGATCCTGTTTTTGTTCTTTTGCAACTTAATATGCTTTATTAAAACATTTTGAAACAATACAACCATGAAAACAAAAAACAAAGAATAAAGGTCAAACAGACACAACAAGTTAAAGAATCAATACAAATCAAATCAAACACCCCCCCCCCAAAAAAAGTCCCCAACACTCCTCCCAACCCCACTGGTACAACTGCCTCAGCAACTAACTACGCTACAAATTAAAATCATTGTCAGAGAGTTATTGTGCAAGAGATAAATAAAGCTCTATTCAACATATCCCAGTTCCAATTGAACGAAAGGTGTAATTCTTAATTGCCTTCTCAGCTGAAATAGCAGTTAGACACCCGTGTATCCATTCTAAAGAGAGGGAGACCAGTTGCCAAGCCAGTGTCTGACTATAATTAATTTAGTAACCAAGGAAATAAGGGCTATATAATATCTATCTGTATAAATTCCAGTACTGGAATAATCCCCCACAAGGCATATTTTAGGGACAAAATAGTTATTCATACAGAACAAGTGGGACAGTTTTGTAATGACTATAGCCTATAGTTGTTTGGCTGGGGGGGCACTCCCACAGTTTGTGGAATAGAATATCCTCTGCCTTCCTGCAAACTGTACATACTGGCAAAGGCAATAGTTTCATTCAAAATAAGGCATATGGAGCACAGTAAAGATTATGTAGTATGTTGAACTGCAACAGTCGAAGCCTATCTTGTTTAGTATAAATATAAATAGCAGTCCAACTTGCGTGCCAGTGGGAGTGATTCCAGTTAAGGTCCAAACGATGATGCCAAAAATAGGCAACTGGGGAAAACCGAGCACAGTCACGGAGTAGCAGAGTTTTATAAACCATAGATATAAAGATCAAAATAAATAAATAAACTAAATATAACTTTCATCTGACTAGCATATTGAATGTACTCATGAAAAAGAAGAAAAGGAAACATTTGACCATGGAGTAGGACCTAAACACTGTTTGAGACAGTTATGCAGTTGCATATATTTGAAAAATAGAGTGTGGGAGAATTTGTACTCTGCATCATATTTGGAAAGGATATAATTTTATTATCAACAACCAAATCACCCACTTTGAGAGTAGACAATGTAGGCCAAAAGGAAGGTGGAATAGCCTTGCCGGCAATACAGATATTACAATTGTTAAACAGAGGCTGTGTCAGCATTTTAGTTCAAATTACTTTTAAAGTTTGACACAATTGAGAATGAGCTGAAACACTTCATCCTATGGTGAGGAACAAACAACCCCTGGGAGCTTAGAGTATGGGGTATAAAGGATAGATTCTAAAGAGAGGTTAAACTTTTTGACCAGTGAGGTTCAATTTCCAGCCAGCAAGGTAAAGGAGTGGAATATACTGGAACTTCACCCCATCGAAAATACTTGGCCCCTTGTAGGGCTAGGTAGTATTTGTAAACATCTGGCAAATGTAGTTCACCATATTTGAATGGCCTACATAGTTACCCATAAGCCCTATGAGGTAATTTATCTAACCACAGAAACTTAGAACATAAAGAGGTTGATTTCTGGAACCATTGTTTGGGGAGATATATGTTCAGTAGGCTTAAGGAGTACATCAGTTTAGGGAGGACACACATTTTAATGAGACTGACTTTGCCCCAAAGGGACAATGGTAGGCGTCTCAACCTAGAAAGATATTTTTCAATAAGCTGGACCACTGGGTCTAAATTTAAAGTTTTAAGTTTGACTGTATCTTTGGTAAGCTTAATTCCCAAATAATTCAACTCTAAAGTGTTGCATTGAAGTCCTAATTGATCACAAAAAGGTTTAGGAGTAGTAACTGAAATGGGGAACACAATAGTCTTGGCAGGATTTAGCTTATAACCAGAAAAAGTACTAAATATAGAGATCATTTCTAGGGCCTTGGGTAAAGATGTCGTCCAATCTGACAGATGGAGCAGGATATCATCCATGAATGACAACATTTTATAGGAGCAACCACCTACCTCTATCCCTTTGACTAAGGGAGCAGAATTAATTTCTCCGGTCAAGGTTTCAAGGTATAAAATAAAAAGGTAAAGGGATAAAGGGCAACCCTGCCAGGTACCTCTTCCTAATGGGAAGGGGTTAGATAATTCATTATTGCACAAAATACGTACTTATAGGAAATATGTAAAGAACTTTAATTCGATCAAGAAACTCTACTGGAATATTGAATTTCTCCAAGGCTCTGAACACGTGGGACCATGAGACTCGGTCAAATGCCTTTTCTGCATTTAGGGAGACCAAGGCTGAGTCCTTCAAAGTCTCCCCAGATGCAGAAAGAAGATGGAAAATGTTCCTAAAATGTTCACTTGCATTCCGTCCAGCAACGTTACCTGCCTGCTCTGGTCCAAGGAGAGAGACCCAGACAGATGAAAGCCTGGATGTGAATATTTTGGCATAACATTTAATATCAATGTTTATCAAGGATATAGGTCGATAGCTGCCTTGTTTAGTGGAACTTTTCCCAGGTTTGGGTAACAATACTATTCAGGCTTCAAAAAGTGATTTTTCTGAGGGGACATGGGTACTCCAGTAGTTATATTGGGCAGTGAGTGACAGGACAAGCAAATCTTTATATGTTTTCTAGAGAAGGGCAGTAAATCCATCTGGGCCTGGGGCTTTCTCTAGGGGTAGCAAGTCAATAGCTGCATACACTTTGGAATTTAAAATAGAACCCAATAAAGTTTAAGCTTGGGACTCAGTATGTCGGGGAAGCCAGGCTGCTGACAAAAATGACTCTTAGGCAGCTATATTATCCTGTTTAGTCAAAGGGGTGGTGTAAAGCAATTGATAAAAACAAGTAAAGATGGCAGTCATCCGTTTAGGATCTATTGTCAGTAGATCAATGTCCAGATCACCTAAGGAGGATATCCATCTCGAGCTTGACAGTTGCTTAATTCTAAGGGCCAAGAGGTTGCTGGCTTTATTACCCTTCCCAATATATGTAGCTTTTAGTCTAGCAGCTGTTTTATCTACCTTATTGAGGAGGTGTTCCACATATAGAGCCTGTATTGAGCTAACTTTTCCTGGATCTGGTTTGGTGTTGAAGCAGAAAGGGCACTCTCTATAGATCGAATTTATTGAAGCCAATCAGTTTACTGTGCCTGCTTTTTCCATTTTCTAAGGGATGCCAACCTAATAAATTTCCCCTCCATGTAGTTTTAAGGTTCCCCCATATAATATCTACTGTTAGTGAGGTATCTTTGTTACACTGAATAACAAACTCCATATACTGTTTGAAATGAACAATAACATCTGGGTCTCACAACAGCTGGGTATTTAAGGACCAGATGTGCAGACGTTGGGGAGCAGATGGAATGTCTACTGCTAATGTAACCAAAGAATGGTCTGAAATAACCCTTGCCTTTATATGACTATACTAAACATTCAAAATTAAGTGCTTACTTATTAGGAAAAAGTCTATTCTTGAGGAAACCTTGCCAAGTATAGAAAAGAAAGTAAAGTCCAGTTTGGTAGGGTGGAGAATTCTCCAGAGGTCTGTCAGACCTAGAAGATCTGAAAATTCATTCAATGCTCTCTGCCCTGGGGACAATCCAGATTTTGTGCGGTAAGTACGGTTTAATCTTTGGATTGGACAAGATTCCAGTCTCTGCCCAAAATAATTGGCAGATGACCAAATGGAGCCAGGGCTATGGCCAGATTTGGAAAGAAACTAGGAATATCTGAATTGGGGTCATAGACAGATCCCAGGAGAAGTTCTAAAGTCCCTAGAAGACCATGCACAAATATAAAATGGCCTTCCGGGTCCTTTATATCTGACAACAGAGTAAAAGGGATGGATTTGGAGATGAGAATCACCACACCTCATTGGTGTGAACTATTGCCAGCACCAAATGCCTTGCCAACCCAAGATTTAGTCAAAAATTACATCTGGAAATCCAGCAAGTGGGTTTCTTGCAAGAATAAAATCTGAGGAGTAAATTACTACAGGTGCCTCAGTAAAACATACTTTTTCCTGGTGTCCTTCCCACCCTTAACATTCCATGTTATAAACAAAATAGGATTAGCCATGAAAAAATGGAATAATGCTTAAATAACACACCTAATATTGCTAAGACCATTGCAACAACCATCCCCCCAAACAATCAACCAGAACTACCCCAACAACCCCAATCTAATGATCCACAAGCACAGACCCCAATAATGATAACAACTACCCCCCCACTAGAAAAAGGGTAAACAAAGTATTTATAATAACTAACTGACCTAACTCAGGCCTACTGCCTACTCCTAGTAAGAAAGATATGAGATGGGGTGGAGCTAGCCCAAAACATTGCTCCACATAACAAGAATATAATAGCCTCAACCACATGTCAATAACAGCTGGCATTATAATGGCATAGAGATTACTTAAACATATATTCAAAGATAAAAAACAAAAAACCAAAAAGTAGGATCTGACGCACATTACTAGCTTAAACACAGCCTCATTCCAAAACATATATGTAATACCCAAGTCACAGTCTTCATGTATAAATGT
Source organism: Neoceratodus forsteri (assembly GCA_016271365.2). Taxonomy (NCBI): domain Eukaryota; kingdom Metazoa; phylum Chordata; order Ceratodontiformes; family Ceratodontidae; genus Neoceratodus; species Neoceratodus forsteri. The sequence continues at coordinate 1,014,748,212 of CM028132.1, read as the reverse complement.
GTAAATCAGAAACCAGAGGAAATTAAAAAACAACCTTACAGTCTCCCCTAGTGATTTGCTTTATGTCCGTGTTTTCCGCTGAGGCACTGCAGGATAAACACAAATAACATCATGCCACCCCAATGACAAAAAACTTTAGATATAAAGGTATTTCCTCTGATAGAACAATGAAGAGGTCCCCAGTTAGAACTATCCTTCTAGGTGGTTTTTGCACCATAATAAGACCGCACCCAGTCTTCAATTAAGTTGCACTCTGGTAAAAGTAAATGTAAAATAAACAATTATATCTAAGTCCCACATATCACTGACCTCTTTCTCAGGACACACAAAAGCATGCTCCGTAATGATGCTGCTTCGATGACCAGAGCTATGGCAACAAATCCCTACAGATGGCACTCCAATTAAATAAAAAGGCTCACTCCTAAAATAAGAAAATACAGGCTGCATAAAGATACTTGTGGTGTTGATAAATGAATGAACATAGCTGGATACAACCCGTGTCCATCTTTACTGGGGATAGCTAACCAAAAAGATAATTTTTCTCGGTGGACTTCCAGCATTATAGTATCTGGGGGAAACCAGACTGCCATGAATACACCAAATATCCTGGTTGACTAGCAGTTCACAATTGACTAACAGATGACTAACTGTTCACAAGCCATAGCTACTTTAATAGATTCTCACTCAGGTTTTGGAACAAAATAAATCAGGGAAAAGCTGAGGTAACATTGAAACAGCTTGATCTGCTGTGTCGAAGTGGCGCTTACTCAATGCAGTAGTCACCTCCAATTTGGATGGATAGAGATGTCTATGTTACCCTTGAGCTGCCAAAAGCTTGTTAAGCAGAGGTCAGTATGCAGCTCTGGCTTGGTGAACCTTTGCCATAAGGTCCTGTACAATCCATATATGCTGGCCGGTCCACTGTATAGATTCCAAACCCAGCACTTTCTTGAGTATATGGTCTTGATCTAAGAAGTTCAAAAATTTGAAAATGATTGGTCTGGAGGGATCCTCTGGAGGAGGCTTAGCCCTGACAGCTCTATGGGCTCACTCCACCACATAATGGGGGCTATTGGGTGAGGGGCCTGCTAATTTGGCACACAGCCTCTGTACAAACTTGAGAGTATTCTGCCCCTCTTTCCTCTCCAGCAAACCAGGGATTACCAGATTGTTTTGGTTGTTTCTTCCCTCCAGATCATCAACCTTGGAATCAAGAGCTACCAGGGATCATTTAATTTGTACCATATCCAGTTCAGATTGGGCTCAGTGATCCTTGAGGGATGAAATGCAGGCTTCTGCATCTGACACCCTGGTAGATAGTTCCCGTAAGGTAGGCTTAATTTCTTTCATTTTGACTATCATTTGGAGTACATTTTGTTTAATCTCGGAGAGTTCAGAGTAGATTTGCCCCAGAGAAAGATCATCTGGCACTGTTGGAGCAAGCTGGAGTGGAGAGTTGCTCCAACAGTGGCGCTTGGCCTCAAGGGTTGCCACTTGATCCTCTTCCCCATCTGACACTGGCAAGGTAGTTTTTGGTGCTACTTCTGCCATAATAACTTCTTCTGCAGATATAATACAGGCACTCGGCACACTGAAGTAAGTGCCAGCTGTGAAATTGTATAACAGTCTGAAAGTTGAGGTTTTAATCAATTTAAAGTGACGATGCTGGAGAACTCAAAAGGAAATGCTGCTACCTCATCACCGGTGTCATATGATCCCTGGTTCTGTTTTTGTAACTAGAGGATGTCAGTTGAGGCATTCATATATATCTGTAAATATGAAAGGTTATTTATATATTTATTATGCCAGTATGTAATAGATCTACTGTCTTTTGAAATTATTGTATATTACTACATATATTTTTAATGTTTTTATTAGAGTTTTACTTACTTCCCCTTCACTTTCCCTCTCCTCCTCCCTCCTCACTTTACCCTTTATCTATGTTTGGTGTTGTATACACATTTTGATTGTTGCATATATGAACTGGTTATTTGGCATGTCAATGCATGGACTGTGTGTGTGTGTGTGTGTGTGTGTGTGTGTGTGTGTTTTCATATTCAATTTGTGTCTTTATAAATATGGACTAATTCATTATGCACTGTCACTTTAAATGTGAGACTTTTAAGGATAGGCCATCTATACTGATATCAGCCATAAGAAGACATCGGGTGGCATAAAGGCATTTGGTCATGGGGTGAGGGTACGTCAGAGACTACAGCTGTTTTTAAATTGTATGACCAAAAGTTTATTATCCTGTAACACATTTGCATGTTCAAGTTTATGAACCGATATCTGAAGAGCCAAGATGTTCTGCTAAGCTATGCTTATGTGTAGCAGGCTGTTGTCATCCATGGGGTGGAGAGTGAAGAGGGTGGCATCATCCCCATGCCTCCACTGGGCCAGGTGCACTATCATTACTGTTGTTCAATCCCCTGTGCTACCTATCCTCATGCCATGACTCCCCCGGGCCAAGTGGGTTCTAACATCAACTAGTGCAAGGGCATTGTGTGTCTGGGTGTGTCTCAGACAGGGTTTTCTGCCTTTTTTAGCTCCCTCCACAGGTGTTCTGCATCCCTGTGTTAGTTTGTGACTGGTTATAACCTGCCTTTTGTGGGCATTCCATTTAAAATCACAATCAAACAGTTTGCGGAGGCTACATAATTTGAATATGTGACTGTACCTGCTATGCATTGCCAGGGACCTCATTTGCATGCTGATTGCATGTGGAGATTTTAGCCATTTCAGAATGAATTTTACTCACAATACAAGTATGTCCAATATGAGACAGTGATCACTAAATAGGTACAAATTAATTTTAGCTCTCACTGCCCACATTTGAGCCCACTGAATACCTCGCCTACTGTGTCCAATGTATAATTTTTCCATTGATTTTTTGCATATGAAAATCTGTTTCTTGGCTGGCAGTATAATTTTCAGTTATAATTTCCCAAGCATAATCCATCTTTACATTTAATGGCAAATTATCACTATCCCAATTATCTAATATCATAATGTCTTGAACCCTATGAAATGAAAATACATCAGTTATACACTAATTATAATTCAGTCACCCCATTTATTTTATTTATTTATTTTGTTTTTGTTGACCAGGTAAGTGAACTAGACAAATCCTGCCTATTTTCAGGCACAACCTGGGGGATGGGGATACAGATGAACGTCAACTGACCTTGAACCAGATTAAGCTGTTTTGTAGTATTTTTAGTGAATGAGGGAAATTTGGCCAAGACACTGGGGAAATTTCCCTACTCTTTTAGATAAGTGCCATGGGATCTTTAACATCCACCTGAACTACCACCAATCCAGGCAGATGGGACCTTGGTTTAATGTCTCATCCGAAAGACGGCACCTCACGAGTGCAGCACCCCTCTCGTGCTGACCTACAGTATCAGTATTGGGATATTAACCCAAGTGCCAGATGTGGGAACTGAACCCACAGCCCTCTGATCTCCTGGCCTCAGAGGTGAGTGTGCTACCTACTGAGCCACTGACACTGATAATCAATGTAGGGAAGGAACATTCCCCTTTCAATCACAAGGAAATCTCCCATTTACAATATGCAAATTACAGTCTCTTAAAAAGAGCCCAAATGGAAGTTCTTTCTTATTAATTTTTTTGTCCATAAATTCACTTATAGAGAGATTATGGGTATCATCAATATTCCAGTTATTGGAAATTTCTTTTCCTGCAATCAAATACCCACTCAGAACAATTGTTACTCCTGGGTTTTGTGCATAAACATACAGTATTTGTCACCAGATCACTAAAATCTGCTAAAATAAAAGCAATGGGTGATTCTTTAGTGAAAGGGGGAATGTAAACATTAATCAGAACAAAGAGAATTATTTTCTTTTGATAATTCCGTTCATAAAAATATGGGTTCTGTGAAATTACAATCTCTTTGCCAGTAATAGATCTGTTGCCACATACGTGACCAATCCTCCAGAGACTCTGCCAGATTTTGACTCTTTCTGTACCTTATATACCCAGGTCTGCAAACCTTCGACATAACTCACTCTGTTATCTAGCAATAACACCTCTTGTAACATAATTATATTACATTTTTAATAAAATCCTCAACCTCCTCATCCATAAATTTCTCTTCCAAACCAGCTACATTCTAGATTAATATTTCCAATGCCTTATTGTGGTTAATTGGCTCTGCAGGCATCAGTTCCTTACTTATTCCAAGTCATTTTTTTAAATCTAATTCTAACAAACAGTGGCCAGTATACTTAAGAGTGTTTCACGATTGCCAAACATGTTAATGATTCACTAACATCACATTGTGGGCCCAAAGCAGGGAGGGACTGCAAAATGCCATGTTGTATGGCATGGTTAGCAAGTTCTAACCTTTTTGCATCTTGCCCTAAAATATTCCCAAGTGACAGCACCTTGCATATAGACCCATTGGCATATTGGTAGGTTTGAAGAGGCAGTAAGTAGCTGTCAGTGCTTTGCTAATTACCGCCTCCCAAAATCAGCCCTTATGACCTGTTCCCCCAAACTGCAGCCCCATATTTTCCCAAACACCCTTGGACAACATTTAGGTTATTATCTCTGGAGGCTACTGGTCTCTCCCATGCCTGAACACCTTAAACAGTATTTAGATAATTATCCCTGGTGTTTTGTGGTCCCACCCATCCCAGAACTTCCCTGATAGCATTTAGCTAATTATCCCTGGTGGCTAGTGGTCCCTCCTACCCCCCAAACACACTCAACAGCATTTAGGTAATTATCCCTAGTGTCTAGTGGTCTCTCCTGCACCTCATGTTCCAATTCATCCACTTGACCCCAGCACCCCCTAGATCTGATCCCCCTGGGGACTGGCACAGACCCTACGATCACCTCCGCAGCCTGCTGCTGACTGAGAGTTCCCAATCATGTACTTACTGTACTCACACCTGAGTACAGTAGGTGCATATTCAGGAACTGTCAATCAGTGGCTAGCCATAGATGAGAGTGAAGGGTCTCTGCCAGTCACCATGAGTGGCAGTCTGATCCAGGAGGGGTGCCATGGTCAGGTGGGGGATTAAAACATGAGGAGTGGGAGGGAGCACTGGACGCCAGGGATAATTACATACATACCATATGGGGTGTTTGGTGGCAGAAGAAACCACTGGAACCAGGGATAATTACCTAATTTCCACTCAGGGTGTTCAGGGTGAGAGGAACTAGTACCACAAGGTCATTTATACAGTATGGCAAGGTGTTCAAGGAGGAAGGGTCCACTGGACTGCAAGGACATGGTACTGCAGTAGCACTATTCATTTCATGCTATGTACTCAAATCCATACTGAGCTGCTGACAGCTCATATATGGGGGGGGTCAAATACAGTGTGTGTGGTCTGGCCTGTAATAAGGCCCTAATAAGATGCATATGACCCTATAGTGCCATGTTGGTGCTATGGGATAATTTTCATTTTCATTTTAAGGTACACAATGGCAGTTTTCTACTGTGGAGCAATTGCCATTAGTGGGCCCTAACAGTCCAACTGTGAACTCAATTCCCATAGCACCCTATTGGCCACATACCTTCTGTGGCCAGTAGGGGGCCAAGGTTTCCAATCCCAATCCAGTATAACCCCCTTTATGATCTTATACACCTGGATGCTTGAAGTTGTCCTCTTTTCATTTTTGAGTTTTGGAAGTCCACTAATGCATATTGTAAGTAAACAAAAAAACAAAAAAAAAACACTGTTTATCAATATCTCTTTAATGTCAGCATCACCTTTATTTATTTATTTAAGAGTTTAACCAGGAGGGCATACTGAGCGGAGGTTGCTCAATTCCAGATGCGTCCTGGGGGACAAGTCCCAATATTTAGTACATCACAGTTCACATTAGTTGTACATCACATGTGCCAGTAGGCCTGGGAATTACACACAATAGGCAGGTAGGATACAAAGGAGACGGGAAATTACACTTGAATATATTTACATAGGAACCCGCCTGAGACCACAGAATGGTAGATATGCAGAGGCCGATAGGGGTAAGCACAGAATAGGGACTAGCTAAAGCAAGAGCAGCTGGAGAAGTGTGTGCTGAGGAGGAGGTTGAGGTGATGGGGGTTAGGTGTTTGCCTAATATCGGCAGGCAGGGCATTCCAGAGCTTAGGGATATGGTATTTGAGGGTGGCTTGGCCTTTGGTTGTGCACATGAAAGAGACTAGGAGGAGCCTGTGGTCTGAGCTTCTGAAGGACTAGGCCAGAGGAGGTTGTGGTGAGAGGACAGAGGCCAGGTAGGAGGGAAGGGACTGGGACCAGAATTTGGCTGCGGTCCTAGTGCAGTGGACCAGTCTGAGTCATGAAGGGACGGTAGGGCTAGGGAGCTGTATAAGGTGCAGTGGTGGGTAGCTTATGGGCAGTCCAGGAAAAAGTGACAGAAGTAGTAAAAAAGTGTGTCCAGGTTGGTTAGGGAGGAGGAGGGAGCAGTGCAGTAGGCTACGTTGCCATAGTCGAATAGTGGGAGAATCATCATTTGGACAATAGTCTTCCAGGCTGGAGGGGGGAGGCAACCTTTGTTCCTATATAGGGCGCCGTGTTTAGGGAGTAGTTTCTTGTGGATGGAATCAAAATGAGTGGAGAAATCTAGGTGCTGGTCAAGCCAGACACCCAGGTATCTGAAGGTGGTGCATGCTTCCAGGGGGATCCCGTCCAGAGTATGGAAGGGGAGGTACATGGCTTGGCAGGAGAGTCTTGGCTGTGAACTGAAGGTTAGTGAAATAGTCTTCTTGGGGTTCAGGAAGAGCTGGTTGGAGCAGAACCAGTGCTGGATGGCATTGAAATCCAGCTGTAGTAGATTAGCGACATCGCTTGTAGAGGGGCCCATGGTGAACAGCACTGTGTCATCCGAGTACATATGGATGGATGAGTATAGGCAGGCTGATGGAAGATCATTTAAGAATATGGAGAAGAGCAGTGGACCCAAGACTGAGCCTTGGGGGACGCCGGTAGTAACTGGTAGGGGACTAGAGGTGTGGGAGGCGATTTTAACAGAATGATGCCTACCTACTAGGTAGTCGTGAAACCAGCTGGAGGCCAGTTTGGAGAGGCCGGTGGCTTTTAGTTTAGATAGAAGCAGGGTATGGGAGACGGTGTCAAATGCCTTGGCCAAGTCGATAAAGATGGCTGAGGTGATGTGGCCATTGTCCATACCGGTGAGTATGGCATCAGTAATTCTTAGTAGGGAAGTGACAGTTGAATGCGATTTGCGAAAGCCGGATTGGTATGGGGAGAAGAAGGAGGATGCGTCTAGGTAGGAAATGAGTTGGGCAAGGACAAAACACTCCTGTAGTTTGGTCAGGATTGGGAGGAGGGAGATGGGTAGATAGTTACCCGGTGAGGAGGTGTCCCCGCCTTTAGGGAGGGTATGACCGTAGCCTGCTTCCACTCAGTTGGTAGTTTGGCTAGTGAGAAGGAGAGGCTGAAAAGGTCAGCTAGTGGGGCTGCTATGGCGGGACCAGACAAATATAACATCTTGGCATCCAAGGCAGAAGGACATTTCCCTTAATTGGGGTTCAGGGCCCGTAGGGATTTGAATACTTTGTCCAGAGATACAGGGAGAAAGGAGAAGCTAGATGGCTGGCAGGTGTGCTCTTGGAGTGTGGGGGGGTACATGGAGTAGGTGGGTGCTGGAGAATTGATAGGAGAGAGTCCGCACAGCTGGAGAAGTAGGTATTGAAAGCGGTGGCAACCTCACAGTGGTTTGAGATAGTAGAACCCTGTATGGACAGTGTCGGAGTGGGTGATTGGGCTCTGGGGAGAAGAGGGATTTGAACGATTTCCAAAAGTTAGATGGGTGGTTAAGGTTTGCACTGAGGGCCGATAGGAAGTAGTTTTTTTTGGCCTGGCGAATGAGTTTGGTGCAGTCTATCTCCACCTCCATCTATTCATTTTGTACTAGAACCTGGACACCTTCTGGTACAAACATATATTTTTTCTCTTGCTTGTATCTTGCTCCTCTCTTTGATAATCTTTTACCAATTTAAAAAAAAATGTTTGTCCATTATCCAAAGGACCAATGTATCTTCAGCATCCATCATATCAGCTGACACACCCCTTTGTTTATTTTAATCCATCTGTTTGTTCACATTTTTTTAGATAGGTTTTGAAATACTTAATTTATTTTTTAGTTTGAATCCCTTTTTTAGAGTTTTCTTGCTGTGACAGATCTGCTGATTTTAGGAGTTTCGCTATTTCTTCCACTTTCTTAATATTGCTTTTCTCTGTTCTTTCCTTTATTTTTTTTATTCTGCTCTACAGTTTTAACATTATCTCCCACACTATGTTGATTTACAAGCTCAGTGCCCTTCACTTCTGAATTATCAATGTTACAAAACTCTTTACCCATCAAAACTCTTCTTGACAAAGTAATTTTTTTTACTTAAATGCAAATTATTACTAATACATTCCTGTTTAATATCTGGTAACCCTTCTGATAATACTGGATTACATTTATTTTTCTCTACATTCTTATCCCATTGCCGCCTCCATCCTTTTTAACTATTTCTGCATTTGAGTCATCCCAAAGATGTATGATATCTTGATATTGTTTTGTGGGAGGATCTTAATGTATTCCGTTAGCATCTGTTGTTAGAAAAAAACTCAAATTCCTCCAGAAAACTCCTCTTAAGATCTGTATTCTAACTCCTATTCCCTTTTTCAGCAACTGTATTATGTTCTGCCTTGCCCTTTCGCACATGTCTTAAATGTTTATCATTAGAAAATGGGCTTGAATAATCCTGGGCTTTGATTAGCTGATAGCTCTGGCAAGGTGGGTATCTATGAGACAACAGAGCCCGGGTTAGAATAAGTCCCAGTCCCAACTGACCTGATAACTTAAATCATGTAGCCAGTTAGAATTTTGCAGATTTGAACTGCCACCATTATTTTTGCCTCACTTAGCGAGTTAGTGGCTGTCCAAACCCTCACCCTCCGGAGCCTGTCTTATTTTTTTTTTTTTTTGAAAAATAAATAGTAGGTACACATAACAGAAAGATGAATTTACTATGGAAAAAAAAACAGAAGGCAGTCCGATCGGATTATCTTGAGCAGTAGAGATAGAGAACTATCTCCAGTAGAGCTACTGTGTATACAAGCAGCTGTACTTTCTTCCTTTTCCATATCACATATAGATGTCCAGCTGTGGTAAGGAAAATGAAGAAAGTTCTGTATAGCTCCCATCATACTCAGTAGCGCTACCAGAAGTAATGCTTTCTCACCCTTTTGTTCAACTCATTCACCCGATATGCAGCAGTTACTTCTCCACAAGCCAGCAAGCACTTCTTTCTCCCTCTGAAGTAAAAGTGAGTTAGAAATAAAATTGAAGTAAAACCGCACACTAAATCACTCCTGCTGTTCCCGATGATTACCCACCCCATTTGGTCTCACTTTAGTTTAATAAATAATACAAAAAAAAAACACACACAAGAAAACTGCCTACTGTGTAAAAGCAACCTCAATGTAAGTGTTTCAGAGCAAAAGTCTGTCCTGATCACCTTACATCCCCAAGGCCAAGCCACCTCTGAACATGGAAGTGGTAAACAAGTTATTGCAAATGGACTATGTCCTGTATTATGTTATTATTTCCACAAATTTAAAAGTGTTGCAGTGCTCCTGTGTTAAACAAGCCTCAGAGTACTTCCCAGTTTGCAGTTCCTACTATTGAGTCACAGACTTGCACAGGGTCATGTGCCTAAGAGCTGCAACTTAGGAGCAAAAAAAAAATCTTGCTGTTCAAATCTTGCAGGAACAGCAGAAAACCTTTTTTAGGACAAAAATAATGAGAGACTGGGGGGGGGAGACTGTACAAGAAATGCCATGTCTTGTTCTGGAGTTGGTGGGCGGAGGGATAACTTGAAGAGTATGGCTCTGTGGGGTGGGGACAACAGGGAATGTAACAGCACAAGAGCAGAGAGATTACTTTATAAGAAAAAAGATGAAAACTTAATTTTTACTTTAAACTGTTTTTTAAGTTCTTAAATCCTATCTAAAAATGACACAAGTAGCCCATTTTCTAAATGCAATAATACCCTCCAGGGTGGGCAGTATTGGGGAATACCGAACCTTCCAAGGGCTATTATGAACTTCGTCTGCAGCATTGGGCCTCATTATGCCCCTGGGCAGTCCGGTATTACCCAATACCCCCCACTCTGTCAGTTATTAATGCTTACTTATCACTCTGCATCTCCCTCATATTAAAAATTTTCTGTGCCTTTATGGCTATTTCATTTCCAGCCTTTTGATTCAGTGTTTACAATTTCCCATGTAATTGATCTACCTTATTGATATTGGTAGATATTTGTTTTTTCTACTACCCCAGTCTCACCAGCCTTGTCTCCATCTTCTAAGGCTTTTATTTCTTTCATTAGTGGATTCCCTGAAATATCTGCTTGAGAATTGGGTAATTCTAAATGAAGAAGACTCCATCTAGTGGAAGGTAGTCATATGTATTCTCAGTATGTCTTTCCAACCCACTAGGTCTCTTTGAGCAACTAAACCAAGCATGTAGCTAGTAATCTTTATCTCACACAGACCTTTTTCCTTTTCCTTTTTCTCTCTCTCTTTTTTTTTTTACCTTCTTGGACTTTAATATAATTACTGCTCCTCGCGTTTTCTTATGTAGTCTTGTTTCCATAGTTTATGTATACCAAATATGAAATGCCAGAAATTGGGGCTATTATTTTACTCATGTATGGCACTAATAAATAAATACTAGATATATTCTTATGGCATTACTTGTATGATAGCAAATGCCTTTTCATAATGGTTTCAAGAGGAATTTTAGGTGTACTTTTTAACTCCTGTGCACATTTTTCCAAATTTATGTTTCGGATTAGGGAATACAGACTTCACAACACTGCAATGAAATGTAGGTAACCAGACTCCGATCTTGTGGGGTTCAGTTTAGAACATTTTTTTTACTAGTCAGACTTTCTCAGTGTGAATGTAATTAATATTGTGATGTTCTGCATCACTGCACTTTAGTGTAGTAATTGACTAAGCTGTGGCAAGTGTACACATGTAAGCCTGAATTGTACTAGTTCAGGATTTTGAATTTCTTACTCATTTGGCTCTTGATTTTAAATGTTTTTAATTTTCTTTTTCTTTTTTGTAATGACAAAAAATCAAACAAATAAACCTGAAACTTGAAGCTAGATAAAATACAGTTGGTAGGATGAAACTACATGTAAAGCAGACTGCAACACATAAATGCAGAGTTTCAGTATCTCTGCCTCCATATCATACCATCAATATAAATTCCAAATCTCACTAGTCAAGAGTTCCTTCAGTCTTTAAACTTTTAAAGTATACAGGGCATTCTCTTCTTCTTTGGTAGGATTGCTATCTGACTGTTAAGTTATCCCTTTCCTGCACAGTTTCAATTTGCAAATTATGGTCCAGTACAAGAGGAACAGCTGTACTGTATATCTCTCCCAGTTCTAAATCAGAGAATCTAGATTAAATTAGTATCACAACCCAGTGTTTTAGATGCCCAAGAAAACTCTCTGTGATGTTTAGTATAACAGGATTTAGAATCTTCATAAAATGGCCTTAGTTTTCTTTTTTTAATTTAATTAAGTGATAACATACATTTAGTAGGAGTATAGGAAACAATAAGTGGCTTCTGTGGATGATTAAATGCCAAAGCGAAGCTGAGGTGTTTAATCCTCCACAGAAGCCGGTTATTTATTACCAGTATACTCCTACTAAATTTATGTTATTACTATTATACCACTAGGAATTACACAGAATTTTTTTATGTAATTCCTAGTGAAAAACGAGCACTGTTACGTGTTGAATTCAGGCTTTAAAGTAAGGCTGTGAGCATGCTCAATAATGTCGGAGTTAGTGTGCATGCCTAGAGTCATGGTTTTGCTTTTGAAAGCCAGAATTCACTGTTTCATTACAAAATCACCAAAAGGAACAGAATAGATGGTTATTTATTGCTGCTGGTGAGTTCTTGTGTGCGCAATCCCAAAAAGTTATTTCTCTATCTCTCCTCCCTCAGCCCACATTCTCCTCGTACCTGGCTCACCTGAGCTAAAAAGTTGTGTATCACTTCTCACTCCAGTTTTGTTTGCTGAGCATCACTGATAAAAATTGTGGTGATACTGAAGCAGTCTGGGGACATAGGGCATAACCTTTTTGTTTACAGGAACTATGGTAATCTGTTTCACATGCACTGTGTTTGAATGTGCGGTTGGAGCTAAGTGAGCCTATATTCACATTTATTGTTGCAGATAGAAACTTTGCTGTATTGTAGAAAGGGTAACATTAAAACATCACACTGCAGTGTAGAAGAGCTAACATTAAATGTGAGCAGACATGCAGTATGAATAGATGGTGATTAAATAACTGTTGGCATGGTTAGAGGGCCATTAACTGACTGTGGTCATGGTTAGAGGGCCATTAACCAACTGTGGGTGGGGTTTTCTTGAATAAATGACTATGTGTTTGTACCTGTAGTTTGTGAGAAAATAACTGACAGCTGTTCTGTATTGTGATTGACTGAGAACAGATTCCTGTGGTATAATTACTTTATTTTCTTTTTCCGGAATAATTAATAGAACCAAGAACAGCAATCCACTAAGAACAAGCTATAACAAGACACAAACAACAAACAGCAAGCACCCACTCATCCCAACTCCCCTCCCAGAAGCTCAGTGACCCTCTCTAAAGATACAAAGGAATTTAAGCGAAAATGAAATTAAATTTTACATAGACCAAAGGCTTAGTTTGGCATAGTGGAACTCAGGATCACAGCCTCCCTGTGGGAAATGGCCTCAGTTTTAACATTGTGCTTTTTTTTTCTTGTTTACAACCTGGACAGTACAGAATGTTTTTTTTTTTTTTTTCTGAAATGTTTGGGGTAGGATTGGCCTGTGCAAATGTAATGCCTTTCAAAGGTTTTGTAAAGAAAAAAATATTAATTTGTTCCATCCAGAGTTATAAGGAGTTAAAGTTTTTTTTTTTTTCTGATCATGTTCAATAGGGCATTTGGATAACCCATCAAAAGGAACCAAACATTTTGGGCTTGTGAGATTACTTTGTGTTTACAGCATTTAGTTGTCATGACACAAAAATGGCTGCTCAGGTTTTACTATGGTTGACTTTTTTTTTCAAACTGAAAACATAGAAAATACATAAATACTGCTGTATTTAAAAAAGCAAACACCTGAACCTAGCTGGATAGAACCTGTTTAGTTGCATTTTGGCCAGAAATACAATCTCTAGTCACCATAAAAACCTGGCTGTCCTGCTTACTGAGTTGCTTTTCATCTTGTGGGCCAATAATTACCTGTTTCCACACAAGGTGCAGTAACAGGGTGATTATTATTTCAGCTCTCTCACCCACCACAAAATCATTTCCATAATCCCTCCCATCTCAGTCAGCCCTCCATCATTGTCCCAGTACTTTTTTTTATAGACCCATCCCCTCCCAGCTCAGCTAACCCTCTTTTATCCTTTCCTGGTGAAGTATTATTTAAAACAAAAGAGGATCAGGGTGTCCACCCTCACAACCACTTGACAACCCCCCAACAAATTGCTTCCCCCCACCCAGTATATTGCTGTTGACACTAGGCTACTCATCCCCTGTGCCACCGGACAATCATGTGTGACACTGTGGTACCTAATCCCCATTCTTAGGTCTGGTCCCTTCTTATTGTTCTTTTTTTCCGATTTAATTTTAAACCTGAAAAGTGGAAAACAATCCCCTGTTGTTATTTCATTTTTTTTAATATTAGTTAACCTGTAAAGAATAAAATGATCCCATATTGTTTTTTGTTTATGACCCTGAAAAAAAGAAAATGGTCCCTCACTGATCTAAGCTTCCCACACACCCAACCACCCCACCCTGACCACCAACTCAGCACCCACCACTTCCATATCCCACACACAACCTCACTCACCTAAAATTATCCCATGATGTTGATCAAAAAGACATCCTCTTGCTGGAACTCTGACTGCTATATGAGAAAATAAGTAATATATTTAATTGCATTTTGAACTTTTACTCATAACTTTGTCATCGTTCAATATTTTTGTACCACAGTTTCCACATGGCATTTTTCTGGACCACACCTCATGAAAATAATAACTTGAATTTTCCTAATCCATCCCAAAAGGTGACTATATGCTCTACAAAATCACCTTTTGGGTGGGACTTGCACATTTTCACCTACTGGGCTCATGAGGTGGGTCCCTAAGAAGACAATGAAGGCAAAATACCTAGCAATCAGCTATTCAAACTGAGAAGACTGGGTGGACCTGGCACTCCTTTTCTGCCAGCACATTCTATGTTTATGTGTTTCTATTTGGTGGACAAATATGGTAAAATAACCACGTTACATGTAAACATGGATATATGTCAATTTTCACTCATAACGTTGCTAATTTTCAATATTTTTCCACCAAACTTTCAACATGGCCTTTTGAACAAAGCAGGTGACATTTTTTTTAAATCTGGGCTGAAAGGTAATTTAACAGTTTCTCCATGAAATCATAGCTTTTTTTTTTTTGGCAGAACATGACAGTTTTCACCAACCAGGTTCATGGCATGGGGTCATAAGAATACTGTTCAAAATTTGGTGTCAAATAGTTAAGGAACAGCTGATGCTTTCAGGATAACTTACACAAAATATAATAGTTACACACAGTTTAGTTTCTATTTCACATTAGTTCTGTATTGTTCTTCCCCATTATTTATTACTGAGGCCATTTGCATGAAAGCAGGATCTCTGCTCCTGAATAATCCATCTATTCATTTTGCTCTCTCCCCACCTGAGGTCATAATACACTGCTTGTAGCATCACAGTTACTCTTGTGGCAACAGACTGTGATTTCACAACAGAGGATTATGAAATGAAGTAGGGAGTAAGCTTTAGAAGCAGATTATTTCATCATAACAGATCAAGATCATGTATTCTTGCATATTTCCTATGTAATAAAAGATAGAGAGGAGAAATCAATAGAATATATTTGGGATGCAAGCTGAATTGCACCTAATTATTATATTTTTCAAAGTTTTCTCTGAGGTATCAGCAGCTCTTTAAGAACAACAAAGTCATGAATGTATGTTGACATTTTTCCATGCTCACTCACAACTTTGGTAATTATCAATATTTAAACACCAGAATTTTCAACATAGCCATTTTTTCATGCCACCTCATAAACGTGACTGCTATCATTTTTCAAATGATAGACAAAACCTATTTGCATACTTGTGGCACAACATGACATTTCAACCACTATTCTATAAATTCCACATGACATGTTTATAAGGGGGGAGTCATAAAAGGACTTGAAAAGTTCTGGTCTAAATGAAAAATATATATATTTTATCCCAGCAGTTAGTGTTTTGTGATCCTGTGCCACTGAGCAGACCTTGGGTGTGAGCTTAGTGAATCAGCCAGATGGGTTGAGGATGGGGGACAGTGCTGTCATATGGCATTACCTCCCCCTCCCCAACTGGGAATGGAAAGTACAGGGTTGCCTGCACAGGCCTCAGCACTATACAGTGAAAAGAACATTACTCTTGGCCTCGTGCTTCAGCTGACAGATGCTGTCTTTGTCCAGTGTATCTGTATCTTTTGCCAGATGCAAGTGCAGGGCCCAGACAGACAAACCCACAAATTCTTGAGATCAGTTGCTACATGGAAGTACACAACGCACAGCACCATGCATTACTATGAGAACATTGATTCTTCCCTTTGCACAGGACCAATTCTTATTTTGGACTTAAATGCATATCGGCTCTTATCATCTGCATCTATTAATACAGGTCATGAAGGGACCTACATGAATGAGGATACAACTTCTCTATCTCAAAAAGGAAAGAAATTCTTCACAAAAAAATACTTTAAGTTCTATTTAATGTCACAAAAGTAGGAAAATATGACATTAGGGTTTCTAACCTTAATTCCCTCCCCCTGTGCAGCAAAAGGACAGGATGGCATAGAAGCAACCACCTACAGCCATCATCAGGTAAGACAAACAAGATACAATTGTTTCTAGATGACACAAATGCAGTAGAACTGATCTGCTTCTTTTGTGGATTTGAATCTGTGGATGCTGATGTACTGGCCACAAAGTGTCTCTGTCTCTGCGGTCATAGCTGTGTATATGTTGTGCAGCATCCATGAGTACTTCCAGCTATAGAGGTGCAGGCCCCATTGGGGCCTGTGCTTCTGCAGACTGAATTACTTTTACGAGGTGTGTATCATAGGTTCAGCAGCAGATTTAGACATTTTTCAAGGGGGTAGCAGTTTTGTTTAGTGGTTGGCACTTTCCCTGAAAAAGTAAAATAACTCTTGTAATTTGGACTTTGTGTATTTGTACCTCTGGCTGCAGGGGCCTGTGCTTCTGTACACAGAATTAGCGTTGTGATTTGCATATTATGAATTTCTATCTGTAGCCTGAAGTGAGTGAGAATTTGTTGCAGCGTGTGTATAACAGTGACAAATATATGAAGGTAACACATCAGTGCTGCTGCATCTTTGTCACCTGGAAAAAGTTGTTTGCTGTTTGTCTATATTATGATGGCAGTCTGTAGTTACTTGTGTGGTTTTGTCATTTTATTGCTTGTGGGGGGGATTAGGGTTGGAAACCCTAACACAACATTTCCCTACCTTTGTGGCATTACGTTGATCAAAACTGGTGAATTAGCACAGGTTTTTTTACAAATATATTTAAAATGCATGTTCCCACCATGATTCTTTCCATATTTGTATTCATTACTTCTTAAAAGACTCTATGATTTTGATACAATTGTGATAGAAATGTGTCCTTTATGCTAGAAGCTCTCCATATCATTATCACAACAGATAAGCAGCATTGTAATATATAATGGATATCTTGTTGGCCTCCCTTGGTCAATACATTCTTTCTTCCCTTTTCCTCCTGCTCCTTTTTCGCTTTTCCTCCCTTGCTTCATTCGTCTTTTCCTCTTTTCTCTTTCTTTACTGCTATCCTTTGATGTTATAGAGTGTAATGATGTAATGCCTTCCTTTTTACACACTGGGCCTTATCCTCAGTGACTACATGGGAATTAAGCACTGCACAGCACAGGTGTGGGTACATTAACATAAGCTGCATGAGGCTGTGGGTCTTATGTTGCATGCACATCCCTCTCTCCACATCATGAATATAGCACCAATGTGCACCTGTACGGGGGCCCACAGTGCACAGTATAGCAGGACACGCCCACATATGCAGGACCACATTGCATATGAACAATGATGCTCACAGCTGTAGTTGTGTGTGTAGCATGGTGTGGGACACATCAGGCACTATGTGGTCATAAAGGTAGCCATAAAGTCAACTATGCACATACACCCACCAAAGAATGACACAGGACACAGCAATGGGAATGTGATAAACACACTGATTACCCCACAGGTGGTAATCAGCACAACAAGCCATCTCCAGCAGCAGACATAATAAATTGAGGCAGCAGACCTGTACAAAATAGTGTATAGTCTGTGTACACAGCAGAGTCCAGAGTCTGACACTTTCCAAACCAAACAACCCGAGCGGATGTTAAAAGCTGAACCCTGCCAGAGCCTGCATCCAGTGACACAGTGTGCAGTTCAGGTAGATAGTTAATTGCACCTGTAGGCTTCATAGCCCTGCATGTCAGTGACCACAGACACCATGTAGTCCATGTTTGGATGGTGGTCACCCCATAGCAGAAGGCCCATGCAGCATTCTCCCAATCCTTCAGCAACTGTTTTGGTGGTTTTGAATAGATGAATTTTTTTTTATTTCAAGTTTACTGATTTTCTTCATGAATATACATCATAGGTATTATCCATAAAATGGATACAGACATGGACATAAAAATAAAAAATCTCCCCCTTCCCTCCCTCCTCCCTCCCATCTCATCTTAACTTCCCCCTTCCCCCTTCCCCCCTACTGGCGCCAATAGCATTTAGTACCAGAAGTAGTGTGCAGCATTTGGATTTCACATGGTTAGCTGGTTATAAAACTATCTCTTGCACTACAGGGTATACAAGACATGTACACTTTCCCACGTCTTTCTGTAACTTCCCATATGATTAGTGAGACTAGCCATCATTTTCTCAATCCTTAAGTTATAGAGGAGCTCTTGTAGCCATTCTGTATAGGAGGGTTGAAGAGAGTCCTTGCAATGTCTTAGGACCACTTTCTTGACTGACATAGTGATCATCATGATATGATAATTTCTAACCATAGGTGAAAAACCTGTAAAATTCCCTAGCAGACAAACCTCCAGAGTAAAGTAATCCTGTAAACCAAGTAGTGGATCAATCCTAGATCTAAAGAGGGCCCATGATGAGTCAATGGTGGCACATTCCCAAAACAAATGGAGCAAAGTACCAGAGCCATTATTACATCTGTTACATGTTGGAGTCTCTGCTCTACCCATTCTGTGCAATTTATGTGGAGTCAAATACATATCATTGAGGAACTGAAACTGCATTAATCTTAATCTGTCTTGTGTAATTAATTTATGGTAGTTTTCCCAAATGTTTGGCCATTTAGAGTATGAGTTAAGGTACAAGTTATTCCAGTCGTTGGGAATGACATCCACTTTTGGGAAAAATCAGTGGGTAAAGAAAGGTGTACAAAGAGGAGGCAGCATGTGGGACTAAGGCCAAAATTCTACCTGCGGGGACACAGTCTTGGGGGCTATCCAATTTCTCCTTATTTCTGTAATATGTTATGAGCACATGACATATCTGATAAATTTGAAATGCCCATTTATTGGCTAGGCCAAATTTCACCAACAATTGAGGGGTGGTTAGCCATCCCTGGGTTTGGTTGAGAAAATCTCGGACCACACAGTGCTGCAAGTGTAGAATCCAGTTACCTGGAATTAGCGTCCCGCCCAATCTAAAATTAAGATTTTGAAAACAGGTTGGGAAGGGCCTTAGGTTTTGTCATATTTTAAGGTAACACATAATTGTGTGTGTATAAGGACCGAGTATCCAACTGGGTTGTGCTGTAGAATAGAGGGTTGCTTTTTATATTTCAAGAAGAGTAGGGCTGCGTGATTTATTCCAGCTGTGGCAATTAGTTCTTTTTCAATTGCAAGCCAAGAGGGAACATAGTTTGATGAGTCCAATGCAACTGAAGGTGATGCCTAATGGAGATATTTACTAAGATGACTAGCCCAATGGTATAAATTAAAGCAACGTAGTTTTAGTCCTCTTAAATGTTTGGGGGCTACCAGTTTGTGGAATGCACATCTTGGGGGCTTGCCTATCCAAAGAAAGTCTGTTATGCTAGAGTCGATGTATTTAAACCAGGTTTTGGGAAGCCATAAATTTAAGAGGTTTAGGTGATCAAAAAGATGCGGCAGGACATTCATTTTAATAATGTTCACATGTTCCCATATAATCAGGGGAAAATCCTGCCATCTTTTTAAGTCTTGTTGTATTTTTTTATTTAGCTCTTCTAAGTTCAGTTTACGCAACTGGGCATTACTAGTTGACAGGTGTAATCCTAAATATTTTATAGATTTAGGAGTGCAATTAAATCCTAACTCCAGAATTTCCTGTTTATGCAGCTTAAGATTTAGTGGGAAGAATGATGATTTCTCCATGTTAATCTTATAACTGGAAAAGGAACCATATTTCTGAATTAAATGTAATAGGGTTTGTATGGAGGGTTTGATTTGGGTAATATGTAGCAAGATGTCATCTGCATACACCGCTATTTTATAATTAGTCAAAGCTAATGTTATTCCATGCATCCCAGGAGATTTCTGGATGGAAACTATCAGGGGTTCTAAGTATAGATTAAATAATAGGGGGGATAGGGAGCACCCTTGTCTAGTTTCAGCCTCCAGTGGGAAGCCGGAAGAGAGAGTTCTATTGTAGATGACTCGTGCGGTGGGAGTAGAATATAGAAATTGCAACCATTATATAAATTTAGTGGAAAAGTGGAATCTATGAAGGGTCCTACACAAGAACTGCCAGTCTACTCTGTCGAAGGCCTTCTCTGCATCCAGAGAGACCAATGCCATGGCTTGGGAGGCATCCATGGATGCAGAGAAGACTTTAGTCAGATGTTGGAGGTAGTCTACTGAGGACCTACCCTTCATAAAACCAACTTGGTTGGAACTGATAAAGGAGGGAAGAACCCATTCTGGTCTATGGGCCAGTAATTTGGTGATAATTTTTAGGTCACAATTAAGAAGGGATATAGGTTGATAACTGAATACTTGTGTTAAGTCCCTTCTCAGTTTGGGAAGAATTACAATTGTTGCCTCCAGCATTCTAGAATCTAAATCAACCTCATTTAACATCTTTGAAAAGACCACCAGTAGCCATGGGGCCAACTGAGGTGCAAACGTTTTGTAGAAATTGGACGAATAACCATCCGGTCCAGGGGCTTTCTCTAAGGGGAGGTACTGGATAATTTAAATAATATCTTCTTCAGTGAAAGGTGTAACAAGCTCTTCAATTTGGGTGGGGGTGAGAGTGGGGAGGGTGAGGTTCTCTAGATTGCTATATACCTTATCTTGGGGTGGACGGTTGGGCATTTGGGCATATAGTTTCTTACAGTATTGTTTAAATTCCTTATTTATTTCCTTGGCTTGTGTCAAAGGCAGTCCCTGAGCATTGGTGTGTATTGCAGTAATGCATTTTGATGAAACTAGTTTTTCAAGCTCGAGGGCCAAAAGCCATCCAGCCTTTTCCCCTTGCTCAGTGTAGGTAGCTATTTTTGTAAGAATTGCCCACTCATCTTTTTCTCTGAGTAATTCAGAATATCAGTCCTGTAGTTTTATAAGAGCTTCTTTTTCAGTGACTGAGGTTTTCATGGATAAGTATTTCTCTTTGTTTGTGATTTGGATTAATAGGGTTTTAGATTCTTGAGTTTCTTTCCGCTTCTTGATGGCTGAACATTTAATGAATTCCCATTGAAGAAAGCATTTTAAAGCACCCCATTCAATGGATGAGGATTGCTTGGTGCCCCAGTTGGTGAGTTTGAAGAATTCAAGGGAAGTTACTATATTATCAGTGACTTTTTTATCCTTCAATAATTGGTTATTGAGTGACCATTGTTTAGCCGATCCCCAGTTTAAAGACAGGGAAAAAAGCAAGTTACTATAGAATAATCTTAACCTGTCCCTGGTTCCAATCTGCTGTCCATTAGCCCATGTATCAGGGATTTACATAACCAGAAATAATCAATGTTCAAGGCTGAGTCATGAACAGCACAGCGGAAAGTATATCCATTTTCTGTAGGATGTAATGTCCTTCAGGGATCACAGAGTCCCATATAATCCACCAAGTCTTCGATAGTTCTTTGGGTGGGAGAGGGACCTATTGTCCTGGAGCCTGATGTTTTATCTTACCTGGGGTTGAAGGGGATATTCCAATCCCCCCAGTAGCATAAGAACACGGGAAAAAGGTGTCAGAATGGAGAGAAGCTCCATGAAAAAGAAGGGGATTCTACATTTGGGCCGTAGATACTACCCAGTAATATATTAAATGAGTGGATTTTACCTATCACCAGTATATATCTACCATGCTTGTCTCTGATACAATGCTCACTTGTAAAGAGGAAGGCCCTAGTAAGCAAGATCACTGCTCCTTTACTGTTACGGAAATCTCCTGCAGCAAAAGCCTGTCTCACCTGTTGTCTCCTCAAAAGGGTCTCCTATGTTTGTAGCAGATGGGTTTCTTGCAATAAGATCACATCACAACATAAAATATTTAAATGTTTAAGCAGCTGCATTTGTTTAAGATGGTGTCTTACTCCTTTTACAGTCCATGTACAACATTTAAAAGATTGTGCTACATCTCTGAGATACAACTATTAGCTCAATGCTGGTATCTCTGAAATCGAAACATGACCAGCTAGTTTGTGTTAATTGCTTCTTAATTTGGCACCATCCCTCCCATTGGATAGAACTTACAAATAGAATTATCCCTGATGTACTGCCCCCCCAAAATCTCATTGTTACCCTTTGTTACTCCCAGTTCTCCTCCACCCCAATAAACAACATAACCAAGAAAGGAGTGATAACAATGTCCTCCTGATTCCTAGAATGTAACCTTAATTCTATTGTGCTACAATAAGAAATGCCCCGCCACCATTGTGCTGGTCTGTGGTGATCAGCAGACTGAAGACCCTCCCTCCTCCCTGCTCACCAGGCTGCAACTGAACGTGTTGCGTTTAAAACATATTGAGAGAAGCTGCACAAATAGTAATATTAGGCTATAAAATTAACTGTTAATCCCTCCAACATTTAGATATACAAAGCATCATTTGCATTGTTATACCAGAGTCATGTTAGATTTCACAGGTTCCCCTTTACATTGGAAAAAAAAACTTAGAACACTGTTCCTGTTGATAATGGGCTTCTACTTATTAGTGTTCTCAGTCATGCAAATCAAAGAGAACCCATGCATTCCAATATGGGCAAGTAAGTTGGGCAGTGTTAAATAAGAAAATGAGAATGTACTGCTTTTAAAGTTCCATAGGGGTCTTGTCCTCCAAAGACATGCTAAAGTCTCTTGTGCGGTGCAAAGAAAAGGTCTTCTCTCTAGAAAAGGTGGATGATCCCACGATCCATAAAACTGACCACGATCAATAAACACTGGTGTCTTAATCAAGGAATCATTATGAAAGAAAGTCAGAAATTCAAAAAATAGAAGGAAAAGGGAGAATCAAGTGATAATGCCCCTGTGTGGTGTAAACTTGTCCCCCTCATGGAGAAACATACTGCTGGGATCCGATGTTAAGTAGATAAAGGATGCATTCCAGGCATACACCATAGAAAACAATGCTCAGTTTAGTTAAAGTTTTGAAAACTAGCACAGAATGATGTAGTCCAAAATCAGCAAATTAAGATTTCTATACATTTTCCCAATACCTGCAATTACAAGGATGTTTTTCATCGATCGGTGAATAATGCAGGGTGCTTCTGTTTGAGGAAATCCATTGTTAGATCCACTTCTTCAAAAGAAGACCAAGATCCATCACGTTGTACTTGGAACTTTGCAGGATTTACCATATGGAATCTTATCCATGTGGCAATACATTTGGACACAATCGGATGGAACAATGTCCAACGCTGATGGACGGTTGCAGGCAGGTCTTGTGTTACCACAATCTTCTGTCCTTCCCACAGGATGTCTTGTATCTCCCTCAGTTTTTGCAGTATATGTTAGTTCTCTTAATAATTAAGGAAGTGGCCCATGAGTGGCCTAGGTGGAGCATTAGGTGAAGGAATGGGCCTGAGGGCACTGTGTGCTTGCTCCAGGATATAAGTCTGCCCAAAGGGTGAAGGCCCAGCTATTTTTGTTAGCAGTTTTTGTACAAATGTGAGGGTATCCATCCCTTCTTCTCTCTCAGGGATACCAATTATTGCAACTTTATTGCGCTGACTTCTACCATCTAAATCTTCAATTTTATTCTCTAGTTTTTTGATAGTCTGGCAATTTGTGGTTATTAGTGCATCCATTCTGTCTGCCCACTTCTCCATGGAGATGATGCAGGCCTCATTGTCTGAAGTGCACCTAGTAGTGTCCTCTAGAGCATCAGAAATCACCTTTATATCGGAGACAAGTGAGTGTATTTCATCTTTAAATGGCAATAACTCCAAAAGAAATTGTTCCAAGGTGAGCAAAGTCAGCTCTGTAGCTGCAAGAGGGGAGGCTGAGGCTGGTTGCTAGCAGCCTGAGGTAGTAGGATTCGCCCTGGGTTTCTTTGCCTGCTTTTCTGGTGTGACAGGCAGCATATGCTGATGCTCTGCCTGTCACATCTCTGCTTCCATTCTCCACCAAAATCCATCTTCTGGGGAGCCAGGTAAGGTTCTGTGAGCTGCTAGGAGCAGTTTTATATCTTTTCTTTAAAGAAAAAGAGATTGAAAGTCAGAAAAGCTAGCTGGGTGAGCGGAGCACATCCTATTCAGTTAGCTGCATTACGTGACTCCTAGAATAGGTGCTCATGATACACAGACCATCTTACCATAGCTGGATTATTATCAGTGATGACGGGGTAACCAGCAGGATGAAAGGAGTATAAGAAGGCTGTGCATTCATCCATTTCTTCACAATTGTGCAGACATCCATTTTTTCAGCTCCGATTACTGCTCAGGCAAAATGTCACCAGGTTCTACAGCACCAGGCATTTAGTCTCCCAGAAGGTAAAGTGTCAAAAAGGCCTCTTGGAAAATAGTCAGCTTTAGCAGGGGGCTGTGCCCCTCACACCCCCATAACTAAATATAACCTCCTTTGAAGCAGGTGTGCCCTGGAGGGGGTAGGAACTGTGTGTGGGGGCAAAGGACAACAGGAGTGAAGGGTAATCTAAAATCAAGATTGCTCCTTCCATTGCCTCTCTTCTTGTGACACCAACAATGCCATGACCAAATTCAGTCAGCAACTTGATGGGATACCCACACATCCTGGAAAACCCACCATCAACCTGGTCAGCCTCCCATGCATCCCCCCATGGCCCAACTATCCCCCAGGGTGACTGCATACATGCCATTGTAGGTGTCCTTGACCCCAGGTAGTGGGCAGTACTCACTATAGTGGGTTCCAGAATTAACCATGCTATCCTGTAGCCATTGGCATAGTACTCGCCAATGAGGCTTCAGCCTGTACAGCAGTTGCATGGCCTCTGCCAGGGCTACCTTGTGCAAGTTTTGGCTGAATTGCATATTCTTTTTCTGTTTTAAGAATACAATTATTATTACTATTAATACTAATACTACTTCAACTGCTACTTTTTCTATGTAGGGTCCAATTTCAAAGTGTACCTATATCTATACATACATATATATATATATATATATAATATATATATATAGATATATATATATATATATATATACACACACACACACAAACACATATATATGTATATACTGTGTATATGTGTGTGTGTGTATATATATATATATATATATATATATATATATATATATATTACTGTATATGAGTAGTGCTACCATAATTAGGTTGAGTAGCCCTTTTAAGGTTAAATGGTGAAACTTTGCACCTTAGTAACTTTGCCACTGTTAAATGGATTTGCCTGATCTTTTGCAGGCACGGGGTGTAACTATGGATCTTGGGATCTGGCAACTTTTGTACCGGTCAGAAATACAGCTGCGGAGTTATTAAGTGACATCCGTGCGTGCAATTACCTTTTTTGGAGCATTCTTTGCTCAAGCCTATAGGTTGCACGGTTTGCCCAACTGGTCCAAAAACTTCAGGGAATGTGCGACCAGGATCCCTGATGTGCCTCTTGAAGATTTTGTGAAAAATATTGAATGGTTCAAAAGTTATTAAAAAAACAATTTCCCATTATAAGTCAATGGGAAAAGTTAACAAAAAGTTCAACACTTTCGCAAATACACTTTTTAGTGTCACAAATGGCCCTAGTAGTGTCACAAATCTGCCATTTTGTTTTCAGTTACTGATCACAGAAATGCTTGCCATTTAAAATTGGGACCATCTAGGGGCATAATTATTTTTGTGTTTACCTATTCGAGCCCTGAGGATGCTAGCCATGTCTTTATTTTGAGGTTAAACACCCCAGAAATATGTTTTTCAAATTTCTGGGAAAAGTAGTGTCGCAAATTAGTGTCGCATTTGTGACACTTTCACAAATTTTTGCAAAAGGTGTTGCAAATCAAAACACTACTTTTCTAGGCTATGGCCAAAATGACAAGAATTCTTTGCCATTCTGCAGCAAAATAATGATATGGTCTTTTGGGCTAAAATGTGGAGGGAATGCAGCCAACATGTCACAGATCTGCCTTTCAGTGGTTTAGTGATAAAATATTGCATGGATGCAAAGTTATGCTACTCCGAAGTTTACATTTTTTCCCATAGTCTAACATGGTGGCATCCGCCATGCCTATCGGGGCTCGTATCTCGGAAATGGTGTGAGATACGGAATTTTCATCACGACACTGCTTAGCCCTATGGGCTACGTGTTCAGTTAAAATCTAGCCAGGAAACTCATGAATCATGTGAAATTTAAATTTTTTTTCTACGTTGTACAGTTACTGAGATATTACCATTTTAGTATTACAACTGCTCTTTTTCTGCTCCGAGGCCCATTATTACGCATACATTCTTTGTTTTCACTGTGTTTCTCAATAGAGCTGTTGGGGAAAAGTATGGTGTGGGCTGCAGTTACTGTTACACTTAGGCTTTACACTTCTCTTTCCGTGCCCGTTTGCATTACCGTTCCCGAGTATGCCACCATGTGTGTTACCCTTTGCATTTCCATTTGCGTTACTGTTACCGTTTGTGTCTCCACTACTGTTTGTCTTTGTCTTTCGCTTAGCGTCACCGTGCGCATTACCATTTCTTTTGGCAGTCGTCCTTCCATTTTCATTTGTGTTTCTCTTTCGTTTTGCATCATTGTTGTTCTTACCATTACCATTTGCATTTCCAATTGTATTCCCGTGCCCGTGTGCATTATGGTTTGCATTTCCATATATGCTTATGTTTGTGTATGTGTTTTCTTTGGCATTATTGTTGCTGTTACCAGTACCATTTGTGTTTACAATTGCGGTACCGTCACCGTGCGCATTACGGTTTGTGTTTCCATACACGGTTGCATTTGCGTTTCTGTTTCTGTTTCTTTTTGCATTACTGTTGCTGTTACAGTTATCATTTACATTTACAGTAGCAGTACCGTGACCGTACATGTTACCACTTGTGTTTCCGTATGTGCTTGTGTCTCCGTTTGCATCACTGTTCGCTTTGGTGTCACTTTACACCTGCGTTTCTATTAATGCTTGCTTTACAATTTATGTTTGTGTCACCATGTGCGTAACCATTGCCGCTTGTGTTTGCATTGCTGTTACCATTACTATGTCACAAAAAAAAATCACATGGTGGGAGCATTCCATTCATTATTTATAGTCCTCATTCTCAAAAAGAAGGGAAATTAGAGCAAAAAACTCTATTTAATGCATCAGTTAGGGTTGTTTCACAGTGACAAAAGTGAGGAAATTTGGTGTTAGGGTTGAAAACCCCCCTTGCCCCTCAGCCCACCCCAACTGGCATTGGGATGTGCATTGGGGTCTTCGGTCCTAACTCTCACCCCATTCTCCTATGCCTCAGCTTGTTCACTCATGTGATGGGGTGAGAGTTAGGGCTGATGACCCCAATGCACACTTCAGTGCTGGTTGGGGGCGGGCTGGGTGCAAGGGGGGTTTTCAACCCTAACACCAAATTTCCTCACTTTTGCCGCTGTGGAACAACCCTAACTGATGCATTAAATGGAGTATTTTGCCTCTAATAGATATATATTCTATGGAAGAAAATGCATTAATGCATCATTTAGGGTTAAAACAAAATAAGACAGGAAATGAAAAATCTTTAGGGGTTGCCCCTTCCCTCACCCACCAATCATCCCCATATTGACAGATGGTGGGGTGTGTCACTGGGGTTGTGAGACCTAAATGTCACCCCATTCCATGTATAATTATATTGAGAAGGGACAGCAAAAAAGAATGGGGTGACATTTAGGCCTCACAACCCCAATGACACACTCCGTTATTTGTCAATCTGGGGATGATTGGTGGGTGGGGGGAGGGGCAGCCCTAAAAATGTTTCATTTCCCGACTTTTTTTGTTTTATCCCTAAATGATGTATTAACGCAGTTTTTTGCATAGAATTGCCTTACATTTTGAGAAAGAATACAAAACTAAGTGCTTGCACAAGTGGTGGGAGCATGGGCCCCTCAGGCCCTGCACTCCCACTAACCTGTGGAACTTGATGGGAGCGCAGGCCCAACTAACCTATGAAACTTGCTGGGAGCACAGGCCCTTCAGGCTCTGCACTCCCACCAACTTGTAGAAGTTGGGGAAGCATGTGCCCTTTGGGTCTTGCACTCCAACCAACTTGCAAACATGTGTGTACCATCAACACCCTCCAAATTTCAATGTAAAACACCAAACCATGTCCGAGTTATAACACGTAAAAGTTTCAGATTTTAAATTTATCAGAGATGCAGAATTCCATACCTGTTAACATTTAACAGGCACAACAACTGAAAACTACATCCATGACATTAAGGCTAGGTACGCTTATTTATTTATTTATTGAAAATGTTTCACCAGGAAAAGCACACTGAGCAAAAAGATGCTTGTCTCACGGTGCAACCAGGGGGGAAGGGTTACAGTGGAGGAAGGTATACATACTACAGTTGAAACTAGGAGTAGAGCAATATAGATAATGAACATAGTTGGGTGGGATTACATTTGAACTTGTTACATAAGGAGAACAGTACAAAACATGATCATCAAGGACAGGGTATACATATCATGGGTACACATCGAGGGAAATACATGATTTCATAAGTGCCAGTAACAGAACTTGAGCTGAAGTGAGATGCACCAATTTGGCAGTAGGAATTGGAGAGCAAAGATAGGGGGTAAAGGATTGGTGGACTAGTAAACACTAGGTGTGTAGGGTGGGTGCTTTAGATGCGGTGGGGGAGGAGAAGGGAGATAGTAGCAGTGAGTAAGACTGAAGAGCATAGGTTATTTAGGAAGGAGGGGGAAGGGAAGGGAGATATTAGGAGTGAATAACAGTGAGTAAGAATGTAAGTGCGTAGGGCAGTGCAAAGCTAGATAATTAGGTGAAGGCCGAACCCTATCAATTTCAAGCCACCAGCACAATGCAAAACGCTGTCCACAACACATAAATTGCATCATGCAATATCTCCTCAAGTAACATTTTCTCTGACACATAAACAGAGTAATTCGAATCTACAGGACATGCCGAGAACACCCTCCAAATTTGAAGTAAAAAGACCAAACCGTTTCCGAGATATAAAATGTCATAATTTAAGATTTTCATTCATCGGAGTTGCACAATTCTGCACCTGTTGATGTTTTATAGACACAATGACTGAAAGGTGCATCCATGACACTAAGGCTAGGTACCCTATCAATTTCAAGCCAACACGACAATGCAAAACACTGTCTGCAAAGCGTAACATATGCCATGCAATATCTCCACAGAAAATACATTGTTCAACACATAAACATGGTAATTTACATCTACAGGGCATGCTGTAAACACCCTCCAAATTTCAAGTAAAAAGACCAAACAGTTTCTGAGATATAAACTTTTAAAGAATAGTAAAATGGCCTCTCTAATGCATTATAAAATCTGGCCATCTTGTCCCTATCTCATGATCAAGGACTGCGATCAAAGAATCTGACGATCAAAGAATTTGCAGGCTCATAATCAAAGAATAAAAAGTGCTAAAAATCAAACTTTTGAGACAAATGTGGCAAGCCACCACCATGGTTTGACAGTACAGAGCCCCCTGAGCAGAACCCACCCTCATTTGTCTTCCTAGGGCATTCCTGGGCTGAGAAATTTGCATTTTTCAAAGGGCCATCTCGTCACTTGCTCACGATGCAAGATCACGATCAAAGAATCTCACGATCAAAAAATTTGCAGACTCACAATCAAAGAAATTGCACGCTCAATGTCAAAGAATACAAAATGGTGAAACATTAGGTTTTGGATGATTTAGATGAAACCACCGGCATGCCTCATTATAACGGAGCCTCCTGATCAAAACCCACCCTCATTTGTCTTCCTAGGAGACCCCTGAGCTGAGAAAATTTTATTTTTAGGTTGCAATGCAAGATCGCAATCAAAGAATTTCACGATCAAAGAATTTGCAGGCTCGCGAACAAAGATCATTAGCGAGCCACGATCAAAGAATTTAAAAGCTTATGCCTCTATTTTTTGATGATTTTGGATGAAACTAAAGGCATGGCTCAATAGATCGGAGCTCCCTTGGTAAAACTCATCCAAGTTTTACTTCAGGAGTGACCCCTGAACAGAGATATTTGTGTTTTTTCAATCAGAAATCTAAAACCAAGATGGCAGACCTCGTGATCGAAGAATTCTCGGGGACAAAGATTCTTGAACTGTGAGGCTGCAAATTCTTTGACTGCCAGGTGGGATGAGATGGCCAGAACATACATATAAATTTTCCCATTGACTTATAATGGGAACTTAAAAGTGACATAACTTTTGAATGCCTTAATATTTTTTCACTAAACAAAAGTGGCATATTCAGCCACCAAAGCTCTTTCAAACTAGCCATCTTGAAGAGTGGCATGCCACACAATGGCCATGTAGGGCCACATACAAAATCCCAAAAGCTGCCTCCAAAAATGGATAATTTTGCATTTTTCAGCATTTTGTTGCACAAAGACCATAAGTCTGACCAAAACAAACTTTCGCAGATCAAGAGATCTATCACACCCCACTGCACATACCAAATTTCAGGCAAATCCATTGAACGGGTCCAAAGTTATTAATGCACAAAATTTTGACTTTAACATAGAAGTGACATCTCAACCCTAAATATAGTGGCGCAACCGTGCCACTAATATATATATATATATATATATATATATATATTTATATAATATACATGTTGCAAAAATCTTCATTGATGCTCCAGTTAGGGTCAAAGAAACAAAAGTTGGGAAATGAGGCATTAGGGTTTCCCTAAGACCCCACCCTCACAAACCAGGCAGGAAAGCAGGTGTGAGGTGTGTCTTTGGCTTCTCAAGCCTAATGCTCACCACATTCCACCTGAACATAATGTGTAGCCTTTATGAGACTGGAGTGAGCCTTAGGCTTCAGAAACCCAAGGCACACCCCACACCTGCTCTCCTGTCTGGTTTGGGAGGATGAGGAGTCTGGAAAATCCTAACACCTCATTTCCCAACGTTTGTTGTTTTGAACCTAACTGGGGCATTAATGAAGTTGTTTGTGACTTATTTCCTTACTTTTTGTGATAGTATAATAATAATATAATTATTTTACTGTGGGAGCACAGGGTCCTTTGAACCTGCATTCTCATCCCTCTGTAGAAGTGTGTATGTGAATGTGCATGTGTGTGTGTGTGTGTGTTTGTGTGTATATATATATATATATATGGCACAGTTGTGCCCCTTTAGTTAGCGCTGAGTAGCCCTTTTAATGTTAAACCTCAAATTTTGCACTTTAATAACTTTGCAACCAATCAATGGATTTTCACAAAAGTTGGCATGTCCTGTCCTGTGGGGTAGATCTTTTGCTGTGGCAAGTTTTGTTCTCATCAGATGTGTGGATTTTGAGATCGAATAATGAAAAAAAGTAAAATGTTACCCTTTTTTGCAGTTTTTACCTCATTGCCTTGCACCCAAATGGTGTGGAATTTTGGTGTGATTTATTTTTTTTTGGTAGAAATAACTTTGGTAACAGAACTGCCACTGTTAGTTTGGTGCAAAAATATTAAACTGCTGCAAAGTTATTCATTTTTTTGATTCTCATTATATCCTATGGGAAGTTCATTTTTCGGAATAGATGTCTTGAGTTCCACTAAACATTTGATCACACAAAAAAGGATTTAGTCTCATGAGACTGTTTACTTTTCTGTGAGAACAAAATCCTTTTTCATGAGAGAAAAATCCTTTTTTGCCAGCTGCCATCTTGTTTCAGTTTTTTTCTTATACTGTTTTTTTTCAAAAGCCACAAAAATGACATCCTGGAGAGATACCACCACACATAGATGGCTAATCAGGACACCATTATCTGCAATCTGCACATCAAAGTTAGAAATATGCTGCTGAAATGTGTTTTATTAATATACTGAATCCTTTTACGTGATGGAGTGATACAAAAAAGAATCCTTTTTTGTATTGTGAGTCACAAAAAAAGATCCTTTTTCATCACTTGAGAATCCTTGCTTGTCCCTCCCACTGCCCTCCCCAATACTTAAAGGACAAGTAAATGGTATTTCTGACAGGAAGTCATTTAAGGATTTGCTTAGTAAGTTTGGTATGTTTCAAGCATTTTTTGATGTTCATATACCTTTTTTAATTCAGTTGTTCTTATTATTTCATTTTCCTCTGTTTTGTTGAGGATCTTCATTGACCCTCATTTGCAGATGAGCTGCCGAGACTGATGGTGCTGAAGGGGCTCGAGTGCTACAGTATGACGTTAATGGCGTGAGTGCCATTCATTGCCATCATTCACTGAGAACTGGTATCTGCTAGCTTGGCACCAGTTTTCTAAATGTACACAGTGCTGTTTCCCCCAGTGTAGCAGAAGATAATTGTACATAAAAATAATAGAATAAAATGTGAGCATGTAATGTGATTGCTTTATTGTCACTTAATAGCACATTTTTAGCAGATCATAAATCATCAGCTTTTTCAGCATTGACATTCCCTCAGTCAGGATATACAGGGAGCAGTTTGCTACAAAGTGCAATGTCACATGAAGGTATACAGAATTTTAATATTAAATAGGGATTTATAAGTCTTCTATTTCTGACTGACATGAAGAATGGTTTCATTGATCAGAACTCAGATAAGAATGGATGCATATCAGGACTGTGTCTGATTGAGATATTTACCCTTTCCTCACCCCAATGGGTTGCTTGAAGAGCAGTTGGTGTCAGTCTCTGCAAAGAGAGATTCATTGTAAATCACAAAACGTACGGTTTCTGAATATTTGCATTCATTTATGCATAACCCTAGTATTGAATGCTTTAAAAAAAAAGTTAGATGGTTTAATTATACATTTTTTGACTGGACAAATCAAACACTCACTTTCAGCACATTCAGAGAGAGCTTTCAAGCATGAGAATATCAAAATTACCATTTTTTTTTGTTTTGTTTTGATGAGCATACCTTTTCTTTTACTTGCACCACCTTAGAGCTCTCCATGGACGTGCTGAACATTTGACTCACTCAGACACAAAATCTGTGATTAAACCTTCTAACTTTTGTTTGAAAGCATTCATTATTAGGATTATGCAGAAATGAATGTGAATATTAAGAAACAGAAGATTTTATGATTTGCGGTGCCTTTGCATTAGCAGAGACTGACACCTCTCAACATGCACTCCATTTGGGTGAGGGAAGGGTAAGTATCTCATTCAGACATAGTCCCAACACAGAGTCATTCTTATTTGAGTTCTTATCAATGCAATCATTGCTCATTTCGCTCAGAAATAGGAGACTCATAAACACTTATTTACTATTTAAATTCTGAATGCTTTATGTAACACTGTACTGCATAACAAGCTGCTGCCTCAGTAGCCTGAACAAGGGACTGTCAGTGATGAAATAGCTGATGATTTATGATCCAATAAAAACGTGCCCATGAGTAACAATAAAACAATCACATTACTCTCCACCTTCAATCCCGATACTTTTTAAAAACATTTTTCCGCTTAATTTTTTTTCATATATTTTTTTTTAATTGTGGCTTTGTGCCTCTTTATCCCTGGTGTCTAGTGCTATGGTGCCTAGTGAGACCCTGCACCCTCAATCCCCATTTTTTTTTTATATTTTTTTCACCTTTTATTTATTTTTTCATATTTTTATTTATTTTTTTAAATTGTGGTGTTGTGCCCCTTCCTTGGTGTCTGTGGTACCCCCACATTCTGAATCTTTTACCCTTTTGTTGGTGGTTAGTGGCATCCCCCACCCTCCCAGGTGTGTGTGATGCTAAAAAAAGAAAACCATGTTTTGTCTTTTTTTCTTATTTACCTGTAGAAAAAAGGTCCATCACTGATCATTCCCACTCCCCACACCCAACCACCCACTGTGCAACCTCCTCTCCCCACCCCCCTTGACACCCCCACAGACCGTCACTCATCTGCAGAGGTCCCAGGTTCGAGATCCATTCTCCCAATTGAAAACATGTCTTGCTGCTGCAACCAGTGATTGCAATATGAGAAACCAAGGTAAATGACTTCTATGTATTTCAAAGGGTGTTTCAACTTTTATGCATAACTCAGCCATTTTTTTAGACTTTGGCCCAAAATTTTAAGCATGGCCTTTTGGGGACCCCACCTGATGAACAATATTACTGTCATTATGAAGCTCCCGTCAGAAAGGTGATTTCGCTGTCGGTTGGCAAAATCACTTTTCCAGTGGTATTTGTGTAACTACAGTAATATTGTTCATGATGTGGGGTCATTAGAGTCTGTATTGAAAATTTAGTGTCAAAATTTGTATTTATGTATTTATTTTATTTCATTTAGCTTTTGTTTACCAGATATGCAGACTAGACAGTCACGTGCCTATTTTCAGATGTGACCCAGGAGAGTTACAGAGATACAAGCAATAACAGTACAGAGGCTAGCATCAAGTTACACAAAGGTACAGTCAGAATACAAGCAAGAAGAACCAGCCGAAACAAAGTACAATGGCTTGAGTCCAACTGTCAGGCAAGTTACAGACAGGTATAAGCAATCATCTATAGTCAGGTAACAGGCAAAGAACAATTTTAGTGCAGTTCAGTATGAGGCAGAACAACCCAGGGAGGGCAGCCAGGAAAAATTAGAGCCAGTGTCAGCAGCAACAATACTTGTGAAATTGCTTATTTGTTGCTTATTTTTGGAATAAGTGCATGCCTGCAGCCAGATGTAAGTATTTTTTTTTTATTTCAGGCACTTCACGGAGGGAGGGACTACAGGGGACAGAGGCAGCTTGAGGCTTGTTTTAGGTAATCACAAAAGGAGGACCTGAAACAACTGTGAGTGGGAGCAGGAGGTTCCAGGTTTTTGGGGCAAGAGCTGCAAATGCTCAATCTCCTGCAAGGGAGTGAGTCTCAGGAACCATCAGTGCCTGGGATTCAGTGGACCTCAATTGATAGCCAGCGGGGACAGGCTGGAGGAGGTCAGCAAGTGCTGGAGGAGTAGATGATTGGATGATGTTATCCATAAAGTTGCCCATAACGAATGAGCGATGGTTGCTTGGGGAAAACCAACCCAGTCTAGAGTAAAGTAAACACT
This sequence comes from Neoceratodus forsteri, assembly GCA_016271365.2. Lineage (NCBI taxonomy): Eukaryota > Metazoa > Chordata > Ceratodontiformes > Ceratodontidae > Neoceratodus > Neoceratodus forsteri. Next base: position 1,014,713,398 of record CM028132.1, on the reverse strand, counting down.
GATGGGTGAGACAAGGGGCTGACAGGGCGAACCGACATATGTCTAAAAAAATGGCTGCATTATGACCATTCCTTGCAATCTTGCTATGCAAGCTCTTAACTTTGGAAAGTTTTAATATTTTTACCCCATATTTTCAACATTGTCTTCTTATTACACCACCTCATGTATTGCATAGCTATCATTTTTGATATCCTGGCCAAAATGGGCCGGATATTCAAACTGCACCACAAAGTAGTGCAATAGCAGGATCAGGCACAAGTACAGTGGGCCTATGCATAAAGTGTGTGATATTCAAACACTGCACAGGGCTAGATGTGCTTGCATCACACAACTGAATATCGCACCAACTACACCATGGAGCAACCAGGGATGTGCAGTGGTGCAGACCTGATGCACAATAGCACAACCAGAGGTGCACAGTGGAGCAGGGTAGCAGTGCATCAGCACAACCAGGGATGCTCAGGGACAGGATGCAGGGGTCCCCCACACATGGAAGATATGGGCTGAGGAGCACACAGCAGAACAGACATTGCCCCCCACAACCCATGAAATGCACAACCAGAGGAGAGCTGGAAGAACCACTGGCCCAGGATCAATAATGACCGAACGTGAGGAGGAGGAGGAACAGAGACGTGGGAGATGGAGGAGGCCAAACTTCACCTGGGCAGAATCAGATGCCCTGTTTGAGGCCTACCTCAACAGAGAACCACTGCTCAGAGGACAGCAGAGAACATCACAGGCCCATGCTGTGGCATGGGATGAGGTAGTGCATGCCATCAAACAACGTGGTAGCCACCAGTGGTCTGTGCAGGAGTGCAAGAAGAAGGTGGGCATGGACAAAAGGAGGATAAAAGATAAGGTGGCTGCCATCAGGGCAGCACGTGCTGCAACTGGTGGTACACAGCCAGATGTGCCACGCTTGATGCCACAGGAGGAGTGGGTGGCTGGCAGCATGTGGTGTTGTGCCCAAGAGGGCATTCCAGGTGGTGGCTTCCAGACGGGTGGCAGTCCATCACTGCATGGTAGGTCCTGTTCAGTCACTGTGTGGGGAGTGCAGGGAATGCCACAGGGTAGGGCAGAGACATTAATGCTACTGTGTACCCTTACAGCTCCTGAGCATCTACATGGGTCAGTGATGGTGGGTGTGTCCACTGAGGGTGATAGCCTGGACACAGAGGAGTGTCTATCCACCTCCACAGATGTCCGTGGGTCATGACCACAGTATGCCCACCTGTCTGTCTGGACTGAAGTTGGTGGTGCTGGTGCGGAGGAGGCCCTGCCCGTGTCCCAGCGTGGGGCAGCACTGGTGTGCATCCAGGCCGGTGGGGCTGTTGCAGCCGATGTGGCAGCACTGGTGAGCCCTGGCGAGCAGTGGCCGGAGGGGCAGTGTCAGCAGTCAGCCAATGGTGACTGGGGGACAGTGTCGGGGGATGGCATCAGTGTACTGCATGTGGACGTGCCCCGGCATGGCTCTGGTGTGCAGTGTCCATCATCAAGGGGTGATGCCAGCATGGCCAGGGACACCATGAGGGACAGAATGCCGATCCAACGGATGACCTCTTTGATGAGCACAGCCGCCTACTCTAGTCTTCTTTGGATCAACAGTCACGGCTTGTTAGGGTGGTGGACGCACTCAGTGTGGTTCTGCGCCAGGCAGAGGAGTGGCGCAGTAGAGACCATGCCCTGCTCCTGGCAGAGATGGCCCAGCAGCAGGAGGATGTGACTGCTGCCATTGACAGGCAGACACGTGCATTCACAGCTGTTATGGCCACATTGGGCACCCAGTTTGTTGCCCATGAGTCACAGACACCATGCAGTGTCATGTCCACCCCCCATTCCCGGAGTCATGCGACACCTTCCATGTCGACACTGGGTTCAGCTGTGGGCATACCGAGCACGCCTGGCGCAGGCATGTTCGGTGAGCTGCAGACCCCTGTTCGAACATGGTCACGTTCCCACATCGTCACCCCTGGGTCACCATCGGTGCCACCCCATGAGGCCAATGGTCAGCCTGTCACAGCTGGCAGTCTTGGCAGGGCTACCCGCATCTGTGGCAGCTGTGCACTGTGCTGCATGACTGACCTGTCTCCCACCATGGTTACTGTCTGATGCTGCCCTGTGCACAGTGTGTTGTGCAATGTGTGACACACCGGTTGGGTACCTGGTCCTGCACACACACTCGGTCCATGTGCACACCCTCCCAGCTGCTGGCCACTGTGGCGTGTGCATGATGATACCTGTGTTGCACTGTCCGTCAGTGTGCAGGGGTTCCCAGCATCTGAGACATGCACAGTGACGGGCACTGGGTGTGGTTGTCTGTGGACCTGTGTGTGGCTAGGATTTGCAGTCAGGGTTGGTGTGCTTTCTACCTCTTGTGCATGTCTTGTGGTGTGTGTGTGTGTGTGTGACTGCTTGTTGTGTTAGGCCTTGCCCATCCCTGATGGCATGTGTGGTTCCACGCTCAGCCAATTCCCTTGCTGCCATCAGCCCCTGGGGTTCATCCATGTGTGTCTGTGGGTTGTGCCCTTGCCATTGGTGGTTGCACATGGCCCCATGTCCTACCTGTGTTGGTCAAAGTCCTCCTCTATGATGGTGTCCCGGTGCAGCTGTGACATGCGGATCAGGTGGGGGTCCCTTCGCCCTAGGGGTAGCTGCCCATCACCGTCTGGACAGGTGTCCTCATCATCCCCATCGCTGTTCCCCTCTTCAACCTCTACAGCTATCCCACAGCCATTGGCCATGTTGTGCAGGATGTAACAGGCCTGCAATAGCCCACAGGCCTTCGAGGGGCTGTACTGTAGGGCACTGTCAGACGTGTCCAGGTAACAGAAACATGCCATCAGGATCCCGAACACCCACTCTATGACATTACGTGTGGTGGCATGTGTCTCATTGTACCGTTGCTGCGATGGGGTCACGGGGCACCGATATGGTGTGAGCAGCCAGGGACAGATTGGGTAGCCACTGTCACCTGTGTGTAGAAGGTGGACATTAGTATGGTGGTCAGTGTCACTCTGCCATGGGCCGTCAAGGCCGGTACCCATGTCACCTCTGACTATGCATCCCCCCCAGCTGCCCATGTCATCCTACGTGATGTGTATCCTCACCCACTAAGTGGCCAGTGGGGATGTCCCCACTCTCGAACCTGTGGCACATTGCAGACTGGTGCCAGATGAAGGCATCATGTGCTCCCCCAGGGTGCATGACACAAACATTGGTTATGCGCCCCCTGGCATCGCACACCACCTGGCAGTTGATGCTGGCATAACCCTTCCGGTTGATGTGTGCTACACCATCCAGGCCAGGTGGTGTGTGGATGGCTACATAGGTGCAGTCAATGGCCTCGAGCACACCAGGCATCTGTGTTACCCTGTGGAACTCTTGTATGTGTGCTGTGCTTTCCGACTGTGTGCTGGGGAAACGGATGTACTCCGCAGCATATGGCAGCAGTGCGCTGAGGAATTGTGTGAGTAGGCATGATGCAGCTGACTGGGTTATGCCTGTTGTGTCCCCTGTTTGTCTCTGGAAGGTGCCCCTGGTGAGCAGGCACATGGCATCTGTCACGTTTGTCTCCACTGACAGAGCATGGCTCCATCATGTAGGTGCCTGCATCTCATCACTGCACAGCTCACAGAGCTGTCTCAAGATCGCCCAGTTCAGGCAGTACCGGCCCACAATCTCTGTGTCAGTGTAGTGCTCAAAGCTGGTGTGGGCTCAGTACAACCTGTTGGGGGCATACTGCTGATGGGCCCTTCCATGGCCGTGCTCCCCTGCTGCCTGCCTTCTCACATCCCTCATTACTGCCTCCATCTAGAAGGTGGCACTGGTCATGTCCCTGGCTGGTGTTCCTCCCCACTGGCAGCTGTCATTCCATTCCCCCCCGCTGTCCTTTGTGATGCTCTTCCTGCACCAGGTACACCTCCAGCCTTTGGTTGTCCTGCCTACTGCCACTGTCCTCAGTCCACTGTGGCACTTCCCTGTCTCTCCTGCACAGTGGCACAGGTTCCCCACTCCTGTTCTGTTCCTGTTTGTTCACAAGTGTGCCCTGTCCTGCTCCTGCACAGTCAAACTCACTGCTACCCTCTTTCCAGTTGTTATCACCTTGCTCCCACCTCTGGCTTCCCTGTAGCATTCTTGAGCCTCTCTCTAGTTCCTTTTTATTTTGGATCATTTCCACTATCACACAACTTCCACTTGCTCCCCTATTGCGCATGGCGAATGCTGTTGAATATTGCACTGTGCCATTTATTCAAGGTTCCTCCCCCAACGATTGTGCATGCATTCATTACCATTGTGCTCTTGCACATTGTGACTTGTGCGGCACAGCTGCCTCCCACTGAATATCGCAGAATGGCGCATTTTCATACTTGCACTAGCGCATCTCTATTGTGCATGGCACATCCCTTTTGAATATCTGGGCCAATGTGTTTTCCCACCTGCAGCACAGAATGGCGTTGCAGTTTCACAGAATTACATTTTGGCAGGGTATGAAAATTTTCTGTACTGGGTACATGCGGTGAGGTAATTAGAAGGCTATGTTAAAAATATGGGGTCAAAATTATTTAAAATGGCACAGTTATTACTATTTTGTTGCAATTTCATTAAGAATGCTCATAACTTTGTGAATTTTAAATATTTTGAGCCCAAATTTTCAACATAGCCTTTTTATTATACCACCTCATATATGTCACAGCTGTCATTTTTGAAATCCTGTCCAAAATGTGTTTTTGCACCTGTGCTATTGATTGGTGTTGCGCTTGCTCTGAGTTACATTTTGGAGGGAATTGAAAAATGTTCTGCACCGGTTACATGAGGTGAGGTAATAACATGGCTATGGTGACAATTTGGTGACTTTGTCCTATAATTGGAAGCACAGGGCCCAGAGGTTCCTGTGCTTCCACAGCTAGATACACATATGTATCTACTGAGGGATGGGAGCGCAGGGTCTGGACAGTAAAATAAGGATACTTTTATACTATCTCAAAAGTAAGGAACTATATTAAAGAAAACTTTGCTAATTCATCAGTTATATTTTAACTGACAAAAGTATGGAAATGTGGCATTAGGATTTCCAACTCTGACACCCCGTTCCCCACCCTGCACAGATCCACAGGTGGGGGGATCTGTCTTGGGGCCATGAACCCTAAGATGAAGCCAGAAGGAGAAGGAAGGAAACATATTCAATTCAGTGCTTTAGAGTAACTGGTAATTGGTATTTTTCTTTTAAACTTAGATCGTAGGCTTGTAGTGACACTATACTTTCTTTGTTGTCATTACTTATAATTGTTTTTGGGCTGTTGAAAATTTAAAACATAGTGGTGGTGTAATTCTGTGCTGTCTTTAATTGCTGCAAATTTTCACCCCTCTCCTCCCTTCCCCAACTCTTAATTATATGCCCTGATAAATCTGATTGACAGGAGCTAAACACAGGGTATAGTAAGAGGTGTGAAGTAGGAGACAAGAGGAAAGAAGCCCACCCTCAACCACGACAAGTGTTTTGACTCATTTATTTATTTATTGGTTTCTTTTCCTTAAAAAAAAATCGAGGATCAGTTACAGGATTTCTAGTACTGTAAATTAATAAAAAAGAGAACAGAGAGTTTCAGTAGCAGACAAGTAGTGGAATTGCAGTATAATGTGGGGAGTGGTGCAATGCAGTGGCTGTGGGGCAGCCATATTCAGGCAGACCTTCTGGACACTGAGGTGCTGCCCTATCTGCATGCATCTCTCTGGACTACGGGATGAGGTAACCAGACTCAGAGCGGAAGTAAACTGGGTCAGGAGTACCATCACCCTATCCAGGGACCACCCAGTCCAATGCAGCTGCCTCAAAGGATGCCGAGAACGAGGAGCACTTGGATGACAGTGGGCTCAGGAGGTTAGAGCAGTCAGGCAGAGGCACATCGATCCTATTCCTCTCAAGAACTCATATGCCACACTGGCAAATGAGGGCAACCAAATAGAGGTACCCAGAGAAGTGGAAGGAAAGGATGTGGAGGTTAGCCAAGGAGGTGACCTCAGTGGGGAAAGCAGTGAACCCCAGAGAAGGAGGAAGCGAATCCTGGTGGGGGACTCCATCGTAAGAGGGATCCAGCTAGGAACACAGGAGGGGGAGGACAGGGAGGCGAGGTGCCTACCAGGTGCCACGGCATGAAGGGATGGAAGTAAGATACTGGGGATCACTGGGAAGGCAAGACGAGAGGGTGAGCTGGATGTCATTATCCACCTAGGTACTAATGACTTGGAAAATGGGGAGCCAAAGGAAGTTCAGGAAGAGTTTAGAAAACTGGGGAGGGTCTCAAGCAAGTAGCTACTTCTGTCACTTTCTCAGAAGTACTACCTGTGAGGAGGCAAGGAGAGCACAGGAGTGCATGCATTAGGAACTTTAACTCATGGTTGAAAGAACTGGTGCTGTGAGGAAGGGTTTGGATTCATTGGTGACTGGGGACCCACCTGGAGGATGGAGGTTTGTTCAAGCCTGACGGCCTGCATCCATCCTGGAGGAATTCAAGCACTCAATGATAAGTTTAAATGCTACATTGACAAGCATTTAAACTAGCAAAGAAGGGTGGCAGGCCAGCAAGGAGGGTACCTACTTGCTCACCCCCACAGCTAGCAGTGGAACCAGTGAACCAGAGGAGTGGCTATCTCTGCAAAGCAGTGTGCAAAAGATGAAGATTAGTGTCAAAAGGTGGATAAGCAGAAAAGGGCAAAATTCAGCAGAAGGGCAGACAGCAAGGAGAATCAGGGATAAATGACAACCAAGGAAGGGGCTGGAGTAGAACAGTGAAGCAGTCTAGGGAGGTCAAATCATGGAAAGCCATGTGTGCAAATGCCAGGAGCCTTAGCAACAAGATGGAAGATCTGGAGGCTGTCATGGTACAGTCAGACCTGGACATTGTGGCCATCACTGAAACCTGGTGTAATGATAACCATGACTGGGAGATGGCCATACCTGGCTACAACATATTCAGAAGAGACAGATCAGGCAGGAAGGGAGGAGGAGTGGCACTGTATGTGAAAAATGACATAAGGGCCACAGAGATCCAGGAGGAACAAAATGGGGGAGAGATACTGTAGGTAAAGCTGGAAAGGAAAATGGGGCCAGCCATCTGCACAGGTGTGGTCTATAGACCACTAGCCCAGGAGGAAGAAACAGATAGGGAGCTGATGCTAGCCATCCAAAGGATGGCAGACAAGGGTGAGGTAGTACTGGTTGGAGACTTCAATATTCCAGATGTGGACTGGAGCATCCCAGCAGCAGCATCAACTAGGAGCAGATTTATCCTGGACTCCCTTCAGGGTGCCTTCCTCAAGCAACTGGTCATGGAACCAACTCGGCAGAAGGCAATACTGGACCTTCTGCTCACAAACAGGGACAGTGTGATGGGGGTAACAGTGGGGGAGCACCTGGGTAACAGTGACCACCAGTCATTGTGGTTTGAAATCACAGAAAGAGCAGAACCAAACCACACAAAAACACGTATCCTGGATTTTAGGGGGCAGACTTTGGGAAAATGGGAGATACTTAAAAGAGGCATTAAGGGATTGGGACAGGAATCAGGGGTTGAGGAACAGTGGGCAGTATTTAAAATGGGATTATAAGAACAACAGAATTATGCATTAAGCAGGTTAGCAAGAGGAAAAGGAAGAGGAGACCATTATGGTTTTCCAAAGAGGTAGCAAAGAAAGTGAAAGCCAAAAAGATTGAATTCAGGCAATACAAAAAGACACAGGCAGAAGGGGATAGGGAGAAGTACCAGGAGAAACAAAGGGAGGCAGGGAAGTCAGTAAGGGAAGCCAAAGCTCAGACAGAAGAATACATTGCAAAATCAGTGGTTAAAGGGGACAAAACCTTTTACAGGTACATAAGTGAAAAAAGAAAGACAAAGGGAGGGATAGTGAGACTGAAGGGGGAGGATGGGAGTCGCGTGGAGGATGACAACAGTAAAGCTGACATATTGAACAGGTATTTCTGCTCAGTCTTTACTGAGGAAGAGGAGGTAATGGGTCTGAAGGGAGTACAAGGGTGAGAATGGTGCAGAAATGGACACAAGTCCCTTTACACGAGAAAGGGTCCTGAAGGAACTGGAAGTAATAAGAGTTGACAAAGCAATGGGGCCAGATGGGTGCACCCAGGGTCCTTAAAGAACTAAGAGAGGTGGTGGCTGAACCTCTGGCTATCCTGTTTAGCCAATCACTGGAAACAGGGGAGGTACCCAAAGACTGGAGGACAGCAGATGTAGTCCCTTATACAAAGTGGGAACAAAGAGGAAGCAGGGAACTACAGACCAGTCAGCCTCACCTCAGTAGTGGGAAAGATCATGGAAGCACTACTGAAGGAGAGATGTGGTGGAACATCTGGTTGTCAATGGACTACAGGACCCAAGGCAGCATGGTTTCACCAGGGGAGGTCATGTCAGACCAACCTCATTGAATTTTTGACTGGGTGACTAGGAGGTGGATCAGGGAGGGCAGTGGACATGGCCTATTTGGACTTCAGCAAGGCCTTTGACACTGTGCCACATAGAAGACTATTACATAAACTGGGGAATATGGGTGTGGGCAGGACAGTAGTGTGGTGGGAAGGTAACTGGCTGGGTGGCAGGAGCCAGAGGGTGGTGGTAAACGGCTGTCACTCCACAGAGGGAAGAGTGACCAGTGGGGTACCACAGAGATCAGTGCTGGGACCGGTCCTATTCATCATCTTCATCAGTGACATTGCACAGGATCTAGAAGGCAGAATTTCACTGTTCGCTGATGACACAAAGCTCTGTAACAGAGTAGACACACTAGAGGGTGTAGACAGAATGAGAAGGGACCTGCAGAAACTTGAAGAATGGTCAAGGGTTTGGCAGTTGAAATTCAATGCAAAGAAGTGCAAGATAATGCATATGGGGCACAAAAACCCTGGCACAATATATCAGTTGGGGGGTGAGGATATAGCATGCACCAAGCAGGAAAGGGATCTTGGGGTTGTCTTCTCTGATGACCTCAAGGTAGGGAAACAGTGTGACAAGGCATCAGGTAAAGCAAATAGGATGCTGGGATGTATAGGCAGGGGCATCACCAGCAGGAAAAGGGAGGTCATAATTCTGCTATACAAGACACTAGTGAGGCCCCACCTGGAGTACAGTGTACAGTTCTGGAGACCATACCTAGGTAAGGACATAGACAGGGTAGAGAAGGTTCAGAGGAGGGCAACAAAGATGGTTCATGGATTGCATCACAAGTCCTATGAAGACAGGTTAAAAGAACTGAACATGTTCTCCCTGGAGGAGAGGAGGGAGAGAGGGGATATGATAGAGACATACAAGTATCTTACAGGGAGAAACAGGGTGCAGGAAAACAGTATTTTTAAGCAAAAAAGGTGTTCCAGGACTAGAGGGCATGGGATGAAGTAGGAGGGAAGACGATTCAGAGGAAACATGACAAAGAATTTCTTCACAGAACGGGTGGTGGACAAGTGGAACACCCTGCCAGAGGAAGTGGTGGGGGCTGAAACAATCACAGGATTTAAGAATGCATGGGATAGACATAAAGGAATTCTAGAGGTCAGGGGTAAGGGGAAACGGACTTCTAGGAAAACAAACTGAACTTACAAGCTCAAATGGGCAGACTGGATGGGCCATAGGCCCTTATCTGCCGACACTGTCTATGTATCTACGTAAGACTTACCCAATTCCTTTACAAAATAAGGTGATATGGGTACAGCATAGTAGAATGGGATGAGCATCAGGGTTCACAACCCCAAGACAGATCCCTCTGCCTGTGGGTCCGTGCAAGGTAGGGGAGACAGTTGTCAACATTGGATACCCTAATGCCACATTTCATATATATATATATATATATATATATATATATTAGAGGCAAAAAACTCAGTTTAATGCATTAGTTAGGGTTGTTCCACAGCGACAAAAGTGAGGAAATTCGCTGTTAGGGTTGAAAACCCTAACTCCGAATCCCCCCCAGCACCACACACACACAGACACACACACACATTCAAGTATGGGGGAGGACCAAGTCAACACAACCAATGACAGACATCCAGCAGCAGGTGACAGAAATAACAAACAATTGCCTAGCAGAGGGAGAGTATCTACTCATAAAGACAATTAAGCAATAAGGCATGACCAACAGTTATGTTAAATGGTCTGTTAATCACCCTGTAGGGGTTTAATGTTGAATGAGGCATATCCGAGTGCCACATGTCGCTAGACAGTGATAAACTGACCATTAACATAATACCTGGGAGTGCTATCATAATAAAACTGTTTTTTAAACAACATTAAACCATGTTCATCATATGGTTAGGCTCTACATGTATGTTAATAAAAAACTAAACATAAGGCTGTTACAATGTTTACAGTCAATTAGAAAGCTGCATTTCTCAAACCCTTGTTATAATCAGAGATATTATACCTGTACAACTCCTTGGTTTTGCTTAACTCTATTGCTCAGGTGGCCCACCACAAGTGGTATGGTGTGGTGTGGGGCATCGGTAGGTAAGGCCATGCAACTACTAAGTGTGGTACGTTGTGTGCAGCTGCAATCAGGGATGTGTACGTTTGGTGTACATGGCCTCAGTTTTGCTGTTGATCTCCACTGAGCATGCAGTACCTGGTCAGGTGGGTGGGGATGTCTCGTAGTACATTTAGACAATTGTTTGTTATTTCTGCAAAGTTATGGCGCCCGAACTTTTTTCCCCATAGATAACATTACGGGCGTCACGCGCTTTCTTAGGCCCGTGATCTCGAAACGGTGCTAGATACGGACTTTCGGTCGGAAAACTTCTTGATTCAAATTAGCCAGGACAGTTGTAAATAATATGACTTTTAATTTTTTTTTCCACGTTGTACGGTTCCTGAGATATAATGTATTTAGTATTCCAAGATCTCATTTTCTGCGCCGATACTCATTATTTTGCATACATTATTTGTACTCACTGTCTTTCTCAGTGCAGGTATTGGGGAAAACCAGCCTGTGCACTTACATTACTGTTACTGTTGCCCTTTTCCGATTATGGATCATACCCGCTTTCACTTACCATTGACGCTCTGCGCTACCATGTATGCGTATCCTTATGCTTTCATTTGCGCTATGCTTTCTGTTATATTTTTGCCATTTCTGTCTACAGTACTGTTTATCTTACTGTTTCACTTTACATCACCATGCCCATTGACATTTCTGTTTGCAGGCACCATGTTACTATGTGACAACACATCACGTGGCAGACCATTCCCGGCTACGCCACCATGTGCGTTACCCTTTCTGTTCTCATTCATGCTTGTGTTACCATGTGCGCCACTGTTAGCATTTCTGTTTGCGTTGCTGTCCCTGTTAGTATGCCACAGCCCCACGCTCCCGCCGCTGCATTACATTCACTATTTCTCGTTATCATTCTCAAAAAGAAGGGAAATTAGAGGCAAAAAACTCCGTTTAATGCATTAGTTAGGGTTGTTCCACAGCGACAAAAGTGAGGAAATTCACTGTTAGGGTTGAAAACCCCTTGGACCCCGCCCACCCCCAACCGGCATTGGGGTGGTCATTGGGATAACATCAGCCTAACTCTCACCCCATGACATGTGTAAAGCAGCAGAAGTATAGGAGAAAATGGGGTGAGAGTTGGGACCCACGATCCCAATGCTTTCAATGCCAGTTCAGTTGAAGGGTGTATCAAGGGGTTTTCAACCCTAACAGCGAATTTCCTCACTTTTGTCGCTGGGGAACAACCCTAACTAATGCATTAAATGAGTTTTTGCCTCTAATATATATATATATATATATATATATATATATATATATATATGATGTAGCTATTTTATGTTACTACAGTGGCCAACTAGTCAGCATAGCCGTTATTACCCCACCTCATGTACCCAGTACATAAAATTTTTGAATCCTTGCCAAAATGTAATTCTGCACAACTGCAAAATGTTTAGCTCTGACCCTGTTAGTTGTCATTTGCACCTTCTACCAATTTGCTGCCTTATCAACTCAGATTTGTTGTTGCTTTCTGTATATATACTGTATATATTCTTGTATATATCTTTTGTATATAACCTTATAATTTCTGTATTTTGAATTTCTGTAATTGATATGTATCTTCCCATTCTCAACACACCCCAGGATGCATCTGGAATTGGGCAGTAGTCTGCTCAGTATGCCTTTCCTGGTAAAACTTTTAAATAAATGAATACATGAATAAATTCTAATACACAGGTACAAAAATACATTTTGGGCAGGATTTTAAAAATGACAACTGTGATGTACATTAGATGGGGTAATAAGAAAGCTATGTTGAAAATCTGTGGTCAAAATATTTAACATTTCCAAAGTTACAAGTGGGTATAGCAAAATTGCAATGAATGGTCATAACTTTGGCATTTTTTTATATTTTGATCACAAATGTTCAACATATTCTTCTTATGACCCCAACCTAATAAACCCCATAGTTGAAAATGTTCAGATCTGTGCTAATATGCCATTCTGTGCCACAGGTGTGAAAACAGATTTCAGACAGGATGTGAAAAATGACAGCTGTACTGTTTATGAAGTGATGTGAAAAAATGGCTATGTTGAAAATTTGGAGTAAAAATATTGAAAATTACCAAAGTTATGTGCGTGCATAGAAAAAGTTCAAGGAACACTAAGAAATTTTTAGGAATTTTTTCACCAGATTTTCAACATGGCCTTTTTGGGACCCCACCTCATGAACACTGGTCGTGAAATTTCATTATTCTGTCCTGAAACGTAATTTCATGAAATGTAATTTCATGCAGCGACCATGAAATCACCATCTGGGCCCGATTAATGAAATGACAATTCCAGTGTTTATGTAGTGGGGTCCCAGAAAGGCCAAGTTGAAAATTTGGTGAAAACATTCCAAAAAATGGCAAAGTTATGAACATAAGTTCAAAACACCATTAAAATACATTGGGTGGGATTTTCAGAAGGGTTGCGCATGGCACAATACAGTTGCACCATCGCAACCCCACTGATGCTCCCGTGCGATATTCAAAATGGGAATATGCGGTGGTAACTTGAGGCGCCGATGATTAGTAATGTAGGCGCAAGTGAGGGGTGTGCCCATGCATACTCTGCACATCCCGATATTCAGCTCGAGATATGCTGAGCAGATGCAGGTGCAACCTGTACCTGCGCCGCACACAGATGAGCAAAAAATAAAAGGAGCAACAGCTGGCCACCTACAGGTGAGCTGCCATATTGCAGGGCACAACACGGCAGCTGCCAGCTGTGGGTGGCCACCTGAGCTCCAGTGGCACCTTCGTGGTAGCGCCTCCCATGGCCGATCGCAGGCATATGTATAAAGTAAAGGTCCAATATCATTGGTGGTCCAGTGGACTGCTCCCAGCCCGATCGTGGGCATATGTGTAAAGTAAAGGTCCAGTATCCCTGGTGGTCCAGTGGACTGCTCCCAGCCCGATCAAGGGCATATGTATAAAGTAAAGGTCCAATATCCCTGGTGGTCCAGTGGACTGCTCCCAGCCCGATCATGGGCATATGCATAGAATTAAAGGTCCAGTCTCCTTTGTGGTCCAGTGGACCGCGTCCAGCCTGATCGTGGGGCGTCAGTGATAAAATATTAAAATCCAATCCATCCCAGGTGGTCCAGCAGTACCCCCCTCCCCACCAGCCCACTGATCCCCTCCACCCCACTGCCCCCCAGTCAGCAGCGGGTGGCAGCTCCACACCTGCATGCTGCCCCACCACCTGCAGACTGACTGCATACAGTAGGCCTGTACGCCCATTGGTCCACAGTGTGGGCCAATGGGCATGCAGCCCGTACCATACTACAAAGTCCAGAAATGTGAATGGGATCCATTGCTGAGTGGTGCCACTGGCACACCCCAGATCAGGGTCACAGCCTGGGAGGAGATGGCAGAGGCTGTGAACCAGCAGGGCAGCCACCAGCGATCTGTACAGAAGGGCAAAAAGAAAGTGGGCACCAACAAACATCAGATAAAGGAGAAGGTGGTGGCCATCTGGGCCACCAGGTTGGCCATGGGTGGGGGCCAGGCCTCCGTGTCACATCTCACACTGCAGAAGGAGATGGTGGCAGCCACCATATGGCTTAGTGCGGTGGAGGGTGTGCCAGGTGGTGGCTTCCAGACTGGAGGAAGACCATCGCAGCATATTAGGTCTGGCAGGCAAGGGGGAGCGAGGCCTGTCAGGTCAGCAGCTCTAACGCATCTGTGTTCCCTTACAGCACCAGCTCACCAGCATGCGGTGGCTGGGGCACCTGCGGCTGTCATGGTAGCCCACCCAGCACTGGAGGACCGGCCATCCACTTCCATGGGCATCCAGGGGCCCAATAGGCTGTGGTCCATCACCACCGCCCAGTCGGATGTTCCGGGTGTGGTGGTGGACGAGGCTCTGGCTGTGTTCCAGCAAGATGCCAGCCATGGCGTGCTCTGTGCAGAGACACAGATCAGGGTGGGGTCCGACACTGATGATGATCAGACCATTGTCCTTGTCGACAGAGGGCTTGTCGGAGGGGAGTCATCCATACCAAACACCTGCACTGGCAGTGCGGCTGGTGGCCTGTCGATGGCAGAACATCTGCCCACCACTAACCCTGGTACTGCTGTGTGTGCAGGCACTGTGGTGCAGGGTGTCAGGGCACCCACACTGGTGCTGACCAGTGCACAGGGGCCAGAGGGGCAGCAGCAGTGGACAACTGGAGTTGTTGAGGGGCCGGAACCGCATCCACTGCCGGAGCACCTGATACTGCCCATCCCCATGAGGAAGACGCTGTACAGCCCACACCTGAGTGGGGGGACATGCAGCATGGTTGTATGACACCGGGTGTTGACACCATGCCCATGCACCCCTGGGCTCTGAGCCCTTGGCCAAGCACACCCGATTGCTGCGGGCCTCCATGAAGTAACAGGTGCTGCTCATGGCTGGGGTGCGGGCACTCCACTCAAAGGTGAGCCAGGCAGCCGAGCAGCATGAGAGGGGCACTGCGCAGGTCCTGAAGGCCAGTCAACTCCTGCAGGAGGACATGACCTCATCCCTGGATGGCATTACCAATGCGATCTCAGTCAGCCTTGCTCCACTGCCAGCCACAGGGCATAATTGGCCACCACAGACCTCACGGAATGCACTGTCCACCCCACGGCCCGGCGTCAGGGACCCTATCCGTGTTGATGCTGGGCTCTACTGTGGGCATCCCAGGCACACCTGGTGCGGGCCTGTTTTGGAGCCTGCAGACCCTTGCGAGGACCTGGTCATGGTCCTGCAGTTCCCACCCCTGGGGGGTTGTCGCAGACCCCCCTGTGGCCGTTGAGCAGCCTGTGACTGCTGGGCAGCCACGGGGCAGCCATCACCATGTCTGTGGCAGCCATGTGACTGCATGGCAGACCTGATGTGCATGCCCCCCTGTCAACTCTCTGCAGCCACCACCCTGTGTGCATGTGGGCATTGTGTGTGTGTGCATGGCATGGTCATGGCAGCAGTGTGGTGTGCCCAACACTGCCCGTGTGTGCACCTGCCCGGCCGCTAGCCTGTGTGGTATGTGCATGATGATGCCATCTCACCACTGGTTGCACCTGTGCACCGGTGCCCTGCGTCTGATTCACACCACGTGCTGGCACCCGGTAGCGTGCATGCTGGTGCCACTGTGTGTGTGTGTGTGTGCCATTGTGCGATGCTGTGTGGTGTGGTGTTGCATGTGGCAATGTGGCACTGCCCTGCCACTGCACCACACCTTTGTGTGCACGGCCCTGGCCATGCCCACACATGGCTGTGTGCCCTGTCACTGTGTCAGTTATGTGCACATGTGTGTGTCCACTGACCTGCGTGCACCATAGTGCTCCTGCGCTATCGTGTCTTGCCGGTGGCATGCCAGCTGCATGAGTCAGGGATCCCTCTACCTAGGAGGGGCTGCCCACCACCTCCTGGCTCAATGCAAGCATCGTCCTCATTGCTGTTCCCCTCATCAGCCTTGACAGCTATTCCACGGTCAATGGCCATGTTGAGCAGCATGCAGTAGGCTAGGAATAGGCCACAGACCTTCAAGGGGCTGTATTGTAGGGCACCACCAGACCTGTCCAGGCAATGGAACCGTACTTTCAGCATCCCAAGCACATGCTCAATGATGTTCCAAATGCTGGCATGTGCCTCATTGTACTGCTCTTCCACTGGGGACAATGGGCGCCAGTAGGGTGTGAGCAGTCAGGGCCTGTGTGGGAAGCCACTGTAACCTGGGTGTGTGGGGAGAGAGAGAGAGAGGGACAGTTAGCCTGGTGACCCCGTCACTGTGCCCCATGCCCCTCCCAGTCACACACAGTGGTTCCACCTCCCTATCTGCCCCTTCCATGCCCTGTTGTACCCTGCTGCCCATGATCTCACCATACTCACTCACTAGATGTCCTGTGGGGATGTCCCCACTCTCAAACCTGTGGCACAGTGTTGAACTGTTCCAGATGTAGGTGTCATGTGCTCCCCCAGGGTGTGTGGCACAGACATTGGTTATGCGCCCCCTGGCATTGCACACCACCTGGCAGTTGATGTTGGGGTAGCCCTTCCTGTTGATGTAAGCTACCCCCTCCACACCAGGTGGCATGTGGATGCCCACATGGGTGCAGTCGGTGGCCCCTAGCATGCCAGGAATACATGCTACCATGTGGAACTCCTGCATGGTTGCTGTACACTCTGCCTGTGTGCTGGGGAAATGGATGTGTTCCACAGCATGTGCCAGCAGGGCATTGAGGAATTGTGTGAGGAGCCATGATGTGGCCTACTGGGTTATTTCTGTGGTGTCCCCTGTTTGTCTCCAGAAGGTGCTCGTGGTGAGCAGGCGTATGACAGCTGTTACCTTTGTCTCCACTATCAGGGTGTGGCTCCGTCTAGTGGGTGCCTGCATCTCGTCACTGCACAGCTCACAGAGCTGCCTCAGAATCACCCAGTTCAGGCAATAATGGCCCATGATCTCTGTGTCAGCGTGGGTCTCAAAGCTGATGCAGGGCCTGTACTGCCTGGTCTGGGTGTACCACCGACGGGCCCTACCACAGCCATGTTGCTCTGCCTCCTGCCTCCTCACACCTCCTATTATGGCCTCCATCTGGAAAGCCACACATGCCATGGCCCCTGTTGTCCTGTCACCCCCTGGGCATCTGACTCCACTGGCCCTCCCGGCTCTGTGGGGTGGTGCCTGTCACTTGGCTGGACCCCCTCCAGCATACCCTGCCCCTGGAAGGCTATTGCCTGCAGGCTCTGTCGACCACCCCTGTGGGTGCCTGTGTCACTCCCCTTGGGTCTGGTGGCTCTGTTTGACACCCAGTACCTCTCAGCCCTCTGTCAGCCTCCCTGTCTGCCTCACTCTCACTCTCTCTCTCTTCCCCTTCCTCTCACACTCTTCCTCTCTCTCCTGGTCTCTCACTCTCACACTCTCTCTCTCTCTTTCTCACACTGTCTCTCTTTTTCTCTTCCTCTTTCCCTGTCTCCTTTCTCCTCTCTCAGACTGCCTGTCTGTCTCCTTTTGTCCTGCTCCCCCCCTGGTGAAAGTGCCCTCCTCCTCCTACTTGCTCCATGTATTTATAGGCTTAAGTCTGCTCTGCGCAATTCACAGTTGCTCCTCACTTGTGCCATTTGTTGGGGGTTGAATATCACGCTGTACTGCATATTCATGTATATGCCCTCTGCCCATGCACATGCATACATTACTATTCCGCATTGGTGCACTGCTACTAGCACTGCCCAGTTGCTCCCATTGAATATCACTCTATGGTGCATCTCTGCAGTTGTGCATGTGCAACCCTGTTGTGCCATGTGCAATTGCTTTGAATATCCAGGCCTAGAGAAATTGTGAAAATGGGATTGGTAGGTGGGGGGGCCACTAGACACCAGGGAATATCTTATTTTTAGAGACAGTGTGTGTGTTTGGGGGGGGGTTCATGCCACCAAGCACCAGAGAAAGGGGGGTAGCTCACAGTTCACACTGCAGCTGGCAGCAAGACTTCAGCTGCGGCTGCAGAAATCAAGAAAATCCACTGTTCTCATACACAGAATGTGATGGAAAGCTCCTCTCGCTAAGCTGGGCACTCAGGATTTTCAATGCCCATAAAAAGTATTTCTGGCAGTAATTGTGAAAATCACATATCAGAATCTAGCTAAATAGGACCCATTCAGCTAGTTTCTGGTGTTTCATTTTTAAAATGACATCATTTTTATGTATTTTCCAAGTATTTTAATTTGTGGGAAAAAAATAAGATGGCATGGGAAATGAAAAATTAAATGACTTTGCAACAGATTAATATTTTGTCACAAAACAAACCATAAAAAAAAAAAAAAACACCAAAATTTCACATCATCTGGACGCAATGCGATTATGAAAAAACTGCAAAAAATTGTGACTTTATGACATTTTGCACTGTCCGCATCTCAGAATCTGCACATCCAACCAGAATGAAACTTGTCACATCAAGAGATCTACCAAACAAAGCAGGGCTCACCAAATTTTTAGCAAATCTATTTATTGGTTGCAAAGTTGTTATAGTTCAGAATCTGAGGTTTAACATGAAATAGGCTGCTCAACCCTAACTATAGTGGTGCTATCACATCACTATAATATATTTTAGGAGTGCGATAGTGCCCCTATAGTTAGTGTTGAGTATCCTGTTTAATGTTAAAGCTAAATGATTGAACATTGTTCTCTCTGTTGTTTTTTTTTTTTTTACAAAATGAGCTGAAATGTTGTATATGCTGTCTGGGAGGCAAGGTCTTGATATGTGGACATTTTTGTGATGGCAACTTGTGTGGTTTCTGAGATACACATCTGTCATTTCAAGAAAAAAAACTTTTTTTTGCTGTCCCCTACAGCCTATATGGAAAGGAACTCTTGCCCCAAACTTGCAGGGAACATGTGTCATGTACCAAGGTAGTGCGTTTGACAGGTCTGGTGAAAAATATAAAATGGTTCAAGAGTTATAAATATCTAAATGTTAATGTTTTCTGACTTGTGCATGCACAGTAGGGGTTTTGAAATAATGTTTGGTGGTGAAAGAAAATATTTGATGCTGCAAAGGATCCATTTTGCTATTGCACTACTGAATTGTCAGGGCACCACATATTTTTTTAGTGCCGTGCAATCACCATCTTGTTGATTTTGTTCATGAACTGACAAGCATGTAAAATACATAAAATTTCCCCGATTTAAAAAAACACACATCAGAACCTAGCTAAACAAGACCCTTTTAGCAAGATTCTGATGCTTGATTTTGAATATGCTGCCTTCATACTGTATATGTTTACTGGGCACCCAAAATCCTGGGTGTGCAGCTTAGCAAGAGGAGCGTTTCCCCAGCTTTGTCTCTATGATAGCACTGGGAATTTCTTGACCTTTGCAGTCACAACTGGAACTTGTGCTGTGGGCTGCAGTCAGAGGAGTGAGCCGCTGTTTCTCTGGTGTCTAGTGGCACCCCAACCAACTGCCAATTGCTGTCCCTGGTATCTAGTGGTACCTCCTACTCACCAATCACTGTCCCTGGTGTCTAGAGGCACCCCCTACTCTCCCATCACTATCTCTGGTGTCTAGTGACACCCCCTCCTGATGATCCCTGTTCCTTGTGTCTAGTGGAATCTGCCATCCACCAATCTTTTTTCCTGGTGTCTAGTTGCAGCCACCACCCTCCGATCACTGTTCCAGATGTCTAGTGGCAGCCTCACCCTCCAATCGCTGTTCTTCAATTTTTATTTTAGTCTCCTCACCCACAGTCCATTATTTATTTCCAATTGCTGACATCGGGGGCCACAATCCCCATATCAGCTTGTACAAGATCCCCCCAAGACGTATTGGACACTGGGGAGCCCACTCCTAGTGTCCGATTCCTGACAGCCAAGAAATTCCCTTTTGTACTTAGTTTTACCTGTGAAAACAAAAGCAGTCCTCTGATGTCTTTTTATGTTTGCTTGCATGCATGTGCAAGAAATATAGTGCCATCATCCGAGATTTCGGAGGTGTGTCACCTCCTCCTCCTCCAATTCAGTCAGTGTGTTGGCAGGTGCAGCCCCTGTAAGCCAATGCATGCTGGAGCTGCCTATGACAAGCTTCAAAATGCAGTGGCATACAGTTGAAAGGGGGAGCTACACTTCAGTGAGCAGCGATAAGATATCACCTGCTAATGCGCAGCTCCCCACACACACACACACAGAAACACACGCATACTGCGTGCTGCCCTCCCCTCCCGCACACACCGATAGCTGATGGGGGTGCCCAATCCCCCATCGGGTTGTGCTGCCCTCTCCCCCCAAAGCCTTCCACATGCCACACTGGGTGCCCACCCCAGCATGGCAACTCATAGAATAGCCAACGGGGGTGCCCAATCCCCCGTCGGCTCCACTGTCCCACACCCCCCCGAGTACTGGGTGTCATGCTGGGAGCCCACCCCAGCGTGGCAACTGATCATATAGCTGGCAGAGGGGTGCCCAATCCCCGTTGGCTCCACGGCCCCAAGCCATCCTTGTGCCCGCTGGAGCCCACCCCAGTGTGGCAAATGTCCCACGTCATCTTTTTTTTACCTGCAAAATAAAAACGGTCCCGGCTCTTCTCCCAGCCCCCTCCCACAGCCGCACCCACCACTGCGCACCTGCCTCCCCACAACCCCTCACTGCATTTACCTCCGAGCTCAGCACTGACGATCTTCGTGGACCGGGAACACGTCTGCACTCTTCAAAGCCGACCGAACTGAGGAAATGCCGGTAAGCTGTATAATGGGCTAGGATAGGGGTTTTTCAACTTTATTGTCACATCTCAGGTATTTTTGAATTTTGTACCAATTTTCAACATGGAGTTTTTGGGACCCCTTCTCATGAATGATGTCACTGTCATGGCATTATTCGGGCCCGAAGGGTGATTTCACAGTCACTGCGCAAAATCACTATTTGGGCCTGAATAATGCCATGACAGTGACATCATTCATGAGAAGGGGTCCCAAAAACCCCATGTTGAAAATTTGGTGCAAAAATTCCAAATAATGACTGTTTTCGAGCGCGTTGTGCAGTTCCTATGCAGGCTCGTAAGTTCGCAAATTTTCAATATTTTCATTCCAGATTTTCAACATTGCCATTTTACCACACCTTCTTATGAGTAGTATAGCTGTCATTTTTCACATCTCACCCAAAATGTGTTTCTGCCCATGTAGCGCACAATGGCGCAGTCGGTGTGCGAGATCAATGTACGGGACAAATTAATAAAATCACAGTGACACCATTCATGAGCTGAGGTCTTAAAATGGCTATGTTGAAAATTTAGTGAAAAAATTCCAAAAAATGACTGTTTTGCGAGTGTGCGTTGTACAGTTCCTATGCACGCTCGTAAGTTTGCGAATTTTCAATATTTTCACTCCAGATTTTCAACATTGCCATTTTACCACACCTCCTTATGAGCAGTATAGCTGTTATTTTTCACATCTTGCCCAAAATGTGTTTCCGCCCATGTAGCGCACAATGGCGCAGTCGATGTGCAAAATCAATGTATGGAACACATTAAGAAAATTACAATGACACTGTTCATGAGCAGAGGTCTTAAAATGGCTATGTTGAAAATTTGGTGAAAAAAATACTAAAAATGACTGTTTTACGAGCGTGTGTTGCGCAGTTCCTATGCATGCTCATAAGTTTGTGAATTTAATATTTTCACTCCAGATTTTCAACATTGCCATTTTATTACACTTCCTTATGAACAAGTACAGCTGCCATTTTTCATATGTCGCCCAAAATGTGTTTTCGCACATGTAGCACACAATGGTGCTGTTGGTGTGCGTAAAGCAATGTTTAGGACAGATTAAGAAAATCACAGTTACACTGTTCATGAGCAGAGGTCTTAAAATGGCTATGTTGAAAATTTGGTGACAAAAGTCCATAAAATGACTGTGTTATGAGTGAGCATTGCGAAGTTTCCACGTACCCTCATAACTTCATGACTTTGTAATATTTTCACTCCAGATTTTCACCAGTGCCATTTTTCCACACTTACTTATGAACAGTACAGCTGTCATTTTTCATAACATGGCTGAAGTGTGTTTTCACACTTTCAGCGCAGAGATGCGTGGACGCTGTGGGAAATCATTGTTCGGCACAGATGAAGAAACTCACAGTGACACTGTTCATGATCGGAGGCACTAAAATGCCTGAGTTGACAATCTGCTGTAAAAAATCTCCAACCTAATTATATTACTGTGTGCGTTGCACAGTTTCTATGTACGCTCGTGACTTCACCATTTTTTTTTATATTTTTACTGCAGATTTGCAACATTGCCATTTTTTACACGTCCCCAAGAACAGTACAGCTGTCATTTTTTACATCCAGTTTGGAATGTTTTTGCACCTGTGGTGCTAAATGCTGTAGTCACTGTGCATAAGCAGCTTTCGGCTAACAAACTGATATTCCCCCGTTCATGAGGTGGGGTCACAAAAAAAACATGTTGAAAATTTGGAGTGAAAATACCAACAAATGCCTGAGGTATTAGGGTTTCCAACCATAACGCCCAACCCTGTAGAGAATGACAGGCATCAGGGGTGTGACTTGGGATTCTTGCCTGTGATGCTCATACCATTCCACATCCTGCAGCCAGTGAGAGGCATCGAGGTATGCCTTGGACTCTCCTGCCCCAAAGTTCACCCCATTCTCCTATATTGCACCCATCTCACCGTATTTCCTAATGAAATGGGGTACGCATAAGGGCCAAAGACCCCAAGGAACACTGTGACACTTATCAGTGTCTGCAGGGTGGGGTGTGGTGAAATGGCATGGCCGTTATGCCTGACGACCCAAACGCACACCCCAATGCCTGTCACTCTCTGCAGGGTGGTGGTGGGGTTGGCTTCAGTTCAATACTTCACTGCCATTCCTATTACACAGCTCTGTAACTTCTATACTACCACTGCCAATGCCAGCAAGCAAACATTCGGCATTGACAAATGCTTGTTTTTATATACCTGAAAAAAGGAAATGGTCCCTCATTGTCCCTGCTGTCCCCTCTCCTCATCCCGACCTTCCTACTGAGAACCCACCACCCCATATCCCCCCTTACCCTATACTTACCACTAGAGGTCATAGGCTGTCATCTTCTGTGGACCAGGACAGGTTTGCACTCTTCAAAGCTGAATCAAGAACTGAGGAATCAAGGTAAGTGTTGTATAATGCATTTCAATGGCATTTTGAACTTATGTTCATAACTTTGCCATTTTTAGAAATGTTTTCTCCAGATTTTCAACATGGCCTTTTTGGGACCCTACCTCATGAACACTGTCACTGTCATTTTATTAATCAATGAAATGACAGTGTCAGTGTTCATGAGGTGGGGTCCCAAAAAGACCATGTTGAAAATTGGATGGAAAAATTTGAAAAGATGGCCGAGTTATAAGCGTCCTTTGAAACTTTTCTACACACATGCATAACTTTGATAATTTTCAATATTTAGCATCCAAATTTTCAACATAGCCATGCTTCCACACTACCTCATGAACAGTACAGCTGTCAGTTTTCACATCCAGTCCAAAATGTGTTTTTGCACCTGTGGTGCAGAATGGCATTTTGGCACAGATTTGAATAATTTTGCCTATAGCGTTTATGACGTGGGGTCATAAGAAGATTATGTTGAAAATCTAGAGTCAAAATATGAAAAAATGAGAAAGTTATGACCATTCATTGCAATTATGCTATGCCTGCTCGTAACTTTGGAAATGTTAAATATTTTGGCCCGAGAATTTCAACATAACCTTCTTATTTCCCCACCACATGTATGATACAGCTGTCATGTTTTCAAATCCTGCCAAACTATGTTTCCACACCTGTGGCATGGAATGGCAGTGCAGTTGTGCAGAATTACATTTTGGCATGGATTCAAAAAGTGTCTGTACCAGGTACATGAGGTATGGTTATAAGGTGGTGATGCTGACAATTTAGTCACTGTTGTCCTATAAATTAAAGTGCAGGCCCTGAAGGGCCCTGTGCTGCCACAGACACATACATATTCACATGTATGGAGGGATGGAAGCACAGGGTCCAAAGCACTGGAGGATCCCATCCTTTGCCCGCCTTGTCATTGTGGCATGCATCCATTCATCTGACTAGGGAGAAAGAAAGGAGATCTGGAGAGTGTCATCAAGCAGTTCTTTGTTTGTACCATGAGTGGAGGAGAGACAGAACCCAATTGGCAGCAGCCAGGACAGAAAAATACTAAGATTTGATTTTAGTGGCCCGGTCAAGAATTGAGCTATGTGTTCATCTCTGATGACTTTGACTCCTGGAGATATGGCAGCAGAATGCAGACCAGTCCAAATCGAGAGGACTCATGAATAATGCAGCTGTGCCACTAATGTTTCCTCAGTCTCTACCTCTAAGAGAGAGAGAGAGAGAGAGAGAATCCTGTTTTGTCTGTCTGAGTCATTATCTACAGGTAAGTCAAACTGGGACATTGGGTAGTTTCAGGGAGGGTCATAGCCAGTCTGGGGATTCAGGATTCAGACAGAATAGAAAGGTCTTTTTTTTTTAACTGCTATGTTCCTGTACCGTACACTTCAAGAACAAGACACATAAGTTATCTTATGCAGGGCACAACTTAAGTTTTGTTGCTTTTTGTCCTTTACTTCAGTCAGACAGCCAGCTTGCAATGTATTACTGTCTGAAGGACACTGAAGAGACATTTTTTTTTTTAATGCTGACTCCTAAATGCACTACTAATGCACAGGAGGGAATGCTTGAAATGGTGCCTCAGCTCAGATAACTGTTAACTCACATTACCTGGGCTAGGGATTCAGAGCACATAACGGTCCTGACCTGTAACAGTTGCAAGGCTCTTCAGATGATAAAACACTGCTTGTTCTTTTCTATGTGCTCTGAGACTTTTCAGAACACTTCTGTGTATTGTGGGTGTGTAAAGAAAACACTGGTGTAGAAGCATAAAGGGTGGAGGGGCTATCTGGTGGAGCAGCTCTCAATCCAGCAGTCATCTTAGAATGAATACAGTTGCAAGTCCCCAAAAAATGATTTTTTTTTTTCTCATGCTGAAGTTGTAAAGAGCTGGTAGACCATAGAGAAAAGTAATTAGAAAGTTTGTGTCCTGTAGAACAGATAGTCCTTTGCTTTTGTAAACCTAATTTTCTATCTTCAAGGTAATTGTGAAAATTCTGCTTCTTGTTTGCTATTGGCAAAAAAAAACAAAAAACTGTCATTAGTCTTTCCTAAGTTAATGTTACCTCTGCATTCAGTAAATTTCTTTGGTAGTGTTAAGTCATTCCCCATACAGTATGTGTCATCAGAGATCTCCCCCTCCGCTCTCCAATCTTAAGTTTTCTGAGGCTGCTGACAGCAAGGGCAGAGATGCTGTGTAATTTCAAAAAACAATTATAGTTAGACAGAACTACAGAAGAAGAAAAATCACAGGTGCTTTTTTTTTCTCTTCAAATAATGGGTTGGGCCCTTTTCATGATTTCAACTTCTTCATTATTTTCTTCATGGTTTACTAGCTTTTAATATTGTAACTGCACCTCCATAAAGTACATATTACAGTAGTGGATGCTTTCTAATAGATTATTTGTTGGTGTTGTCAGATTTTGTTCTTGATGTATGATTCATTTATTTATTTCAAAAGTTTTACCATGAAAGGCATACTGAACTGGCAACAGCTCATTTCCAGATGTGTATGCATGTGTGTGGGGGGGGGGTGAGTGTATGTGAGGTGGATGTACAGTAAGGTGCAAGAGTAAAATACTTTGACAGTTGTGTGGCAAAACGTTCTTGGGTCTCCTCTTCACTCTTTTTTTTTTCCATTTCAGTTCAACATCCTATTTGTCTTTTTGACTCCTGCTTGACACTGGCATGATTTATTTGAAGAATTTGTCTGCTGTGACTCTAAGATCTTTTCGTGCTCCATCCTGCTCAGAATCATCCCATTTAACTTGTAATCTCTCTGCTTGTTCCTTGTCCCTAATTGCGTTGCTTCACATGCCTGCATTTGCCCATGGTGAACATCATCAGCTAAATCTCCACCCATTTTTCTTTTCTTATTTAGGTTCTTTTGTAACTTCTCCATATCCTCCTCCGTATTATCCATGACCACATTTTTGGTATCATTAGCAAATGTTGTTATGAAATAAAATATGTGCTTGTCATTTATGAAAATGCTGAATTGTGGTTGCTTTCATGGGTCAGTAAATCACAAACACAACACAAATGTTTTTGTTTTAGTCAGTGAACCATTTTTTATTGTAAAAAGGAAGTCAGGAAGTTGGAGATCATAGCTAATTGCTGGTTAAATGGCCAGCTTGTGTTGATTTTTCAGTCCTGGCCTAATTGTCACTTAAAAAGACATTGGAGCTTCAGAAACAAATTATATTGTGGAAGTTTTGTTTGCTTTTCTTCCTTACTTCAGTCAGACAGCAGGGCTATAATGCATTGTTGTCTGAAGGACACTGAAGGGACATTTTATTATGCTGACCCCTAAATGCACTGCTAATGAACAGGAGGGGATGCTTTTACTGGTGCCTCAGCTCAGTTAACTCTTAATTCACATTATCTGGGCTAGGGATTCAGAGCATATAACCACCCTGAACAGTAACAGTTGGAAGGCTCTTCAGATGATAAAACACTGCTTGTTCCTTTCTATGTGCTCTGAAGCTTTTCAAAGCACTTCTGTGTATCTTGGGTGTGCACAAAAGACACTGGAGTAGAAGCCTAAAGGACAAAGGGGCTATTAGGCAGAGCGGCTCACACTCCGCTGGTCATCTTAGAATGAACAGAATTGCAAGTCATGAAAGAAAATGTTTTTTTTTTCTTATGCTGAAGTTGTAAAGAGCTGGTGGACCATAGAAGAAAGTATTTAGAAAGTTTGTGTCCTGTAGGAAAGATAGTCCTTTGCTTTCATAAACCCATTTTTCCATCTTCAAGGTAATTGTGAAAATTCTGCTTCTTGTGTGCTGTTGGCAAAAAACATTCTATCATTCTTTCCTAAATTAATTTTCCCTCTGCATTCAGTAAATGTCTTGTAGTGCTGTTTATGTCATTCCCCATATGTGTCATCTGAGATCTCCTCCTCCACTCCCCAATCTTAAGGTTTCTGATGCTGCTGACAGAAAGGGCAGAGACACTGTGTAATTTCAAAAAACAATTATAGTTACAACTACACAAGAAGAAAAAATGCAGGTGTTTTTTTTTTCTCTCCAAATAATGGGTTGGGCCCTTTTCATGATTTCAACGTTTTAATTATTTTTTTCATGGCCTACTAGCTCTTAATATTGTAACTGCACCTCCATAAAGAACATATTACAGTAGTGGATGCTTTCTAGTGGTATTAGTTGGTGTTGGCAGATTTTGTTCTTGGTGCATAATTCATTTATTTATTTCAAAGTTTTACCATGAAAGATATACTAGAGATAGAAACAGCTCATTTCCAGATCTGTGTGTGTGTGTGGTGGGGGGTTGTGTGCAAGGTGGATGTGCAGTACAGGTGCAAGAGAAAAATACTTTGACTGTTGTGCAGCAGTACTTTTTTGGATATCCTCTCCACTTCTTTTTTTCTCCATTTCAGTTCAACATCCTATTTGTCTTTTTGACTCCTGCTTGGCATAGGCCCAGTGTTTTGAAGGATTTGTCTGCTGTGGCTCTAAGATCTTTTCATGCTCCATCCTGGTCAGAATCATCCCATTTAACTGGTAATCTCTCTGCTTGTTCCTTGTCCCTAATTGTGTTGCTTCACATGCCTACATTTGCCCATGGTGAACAGAATCAGATAACCCGCAACCCACTTTCCTTAGCTTATTTAGGTTCTTTTGTAACTTCTTCATTTCCTCCTTCTCCATATTAACCATGACCACCTAATTGGTATCATTAGCAAATGTTGTTATGTAGCAACATATGTCCTTGTCCATGTCATTTATGAAAATGTTGAACTGTGGCTGCTTTCATGAGTCAGTAAATCACAAACAAAACACAAATGCTTTTGTTTTATTGATCCATTTTTTATTGTGGAAAGGTAGTCAGAAAGTTGGAGATCATAGTTAATTGTTGGTTAAATGGCAAGTTGGTGTTGATTTTGTAGCCCAGGCCAAATTTCCACTCAAAAAGATATTGCAGCTTCAGAAACAAATTATATTGGGGAAGTTAGCTACAAATATATTCTGTCTTTAGTACAGCATCTGAGACAAAACCTCAGGTTGATATGCATTAGGAAAAAATCAATTGAATCATGACAATAATTTTTTGCTTGAAGGGAAAGTATAATAACAGTTCACAGGCCAAACATATAAGCTCAGGAACATTATTATTGCACTAGATGTAGCAAAATCATTGAACACAGTTGCATTTTGACTACAGCATTTTGCCTCTGAATGTCATAGCTGATCCAACCAAACAGTTGACCAGTGTCATCTACAGCCCAGATTAATGAGGCAGGCGGTGTCGAGGTGTGCCTTGGGGTTATCAGCCCTAACACATACCCTATTCCATAGGTACATAAACTGAGATGGGTACAGTATGGAGAATGGGGTGAGTGTAAGGGCTGAAGACCCCCAAGGCACACCTGATGCTGGTTGGTGTGTGCAGGGAGGGGGTGGGGTGTTAGGGTTGAAACCCTAATGTTATATTTCCCTTCTTTTTATGATTTGATATCAACCCTTACTGATTAATTAACATAGTTTTTCTTGCAAAGAATGTCCTTTTTTTGAGATAGTGTAATCAAACCTTATTTGTCTGTGGGAGGGCAGGGTCCGAATCCTCCATAGATGTGGGTATGTATGTTACTGTGGAAGGGCCATCCACTCCAATTAATAGAACAACAGTGACCAAATTGGCAGCATAGCCATCTTATTACCCCATCTCATGTACCCAGTACAGAAAATTCTCAAAACCTCACCAAAATGTAATTCAGCTCAACTAGAATGCCATTCTGCACCACAAATGCAAAAACACATTTTTACTAGGATTTGAAAAATGACAGCTGTAACATAAATGTGGTGGGGTAATAACAAGTCTATGTTGAAAATCTGGGGTCATAGTCAATAAAATGTCCAAAGTTATGAGTGTGCGCAGTGAAATTGCAATGAATGGTCATAACTTTACCATTTTCACGTACTTTTGACCCAAAATGTTCAACATGGCATTCTTATGACCCCACCTCATGAACAATACAGCTATCACTGTGAATCCCACCAGAAAGGTGAATTCACCAAGTGACTGCAAAATCACCTTTTGGGTGGGAATTGCATAGCAACAGTCATTTTGTTCATAGGTGGGGTCCCCAAAAGGCTATGTTAAAAATCTGGTGTCAAAATATGCAAAAATGGCAAAGTTATGCACCAAAGTTGAAAATCCCATTGAAATACATTGATTTCCCATACAAAAGAAGATCTTGTTTTGTTAGTCGGCATATGAAACAAGATCTTATTTCAAATGATTCCAATATGAAAAAAGAATTTCAATGTCTAATAAAACACATTTTAAGGGCATTTTTCAAGTAGTAAAGTGCAGAATGCACGAGAGGTCCCAATAAACAAGCTACATATGTTGGTTCCTCCTCAGAATATCATTTTGGGGGGTTTCCAAATTGGAATTTTTCAGGCAAAACTGAAAACAAGATCAAGGCCATACAAAAAAAGAATTTTCCCATATGACACAGGATTCCTTTTTTGTTTCATGCAGCTATCTTTTAGTGCTTACTGAGCATGCTCGGAATTTTTTTTTCAAATGTTCGAAGTGCAATAACTTAAAAGCAGCTTATTATTTTTTCACCAGCAAAAGGCACATCTGTGGGGAAATCCCTTCCTGCCCTGAAAATTTTGAAAAAAAAAAAAACTGTCTGGACAAAATGATCCATAACTCAGAAACTGCACATCCAACCTAAACCTAACTTGCCAAATCAAGAGACCTACCCCACTGGACAGTGCATACCAAATTTTATTTAAATCTGTTAAATGGTTGCAAAGTTATTAAAGTGCATAATTTTGAGTTTAATATTGAAGTGCCTATTCAACCCTAACTATATGGTCAACATCACATATGGTGATCCAATCTCAAACAGTCAAGCTTGGTTACAGAAGGCTGACCACCGAAACAGAAGTTTGTTGCATATTTTAATTTGGAATACATATCTGCAATTGTGTTGCAGACCTTGGCCAGTGGGAGACAAGTCAGAAAACATTTAAAAGCTTTATGCAGGGCTGCCCATGGCAGAATGGAAAGTGTTACTGCTTCCCAATTTAGTGAACCAGGTTGGTGTTAAAGTATGGATATTTGTGGATCAGTGATAAAATTAGTGACAAGAATCCATTTTGAATGCTTCCAAACTGTTCCATAGTATCCCCAGGAGAAAGGTCAAGTGGTCTGTTCTGCAATGTGGACATATTGTCAGATGGCACCATAGGTTGTGATGCCTACCATATGGAGGCACCAGACCATGATTTTGATGTGCTGTGGTTGAATACAGTAGGTTGTACCTAGTTGATGGGGATACCCAGTCCACTGAGCCTGGATAAGATGTTTGCAACCCAAGTGGAAGAGATAGCATTTAAACAAAGGTAGGACTATGCAGCAGGATTGACTGACAACATGAAGTCTCGCCCTTCTCCATGCCTACCTATTCCTGACACAAATTCTTTTGTCAGCTCCTTTTGTCCCTTAAGAGAACCTGGGTGCAATATATACTTTCATGAGATTTAGTTACGTCTTTATCTGTTGTCCCAGTGTTTGTGTGTGCTGGGGAGTAGAGGGGAAGGGACAGCTGCAGTCGTATCAAAAGATGTTATGTAGATTTTGCCTGGTAAGGAGTGTGGTGTGGTTCTTTGTATGGGATGGGAGATCTTGGAGACCAAAGGACAGCACATTGGGCTTGCAAAGACAAAACACTGCAGGAAACAGTTTTTTTTTTTTTAAACTAAGCTTCTCCCATATTGTTAAGGTGGCATTGGTATCACTACAGTGAATCAACCATAATTATTGGAAGATGAAATGGTACATCCAACAAAGTAGAAAAAAATTACTGTGCATGAGGTGAGTACATTTCTTAATAAGTAGAGTCCTTTTGACTTTATCAGCATGAATAGGCATATAGGCCCAGATATTCAAAAGGGTTGCACTTGGCGCAACAGTGTTGCACCATGCGCAACCCACTGATGTGCCCCGGCACGATATTCAAAAGGGAAAAGTGTGCCGCACAAATCCCGATGTGCCAGAGCGCATCAGTAATGTATGCAGGCAAAGGTGTGGGGCTGCCTCTATGCATAACCTGCACAGTCCGATATTCAGCCCGGGATGTGCAGAGCTATGCATGCACAACCCCTACTTGCGCCTGCACAAAGTTAAGCCAAAAAAAAAGGAACAACTGATGTCCACCCACAGGTGAGCTGCAGTATTGCAGGGTGCAACATGGCAGCTGCAACCTGTGGGTGGCCATCCAAGTTCTGACTGCACCTGGCAGCACCCCCCCATGCCTGATTGTGGGCATCTGTAAAAAAATAATATTCCTTCCTATATCCCTGGTGGTCCAGTGGACTGCTATCCGCCCAATCGCGGGCATCTGTATTAAAAAAGAAGTTCAATATCCCTTGTGGTCCAGTGGACCAGCTATCTGCTTGATTGTGGGCATTTGTGTCACAGAAAGATCCCCTCCCAATATCCCTGGTGGTCCAGTGGGCAAGCTATCTGACCGATTGCAGGAATTTGTAAAAAACAATGAATTCCAATATCCCTGGTGGTCTAGTGGTCCCCCCAACCTCCCACTGACCCCCACCACCCTTCTCCCTGGTCAGCTGGTGGCAGCAGCACCCCACTCTGCCTGTCGCCCTGTCACCACTGACTGATTACTCGTAGGGTTGCACGCCTACTGGCTCACACCAGAACCAATGGGCATGCAGCCCTACTGAGGTGTGCCGTCGGCAGGCAGCGGGGCAGCAGGCAGGTGGGGTGCTGCTGCCTGCAGGCTGACTGGGGGGGAGTGGGGCGGTGGGGCTCAGTGGGAGGGTGGGGTGACCACTAGACCACCAGGGATATTGGAATTCATTGTTTTTTACAAATGCCCATGATCGGGCAGATTGCTGGTCCACTGGACCACCAGGGATATTGAGCTTCTTTTTTAACACAGATGCCCATGATTGGGCAGATCTTGGTCCACTGGACCACCAGGGATATAGGACGGAATATTATTTTTTTACAGATGCCCACGATCGGGCAGATAGGGTTCCACTGGACCACCAGGAATATTGGGAAGGGATCTTTCTGTGAAACAAATGCCCACGATCGGGCAGAGAGTGGTCCACTGGACCACCAGGGATATAGGACAGATTATTATTTTTTTTACAGATGCCCGCGATTGGGCATATAGCAGTCCACTGGACCACCAGGAATATTGGAAGTGATCTTTTATTTTACACAAATGCCCGTGATCTGTCTGCAGGAGGCGTCGGTCCCCGATGGCTGCTGCCTTGCAGGGTGCCAGGCGCAAGTTGTCGGGGATTGGCACATCTGCATGCTAATGGAATGCAAATGGGGCCATAATGACATGCAAATGGCCCCATGTGTGCCTAGCATAAATTATGGGCCCATTTGCATGTCCCCTTTTGAATATTGCAGGTGCTGTGAATGGTGCAATGGCACTTGCGCTAGCGCATCTCCATGCTCCACTCTGGCCACTTGTGCTGGTGCAGTGCCACTGCGCCATGCACAATGGGGCTGGCCAGGGTGTGATATTCAAAGCTGCTGAGTCATAGCACAGCTCCATTGAATATCACCCAGGACGCACCCCTGCACAGCCAAGTTGAGCTGCGCCCAGGCTTGTGCCACTGCCTGGTGCAGTTTGAATATCCGGGCCATAGTCTATATGATTTTCAAGGAAAGACTTTGTAGTAAAAAGTTAAATTCTCAGAACATGTCACAATCAAGCATTCTACACATGCCAGGAAATATGAAAGAGAGAGCTAGACAAAAGACATTTCTGAGCTTGTAAATAAAATGGGCAAAAATCTCTTTGACTTCATGGTCTGCATCTAGCCAGTTTCACTGGAATTCTTTATTTGAATTTTTAGAGGCAAACAATTACTATATGGGGAATTTGTGAAGGGTGCAGTACTGAAAATAGCCTGAAACTTCCTTACAGATTTCAAGGACCAGAACAGGACTACAATAGGTGGTGCAGTATGCACGCGGGGGGCGGGGAGGCACGGTGATACGCAGGGTAATACAAATAATGGAGTGAGCAGGAGTGAGGGTAATATGAGGGTTAATACTACTGGAGTTAAGGAAGTAAGTAAGGAATGGGGTTAAGGCAATGTTTGTGTAGCAGAGTCAAAGCAATGGATACCAATCATGGGAGATTCGAATGATGAGGATGGGTCACTAGCGGCTGAGGTGAACCATGAGGTCATTCAGTATGTATGCCGGGGGGGGCCGGTATGGTGATACTAGGAGTAATACAAATAATGGAGTGATCAGAGATAACAAATGGTAATGAACAGGGTGAGGGTAATACTGTATAAGGGGTAATACTACCAGAATTAAGGAAGTATGAATGAAGGAATAGGGATAAGGCAATGCGAATGATGGAACTGCCAACAGGAGCCATGTGGACAGGACATTTATAAGACAACAGGACAAGAAGGTCAAGGAGGACAAAGAGGTTAAGAAGAAAGGAAAAAGGACAATGCAGGTGCTGTATTTACTCACACACAGTTGAATAAAATGTTAACTTTGGTCATTGTATGGAATTTGATTAAGATTACTATGGCAAGTATTTTTCGCTTAAAAAAATATTAGCTGTCTTCATATTTCTGTGCTTTACTGCAGTCCCACGGATATAGCTAATATTCTTTGTCAGCGAAATTAAGTAGTTATACAGTACTGTATTTCAGATTCAGGACCTGCTGTACTGAGCATAAGGCTATGAAAGACCATGCACAGAAAATAAAAACTATAAAATGTTCAAGGAAATCCATTGGGTGAGACTTGGTTTTAGCCATGGTACAAACTTAGCACACTTAGCACACACCATGTCCAAGAGAAGGTCCTTACCAACGAGGGTGTAGCACTTTCCATATTAATGCGCATCTGATTAGAATTTAGATTTTTTAAAGGGCACCATTTTTAAACACCTCAAATACACACAATAGTGAATTGTGAACATGCATGTAGAGTAATGTTTTTAGTTGTTACCCCATCAACATACCAGAGGCCAGATATTCAAAACTTAGCCCAAGGGAAAAATCAGCACTGCATGGCATGCTAAATTAGCCCTGAACCATCAGCATGCTATATTCAAAGGAATAGCTCCAGGGCTATACCTGCTGAATATAGCATCCAAAGGAAGCAGTGCAAAAAGGACTGGGAGTGCAGTGCAAAACTAGTCTGGGAAATAAGACAGCTGTGAACATAGCAATAGGGAAGGCCAAAATGCAACAGCAGCTCAGTGGACACAAAGGTGGAGGAAGGCAGAGCTGCAGTAGCAGGCGGGTCTGAGTGATAGTAATGCAATGTTGCACAACAACAGCAACAGTCAATGCAGGCCATACACAGCAGAACTATGCTGTGGAAGAGACAGGTTAGTCCAGAGCAAACACATTAGCCCAGTGCTAACACTTTGCCCCAGGCTAACAGATTAGCTCTAGGGCTAAAGTATGCAATATTCAAATATGATACGCAAATTAGCCTACTTAAGCAATCCGTGTGCAGGCAGCCACATTTGCATCTCATTATGGGCTGCTTAATAAACATTTCCATGTAGTTTGCCTGGTGCAATTCCATGGTGCTCACAGCTCCACCTGTATGTCAGCCTGGAAGTACAGGTTAGAAGCCGCAGGCTGGGGTGTGCACACAGCTCCACCTGTATGCCAGACCTGAGAACAGCTTGGTAGCTGCAGACAATGGGTCTTGGCAGGTGTACACAGTGCATACCTCCCAACAAGTCAACACTGTAATGAGGGATATAAACACTCGGACTGAGGGACACTGAGGGACACTGATCCCCATAATGAAGGACACTGTAGAGGTATGTGTAATAATAGATATAGTTATATATAGATATACATATCTATCTATCTATCTATCTATCTATCTATCTATCTATCTATCTATCTATCTATCTATCTATCTATCTATCTATCTATCTTTCTGTATCCCCAACATAAGGAACCACACATTGTCTGTATCCCTGGCGGTCTGGTGTCCCCCCCACACACACACATAGTAACTGTGCCCCAACAGCATTATACTGTGCTCTGCCTCTCTGTCACTCTCTAGCACATGACAACTGCTGACATAACACCTTGGAGCATGGGAAATACACTTTTAATGGAAGAGGCACTCACAATAGGGACTTTCACAGCACACAGAAAATGAGCTTACAGCTGAAAGTATCAGAGAGAGACAGAGACACAGAGACACATACTTCAGACTCCTGCCTCGCTGTTTCTCTCCTGTGCTTTAGCTGTTTCTATCACTCTCTAAAGTCAGGGACAACTGTCAAGTGAGTAAGCTACTGCCACATGTCTGCATTGTGGTTCCATGCCACAGAAGTGGACTGTTTGCTGCTGTACTCAATTATTCCCCCTCCTCCACAGCACAGACCCGCACTTTCAACAGAAGAAAGATGGGGAGCGGGTCACAACACACACAGACCGGTGGCAAGGAGCTGCATCCTAATCATCAGCTCAGGTGGCTGGGGAGGCAACTACACGAATGGCTATAATAACTGTACTGCCTACATGTTATGCCAATACTGCAGCAACAGCTGAGAAGGCAACTGGGAAGGTGGATATACAATAAAATTATGCACTGCTGTGTCTGTGGCCAATATACTCCCTCTGTCACTCACTTTCTCTCCCTGTTCCCATGAAACATCCTAAGTGATTATCATGTCTGTCCCTCTCTCTCCACTTACCATCCACTCACGCTTGCTGTTGCACTGCCTGCTGTACCAGACACAAGTACAGGCAGTCTATGATCCATGCTCTGATCTGATTTAACACATGAGAGAGAAAGAGAGAGAGAGAGAGAGAGAGAGAGAGTGGTAAAGGGGACACAGCATGACACCCAAGAAGCAACCTGTGTAGCTGCTTGTTATGTCCTGGCACAAGCCTACTGCTTCCGCCGCTGCCAAATTTCACTCCTACTACTCAGAAGATACTGAATCACACACACCCAGAGCTGAACAGTTGCTAATGTGAGCTGCATCTTGGGTGCTGAACTGGGTCTTGGTGGGGGTTGGGGGTCCAAGGAGAGAAGTATGCACCATTTCAGCTACATGCTGCACTTGCTGCAAGCTCCTTTCTGGCTCTCTTCTCTCCCTTGCCTTCTTGCCATGCTGACTGTCAGTGGTGCATGTACACCCACAGCTCACCAACACTCACACAGTGGGAGACCCAGCACAGTGAGAGAAGTGGGGGAGAGGCACCAGGGACTTCCACATAGAGCCCACTGTATGTGACCTCATGGGGGGAGACCAGGAATGGGACATCTGGATGCCACCTCTGTGTTTATTGCTGCCAGTGGCAGCTGTAACTTCATCATCGGGGTGGGGGGAATCACTTTGTAGCCCTGTGAGCTCTTCCTGAGGGACCCATGGAAAGTATCTCTGTCCACTACTCAATTGCACACATACCAGGAAACAAATGCTTCAGGAGGCACAGCAAGGATTGACTACAGCACAGGTCCAGTACAGAACTTATCATACTTCACATATCCACCAGATTTACAAGGTGTGCGTGTCTGTCTCTGAATTCCTACTTTGCCAGCATGACTGTGCATCTGCATGATTGCAGCGGGACAGCAGTGCACTCTACAGAGCAACAGTTTTGGGGTGAACAGATTCTGCTGTCTGCTGCAGGTGATCTGCCCCCCCAATTGCATGGCATTGCGCCTACTTTTTGATGGCAGTATTGTGTTCCACGCTACAGGTCATGCAAAACACTATAGCATGGCGCTGTTCTTTTTAATATGCCGGTGCGCTGGCATTCATGGCCCCTCCCCTCACTCCCTCCCCTGCATACATTAACTTTTAGTATCGGTGCTATCACATAGCGTCGGCATTAACTGGCATTTTAAAATATTGCAGCTGGGTGCAAATTTGGTGCTATTCCGTGACAACAGATCTGTGCTGATGACGCGCATGTGAATAGTGCGAAACTGATAAAGGATTATCTGTATGGCCATTTGTGGTGTCTTTTAAGATTTTTTTAAATAAAGCTGAACTTTTGAAATACGTCCTCGAGGAGTGCTGGTATTTGTTGCTGTGCATATTCGATTTTATACCTGTGCACACTCCAGTGTGGTTTAGAGCTGCCGTTTGCTTTGCCTCAAGAAATATAGTAACTTTTAGTGGCAGCAAACAGGCAGATAAACTAGTTTACCTTTGTTTTACACTATTTTAATTATTTCTCATATGTTTTTAAATGTTTTAATGTCACTGTTTTGTTTTTATTTAAATAAAATCCATTTTATATCAGTGATAAGCCATTCCAAGGGTGTGCATTGTGCAGAGTTTACCACATGCACAGGGGTTGAAGGCATTCCACCTATGGCGTCATGTCTCACAACACCCATGGACTTACGGTAAACCCTACATAATCCATGCCTCTCTTTGGCTTACTGCTTAAAGAATGCATATTCTTACCATGTTTATGATATTAGGTTAGTTTATCAGAGAAAGCAGAACTGCACAATGACCAGCACACCCACATACTGTATTGCAAAAATGTCTTATTTGTAATGAACAATAATAGAGAGCAGAACTCCTCCAATAAACTAAATAAATTATAGTCACAATTGGGTTATCTGCAAAATCTTTTTTGTAGGGGTAAACTTAAATCTTAAGAACCTCTTCTTTCAGTGCTCAGTTTAACAAAATAAATAAATAAAATAACATGAAAATCAAGTACATCCAGTAATAGGTTAAATTCACAGTGCATCCCTTACTCGAAAAATCATTTGGTCACCGCAGCACAAGCACAGGTACACTATTATAAAAGACTTTGAGCAGAGCTGATTGTGAGTTAGTTTGAATGCAAATTCCTAAAAATGTCAGTGCAGTTCTTTTAAAAGGCCAACATGTGCCTTGCAGATTCAAAGATATGAGTTTACAATACTGTATTTGCATTTCAGATGCTTCTGTTACATAGGATCATTAGTCACAAATGACAGTATTAGCACAAACAAGTCACTTCATTGTAAAACATTTGACCAGTTTATAACCACTGTATTATGTGGTGTAGGAAACCTATTTTTCATTTATAAGATTTCCAGATTTCAGGATTTGTCTCGTCTTCAATCTGCAGTTTATCCACCAACCACCCATACCAGGTCATTTTTCCAGAGTGTAGGAGTGCTCACAAATGTTCACTGAATGCTGCAACTTGCCACCCGTACTAATAATATCAGCTGACCAGCAGTGAAAGAACACAAAGTCGCTGAACCCATAGACAGAACCACAGTACTGACTAATTAAAAAAAAAAAAGCAAAATCCTTAACAAACATGTTCTGCTATACCAGTGCAAAGGGATGGCATTTCAGGTGTCCCTTTCCTCAGACTACTGCTTAACTATTTTACTAAGTCTCCCATGGGGGACAGGTGCCTTGCTTATCTGGCAACTCACTGAGGCTGGGGCTGTATTAGTTTGTCACTTTAATCTATTTATCACATTATTGAATCTGTTTTTCACATTATTGTTGAATCTGCTGAATATCAAGGACAGATCACCGATAATACTCAAAGTCCATGCTATGTGTTTATTATAAATTTTTGTATTTATTTATTTTTATTTATTTATGACTTTGATAACTGGGTGAGTGCACTGATCCCAGGGACCATTTTCAGGCATGACCCGGGCCATAACACATGGCGCAGGGTGACAGTGGAGTACAAGGTAACAGTAATACACATGAAACAGATTTGATACAAGCAACAATAGTAGACACAATATACAGGTTTGATGCATAGGTCCATTTGAGAACAGTGAATACAAGGTTTCAATATCAGACATAAGAAGACTTGGTACAAACAAACAAATCATAGGCACTGTGTACAATGTAAGACAATGTGAGAAATTAAGGTAGTACTACTAACCATTTTGCATTTAAAACTACAGAATCTTAACTAAGAGTTTTTCTGACCTAGCAAGGTGAGTCAAGGAGGAAGAAGCTGGCCATGAGTAATCTTGATGCACACCCAGACTGAGCACCCAAAATGACAGTACGTATCAAGTGATATTAAAGTTTTGGCCTTAAACAGCAAACTATTAGGGTACACTATAATGTGTATGTTGTCACACCACATTTACATACTGTATGATAAAACATATTGCTATTTTGACAGTTAATGACACTTTAAAGTATTTGTTTTGTTTAGTGTTCCAGTTAAATAACATACTATGACAAAGTCACAAAATTAACCCAGAAATGAATACAGAATAGAAGTGGGCAATCATTAGAAAGGGGCTGAATGAGGCCATGAACACATGTGCCAAATCTCAGAGTAAGTAGTTCAGGTTCAAAAACCTTGCTGGCTCAGCAAGGAAGCAGAGTGGAAGCTCAGGGGAAAAAGACTGGCCTTCATTAAGTTAAAAAAATAGGAGCATGAGGAGGACAGAGAGGTGTTCACAAAGGCATCTAGGGAGGTGGTCAGGTCAGTCAGGGCAGCCAAGGCAGCAAAGGAGCTGAAGTTGGCTCAGGGGATCAGATAAGGGGAAAATGGGTTCTTTAAATACACAAGCTAGAAGAGGAGTTGAAGAGATGACACTGCTAGAAACAAAAGGGATGGAGGATGGGTGGAACAAGGGGAACAGGCAGAGGCACTCATTGAGTACTTCTGCTCGATGTACACAAAAGAAAGGGATGGCCCAATACCACAGAGGAAAGGGGGAAAGGGTGAAGGGGGAGGCATAGATAACAGATGGGGTCATCCAAGAGGATAGAGTTCTGAAGGGCCTTAAAGACTTGCGGGTGGACAAGGCACCAGGACCAGATGGCGTACACCCAAGGCTCCTGAATGAACTGGCAGAGATGTTGGCAGCCTTCTGATGGATCTCTTCAACACCTCCTTGGAGACAGGGAAGGTACCTAGGGACTGGAGTAAGGCTCACATGGTGCCCCTTTACAAGAGTGGACCCAAGTACCAACAGGGCAACTACAGACTGGTAAGCTTGACTTCCACAGTAGGGAAGTTGATGGAGACCATTCTAATGGAGAGGTTGATAACCTTTCGCAATAGTAATGGTCTACAGGATGAGAGGCAGCATGGGTTTGTCTTGAGAAGATCGTGCCAAACTAACCTGATCGACTTCTTTGACTGGGTCACAGGGGCAGTTGATGAAGGCCATGCTGTGAATGTCCTGTACCTGAACTTCAGCAAGGCTTTTGACTCAGTGCCCCACAGGAGGTTAATGAGCAAACTGAGGGACACGTGGGTGGGGGAGAAACTGGTGGGGTGGGTTGAGAACTGGTTGCAGGGCAGACAACAGAGGGTAGTTGTAACGGGGGAGACATCCAAGCCAAGGCCAGTAACAAGTGGGGTACTGCAGAGTTCAGTGCTGGGCCCTGTTTTGTTCATTGTTTTCATTGGAGACATTGCAGAGGGGGTCAAGAGTTAGAGCAGCCTGTTCACAGATGGCACTAAGATTTGTGCAAAAGTGGACAATGAGGAAGGGAGGCAGACACTCAGGGAGAATTTAGCTAAACTTGAACACTGGTCTCGGGAGTGGGACTAGGGGTTAAATGCTAAGAGGTACAAGGTCATGTACATCAGAGCAAGAAATCCCAGGACCAGCTACTGGCTGGGGGGAGTGCGGGTAACAGCTTCAGAGGAGAAAATGGACATCGAGGCAATAGTCACAGGAAACATGAAGGTATCGGCACAGTGTAGGAGGGCATCAGCAAGGGCAAATATGATGCTGGGATGCAGTGCCAGAGGGATCACCTCTAGAAAGGAAGAGGTCATCCTGCCCTTGTATAGATCCCTGGTGAGGCCACACTTGGAGTAGTGTGTGCAGTACTGGTACCCATACCTCAAAAAGGATGTGAGATTACTGGAGGGGGTGCAGCACAGGGCTACGAAAATGATCATGGGACTGGGTGAGTTGCCGTATGAAGAAAGATTGAGGGAGCTCAACATGTATTCACTGGAAGAGAGAAGGGAAAGAGGGGACTTGATAGAGACCTTTAAGTACTTGAAAGGCATAAACAAAGTTAGAGAGGGAGGATTGTTCCACTGAAAGGGGGAAAGGGTCACTAGGGGGCACAGCCTGAAGTTGGAAGGTTCAGGAGGGAGATGAGGAGGCACTACTTTACAGAAAGAGTGGTGGTGAGATCGAACACACTGCTGGAGGAGTTAATTGAACTGAGGACAGTGGATAGCTTTAAGTGGGATTGGAATAGAGTCAGGGGCAGGATTAGTACAGACAAGAACACAAAGGGGGGGAAGACCAGGAAAGGAGTGGAAGGGAGAGGTTTGCGTGGGGCTGAGGCAGTTGTAGTAGTACGAAACTAAGAGCTGCACACTCGGGCAGACTTGCTAGACCTGTGGGCCTTTTACTGCTAGAAATTTCATATGTTTGTAAAGTATTCCACTCAGATATACTAAACATGTTTTTCTGTACAGATTTCTAAAATAATTGTTTCTATGTGGGAAATGCTGTGTCAATTGTCTAAACCTTGTAAGTCTGCTGTAATTGTGGGAAAGATTACTTAAATATCCAGTAATCACCTTAAAATATCACTGGTAGTTGTTAAGAGAGGGGTCATTATACAGCCTGTTAAGCAATGTACTCCAGAGATGAGAAGTCTACTAGAGAGCAGGACAGAGTGAAAGGACCAGCCAATCCCTGCTTGAATATGCTTAAGGTCAGCTAACTGATTAGCCTACTAGCATACAGCTGAGGACCTTGTAGCAGTCTTTCACGGTAGGTCTGTGCTTCCTCATAGACAGTCCTACAGAAGGGGTTAACAAAGAAGCATAGAAACATAGAATTTGACAGCAGATAAGGACTGCTTGGCCTACCTGGTCTGCCCATTTTTTCCTGCCTATAGTAAAATTGCAGATCCTACTTGATCTCTGACTATTTCACTCCCCCCTTCCTTTTAACTAAGATTCCTTTATGCCTATCCATGAACTCTTGAATTCCACCACTGTTTTCATCCACATTTCCCACCACCTCCACAGGAATCCACCACTGATCCTGTGAAGGAGTACTTCCTCACATCTCTCCTGAATCTACCTCTATGAGCTTCTCATCATGCCCCCTTGTCCTTAGCATCTTTTTTGCTGAAAAATACTTCCCTCCTGCATCTGATCTTCCACTGTGAGGATTTTAAAGGTCTCTTTCATACCCCTCCTCTGCTTCCTCTCTTCCAGGATGCACATGTTGAAGTCCTTAAGGTCTCTTCTTGTTGGGCTTCTGATGCAGACAGTCCACCATTTTAGTTGCCTCCACTGGACTGACTTCACTCTGTCCATATCCTTCTAGAGTTGTGGTCTTCATAGCTGGACAGTACTGTAGGTACTAGGGATCAATCCAGAGGCAATACCACCTCCCTCTTTCTGCTGCTGATACCTCTCCCTATGCACCCCAGCATTACTCTAGCCCACCCAACTGCTTTGTTGCACTGTTGGGCCACCTTCAGATCATCTGACATGATTACCCCTAAGTCTCTTTCCTGCTTGGTGGTCATCAGTGCCACTCTTCTCATTTTGTATTCTGCCCCTGGGTTTCTGTGCGTCAAGTGCATTACTTTGCATTTTTTCATGTTGAAACCCAGGGTCCATATCCTTGACCACTCTTCAAGTTTTCTCAGGTTTCTGCTCATCCTTTCTACCCTCCCCCCGGTGTGTTCACCCAGTCACAAATTTTGGTGTCACCCGAAAAAAAACTTTCCCACCCAGTGACTCTGCAATGTCGCTTATAAAGACATTAAAGAGGACCAGTCCCAGCACTGATCCCTGAGGTACCCTGCTGGTCATCTTCCTTCCTCAGAATGAAATATGTTTTCCACCACCCTCTGCTGCTTATCCCCTAACCAATTTCTTACCCAGCTTACCACCTTTGGACCCACATCTAAGCTACCCAGCTTAATTACTAGCCTCATAGGTGGAGCAATGTCAGAAGCCTTACCTAAACCTAGACAGGTTCCAAAAAGTCTGCACTCCACCAAAAATCACCATGCTGAGCTCCTTATTTTGCTTAATATAGTCTTTTATTAAAAACAGCAAATAACAGCTGAGCTATAAAATTTCATCAATGTGGTCCCCTTAGGAAGTCTTGTTGTTAGGTGAAACTCTAGGGTATTTACCACTTTGATTCACTGGGTCAGCCACCCTTGTCTACAACCCCTGGGTATACACAGGAGTTTGCTATCAGTGTGCGGATCTGAAACCTAGGTAGGCCACATCCACCGCTCCACCCAGATGTAATGCTTTGGTCACCTAGTCAAATAAATCTATCAGATTCATTTGACTTGCTCCCCCTCCCCCCTTGAATATATGCTGCCTCATTGGATTTAAGATATTCAACAATCCTTTCCTTAAGCAGGACAAGAAAATAACAACCTAGTGGTCAGTTTGCAGCAGGCTGGTGGCAGCAATGGTGATGTTTATTATGCCACGTGTCAGCCAGGGGCACCATGACACATACATTTTATATAAATAGCATTTTAAAATGTTGCTGTACAACTGCCATTTTCTATGAGTACAGTCATATGAC
The DNA here is from genome assembly GCA_016271365.2 of Neoceratodus forsteri. Classification (NCBI taxonomy): domain Eukaryota; kingdom Metazoa; phylum Chordata; order Ceratodontiformes; family Ceratodontidae; genus Neoceratodus; species Neoceratodus forsteri. Next base: position 1,014,669,705 of record CM028132.1, on the reverse strand, counting down.
TCTCTTGTGAATACATCTGTCAGGGGAGGTGGACATGTGGCTCTTGGTTCTGAGAAGGTTACAAACTCCTGCATAGGCCCTTCTGAAGAAGACCCAACCCCACCTGATGCCTACTGGTGAACACTGAAAGGAAATTTTCCTTTAGAATCTCAGCCATTGCTCATTGACTCACTTACAGGTTGCCATTTCCCTTCTCTTTCCCTATTATCAGGAGCCCTTTCCCTTGCTTTACCTTCCACCTTCATGTAAACATTAAGCACGTATAATAGGGCTACCAGTGCACCAGAGGGCAAATGTAGAAATAAGTATGGGAAACAGTGACTGAAATATATTTGTTATTAAATTTATTGAAAAAAAAAATCTTGAAAGTCAATTACAGTTAGGCATGCCTACAGAAGCTTAGTCCACTTCCAGCCCACTGACTTAACTAACCCACATAAAAGAACTACATGTAGGAACTATTTTATCTACTCTACAATTAGCAAAATGCCACAGGTCACTAATATGCATTATTCACAGAGGTTTAAATTACTAACTTAAGACTCAGTCAACCATAACAATTTCTTTGGAGAGCTCAGCTTGTCATTTTTCTAACTTACATTCTTGAACTGTTGAGTGCCTATTAGTTACATAATTAGACACAGTTTATTAACAACTGATTTGGTGCTCAACTCTGTAAAAAATGAACGGGGCTCTAGTATTTAAACTAACATCATTTTAGAGGGCCATTTATTGGGTATAACATTACATTATTTGAGGTAGCATAATGAAAATCATCAATGTGCAAAACATACAGAGATCAAAAGGATCACATAAGCTGTGGATCCAGTTTTAAAACCTTATACAGAATTTTCAGTCCAAAGTGTAGGCAAGTTTGGATTAAACCGCCATTCTCAGTCCTCATGACTTCACCCTCCAAGGTTCATGAAAATTACCTTCTATGTCTGACTTCAATGTGGTGGTGCAGGCTTATTAGTGCTATATAATTTCCTCTATTTATGGGGCTGTCTTCTTTCTCTAGGTTAAAAACAGCTGATTTCCTTTTTTTAATTTTATTTTATAATCTTACCATTTCCCAAGAAGCCTTACAGGAAATAGGTTTCACAGATTGTGTTTTGTTTCCATTGCCATGCTCAGCAGTAAGTGCAGTCAGAGGCAAGCACAGCAGAGTAACTGCACACTACAAACCTTTTAAAATTACTCAGAAAGTAGTAGGGCTGCCTGAATAATCCATATTATTTTTCACATAACATGAATAATGTCATATTCATTGCTGAGAACTGAAAGAAGACTATCATAGAAGCTTAATGCCCTATTCCAGGGCTCCAAGTTTGGGCATGCCCAGGTCTTTAGTTGCTAACAAGTGTCAGGTAAAAAGTGAATATACCTGCCTGGGTGTTACATCGAGGGCACCTGAGCAAAAGAGAAATTGAAGATTGGAAGCCTGTGGTGCAGACTGAGAGATCCCACATTGTGAGCTGGTAGGTTTTGAAACTGGGTACTCCCTTATATGGGATAGACTGTTTTGAGGGACCTTGTTCATGTTTGCAAAGCAAATGACTCAATACTAGATTTTAGTGCTTCTGCAAAACAATGTACATGGCCAATATCACCCTCATTCATGGCCTTCTGTAGGCTACTTCCACTGTTCATCACAATGATTTCCACATCCAGATTTTGAGGGTATGGTAAGGTATATCAAGATGTCCAGCAGTAATTGAATGAAACATATATTTGCTATGCTGTGCTTCCCCTCCTTCAACAATGCATAAAGTAATGTGCACCCTCTAGTGTTCTGCCTCTACAAGGCTGTCTGATTCAGTATAGACCTGCAGGTACTGTGGGTGGTTGAGGTGGGACAGGAATGGCTGTAGTGCTTGATTTGCACACAACCCGGTGGCAGTGAGACTTGGAAAGATTCTATTTCCACTAGTGCTCTAAATAGCACTAGTAAAGTATACATAACCCCCACCTCCTTCACAAGTGTTAGCATACATGCAATCTTGTACATACTAGGGAGAAGATGTCTTAAAAATGTTAAGCATGATAAAAATGTGTACATCATTTGAGTATTAGCTCATGCAACAATCTTTTTATAGCAAGTGTTTTCTATAATGGAGAATGAAGATCACAAGCCATTATATCCCCAGTGAGTTGTGTGGCAGTCAATATTTGGGGGAGTACTGTAGGTGACAGTTTAGTGCAGGCAAATAATGATCAAGGTAGTACAATTTGCTTTGTTGCAACACATTCTGGAGTAGTACTGGTGGTAGCTGCACACTAGAGCAGACTCAATAGACTGTGAGGCCTGGTTCTGCTGGCAATTTCGTATGTTTATATGGTATGTGAACTACTCCTCCTGGTAGCTCTGGCTAATGGTGAGTGGATTGGTGTTTCTGAAGCAGGGCTAATACCTGAGGATGCAGCATCAGTTAGCTGCTGAGGATGCCATGGTGAGTATATAATTCGAACAAACTGTCTTATCCCACCACTTCCCAAGAACAACTGCCTCTGCTGCTGCTTATGCTGGACCATGAGACTAGAGTGGGGATTAAGAATTGATGTGGCCAAGTTCAGATTTTTTTTCTATATACTGTAAATGTGTATGTCCCAGAGAGCTGCAGTGTTTTAGGGATATACTGTACCTTGTCCATGGATATACCCTGTTCGGGCCTGAACCATCATTTAGACAGCAGCTGGGATTTCTCCCCAGTTTTTCCAACCTCCCACCACTCTGAGATAAGAGCCAGCCTACTGCTGGCCTCAGCTATTGCCTTACACTTTGTATGCATTCACAACCACTGCAGTGGCAGCCATGATATGGTCAGATATTTCAAGAAATGTTGAAAAATATCTAAAAAGATTCTCTCTGGTGGCCCATAGTGGTTATACAAGCAAGCAGAAATTTCTAGGTATATCACAGACATTTCAGGAAATATCTGATCATGTCTATAGCTGCCACTGTAGCTTGGGAACATGCTCCCCAACCTAGTGCCAGGGCTGCTGCATCAGCAGGTGCCCATTATCTCCCACCCCAGGCTGGCTCACAGTACCATTGGTAGCACTACCCAGCCCTGGTTGCCATGATTTTTGCTCCTGAGTTTGCTTCTGAACCCTGTATGCTAGCACTGAAATGTCTTGTGCTTACACTGGGCCATTGTGTGACTCTGCACGTTTACATTATAATTGATCAGCTAGTAGAATGTCCCCAAGTGGTCTTTCAATCAAACAAATAGTAACATGCTTTCAATAGATTTGTGTAGTCATCCATAAAATATTCTTACAATAGTTATACTGTATTTGTTTTTTCAGGTACCTGACTGGACTGCTGAACTGCTGGGGGAATACAATGGGAGCAATTGTGTGGTGATTGCAGGATGATTTCAGGTTTAAGACACAGACAGATATTTACCTGTGGAGAGCTGCCTATGCAGGATGATGGTATGTAGAAGCCCAATTCTGCTCACATGGAGGCATCCATACATTCCCAGCCCTAGTTTGCAACACCAGTCTCACCCAATTCTACGCTGGCACATTGCTGCATAACCATCTAGGTTCAGGGTAGAGACGGGTGAAGTGGCCTCAGTTCACTCTGTGGAGTGATTCGCGGAGTGAAGGTGGATTCGTGAAGTGCTCCACAATGTGAAGCAGAGTATTTCACGTCATAATAGGTAACACAAAGTCCATTGAAGACAATGACTTCACATTACTCTGCCTTCCCAAACCACTACTCCACCAAATCTTATGGTGAAGTACATTGAGTACAATGTACTCCACCACACTTCGCCTTGTTTTAAGGCTCCAAATGTGAATTGTGCAGTGATTTATGGGATTTCAGGTGTCACATGGGCTCTAGATTGTTCTGCACAGCCTCAGTTCGGGGTAGTGTGTGTAGGAAGCTGTAGGAGACAGTCTGCTCTGAGAGCTCTCTGTGATTCAAACCTTCTAAAAGCTGCTAAAAAAGTCTTTTTGAGTATTTTTTTTTGCTGAAACTTTAGTTCATCTATTGTAGAAAACCCTCCTGTGCTCTTATCATCGAGCGTTTATTGTTTGTGTGTGGATTTTGAATGCTAATGTACAACATTCAGTCTGTGTACTGAAAGACAGTGCAAGTGTGCTTTGGTGTGGGTAGATTTAAGATGGAGAAATAGGGAGTTCATTGTTTTTTTGGTTACCATATATAATCATGTATAAGCCGACCCATGTATAAGCTGGCCCCCCAATTATTGTCTACAAATTAAAGAAACACAGAAGACTCACGTATCGGCTGACGCCCACTTTGATAACATTATCACAATAAATAGGGGAACATAGGATCATTTTTCCAATCACCAAGTAGTTTATTTTTTTGTAATTTTGTTGCTTATCACAACATAAATAACCAGCAACAACTGCTTTTATACTTGCTGTGCCATGAATGCATTAGTCCCACCATTAGTCCCATTTAAAGTTCCTCAGACTCGGAGTCAGAGAATCCTAAAGCAGTTTCATTCTCTGCCATGAATTCTTCGGTGAGAACATCGGCATATGTGCTGTCATCATCTTCCGGCTCTTCGGTTTCCATCTCCTCTGTCTCCCCTGTCTCCTCAAACAAGGCATCATCCTCCGTTCCATCGAGATTGTTGCTAATTCTGCACTTCAGAAATGCTTTCATGACCATATCTCCCGGAATATCCTCCCATGCTGTATTGACCCACTTGCATACAAGTTCAATGTCAGGCCGTTTGAGATTGCCACCCTTTGTTAGCGTGCCTGTGCCTGACATCATCCAGTCGTTCCACAGCTTACGTAGGCGATCCTTGAATGGCTTATTGAGGCAGACAACTAAGGGTTGGAGCATTGATATCAGACCACCCGGAATAACACTCAGGTCAGTGCAATTCCATTTAGCAGCCTGTTTAACAGAATCAGTCAAGTGGGCTCTAAACATATCCCAACACAAGTAATGATCGCCTTTTACGCAAAGCTCCATGTCTGGTACCCCATACCTTCTTAAGCCACACACCTACAAGCTGGTCATCCATCCATCCCTTAGGGTGTGGATACACAAGAACACCTCGGGGGAAATCGGCAAATTTGGGTAGGGTCTTTCTTTTAAACACTTGTCATTGGCTTGAGTTTAGTACCATCTGCCATGCATGAGAGCACAACAGTGAAGTGTGTTTTTTCATGACCAGAAGTTTTTATTAGAACTGTCTTGCTTCCTGAGGGGTTCACAGTGCGGTTACAGGGGAGGTCAAAATTCATAGGTGTCTCATCCATGTTACCGATTTGAGACAACTCATAGCCATGCAGCTTCCTCATTTTTATAGTGTGTTGGTGAAAGCTGTCTACCTTTGCCTTGAGATCAGAGGGGAGTTTTTGGGAGATTTTTGTACGCTGATGGATGGTTAGATTGTTACGCTCCATAAACCTCGAGCACCAGCCAGCAGAAGCAAGGAAATTTTCAATGCCAGCTTGTTGATATTTCTCTTGCTTTGCGAGTTTAAGCACCTGCATACTAATCAACATGCTGGTTACAATATACCTGCTCTGCCTGCATGCGAGCACCCACTCATTTACATCGTTCTCAAGCTGTTAAAATGCTGGTCGTTCACCACGGCATGCCTTTTTAAACTTCGGCGTCTCATTGAGAAGCTCTCGCTGTTTTTTCCATTCACAGACTTGCTTTTCATTCACACCGAAGTGCCTTGCTGCGGCACAGTTATTTGTGCTGTCAGCATGCTCAATCACTCGCAGCTTGAATGCTGCATCGTATGCACAGCGCTTACATTTGCAACTCATTTCGTCAATGAAAGGGCATGCTGGAAATGGAGTTAACTTTATGTGTTACCTGAAAAGTATCATCAATTACCGAATGACTCTCGTATAAGCCGAGGAGTACTATATGACATGCAAAATTTGTCATAAAAAATTTGGCTTGTATGCGAGTATATACGGAATATCTTTCTTGTATAACTGACTATGTTATTGTACACACAGTAATATTTTCAGTAAGTGTTGACATTTTTTTGATGATTGTGTGTGTTGTGGTCTGTAAGGACCTAGTGCAGCACTGAGGTTGTTTAAAATACATTGTATATTACTGAAGTTTTAAATTTGGTATGCATTACTTGTAGACAAATTCTGTGAACGTGTAAGTGTGTGTGCGGTGCATGATGTGACATCAAATAATATACCTTTTACTGTGCCACAGTGTAATTGCAGGTGCAGCAGCATGAGCCTGCTATCCACTGCAGCTGCATGATTTTGTACTGCCATTGTGGTATCTTTTCTTGGTTTTGCACTATAGTAATCTGCAGTCAGTGCCCCCCCCCCACCACCAGCAAAAGGTATTCTTTTCAAGATTGGATTGTTTGTGACTTGAGAACACCACTGGTTAGTTAAGGTGTTGTTGAACTTGTTGTGACTTTGTGTCTGTATCTGTTGTTGAAGCCACAGTTGTTTTTTGGCTTCACATCCAGCATCACCCCCCAGCCCCCACCCAGAGTGAACGTTCTAAAATCTGAATTTGTTAAGAATATTCCTGTTGATCTCAAAAATGCCCACAAAGAGACATGCAAGGAAAGCTGTTTCTTGCCATGGCACTGCTGCCAGTGGTAAGATTGTCTGTGGGGCGTAGTAGTAGTACACAGTTGCAGAAGTGCATTGCTGATGTGAGGAAAGGTATTTCTCCTTCAATGCTTTTTACAGCGCAATCAGTAGCTTCACTTATAGTTGGAGGAGATGATGTTGTCTCAGCTGATGGTGTTAGTGCAGTTGCTGGTGGTGGCATGAGTATTGCTGACTCAAGTTCCAGTTCTGACCAGTTTACCATGTCCAAAAATATAGTGGAATGTGAAGCAGTGCGAGTGAGTGACAGTGTAGATAATGTCATACTCCCCAGTAACATTCCAGTAACTGAACATGAGGATTCTGATCATCATGTCAATGATAGCACACAAAGTGACATTTCTTCCACCATGGTTCAGGTCATGCATTTGCCATGCAGTGATTCACAGTGTGGTGAACACATTTTGGGTGATGGTGGTGCTGCTGATGATGATGATGTTGCTGTTCTTGCAACATGCAGTCCATATGCCAGCATCCAAGCAGAAGATGTGGATGATGTTGATGAATATGATGATGATGTCAGTGACCCCTATTGGGAACCAGAGAAAAATAGACTCAAGGTGGCTGTGTCTGGGTCTGTTTCCATTTCCCCCCACCCATAAAAAGTTGTGATTTACCAGTTTCAGTTGATGATGATGATGACCCAGTAATAATGATAGGTAGTCGTGGTGGTCAGTTGCAGTCCAAGCGTGTCCTGACTGAAAAATCATGTAACACACCCCCAATTCATGGATTAAAAAAACAGAGTCCAATAAGCAGTATCGGGGGGACATGTCAATACTAGAGCATCAAAATCCCTTGTTTGGGATTTTTTTTGTGGAAGATTCAAATGATGAGTCAGTTGCAATCTGCCAGGTTTGCCAGGTGCGTGTGAGTCGTGGTAAAAAGGGGAGCCATCTGGGCACAATGGGACAGCATACACATCTTAGGAATAAGCACATGGCATTGTGAACTCAGCACAAGATGGCAGATAATAAACTGTACCACAGTGGGATGTTCACCCTCATAATCAATGATAATGAGCATGTTATCCCCTTCCATGACTATAGCATCAAGTAGAAAATTAAATGTGTGCAGTAGTGATGAAACAACAGCAGAGGATAACTACAGGCATGATGAGGTAGAAGAGCAGAATGATTTTGAAGTCTTGTCCAGTGGTGGTGAGAGTAGCAGTTTTGATGGTGGTGGTGGTCAATGCAGTATGTCTAGTGCAAGTGGTACATCAACCCCTGTTGCTAAATCTGGGAAAATAGCTACATTTCAGGGTTTGTCATCACCTGTGCAATTGTCTTCATCACATGTCCACACTCCACCCCCTGCCATTCACAGAGCAGAACCATTTGTCATTGCACCCCATGTAAAACGTTTAAGTCAGCCCATGTTACAGAGTGTTTTTGTGAATAATCTGAAGTACCCACCCAATCATACAGTGTCACGTGAACTCAGTGCTGCTTTAGCTGAAATGCTGGCAAGTGACCTTTTGCCCTTCTCTTTTGTGGAGAATTTTGGGTTCCTGCAGTTTGCTGCACGTGCATGTCCTAAATGGAAAGTCCCATCCAGAACATACTTTTCAACTGTGCTGTCTCCGAGTTGTACCGTACTGTGTCTGACTCAATAAGACATGTCACTGTGAACTCGGCATAAGATGGCAGATAACTGTACCACAGTGGGGCGTTCACCCTCATCATTAACCATAACCCATGCCCTTCAACATTCCTCCTCTCCATTCATCCATTTAAGTATGGATATGTGGACAAGTGGCAAAACAGTGGGGAGTTCATATTTGTGTATAACTGCACACTGGGCACAGGTGCCGGGGGTTGTTTGTGCTGTTGGTAGTGTGAATAATCAGTGAAGTAAGGTGGAGTGTCGTGGTAGCAATCTTCCAGGAATTCGACAGCATGCAATGATTACTATGTGCAATGTGATCTGTTCTCACACTGGTGAAAACATGTTGGACCTGGTACTGACTGAAATTGACAAGTGGCTGACCCCCCTGTCCCTGAGAGCTGGGTTCGTAGCAAGTGACAATGGGTCAAATGTGGTGAAATGCAACACAAATGGTGGCTTTTTTCAGGTTCCATGCATGGCCCACTGTTTAAATCTTGTAGTGCAGGAGTTTCTGCAGCATCCTGATATAAAGGAAATGTTGACAGTTGCATGCTGTATCTTTTCTCACTTTTCACACTCTGCAAAGGCCTGTGACCAACTTCGGCAGTTGCAGATCTGAAACAGCCTCCCACAGCACTGCTTGAAGCTGGAAGTTGTCACCTGGTGGATCTCCACTTTATACATGGCAGGGAGGTTGTATGAACAGTACAAAGCCATCTCAGAATATCTTGTCATGCACATTAGCCGTGACAGTTCCGGTGCCTCCATGTCTGTGATGACTGAACAGTGGCATCTCATGGACTCTGTAATAAGAATCTTGAGGCCTTTTGAACATGTCACACAGGCAGTGAGTGACGAGTCTGCCTCCATTAGCCAATCAATTCCACTGCTGTGGGTGCTGAGGCAGACATTGGTGAATGTACAGCATAGCCTTGATGTTGCCTGAGACAGTACTAGCAGTGTGTTGCTGAAACACATGCTGTCAGTATTCAGCCAGAATCATCACATCTTGAGCATTCAGCATAGTGACAACTTTGCAATAGCAACAATGCTGGACCCACAATACAAACGTGGAATTACCTCATTACTGGAGGGCGGACCTGAACAGGTAAAAAATGTCAGTGGCAACTGGTGCACTTGGTTCATGGGGCACAGAAGTCATGTACCAAAGTCAGGAAACCTGAGCAGCATAATCAAGCTGAAGATGAACCTGGAGGAGTAGTATCAAGCATATCCTGTAAGGGGAAGGGGACTGCAGTTCCAGGTGGTCTGTCTTCAAAAGCGGGTGACTTTAACCCACTTTGTGAGGCTTTGTCCCAAGTGGGGATTTGTGACATAAATGATTCTGGAGAAGCGTATGATGCATCAACCACTGGACTTAGAGCAGCACAGCGAATGGTAGAGTCATATGTGTCTGAAAACAGGCATCTGTCAGTCACTGATGATCCCCTTTTATACTGGAATGGAAAGGTCAGTGAATGGCCAGAGCTGACCACTGTGACACTGAAGTACCCGACATGCCCACCCTCCAGTGTGAGTGTCAAGAGGGTATTCAGCTCAGCAGGTCCAATAGCTTGGGATCGTCATACAAACCTCTCTCCTGCAATTGTCAGTTTGCTGACATTCATAAAAATTAATGGGAGGCACATACCAGCTCAGACTGCAACCTCAGTATTCGTATCCCAGCATAATCATGGTTTTGCTAATGTTGAAGAAAGGGACCATCCCAATGGCAGTGATAGCATGAAGTGGCCTTCCACTGATGTAGATGATAACACAGTGGGGAAAGAATTTCCCCATGGTTCGAATTCAGACATAGAAGACTGCAATGGCAGCTTTCTTTCTGAGGATAATGATGAATGATGATGAGGTTAATGTTGGCAGGTTTTAACTTAAGTGGTTAAAACACTGTCACATGTCTTGTATGATACATGTTCTCTTTTTCATAAAGTTATAAATCACTGTACCACTCATACAGACTCAAATTCCATATGTCATGTCATCACATTTATAACACAGAGCACATAATATCCTGCCCATGAACTACCACCACCATAAGACCGCTGTTCTCTGCTGCTACCATAAGGAATGTGACCGTGTCCCCCCCGGACTACCACCACCATAAGACTACTGTTCTCCAGTGCTACCATAGGGAATGTGACCGTGTGTCTCCCTAGACTACCGCCACCATAAGCAGGAAGATGTGAGAGGGAATGTCATCATGTGCCGCAGCTATGACCACCAGCACCCACCACCAGTGTCATTGTGACAATGTTTTTCCATTACATTGACCATGACAAGGCAGACAGAGTAGAACAGGAGACCACATCCATCAGCTATAGGCACAAGGCTTCTTACTATTAAAACTATAACGTGAGTATGTACACTAATGTTTTTTATGCATTCCAACTTCCTTTAGCTGTGTGTTGTGTTTTCTGTTGCTTTTCTGAGCTGCAATGGTCAAACACATATGGTCTACTTACTTTGTTTTTTTACAAGTTAACAACAAATGACTCTCCTTTGTTGAAGGTCTGTATCAATGGTACAGCAGCAGTACTGTCTACAGGAACCTATGGAATATCTATTTCAAATCCATACTGGTAAGTTTATCAATTTTATTTCATCTGTTCCTCTTTTTTTCATAAAAGTACAACAAATCTGACTGAGGATTCATAAACTAGGTGACATGTGTACATCACAAAAAATATTTCTGCAACATATCATGCGCTGTATTCCAAATTTGCAGCTGTGTAGACATGACAGCATTGAAAAAGTTGGACCCAGTTTGTGTTATTTGATAAGATGTGGTTTTGAAATGTAACTTGAGCTGAGATGCAGGTACACTGACATAGTGTATTGTTACACAGCCTGGTACAAAATTAGGTTGTGATCTGATGATTGCAGTGGGACAGCTTGCTCTCTGTGTTAATCCAGATACCCGTGGAACAGCCATGGCTTAAACATAATGTCTTACTGCTGCAATCAATTTGTAGTAAGTACTTCATTTCTTTTTTTAGGAAACTTTCAGATGCTTTGTTTTGTCCTAGTTGCCTTATCCAAAGAACTTCTTCAACATCAGGCTTCCCCCCCACCAGGCTGCGGCAGACATGCAACATGCAGAAGTTGTTTCAGTTGATGACCATGACCATTATAACCAGACTGGAGAAGGATGTAGATGAAATCTGTGAAGAAGTAACCAAATAATATACCATTAATGAGACCTACTTGCAAATATGCTCCCCCTTCAAAACAAATACTTACCTTCATTGGCTTGAGAGTATTTCATTTACAATTTCAATGCCAAAATTTCTCATCAAGCACTGGAATGTGCACACCAATAACATGTGACCCATGATATAAAACAATACAATGAGTACATGTATATGTATGTCAACCCCCCAGAAAATACATATATATATATATATATATATATATATATATATATATATGATCAACTCACCAAGGCTACTATTAGTCTACACACAAAGGGACCCTTCCATCCGGTTGAGGTGATCGCATCACATTTGCAGGAATCGCAGCACACTTTTGACCAGCAACAGTTCTCTCGTGGTCATAATTTCTGATGGAACACTGAATGGATTCATGTCATGTTATCCCTCCTTCACATGGTTTGGCAAGACACTGTGCATCATGACATCATCATCACAGAGTATGTAAACTTTCTGGACACAAGACAGTTGCATTTTGGGGATGCAGAAAAGTTCTGGGGACGCTGTGTGACCACTGCGTGCATGAGTGACTGCGCAATAAATTTTGGGGGACTGTGCATGTGGTCTAATGCTCCCATTTCACTTCCTCAGCACTTGGGAATTTTCTGGACACATGACAGATGCATTTTGGAGATGTAGAAAAGTTCTGGTGACTCTGTGAGACCACTGCGCACATGAGTGCCTGTGCAATAAATTCTGGGGGACTTTGCATGTGGTGTACTGCTCCCATTTCACTTCCTCAGCATGTAGGAATTTTCTGTACACAACACAGATGCATTTTGGGGGATGGAGAAAAATTCTGGGGTCTCTGTGTGACCACTGCATGCTTGAGTGACTGCGCAATAAATTCTGGGAGACTTTGCATGTTGTGTAACGCTCCCATTTCACTTCCTTGGCACTTGGGAATTTTTCTGGACACAAGACAGATGCATTTTGGGGATGCAGAATAATTCTGGGGACTCTGTGTGACCACTGCACACATGAGTGACTGTACTATACATTCTGGGGGACTTTGAATGTGGTGTAACACTCCCATTTCACTTCCTCAGCACTTGGGAATTTTCTGGACACGAGACAGTTGCATTTTGTGTTGTGATTGTACACATAATGTCATACTTAACACCAGAGATAGCAGCAGTGCAATGAATGTAGTGAGGGGTCAGTTGATTCCATACTTTTTATGCCATTTACACTGCCAGCCATTTGTTAGCCTGACCGTGCGACACCCTCACTATGGCTCTGTTCAGCTCAATTACTTTTCATTGTTCAGGAGCATCGCTTTTCAACACGGCCTGACCAGGTTTTCATTACTATTTGCAGCTGTTTTCGAATAAATTATTCTGTGAGGTCATGAAACACTGCCTGCTGCATAACTGTTAATTATACAACAGAAGTAATATATAACAACTGATGGAGAAAAACAGTGGAAAATACTGACGAAGACCTGGACTGCACCTTATTAAAAGGAGTGCTCCTTTTATTATTTCAGACATGAAAAAAAGTACTAAAGCAGACTCAAATACTGGATGAATGGTATCATACAAGTCAGGAGGTAAGTAAAGTGGCAATGTAAACTAGCATAAAAAAGTATAGGTCAAAATTTTCACCAGATTGTTGTACTGCTGCTTTAATGTCTATTTTAAAAAAGAAATATTTCTGGAGCCTCAGTAATGTTTACTTAATGTCGGGACTTGTGATTTGAAATGTTTTGCAAAAGGCATGACTGAGCAGTGACAGTATGAGGTGTTAAACTGCATGTGTGCCGTTAGTGTTCTTTCCTGTGTGTGCAGACTTTGTCCCACTTCATGCAAACATATATATGGTGTGACTTGTTGCAGTATCTCAAGAATAAAGATAAGAAAGAATATATGATGTATATTTTATTTGTACCATCAGCACCAGTGGAGTAAGTGATATGATATGTTTTCAGAGGTATCGGGTCACTGTGCACTTCAGTCACTCACAGTGCACACATGACTTTGTGGAGATCATAGCACAAAAAACACATGCTCTCCTAAAAGTCATGTGTGCCATATGTGACTAAGGTGCACTCTGGCCAGACACCTCTGAAAAAATATTATATCACTTAGTCCGCTGTTGATGGTGACAATAAAATATACATTATTCTTATATGCTATTCTTCATACCATAAATACTGCAACAAGTCAGCAATATATGTTTGCAAGAAGCTGCACAATGTCTGATGTCACACACACACACACACACACACACACACACACACACACACACACACACACACACACACAGGAAACAACAATGACTGCACACATGCAATTTAGCACATCCTACTTGCACTGCTCACACCAGCTTTTCCACAACCACTCCACAACAGAAAGTAAACATTACTGAGGCACTGGATTATAATAACAGGCCAATAAGGAGCATGCATGACTGTATGTGTATGTATATATTTAAAGGGAAGCAGTCAGCAACAGAAGCTCCTGCCCCCTGCAAGGCTTACCCTCCAGTTAAGCCTATTAAGTATGTTACGTTTTTTTCTCACTCCACAACATACTTTATGTTAATAAAGAAAAGCTAGCAACCCAGAAGTATGGAGGATGCTATCAGGGATCCATTATGTGTATAGGAAAGGTGCTGCGGAGATGCACCATGCGCTTCAATACTTTTGTATTAAAGCGCATGGTGTGTCGCCGTTGTACCATTACACATAATGGAGCCCCCATAGCGTCTGCCATACTTCCGGGTCGCTGACTTTTCTTTATTAAAATAAAGTATGTTGCTCCAAATGTAGTGCAACTGTAGAACCTATTATGTGGGTCACACAATATGGGTGTTTAAAGTCCATACTGCAAACATGTGATACGAAAAGGAAAAATGAGTTTTATTATAGCACAACACCTAGTTGCTAACCTTATGGGGATACATGACATCTCGTTCGAAGGTATTAAACTGGTATCTCTGGGGCCATGGTGTGGGTATTTGGAGCATTATATAAGAAAACATGAAAGCTATTGGATTTTTGCCCAGGGAGCTCATTCTAGCTGATGTCTAAATGGTAATATAACGTAGATCTTGTATCATTTCTGTAACTGTGCTGCCCTGGTTTCTGATTAACCCTGTAAGTGTAAGAAAAAAATGACCATTGGGCACCCTTAAAATTGTTTGGTTATGGCACAATATGTATGTTCAATGCTGGTACATGTACTAATGGTACTGTCTGTCTTTTTATTACAGGCTTTGATATTGGGGTCCTGAGGTGTGAGAAGATGTTGAAATAAAAACTAGCATTATACTATCCTTTCTTATGAGCTATTATGGTTCAGTGGCATTGAATATGAACCAAACCATAACTCAAATATGATATTACTGTAAACTTATCAAGAGAATTGCCAGCTTTTGTGGTAGTATTTAGCATTTATAGTGTGCCATACCATGAGTATTAATAGAGTTTTTCTGAAGTATGAATTAGTTTATCCTATTTAACAACTGTACCTAGCAAATTGAGGTTGTATACATTATTTGCCATGTTTGCAGAACTGTTTTTAACTTTGTTTTGTTTTACGGTATGTTTTATATTATGTGTATACCACTTTAAGAATTGCATTACTGAAGGGTTGGGGTAAACTGTTTACATCGTCTCTGATGAAACCTAATAGCCATCAAGGTAAAACAACATGGGTTCATAATGTTGAGGTCAAAACTGCGTACCGCAACAATGCTGCACGCAAAGCAGCGTGCAGCAAAATAAAGTCGGCACAATATGTCAACCAACCCCAAAAAACGCACACCAGAGGAATGTATTTGCTTTTGTGGGAGGCTATGCCCCCACACTCACCGACGTGGGGTTCTTTGCACCCCACAGGCTAATTATAATCAACTTCGCGGGATCATGAACTTTGGGGGAGGGGGACTCAGAGCGGAAGCCTTTTTTTAATTTTTTATTAAAACAACCCGCAGCAGAGTGGGACCTGTGGAGAACCAAACTGCAACACCAGGTCCCCGATGCTGCCAGTGGTGGGTGTTCTAGCCACTCCACCAAGGGAGTGGCTCGGCCAGGTACTACACTGGTGGCATCACTCACCTTTCTACTGGTAGCTTACTGTGACAGGGATAGCAGTTCTTACTGCACGCTGAAAAAAAATCTTGTCACTGTAGAACCATTAGCGCTTCTTACAGAACTGTATTTCAGGCATGGTTTTATCTGTGCTACCTTGACCTGGTACCAGGTGTAACATGTCTCACTGATGTCTCTTGCTGGGGGGATATATTAACACCATGCTTGTGAGTACATGATATTTTTTGCACTGCCTACTGCACCTTAGCAATAAACGTTTTTATTGTGAGCATAAAAGTTGTGTGTCTCATAAGCCCTGTAGCCATGGATGCATTATTCAGCCCTCTGAGTACTTTTGAATGTACTGTATTGACAAAAGGTGCTAGTTTCAGGTGCAGTGTTTTTTTTTTTTATTTCCTCTGATGACAAGGTTTCGTTACCAGACCCAGAAGACTCAATTTCACCATACTCTCACAATAACTAAGCAGTATCACTGGACTTTGTGCTGCTACTACTGTTGTTGCCTTTTGTGGGACATGAGGGGAATTATATGATGCCTCAATGTGGACTGGCAATAGATCACACCCTTTTTGTAGTGGATGAAAAAGCTGCTGTGGTGGCAACTGTTGTCATGTTGTTTACACATGATGAAGAGGTGAAGGGCTTGTCTTTGCAAATCAGGATGTATCTCTCATATTCAGGGTAAAAAAACTTGAAGCACTTAAAGAGAAACAAGTGGAAACCTAAGTGTTCTGCAAGTGTTCAGGGTGGTTTCATTAATCATTACCATATGCACTGGATGTTTCCACAGAATGGGTGTACTTGTTCCATATCATTCAGATGGTGCCTGACCAATGTATTAAGAGGAGGTCTGAGTCAGTTATAGTTTACATCACTGCCAGAGAATGGAATACCTATTGATTCATGAGTTGGGGGCATATGAGGGTCAGGGGGTAGTGGGCACTCCCTTGGTGCTGAGTAGGTGACCTAAGGGAGGATTTATGACTGCTACCACAGTGGATTGCAGCAGGATTGGGATTCCATGGGGCTACTGGGGATGATCTGTAATCACGCAGAGATCAGGAGGGAAGGGGTGTTACCACTGTATTACCAGGGATGATCTTTAGTCACCTGAGGAATAGGGCTGGAGAGGAGTACAACTGAACCACCAGGGATGATCTTGATTTACTTGGGGACTGAGGCTGGCAGGAAGTGTGTCACTGGCCGCAATGTTTCCATTGAGGTGGATGGGAAAGAGGTTGAGCACTACTGTGCATACCGATAAAAATAGGGTTATAGAAGCATTAAATAGTGCTACTGTGCAGTATTTTAGCATTTCCAGAACCTTTGATCCATGCAGCTTCACCTTGTATTCTGTAAAGTTCCTTCATTTGCATGGTTGCAGTGGTGTATTTTGTACAAACATGCTATTCACTATGCACAGCAATGAGAGCCCTCTTTGAATATGGCCCCTACTTAACTGACACATTCTATGTCCAGTTAGTGCAGTGCTACGCTTGTAAGTGATAGGATGTACGCAGTCAGGAAACTTCATGTTGTGAAATATAGTAGTTTCCAAATTTTCTAACTTGACATAGTGTGAAGTAGTCACTTAGCTCTTTGTGAAGTGAGGTACCTAGGTCACTGAACAAAGTAGCATTTCATTTGAAAAGAACAATGGGCACCATCTACTATAAAATTGTATTTTAACAAAAAAGTACAATAAAATTTCCCCCAACCTCTATGTCTTGCAGAGCACCAAATATCTCCACTCCACATGCTTTTATAGTTTCCTCCACTTATCCACTCACAAGGCTCCCACTTCCCTCATTGCCCAATTACTCAGCAAATTAAGAGGAATGCTGCCTGCTATAGTGTTATCCCTTCCCTCTGGCAGAAAAAACAAGTTTTCCCACTTTCCCCTAGCTGTACCTTAAACTTATCACACAATCCCCTTCCCTTTAAAACCCTCTGGCCAAATCAAACCTTTCTCCTCCACCCAAAGCCCCACAACTACAGTGCTGCCCGGTACGGGTGACTGCTTCCTCCTGCAAGCCGCAGGAGCTGCTCAGAACCCAGCGGCTGTTCTGCACTGACCCTCCTGCCTCTAGGCCTACAACAAGGCATCCTGCCCAGTACTGGTGACTGCCTCCTCCTGCAAGCTGCAGGAGCTGCTTGGAACCCAGCAGCTGTTCTGCATTAACCCGCCTGCCTCTCGGCCTACAACCAGGCATCCTGCCCGGTACGGGTGACTGCCTCCTCCTGCAAGCTGCAGGAGCTGCTCGGAACTCAGTGGCTGCTCTGCACTGACCCACCTGCCTCTCAGCCTACAACCAGGTACACATTTTGAAGAGCAGCCCACAGCTACCAACAGGATTGAACTTGGTACTTTTTGCCTTTCAGGCCATTTGGCTGCACTACTACTGCTGCTGAGCTCTGATCAGGCAGAACGCCATTCCCCCTTCTCTTATTGGCTCCTGACTCTACCCTTCATGAGACTTCTTTTTTAATACAAGAACTGCTAATGCTGAGTTTAGCCGAACCAACTGTTAGTGGAACAGGATCATTAATTTTTTCTAGCTTTTTTTTTTTTTTTTTTTTTAGTGTCTACTTTTCCATTTGCAAAGTATACTGCAAAGCCTCTAGAGGGCAACAACTCTTGGAAGTTGCATTCCTCTTCGCACTGCTATCCCCAAAGCACTTCTTGTCCTGGGTCCTTCTTCCCTAAAGCAGATTATTATGCCAAAACAAACCATAGTCCGTCACCCTACCGCTGTGCCATGGAAACCACCACACCAACCCCAGCCGCTATTAAATGAGTACAGTTTCCTGCCCATTTCTCAAGTCCTCCTCTACCCTCTTCTGCATACTGAGCAACACAGACTATTTTATTATTTTTTTCTTTTCTGTACCCTGGCCTGTCTCATCTTAAAGGCACACACCACTATGATGGGTGTCAGTCTGCTCCCCTTGAACTGGAACTGGTATAGCAGCTCCCACTGCCCACTGCCAACTGCCCAGCCTCCAAATCCCCAACAGACTATCCTATCTTCTATCTATTACACTTATCATACTCCTTACCGGGTTAGATAGCCATCCCCCCAACCACACACCCACCTCACCCCTTACCTTCCCTACCTTTTACCACCGTCCACCCACCCTGTCAATGCCTGACAAGCATCCACCCTCCCACTTAACCTGCCACCTACACATGCACCCCAAACCCCCTACAAACTCATCTGCCTTACCTTTCCTGCCCTCCTCAACTTACCCATTCCCTGTGCTACTCTCTCTAAACATGTGCCTCACCTACGCTCAACCACCAAACGGTGGTCCCTCACTCTTCTCAGGGTCCTAGCCCTATTACTTCTCATATCTGGAAATATTCACCTCAACCCAGGCCCCTTCACTAACAGTCAACAGAAACTACACCAAGGGCTGTGCATAGCTGCCATGAATATCTGCAGCCTTCCCAAAAAACAGCATCTCTCCAAAGCTGGATAGCGCAACATCAGGCGGATGTCCTTGCAGTCACTGAAACATGGCTTTCAAAAAAAACCCAGATTTATTCATCAGCCTCCTGGGCTTCACTCTACACAGAGCCAACAGAGTGGGAAAATGGGGGTGGTGGTTGCGCCTTCTATGTTCGAGATTGCCTACTGAGCCAAACTCTCCTGATCCCCTCACTAGACCACGGCACCCAAGCCTTTTCCATAAAACTTACCTTGGACCCCGCTAGAGCTCCCCTAACCATCACAGCTGCAGCATATGTTCCCCCACGAAACCAAACTATGGCCATGCAATCCCTCACAAACTATATTTCCAACCTCCCCCCAAAAACGGAGCATATCCTGGTCGGTGATCTAAATGTTAACTGGCTCGCCAAGTCAGCAGCTGCCATCAAGGACGCATTTGCAGTGCTGGATCATACCCAGTTGATCCACCAAACCACCAGGGTAAACACCGCAAATGGCTCCCAGACCCTACTGGATATACTACTAACTAACCGACCACATAGAATCTCTGATCTGCTGGTCCTCCCAGACTCTCTGAGTAACCACTCCCCTATCCTCTGCTCCTGGTCATGTCACCTGCCCAAACCCCAACCTAGTGTCTCCACCCCCAGATGCTTGCGACCAGGTGGCCTTCAAAAAATCAAACACTACCTGGCCCAGTGGGACTGGGCCCCTATAATCCAGGCCCCTAACATTGACCTAGCCCTTGATTACTTCACATGCTCTTTCAGCAAAGCATGTGACATTTTTGCCCCCCTGACTAAATTGAAAACTATAAAACATTATGTCCCTTGGATCATGCCCACATTACGGCAGCAACTAAAACAAAGGGAGGACCTCTGGCACAGAGCTGTTGAATCTGGTTCCCAAGCAGACAAACTAGCATACAGAGCAGCACGCAATAGGTGCACCTGGGTCATACGCAAGGCCAAGGCTGAATACTATAAAGACACCCTGGCTTCCTCCTGGGAAAGTGCACAAACGTTTTGGGACAACATTAAAGAACCTAATGGCAAATCCCACCTCCCCCCACCCTCCCTGCTCTGCATCAACAATGCCACCTTAACCGACCCACAGGCTATCGCTAACTGCCTTAACTCAACCTTTTCTGATCTTAGTACAGTCCTCCTGAGTGACTTTTTCGACCCTATCCCAGCTTCCTCTGAACCAAACCTCCAGCACCCCCCTTTCTACCTTAGGGTCATTACAAAGCAGGAAGCAAAATCCTACCTCTCAAAAGCTCTCGGTGGCTCCAACTATTGCAAAGACTCCTTTGACATGAAAATCCTCTACCAGGTTCATGACACTGTTCTTTCCCCCCTGACCGACCTCCTTAACTGCTCCCTATGCTTGGGACTTTTCCCTACAGCCTAGAAAACTGCAACAGTTACCACAATACTAAAGAGTGGAGACAATACCAATCCCAACAACTATCGGCCCATATCCATCCTTCCCCCTTTCTCAAAAGCCCTTGAAAAAATAATTTCTGACCAACTCACTGAGTATATGCGAGCCCACAATTTGTTATGCAGTGAACAACATGGCTTTAGATCAGGCCATAGCACAACCACTGCCCTCATCGAATTCTTCCATTTCATTCCCTCTGCCCTTGACCATAAACATCTGGCCAGAGCCATCTTCGTGGACCTCTCTAATGACTTTGATACGGTCTCCCACCCACTCCTCCTGGACACACTCCACCACACTGGTCTATCACGCGGACCACTCTCTTGGTTTAATAGCTACCTTGCCTCCAGATCCCAGTGTGTTAAGATAAATGACACCCTATCTTCCACCCTGCCTGTCTGCTCAGGGGTCTCCCAGGGATCCATATTGGGTCCCCTACTCTTCAGTATCTACTTAAATGCACTACCCAAATCCTGCTCTGCTAACCTACTGCTATATGCTGATGATGCAGTTCTCTATGCCACACACCCCTGCCCTGACAACCTACAGTCCTCCCTCCAACACTCGTTCAAACAGATCGAAAGTTGGTTCACCAGTCGCAGACTTGTGGTGAACATCAAAAAAACCAAAGCTATGCTATTTGCCCACTGGCAGAGCAGGGCCAAGAACACTGAACTAAAAATCCTCTACCACACTCACCTCCCTCTGGAACATGTACTTACTTATAAATACCTCGGCCTTACCTTTGACACCTCCCTATCCTTCCATGCCCACATTAACATCTTGACTTCAGCCATTAATACCCGCATCGGCCTCCTATACTAGCACAAAGACTGCCTGATACCAGAGGCTCTAAACCTGGCTGTCACCTCTTCTGTCCTTTCTCTCGTTGACTATGGGCTCCCTATCTACTCTGAGGCAGACAACATCACCCTAAACAAAATTCACATAGCGATTAATAAAGTGTGCTGACTCCTCCTAGGTGCAGACAAACGCTCCCATACTTGCAACCTCTATGCTCTTACAAACATCTTCACCCTTGAGGAAAGACTACAACATCAATCCTGTCTCCTCAAAAAAAAAAAAAAATTCACCTAGGGTTAACTCCATTGGGGTTCTCAGCCTCACTACTCTCATGTTCCCGCATTGTGACCACTCATTCTGCCAACAAGCATCTGTGAGCCGTGCCCAAGGTCAGAATCTCCCTTGCTAAGAGATCATTCCCCTATTGAGCTCCCGCCTGGTACAATGAGCTCCCCCCAGCCATAACCTCCATTCCCAATCTAGGAAACTTCATCCTACAAAAACACATTCTCTCCTTGTGCCAATGTCAGTGCAGCTGCTAATCCTTCTAACTGACCTGCAAAGAGCTGCACTATGGCCGCTCCCCATTGACATTGCCACCAATTGTATAGGACTAACTGTATAGGACATCTCTGCTGCTGATCTCTGTCTCTCCTATATGACAATGTCCTAGAGGCTGCACCTACACTGTAACTATACCTTCTGTACTAATACCAATACCCTAGCTACTAAATGTATAGGTCAACAGCCACCCAGGTTACTATATGTAACTACTTCCTTAAAACTGTGTTGTCTCACTATTTTATAGATCTCTGTTACTACTATACGACAAAGCCCCAGAGGCTGCACTTGTATTATAATTGTTCCACTGTTATAATATCAATACCCTAGCCACTACACATATAGACTTTCTGCCACCTTCACTATTATATGTAATTACTTGAAATGTACTGTCTCTGAATGTATAACTATGCTGACGCGGAGCCTTTGTAAATGAGTCTATGACTCAAAGGCTTGTATTTCCTATGATTGGCTAAATAAAATAAATAAAATAAAAACCTATAAAAAAGTAAACCACCCCCTTTAGAGTAAGTTCATCCTCACTTTTTAATCTCTAAGAGCTGAATAAATAGCGAGTGAGAAATATTCAATTAGTGATACCTGGATGGCTGGTTATTAGCCAGTTAGGGGATATTACTAATATAGACCATTAATTCATTGGGTACATGAGTTAAGAGGGTAATGGGGGCCTAGCTGGGAGGTAGCTGTAGGGGGATTTTATTTCAAAACATGTAGCATGATGTTATAGTGGGCTACATGTCACAGAAGGTGGGAAGTAGTGTTATTGTTTTTGGTTTGTCTTTTAATAAACACAAAAAAATGCAGGCAAAGTTGGTGCCAGCAGTGGTAATTTTGCAACATCTTCTTGAATTGTAAAGTTCCCGCCATTGCACCAACTTCACTTGCCAAATAAAACTTTGCAACATCTCTGGTTAGTACCATGCTACCCTCTTATTATGAAACATCAGATGCTTTCATTGTCATATCAACTACAATTTAAAAACTAGGTATTTTCTGTATTCTGGTGATTATTTTACCTTCAGGATTATTTTATGATTACATAAACACACAGGAATGTTGTAATTCTGTATATACCAAAGCAAAGGCTGTAATGTGTGGCTCAAGAGCTGCATGTGACTCGTGCCCTGTGTTCATGTGGTTCAACAGCTCCTTACCTCTCAAAAGTGCTGCTACATTTGTTTTTTCAACAGCATGTATACAGTGCTCCATGTGAAAGAGATGTTGAACACAGAATTCTTGCTTTTTGGCATTTCTGCTTGACCTCCTGTTGAAAATTAGTTTTGGCTTAATTGTGTATTATTTGACTACTGTGTTGGCTTCTCTTTCAAAGTTCATATTCAACATCATATATACAGTATAGTATACTGATGCCCTTAATGCTGGGTTAATCGGATGCTGACTAGCATGGTAACATTAGCCTGACCATTGCTACTGCAGTTTGTCACATACTGTATTTAAATTTTGTATTAATATCACTACATATGTTGTTGATCTTGGCCAGTGGGAGACAAGCCAACAGATGTTTACAAGCTTTTTGAAAGGCCGTCCAGTAGCTTAATGGTAAGTGTTACTGCCTACCAATCAAATAATTCAGGTTAGCACTGAAGCCTGGGGTATTGCACTTCAAGTAGTGATGATGGTGATACAAATCTACTTTAGAAGGCTCCTAATTCAGTTCATTGGCTCCTTTGTAGGCTAAAGGGAAGGGTCATCTAGGCAAAACTCTGTAGTGCAAGACATGTTTTCAGCTGAGACCATGTCTTGAGACACCAGTCATCTTAAGTGGTGGCATCAGACATTCAGTTGGTTGTGCTTAGGTAGAATTGGATGGGCTTGGCTAAGATATTTGTGCTCCAAGAAGAAGGGATAGAACTGGATCAAAATTAGATAACTGCAGCAGGATTGGCTGGCAAGTTGCAGTCTTACCCTTAGCATACCCAACACGTCCAGCCATGAATTCTTTTGCCACTTCTCTATATCCCTTAACAGATGTTAAGTACAATACATACTTTCTTGGGATATAGCCCATTTTTATTGTCCCAGTATGTGTGCACCCCAGTGAGGGAGAGGCAACCACAGTTACAACAGGACACTTTGTAGAAGCTGAATGATAAGAAGGGTTGTGCATACCTTGACTGTGATGGCAAACTGGGGAGTTGAAAGAAGAGCACAGTCAATGTATTCAGGGGTAAATGACTGCAAGAAATACTTCTTTTTTTAATTGCCACATATGTTTAAGGTTTCACTGGTATCTGTCAATCAGACATATGTGTTTTCATATAATGGCACATCCAGCAAAGTAGAGAAAAAAAGCTTTCTAAGGCTTCTAACACATTCCAGCCTGAGGTGTCTCCCTTCAGCTAGCATCAGATTACAGATGTGGGAATTTAAAATGTTTTGCACTTACTAAGATTGCTTCATTTGGCTGAATTTCTTGTTTCAAGATGACAGATCCAGAAACAAATGATTTGATACCTTTTATTGGACCAACATGGATGTTACAGAAAAGAACAAAGTGCTTTAGCTTTCAAACCAACCAGGTCCTTCTTCAGAAGCTTTGGGACCTGGTTGGTTCGAAAGCTAAAGCACTTTGTTCTTTTCCGTAACATCCATGTTGGTCCAATAAAAGGTATCAAATCATTTGTTTCTGGATCTGTTTTTTTAAAAGGACCAATACGGCACCTACAACATTTTTTTGTTTCAAGATGTACAGGCTTTTCAGGGGCTTGCTTTGTCTGAAACCAGCATTCCAAGGCTTCTAACAAATTCTAGCCTGAGGTGTCTGTTTTTCTGTTAAATTGTGCAGGTTATCTTGTTGAAAGGGAGGAAAGCACCGGGGTGGTGGGTCAGAGCTGTAGCTGATTGTTTCTGGAGAGCATGGACTTGGTTCCACCCCCCTTTCCCTCACGCCACCCCCCAAGGGCACTATTTACTTTATATGAGGGGTTCTGACTTCACTTTCCCATGACAAAGAACATACACCTGCCATATCCTTATCATCCCAGCAAACTGTGTAGGGGTAAACACACACATACACACACACATATACACACACACATTAACACAAAATAAAAAAAACATAAACAAAATAAAACAACAATTTCAACAGTAAGGGACAGTCATGTGTGAAGTGGTGCAATGCTTTGGCTGTGGGGTGGCAGTCTTCTGGGAGACATTCTGGAGGCTGCAGTGCTGCCCTATTTATAGACACTTCTCTGCACTGAGGCAGGAAGTTGCCTGCCTCCAGGTTGACCTGGCAAGGAGTAAGGAAACCTCCTCCCCCTCCCAGAACCTGGCAGGGGATTAGGACACCTCCTACCCCACCCAGGGACCACCACTGCTGCTGCCTCAGAGGTTTCCAAGAAAGTAGAGTGGTTGAACTACTGTGGGCTCAGTGAGGGTGAGGGTGGTGGAGCAGAGGTGCATCCCTCCAGTTGTACCTTTCCACAATTCATATGCCATTCTGGTGGAGCATGGTTCCTCTATGGAGGCACCCACTGTGGAGATCAAGGAGGATGCAGGAAACCTCCACAAGGGAGACCCACAGGGGAAGGAACAGCTCCTGGTGGGGGACTCAATTGTTAGGTGAGTTAGAAGTGGGGGAGGGAGGGAGGGGAGAGGGAGGTAAGTTGCATGGTCAGCATCATGGCCTGAAGGGACAGGAAATGAATTCTCAGGCTCATAGGAGCAGCTGCAAGGGAGAGGGAGCTGTACATCTTTGTCCACCTAGGGACAAATGACCTAGCTGGAAATTGGGTCAGAGCAGTGCAGAAGAAGTTTGTTGAGTTAGGGAGGGGACTTAGACAAGTAGCAAGCATGGCAACCTTCTCAAAGGTGCTGCCTGTCTATGGCATGGGTGAGGCTAGGGTACTTCACAAACTTGGATTCAATGAATAGTTAAAAAACTGGTGTGAAGCACAGGGTTTTGGCTTCATTGGGGATGGGGGGGTCTATCTAGAGAGATACAGGCCTATACTGGCACAATGATCTGCATCTGTCTGGGATGGGAACCAGGATCCTAGGTGATAGGTTTAAATGCTTCCTTGGCAGGCTTTTAAACTAGCCAAAGGGGGAGACACTGAAACGGACCAGGGAATTCCCATCCTCCCCCCAAAGAACAGGGTAGTTTGTGAGGTTAACACCAAGGTAGAGAGGTCAATAACGGGCAGGGCAGGGGTAAATGGAGAAAAAGGCAAAGGCAGTAAGTACAGGGATGGGGCTGAAAGGGGTAAGGCCATCAAAAAATGAAGGGTGATGAGTAACAATGCCCATAGTCTGAGTAACAAGCTTCCTGAACTAGTGGCCTTGAAGGAAGAGGGACACCTGGATATTGTGGCAGTCACAGAAACATGGTACACAGAGAACCATGACTGGGATGTCAACACACCAGGGTACACAATCTACAGGAGGGACAGGGAGGGTAAAAGAGGAGGAGAAGTAGCTCTCTACATAAGGGAAGGGATCAAAGCAATGGAACCAGAAGGTAAACAGGGAGGGGAGGAGAGGAGGCACTGTGGGTCACCTTGGAGACTAATATGGCACCACAATCCACACACAGGGATATGTATACAGACCCCCATCTCAGGGGGATGAAATGGACAGGAAATTATAGGAGGCATCCTTAGAATGGCAGAGAAAGAGGAAATGTTGTTGACGGGGGACACGAATATGCCAGATGTTAACTGGAACACATTTGCTGCAGCCACAACCAAGCGTAGGGTCATTCTCAATGTCCTACATGGGGCATACCTCAGGCAGCTAGTGTTGGAACCCACTCTGGAGAGAGCAATCTTAGACCTGGTACTTTCAAACAGGGATGTTGAGAGGTTCTCAGATTTAGAAGTGGGTAGAGAACTGGGAACAAGTGACCACCAACCAGTGTGGTTCACAATAAACAGAGCCGTAGAGTCAAGCTATACAAAAGCGATGGTACTGGACTTTAGGAGGGCTGACTTTGGCAAAATGGGAGAGTGCCTAAGGAATGCAATAGCAAAAGGGCAAAAAGGATGGGGAAGAGGAACAATGGGGAAAAATCAATACTGCCATCACAAAGGCAACAAGTATTTATGTGAAGCAGGGATCCTCCAGGGAATTAAAAGAATGAATGGACGGAACCCCCCCCGCCATGTGGACGGTTGCGAGGGCCAGCAGTGGAGAGCCCCTCCTCCAACAAACACAAGGCAAGTCAAGGGGTGGATACCAGCCATGTGGCTCAGTCAAAAGGAACTCTGGTGTTTGGTGCCATTTTTTTTTTTTTAATTTAATTCTGGACTGCTTTTTAATCAACACACGAGTGGAGATGGTCTCCTGGTTAGTGCTTGGACTACTGTAAAACTGTAAAATTGCCGCTCCCAGAAGTTACTTTAAGACTGAAGGGTTACAGTTCCTTAATTTTTGTTAAGCTGTTAGTTTCCGGGTATAGTACTTAGACTGATGTAAGACAGTGTGACTGCCTCTCCCAGAAGTTACTTGGGGACCTAAACAGATACAGTTCCTTATTTTTATGAATGATTATCTTGCTTAACAATTGTTTTATTACCGCCGCTTGCTGTAGCTCAAGTTAAAGGAAGCAGTTCCTTAATTGTATTCACTGGGCATTGTAGTCCCTTTTAAAGAGGGACTGTGGTAAAAAATTACTGGCATTAATAAATTCAGAATATGGATCAACATAGCCCCAATCACCCTCATGCCAAAACTGAGATCCCTAAGTTACTTTGTTTAAAAGTTACAAATCATTTTACAACCCTAAATTCTCTGCCTGTTCAAAAAAGCCAGTTTAAGTGAAGAGGTGCTGATGATGTCATCTCCTGAACTCACAGTCTAGCCCTCCCTGTCAGCAAGCTGACAGGACCTGCTTCTCCAAAGTTTAATAACTATGTGCAAATGATTTTCTCCAGTAAAACAGGAAGCAGCATTCAATAAACATTGCTTTAAAACCTATGTTTGTTTCAGCTTTTGTAACAAAGTTGACAAATTCATATTTTTGTTTTTGGTGTTTTAATTTAATGGTCCTTTTCTGCTGGGTTGCTGGATGCTACATCACAACACACTGATGTGAGATTTGCAGGATGTATACCTCTGATGTGGTGAAAGGCTGTGATCATTCACACCTATCAATCAATTGAGGTAATTTCTCAGGATTGCACTTTGAATCAATTATTCCATCACCCTGTAAATGGGGGTGGGAGAGGTAGTGCTGTTTTGAAACCTTACTAAAAGTTTCTATGCAGTAGCCAGCTCAATGCTTAATCACTCAATCAATCAAGCAATATTTTATTCATCATCAAAGTATGAAAGAGTGGGATACTCAGTTGAACAGAGCTCATTTTCTGTTTTTTCATTGACTGTTACTTGAGCTATATTCAGGCTCATCTGCGTTGTACTCCATATTACAATGATTGTTTTGCCAGGGCTAACACTTCCACCCCTAGTAGGAATTGACACCTATAGGGCTCCTATTAAAACTTATTGTAAAGCAGACACTGACAAGCAGCAATGCAGTAACCAACATTGCAACACTTTTAGCAATACAACTTCCAAACAGGCACTGCAGACACTTCACATGGTATCAGCAGCCTGGAGGCATGCTGACTCAGCATCCTGCAATTCTGGAGAAATGAAGCAAACCAAAAAGGCATTAAAATACAAAGTTGTCAATGTTGTTACAAAACCTAAAACACATAGATTCTATAGCATTGTTTTAGAATGGTGCTGCCTGTTTTACTTGTGAAAAGCATTGCAGAATGATCTTTTAAGTTTGGAGAAACAGGTCCTATAAGCTTGCTGACTGGGATGGCTAAACTGTGCGTTCAGGAGATGACATCATCAGCACCGCTTCACTGAAACTGGCTTTTTTGAACAGGAAGTGAAATCAGGGTTACAAAATAGCCCATAACTTTAAAATGAAGTAACACAGAAACCTAATGTTTGGTATGAGATTTATTGGGGTTATGCTTATTCTAATTCTGCAATGTAGCACTTTTGACCAGAGTCCCTCTTTATTCAAGCTCCCATTCAACAAGCTAGTGCTGTATCCTGCCCCACAAACTCCTTTATCTTTAAAATGAAAGGCCTGGTGCTGTGAGGTGCCTCAGTTAACATGCAGAGCAGTCCTCCTCCCTGTGCATAGCATTTCCACCCCGAAGCTCGAATCCCAGTTTAAATAAATAAATAGAAACTACTCCTTCCCCACAGTCCTCTGCCTTGAGCACTCCCTTTCCTGTTCACCCCTCCCCTCTGTTTAGAAACAAAAGACCCCTTACCTCATTTGACCTGCTCCTCTCTCTTCACTTTTCCACAGCAGGGATCCTCCACGGACTCAAAAGAATCAATAGATGGACCCCCCCACTGGGTGGACAGTCACAAGGGCCAGCAGTGAAGAGCCATCCCTCTGACAAACGCAGGGCAAGTCAAGGGGCGGACGCCAGCCATGTGGCTCAGTCAAAAGGAATTCCCACTCCCCCCCCCACCCTTGGTTGACACTCACATTTATACCATCGATCACGCTTGTATTAGCCTGTCAGCTCACTTCTCTCTTAGCAGCTTAGCAGCTTCTGCCACTAGAGATCAGAATCATTACCTGGCCTGACTCATGATTACTACAGAGCTCCACCTCACTCTCCTCTAGCCATCGTACTAGATCTATTCACCAAGTGAACTCAGACAGCTCATCCTGGGTCCCTGACTAGATTAGCTTGCCACTGAGATGAGAGTGGGAGTTGAGAGTCCACAAGCATCCCTGGATAGGAACTAACCTATAACTAGCTCCACCAAGGAATGATACAAATGAGGAACTGTAGTACTGCAGAATTTCTAACTTGTTGCGCAATTCTCTAGTGTCTGTCTGCAAAGGGCTGGAATCAACGATACTCTGATAGGGAAGGAAAAACTAATCCAGGAATAGTTCTTTATGGTTCTGCTATGGGGACTCTCTGCTAATTTAACTACATAATCACAACTAGCACTTCTCCCAAGCTTTCTACAGGGTCAGGGCAGATTGCCTGAGACTTGTTACCCCAAGGAGTCTATTACTTAAATTTCAGCTGTATCACTGACAGGATTGTGCTGTGAAAGCACAATCCAAAGGGCAGTCAGTAGTTAAGCCCGACCAGAATAAGTTGGTTACTGCTCTCAAAAGATGGCCCTTGTGAGACTTTCAATGCACCCTGGCATTCTCTGCCACAATTCTCATTGTGCAAACAAGCCACTTGCCTTCTCTCTAAATAGTGGCATACTCTTAACTATTATGTACATAATGTCCCTCCTCTGTGTGGACAAGAGCATAGAGCAAGGATATTCTGACTCCAAGGGGCCACAACACAAAGACCACTCTTCAACTGGTCATTACAGCTGGGCCTCTCTCCCTAGTAATAATGCCCTTCTAATAGCCCATGAGCTGGTAAGAAGGGGCACATACTCCAAGGCTCTACATGCTACCTCCAGGAGGCAACACAGCTTCTCCATCCCATCAGTCAGCCCTACATTACTTTGTCTTCTTGCTCTTCTACTGCTTCAGGCAGGAGATGTACAGTCCAGTCCAAGCCTCCTAGTGCAAATCATCTAGTTTTCTCCCCTCAGGGCCCATATTGGGCATCCTCTAAGGGTCTAAAGATTGCACATATGAACCTCTGCAGCCTCAGACCAAAAATTTAGGAGGTACAAGTTTGACTTAACCAATACAAGACTGATATCAAGGTCATAGGTTACAACACCTTCCAAAAGGATAGAGTGAACAAAAGAGGTGGTGGGGTCCTAATCTATGTGAAGGATACCCTCACGGTGATGCAACTGACACTGAACCCAGGATTAACCCTTGGTCAAGCTAAGCACCTCACCCTTGGCTGCATCTATAGCCCTCTTAAGACTGCTATCCAAGCCTTAGACTGTATTACCAAAACAATAGTCAAAGAAGTACCCATGGAACTCTAATCCTGGGAGATTTCAACCTAAACTGGGCCTCAGACCCTAAAAACGTCCTCTTGGCTGCGACCCAGGAGGCAAACCTGGAACAGGTGTATCTCAGAACCTACCAGGTTTAATCACAAAACTGGGAACTACCCCATCCTGGACTGGGCAGTGGTATCTAATCCCCTCAACATCCAGAATGCAGGCTTAATGGCCGATGCTCTTAGTGGCCACTCCCCCATATTCTGCATCTGGAAGAACAGAGCACTGAAGGTTCCACCTAGGAT
This sequence comes from Neoceratodus forsteri, assembly GCA_016271365.2. Lineage (NCBI taxonomy): Eukaryota > Metazoa > Chordata > Ceratodontiformes > Ceratodontidae > Neoceratodus > Neoceratodus forsteri. The sequence continues at coordinate 1,014,638,717 of CM028132.1, read as the reverse complement.
ACTCACCATCCGCGACTACTCAAATTTCACGATGGGACAATTTAATGACTATCTAAGTAACATGGACTGGAGTCCAATCAGGCTTCTCCCAGCCATGGAAGAGGCCTTGAAATTCTTCCAAAACTCACTCCTCAAGGCAGCTTCCATCATTGCCCCTTTCAAGAAACACAGAACAAAGGGAAGCTGCTACAAGTGGATCTCCCAATCAGTAAAATCCATGATGAATAGCTGGGACAAGGCCTGGAAGACGTTCTGGCAGTCTGCTCTCCTGGCAGACCTTCTGACTTACAAATCTTTAAGAAACAAGTGTAAGAGATCCATTATACTTGCAAAGAAGGAGTATGTTACACACCTACAATGCACCAACCTTGGCAACCCTAAGCTTTTCTGGTCCCACATTAATTAACTACTCAGGGGCAACTCCAAGGAGGCTCCTGGCCTAATAGAGATAAACGGACAGCTAGAGAGTGATAGCCGGACAATAGCCATGGAAATAAACAACCACTTTACCAATCTTGATGACTACAAGGCTGGACTGCCTCCTTCTACAGCAGCACTGATCATGAATGAACACTACAGCCTAAAAAGACCACAATTCCACCTGAGACTTTTCAAGACTAAAGAGGTCCTTCCTCTTCTCAAGGCTCTGAAAATCAAAGGTGCAGGAGATCCTGATGGTATCAGCCCTAGGCTACTAATGGAAGGAGACCAGTTCCTTGCCAGACCTCTGACCTGGCTCATCAATAGATTCCTACTGGAAGGAACTGTTCCTCGCCAATGGAAGAAGGCAAATGTGGTCCCCATTCACAATGGTGGTTTGAGAGAACTTATTAGCAACTACAGGCCCATCTCCCTGCTATGCACTCTTGCAAAACTGCAGGAAAGGCTGGTTTATGGGCAGCTGAGGGACTACCTGAGTCCCATCAACTCCTTTCTCCCTCTCAGCATGGCTTCCGGATGAACCATGGCACCGATACAGCTCTCACCTGTCTCACAGTGGATGTACTCAGTGCTATAGACACAGGTAAGCTGAAGGGCACAATCTTTATTGACCTGTCCAAGGCTTTTGACCTTGTGGACCACACCCTTCTACTAACAAAACTTGACAAAATAGGTCTTGATCCCCATGCCCTGGGATGATTCAAGAGCTACTTATCAGGTTGCTTTCAGAGGGTCATCTGGAAGAGAGAGCAGTCAGATCCTCTACCTATCAAAGAGGGTGTACCTCAGGGCTCAATTCTCGGTCCCCTTTTGTTCTCTCTCTTCATAAATGACCTTAACCTTCACTGCGGGGACAGTTCTGTTGTTCAATATGCAGAAGACACTGTAATCTTCCGCTCTATGGAAAATCTGCCAGAACTAGGCCCTCTCCTCCAAGCTGAACTAAGGACACTGGAGGCCTGGCTCACATCCTACAGAATAGTCCTCAATGCAGGCAAGATGAAAGCTATGCTATTTGGTCCTACATCCTTAGGGCAGGATAGGTCCAGATTCCTTCCGCATAACTCTCTCGCAGGAACAAGCATAAATGTAGTGGACAACATAAAATACCTTGGGATAACAATTGACCAAGGTCTCACCTTCAAGTCCAACATAGACCAAGTAACCAGGACCATTCACTGTAAAATTGCACATTATACTGGCTAAAAGACCAACTTATCCCTGGGGCAAGGCTTGTAATTGCCGCCAGTGTTTTGCTCCCAACACTTACCTATGCTGCCCTAGTACTACAGTGTATGCCTAAGCAAGAGTTCAACCGGCTACAGGTACTGTACAACAAGGTTGCACGGGTTGCTACCCAAAATCACCCAAGAAGCCACCCCTGTGATTCCCTTGCCCATTTGCAATGGCCTTCCTTTGCTTCGTGACTTCAGTACCCCCTGCTCTGCCTCGCGTTCAGAATACTGAGTCCGGCAGCTCCCCTCAGCCTAAAAGGGACTATCTCCCTTAATCACAATTCTTGGATGCTCAAAACATCAGGTTGATCTATACTAGTAACCCCCAGAGTCAAGACAATTGCCGGTGGTAGATCCTTCTCCTTCACGGCCCCCTACCTGTGGAATAATCTTTCACCATCAGTACAGGAAGCCCCCTTCCTATCAAATTTTTGCACTATGCTCAAGGCTCACATGTTAGAGACCAGTACTTGCCACTGTCAAGGTATAAGGTAGTCTTCCCCTTGATCCAACAAATAATACTGCCCCTCTCCCCTTTCACCCAAATAGTATATCAGGCTTGTCTTGTCTCATAAACTCACTGCTCATATGTCGAATATGTTCTCTGACTTGATTACTTAATGTGAATTACTGCTTTTACTGTGTTACTGCCTTCACTGTAACCTGGCTAGGATTGTACTATCTCTGTAACATGTTGTACCCAACAATGTGTACCTAATAATCTGTTTCTGTTTCATATCCTGGGTCGCCCATGAAAAAGCGACCATTCTGCCTTCACTGTGTTACTACCTTCACTGTAACCTGGTTAGGTTTGTACTGTCTCTGTAACATGTTGTACCCAACAATCTGTACCTAATAATCTGTCTCTGTTCTGTATCCTAGGTCACCCCTGAAAAAGTGACCTTAGGGGCTCAGTGGGCTCACCCGGTAATCAAAATTTAATAAATAAATAATAATTCTAGTATTTATGAATAGGATGCTGTATATGTATGGAAACTTATAAATGTTGCCTGGGATCTCATTGGAAATGAGCAATGCTCAGTGGAATTACTCCCTTTCATTTAACATGAATAAAAGTATGCTACTACTGCTACTACTACTACTACTACTACTACTACTTAAACAAAATGAAGGACAACAACACTATTGTTCTCAAAAGAGGTGGTGGGGAAGGTTAGGGATAAAAAGATAGCATTTAGGAAGTACAAGGAATCACAGAAGGAGCAGGACAGAGAACTGTATCAGTTAAAGCAGAAGGAAGCAGGGAAGGCAGTCAGAATAGCAATGGCACAAACCAAGGAAAAGATAGCCAACTCAGGGGCATAAAACATTTTATAGGTACATTAGAGAGTGAAGAAAGACCAAAGGAGGGATAATAAGGCTTAATAAAGGGGGGGTGGGCAGAGAGTGACAGTGAAAAGGCAGAGATACTGAACAAATTCTTTTGTTGATTATTCACAAAAGAGGAGGAGGGGGATGTACCTAAACCAAACAATAAAAGCACTCCTGATAGGGGGGTCAATACCAGTCCATTCACAGAAGAAAGTGTCCTGAAAGAACTTCTAAAACTCAAGGTGGACAATGTAATGGAGTCTGAGGGGATTCACCCCCGAATTCTAAAAGAAATAAGGTGAGAACTAGTGACACCACTGACTGCCCTTTTTAACAAATCATGGGAGGATGGTGTGGTATCTCAGGACTAGAGGAAGGAGGATGTGATTCCCCTTCACAAAACTGGGAATAAAGACAGAGGCAGGAAACTACAGATCTGTTAGTTTGACCTCAGTGGTAGGGAAAATGATGGAATCACTTCTGAAAAAAAGAATTGTTGAGTACCTAGATGCCAGTGGGGCACAGGACCCAAGGCAGCATGGATTCACAGTGGAAAGGTCATGTCAGATGAATCTAATAGATTTCTTTGACTGGGCGACCAAAGTAGGAGATCAGGGAGGGGCTGTGGACATGACCTACCTAGATTTTAGCAAGGCATTTGACAGTCCACACAAAAGATTAATAAACAAGTTAGCCCACCTAGGAGTGGGTCCCAGGGTGGCTGGACAACTGGACACAGAGGGTAATAGAAAATGGAGTGCACTCCTAAGAAAGCGGGGTTACTAGCAGGGTACCGCAGGGTTCAGTATTGGGGCCAGTTCTCTTTAATGTCTTTATAAGTGACATTGCAGAGGGACTGGAAGGAAAACTATACCTCTTTGCAGATGACACAAAGATCTGATACAGAGTTGATACAGAAGGGGGGGTGGAAAGGATGACAAGGGACTTGGCAAGGTTGGAGGAAAAGTCAAAAGTATGGCAGTTTAGATTCAATGCAAAGAAGTGCAAAGTAATGCACCTGGGAAACAAAAACACAGGGAAAGAGTACACAATGAAGTGGGGTAGTAACAACAACAACAAGCATTTTGTCAATGCCAAATGTTGTCGCACTGGCAATGGCATTGGCAGTGCCAGAGTTAGAGATGCATAATAGGAGTGGCAGTGAAGTATTGAAGTGACGCCAACCCCACCCCCACCCTGTAGAGAATGACAGGCATTGGGGTGTGCCTTTGGGTTCTCAGCTATAATGCTTATGCCATTGTACCTCACCCTACCCTTTAGACACTGACAAGTGTCGGGGTGTGCTTAGGGGTCTTTGGGCATTATACTTACCCCATTCCATAAGGGAATACGCTGACATGGGTGCAGTATAGGAGCATGGGGTGAACTTTGTGGCCGAACAATGCAAGGCACACCACGATGCCTGTCAGTGGCTACAGGGTGGGGGTTGGGGGGTGGAATGGTGTGAGCATTACATCCAATGACCCCAAGTCACATCCCAGATGCCTGTCAGTCTGTAGCAGGTGGAGTGCTACAGTTGGAAACCCTAACACTGTAGGCGCGTGGTGGTAGTTTCACTCCACATTTTCAACATGGTCTGCTTCTCAGGCTACCTCATGAAAAGAGGCACAATCAATTTGTTAACTGAAAGGTGGTTTTGCCCAGTGGCTGTGCCATTTGGTGACAGAGGGACGAAAACACATTTTTGGTCAGGATGTGGAGAATGACAGCTGTATTATTCTTGAGGAGACATAAAAAAATGGCAACGTTGAAAATCTGGAGTGACAATATCAAATATTGGTGAAGCAATGAGCATGCATACAAACTGCGCAACACAAGCCCGTAACCAAATTATTTTTGGGAGTTTGGTAGTCACATTTCTAACATAGGCATTTTGGGACCTCCCCTAATGAACAGTGGTGCTGCGATTTTGTTAATCTGTCCCAAAAGTTGATTTCCCACAGCAACCTCGCCATTGTGTGCCACAGGTGCGGAAACACATTTTGGGTAGGATGTGGAAAAATGACAGCTGTACTGTTCATAAGGAGGTGTGAAAAAATTGCAGTGTTGAAAATCTGACATGGAAATATTGCAAATTTGTGAAGTTACAAGGGTGCGTGGAAACTGTGCAATGCACGCTTGCAACACAGTCATTTTATGGACTTTCGGCACCAAATTTTCAACATAGGCATTTTAGGACCTCTGCTCATGAACAGTGTCACTGTCATTTCCTCAAACTGTCCCAAAAAGTGATTTTGCAGAGCAACCATGCTATTCTGCACCGGACGTGCGAAAACACATTTCGGGCAGGATATATAAAATGGCGGCTGTACTGTTCATCAGGAGGTGTGGGAAAATGGCAAGTTTGAAAATCTGGAGTGAAAATATTACAAATTCATGACATTTTGAACTTGCATAGAAACAGCACAACGCACACTCGTAAAACAGCCATTGTTGGGAGTTTTGTCACCAAATTTGCAACATAGGCTTTTTGAGAGCTCCCCTCATGAACAGTGGCACTGTCATTTCATTACTCAGTCCTGAAAGGTGATTCTGCACAGTGACTGTGAAATCACCTTTTGGGACCGAATAACGCCATGACAGTGCCAGAATTCATGAGGAGGGGTCCCAAAAACCCCATGTTGAAAATCTGGTGCCAACATTCCAAAAAATGCCTGAGATATGCATCAAAGTTGCAAAAACCCTTTTTATTGCATTATACAGCATATCAGCATTTCCTCAGTTTGTGGTCGGCTTTGAAGAGTGCAGACGTGTTCCCAGTCCACCGAAGATCGTCGCTCCAGTCTATGCAGGTAAATATGGGGTGGAGGGTGTGGGGAGGCAATTTGCACAGTGGATGGGCATGGGTTGTGGGAGGGGGGCAGGGAGACCACTGAGGAATAGTTTCCTTTTTCCACAGGTACAGAAAAAAAATATCGCAAGACCTTTTTTCTGTTTACACGGGCATGTGGCATGCTGGGATGGGCTCTCAATGTGCCAACAGAGCCTTGTTTTTTCAGGGGGCAGCTGTAGCTGGACGGGGATTGGGCAGCCCCATCGCACACAAGGAAAGCGGGGGCAAGAGCCGAGGAGACTGGGCACCGCATATAATAAATGGGGGTTCTTTATGCCAATGGGGAGTTGGCTCCCCCATTAGCACATACATTGGGGGCAGGGTAAGCTGACAGGGGGACTAGGCACCCCTGAAGTCAGCAGTTTGGTGGGCAGTGTGCTGCCATGTTTGTGTTTCCTGGTAAGCACATCGGGAAGTCCAGTACGTGTAACAGAGCTTTGTTAGCATTGCAGCGGACCTTTCTTTAGATGTGCTTGGCCGGGTGGTATGGCACCGGCATGCAGGCTGATTGGGGAATGAGGAACACACCTACTGATGCGTGCCCTGCATTTGCCCAACAGTGACCATGCCTCCAAATCTGCACTACCGCAAGATGTTGGCTGTGCAAGTGCACCAACATAAAAATGGAAAGGGACCTGGGAGTAGTCATATCAGATGACCAAAAGGTAGGTAGGCAATGTGAGAAGGCAATAAGGAGGGCTGGGAGGATACTGGGATGCACGGATAAAAGGCATCACCAGTAGAAAACAATAAGTTGTCATCCCTCTGTACAGACAGTTGGTGAGACCCCATCTGGAGTATTATGTGCAGTTCTGGAGACCCCATCTATGCAGGGACATAGACAGGATGGAGGCAATCCAGAGAAGGGCAACTAAGGTTGTGCATTGTCTACACCAGAAAAACCATACAAAGAGAGACTAAAGGAGCTTAATATGTATACTCTCAAGGAAAGGAGCGAGAGGGGGGCATGATAGAAACTTTCAAATACCTCAAGTTAATCAACAAAGTCGAAGAAGGTAGCATCTTTCTGAAAATGAGATGTGCAAGAACAAAGGTGCACAATTTGAAGATAAGGGGGGATGGCTCAGGGGCAAGGAGAGAAAGCATTTTTTCAAGAATAGGGTAGTGGATGTATGGAACAGCCTTCCTGTGGAGGTCGTGGGGTCAAAAACAGTGGGGTAATTCAAGAATGCATGGGACAGGCATAAGGCAATTATAGTGGTGGGTAGGAGGAAGTAGGCTGTTGGTTAACTGGGATCTGCAGCTTATCAAATAGGTACAATAATGGGCAGACTGTGTGGGCCAAGTGCTCTTTATCTGCTGTCTAAGCCTATTTTTCAAGTCTATGTTTCTATGCTTGTGTGAATTTAACTTTGGCTTTTCCCCACCCCCACCCTTGGTAGATAAGCCAAGCAGCAATAGGGAATAGAAGGCCCAGCACCAATAGATAAAAGAGTGCCAGAGGAGGTGGGAAGGATGGAGGGTGTTCGAAAACACTCTGAGAGGTAGTTGCTGGTTTTAAACTGACAAGTGAGAGTAGTCAAATTCTCCCCCATTGAATCATGGGCAAAAGCCCTCCTTTTTAGTGTTTGGTGAATAGTGTATAGTGCTTGTGTGAATTTAACTTTGGCCTTTCTTTATTCCCACCCTTGGTAGAGAAGCCGGGCATTGATAGGGAATAAAAGGCCCCAAATCTTTTTTACCTCCTCCAACTTATGGAGAGTGTGAACAGCAGTACTCAAGAGAGGAAAAAACTCTGTGGAGGAACCCTCTGAGGACCCATGAGTACTGAACTGCCCATCCTCTGGGTCTACTAAGGGGAGATAATAACAGAAACTTTTCAAGTGTTTTTTTTTTTTGCAATTAAAAATTTTATTCATTTTTTTACAGTTACAGAGAGAAGATCCATATATATATATAAATATATATATATATATATATATATACACACATAGATAGACATTAGGGTAATACGCAATGATAAACAGATCAACTCTTCGCCAACCCCTCCCTACCCTTACCAACCCATACACACAGAGCCTAACCACATAATATAACACAATCTATCAACAGTAAAATACCTTTAAGATGATTGGAGAGAATACAGAGCATCAAGAGGACCCCATATTTTTTGGAATTTCTTAGGCTTATTATGTAGGCTAGCAATGGTCTTCTCTATTCTAAGATTTGCCAATAATTCTTGTAACCATTCAGTATAAAGGATTTCAGTCGTATCCTTTCAGTGCCTCAGGAGCAATTTTTTGACTGACATAGCAATGAAGGTTATATAATATTTTGTGTTAGTAACTGAAATGGAGGATAAATCCCCCAATATACAAATTTCTGCCATAAATAGGTCTGTGAGGCCTAGTAAGGGGTCAGCTTTCGACATGATAGCATTCCACAGAGGAACTATCTTGGGGCATGTCCAAAAAATATGCAATAGATTATCCTCATCCTGAAGGCATCTTGTGTATGTGGGAGATAGAAGCAGTCCTAGTCTAGCTAATTTATGGGGGGAGTAATAGAGGTTATGTAGAATTTTGAATTGTGTTAATGGGAGCCTGTCTCTTATCACAAATTTGTGACAATTCTGCCATAGAAAAGACCAGTTGATCTCCACATTAGGAAACAACGAGGACCAGTATTATGTCGGACCAAATCTGTCAGGACATTTCCAAACATGGATCACTCCATACATTTTGGATACAGCATGAGGTAGGCCTGCTAGAGGGGTTAGTTCCGTCAAGCAAGACAAGCTTGGGATTAAGGGGGGGACATTTCCAAAAACCTTCAGTAGTAAGTGTCATAGTTGAAATACCTTAAAAATGGCAGAGTTTGGGATATGAGCTTTGTTCAGAATTTCAGGTGAAGAAAGCCATGTATTACCATCTTTCATGAAAAAGGTAATAGGGTAATCCCCTAGTTGAGAGATCCATTTCAATTGGAGAGGTTTGCCATCTATTGTACTTTTCAAGTTTTTAAAGGGGATTGGATGGCACGAAGGAGTCCATCATTTGAGAGTCTTGGTATCAGAAACAAATATGACTGATGATGATGCTTGAATTGGAGGAATGACTTGTGATCACAGAACTTAGTCGGAGCCATTGTGGAATTATTTTCTGTGCTAGATGAACAAGGAAGAAGCTGCTGGATGGTTTAGAAACAGACTCAACATATTGTGGCTTGCATGGTTGATTGAATATTGGTGTCTATGCACTAATGGGCAGGAATTACGTGCCTGAGGGGCATAATCTGCCCCCCTAACTCTGCATCTGCAGCATGCATGACCGCTGGCTACCTATCCACAGCCCCACTCCCCGGTGTGCAGGTTCACATGGGGCAGACAGGGATAGAGTTGTGGTCCAAAGCAGGTGGCCAATTGAATGGCCAGCCTGAGATCCAGAGTGGATCCCCCGCACAGGATAGCGTGGCACCAGAGTCAAGCATCTGGCACAGGGCATGGAGCCATGGAAGTCAGCAGCAGCAGAACAGCCCCTTCCATGCCTGCCCTGGAGGCATTCCCCACTGACAGGAGCACTGCCATGCCCCTCCTCAGCATGGGACAGCACCCACCCTAGATCCCTAATGCCTACCTGCTGCCCAAGTACAATATGGAACCTCATCCCCTGTAGTGAGTCACCACAATGCCCACAATGGGGCACCAGCCCCAGAACAGTGGTACCACCGACTGCAAACATCCATGAACCCTCCCCACACACAGCACCACACTGACCACACCATCCCAGGACCTGGTATGGGTCAGCCAGCGGCAATGCCCGACAGACACCACCCCCGCTCCCTGCACCGGAGACAGGTCATACAAGTGCAGGGGGGTCTCTGTGCAGCAGGGATGTTGGGGGCTCCATGTGTTGGAGTGTGGGTGGCCAGATGTGGTTGCCGTGCCGGAGGTGCATGGGTATGGTTGCATAAAGCTGTTATGGTAGGGTCCCCTGGCATATCCTTTCCACCTCTACACTACCCTGCATGTCACACTGCACACCTTAGTGCATGTCGTGTAGTGCGGACATGTCTCTGGTGCGTTGCTGTCCCCGTGGCCAAGGGATCGGGTGCCTAGGGGCTGCGCACCCAATTTGATGAATCCATCACAGGGGCACAATGTGTGCATTGTGGCTATGTGCTCCATCTAGGCAGTGCATAGCTCCATCACCCTTGCATGCATGGGGCCAACGCCAGCATTACAGTTGAGAAGCGGATGCGAGCTCAGAAAGCTTAGAATCTGAAAATCCTCAATTTGATAGTACTAAGATGAAATTGTTCTGCTTGTTATTAAATGATTAGTAGGATTTCTCACAACAAACTGCTGCAACTCTCCAAGACATGAAACTCTAGCTAGATATTTAGGAATCAAAACCATCGTCTCACTGAGAGGAGGAAGAGTCCATCCAGGAATTCGTTTAGAACTTGACAGAGATGTAGTTGACTGGGATAGGACACTTGAGTTTGGATAACTGTAATTAAGGTCTCAAGTGATGATTTTGAAGCTTGGCAACGGTGGACTGCAGTACATAATCAGTGGAGGCTGACTTCTAAGATTGATTGAATGTGACAGAACAGACAGTTCCAAGTGGTGATAACAGTTGCACATGGAAGCTCCACTTGCTGTAAGGCTTTAAAGTATGCTGCAATTATGATATATTGGAGGAGGTTCTCCAGATTACTTGGATGGTATGATGAGATGACTGCATCATGGCTAGAGATGTTGTTAAATTTAATTTCGCAGGCGAAATCTTGGTGAAATCACCAATTTCGCCCAGCAAAATATTTGGTGTAATTATGCGCTTATGGTGACATTTCACCAATTAATTTCACCATAAATTTCACCTTGTGTTATATTAGGCAAAATAGGTGAAATTGTGCTTGTCACATGATTTATTCTCTGCAGATCACATGGGTGTCTCTATACAGGCAGGAAGTGAGTGATTCATTCTTTTGCAGGAGTGTAGACCTGGAGGACAGAAGCAGGCAGCCAGCAGCAAACTTGTGTTTGCAAATACTGTACTGTACTGTGTACTACTGTTTGTGTGTTTACCCACTTTATTTAGTATGTAGTTAGATTGTGTATTGATGTTTCTGGTGAGTGCTGATAATTTCTGGAGTGTGTGTGTAACTCCCTCAGTCTGTCCATCTCTTTTTTTTTTTCTTTTCTGTTTTTTTTTTTTAAATAAGGAGGATAGATTAAAAAGGTAGGGAGAAGGGGACAGGGAAGAAGGCAGCAGGACCCACACCCAGTGTTCGTCTTGACAGGTGGGCCTTTAGGTTTGAGGCTCCAGCACTGGCAGGAGCATGTGACCCCCACCCCCAGCAGGAGAATGTGGCCCCCACTCCCCAGGAGCAGCATAAGCCCATTGCCCCCCCCAGCAGCAGCATGATACCCAGCAGCAGCAGGATCCTGTTGTCCACCAAGAGCAGCAGGAGCATGTGGCCCCCACCACAGCCAGCAGCATCAGCCAGATACCAATGTCCCCTAACTGGAACATGTGTCCCCTTCCTCCCCCCAGTAGGAGCATGATGTGACCCCCAGCCCCATGACATCAGCTAGTGGTGCCCCCCCCCCCGAAAGTGTCAGCTGTGTGATGTTTTTTCACCCAAAACACCAATGACAATAGTGTCATGATCCATAACCTGTATGGCAGATCTGTGAGAAAGGGCAAGAAAGGATGGCATTTTGGTACTGGTGGCCAAAGGAGTCATCTGCAGCACCACCATTCTGTAGAGTGGCTCCAAAAACAAAAAGAGGTGACAGTAGCAGGCAGAGGGGCCCAGGGTGAGCAGTGAGAAGGGGAAGGGGCCAACAGGAGGAAGGGGCTGGGGTCAGTGTCAGCGATGGGCACCACACGAGAAAGTGGCAGCAGCAGCAGGAGGCAGCAGCAGCACCTCAATCACCCTCACCCCACAGACACAGGCAATGCTGTGTTCATGTTGCTGAACCCACACAGCCTGCAGCAGCCTCAGCCATTCATGTTCCAGCAGTGAGCCAAGAAGACATGGTGACTGTGCATAGAAAGGTGGGAGCTCTGCACCATGAGTTGAATGAGTTCCGTCAGGAGGTCAGGTGGGACCTCAGGAAACTCCTTGAGGACCAACAGCAAATGTTGGAACTCCTGACAGAGCTGTGTTATGGGGGTGGTGGTGGTGGCAGGGCAGAATTGCGGCCTGGCACCAGTGCCATGTAATTACAGTCCAGAAATTATAATGGGCAGTGCAACACTGGCAAACAATTTTTTTTCTTGTTTTCTTCATGTCCTTCCTTCCTTTCTTACCTCATCCACATCCCCTTAAAATGAGAAAAAAAAGAAATAAAAAAAGTAACAAAAAATATTTTCTGTCCTCTTCCTCTTCTACATCCTCTTGTTTCTTTTTCTTGTCCAGTGTTTTGTGTGGCATGTAATGTTTATACTCCCTCCCTTTTCCCTCTCATATGAATACCCTTGCCCTGACCCTGCATGTCCCCCCTGTCGTGTGTTACTGTCAGTCACTTTTAATCTGTACCCATAAACACTGTACCTTTCTTCTTGTTTTCTGTTAGTCCTTCTGTATATACAGTATTTCCTATTCCTAGCCACAAATGTCAAGTATTGTAATTTGTTCCTATGAACCAAATTTTTTTCCCAAAGCTATGCGAGGTTGTGGCAGTTGTTTTGGCTGTGTGTAGGATCAGTCTGAATACATACACAGCAATCATAGAAACATAAGCACTTTCATTGCAAAGTTAAACATAAAATTAAATATGTTTTTTGTGCTTAAAAACACATGTCCCCTGGGCTTGCCACAGATATTAACTTGGTGCCCCTCCCTTCCAGTCATGATGATGTTTTATAGTGCCATACCACTCCACCACCCCACCATCCAGTCCAAAATGTACACTTGAGCTACAGTTTAACACAGCATCTTGTCACTATGCTGTGCAAAGGAGGCATGATAAGATAATAAATATGAACAGAACAAAGTAGGATGACATTGAGACATGAATCTGCTCTCAGTCATGATGTAATATAGTGTTTGGCCAACATCAGGATGTAAAATGCTGCTTTGACATGGTATTTTAGGCTGAATCTTGTTGCTGTTAGTGCAGAACCGGCCATACAAGTCCAGAAATGTTACGCGAAAAATGTTACATAAAAGTCAGACAGAAATCTGCTCTGAGTCATGATGTTATATGGTGCACCCCCACCTCAAGGATCAAAAAATGCTGTTTGAGCAACTGTCTACAAAGTATTTCAGACTGAATCTTGTTGCTGCTACTGCAGAACAGGCCATAAATGTCCTGAAATGTTACATGAAAATGCTGCATAAAATTCAGCCAGAAATCCGCTCTCAGTCATGATGTTATGTAGCGTCCTGCCACCACCCAGACTTAAAATGCTACTTTGTCCACTGTTTACAAAGGATTTCAGGCTGAATCTTGTTGCCGCTGGCTGCTGTGGTGTGCAAAAGAGGCCTTATTCAGTCATTCCAGAACAACCACATGGCAAAATTGTGAGAAAAGGGACATACAATTATTGTGGGAATTATAAAATAGCCAAAGGGGGTGCTATGCTGAGAAAATTAATTCCTTCTGCAAAATGGTGCTGCTTCTTGCACTTGCTTCCTCCTGCTGCAGGTTTCTCAGTTTATTGAGAAAAAAAATTGAATTATCATTTCTCAATGCTGCTGTCTTGTTTGGCTGTGTTGACTCTGTGGCTGTAACTTGTATAGTGTGGAGGGAATGAAATTTCGGGGTGCTGCTGTAGCTTGCTCCTGCTGTTCTGACTAGTTGAAAACTTGCCACAAGATTGAAGTAATGTTTTGGCTGGTTGATGGTCTGGTTCATTGTCACAGAGTCCATACTGCTGCTGCTGCTGCACACATAAGTATCTGTCTGTATTTTTTTTTTGTTCCAGCGAAGAGTGTTGCTAGGTTGGTATTGTGGCATCTTGAGTTCTAATATGCTTGTACTGCTTTTTTATTATTTTTCAGTTAGCGGAGTATTACATCATAATTGCCAGGCCAAGAGGGATTTGGATCTGGGATGTTGGAATGCCCCACATTTTCCAATACAGATGGTAAGTATTTATTTTTTCATTACTGGAGTAGGTTAATGCAGTCTGCATGTCTGAGTTTGAGAGTAATTGTGTTCTGTTTGCTTGTGTCAACATTCAGGAATTCCGTTGCTGTACCTCCCACTCCTACTGCTGCTGCTCAGGACATGTGCGATCCATTTACCTGTGCAATTGTTCTAGTTTCACAGCAGTCCCTAAGGTGAGTATTTCTTCATTTTTAATGATCTTCATTGGGAGGGGTGGGGGGAGGTTCGGGGGTGGGGGAGTGGATGGGGGACAGGGAGGGACTTTTAACCAACAATCCTCAAAATGTGTTCTTCTTTTCATCTTATTTCCAGGTATGCAGTACTGTTAGGGGAAGAGGAATGTGGAATCTGGATGCCTGCTGCTGTGCTTCATGTGCCTCACCCCTCATGTTCCTCCTGGGTCTAAGGGAAATTTCTGCAGTTTAATTACATTCACGGGGTATGGTAAGTATATATTTTTTATCTCTTCTTCTAATTTGCTTGCTAACACCAGGTATTGTCCCTGCATCCCCACCCAGAAATAACTCGAGACACTGCTTTGTCACTTTTTGGATGCTCGCTGGCAATATTTATTTAAAAGCACATTTATATATGTCATCATTTACATCCCAATTAATTTCTAACAATCAATATTTACAATTCAGACATAACAGTCCCATATCACTTCAAGGACATAGCAGTCCTGTCTTCCCTCTTGTGGTTCTTCATTCTTGTTCTCTTCCTCTTTTAACATTGCTTTTTGGGGTCCAGACACCGTGATCCGGCCCCCCCTTTCAATCACCATAACCGGGTCACCACACTTACCCAGACCACTCCCACCCCACTAGGTGTGGGCACAGTGATCTGCCCCCTGGTTCTATATCCCTCCACCATTGCTCCCATGCCTGGGTTCCTTTGTCCCCAGCCCATGGTACCTACTCCACTCCCCCCTCTAGCTGTACCCCATTTTTCCCCTTACTCCCAAACCCTTCCCTTGCCATCTCCCTTTTTTTGGCTGATACCATCTGGCGGGGCTCCACCTAGCCCACTGGCCACCCATCTGTGGCCCAACCTGGCCTGTGCAGGTCCTCATTAGAGGTCACTTCCATCCACATGCTCCTCCATGTCTAGTGCCTATTCCATGCTCCCCACCTCTTTCTTGCAGGGAGGGTGGGGAAATTTCAACAAGAAAGAGGGCTTACTGAGGGTTACAGGCAATTAAAAGCCCTAAGGACCCCTGATCAGGACCCCCTTCTGGCCCCTCCCCTTGGTGAATAGCCAGCAAGCTCCGAGCATAGTCAGATGACACCATCTGTGAGGTCATAGCTCCTCCCCCTTTCCTTGTAGTTCCCTCCCCTTCCCTTTCCTGCTTCTCCCCCCCTCCTCTGCATTCATTCCTGGATGGGTCCCTGGACAACCTGGCTTGCCTTTCAGTGGCAAGATTAATTGTCCCTGGATCCCCACCCAGAAATAACTCATGCCACTTCTTTGTCACTTTTTGGATGCTTGCTGGCAATATTTATGTAAAGGCACAATTATATATTTCATCATTTGCATCCAAATTCATTTCTAACAATCAATATTTACAATTCGGACATAACAGTCCCATATCACTTCTAGGACATAGCAGTCCTGTCTTCCCTCTCATGGTTCTTCATTCTTGTTCTCTTCCTCTTCGACATTGCTTCTTGAGGTCTGGACACCGTGATCCAGCCCCCCTTTCAATCACCATAACCGGGTCACCACACTTACCTGGACCACTCCCCCCCACTAGGTGTGGACACAGTGATCTGCCCCTAGCTCTATATCCCTCCCCCTTCCCCATTACTCCCATGCCTGGGTTCCTTTGTCCCCAGCCCATGGTACCTACCCCCTCTACTTGCCTCTTTTTCCCCTTGCTCCCAAACCTTTTCCACTGACCCATCTCCAGCTTGCGATGGAAGATGGGCTCCCTCCTTGTGGGTTAAAACCTCAGGCCTTTCTTATTGGTTTCCCAGACTAGTTCCCCAAAGGGTCAGAGGAAAAGTCACATACTGAACTCCATCAGGTGTACCCCATCCACCTGGTACACCTCCTCCTGTTCATAGGAAATATCCCTATGCTGGATGTAAACCCCCCATTTTGATCACTGCACTGGCCACTTTTCTGTTCAGGTGATTCCGTGCCACCTCTATTGCCTTAGGTCCCTTTCGCCCCCCTCCATACCCTCCAGGACATGATCTCTGACCAGCCAATCACCACCCCAGGCCACCAGTTCATCAGCTTCTCCAGGTCTGAGATAATGTCCCTCATCAGGGACCCCCAAGGCAATGCCCCTAGGTCATTACCCCCCAGATGGACAATGATACAGTCCAGTCTGGCCCAGAACACCCGAAACTCCTCCAGCAGGGGAAGCAGCTGTGGCCACCTCATGTCTCTCAGGCCTCTCCACCACACTTTGGTGTACTCTGCTCCTGGGTACAACTGCACCCCTATCCTTGTGGTGGCTACAAACCTCTCCACCCAGTAGATGAATGAGTGCCCCACAATCCACACCTGTCTCTTGGAGCCTGCTGCAGGAAGAGAAAAAGGAACACCAATTAGCCATGTCGATACCTCACATATCTCTTGTAACAGTTTGATGTGCATCTCTCCACCCACTTGACCGCACTCTCCCCCGCTCCTACAGCAGCTGCCTCCAATGCCGCACCAATCCTGAAGGAGTGTGGGGTGAAATTGTTGGGGTTATCCCCCATGAATGCCACCACTTTTTTCAGTACCACACCCATCTGAAACCCTGTCACTGGGGACCTGTCCCTGTGCACAATCCAGGCCCCTTTCATGTGGCCTTGATCCTTACTATAGTCCATCATGGCCTGGACTGGGAAGACTCCTGCCTCTGCCTGTCTGTGCATCTCCACTGTGGTGCACTTACCCCGCTGGTCAGTTTTAGACCTCTGCAGCCAGATGACTACCTTATCTTCCTCCACTCTCACATTCCCTTCCTGCAAGCCTGCGGCAGCCACCCCCTTCCTGGGTGCCACCATTTCTCCAACCCTGAAAGCTCCCTTTGCCATGACTGCAAATATGGCCCTGAACAAACAGGCTTCGTTCACTGAACTGCAAATGTGGTCCAACTCCCTTACCACCTTCGTGAGCAGGGGCTCCATTATGGGTCTTCTCCCATCCTGCCTCATGCCCTGCCCCCTCTGCCAACCAGTGACCATCTGCTTGATGGCCCAGCTGCCCACAACATTCATCCTCCCCCGGTCCCTGCACATCCAGCTGATACCCGCCAGCTGGACCACCATGGTGGCGTGAGCCACCCCTTCCTCCCATTTTCCCACTACATACTGCATGACTTGCTCTTTCTGGACTGGTTCCTCTGTCTTCCAGCCATCCTGGACTGAAATGCCTGGAAACTTGCCCAAGCCCCCTCGTAGGCCTTCAGGGTGTTGGTTGACCATGAGCCTCTGTACAAGGCCCTGTTTTTTTCCCTCCAATCTCCCACAGCCAGTCCAGGACTTTGGTCTGGGCAGGTGTGGCATGTGGTGCTAACTCTCGGAACCACTCCATCTGAAAATGAGAAAGACAGTCAGCCACCTCATTCTGTGTCCCTTAAATGTGCTGTACCCTAAAAGACAGGTTCAAATGCAGACCCAATAACACCATGCACCTTAGAAAAAGCCCCACTGACTCTGAACGGCCATTCTGCCTGTTGATCACCTCTCCCACACCCTTGTTGTCATGCCAAAATAAGATGTGCCACTCTGCCATCCGGTCACCCCATATTTCCAAAGCCACCCATATTGGGACGATCTCAAGGAACATGATGTCCTTGGTCCACCCCCATTCCTGCCATTGTGCTGGCCACGCCTCTGAAATCCACTCCCCATGAAAGTAGGCCCCCAATCCAAAACCCCCAGCCGTGTCAGTGTACAGCCATATGTCCGTATTATAGGCCCAGTCCTTCTGCCAGAACGTCACCCCATTGCATGACTTCAGAAAAACCTCCCATACCTGCAGATCCTCTCTCATGCCTTTACTGATGTCCACCCAGTGATGGGATTGTTTTGCCCTTCCTGTGACCCTCTCAACCTTCTCATAAATGCCCTGCCTGGGCTTATGGTCTTGCAGGCAAAATTAAGGTGCCCCAGCAGCTGTTGTACTTGTACCAGCGGCATCATCCTCCTCCTGCCCACTAGCGCTAGCAAACCTCTTAGACATGCCACCTTGTCCCCTGGCAGCTGAAAACACTCCTGCTCAGAGTGCACCTTGATTCCTAGGAACTCTAGCTTGAGAGCTGGGCCCTCACTCTTTCTCACTATCAGGGATCCCTATGGTGCTGCACATGTCCTGGAAGTCCATCAACATCCCTTGAGTCTCCGCCCAGCTGGCCCTGATCAGCAGGAAGTCATCCAAGTAATGGACCATCCTGTGCCCATACCGGTACCCAAATATCCACTGCACCTATGAACTGAATGCTTCAAATGTTGAGCATGTGACCGAGCAGCCCATGGGCATGGCCTTGTTGAAGTACAAACCACCCTCGAATTGGAAACCGAGTGGGTTCCCAGTGCACCAGGTGGACCAGCAACAAATGGAATGCTGACTAGATGTCAAATCCATCTTTGCCATCCAGGCCCCTTCCATCACCCAGATCAACTCCACCACCTGGTCTAGTGAAGCATAAGAGACCATGTGCAGGGACTCTGGAATCCCTCCATTTACTGACGCCCCCCCATCAGGGTAGGACAGGTGATGTATGAGGCAGAACTCCCCTGCTTGTTTCGTGGGCACCACCCCTAGTGGTGACACACAGAACTGCCCACAAGGGGGGTCCTACATTGGCCCCTCCACCCTACATGCCCTGATCTCTTTCAGAATCTTTACATGGACTATGTCCTCTTTTCCTCTTACAGAACCCAAGTTCTTAGCCAGCATCCCCACCCGTGCACCCTTGAAACCCAGTGGAAAGCCTCCCTGAAACCTCCAATCTCAGAAGCTCGGCTCCTCTCTTGTCAGGGTAGCCTTTTGTCCAGGCCTCCACCACCCATTGCTTGATGGAGGTGCAGGCCAGACCATAGCCCCACCTCCCATCCCTTGGTTCCATCCTAATTCCAACTGTAGTTGGAATTGTGTATTCCCCTCTCCTGGAGCCCCAACTGCCCCTCCCAATTCCCCCCTTCCACCTTGAAAGGGCTGTTCCTGGACCTGCCCACCTGCTTGTCTGGCTTTGTTGCCCCGTTGCAAGCAGGTCGTCGCTGGGTGTGACCCCCCCCGCACCGCAGGCAGATGTGCCTAAACTTGCAGCTAGGCCACGTACATGATGCCCTGTTAAAAGCCCAGCAGGCCTTGGTGCCCTGGATCGGTGGTACTCTCTTCCCCTGCTCCACTACCTGCCCCACCAATGGACCCGAAAGGGTCCTTACCCACAATTTAGCATAGGTACAATCCCACCTCTGGTCACCCTTCTCTGTCATTCTCCTCCAGAATGCCTCATCATATTTAAGCCACCCTGAAACCCAGCTTTGCCTTATACACATCTCTGATGATCGCCATATAAGTCAGCAGTGGGATTGCCGGGTCTGGCTGCTTCTCCAGCAGCAATGCACTATAAATCAGGAAACTAGCCTGCCCACGTATCAATGCCTTCCCCTTAAACCTTGCTTTTTTTCACTTTGTGCCCTACCACCGCCCATGCCACTGCCATCTCTGACTTGCCTACCAATTCCCTTTGCTCATAGCTTTTGGCCGTTTCCTTGTCCACCAATCCAAAAATGTCAACGTACTCCCCCTTCCATATTTTGTCCTTTATCGAGGCTGGCACATGGTCATCCAGCATGAAACCTGGCGTTCTATCGTACAGCTTCCGCATTTCCCCTGTGGTGCCCTACCCCACCGTGACCTTTTTGCCCCCTCCATAATGGCCTGTAAGGCCCGCTCCATTTTTAAGACCCCTTTCTCCCCCTCATCCCCCAACAATCCCTCAAATTACTCCTTTAAATCTGTTTCATTGTTCATATCCACATTGTCCTTACCACTACCTGGCTGTGGCCCTGCAGGGACTGGGATTAGCTCAACTCCTGCCCCAGGTGCCGCTGGTGGGCTGTGTCCCACCCTCTTCGGTCTCTTGTTTGTCTTTTCGGCACCGTCCTTCTCATCTTACCCTTTCCGTTTCTTCTGGGCCTCCTCCTCTGCCTCCCTTTTCTTCACAGCCTCCACCAACTCCATCATCTGGGTCATCAGCTTCGCTGCCTCTGCCAGCATGGTAGCACATGACACTGGAGCTCTCTTGGGTGCCATCTCTTCTGCTGCATGACTAGACTGTATAATAAACACCACATAAGCATATTGTAAAACCTGCAGCCTGTGACTCGCCTTCCCAAGAGGGGACCCAAAATATGCCCCCCCTTTACCTGCCTAAGTTCCCCCCCTTTTTGGGGGCCAGCACTTACTGCCCAATCCCCCCATGACATGGTGGCTTCCTGCACCAATTCTCCAGGCCCCTTTAGTGTTCTTCTATAATTGCAATGCACATCTTTTTTTTTTCAGCTTGACTGTCATACCCCACTGACCGGCATTTTATCCAAATCCAATTGAATACTATCTATCTGTTCCATAGCATCACTTTAGTCCTCTGAGTTTAGAGTAATCTGCACCATGCAGCTAGGCCTCAGCAGACCTTCCCTCCTTCTCAGGACTGTAAGCTTACTCTATGCCTTGTGGGGCAGGGGGCAGAGCTTGACCAATGGCTACCATGCCCCCCTACTGGCCACAGGGTATCCTGGGCCACCACATCCTTGAAACCCCTGCTCTGGCCTCTGGGCTCCCCATACCCACCCAAGCACAGCCACTATTTGGCCCTGGTTCCACCATGCCATCCAGTCCCCAGGAAGCACGCCCCTTGCGGTGAAACCCCGTGAAGTGTGGTCACTCCCCCTACCCTGTAGCACTGTGACCACACTTTGCTGCTCACCCCTAGACCCACCGCAGGCCATATCCCCACCACATGATTGACTATGCACCATGAGGCACCACCACACAGTCCCTCGACCTGGACCCACTTCACTGAGCCCACTGCACCAAAAAACTTCACCCCCCTCCTAAATGCACCACACAGCACCACCACATGGTCCTGTGACCTGCTGCCTGCCTCTCCAGGCCCCAATGCTGCCTCTTCCCATGTTAAAATGCACCATGTGGCATAGCCACATGATCCTGTGACACGCATCCTGCCTCCCCAGCCCCAATGCCACCACATCCTTGCCTTTAAAATGCACCAAATGGCACCACCACCATATGGCCTGCACCCTGTGGCCTGCCTCTCCTAGCCCAACGAATACCTATCCTCACAATTAATTGCACCACATGGTGCCACCACACAAATGGTGCTGCCTTTAACATTGCACCATGTGGCAGCACTCCTTGGACCTGCAACCCTCATGCAGCTTGTCTGGGCCCCCCACCACAAAACAGCTGCCCTCCAATTGTGAACTGCACCACGTGGGGCCACCACATGGTCTTAAAACCTGCAGCCCACTTTTCTGGGCCCATACCCACCTTACTGTGTCCACAGTAAAAACATACACCATTCAGCGCGGCACCAAGGTCCTACATCCTGTGGCCCACCTCTCTGGGCCCTCCTAGAACAGAGCAGCACCACTATTTCACCACACAGTACCACCACTCAAACCTGTGACCTGGGCATGCCTCCTGGGGCCCATCACTTTCACAGTGCACCTTGTGGCACCACCATGTGGTGCTGCAACCTGTGTCCCACACAGTAGCCACGCTTGCCTCCACTGCTTGCACCGTGCCAGCAACCTTGCTGCAGCAGGCCATCTAACTAGCTCCAAACACCCCCCATGTCCAAACCATGTGGCCTAACACCAGGCCTCTTGCTGGCCACCACACCTGCAGCTACCAACTCCACATGCTGCTTCCAATAGTGCTGTGCTCCTTTCCCCTGCTATCCACTGCCATCAATCATGCAGATCAGCCCCCACCATACTAGCAAACAGAGTCTAGCTCTGGGCCCCATGGCCAAACACTCTGCCCTAAATCCTTGTATTCTGCACCTTCCGTATGCATCTTCGCAAGTGCACCACATGGTGCCACCATGCGGTCCTGTGACCCGTGGCGCCTACACAGACTGCACCACAGTTCAAATCACAACCATAATACCAGCAAACATGGTCAGCTCTAGGCCCCATGGCCAAGCACTCTGCCCTAACAGATGACCTATCAGATGACCGAAAGGTGAGCAAGCAATGTGAGAAGGCAGTAAGGAAGGCTGCCGGATACTGGGGTGCATAGGGAGAGGCATCAACAGTAGAAAACAGGAAATTATTATCCCCCTGTATAGACAGTTGGTGAGACTCCATTTGGAGTACTGTGTGCAGTTCTGGAGACCCAATCTCTGCAAAGACATAGACAGAGTTGAGGCTGTCAAGAGGAGGGCAACCAAAATGGTGCAGGGTCTGCACCAGAAGACATACGAAGAGAGACTAAAGGAGCTTAATGTGTATACCCTTGCGGAAAAAAGGGCGGGCATGATAGAAACTTTCAAGTACCTCAAGGGAATCAGCAAAGTCCAAGAGGGTAGTATATTTCAGAAAAAGGGATGTGCAAGAACAAGGGGGAACAATTTGAAAATAGAGGGAGGACGGCTCAGAGGTAATGTGAGAAAGTATTTTTTCACAGAGAGGGTTGTGGATACATGGAACAGCCTTCTTGAGGAGATTGTGGAGTCAAGAATAGTGGGGGATTTCAAGAATGCATGGGACAGACAAAAGACAGTCCTAGTGGGGGGTAAGAGGAAGTAGGCAGTTGGTTAACTAGGATCTGCAGCTTATCCATTAGATAGGAAAATGGGCAGACTAGGTGGGCCAAGCGGTCCTTATATGTCATCAAATTCTATGTGTCTATGTGTCTAACTCTTCTGCTTCGTAAAGATATGCATTTTTTTGTCTGTGTCTCTGCCTACACAGGCTGCCTCACAGTTCACCCAATGCATGTAAAACAAAACCACCACATTATAACACACATCCTGCCTGAGTGCCTTACCTTAGCTCACCATTGATGTGCTGTAGTTCAAGCTCTGAAATTTACAGCAAGATAGATGGCTTACTGAGGGTTACAGGCCCTTAAAAAGCCCCTGAGTATCCCTGATCAGGACCCCTTCTGGCCCGTCCCCTTGCCAATAGCCAGCGAACTCTGAGCCTGGTCAGATGACACCTTCTGTGAGGTCATAGCTCCTTCCCCTTTCCTTGTAGTCCCCTTCCCTTCCCTGCCCCCTCCCCCCTTCCTCTGCATTCATTCCTGGCTGGGTCCCAGGACAACTTGGCTTGTCTTTTAGTGGCAAGCTTAATGATGCAGATGGTTGAGTATTCATCATGTTTCCTGTCATTGTCCCTGCTTAGATCGTTTTCCTCTGGTGACTTTTCATCCCATGACTGTGTGATGATGACTACATCCAGGACCTGCAGGAGCTGGTGTGTGGAAGACAGAGTGGGTTGCTTGAACTGGGATATAGGCCATTGGTTTCCTTAACAAGTAAACAGCACATCCAGGGAAGAAGTATATGTTGAAATGTATGGTGGGGACAGTGTTTAGTAATAAGATGAAGGCAGCTAATGTCTTGTCTAATCATTTGAGGTGGCAGAGCTGCTGTACTTCAGAAAATTAAAAGCCAGACTGCAGGCTGCAAACACCTCCCCCTGTAAGGACCATCACAGTTTCAGTACAAATACTATTGTACTATTTGTAATTAACCTTTTTGGAGGAACTGGACGTTATTAAGCCTTTTTCATGATGATCATTTTTAATTAATGACTAGCATCTTAAAAGATGGCCACCATTCACCACTTTGCCAAATTTGTTGAATGGGTGTTAATGGTTGAATGAGCATGTTACATTTATACTCTACTTGTACTAGGAGGGTTCTTCAACATGTCGCAGATAGTAAGCGGCAGAAAATATTTATTTTTCACATGGAGTGCTTGGGCGTGTCAGGTGGGCAGGCAGGAGGGGAGGGCCTAGTGTGGCATGTACCAGTCTCCAGCATGAGCACTTTTAATGATGTCAAGACAACATATCTTTCTTTAAGATGAGGTTAGTCAAAATGAAAAGTAAAATGTGTATCTTGATATTTTCGGCAGTGAAACATTATAACTGTATAATCATGCACAATGTTTATGGGTCATGGTGAAGACCCCTACAATTCTTCAATCGCAGAATTTTGCACAGAACTTGCAACCTACCGCAGAAACTTCTGCAGTGCCGCAGAATTCACTGTTCTTGGTGATTCTTTATTAATATTTGCATTTATCCATAGAGCCTGGTTCCCTTCCCCTCTTTTTATATCCAAAACCCCTCTATGCTCAGAATGTATGTTATTAATGCTATAACATCATACATTAGCTAATGAAATGGCTGCATTCTGCCACAGAAATGAACAGTCACTTATCTACCATAGCTCCCACTGCCAGAGGCAGTGGCACAGCACATCAGGCACAGTGATATTTGCTCAACCTGCACTACAGCCTAATACAATTTTCAGTCTTACGTTATTACACTAGCCCCAACTTAAACAAAACCTTGACAACAGCATAGACCTGTTAAGTCCATACCTTACTTTCTACACACTTATTTTTACCTTTAAGGTATAGAGGTGCCATCTGAAATGAGTAACTGGTCAAATGAATTAATCTGTCATTTTTAAGAAAAATAAAGTAATTATGCCCAAAAAAGTGGAATTTAATGTGTAGATTTGTTGAAAGAATAGACCTGTTAAATAAATAAATAATTGTGCTGTACACATTTTTGCCAGGATTATTGACTGCATATTGCCACTGGTTGATAGAATCAGCTAAAAATTATGTAGAAATGTTGTGTGCAAGGCTAGCTGTTGGGCCAGAGGGTAGCAAGTTGTGTTCCTGTGCCGGCAACTCAGGTTCAGAGATGAGCTCTGGGAGCTGGCTGGGCAGCATAAGGACTAGGGGAACACATCACTGCTCTGAGCCTGGGAAGGTAAGACACAGTATTCTGTCACATGGGGGACACATTGTGATGGGCTGGAGAGCTTTATCTCACAAAGGGTTCACATGCATGT
Source organism: Neoceratodus forsteri (assembly GCA_016271365.2). Classification (NCBI taxonomy): domain Eukaryota; kingdom Metazoa; phylum Chordata; order Ceratodontiformes; family Ceratodontidae; genus Neoceratodus; species Neoceratodus forsteri. Next base: position 1,014,613,692 of record CM028132.1, on the reverse strand, counting down.
CATGGACTGATGATGTTACAAAGTGTGTCAGGGGAAGCAGGTTGGCATGAAAAATGAGTTTTGTAATATCTTCTTTATTCTGTTTATTCCATTTCCAAAGGGACCTGTATGAATGAGGATACAATTTAATGAAAATTTAAATACACACACACACACACACATATATACATATATATACACACACACAGACACAGTATCTCTCACTACACACACACACACACATTTGTATGTATGTCACAGATTACATATAAATATATAAGTGATACACAGTGGGGACCTTATGAGTGGTGTAGACAGCACATCTAAATATATAAGTGATGCACAGTAGGGACCTCATGAGTGGTATCGATAGCATGAGTATAGAAATACCTTATTTATCACAAAAGATTTCCTTTGTGTATTTCATTTATGCAATAGGCTAGGACCTTAAGGGATAGATTTTTTTTGCTTTTTTAGGCATAGCATTTCTATAAGTCTGTTATTTTTTGAACTAGTATTACTGTGCTTTCCCCCATCCTGATTGCTATAACCACTTCCATGAAAGTGAAGTCAGGGTGACAAGTTGACACTGTGATATGGTAGTTTGTTAGTGCCACAGAACTTCTGCAGAAATTACAAACCACTGCCGCAGAAGTTCTGTGGCAAATGGTAGTCTTGCCGCAGAACTTGGTCCCAATGTGCCTCAGAAAAGTAGGGGCCTTGGTCATGGTACTGTAATTTGACTGCTGCTGCTTTAAATAGGGTGGGGACCAAACAACAGTTTAGGACAAGGGCAGTCAAATGACACTGAATAATACTGCAGCAGATAACACAGCCATGAAAAAATCCAATTAAAGATCACAATAATTTATAACAGTATACTCAGCTGAAATTCCTTGGATGCCGGGGGGGGGGGCTTTGAGTAACTTCAGCCTTGCTCCACTTCCACATCCTCCAAGAAGCATCCCACACAGTCTTCAAGACTGGAGTTGTTACCAGGTGGAAATTCTATCAGTATTGCTGCTTCATCCACCTTGCTGCTGGTGGATGCCTTAGCAGAGGGATTGCCATCATCCTCATCACCAAGATACAGTTCATGTGGCAACACCATTGACATCACTGTGTTATGCAGAACGTGCCTTTCATTCATTTTGATGAATGTTAGTATGGACACATTCTTGGGTGGCAAACTGGTCCTATGGTCATGCACAATGGCCCCAACCAAACTAAACACTCATTCCACACTGACACTGGATGGTGATCAGCTCAGTTATTTCACAGCAACTGAAGTTAGTGCTGGCCATTCAGTCACTTTGCTGCTCCAGTACTGCAATGGCTCATTAATAATGGCAAGGTGCTTTGTGTCCCCCATGTAGGACTCCACCATTCGTTCTGTTGCCCTAAGTCCAACTGCCTCATCTGTCTCCTCCTCCTTTTTTTCCATATCTTCCAATCCAACCTGATAGAGAACATCCCAAATGGGACTGCTTGCCATTTTCTGCTGTATCTTGCCACTTTTCTCAGATGGGGCTGCCTGTGAGATGCTGGTGGTGGTAGCACCACCTATTTTCTGTGTAGTGTGTGGCTTATGTCTCTTTTTCATGTATGCAGCAGATACCAGTCTAATTAGGTCAACTTTTGCACTCTCTGATGACCTCCTTCAGTTACAGAAGGCAGACCATGTTTGTAGCATGGATCAAACATGGAAGCGATTGCAAATTCATCTGACTGTACAATGCCAGATATATGGGTATTCGTGTCCAGGATGTGGAGCAAGGGATCAGTTAGATCACAACTGCTCCCCCCTTGCCTCCATCTGGTGTCAGACATTAACCAATGTCTGCCTCAGCACATCTATGAAGGCTATGGATTGACTTGTACAAGCAGTGTCCCCACTCACTGCCTGTGTAACATGCTCGAATGAATGGAGAGTGCGTAATAGCCCATCTATTTGATGCCGCTGCTCTGTTGTTAGAGCGATGGACACTCCAGCACTGTCATGGGTGGTGTGCACTACCAGGTATTCTGAAACAGCCTTATACTGTTCATACAGCCAGTCAATCATGTACAGCTTGGAGTTCCACCTGGTCACAACAACAAGCATCATACTGTGCTGAGACAGATGGTTATTGCGCTGTTGCTCATGCAGATGATCACGGGCCTTTGCAGAATGGGTGAAGTGTACATAGATATGACAGTTGACAGTCACTGTTTCCTTAATATCTGCATAGTTTAGAAACTGCTTCACAACAAGATTAAGGCAGTGTGCCAGGCAGGGCACCCTGAAAAGACCACCATCGCTAATTCACTTTACTACATTGGAACCATTATCACTAGCGATGAATCCTGTTGTAAGTGACTGTGTGTGTGTAGCCACTCATCAATCTCATCCAGCAGAACATTAAGCATTTTTGCACCCATGTGAGAACCAGTAAAACTTCACATACTAACATACTAACATACTATTTGCCAGCAGATTAGGCCTTATGGTCTATCAAGTCTGCTCGAACCTAGATCCTTAGTTGGGTGCCGAGACCCTCCCATCCCTTGTGCTCCAGAAACCCCTATCATCCATCCCCACCCCCCCGGGACAGGCCATCATCTGATACATCCACTTTCTGTGTCTGTCCCACCCTCTCTTAAAGCTCTCCACTGTGGATCTCTGAACCAGCTCACCAGGCAAAGCATTCCAAGGGTCCACCACCCTCTCAGTGAAAAACCTCCTCCTTTTCCCCTCACCCTTCCACCTTCCAACTTCAAACCATGCCTCTGGTGATGCCTCCCTGCTTTAGTCTAAAGATCCCTCCATGTTTACCCTATTTATTCCTTTGAGGTACTTGAAGACCTCAATCATGTCCCCCTGTCTCTCCTCTCCTCCAATGAAAACAGGCAGAGCTCCTCAAGTCTGTCCTCGTAAGTCAAATCCCCTAGCCTCGTGATCATCTTTGTTGCCCTCCTCTGTACCTCTCCAGGAGCTGTATGTCCCTCTTCAAGTGTGGTCTCCAGTACTGTACACAGTACTCAAGGTGTGGTCTAACCAGTCCATTGTACAGTGGCAGAATCACTTCCTTGCTCCTAGAGGTGATCCCCTGCGATGCATCCCAACATCCTGTTTGCCTTGCTAGCTGCCTCCTGCACTGCTCAGTGTTATTCATACATGTATCCACCATGACCCCTAGGTCTTTTTCCCTGTTGAGGCTTCCAGCACCTCCCTCCCAGAGTGTACATGTGTTTAGGGTTTCCACCAAGATGCAACACCTTGCACTTGGTGATATTGAAATTTAATTTCCATGTGTGAGCCCAGCTTTCCAGGGTGTCCAGGTCCTTGCAGGGCCAACCTCTCTCTTCTCCTCAACTACTGCTCCCATCTTGGAGTCATCCGGAAGAGACTCATTTCACACCCTATACCATCCCTGATGTCTGATATGTATGCATTAAACAGGATTGGACCCAGGACCGAGCCCTGTGGTACCCCACTACCAACCTCTGTAGGGTTCGAGAGCTCCCCACAGACCACTACTCTTGAGTGCGTCCAGCTATCCAGTTTTCAATCCATCTGACCATCAAGGGCCTACTCCTAACCCCATCAGTTTCTCCACCAGACCATTGTGGGGACAGAGTCAAACGCCTTGCTGAAGTCCAAGAATAATACATCCACAGGCTTACCCCGTCCAGTTCTGATGTTACCCATTCATAGAACTCCACAAGGTTGGTTTGACATGATCTACCTGGCACAAACCCATGCTGCCGACTATCCAGACCTCCCACCTCCTCCAAGTAAACCCCAATCGTTCTTTAGTATACTCTCCATTAATTTTCCCACCACCGAGGTTAAACTGATGGGTCTATAGTTTCCTGGTACTTCCTTCGACCCCCCTTTATGGATTGGTACCACATGTGCCTCTCGCCAATCCCTAGGTACCCTCCCTGTCTCAAGTGACCTGTTGAAAAGCTCCGCCAGGGGTGCAGCCAGTATGTCCGCCAATTCCCATAGTACTCTCGGATGAATGCCATCCGGCCCAGGAGATTTATATACTTAGGGTTGCATGCTGCTGAATTGCAGGGGTGTTGCTACCTCCACAACTTGGCTTCAGGCAGGTTTTGCCAGGCCCAAAATCAACTACCACCCCAGGCACCTGTGCCCAGTGTGCCATTATGCATAGATACAAGCTTGCTGCTGTTTGTTCACTTTTCCACATATCCATGCTAAGATGGATGTATTCTGATGCACTATGCTTCACTGAATGTCTTATGGAATCAGCAACTCTAATGTACAGCTCTGGCATGGCACCCTTAGAGAAACAGGTTCATGATGGAACCTGCCATTTGGGACAGGCCCAGGCCATCAACCTGCAGAACCCTGCATTCTTCATGAATGAGAGCTGCAACAGATCAATGGCCAACATTTCAGCCGTGGCAGCATTTAACTCGTGTGCAGCAGCATGATTGTGGGGTAATTTGTGTGCTGCTCAAGGATGATCTACAGAGTAGGCTGCATCTTTGGGGCTGTTCGACTAGAATGCTCAACTTGTCACACCAATGTTGCTCTTTTAGGGGTAACAGTTGACTCTTGTGGCTGTGCAGATGCAGACTGCATGAAACCAGTTGTGTTGGTTGATTATGGCTGGGTATGGTAGAGTACTTTTCTGAGTCAAGGGACTGGGGGTGGCTCCTCCACTGCTATGCCCACTACTTGAGAAACCAAAGGATTGCTCCTCCTCCTCCTCCACCAATCAACTCTGCACTCCCTCCTCCTGCTGTATTGAACTGCTCTCAGTTACATTTAACTTGCCAAGGGAGATCCCATCAACAGCTCTGGCATCCCTCGGGTGTTGCTGCCATCACAGCAGTTGCTTATTTTTCAGGTGGGTATGTTGGTCACCGGTGCCTATGTGGCTTCCATTTTTTCTCTTGACTAATACGTACTTGACACAGTTGGCATATCACTAGGGTCTCATCAGCTAGATCGAGCACATAAAAGTCCCAAACTAGGGACTTTTGTCCTCTGGACTTTATATGCTGCGCGTGGGACTGGGAGAGCTGAGAAACAGGTGTGGAAGTTTTTGCTTTTTGTGCTGCTTTCATCATTTCCATAAGACTACTCTTGGGAGGGAGGTGACTGGAAAGCTTGGGGGATTGCTGATAGGCATGGTGGCTGCCTGACCCATGGCTGTGCATGTAAATGGTCTTGGCCTACAACACCCTTCACCTTTTTAAACTTAAGCTCCCATGTGGGATCATCCCAGTGGTCATCATAGGCACCGATGCAGATGATGTCTCAACAACTCCTTTGCTGGTACCTGCCATACCAACAGAGCCCACAGATGACACTGATGCAGACATATATGTGCATTCACTGCTTTGGTGAACTGGATCTGAAGTTGTACTCTCCTCAACAGACTTCATAGCTGCCTCATCCCCCCTGGTACATTTCCCCCCCTGTACTGGACTGTCTCTTAGCAGGCATATTTATATGCTGCAGCTTTAAAGCTTTGCCTTTCTCTGGGAGTGCAGTATATCAAGAAAGTATGTATTACTAACTGTGTGAATATACCTCACACCTGCAGGCAGTACTGGTTTACTTCCATGTCCAAACACAATCAGGACAGGTTTAGCACTCTGTACAACTAATATAGTATATGGTAGCCAATTCTAATAATAACAAAAAGGTAAATTTTTTCTTTCCCCAAACAGGAATTAAAGCAACACAGTGAAAAAGGGAAAAGGTAACCTACTTTAAATACAGATTACCTTTGTCGGGACAACTTAAAAACTGTAATGTCTTAGTACCATAAACCATGGACAATAAACATGCACACCAGACTGAGATCCTCACTATCGCACTAATCCCTCTTGCCCTAATTGAGGGAACAATTTATTGGGAAAACACATATTGGCATATATTCAAAACAGTTTATCTTTGAGGATTATCTTAATATTGGCCTTGATTTAAATACAGTTAATTTGGGAAAATCAAAAACTACAAATATCAAACACTATACAGAAAATAATTTAAATATACTACTCTTCAATGCTAGAAGTTTATTGAACAACATTGATTACATTTTTTGATGACCAATAATAAAGACATATGTGGGGTGGCAGAATCTTGGTTTAAAATGAGGACTGGGCCACTCAAATACCAGTCTATACAAAATTTGGTAAAAAGTGGTTAAACACTAGGAGAGGTAGAATTGTATTATATGTATAAAAATACATTTAAAAGTTATTTAGTATATAATACTGAATATCAGGATAATACAAGTGAATTAATATGGATTGAAATAATACTTACCATAAATCATACAATTACAGTTGGCTTAGGTTATAGAGCACCAAACTTAAAGAAGACAATGCTACATGTATAACCAGTATTGAAGACAACCTTGTGGATAAAGATTGTATATTAATGGGAGATTTCAATCTACCTAATATTGACTGGGAAACCTGTAAAGGAAACTCAAATCTTGAAACAGCAGTCTTAGATCTTATGAAAATAAATAATATGGAACAATTAGTCAAATTACCTACAAGAGGAAAAAATATATTGGATTTAGTTTTTTCAAACATTGAAAATGCAAATGCACAAGTTAAGATTTTACACCCCCTGTCAAATAATGATCACAATATGATCCTTGCAACTGTGAGGCTTACATATTCCCCAATGCTAGTTGGCTGTTCTGTTAAAAAAAAAAATAATAAAGCTAATTATGTTAGTATTAATTAATATCTTAATAGTTGCAATTGGGCTATTGATCTCTCAGGTTGCGACTTGATGAAACTTGGAACAAAACTGATGAAAAACTTCAACATTGTATCAAATCCTGGGTTCCTATTAGGAAATAATATAACAAAAATAGAAGAGTACCTCCATGGTGGAACATAAACAAAAAAAAAAGCCTCACTAAAAAGCAGAGACGATATAAGAAATACAAAAAAAATCCTTCAGCATCTAATTGGAATTCATACAAAATATCTGCTAATAAATTCAATAACTTGATAAACAAAGCAAAAACAAATACTTGAAGAGAAGCTGGCTAAAACTGTTAAAGATAATAAAAAATCATTTTTCAACTATACTGGTTCATTAAAACAAAAAGTTCTCCTATTGGTCCTTTACATACTTCTAAAGGCATCATAACTGATGAAACTGAAATTGCTGCTCATTTAAATTATTATTTTATTAATGTGTTTAAACCTAAGCATGTAGACTAGTCTCAAATAATAAGAACCAGTATTCCATTTATCCCAATATCAGAACAGGAAGTCAATTATAGTACTAACTTATTAAAAACTAGTGGGTCTCCTGGTCCTGATGGTATTCCACCAATATTTGTTAAAAATCTAGCTGAATCATTGATTGGATCCTTGACATTACTGTTCAGTTGGTCTTTGGACACAAGTACTATTGCACCATTATGTAACAAAGCTGTAGTTATCCCCCTGCTTAATGGTGGTAATAAAAGCCTAGTAGAAAATTATAGACCTATAAGACTTACTGCTGTATTTTCTAAATTATTGGAAAGGATATTAAAAAATTGAATTACCTTTCACCTGGAAGAAATATGTCATGTAGACATTTATCAGCATGGTTTTGTTCAAAAGGAAGATCATGTCAAACTAACCTTCTACACTTACTGGAACCAGTCGGTGAAGTACTGGATACTGGTTTATCAGTGGATAGAATATTCCTAGACTTCTCCAAAGCATTTGACTCTGTAAAACATCATGTATTATTAAACAACTTGAGCTATTAAAAATTCATCCAGTAATCATAAACTGGATAAATGCTTTGTTAATGGGTCCAACACAGCAAGTCTTGGTTAAAGGTCATCTGTCAAATTGGAGCCCACTTACTAGTGAGGTTCCTCAGGGCTCAGCACTGGGTCCTAATCTCTTTAATATATTGATATCCACTATGAGTCTTCAATCTAATACGTGCTGGCTTGCCAAGTTTGCTGATGATTGCAAATTAGGAAGTATAATATGGATGCAAACTCAGCAATTAATTTACAAAACAACTTAACTCATCTGGTTGAATGGTCTAAAAGAAACAATTTACTGTTCAATGAATTAAAATGTAAAATAATGCACCTGGGTAAGAATAACCCTTGTTATACATATTCAGTGAATAATATAGATGTTCAGAAGTCTAATCAGGAAAAAGATCTAGGTGTTACTTTATCTAAAGAGTTTTCCTTTGATGGACACCTAACTAATGTTATTTTGTTCAGTTTTAACCATGTTAGGTTAAGGGCAATTATTGTGTCTTGAGATAAACTTACTTTTTTTTTACTATGGGATCTGTAACCTTATTGTTATTATGTATTGCACCTCTGTTGTACCATTATTGTATGTTTTTCACATTTTTGCATTTTTTACTTTGTGTTAAATTACATGACTGTGAGTTTTTATTGTCTTTGCTTTAATGTAGCCTGTCTTTGCCCTACTAATGATTTATTTGCCTGGTTAAATAACAATTGAATTAAATTGAATACTTACTACTACAATTTTTTTATATAGATATATAAGGCCAGAGACAACCATATAACAGTACTATATTAATATGTCGTTTTTTATATTGCACAGGTCAGGTACTAAACAATGCTGTGACAGGGAAAGGGTAACCAACGTCAAGTAAAAGAGGAACACCACAACGAAGAGGCAAGCTCCAGCAATACAATACAGGGGAACAATTCAATAAAGCAGTAAAACTGTATGGCCAAGTTAAGGTGATCAACTAAAAGTATTTAAGTTTCCATACAAACAATATAGAATTGTTGCTTTTCACAGTTTAAGTGACACACACAACTTAACAGCAAAAAGAAATGACTACAAACAAACAAATAATAAAATAAGGGATCAGCACTGTGTGTTCAATTCAAAACTTTAAAATTCACAACTAAAAGCAGAAGAATGGTATATAACATGGGCTACAGGAACAGGAACTCTCAGACAGGAGTACATTTTCAGAGACAGAAAAATGAATACTTATCAAGATATAAGAAAATTAATACAAATAAGTAGAACAACAAAAATATAAAAGTTTAAAAGAAATAACAGTAAATCACTCACAATTTGTGAGAAATCTGATTGTAAAAGGCTAGAAATAGCCTGCACTGATTTTGCACACCTACCCTACTCCACTCAACTCCTTCACAAACACAGCCAGAACTAAAAACTAATTAAACTAAGCATTATGCAAAAATACACAAAATTAGAAAATGTTCACTAGCAGCACCAGGAACAAAGTGTATATTTGGGAGCAATTAGCTCTCAAAAACAAGTTTTAAAAGGGTTTATTGATGGTGATGCACCACAACAGACTGTTCTCCAACTCAACAGGCAATAGACTGTGCTGTAAACAACCAGCATGTGATATTTGACCTATTTATCCACAATGCATTGCAAATTTCGCTTTTGGAGCATTATTTCACCAGCAAAATCAAAAGCAACACTGGCAAAATTTTCACCACAAGGCGAAATTTAAGCATGAATGCGCGAAATTTGTCAGTTAAAGCATTTTATGTGAAATTTTACAAATTACGTGAAATCAAAATACCAAGCGAAATTAAGTTTTGCAATGGTGAAAAATTATGCAAAATTGTGAAATTACACAAACTTTTTCTATTTCGCACAACACTAATCTTAGCAATGACTGGGAGCAGGTGCTAACACTTCAGCTTGGTGATAATCATAGTGTTAAACTGATAATATTGAGGAAGAAGATACACATGCTATTGTAGAAGGCAGATGTAGCTGAGTCCTGGAACTGGTATGGAGATGAATAGCTGTTTAGTTCATTATGGTAAAAATTAATTACGTGATGAAATGGATGATAATGACCTGGCTGTGTTGATAATATACACAATAGTTATGTGGAAGACAATGGAAACAAGACAGCTTACATAGGGACAATTTGTGGAGATGTTGATAAAGTCTGGGGAGCCAGGAGCAGAGCTTTTGGGTTGCTTGGATAGCAGTACATGCATAAAGACCTCTGGGATTATAATATATGAGAAGAACTAATGATAATTAAAGAGCAGAGGTGCTCTAGATCAAAGCTTGGATATTGAAAAGGAGATCTGCATGACAGGTAGAGGTGTCCTGGATAAACTGAGTCTTCCCTAAGCATGTATCACGTAGTATGCACTTAAGACATCAGAAACAGCTCTGAAGATTAAAGGAAAACTACCAGCAGAGGTGATGCCCAGGACCACTGTACAGATTGGGGATTCACCTCTCCAGTCCCCACTGCAGGCACCATATTAAATTAATAATTTTTGTACCTGACTGCTTGTAAAAACTTGTAAATCCATCTGTGCACCCTGCATTTTAAGTATGGCAGCCGTGAACATCCTAGGATATCGTGCATAACATTGCAAGCTGATGATGCTGCCTTGCCCCTTCCTCAATAGTGCCATAATGTATTTTAGATTTTACAATGTTTATATCTCCGATGCCCAGTGATATTTTTAAAGAATTTGCCTAAATCCCATAGGTATGGTGGGCTGTTCACGAGTGCCATACTTAAAATGCCGGGCACATCAATGGATTTACAAGTTTTTACAAGCTATCAGGTACAAAAACTATTTATTTAATGTGGTGCCTGTAAGAGGGGGGCTGGAGAGGTTAAGCCCAAATCTGTACAGCTCTTGGGGCTTCACCTCTGCTAGTAGAACTCCTTTAATGCATGGTTTATGTATGCCATGAACCAGGGAAGTATCCTTGATTTCCATGTGTGATGTCCTTGAGACGGTAATTTGGGATCCATAGACTGCCATAGGTAATTCAGGAGAATAGGCTGAAGAATAAACTGTAGTCCTGCATAGTTGGTAGCTCAAAATGGATGGTATGTATAACTGCAAACATTAGAACAGCATAAAGGCTGATGGATGGGAGGCCAAGGGAAATTACGAGCTGGTAGTTGTATTATGTTATGATGAAGGCAAAATTTGAATGAAGCGATACAAGACTGAAGTTTTGACATGATGGTCATGAATCTGGAATTTTGGTAAACATCTGGAATTAGCTGGACTAGATGCAATAGCTCTGGTAGCTACTGTTTAACAGGTATGGTAATAGTAGTTCCGATTACTGAATGGAAGCTTAAGTCAGAATGTGTGATTTTCAATGAGATGTCAGACCAAACCTTGATGGAGTAAAGATGTCACAGTCTTTGAATATGTGTTGGAAGAAGTCCGAGGGAAACCTGAGGACCTTCTTCTGATCTGAAGATTAAGAGAAAAAGGAGAGGTATGGGCTAGAATGCCAATGCATTACTTCAAATTGCACTATGATGAAGCAAACCCCAGGCAAAGAAGCTGGAACCTTTGAAAACAGTTTCACATAATTTCATGTGAGATGTTACTACTACTGGAGCTGAGAAGGAGAATAATCCCCCAGGTAACTAGCCAGTATAGGGATATGGCAAGGATGAAACTCTCCAAAGGTTTACATTCACTTTGAGCCTTGAAGCTTTGCAGAAGATCATCTCTTGCATATGAAATCAAGCCTGAGATGTGATGAGTTGAATAATTTTGGGAATATGGAATAAGAAGGAGTTTGATATCTTGCAAATTGATTGAAGATGCAGAATTCCACCTTTGGCAATGTCAAGCCTTGAGGTGTGGCAAGGTAAAAGACTGCTTGAATATGGAATGAGAAGGATCTCGATATGTTGCTAATTGATTGGAAATGCAGATTCCCACCTAGAAGAGACTCATATGTCTGATGGACAGAGTCAAGCCATGGGATGACATGAGTAGATTGCTGCCTTAGAATGAGCAACAAGTTTGATAATTATTGATTGATCGAGAGGTGCAGAGTTCGCCTCTGGAGATGAGTCAGAATTAATGATAGGTTGAATGCTTGCTTGCATGAATTTGGACTAAGAAGTAAGTTAGATATGATACTAGATTATCAAAAGATTCAGACTATCACCCCTGATGGACAAAGTAAGGACCTGCCTATGCTCATGACCTCCCAAAGATACGAGGTAGGGAGATGGAGTCAGTAGCAAGTTTCTATGGAAGCAGCAATTAATTAAAGCTTGAGAAGTGCAACAAGGCCTATAGCAAGGCTAACAGGTAGCTGGGATGTATTGAGAGGGGTACTGATAGCAGAAGAAAAGACGTAATACTTTCCCTGTGCAAATCCCTGGTGAGGCCTTACCTAGAGTACTGCACCAGTTCTGGAGTCCTCACCTAAAAAAAGATAAGGATAAATTGGAGACAGTGCACCGCAGAGTAAGAAAAATGATTCAGGGCCAACAGGGCAGATCCTAAGAGGAGCACCTCAAGACACTAAATATATACTCACTGGACACCAGAAGAGAGAAGGGAGTTATGATACAGACCTTCAAGTTCCTTAAAGGATTAACAAAGTGAACTGCAGGGAACTATTTAGTATGAGTACCAATTTGCAGTCATGTGGACACGAATGGAAATTAACAGGAGGGTTAGTACACTGGAGGCACAGTAGGTTCCTGGGATTATATGGAACTTGGGAAGACAGGATGGATCTCTGGTCTTTTTCTGCCATCATTGTCTTTGTTTCTATTTTCTAAGAATGAGAACTCCTATCTTTGGTGGATGAAGTCAGGCCCTGCCTACACTTGTGACCTCCCAAAGGTACAAGGTTGGGAGATGTAGTCAGTGTAAAGTTACAAATAATTAAAACTTAAGGAGAATGAGGACTGCCGTCTCTGGCGGATGAAGTCAGACCCTGCATACGCTCGTGACATCCTGAAGTTATGAGGTAGAGAGAGACAGAGACAGTGCCAAGTTGCTATGGAAGCACATATTAATTAAAACTTGATAAGAATGAGGACTCCCATCTCTTGTGGGTGAAGTTGGACCCTGCCTACACTTGTGGTCTCCCAAAGGTACAAGGTAGGGAGATGAGACGGAGTCAGTGCCAAGTTGCTATGGAAGTAGCGATTAATTAAAGCTTGAGGAGAATGATGACTTTCTTCTCTGTTGGACAAAGTTGAATCCTTCCTACACTCATGACCTCCTGAAGGTACATGGTGGGCAGATAGAGACTGGTAGTACAGGTGTAAGGAGGAACACTCCAGTGATGAGGTGAATGATTGCTTGAATTCAGAATGTAAAATGATTTTAATGTGAAATTGATTAATCAAAAAGCAGACTCCCACCTCTAGCAGACGATGTTGAACCTTTCTTTCTCTTGTTACCTCCCAAAGGTATAAGGTAGGGAGATGGAGTCTGGTTGTACATGAGCAAGGAGGAACACTCCAGTGATGAGGTGAATGATTACTGGAACTCAGACTGAGAAATGAATTTGACGTGTAGCTGAGAGATCAAACCTGGTTAACAAATAAAATGAAATGAAATGAAAAGCAGACTCCCACTTTTGCTTGCATAGAAAAAGTGAGTTTGATAATTTGATGGTTAATGGGAGGAGCATGAAAAGTGAGTTCAATATGTAGCTGAATGATTGAAGGTGCAGATCTCAACTTCTGGAGTATAATTGCAAGCTAGGAGAAGCGATGCATCACTTGACTTTGGAATGACAAGAGAGTTCAATATTGTCGATAGATTGCGAGAAGCAGACTCCCAATTCTGGATATGACATATAACCCTGCTTAACCTCATAGGCCCTGAAGGGGGGGGGCAAGTTAGTGAGCTAAAATCTGGAGGCTGCAGCCCCAAGTTGTTGTAGGACTGGAGGTGAAAGGGATATAATGGGAACTCTGAATTGTCCCAAATTAATAACTGGAGAGGAGTAGCTGCAATAAATGGCCCATACAAAAATGTCACTGATGAGGGCTTGTGGAGGAACAGAAGAGAGCAGGCAATTAGGGAGATAAGTAGGAAGCAAAAGAGTAGTACGGGGCTAGGAAGTAGAAATATAGCTACGAGACTGTGCAGGGCAGGATGAGAGAGAGAATGACAGCTACAGAGACCGAGGTGGGACTGAAGTGGCATGATTGCACCACTTCTGGAAATTATGGAGAGTTTGACATGAAGGAACAGGGCAGGGAGATGAGCATAGGGTTAATGGAGGCAGGGTTTAGGACTACAGAGCTTGAGGGATTTTGGGAAAGAGAAGCAAGGTAACGAGAGGTGTAATTCAACAGAAATAAAAGAGACTGTAACCGAAATAATGGAGTTGTGATATTTATATGATGGATTGCATTTGAATGACTTGGCTATGGCTGCATTGTAAATCCACAGTTTGAACTTGTAATAAATGATGTGCTACTCTGGAAATATATGATAATAGAAGAAGGGGTGGATATCTGCAGGGCAGGTTGAATGTATGGAATAAATAAATTGTTTTGTTCTAGTTGTTTGGCCACGCTGAAAATGTTGTTTTTGGCCTTGCTGAAAATGATGATTGAGGCAGCAGTAGTCATGAGAGATTATGCTTAGCATGGGGAGTGTCCCGATGTAGACTTACTGTTGGAGCCAATAGGGATGGCTGAAATGACCATCCAGATGGGTGAGAAATGGAACGACCAGTGAGAATGGATGCTGCTGTGTGAAGAAGTCACTAATAACTGAAGAAAAGAGGGGTTTGAAATTCATTCTGAAAATACTGAGGGACTGGTGGTGTTCATTTCCGTAGGGACCATGGCTATGCTGTAGAAGCGAGAAATGCCTTTGTTGCAGAGTGTGACACTGGGTGGAGGTGTAGGTAGTAGAATCCAGAACTGAGAGAGGGCACCAAAATGGAGTGGAGAAACCCCTCAAAAAAAGAAAAGCCAAGATGAGAAGGAGAATAGAACAGAGAAATGGGGGAGCATGGGTCAGTACGATAGAGTAGGAAAGCGGAATGCAGGAGACCAAAACAATTAAAGCAAGAATGGGCAGGCGAGAAAATGGGGAGGGAAGAGAAGGGGAGGGGGAGGGCAGTGGGCCACTGAGAAAGTGGCAGTAGTGGAAAGTAGCAGAGGAGGGATGGGGACATGGAGAAGAAAGAAAGAGAGTGAGAGAGAGAGAGAGAGAGAAGAAGAACACAGCCCCAACAACATGCAGCAGCCCAGGCGTTCGAAAACACTCAGAGCGGCAGTTGCTGGGAGCGGCTGGTTTTTGACTGAACTGTGGGAGGGTTCACATTCTCCCACATTGAATCACCAGCAAAAGTTCTCCCAATATTTCCAGGAGAATGTGAAGACAATTATTATGTATATGGTATGCCAGCAAATATGAAAGAAAGTACAGAGAAAATACTTTTTGAGCTTGAAAGAAAAACTGAGCAAATAGAATATTGCTTTAACTTCACTGTCTGCATAAAGCCAGCTTTCCTAAAACCCTGCAATTACTTTATAGAGACCAGTGTTTAGTAGATGGGGAATTTGTGAAGGATGCATTTTTGAAAATGACCATATGCTTGCCTGAAGATTTCAAGGAATAGAGCAATAATGCAGTATGTACGCCAGATTCAGGGACTGCTTCTCTTTATATAAGACTATAAAGGATTATACACATTAAATTAAATGGAATGTCAAGTCCTACATTGCTTATGCTATTACATCATCTTTCCATACTTATTCCATAGTTGATGACTCTATGGATATCAGGGATACATCAAATGTAGTACTTTTGGTCCATGTTATGTGTCCATTAGAAATTAGAGTTACTAACCATTTTGCCCTTAAAGATATGAAATCATTACTAAAGGCTTGATCCAATGTGACCAAAATGAGCATGTGCTCGTCATGCCTCTGCAAATGTCAGTGCACCATAGGGAAGGATGTAATCCACACCCCCACCCTCGGCACTTGCATGTGCAGAGCCCTGTGCAAGGGCAGGGTGTGGCACCAAAGACAAGGCTATACAGGACATCTGGTATCCTATCAAATGTCTGAATCAGTGCTATAGCAGATCCCCTTCTCCTCAGGGAGCAAACGACCACAAGATGAGACAATCCATGTTAGCCCTCCAAGGACTTCCACATCCCTGTTGTGGTAACATCATGCCAAACCAGTATGATCAGCTAGTGCCTATAGACTACCCAGCCCTCTCAGCCTATATAGCTGGTGGCTGGTGGCATGGACACCAATTTGAAACCAGAGAGAGTCCTGCAGCCAGGTGGTGAGGGGCATGTAAGTGCTTCAACTTCCCATCTAATATACTGTACGTTAATATGCCCCCCAGAACCACTTGTTGCTGTATAAGAGAGGTTTCACATGCCTTCAGCTGGAGTGAGAACAGGCAAGTGAAACCACTCTAATACAGGAACGAGTGGTGATGGGGGTCGTATTAATATATTATTGCTCGAGAGTGATCAATAATATATTAAAAAATAAAACATGTTCCCAGAGCATGCCCATTTCCAGGGCATCTGTGCATGAGATGCTTTTCACAGAATAAGTGTCTCACATGCAGGGGAAAGGAGTGCTCCGATTGGTCAGGAGCACATCCTTGATCTATAATTGAATAACCTCTGCCACTTTACTGGCCATCTGCAACACCAGTTATAGCACTGGGAATGGGAATAGGCACATCCCACCATCTTGCTTGCCCAGACCCAACTGGACTCATAGCAGTCTGCAGTGGCAGGGATTGAGTGTATAAGGAGGAACAGACAGGGCATGTGTAGTGCAGGGCATCTCTGTTCCCCTAGTGCATGTAGACACTGCTCTGTGAGCAAGGATGCCTTTGTGGATCAAACCCTTGACTTTTTCAGTTCTTTCATGGAGGATTTAGAAAAGGAGAACCTAGCCATGAATATACTTGTTCATGTCAGTGTCAGTGGCTCAGTAGGTAGCACACTTGCCTCTGAGGCCGGGAGATCAGAGGGCTGTGGGTTCAGTTCCCACATCTGGCATTTGCGTTAATATACCAGTACTGACACTGTAGTGCAGCATGCAAGGGGTGCTGCACTTCTGAGGTGCTGTCTTTTTGATGAGACGTTAAACCGAGGTCCCATCTGCCTGAATTGGTGGCAAGTTCAGGTGGATGTTAAAGATCCCATGGCACTTATCGAAAAGAGTAGGGGAATTTCATTGAGAAAAGTTGGACTTCATTACAAAAGAAATAATATCCTGTACATCAATCATCTGAAGCAAAATGCAGCAATCATAGAAATAAACAAAAAAACACAGATAAAAAAGAAACAAAAGGATGGCACCTAATCAACTATAAAGAGATCACAATTGTCCCATAAATGAAAAAACTGAGGTCCTGCAAGAAGTTTGAAATCCTGCAATTTAACCACACGAATAGCAGTTCTAATATTCTCGATTACTTCTTGCACCTTAATCATTTTTTGATGCAAAACCAGCAGACATCTGGCCTGCCATAAATAATAACGAATCAAGGCAAAAACAATAAATAAAGTATCTTCATGATATTTTCGGCACAAAGCACTATGTACACAGAACATAAGTTGTTCATAAGATAAATATAACATCATAGGTTCAGACCACAAGCCTGCTAACAAAGTCCAAAAAGTAAGAGCAAAAGGACACTCCAAAAAGAGATGCTGTTGGGTTTCGATAATAACCTGACAACAATCCCTAGGGCAATATCGAGCGTCCAATGCTTTATGTTTATGATTACCTTTGACACTTAAATGCCTATAGTTACCCAACCAAACCATATCCCACACATATGGGGGGAAATGGGGATTGCTGAGTTGCTGAAGGATCCATTCAAAATGATTTGGAGGGCAAAAAGGGAAAACCACCGTATCCTGTGCCTCCCTCCTCCAAACGTTTTCATAAAGCATTGGCCGAGACAATACACAAAAATCCTGTGGGAGAAAATCCCAGGACAGAGCCACCTTAAGAGCTTCTTTCCCATACAGTGGAATGTCCGCAAAATGAAAAACCTACCCCATTTTTCCCCAATTCCCAAATTGGAAGACAAGGTAACAACCATTTCAACAAAAAAGGTTTCCATACCACCACCCCCAGTTTTAGTGCTTTTCCAAAATTATAATTGAAAAATAAACTATAAAAAAAAGCAACAGGGTGGATCATCCCAACCCCTTCCTCCTTGTATGGTCTATATGTTATACTCCTCTTCACTGGGTTCAAACGAGACCCCCAAAACCCTTGAAAAAAATCCCATATAATCTGAAAAAAAAACCCATAGGCAGAGGAAAAACATAACAAAGATACAAAAAATGGGGATCACCAAAGTCTTAAGTAATACTACCCTTTTTTTCCCCAATCTGGTACTGTTTCCAGCCGGAAACCAGACCCTCAGCCCTCCCTAAGGCTAGCTGCCAATTATGAGTGCATATCCCCGGTCCTGAAAAAAATACCCAAATACTTATAGGGAGCTGTAACAATTGGTATCCATGCATAAGTTCCAGACTGTGGAAGAGCAAGGTGACCAATAGGTACCCCAATACTTTTCCTAAAGTTAACACAAGATCCCAAAACTGAGGAATATGCACAGAGAACCTGTACCAATTCAGCTTCCTCAGTAACGACATCTACAGTTAAAACCAAATCATCAGCATCAGCTAAAAGTTTAATGGGATCCAATAAAGGAGCCCCCCCCCCAACCCCAAAATATGAGGGCAAAGAGAAATTGCCCTAATCAATGTATTAATACAAAAATTGTAAAGGAGAGGGCTTTAGGGGCATCCCTGTCTGAACCCCCCTGACCATCTTCACTGGTTTCCCCAACCAACCATTCACATTAGGAATGATGGTAGCCTCATCATAGAGAGCCTTAATCCACAAGAGAAACTGACCAGGAATCCCAAAGGCTCTCAACACAGAAAATAGGAAGTCCTGAGAGACCCTATCAAAGGCCTTCTCTTGGTCCAACCCCAAGACCCTACCCGTAACCATCCCTTTGTCACCCAGGGCAAATAATTCTCTTAACAAAATTAAATTATCATGTTGACTTCTACCAGGAATACCACACGTCTGAGCCAGACTAAGACGATCCGCAATTTTTAGTAATCTAGCCAACAAAATTTTAGCAACAATTTTATAATCTACATTTAATAAACTCAGTGGCCTCCAATTCTGCAAATCAGCCCGATCCCCTTTTTTAAAAATTAGGACCAAAATGGCTTCCTTCATGGACTTAGTAAAATAGGTTGTGGTCAACATGTCATTGAATAACAAAGTAAGAGTGGGAACTAAATCCTCCTTAAAAGTTTTAAAAAACTGGGCAGTAAGGCCATCTGATCCTGGAGCGGAATTAGTATTTAAACTATCAATGGCCTGAGCCACTTCTGAGGCTACAATGTCTCCTGACAACATACCTTGCTCAACTAAAAAGAGCGAAGGGAGGTGCAAAGAGTCTAAAAAGGTGTCCGCAGACTCACAAAGAGGTAAATTACCTAACACAGGGAGAACAAGTTGTTCCACAACCTGAACTAATGCCTCTGATTCTGTAACCAAGTCACCTAGGGGAGACCGTAGAATCTGAATAAACTTTGATTCCACCCTTCCTTTACAGGCTTTAAATGGGTCTAACCCTCTTTTGGTCACCCGGGTCCCAAATCTTGCCTCCTGCCCCAAAGAACTAGCCCTATCATATGGCAAGGTTTTCATTTGGGTACAAACCTCAGCAATCTGATCACTATAATCATTAACAGTAGTATCTGATAAAGAAATCAGATGCTGCAATTGTTGCCTTAATGCTAAATATGTTAAGTATTGCTCTGTTTGCTTTGCTACAGCTGTCCCCTGAAAAATCTGCCTCCAACTGTTTTTAGAATCCTCCCACCACTCACATGGCTCCTCATAAATATCCGACACCGAGAGCCGGGCCGCCCATTACCTCCTCCACAATTTTAGAAGGCGAGGATCCTCCAACAGGGAATCATTAAGCTTCCACCTATTTTTTTTACCTCTCGGAGTATTGTGCCACGAAAAGGTCACTCTAAGAGCTGCATGATCTGAAAATTCCACACCCATAGTCACACAGGAAAGAATCGTTAAAACTTGAGATAAAAAAGCAAAATCAATACGAGTCCTTAAGGGTCCCTTAAAAAAAAGTAAACCCCCAACTCATGACAAAACCGATAAGCATCAACTAGCTGAGCAATGGTGATAACATCCTTTAATGTAACAGAATCACAGAATAATTTGGGGGTTTGTAACCCTTTATCCCTCTGGTGTAATCCACAATTGAAATCGCCTACCCACAAGATTAACCTAGAGGTATACAAAAAAGGCCTAATTAAATGAAAAAGAGACACCCGTTGTGCTTTTGTCTGAGGGGCATAAACAACAATTATCCTGAATCTCTCAAAATCCAACAACAAAGCCCTACCAGGCTGAATATCCACTAACCGAGATACATGAAAATCAGAGTTAGAAAATAAAATCCCAATACCGTCACATTTATCAATACCTGAAGACCAAACAGATGGACCAAGGGTCCATGCCCTGGAAGCTTGTTGAAGTTCCAGGTTTGATTTCAATTTAGTATCCACTAGACATACAATATCACAGTTAAAGTCTTGTAAAGTTAAGAACACCCCCCCAAGCTTCCTACGTCCTTTAATGCTATTAACATTTAATGTACACACTGATAATGAATCCATCTAAGTGCCTATGGGTGACTTACTCCTACGGCTTTGTCTGGTTCATTTAGCAATAGGGTCCAGGTCCCCACCACCCTCAGTATCCGTATAAGATCAGATAGAGGAACTATCCTTATCCCCCCCCCCCAGAATCTTTGTCAGAGACGTCTGTGGCTAAAACTGCTAATTTGTTGCCAGACGGCCAAGTACGGCCTCTAAAATCCTTACCCTGACCAGCCACAGCCAAACCTTTCCTAGTCCGTTTATGTGGGATTTGCACAAACCCTGATACCTCTGCACCAGAAGCAGATTGTGGTGGGGGGGCATGTTACCAATAACCACCACAGATCCCTCTGTAACAACAGGAACCTCAGTGACGGAAGTCGAAATACCAACCTCAGGCTGATCTAATGCCAAAGGCGGAGGGGTGACCATGGCTTCCTGAATACTAATCTCATCAGTCCCTTTAGCTAACTTCTCTGATGCTGAGGAAAGCACGCTAATTTTCAAGTCCCGGGCTGCACTAATTTTAGCCTGTGCCTGCTGTGCCATAGAAATCAACCCTTCATGTGAAGGACAATCGTCCCTATTATGGGATGCCCAAGGGCAACACCCATAGGCATGCCCTGTACATTCACAAAGATTACATTTGAAAAGATTTAGACAGGCACTAGAGGTATGTCCAAAGTAAAAACAATGGCTACACTTTACTATATCACAGGCTGAACTAAAGTGAAATTGAGAGCCACATTTAAAACAAGATTTAGGCTGCCCAACATAAAAAATAAGTCCTTTGTCTTTCCCTAGATAAAAAAAAAACTAGGTAAATGACTAGGTCCAGCATTAGTCAAATACAATTTTACTCTAACTCTCCATCCTCCATCCCAGATTTGCTCACTATCCAGTGTGGGGGTAGGTTTGTTAAGTGCCTCACACCTTTGTCGTAACCAAAATAAAATGTCCTCTACATTAACTCCTTTATTTTTAAACATGATAGTAATGTTTCTGACTGCAGGCTTTGTTAAATGAATAGCTTGAAAGGGAGACCAAGTAGGAGAGGCCTGGCATGCCGCATACTGTGTCCAAAATCTATCTAAACTGGAAACCTGTTTAAAACTAATATCGAAATTATGATTCCCCAAACTAATAAGGGCAAATATCTCTGAAGAGAAAAATTTCATAGAACCTTTAAGTAATGTTTTAGCCACATAGATCCTATTAGGGGGATCCACCAACCCACCTTTATATAATAAACGAACGGCATTTCTGAGGAAAGCTGGTTCTCCCTTGGAAGAAAATAAATCAGCCAGCTTAAAACCAACTGGCTGAACAGGATCTTCCTCCAGAGAATCAAGCAAGTGAGGGGCAGGTCCCATCCTGAGAGGAACCTCTGTTTCTAGGGGTACAGAAATAACAGGAATAGGGGAACAAATCACCGTTTGATCTACATTTAGAGTATCAGAAACATTAGAAACCTGAGCTTGCAAAACTGTAGGCAATACACCCCTGACAGTGCCATCAAGCTGTTTAGACCCTTCAATAATAACCCCCCTGGAATCGTTGGAGCTCAGAACAGTGTTGGTGGCCACAGAATCAGCTACCTTTTGTAGCATTTTCAAATAGGTTGGGTCCTGGGAGTCAGGAGTCCAGGTACCACCATCTCCCTGCTCCCAACCGGCCTCCTTTAACACTTTTTGGGGCCACCAAGATGCCCCCTGACCACACTCCTGAGATGTAGTGTCACGGTTTGCCACAGATAAAAGCCCTCCAGACAGTACAGAACTGTGACTTTTACTCCACCCTTTTGAGAAGGAGGAAAGAAAAATACTTCAGGCTCCAAAGTCCCAGCCGATGACACCTCTCTCCAGGTTCCAAGAAGCGCACCCAAACAGCTGCATGTCCCAAATGTTGCTTATTAGCTTGTTTCAATGAGTGATCCACAGAAACACGCTGGGGCTGTAGGCACTCCGAGGAACTGCTCAGTAAACTGCCAGCCCCAGAACCTCCTTCCAGTACCTTAGAGTCGCTGGTGAATGACCAGAGCCATCTGTGTCAACAGGGGGCTTACCAGACTGCAATAGTGTGTCATCAGGAAGCCTGGAAACTGGTTGCGGGAGTGCTGCAAGATCCAAATCCAAAGAAGAAAGTTCCAGCAACAAAGCCGACCACTTTGCCCTTAAAGATGCTTGTAAGGTACCTTTTTGAAAATTACCATCCTCCACTTTTGATACAGACCGAACAGAATCTACATGGTCCTCCGTTGCAACAATAGTCGCCATCGTGACCTCAGCCACTACACATTCTTCCTCAATGGCCCCTGAAAGTTGAAGCACAGGGGAGTAGGCCCGCTGCCCTGTACTCCTGACATCCGACTCCGATGCTGACTCCTGCATACTGACACGAAGCAGCCAGTAGGGGAATTTCCCCGGTGTCCAGGTCAAATTTCCCTTATTCACTAAAAATACCACCAACAGCTTAATCTGATTCAAGGTCAGTTGGCGTTCACCTGTATCCTCCTCCCCCGGGTCGTGCCTAAAAATAGGAAGGATTTGTCTAGTGCACTTACCTGGTCAACAAAAACTAAATAAATAAATAAATGTCTGCACAGACTGTGCACCAAAAAAGACAAACTATACCAAGTGGCATTAAAGTTTGGGCCTTATACAGTAAGCTGTTAGAGTACACCATAACTTGTACATTGTCATATCCTTCTGGTTGAACTGTTCATACATTTGCTTAGGATAAAATGCATCGCTAATGTGACAAGTTCTTTCAAGCGGATGTACAAATTAAATCTTTTTCCCTTTTGTTGCTTAAATGTTTGTTTCTGTGTGTAAAATGCAGCATGCAAAGGGATAAACTTTGTCAACCTGCTGTAACTCTGGGAAAGATGACTCTAAATTTCCATTAATCACCTTGAAATTTGTAGAATTAAATTTGGGCACTAACCGACTCATTTAAAAGGATACCAACAGCTGAAAAATTCAGTGCTCCAGAGCCCAGAATTTTTCAGCTATTGGTGTCCTTTTAAATGAGGTGGTGAGTGCCTGAATTTTAGTCTACATGCTGTAGTTCTGAGTTGTGGAAAAAGACTCTGCAGTCACACTTCACTTATGGCAGAAAGCATGAAGCCGTTGTTCTGTGTTCAAAATGTATATTTTTTATTGCACAGTGATAAACTCTGGAACAAATTGCCTAAGTCAGCAGAGCCCAGGAGGTATCCCACTAGATGAATGTACCATGCCCCCTTCAAGGATGCTTTGTCAAGGTAAACAGCACCCTCTGTCCACCATTCTTAAATACATAAAAAAGTGCAAAAACACGTGAAAAATCTTGTGCAAAACAATAAATTCATTACACTATATTGCTCTCAATTATTTGCATTTTAGTGGCTGAACTTTTAAGTGATGGGGTGTTACAATATAAGCTTTAAACAATTCTTTAAAGAATTACATTAATAAAAGTTTTGTGATTTATAATAGTATTTGATCTTTGCTTTAAGAGTATCACCATCACTGACACCTTAGACTGTGTAAAATAATATAACAGTTCTTTTGCTAACAATAGGTTGATAGTGCACCCTAGATGTAAATACTTCCAAAGGATGAATCACGCTATGTAGTCATCCTTAGAGATTTTCTTTGTGGATGGATGGATGGATGGTGCAAATAATAGAGTGCAATATAGAGTAATGAACTGATTGTTTTGCACAAGATTTTTCACATGCTTTATCCGTTTTTTATGTATTTAAGAATGGTGGATAGAGGGTGCTGTTTACCTTGACAAAGCACCCATGAAGGGGGTGTGAAATGTTGGTTTAGTGGGATACCTACTGGGCTCTGCCAGCTCAGGTGCTTTGTTCCACAATGTTTCACCTTGCAATAAAAAAATATACATTTTGAACACAGAACAATAGCTTCATGTGTTCTGCCATAAGTGATGTGTAAGTGGTGAGTCCTTTTCCACAGCCCATGTATTCATGGACCTGAGAGCACCCACACCATAGCCAGCAACCCTACAGCCAGTTTATAGTTCTGGGTTGTTTTTGTGAGCAACACCGATCCAGTGTGCACATTTTCTGTTTCCGTGTCACCATGAAATTTCCCTGGTATTTTCTTAACCATGAACGGGGTTCATTATAAAGCTTATTAAACAACTGACTCAGAGGTGAGACCTCTGCAAAAGCACAACCGAATGGAAATACCAGCCAATCCCTTCTGGAGTATGTACTGAACCATCTAATTGATATGTTCAACGACACATAGCAAGTTGACCTTTGATGCAGTCTCTGAAATAGGTCACATGGGCTAAATTGCCTTTTAGAAAGTCTTAGAGATCATTTTGGACAAAGACTGTGAATTCTTGCAAAATGAATGTCTTTATACTTGACTGCACAGACAGTAGTAGGTAATCAGGCACCCAGTGTCAAAGAGAGAAGAACCTCTGAGAGTGAAAGTGCACTGCTTAGTTATTTTTATATTATTCTACACCCTAAACAATGGCCTGTTCCCAACTTGTTATTTGTTCCTGTTGGGAAGGGTAACCTTTGCAGTAAGAATTTTAGCTTTGGTTTAGCTAGTGTTTTTATTTTGTTCTTGTGGAAATTTTTAGTGTCTTTATTTTGATTTATCTACAGTAGTGCATACCCTAGTTCCTCATTTGTTGTGTGCATATCTTGTACTCTGTAGACATTGAGTATTTTATATCTAATTCATCTGTGACTGTGCTGTGTTTTTAAAAGGTATCAGTAGTTTTCTTTACTAGCAACTGTATGGTTCTGTCTTCAATAAACATTAACCAAGACAAAGTGATATTGCTTTTAATACAGGGGCATGTACAGAAGTACCTTGTATTATGTGAGAATTGGACTTAAACTGAGAAGAGAAGTAAAAAGCCCAGTGATAAATTTGCCTTAGGCTGCTGGGAGCATTAATGATGTGTAAAAAGCCATTTGTTTGCCATGTGCACAGTGACATAAGTTTATACAAAAAAACATGTTAAAGATTTTATTATACAACTGACATCTTCTATGCCTACACCCAGACAGTTCTTAGATTAGATATGTCAGCACAGATGGACATGCGACTCTTGGTCCTGAAAAGGTTGTAGACCCCTACCATTTGCCCTCCCAATGAGGACCCCAAATATTAATTCAGCATAACAGTCATTGCCCTGGCTCACTCACAGGCTACTCTTTCCCTTCCCCTTTTTTCAAGAGCCACATACCCCACTGTACCTTCTTCTTCTCTGCACCACAGACCAAATGACTTTAAGTACAAAGAGCAATGAATTAAATATATTTATGTCATTCAAGTTACAGAGACTTTTTCTTCTTTAATATCAATTACAGTTAGGCATTCCTACTGAGGCTTAGCTCACTTCCAGTCCACTAACTTAAATAACAAGCATAAAAGAACACATGAGGGAACTTTTGATTTACTCTACAATTAGTCAAATGCTGCAGTTCACTAAAGTATTCAATTCACAGTGGTTCAAATTACTGACTTAAGAATCAACCAGCCACAGCAATTCTTGAAAGAACAACTTGTATTTTACCTCCTTGCCTCCTTGCACTGTGGCATGCCTATTATTTGCATAGTCAGACAGAGTTACTTAACAGGGGATTTAGTGCTCAGCTTTGTAAAAGCAGAATGTGACTGTAATATGTAAACTAACAATATCACAGTGGTCCTTTCTTTAGGTAAGATCATATTATCTGAGTAACATTAGTAAAAGGTATCACCATGTGCAAAACATTTTATGAAGTTCAACTGGATCATTTACTGTAGGTATAGATCCAGTTACTAAAACCTTACACAAATCTGTTCTGTCAAATGATGTATACATTTAAGTTTGGATTTAAGTGACCTCTTTACATGTCATGGCGTAACTTCTGAAGTTCATATACATATATGACCCTTCCTGTCTACTTTAAAAATAGTGGTACAGACTTATCAGTACTCTATAACTTATTTTTTTCTCAGGGTTTTGCCCTCTGTCTCTGGTTTAGTGACAGCTGGCTACCACTGAATTTCTTTTTTGATTACATTTTATAATCTGACCCTTTTCCAACGAGGGCTTTGTCATTCACAACAATAGGTGTAGACATACTCAAACAAAGCAGACTAGTTGCACAATATAAACTTTGGAAAATACCCAGAAAATAGTAGGGCTGTGTGAGTAAAAAATTAGTATTTGCCAAATATCATGAATTAAGGCCTATGCTTTATTTAGAACTGAATGATGTATATCAGAGTGGCCCAGGACCCCAATATGAGGCTACATGTTTTAGCATGTGCAGACTTTTTCTGGCCCAGAAGTGGCAAGAAGAAACTGAATGTTACTTCCAGGGTTATAAATGGGGCAGCACCTTAGCTAAAGAGTGACAAGGAGTCTGTAATGTAGGGAAAGAGAGAGAGACACACACAGACAGGCACACAGACAGAAATACAGACAGATAGACAGAGACCACATAGAAGGCTGGTAGGCTTTAAAAAGTGATGACTCCCTTGGCTGTGATGGAGAGTTTGGGTGACCACAGGCCAAGCACAGTCCAAGATGCCAGGAAGCAGTATGGAGCCTGACTGAAGGACAACAGCAGGTCTGGAATAGTTTAAGGTGCCAGGCCATTTAAGGCCACCAAAAGCATTGGGCTGTTAACTGAGCATCCCTAGGAATAGTCTCCTGCCTTAGCGGGGGGATACATGTGTCCAGTTCAGCTTCTTCCAACTAGAGGAATCTAGGCTGCAGTGCAGCAGAACATCAGGGGAAAGGGCTCCCACCAGCAGATGACTGGGGGCATCTCAGGAACAAGAACCAGTGACATGAAGGTCTGAGGTACTGGGCACCTCATCTTCTGCCATGCAGACAACCTAGGTTCAAACTTGGATGAAGATCGCTCAGAGTATGGTGAAAGTTGTGACACAAAACCATAACTGGGACCTCATGATCCTTGGGTATAAAATTTACAGGAAGGACAGAGAGACAGGGAAACTGGGAGAAGTAGCCATTTTCACGAGAGAAGGGATTACATGCACCAGGGAGAAGGAGGCTGAGGGTAAGCCTGAAGTCTCATGGGTGGAGCTTCAGACCACCAAGGGGAGAAAGGTTAGAATGGGGGTGGTATACAGACCACCTTTGCAGGATGAGGAGTTGGACAGAGTGATGGGGAAGCTGATTATAACAATATCTAGTACAGGAAGCATAGTCATAACAGGTGATTTCAACCTACTAGGAGTGGACTGGAGGACCCCAGTTACCTCCTGCTCCAGGGAACAGGTCCTTCTGAAGGTTTCCCATTATAGTTTCCCAGTACAGGGGGTAACAGTGCCGATCAGGGATTTAGACATACTGGACCTAGTACTGTCCAATGGTGAGCATGTCCTGGTAATAAAGGTGGAAGACTCACTTGCAGGCAGCAACCACTGCACTGGGTGGTTTGACCTGAATCTTGGGAGAGGAATCACCAGGACTAAGATGAGGGTAGTGGATTTTAGGAAGGCTGATGTTGGAAAGATGGGTGAAATCCTAGAGGGACATCTTGCCAAAGTCAGCCCAAAGATGGAAGTGGAGTAAAAGTGTTCCATTATAAAGATGGGACTGGTTGAGGCCACTAATATGTGTACCAGTGCTCACAGCAAGAAAGCCGGGATGAAAAAAACACGCTGGTTCAGCAAAGAGGTGGCAGAAAAAGTGAGGAAAAAAAGAGCAGCCTTTCATAAGTACAGGCGTACTCTGAAGGATGGAGACAGGGAGGTTTACTCAGCAAAGTCAAAAGAGGCAAGTAGAACAGTCAGGGCAACAAAGTTCATATGGGAACTAAGACAAGCTCAGGGGATAAAAGTAGGAGAAAAGGACTATTTCAAGTATATGAGAGAGAAAAGGGGTAGCAAGGGTGGGATTGTTAGGCTAAAGATAGAGGGGGAGATGAGCAGAAAATGGTGGAGAACAGGCGGAGGTACTGAATGAGTGCTTAAGCTCGGTTTTCATTTCAGAGAAGGATGGACCTGTGCCACAGGGAAGAATAGAGGTTCAGAAGGGGAGGTGGGAGTGAAATTCATTTTTTTCTTTCTTTCTTTCTTTCTTTCTTTCTTTCTTTCTTTCTCTCTTTCTTTCTTTCTTTCTTTTCTTTTCTCTTCCTTCCTTCCTTCCTTCTTTCTTTCTTTCCTGAAAGGCATGTGAGCATATTGCCCATTTTCACAAGTGTCCAGTACATACAGCATAAATCAATGAAATCACAAAATACATTAAAACAAGTGCATAAAAATGCCGGCCCACCAGTGCAGCAGTCAGATTTCCGTTTGCTATGCCAGTGACCCGGGTTCGGGAATGAGCCCGGGAGCTGGAGGGTCAGCTAGAGAGAACGCTTGAGCATCCCAAGGACAGCTCACCATCTCGGGGGGGTCAACCACCCAGTGCAAGACTTGCCCCAGGCAGAAGTCTGGGGCACAGCATGCGCAGAGATAAAGAAAGGGGAGGATGTCCCGGGTGTCTGCGCTATGTGCCTTGATGTCAGTGTTCATGTGATGTTCATAGAAAAACCAAGGAAAAAACTCTCCAGGCTGTGGGTAGACGGAGCCCCAGAGCAGAGCCCTCATGCCTGCCTGACCGATCCCAGAACTCGATGAAACAGGTAAAGCTCGGGGTAAGGGCCCCACCTCGTCCCTGCCCGGGCGGTAAACTGAGGCTACATGAGGGTTCACAGACGGCACAGGTAGGCAGCAGAAGTGGGGGCAGAACTCCACTGGGGACTCCCGAAGAAGCAGAGCATGGGGAGGGGAGGAGGGTAAAAAGAAAGAAAAAATTAAAAAAGTGCATAAAAAAGAATAAGCAAACACATACATCAGCAATGAAATCAATTAAAAGAATTACAAAAAGATTTGCTAAATAGGTGAAACAATTAAAACTTTGAAGTTTTAAAAGCAGAAATTTTCCTACAGTCAACCATGGATTTTGGCAGGTTACTGTTATGATTAGTAACCCTAAAGGATAGGGAATTCTGACCCAGAGCTGTGTTAAAAAAGGGACCCTGGAATGAGAATCTACTCTGTGATCTAGCTAAAAAGACATTAATAGGTTTAAGAAACAACAGACCAATACATTCAGGAAGGATACCAAGATGCACTTTATTTAAAAATAAAAGCGACCTGTATTTATATTTGTTATCTAGGGGAAAACTCCCAAATATCTGATAAAGTACACAATGATGTTTATCTCTAGGAAGCCTGGCTGCAAACCGGATGATGTTGTGATATGTTGCCCTAAGTTTACAAAGCATATTTTCAGAGGTAAATGAATAAACTAAGGAACCACAATTAATTAATGAAAATAGAAAACTGTCAACATTTTCCTGGTCTCAATGGTTAGATACCGATTAAGTCCATACAACATCCCCAACCTATTGTGTAGTTTCCCAATAAGATTAGTAATACGTGGGTCAAATGGCAAATGACAATCCATAGTTACACCTAGGTATTTAAATTCATGAACATTATCAAATAAATTTCCAGAGTTGTTTTTGAGGGATGGATTATAGTCCAGGGCTCTTCTGGGACCAGAAAAAATCATAGATCTCATTTTTGAAGAATTGAATACTAACCTATGGGACTGAAACCAAGCATGTAACCTGCCAAAATCATACTGAAGATAAGTTTCTAATGTAGGTTTTAAAGGGTCTTAGGGCCCTTAGGGTAGACAGAGCTCCTTAACCAGATGGCATACACCCGAGAGTTCTGAGGGAGTTGGCAGAAGTCCTGGCCAGCCCCCTGATGGACCTGTTTAACATTTCATTGGAGACAGGAATCATGCCTCAGGTGTGGAGAATGGCACATGTGGTGCCGCTCCACAAGATCAGACCCAGGGTTAAGCCAGGTAACTACAGATGAGTCAGCCTTACTTCCATTGTAGGCAAAGTGATGGAGGCCATACTAAAGGAGAGAATAGTGGACTTTCTGGAGGTTTGTGGTCTCCAGGGTGAAAGTCAATATGGGTTTGTCTTAGGAAGATCCTATCAGACCAACCTGATAGACTTTTTTGATTGGATCACAAGGAAAGTGAACAGGGGTCAGGCAGTTGATTTCCTGTATCTGGACTTCAGCAAGGCTTTTGACTCAGTGCCTCATAGGAGACTGCTTAGTGAGCTACAAGACCTTGGAGTTGGGATGAATCTGGCAGGGTGTGTCAACAGCTGGCTAGAAGATGATACCAGAGGGTGGTAGTGGGAGGGGTGCTCTTGAAGACTAGGCCTGTAACAAGTGGGGTCCAACAGGGCTCAGTTCTTGGCCTAGCACTGTTTAATATCTTTATTAGTTACATAGCAGGTGGGATCAAAGGTAAAATGTACCTATTCGCAGACAACGCTAAGCTCTGTGGAAGAGTGGACCCAGATCAGGTGAGAAAGGAGGTCAGGGAGGACCTGGATTGGTTCAAATGATTATCAGGTATCTGGCAGCTGGGGTTCAATGCCAAGAAGTGCAAGGTCATGCACCTGGGAGCTAAGAACCCAGGGACCATTAAATGGCAGGGGGGTACAGGTGTCCAGTTCTGAGGAGGAAAATGACCTAGGAGTAATCATCACAAGGGACTAGTGGCACTCTGCACATTGCCATAAAGCAGCAGCCAAAGCCACCAGGATGCTGGGATGCATCACCAGAGGAATCACCTCCAGGAAAGGGGAAGTAATTCTGGCATTGTACAGGTCCTTGGTGAGACTGTTCTTGAAGTACTGTGTGCAGTTTTGGTGCCCATATCTGAAAAGGGACATCAATTTACTGGAGGGGGTTCAGTGAAGGGCAACAAAGATGATAGAGGGCCTGCAGGAGAAACCCTATGAGGAGAGACCACAGGTGCTCATCATGTTTCCCTGGAGGACAGAAGATAGAGGGGAACATGATTGTAAACTTCAAATACCTTAAAGGTACAATATAAACAAGGTTGGTATAGAAGGCATCTTAAACCTCAGGAGGAATGGGTCCAGTGGGGCAGTCTTAAATTAGTGTGCGGGAAATTCAAAAGGGAAATGAGAATGCACTTTTTGAAAGAAGGAATGGTGTCCCAGTGGAATGAACTTCCAGAGGAGGTGATATCATCGAAAACAGTGAACAGATTTAAGAGGGGTTGGGACAGATTAAAAGGGAGAGTCATAATGGGTGGGAAGATGGGTAGATGTGATGAGAGAGGGAAGGAGAAAGACTCTGTGTGGAAAGGGGGAGGGCAGAGAAAGGAGGAAGGCTCTATTTGAAAAGGGGAGGGGGCAGCTCCAGTAAATTCATTTGAGAGCTGCACCCTCAAGCATACTAGATAGACTGAAGTGGCCTGTTTGAGCTGGCATTTTCATATACTGTAGTGTGTTCTTAAATTGGTATGTTTAACAGAGGTAGAACTTGCACAAGCATCACTGCACATGATGGGAGCCCTCTGGGGAGAAAAGAGAATGGTGGAAATACCCTGGCAGCCACAAGATGATGACCCAGCCCTCCACCAATCCCACACTATGTGGAAAGGGAAAGGGGGGGTAGCTCTAGTAAATTCATCTAAGAGCTGCACACTCGAACAGACTAGATAGACTGAAATGGCCTGTTTCAGCTGGCATTTTCATACAGTACAGTATGGTTGTATGTTCAACAAAGGTGAAGCTTGCAAAAGCATCACTGCACATGATAGGAGCCATCTGGGGAGAAAAGAAAATGGTGGAAATATCCTGGCAGCCACAAGATGATGGCCCAACCATCTGCAGATCCCATATTGGTAACTGGCAACTGGCACCTCCAGCTGGATCCTGTGGTAGAGGATCACCAGAGACAAAGTAAGAACCAGTGTAGTTGGTTGATGAGGCAGGGGGCAGACTGATTGGAGGCAGGATGACAAATTAAGGTGACAAAAAAAATACAGTTTCTGTGGATGGTGCTGGTGGGCAGCTTTCTCTCCAGCAGACGCAGGCAGTGGCAGGATAGTGTACCCTGGATTTCAGTCACACTGTAGACCTCACTTAATAACTTAGTCATGGCAGAGTCCTAGTATAACTGTTTAAACACTCCCTGTTAATTTGCTTGAAGGGCCATTAATATTAAAGGTTTGTACCAGGAAGTTCTCTGACACCAAAGCCCTCCCTCTCATGTACTGTAGCCATCTTTAGCACCAGATCACAAGCAAGGGGAGCAGTGTTCTGAAAGGTGAGTGGGTGCCTGCCAAGGAATCAAGGAATCCAGAAGAAAAACAGGTTTGGCAGGACTCAGGGAAGCAAACTACACATTAAGTAACTTAAGAAACAAAATAAATACACAACAGGGAAATGTGCTCTAGCAAATGCCCGAGTCCATGGTAGTAACTAATAGAAACATAGAATTTGATAACACATAAGGACCACTTGACCCACCTAGTCTGCCCATTGAGCAGGTGCACTTGTTCAAGTACCTTGGAGTCACGATTGATGACTATCTCACTTATACGCACCACGTAGACTCCCGTGTCAGAGTGGTAAACACAAAGATCGGGCTCCTCTATAAGCATAAGAAATCCCTCATCCTGGCAGCAATCCGAATCTCAGTCTCCAGCTCCATACTCTCCACGATAGACTATGGGCTGGTGATCTATGGAGCTGCTACTTATACAGTGCTGAATAGGGTCCAAATTGAACTCAATAAGGCATGCCGCCTCACCCTGTGTGCAGATCACGACACTCATACTTGCACCCTGTATGAGTGTACAAACTGGCTTAACCTAAAAGACAGGATCAAATGCCAAACTTGCCTCCTGGGAAAGAAGGCACTCCTCAGAAAAAACCCACCCTGTATAGGAAACCTGCTTGAGGCTTCTCTTTCAACACACATCACCAGACGGAGGAAGAATGGAGCACTGTCCATACCATTCCACCGAACCTCACTAGGGCAGCGTTCTTTTTCCTATCGGGCCCTCCTCTAGATAAATAAACTCACGATGAAATTACAGACAAACAACAGCCTGTCTCAATTCAAAGTAGGCCTCAAACAGCACCTAATGTCTAACTCAAAATGCACCTACTTCTCAGGCCCCACTTGATAGACAGGCCTACCCCCAAGGTAACACCCAGCAGGGCTACCTAGAGAACCCTGCCTCCATTCCAGCTCTAGCCAACGGCTTAAGTAAGCTATCAGTCCTCTTTAAATGCACTTGGTACTACCCTCCCAACCCCCCACACACACACCATACTCAACAAAGCCCTCTGGAGATGCTCCCCAACACAGCCCCCCATTTCACTATCCCCCCACCTCTTGCTCTCTGTGGTTTGTTCAAACCTAATCCCCCTTGTTTCACTGTCACCCATCCTCTCGCCATTTGGATAGCGTTAAACCCTATGCAGTTACTCTGCCATAGTCTAGAAATGGATTTGGAGGTTTCCAGGAGTGTGCTACCTAGGGTAACTGATTAGAAATAGCTTAGTATTCAATTACAGCTGCTCAGTTTTTTTCTCCTATTTGTCTAATTGTCATGTAATCGCTATTTAATGCCTAGTGATCAGGCCTCTGTAACCACTGAATATGTGTATTGTCTTATTATCCACCCTGAATTGGAACCTTTGTAAAAGAGCTCACGTTCAAAGTTCTTTCCGAAATACTAATTAAATAAAAAATAAAAATGAAAAAATGCCATTTCCCTACCTAAAGGATAAGTTGCAGATCCTAGTTAACCAACAGCCTACAGTACTTCCTCCTACCCCCCAGTAGAATTGTATTATGTCTGTCCCATGCATTCTTGAATTCCTCCACTGATTTTGACTCTATGACCTCCTCAGGAAGGCCATTCCATGCATCTACAACCCTCTCTGTGAAGAAATACTTCCTCACGTTACCTCTGAGCCATCCCCCCTCTATCATCAAATTCTGCCCCCTTATTCTTGCACATCTCTTTTTCTGAAAGATGCTGCCCTCTTGGACTTTGTTGATTCCCCTGAGGTATTTGAAAGTTTCTATCATGTCCCCCCATCCCTCCTTTCCTCGAGGTTATGCATCTTAAGCTCCTTTAGTCTTTCTTCATATGTCTTCTGGTGCAGATGCTGCACCATTTTGGTTGCCCTCCTCTGGACAGCCACCACCCTGTCTATGTCTTTGCAGAGATGGGGTCTCCAGAACTGGACACAGTACTCTAGATGTCATCTTACCAACTATCTGTACAGAGGGCCAACAGCTTCCTGTTTTCTACTGGTGATGCCTCGCCCTATGCATCCCAGTATCCCCCCCAGCCCTCCTTACTGTCTACTCACATTGCTGGCCCCCCTTAAGGTCATCTGATATGACTACCCCCAGGTTTCTTTCCATGTTTTTTGTTGTCAGTATCTCACCCCCATTGTGTACTCTTCCCCTGGGTTTCTGTTTCCCAGGTGCATTACTTTGCATGTCTTTGCGTTGAATCTAAGCTGCCATACATTTTCATCCTTTCCACCCCAACTTGCGTATCAACCCAGTTGCAAATCTTTGTGACATCTGTAAAGAGACATATTTTCCCTTCTGGTCCCTCTGCAATGTCACTTATAAAGACATTAAAGAGGACCTGCCCCAATACTGAACCCTGCCGTACCCCACTAGTAACACCCCTTTCTTCACTGTGGACTCTATTTACTATTACCCGCTGTGCCCTGTTGTCCAGCCAGTGTTTTACCCAGGCTACCACCTTGAGACCCAATCCCAGGCTGTCTAATTTGTTTATTAATCTTTTGTGTGGGACTGTGTCAAATGCCTTGCTAAAGTCTAGGTAGACCATGTCCACAGCCCTCACTGGTCTTCTACTTTGGTCAACCAGTCAAAGAAATCAATTAGATTTGTCTGACATGACCTTCCTGCTGTGAATCCATGCTGCCTTGGGTCCTGTGCCCCACTGGCCTCTAGATACTCAAAAATTATTTCCTTCAGAAGTGATTCCATCATTTTCCCTACCACTGAGGTCAAAGTGACAGGTCTGTAGTTTCCTGCCTCTGTCTTGCTACCACTTTTGTGAAGGGGAATCACATGCACCCTCCTCCAGTCCTCGGGTACCACACCATCCTCCCATGATTTGTTAAAAAGGGTAGTCAGTGATGTTACTAGTTCTTCCCTTAGTTCTTTTAGAATTCTGGGGTGATTCCCACCAGGCTGCATTGCTTTATCCACCTTCAGTTTTTAGAGTTCTTTCAGAACCCTTTCTTCTGTGAGAGGACTAATATCAACCCTCCTATCCAGAGTGCTTCTATTGACTGGATTAGGTATCTCCCCCTGTATTTCCATTGTGAATTCTGAGCAGAAAAATTCATTCAGTATCCCGGCTTTTTCACTGTTGCTCTCTGCACAACCACCTTCCTCTTTATTCAGTATCAGTATCCCTTCCTTAGTCTTTCTTTGCTCTCTAATGTATCTATAAAGGGTTTTAGCCCCCTTCTTAACCGAGTTGCTATCTTTTCCTCAGTTTGGGCCTTTGCTATTCTGACTGCCTTCCCGCTTCCTTCTGCTTTAACTGGTACTGTTCTCTGTCCTTCTCCTTCTGTGTTTCCTTATACTTCCTGAATGCTATCGTTTTCTCCCTTACCTTCCCCATCACTTCTTTTGAGAACCATGTTTTTTTTTTCTTTTATTTTGAGTTGTTTATTTGCTTCACACAAAGGCTTGTTTCTTCTGTGATGGCAGTTTTGATGTTTCCCCATTGTTGCTCCACCCCACCTTCTTGCTTGTTTGCTAGTGCTTTTCTGAGGCATTCTCCCATTTTGACAAAATCAGCCCTCCTGAAGTCCAGTACCTTCACTTTTGTATGGCTTGACTCTACAGCTAAGTTTATCGTGAACCACACTGTTTGGTGGTCACTTGTTACCAGATGACTACCCACTTCAAGAGCGGAGATCCTTCCTCTGTCCCCATTTGAGAGTACCAGGTGTAAGATCGCTCCCTCCCAAGTGGGTTCCAAAACTGGCTGTCTGAGGCATGCCCCCTGTAAGGCATCAAGAATGGCCATTTCCAGTCTCCAGTGTGACCCACAGTGCCTTCTTTCCTCCCTGTTTACCCTTTGGTTCTTTTGCTTTGATCCCTTCCCTTACATAGAGAGCTACTCCTCCTCTTCTTCCCTCCCTGTCCCTCCTGTAGATTATGTACCCTGGTATGTTGACATTCCAGTCATAGTTCTCTGTGTACCATGTCTCTGTGACTGCCACAATATCCAGGCATCTCTATTCCTTCAAGGCCACCATTCCGGGGAGCTTTTTACCTAGACTATGGGTATTGGTACTCATTATCCTCCATTTTTTTATGGATTTATTTATTTTTACCCCATCCCTGTACTTACTGCCTTTGTCTTTTTCTTCATTTACCCCAGCCCTTCTCCCTATTGACTGCTCTATCTTGGTGTTTACCTCATTAACTACCCTGATTTTTGGGAGTGCTAGGATTTCTCTTCTCTGTTTTAGTGCCTCCCCCCTTGGCTAGTTTAAATGCTTGCCAATGAAGCATTTAAACCTATCACCTAGGATCCTGTTTCCCCTCCTGGATAGGTGCAGACCATCACACCTGTATAGGCCTGCATCCCTCCAGGTGGAGCCCCAGTCCCCAATGAAGCCAAATCCCTGAGCTCTGTGCCAGTTTTTCAACCAGTTATTGAATCCCATGGAGCAGAATACCCTAGCCTCTTCCATGCCATAGACAGGTAGCACTTCTGAGAAAGTTACTGTGTGTGCTACTTGTCTAAGGCACCTCCCCAACTCCACAAACTCCTGTTGCACTGCTCTGATCCCATTCTCAGCCAGGTCATTTGTTCCTAGGTGAATAATGACATTCAGCTCACTCCCCCCTTGCAGCTGCTCCCACAATCCGGAGAATTTGTTTCCTGTCCCTACAAGCCATGGTGCCAGGCAGGCACCTTACCTCCCTTTCCCCTCCCTCCCCCAGTTCTACCCCATAACTATTGAGTCCCCCACCAGGTGTTGTCTCCTTCCCCTGTGGGGTCCTGTGCCACCCTCCGGTGGGTCTCCATTGTGGAGGTTCCCAGCATCCTCCTTGATCTGCACTGCAGGTTCCTCCATAGAGGAACCATGCTCCACCAGAGTGGTGAATGAATTGTGGAGAGGCACAACTGGAGGGATGCACCTCTTTTCCTCCACCCTCACCCTCCCTAAGCCCACTGTGGTCCAACCACTCCTCTTTCTTGGCAACCTGTGAGGTAGTGGCGGTGGCCTGGCTGGTCCCTGGGTGAGGGAGCAGGTTTCCAGAATCCTTGCCAGGTCAGCACGGAGATGAACAACCATCTCCCTCAGACCAGAGAGGTGCCTGCATATAGGGCAGCAACATAGTCTACAGAATGTCTCCCGGAAGACTGCTGCTTCACAGCCAGGACAATTAATATTAAAAGTTTGTAGCAGGAAGTTCTCTGACACCAAAGCCCTCCCTCTCATATACTGTACTGAAGCCATCTATAGCACCAGTTGAAGTGAAAAAAATTCTGAATCTGCAAATGTTGTTGCAAAGTGAGGAATTTGAGAATCCATATGCATCTTGAATTCCATACCTCACACTTCACAGTATATGCAGTTGAAGCTCACACAAAGTGCAGAATGTATTTTATACAGAGTGGTAAATTACTTCTCATACTGTGGTGCAGCCCAAAGTGGCTAATTCACCGGTACTGTGTGAAATGCACAGTGGGTCCCATACCTAGCCTTGGTATCAAGAAAATAATTCTATTTTGGCCATTTTTGTGTGTTTTGGTACTCCCCTCCAAGGGTTTTGACTACATCAAAGTATTTTATACAAACTTTGGATATGAAAAATAGTATAAAAACCTGTAGTCTTCCTCAAGGTTGCTAGTACTAGTCATGTCGTCAACCCACCATCCTCAGTCATCTCTCACCCCATCTCCATCCCTGATCATTCCAATCATATCTGACATCCTGATAACCACTTCTCAAATAACCCATCTTTATAAAGTTGCCCCATACTATCCCAACCCCCACGTTCATTCATTAGTAGTCAAATCTAGTCCTATCAATTTTGTCGCCCCCTGATCCTTGAACCATTATGGGGCGGCACCAAAGTTGTTCTAAATGCCCTGTTAGCATATAACATTGTATCTGATTGTCCTGCAGCCCTTTCTGAACACAGTAATTGAGGGACCCCCTCTCTAACCCAGTCACTTCTGGAACAAAAAGCTCACCAGTAAATTCCTACCCCTAATCCTAGTCCATAACTTGCAGGGGGCAATACACTGAGACAACATCACAGCTGCTCAGTTGCCCAGCAGCTACATCAGTTATGTCATTAACTGATCCCAGTGTGCCAAGGAATGGAAGTACAGTCTACCTAGCTTCATTGAGTGACTCTGGGAAAACTCTAAGAAGACTGTAAGGGGACAGAATTGGAATTTCTTAATCTAATACATCAAGGATCCAATCAACTCCTTTACCATAATCTGTTTAGCACCATTCAAGGGTACTAGGTATACTGTGCTCCTCCCTAACCAAAGTGCACCGAGACCAACTGACAGGCTTAGCTGACATTTATAGGAACTGGAAGAGGAAATGTCTGAGCAATCAGGATAATGTATCAGCAAATGTTCCAGTCCATCATTGGAGTGAGCGTGGGTGTAGGACTTTACTAGTGGACCTTTGGGACTCGGAAGTCAGGTTAGGGAGGCAGGTCATTATGATACTTCGATGCCAAATTTGTATTTAATGACTATGTTGAAATTTGGCACCTATACCTTTGATTTAGCAAGTCAAACTGTTGGGCCACTTCAGGATCCTTTGACATTCAGCCAGATGTTTAAAAAAAACCTTAGCCCATCCCAGGTAGTCAGAGCTAGTCCCACAACCATATTTGCACCCACCCTGGTCCTTTCCCACCCTTCTTCTCTTTCCACAGGCATTTTTTTTATAAAACAAAATTCCAGTTCCCTGCACTGTGTGTGTGAATAGGGGAGGATGCAAAAGGTTGGTTTTGACAGTAGTAGGTAAGAGATAGTTAAGTGGTGCCACTTACCCCTATTTGTATCCTGATAAACCTCAATACAAAGGACCCAAACTGTCTTTGACTGAAGTTTAAAAACTGAACAGAAGACAGGGGACAATATTGAAGCAGAACAAAAGATGGCAATTTCCACATTTATTTACCATAAGTGGAGGTATATTAATGAGAGTGACAGGTTGGGAAAGGGCTACAGAACAACTATATATAATGTATTATATAATGCTCGCATGGTCTTTAGCATGTATTGGGAGTCAGCGGATACTGAAGACTTTTACATACACTTTACCTTGTTGATCAAAGGACTGGGGTGTCAGATGAAAGAAGGGGTAGTTTTATTAAGATGGTGTCAGCTGGACAAAGGTTGTCACTCTACTACTGTAGTTTTGTTTGTGGGAAACAGGAAGAGGTATGAGTCATGGAAATAAATGGGATGGTGTGGTCAAGGGATTTGACCTGAACACTTTGAAGGGGGTAGAGGCGGACAAAAGTTGCGAATTCCTCTTCTGTGGAACTTTTGTAAAAATTCAGAAATTTTTTGGAATTTTCTGAATTTCTGCTATTGGCAAGATCAGAATCTTCCAAATGTGTTTGCCATATGTTTGCCCTGTTCAGCAGAATGTTTTGTCTGAACCGTGGAATAACAGTTCTGAGGATTTTTTTCCCCCAGTTTAATGAATTATTCTACAATACATTTAATTATTCCGCAGTTCAGTGATCAGTTCTGTGATGTTTTACTCCTCAGTTTAATAGACTAATCCACAATTTATACACTTCTTGTACTGTTCAAAGTTGGAAGTTCCATCAAAATTGCTAATTTGATTTCCCCACATTGGCAGAAGCGAAAGCCCAACTTTCACAGAAATTCCAATGGAGGAAGTTTTTCTTAACACACCTCTAGAAGGGGGCTACAGTTTTTTTTTAAATGTTTCTTTGTTTTAGAATCTATTTCAGTCCACATACTTGGCATGTGAGAGTATCCATTTTCAAATTCACAGAAGGTATCATACCCCAGTTATTCAACTATTCAGCTAAAAAAATAAGAAGTTAAAAAAAATCCATCTCTCTCCAGGTGGCTAGGGCTAGTCTGGTTGACACCACTACACAGTCAGTCATCATCCTCTGTTGGACAGCAGGAGTCTAGACCTGTTGGCAAAACATGACATAGAAGCCCAGATGTCACAGAGGAAAGTTTATTCCAGAAAATACAGAAAAACAGCATACCTGCCAGGAGTTTGGAAACCTCCGAACACCATGGTTTCATCATGCAAACTCAGTGAAAAACAGTCTTACCAACATTCTTATACTACAGATAACAGAGAACGTTACTAAGTAATGGACTCTCCCAAAAAAAAGGCAGTAGATCAGAATACAGCAAATCTATTGGTGGGCAGTTAGCACTCAGGACAGTTAGATGATTACTTATTTTGCACATACACCCTGATAAAGGTAAAGCTGACTAAGGCTAGTTTTGGGTAACAATACAGCAATTCATAAGCAGTGATGGTTATTGCAACAAGGTATAAAGCTGTAGGTGGTGCACAAGCACTACCAAATAATCATGCATCATAACAGTTCCTAAGCACATAATAACAAGGGTAAAAGAAATACAAATTGTACCTTATGCTGCAATGATGGGTGTTGTAGCATGCATGGGGGTATATGGAGTGTCCATGTCTACATATCCCCCTCCCTTGTTTTCTAAAGAGGCAACACCAAAGAGATAGCACTGTGGACTGAAGTTTGGTAGATTGGGTGGCATAAAGAAAAGTAGCTGCACACAGTGTTGTTGGAGAGTGTGGCATAAGCAGCATAAGATAACAAACATTTGTCAATGCTGAATGTTGTCTCACTGGCATTGGCATGGGCAGTGCAGGAGTTAGAGATGCATAAAAGGAATGGCAATGAAATATTGAAGTGATGCCAACCCCATCCCCAACCTGCAGAGACTGACAGGCATTGGGGTGTGCTTTTGGGTCATCAGACATAATGTTCATGCCATTTTACCTCACTCTACCCTGTGGACACTGACAAGTGTCATGGTGTGCTTTGGGGTCTTTGGGCATTATACTTACCCCGTTCCATAAGGAAATACACTGAGGTGGGTGCAGTATAGGAGAATGGGGTGAACATTGTGGCTGAACACTGCAAGGCACACCACAATGCCTGTCACTGGCTGCAGGGTGGGGGTGGGGGTGGAATGGCATGAACATTACAGCCGATGATCCAAAGTCACACCCCTGACACCTGTGAGTCTCTACAGGGTGGAGTGCAACAGTTGGAAATCCTAACACCATAGGCATGTGTTGGTATTTTCACTCCAAATTTCCAGCATGGGCTTTTTGTGACCCCACCTCATGAAGAGTGGCACAATCAGTTTGTTAGCTGAAAGATAGTTTTGCACAGTGGCTATGCCATTTGGTGGCACAGGGACAAAAACACATTTTGGGCAGGATGTGGAAAATGACAATTCTATTGTTCATGAGGAGGCAAAAAAAATGGCAACAATGAAAATCTGGAGTGAAAATATGAAAAATTGGTGAAGTCATGAGCATGCATAGAAACTGTACAACAGATGTCCGTGACAAATTTGAGTGTCTCTTGAGTGATAATGTAGTAATACAGGCTGTAATGGAAATACAAACACAACCTGAAGATGTTCACCTAAATGAGGAAAGTTCTAGTTATAAAAATACTGTGAGCACCCACAGATTAGAGAATAGAAATAGGGACATAGTAATGATTGGAGATTTCATTATTAGGGGGATAGATTCTGCAGTATGTTGGGAAAGTACCACAGTCAGTACCTTGCCAGAAGCCAGACTTCAGGATGTTTTAATAATGATGGAAGGGCTTCTTGAAATTTCAATTAATTCCCTTGTTATCTTGCATATTGGTATTAATGACATGGGTAGAACTAGTATGGAACATTTCCAGGCAGAATGCAAAACTATAACCAAAAAGATTATAGAAAAAAAATGGGGAGATAATTATCTCCAGTATTTTACCAACATGTGGCTATCAATCTTATAAAAATGGGCTTACCTCTGAGATTAGTCTATGGCTAAGGCAGTTCTGTAAAACTGAAAACATTGGATTTATGGACATTTCCATGAATTTCAACAGAAAGGTGCTTTTTAAACCTGATGGTCTTCATCTAAGTTACTCAGGTACTAGGATATTGGGTAAAAGAGTGAATGAATTAATCCAATTTCATTAAACTGGGTTGGGGGGGACCTGGCAAAGGAACTACCAAGTAGCCCAGATATAAGTGCTTCCCCTATTAATTCCTTTGAGATGGCTGATATTTTGGCTGACCCTGTAATTTTAATTTTCCAAAAAAATCACTGGATGATGGACATGTCCTGGAGGCATGGACGCAGGCCACAGTAGTACCTATATATAAAAAGGGGAGCAGGCAGGATGTGTTAAATTATAGACCAATCAGCCTTACATCTGTTTTGGGTAAAGTCCTCAAAGGTATAATTAAAGACCATTTTAATCTGTACCTTAAGAATTCTGGTAGGTTGGACCCTGTTCAACATGGATTTGTTGGTGGTAGATCTTGCCAGACTAACCTCCTGGAGTTCTATGGAAAGGTTAGCATGGCACTAGATCAAAAGCAGTCAGTGGATGTGATTTACTTAGACTTTTCAAAGGCTTTTGATAAAGTTCCACATGGTGAACTCATTGATGCCTTAATTGTACAGGGACATGAGGGAAAAATAACTAAATGGATAGATGCATGGCTTGACACTAGGAAACAATCTGTTAATATAGGTTGCACTTGCTCTACTTGGACAGAGGTGACCAGTGGTGTGCCCCAGGGCTCCGTTTTAGGACCCTGTTTGTTTAACATCTATATTGCTTCACTGAGTACTGATACTGGTGTATAGGTATCTAAGTTTGCAGACGACACCAGAATTGATTATGTAGTAGAAAATTTGGAGGATCATATACGCCTCCAGAGAGCACTGAATGACCTGGAAAAGTAGGCTTTGGAAAAAAAATTAACGTTTAACAACGCCAAATGCTGTGTTATGCATTTTGGAAGGCATAATGGTCATTTGACCTATATATTCGGTGGAAGCAACCGCAATGTAGTGGAGCAACAAAGTGACCTGGGTATTATGATTACAAATGACTTTTCCTTTAAACTACATTGCAATGAGGTCAACAAAAAATCTAGCAGTATCCTGCACTGTATTAAAAAGCATATTACGAGTAGGAATAGAGAGGTTTAGTTGCCCTTGTATACATCCTTGGTGAGGCCACACCTGGACTAGTGTGCCCAGTTTTGGTCACTGTATGGAAAAACAGAAATAGTGACACTTGAAAAAATCCAGATGTAGGCTACTCATAGCATGAAAGAAGCACATGGGAAAGACTACCATACTAGATTGAGTATCTTGGGCCTCTATTCCATGGAATATAGATGCTTAAGGGGTGACATGTGTTTGATATTTAAATCATTAACGGATCCAGGTCTGTGAGAGCTCCTGGGATTAAAATTTAGGGAATCAGTTTACACCACTAGGGCTCACTCCCTACAACTAATGGTAGATTGTCCTAGAACAGTAAAAAGGAAATCCTGGCTTACCTTAAGAATAACAAATATTTGGAATATGCTTCCATTAGAGGTAGTGGCTAGTAAAAATATGGGTATTTTTAAGAACAGACTAGATAGTTACCTCATTGAGCATAATATTTTGGGTTGGAAAGGAAGATCCTTTTAGGTGACCCTAGACATGGCAAGCAAAAAGGACTTCAGTCTATATATAGCTCTGTTCTTACCTATGAGACCTAATAGTGGAAGGCAGTACTTATAAATGCTAGGAGCCTTGTGGGAAAATTTGATGAATTTAGCTTACTGTTGCACTCACAGGACATACATCTGGCACTGATTACAGAAACATTGTGGGTTGGAGAAGATATGTGGGTAAAAAGAGTCCCTGATTTCAATGTACTCTCAAAATCGAGAACATATAGGAAGGTGGAGGTATAGCAATTTATGTGCATGAAAGTATTAAATGTGACAAAATCCAGTGGGATACACTAACTAGGAATTCTTGTGGGTTAAGCTGTTTCCTCAACAAGGTTAAAAAATCATATTAGGGTTATGGTATAGAGCACCTTCCACAACTCTATTAGATGACACCAAAATACTTGATATAATTAATAATTTAGATCCAGCAGATACAGTAATTCTGGCAGGTGATTTTAATTTGCCCCATATTGATTGGAAAACATCACTGGCTACCGGTAATATAAATAAGCAATATCTGGACACTTGTGAACAGATGGGACTGGAACAGCTGGTGCATAGTAGCACCAGGGAGTCAAATGTATTGGACTTGATCCTTACCAATATGGGTAATTCAGTCAATAATGTGACAATAAAAAGTCTGCTCGGGAATAGCGATCACTCCACTGTCCATTTTATTATTTCTGATATAGATTTTGGAAATACAACAGGAATTATACCTAAATTGAGCTTTGGAAAAGTGGATTCTGTTGGCCTAAAGA
This sequence comes from Neoceratodus forsteri, assembly GCA_016271365.2. Classification (NCBI taxonomy): domain Eukaryota; kingdom Metazoa; phylum Chordata; order Ceratodontiformes; family Ceratodontidae; genus Neoceratodus; species Neoceratodus forsteri. The sequence goes on along the minus strand of CM028132.1, from coordinate 1,014,568,768 downwards.
GAGAATTTACTGAGTGGGACTGGGAAAGAGATCTAACTGGCATGCCTGTTCAAGAAATGTGGGATTTACTGCTGGCTAGGATTAAACAGCTTGTTACGAAATTTATACCATTCAAACTTAAATGTGACAGACCAAAAAGGAATAAGCCCTTGTGGATGAACAGATCTATTAAAAAACTATTAAACAAGAAAAATAGACTGTTTAAAAAATATAAATGTCATGGATCACCTTTAAATTATAAATTGTATAGAAAATGTCTGAAACAGATTAAAAATACAATTAAGAGAGCCAAAGCACATTTTGAACTGTCACTTGCTGATAAAGTTAAGTACTGTAAAAAATATTTTTATTCTTATGTTAATAGTAAAAGGAAAGATAAAAATATGATAGGACCCTTTACAAATACTGTGGGACAAGTAGTCAATCCTGAAGAGATGGCTGATATCCAAAATAATTACTTTTTTTCAGTTTTCATTACCAGCAACCAAAATATACACTTTGGAAAACATAGCTCAAGTCCTGGTAAAATCTTTGTGGAAGTTAAAGATATATATGTTAGGTTACCAAAACTAGACATTACCAAAACTTCTGGTCCTGATGATGTAAATCCCAGAGTAGTAGAGTAATTAGCATCTATTTTAGTCCCCCTCTTACATACGTTTTTCAGACTTCCTCAAATCAAGGAATAATACCTCGGGATTGGAAACTAGCCTCAATGGTCCCCATTTTCAAAAAAGGAGTCAGAACAAAACTGGAAAATTTTAGAGCAATAGTTTGACCTCACTAATGGGTAAGATCTTGGAAGGGGTAATAAAAGATTATATCTTAAGGCATTTGGAGGTAAATGGTTTGGTGGACCAATCTCAGCAGGGGTTCACTAAATCCAGGTCTTGTCAGACAAACTTATTGGCCTTTTATGAAAACATAAATAGGGAATTAGAGCTGGGAAATTCAGTTGATGTGGTATACTTGGATTTTGCGAAGGCCTTTGGTAAACTACCCCCATATACAGCTATTAAATCTGTTGGAGGAGATTAATTTGAACCCTAATATTTGTAGCTGGGTATCAGCATGGTTGCAAGGGAGACAACAGAGGGTATCCATTAAGGGAACTTTTTCAAATTGGTCTACCATTACTAGTGGTGTCCCCTAGGGTTCCATTTTGGGACCTTGTTTGTTTAACATATTTATAGCCTCCCTGCAATCAGACAACTCAAGGGTTTGGCTATACAAGTTTACCGATAATTGTAGTCTGGGGCAGTTGTGAATACTCATGAAGAGGCATTAGAACTGCAAAATAGTATAGACAAAATTTCAGATTGGACCCCTACTAACAAGCTAGTTTTGAACATTAGTAAATGCAAAATAATGCATATGGGTAAAACAAATAAACATAATAATTATACACTTGCTAATTTACCACTTATTGGTACTAATGAAGAAATTGATCTAGGTGTCATATTTGGTCCAGGTCTCAAGTTTAGCACACATTGTAGATCCCAGATAAAAAAGCTAACCAAAATTTAAATTGTATTTTGCTATATATTGCTAGTGGGGAGGCTAAAGTACTAATTCCACTCTATGTAACTCTAGTTAGACCTCACTTAGAATATACAATTCAGGTATGGTCTCCTCAAAACAGGGAGGATATCATTAAAGTGGAATCTGTCCAGAGGAGATTTACTAAATCTATTCAGGGGATGAAAGCATTATCATGCCCAGGTAGATTAATGTCTCTTAACCTATATTCCTTATGTTATAGGAGGTTCAGGGGGGATATGTACCTTTTGTATAAGATAATAGGAGATGCCAATTGTTGTACTGAATTAGGAATTTTTCCAAGAATGGATGAACATGGTAGTAGAGGGCACAATAAACAATTGATACAATCCAAATGAGACACAATATAAGAAAGAATTGATATAGTCAGAGAGTGGTCACTTGTTGGAATGCTCTACCTAGGGCAATAATTAATAGTAGGAGTATGAAACAGTTTAAGAATAACTTGGACCTGCATTTTGGTGAAATTAAAATTCAGTTTTGATGTTAGTTACAAATGGGCAAGCTTCACGGATGTAAGTCTATTTGCTTGAAAATATTTATGAAAATCTATGAAATCTATGTAACACAATTATTTTTGGGAGTTTTTTAGCCACATTTTCAACATAGGCATTTTGGGACCTCCCCTTATGAACAGTGGTGCTGTGATTTTGTTAATCTGTCCCAAAAGTTGATTTCCCACAGTGACCATGCCATTGTGTGCCACAGCTGCAGAAACACATTTTGGGCTGGCTGTTAAAAATGACAGCTGTACTGTTGATAAGGAGGTGTGAAAAAATGCCAGTGTTGAAAATCTGGCATGAAAATATTGCAAATTTGAGAAGTTACAAGGGTGTGTGGAAACTGTGTAATGCATGCTTGTAATACAATCATTTTATTGACTTTCAGTACCAAATTTTCAACATAGGCATTTTAGGACCTCTACTAATGAACAGTGTCACCATCATTTTCTCAAACTGTCCTGAAAACTGATTTCACACAGCGACCATGCTATTCTTCTCCAGACATGCAAAAACACATTTCAGACAGGATATCTAAAATGACAGCTTTACTGTTCATCAGGAGGTGTGGAAAATGCAAATTTTGAAAATCTGAATTGAAAATATTACAAATTCACAAAGTTACAAGCGTGCATGGAAACAGCGCAACACACACTCATAAAACAGCCATTTTGGGGATTTTTTCACCAAATTTGCAACATAGGGTTTTTGAGATCCCCCCTCATGAACAGTGGCACTGGTGTTTTGCTACTCAATCCAGAAATGTAATTCCTTGCAGTGACTGCAAAATCACCTTTATAGAATGAATAACCTCATGACAGTGATTGAATTCATGAGGAGGAGTCCCAATAACCCCATGTTGAAAATTTCGTGCAAAAATTCCAAAAGATGCCCGAGACATGCACCAAAGTTGAAAAAACCCTATTTATGCCATTATACAGCTTACCAGCATTTCTTCAGTTCACGGTCGGCTTTGAATAGTGCAGACATGCTCCTGGTCCACCGAAGATCATCGCGCTGGACTTCAGAGGTAAGTATGGGATGAGGAGGATGTGGGGAGGCAGGGTGCACAGAGGGTGGGTGTAGGTTGTGGGAGGGGGCAGGGAGACCATGAGGGACCATTTTCTTCTTTCACAGGATTAAAAAAAAATAAATAAAAATTGCAGGACAGTTTTTATTTTTCAGGGGATTTGGCACACTGGGGTGGGCTCCCAGCATGCCACCTAAGTGTTTTTTTTGGGGGGATGCTGTAGCCGATGGGGAATTGGGCACCCCTGTGAGCACACAATGAAAGCAGGGGGGGCAAGAGCCGAGAGGGATTGTGCACCCCTTAGACATAACAAATGGGGGGTGCATTATGTCAAGGTGAATAGGCCCCCCATTGGCACATACATTGTATCAGGGCATGCCAACAGGGGATTGGGCACCCCCAAACTCGGCATTATGGCAGGCAGTGTGCCACCATGTTAAATGATTTTTTCACCAAGGAAAACATGTCGGGAGGTGCCGCTGCATATGATGAGCTTTGCTAGCATTGCAGTGGACCTTTCCTTAGATGTGCTCACCACATTATGTATTCCTGGTGTGGTGTCAGCATGCAGGCTTATTGGGGAATGAGGGACACATATACTGATGCATGCCCTGCACTCATCCAACAGTGACCGCGGCTCCAAATCTGCTACTACCACAATATGTTGGCTGCGCATGCACAAGCCAACATAAAAATAAGGAAAATAATCAAAAAGACTTGAATAATAACACAACCTTTAAATATAAGTTCTAAGGCATTACTTAAATCACCATTGTGAAATAGTTCATTAAGAGAATTAACAGCTTTAGTAATATTAGACAAGGCAAGACCTTGCCTTGCCTTGCATAATATTATTATTAATATGAATTAGATGTGTATTCTTTCTATTTAATAAGGATCTGAGATTCAGGGTGAGTGGATTGATATGCACATTTAAAACTGCTAAGTAGTGTTTTATAGCACTGACATAGTCAGGGTCTCTACCAATGTAATCAAGTTCCAGGGTGGGAACTGGAGTGATATCAATATGATCAATGATAGTGTGCTCATGTGGCACAAAACAGAAGTTGGGCTTGTCAACACCACAGGTGAGATGTCCATAGGAGAAGTTCTTGTAGTTGGTCACTACTCAGTATTGCCCTTCACTGTTGTAGGTGACTCAAACTTAAGGAAGACACCACTTTGTGAATTGTGCTGGGCAGGTAATGGAAGCATTTGTCACCTGGCTGGTGAGGCATTGCATGGCTTCTTGTGGTGTATGTTTTCCAGCAGACATTGGAGGAGGTGATGTGATATTGACAGAAGCAGAAGTAGTTTCAAACAGGTAATTTTCAAAAGCTTATGACCAGTTGATAGAGCTCATGAAGTAACCACATACCAATGTAGTTACATCAAAGACTTCACATCAGCACAAATAGCCATAGCTTTGTATGGCATAGCAGTCCCTATGTGGAGCTACCCAGGCTTCCAGTTAAGGATGAAACACCAACAGAGGAGAAAGGTCAATCCATTCATGGTAGATGCTGCCCTCAATGTGACCCATGGAGTGGACTTTTGCCAGCTTGTCAAAGACTGAAGAATCATTGTCAGACTTTGGCAGGGACATGGTAAAGGAGACATGCAAGGTATCCCTGATGGCACAATGGTGTGTCGTGTAGCATGGTCCTTGATTAGGATGCAGTGTGATATAATCCAAGTTTCTGTCTGTGGCTAAAGAAAAGGAAACGGTCTTGTCCATGCACTTGGTAGTACAGATCAAGGAGATACAGTATGGGCAGTAACATTTAGCCATACATTTATCTTGGATCAAATCAGGAATATGCCCTGATTCCAGATCCAAGAAGAGATTGGTGATAGTGTTTATGACATAACTACCATAAGCTGAAAAAATGATTTCCCTGCCCCCGTGGTGCTCTTCAGCTACCTTACTTTTACAGTAAATCAATTCATTAATAAAGTTTTGAGTCTCATTAAATAAATGTGTTATATCATGCATGTTATGCACTGTGAATCTTTCCTAAGCCAGTAATACCTTTCAGCATGAGCTGTATCACAGTTTGAGCTTTTTTACTAATAAAGTATTTTATGACCTTTAATTTTTGCTAAATCAGCTCGGTTCCAGATTGACAGGCCTGATCCAAATAAGTCTATAACCGTACCTGCAATTCCTGTTATGCTTGTTACACCCAAACTCCATTTAAGGCATTTGGAGCAGAACACACCCCAATGTTCAATATTATTTTGCCCAGCTACAGGGTTGTGTGCATGTGCTTAGTATGCTGCAACAATGTCTAGTAACATGGTATCATAAAAGTTGGAGACATTTGTACTGGTGCATTGGCCAAATTTGGCCATGTTCTAATGAGTGATACTAAAACCAACAGGAACATGCATAAATTGAACATTGTTAAGTGTTCCAGGAATGGAAGTTGCTGCCAGGCCACTAGGTGGATCTGGTTCCATTGTTGGGCATTGCAAGGGTTCATTGGGGGAGGCTGACATGAGTGTGAGGTAAAGAATAGCAGTTGCAATTGATTGGGTTAAACATTCATGGCACATAGTGGTGTTGAAATATTTAGCACGAAAGTCTGGCCCCAATGCAGCTGTAACATTGTGAGGGTCCATTATGGCATTGCTTAACTTGGCATATACACAAAGTTCCACTGGGGCAAATGCAGGCATTAGGCCAACCTTGAAAGGTTCCTTTGGCCAGGGCTGCTTGGAGGCCTTGTTTGGTAGAATTACCAGTTCTTCATTCAATTTGCACAGTGAACTTTCTCTAGAGAAACCACCATGGCATTAAGATAGGCATCTTCTCCTTCAGTCACAGTCACAAGAGTAGATGAAGTCGAATGGCCACAACCCCATTGGGAGATACGGTGACATAGGTCTCAGGATGAACAGGCTTCAGGTAATGAAGGAGTATCTGGTTGCAGGCAGTAGCATTATGAAAAAACAAGGCAAAGATAGGTAAAAATACAGATCCCCCATCTGAGCAAGGATGGCTAAACACCTTTGTATAGTGTCGGTTGATTTCCATGGTACCACTTTTGCCTAGGATTCTTACACTTTATTAGCTGTACTTGGAAGACAGCAGGGCTCAGTTTGTTCACAATGTAGAAAGAACCAGCCCATGTGTTTGTAGTGGATGGGCTGGTGTACCATATTGTAGTATCATGACTTGATCACCTACTTGCTAATGAACTTCTTGACATCCTTGTCAAAGTACATTTTGGACCTTTTGTGAACTTTGCCCATGTTTTGAGCAGCAAAGCAGTAAGTTTAGATCAAATTGTTTTTCAACTGTTTGACATAAGTGTCAGACGACACTCTGCCCATGGCTGTGGTGTTGAGATTTAACCACAAGTGTTCCGGTAGTCTCATCTGCTGACCTGTCATCACTTCAAAGATTGTATACTGGGTTGCTGCAGCAGGGGTAGCTCTGCTCACCATTAGGAGTAAGGGTAACAGAGTGTCCCAGTTTTTGATATTTTCATTTGTAAATTTACACAACATTAACTTAATCTGCTTGTTGTCTATCTCTACTTGTGCAGAAGAATGGTGGTGGTAGGCTATGTGAAACTTCTGTTTGACCCCTAGCAATGCCATGCATTCCTGCACGAGTTGTCCAGTGAAGCTTGCTCCTTTATTGGAGTCTACATTTAAAGGTAAGCCATATCTAGAAAATACCTGTTCTACCAAGATCTTAGCAGTAACTTTTGTGGTATTGGCTCTGCAAGCAAAGACTTCTACCCATTTAGAGAAGAGATCTGTGAACACAAGTGCATTCTTGTTACTTACTGGTAGTGGTCAAACACCCAATGGAATCAATTTGTATGACATTCTGAGGACCAGATTGCCTTTGTGGGAGTAACCTGGTATTTTTTCTTGCTGGGACTGGAGTTATTCTGGGCACAAGTGATACAGTTGTCCACTTAACATTGGACATCTGCTGACTGACCAGTCCACCAGCCCATGGGTTTTAGTCTTTGTAGAGTTTTGTTTACACCTTGGTGCCCACCTTTGGGTGTGTCATGTACCTTGTAGATTAACTCTGACTGGAGCTACTTGGGGACCACCTACAGTTTTGTGTTGCTAAAGTTATATAAGACCAATTTCTGGTCTGCAGAGAGCAAGAGATTTTTAGAGTATCTCTTGAAAGGGTTGTCCCCAGTCATCTCTTTCTCTGTTTATTTGGAGAGGTACTAATACACTTCTTTTATTTCAGGATCTGCCATTTGTGCTGCAGCCAGATCCAGTGAGACTACTTGGATCTTCTTCTGTGTGGCCACCATGTGGGCCCAGTTTCAGTTTGGTTCATCGTATGGGATGGCATTGCCGACACCTCCCCCCTTGAATGCCTGCCTTGTCCAAGGTGTTCAATTGATCATTATATTCATAGAAAGGGGTAGACCTACTGTGAGTGTTTACCTTTTGAATGTAAAGCTTGAAATAAAATGTTTCAACTAAGCTGCCAATGTACCTAAAGGTATCTGTGTTTAACAGGGTTTCCATCTGAGGAAGCAAAGTCATGGTTCTTCCAAATGAGAATAAACTCTGTAAGAGAATAACACACTCTGAGACAGATAAAATGATGGTGCCCTCCTCCTCTTTGCTGAGGATAATTTCCAGGGCACAGGCAACAGCTGCCAGTTCTGTATACTCTGAGGACTGAGTTGTACACTGTTTGGATACCTCAGTGGTGTCACCATCTAGACAGAGGACCAGAACCCAGAACCCTGCCACTTGTTTTCCATCATGGTATAAAGAGGAACCATCAGTAAAGATGCAGTGCACAGTATGAATGGATCTGCCAAAGCAGTGTCAGTGACTGGCAGAAAAGGGCTTAGTTCTGCCATAGTGGGTGGTTCTAGGCCACACTCATATGGGTCTCCTTGGTATTTATTAATTTGTATTTATTTATTTATTTATTGAAAAGTTTCACCAGGAAGGCACATTAAACAACAAGTTGCTTGTTTCCCAGTGTGTCCTGGGGGAATGGGTCAGTGGAGACATATATACAGAGTACAAAACACATATGGATAAATATAATGCATCTAAAAAATCAACTTATAATTACAGTAAGGGACTGCACAAATCAATTCATAGTGTGTTTTACATACAAGTTAAGATAACAAAATACAAACAAAGAGATGAAAGAACAAGGGAACACAATTTGAAGATAGAGGGGGATGGCTCAGTGGCAATGTGAGGAAGTATTTTTTCACAGAGCGGGTGGTAGGTGCATGGAAACACCTTCCTGAGGAGGTTGTGGGGTCTAAAACTGTTGGAGAAGTCAAGAATGCATGGGACAGACATAAGGCAATTCTTGTGGGTGGCAAGAAGGAATAGGTTGTTGTTTAACTAGGATCTACAGCTTATCCAGTAGGTAGGGAAATGAGCAGATTCGGTGGGCCAAGCAGTCCTTATCTGCTGTCAAAGTCTTTGTTTCTATGTTTCAAAGTCTATGAGTAACTGGAGCAATGCCATAACAATCAGAACAGTAGTTAAGTGCCAATTTTGACTCAAGTGCTAGAAGGTACAGTAACATGAGACACTGGTGTAGCCACGGTTGGGTGGAAAGCAGAGCAGGGACTGGATTGCACATATCAGGTGCATAAGCAAATTGAAGAGTAGAAATTTGAGAGGGCAGTTGAGGTAAAGAAGGGATATAATGAGTGTCTGACTTGTGGAGGTAGTGAGTTCCAGAGTTTGGGGAAGAGGTGGGAGTAAGCAGACTGGGCAGCAGAGGTGAGTCTGCTGGGGATACACTGGGTCCTGGTGTCAGTGGATTTAATTGAGTGTTCAGTGGGTGAAGGGATGGACAGAGCAGAAGAGAGGTAAAAAGGGAGAGTGTTAAACCATAATTTAGAGGTGAACTTAGTAATGTGTGAGAGACAACACTTGTTAAGTGTAGGGAATGTGAGGGAGTGGTATAGATCATAGTGGTGAGTGCGATGTGAAGCATCAAGTGTGAAGTGACAGAAGGAGTTGAAGAGGGAGTCCAATCTGATTAAGGTGGACTTTGGGGCAGCACTATAAACTTCATCACAGTAGTCGAAGATCAGTAGAATCATTTTATGGACAAGGTCATGCCTAGCTGGTAGAGGTAGACAGTTCTGGTTCCTGAAAAGCGCTCCAAGCTTGAGGAGCAGTTTTTTTCAGAATAGCATCCACATGTCCAGAAATGTTGAGGTGTTGGTCTAGCCAGACCCCCAGGTATCTGAAGGAGCAGTTGTCCTCCATGGAAGTCTCATCTAGGATGTTTAAGGATGATAGGGTGGTGAGCCTAGAGAGTCTCTGGCTCATACCAAAGGTCATGGAGACAGATTTGTTGGCATTTAGGGAAAGCTGATGTGCGATAAGCCAGTGTTGGAGCTTGTTGAAATCCAATTGGAGTTTGGTTTCAACATCAGAGGGGGTGTGGCCAGAGGTGAAGAGGAATGTGTAGTCAGAGTACATGTGAAGGGATGTTGTTGTACGGAGTGACGAGAGGTCATTTAGAAATATTGAGAAGAGTATAGGGCCAAGCACTGATCCCTGTGGGATGCCTGTGTCATTTTGTTGGGTAAGGGACAGTGAGTCAGCGATCCTGACCAATTGTGTCATACCTGCAAGGTAGGCCCTGAACCAATTAGAGGCAGAGACAGACAGTCCAGCTAAGGATAGGTTGCTTAGGAGGAGGGGCTGAAATACCGTGTTGAAGGTCTTAGCAAGGTCAACAAAATGGCTGATGGGAATAGGCCACTGTCCATCCCTGTGAAGATGGAGTCTGTTAGCCTGTGTAGGCAGGTGGTGGTAGAGTGATGTTTCCTGAAACCAGATTGGTAAGGTGTGAAAATGTAAGTATCTGAGAGACAAGAGGAGAGTTGCGAAAAGAACAAGTGTTCCTGAAGTTTGGCCAGAATAAGGAGGAGAGAAATTGGGTGGTAGTTACTGGGGGAGGACTGATCACCATTCTTGGGAAGTGGTAGGACTACAGAATGCTTCCAGATTATAGTTACTGAGGCTGTGGTGAAGGAAAGGTTTAGCATGTCAGCCAGCGGGGTGGCTGTAGTTGGGGCAGACAGATAAAGGAGCTTAGGGTCCAGACCATCAGGGGAGCCTCCTTCAGTAGGGTTTAGAGCAAGAAGGGCAGTCAGATTGTCAGCTGGGGAGACTTTTGAGAATGAGAAGGCTCCTTTGAGTGGGGCTTTTTTAGGTGGTGTAGTAGTATTTGCTTGGGAAGGCGAGGGTGGAGGGAGGGAGGCAAGGAGGGTGGATATGCAGTAGGTAAAATAAGAATTGAATTTGATTGGGACTACAAGGTGCTCCGAGAACAAGGCAATGTTAATTTAAGGAGAGGGGGAGGTGATTTAGATTGTGGGAGAATAGAGCATGGACTACCTTCCAGAATTTGGAGGGTTGTCAATGTTGGATTGAAAGGTGTTTCTAAAATAGTCATCCTTTGCCAATCTAATCACTTTTGTGCATTTGTTGCAGAGTCTGCTCGAGTGTGCTGCTAGCATGTTATAATGCTGCTGCCCTCCCTTCCCCCCATCCTATTACCCCTTACTCTTACCCTATCCCAACCCCTCCTGAAGCTGTCTACCATCTTGCAGGCCGTTAACTCACCAGGCAAGGAGTTCCACTTGTCCACCACTCTTTCTGTGAAATAATGTCTCCTCATCTCTCCCCTGAATCTACCCCCCTCGGATCTCAGCTGGTGTCCTGTCATGTTCCTCCCCTTTATCCTCTGGAAAATCCTCTCTGTATTAGTCTTGTGTATTCCCTTCAGGTACTTAAAGGTATCAATCATATCTCCCCTGTCCCTCCTCTGTTCCAGAGTACATATTCAACTCACCCAGCCTTTCCTCATATGGCTTGCCTCCAATCCCTGGATCATCTTTGTAGCTCTATGCTGTACCCCCTCCAGCAATCTGATGTTCTTCTTCAGGAACAGGCATCAGTATTGCACACAGTACTCCAAGTGGGGCCTGACCAGCAACTTATACAGGGGCAGAATAACCTCCCTATTCTGGAGGAGGTCCCTGTAGCTATACACCCCAGCATTTTTTTGGCTTTTGATGCCACCCTTCTGCATTGCACAGAGTTGTTCATGCTCCCAGTTATGATCATCCCTAGGTCCTTCTCTTCTGTGGAGCAACCAAACTGAGCACCATTTAAGTGATAATCCCTCCCCTGGTTCCAGGCTCCGAAGTGCAGAACCTTACACTCTTAGCATTGAACCCCAGCTGCCATTTATGTGACCACTCCTGCAGCTTATTCAGGTCCTCCTGCAACCCCTCCCCCCTCCATGTCATCTACCACAGCTCCCATCTTGGTATCATTTGTGAGCAGATTGATTTTGCTCCAGACCCTATTCAAGATATCTGCAATGAAAATCCCAAACAGTACTGGTCCCAGCATGGATCCCTGTGGTACCCTGCTTGTTACCACTCTCGGTGATGAGCATTATCCCCCTACCACCATCACCCTTTGCTGTCCCCCCCTCGCCTCAGCCAGTTCCTGATCCAGGTCACCATTTTTGGTCCTGCCCCCACATACTTCATTTCCACCCCAATCTCTCATGCAGCACTAAATCAAAGGCCTTACTGAAGTCCAAGTACAGGACGTCCACAGCATGGCCCTTGTCCAGTTGCCATGTCATTCAGTCATAGAACTCTACCAGGCCTGTCTGGCATTATATGCCCATGAAAAACCAGTGTTGCTGTTCGTCCTGGATACTGTTTGCCTCCAAGAAGCTCACAAGCCTCTCTTTTAAGAAGGCCTCCATGAGTTTGTCCATGATCGAGGTAAGGCTCACTGGCCTGTAGTTCCATGGTTCATCCTTTGGCCTACTTTTATGGATGGGCACCAGGTGGGCCATCCTCCAGTCCTGTGGTACACATCCTGTGTACAGGGAAATATTGAAAGGTCTGCCAGTGGCCCCATAAGTACCTCTGCCAGCTACCTCAGTAGTCTAGGGTGAATGCCATCCGGGCCCATGCACTTTGTCTACTCTTAATGCCCTAAACCCCTCCAGCACCCTGCCCACTGTAATCCCTACATCTGTCATACTCTCCCCAACTTACCCAGCCCCCCACTTAACTGAGGTATTTGCCCCCTTCTCCTCCATGAACACAGAGCAGAAGTACTCGTTCAGTGCCTCTGCCTGCTCCACCCCCTTCTCCACCCACCCTCTATCTTACTTGATCCTCACAAGCTGGCCATTGCTTCTCCTTTTCTCACCTATGTAATAGAATAAGTCTTTTTCTCCTCTTTTGATCCTCTGCACCAGTCTCAGCTCTCCAGATGTTTTGGCCCCCGACCAGTCTAGTGGCCTCCCTAGACTTCTCCCTGTATACTTCTTTATCTTCTTCCCCTCCCCATTTTCTTATACTTCTGAAATGCTACCCTCTTGGCTCTCACCCCCTTCCCTGACCTCCGGTGACAGCCAGCTGGGTTTGTTTGCCCTGCTCTTTTTTTTTCCTAGTACAGGTCTCTGTTGCCTCCACAAGCCCTCTCCTTACTATATTTCATTTCTGATCTGCATCCATGTGTTGTTGGATGTCTGCCAGGTGCTTGTTCAGAATTTCCCCCATCATCCTAAAGTCCCAACTAAACTCAACCACCCTTGCACCCATGTCCCCTGTGTCCCTCCCCATGGGAATTAATCCCTTTTGTCATTCAGGAAACTGTGACACTGCCAGGATGAATTGAATGTCACAGTTTCCTGCATGACAAAAGGGACTAATTTAAACTGAAATTACATTGGTTGCCATAGTAAGTCTGCTTCAGCATGCTGCAGAGTGCTGAAAAATGCTGCAGAATTGGGTTTCATCCTTATGAGCTTCACTGTACATATACTGGGACAGAGAACAGTAGGGACAGACTAATGAGGAGGACCTCATGGAAAGCTGGGGTGGATACAGATAGAATAATGTCAGCACTGAGTGATGTGGAGATATACATTGCCACCACACCTCCCTGGCTTGCACAGTCTTGCTGGAGAACAGAGTAGCCAGGGATGACGATTTCATTATTTGTAATTTTGCTGTTTAGCCAGGATTCGGAAAGTATAAGGATATCAGGGGCAAGAGAAACAGCAAGTGGTTGTAGTAGGACTAATTTTGGTAATAAGCTTTGAATGTTTACATGGAGTAATTTGAGGCAATGGGGGAAGGTATGGGATCTAGTAGAGGAGGGACCAAAGTTCACCATAGCATGTATGGTGGGGAGAGAGGGGTGAGGGCCAAGATTAGGGTTTGTGTCCCCCCACAAAAGAAGTAAGTATGTTAAGATGAGATAGTGAAGTTTATCTCGCTTATACAATGGTTGGGAAGTGAGGGAGTGGGGGATATCATAGCAGATTTGGGTTGGTGGAGTTCACAGTTTTAGCAGTGATAATAGTGAGTAGGAGTTAGGAAGTGAGATGATGGAAGCAATAGGTATAGCTGGGAAGTGGGACCAATCAGATTGGTCATATATTAGGGTAGAAGGATTAGGGGTTTTTATGCTAGGCAAGGCTCTGGGGAGGGCAGTAGCCAAAGCAGGGTTGGTGGAGTTTGTGAGAGGATGGTAGGGAAGAGAAGAGGGAGCTAGAATGGGAATAAATATGAGAAGGAGGCAGGTTATGCTGAGAATCATTTTGAGAAAGTGTGGCTGGAAGCAGAGGTTGAGCAAAGAAAATTAGATAGTTTAGGAGGCATGTACTAGTAATGTAAGAAAATGTGGTAGCACTGCACCCTTAGAAAACTAGGGAAAAGCAACTGGGTGCTGAAATGTCAAGTTTTTATATGGGCAGGGAAATGGAAATGTTGCACCCTTAGAGGTCACAGGTTGGGGTTCTAACTGTACTAGTAAACTAAGAGCAATGTGATAGCACTACACTCTTAGGAAGACTAGGGAAAAGCAACTGAGTGTAGAAATGTAATGTATCTATAACGGCAGGGTAAAGGAGAATTTGCACCCTTAGAGATCACAGGCTGGGATTCCAACTGGAGGCTAGGGAACGAGTCAGTGGCCTATGATTACATGATTGGTTGGAATGGGAAGAAGAGGTGAAGGCTTGTGGTGGCAAGACCATTGAAAGACTGCCAGGGAGAGGGCGGGTGGGTGAGAAAAAATCTGAGCTGAAGAGGAGTTGCAGACTGAAGCTGCAGACTGCCAAAGGCAAATTAAATTAAAAAGTCTTCAGTGAAAGTAAACTGGAGTCAGATCAGTCATGAGCCAGCTATTGCTACAGTGAGTGGCCAATCAGGGTGTCAGCTGCAGAAGGCACCAGAAATACAAAGTTATTGATTTACCTTCTGTGTGGGCTGGAGCTGCGGGCAATGGGTGCCGAAGTGGAGCAGCACCATGGGAGGAAGCCCACTCAGGACTACAGGTCATAAATCTACAGAGGAAGGGAAAATAAATTAAATTTAAATAACAAAGAAAATCAGAGGATGGGTAGTAGCAAGGGGCACATGAGCAGACAGAAAACAGAGCAACAAGGTATACAAGGCAGGGCTGGGAGGGGAAAAGTCTCATTGGGGCCAGGAGGGAGAGAGAGAGAGAGAGAGAGGAGTCAGAGGGGGATGCAGGGAGTTCATCGGAGCTGGGGGGGTCACTGTGCTGGGATTAGAAGCAGGCAGCAAATAGCAGGGGAAAGGAAAGAACTACAGTAGAAAGGGAGAGCATAAATAACAACAACTGCAAATAATTAAATCACAAATTTTACAGCAGTGCTAAGCCCTATGTTAAATCTCAAATTGTACAGCAGTGCTAAGCCATATGTAACTCAAGCAGACGAAATTGCTACATGAAACTTAATTAGATGAGTACAACAATTGTAGATTTAAATACAGTGTACAATCTACGGAAAAAGAAATTTGAGCTGAAGAGGAGCTGCAGACTGCCACAGGCAAATTAAATTAAAAAGTATTCAATGAAATTAAATTGGAGTTGGATCAGTCACTAGCCAGCTATTGCTGCAGTGGGTGGCCAGTCAGGGTGCCAGTTGCAGAAGGCACCAGAAATTCAAAGTTATTGATTTACCTTCTTTGTGGGCTGGAACTTCAGGTGGAATACCATGCAAAGCTTGTTAAAACTTTCCTCACTTCTAGGCCTTTTCACATTCAAAGATTTGCTGGCCAATCTACTGAAGGAAACATGCAACTGCTTCAGACAATGCTGAGCCATTAGCACCTGGCCCCTTTCTCAATTTCTACAAATAATTTCACCCAAGATCCTCTCTTATAGGGGACTTCCAGCACTCCCATCTTATTTTTTCTACCCTGACCCTCCTCACCCCATCCCCTTCCACTAGCATCCTCCCCCCTGCCTTCCCTCTCCCGGTCTACTATCATTGCACTGAAGAGAGTTCAGGATTATTGTCTTCTCTCTTTTTCCTGTAACATTTTTTTGTATTGCACATCTTCATACCATGGCAGGCCAGTGGTACTGGCCTTATGAGTCTATCTGTACAATGTCTTCGCTCTTTTGAGCATACCTTATCTGTGAACATGTATTGTATTGTATTGTATTGTATTGTATTTTATTGTATTGCACAATTGTCCAGGACCACTTTGAAAATGAGCTTGCTCAGTGGTGTTTTTGCCTGGTTAAATAAAGTGATTGATTGAGATGGCTGCTGCCGAAAGGGAGCAGCAACGCAGGAGGGGAGCCCGCTCAGCGCTAGAGGTCAGAAATCTAAGGAGGAAGGAAAAAGAAATTCATTTAAATAGCAAGGAAAATCAATAACTTACTAAAGGAGTCCATGGGCTAGGATAGATGGCATCTTTGTGGGGGTGTACAGTAATGTATCTGTCTTGTAGGAGAAATGACCAGTGGGTAAGTCTGGTGTTGGAGACACTACCATCCTTGACTTGATCTGATAACAGAAAAGTGGTGGGGTGTTGTTGGTGTGCAACACCACAGGATGAAGGCCTATAATGTCAGTGAAGTGTTTAACAGCCCAGGTTGTAGCAAGGAGGTGCCTTTCACAAAGGGAATACTTTTGTTCGACTGGGGATAGTACGTGGGAAACATAAGCAATAGGTCTAAGGTCCCCATGTAACTTTTGTGCCAACACTGCAGACATTGCAGTGTCTGAAGTAGCAGTTTCCAAATGGAATGGCATCTCTGGGTTAGGACTAACCAGAGCTGGAGCTGATGCCAATGCCTGTCTTAGGGAAGTAACAGCAGCTGTGTGTTCTGGTCCCCATGACCAAGGAACATTCTTTTTCAGTAACTCATACGGGGATGAGACCTTCCGTGCAAAATTGCAGATGAAGTCTTGGGAGTAGTTCATCATGCCCAGAAAATGCCTGAGTGGATACGCTAGTAGGTAGGTGCAAATCCCGAATACTCTGGACCTTATCCAAAGCAGGACTCCTTCCCTCTACAGTAATGCACAGGCCTAAGAAAGAAACATCAGAGAGGCAAAGCTGTGACTTTGCTGGGTTGCACTAGAGGCCTGCCTGTTGTAGAAGTGGAATGAGCTCCTCTATGAGTTGTCGGTGTTTTTACAAGTCTGCCGTGGCCAAAAGAAGATCATCCATATACTGCAAAAGGCAGTCTGGGGAAGGAAAGTCCTGTACGGCATCCTTCATGTGAATGTGAAAGAGGAAGGGGAAATTATGAAATTCCTGTGGGAGGCAGGTCCACATGTACTGGTGACTCTCAAGGGTGAAGGCAAACTTATATTGGCTCTCAGAGGTAAATGGCAGTGACCAAAAGCCATTGGACATGTCCACAGTGCTGAACCATTTGTGTTCAGGTTTAAAGAGTCTGAGTACATCCGGAGTAGATGCTGCGGTGGGTACACAACTTGGGGTTGCTTGATTTAGCTTTCTTTAGTCAATGGTCGATCTTGAACTGTTGTTAGGCTTTTCCTAAGGCTAAATCAGGGAATTGACTATGGAGACATAGTGCCTAATGACACCTTGTTTCAGAAGGGATTTAATTGTGGCCTTTAGAGAAGGGATTGCCTCTGCTGGAAAGGGGTATTGCCTTTGGCATGGTGGTTCTCCACCAGTTACCCATATGAGGGTGTTCATTCTGCTGCAGTCATGCTTACTTTCAGCAAAGGCTTTTTGTCGTTTTTCCAAAAAAGGCCTCAACTGATCAAAAAGTGGGTGCTGCTGGAACATGAGGATGTCATCATATTTTACATCATTTGTCTTCACTGCTGCTATGACATGTGAGTCAGAAATGAGTAGCAGATGATTAGGCTGGGTACCTGGAGTAACAGCCTATTGGCTCAATGCAACACACACCCTTATTGAGAGAGAAAACTGATGCCCAGGATACTGTGATAGTGAGGGAGAGAGAGTCATGAGGTCAAAACAGTGCTGCACTTCTAAGGTAACAGTGCTGACTAGTATTGGTTTGGACTGGTAGGTCATAATCATGGTCCCCTCAAAGATCTGGACAGAGGTTGCCTCCCCTGTAGACAAGCGGGAATATTTAGGATCATCCTGATGTAACACCAAAATGGAGCATCCAAAACCAGAAGTAGTTAAAACTGGCGGCCCCCAACCAGCGCTTCTACACACGGCAACCAGAGGCATCACTGAACTCCTAGGGTTTCTGCCTTCAGTTACAGGCAAGAATGACATTATCTGCCTTGGTGATGTTAACCTTGACTGGTCCGAGAAAAACTCAACTAACCTATCCTCCTTAGCTAGCAAGGCAAATCTATCCCAGCTCATACATGAACCCACAAGGGTCTCACGTAAGCAACTTGTGCCACCCTCCTTGACTGGATACTTACTAACAGGACGGAATATGTTGCCTCAGCCGGTGTGCTACCTGACACAATTAGTGACCACTATCCCATCTACTGTGTCTGGAACACTGTCATTCCTCTCCTCCCTGCTAAAACTATAACCTTTCCTAATCTCTCCCTCCTAAGTCATGAGGACTTCTTAACTGACCTTAACCAGGTTGACTGGTCCCCTCTCTACCAAACAGAGGACATTAACATAGCCACAGAATATTTCAACTCCGTCCTCCTCTCTCTTCAAAACCTTCACATCCCGGTCATCACCGTAGGATGGCAGGGAAAGTAACCAAGTGGCTAACACGCCCCTGCTTCAACTTCTCAAATCTAGGACAACTTTGGTCCAGGTGGAAGATCTCCCACCTCCGTGCAGACTTTGAAGACTATCGTGCATTACGTAACAACTGCAAAGACAAATTAGTATTGCCAAAAGCACCTACTATAGGAACCTACTAATAACATCCTCTACAAATCTGCGCAGGTACTGGTCCAAAATTAAGGACATTCTCAGCAACGACAAGCAACAGAATCCAGCTGACATGAACATTCAAGGTGTTCACTGCACCAACCATGACACCATTGCCAATGCCTTCAATGCCCTTTTTTCTTCTCCACCAGTTGCTACTCTAACTAGCCCACAACCTGACTGTCCCTCTTCTCCTCCCTCGCCCCTTCCACCCCTCCCTTTCATTCTGGCTCCAACCACATACCTTGAAGTTCACAAGCTACTTAACTCCCTTCCGACACGTGGGGGTCAAGGGCCTGAGGGCATCCATCCTTGCATACTTAAACAGTATGCACCTTGGCTGACCAGACCTATCACCTGGATTTTTAACCTCTCAATTCGTACATCTACTGTCCCATCCACCTGGAAAACTGCCAGAACCATCCCTATACACAAAAAGGGCGATGTCAAACTCATGTCCAACTACTGCCCCATATCTCTTCTGCCCACTCTCAGTAAGCTGCTTGAAAAAATAGTCCACCGCCAGCTTGCTGCTCACCTTGACATGTTTAATCTTCAAACCCCGTGCCAACATGGTTTCCGGCTCAGTCACAGTACCACCTCTGCACTTACATAACACAAATGACATCAGAAATAATATGGACCGTGGCCTACTCACTGGGGCCATCTTTATCGACCTGTCTAAAGCCTTGACATGGTACCATCCTCTCATATAAATAGCTCCAATCCATTGAGCATCTGACCAAACCCTCTCCTGGTTCCATAGCTATCTTGACAATGGGACTCAGGCGGTAGCATTCACAAGGCCCTTTCCTCCCCTAAACATCTCCCGTGGAGTTCCCCAGGGATCCACTCTTGGACCTCTACTCTTCTCCTCTTCCTAAATGATATTCCCACCATGTCCGGCATAGCTGCACTCTTATGTCGCAGATGACCTTGTTCTCTACTCTGGGTCAAAATCGGTTGCTGCCATCAACTCCACTCTCACTAATGACTTCAATTCCTGCAGACCTGGCTCTCTAGCAACCACCAAGTCCTGAACCTAGAAAAAACCTGTGCTATGCTATTCGGATCCTCTAAGAAACTGTCTGCCCCTGCGAACAGGCTCCGGGTTCAATGCCTTGATGGCTCCCTCATCTCAAACACTGAGTCCTTCAAGTACCTTGGGGTCACTTTGGATCCCACATTTGACCTGTCTCAACATGTCAATATGGTGTGCCGTGCCGTCAATGCTAAAATTGGCGGAGCTTATCGCGTGCGCCACTCCCTCACTCCTTCCGCTAGACTTTCTGTTGAGAGAGGTATTCTCTTACCCCAGCTCCAATATGCTCTGCCCCTCCTCTTTGCTGCAAACTCTGCTACACTCCACAAATGGGACACTGTCTACAACAACATCTGTAGATTCGCCTTAACTGCCCCACGTCTTACCCATCATTGTCTCCTTTACGCTGGCTTAAATTGGCTGTCACCTAAGGATATTTGAGCCTACTCCCTGGGCTGCTTTATCGACTCCCTGTCTAGACCTCCCTGCCCTGTCTATCTTGCCAACCTCCTGACTCCTGCCTCACCACCCGTACCCTCAGGTCTTCCTCTGCCCCATGCTCTCCACTAGACCTTGCATGACAAAATGGGTGAACAGGCATTTGCCCATTTTGCTCCCAAATTCTGGAACTCACTCCCCCTTATGGTGAAAACTTCAGCCTCCCATCGAGAATTCAAAAACTCGCTGTTCACCCACCTCCTAGCTGCTGGCCAATGCAAATGCTCTTAATTTGCTTTGTCCCACTGCAGGCTGTCGGGTCTGACCCTGAGTACTACACTAATGTTCTCCCATGCAATACGTTTGTCTAGGTGGCTATGAACCTTGATGTCTTTACTGTCCTCAGCTGTCTTATGGTTACCCTAATTGCTTTATTTTACATCCTGATTATGATCTATGCCTAAAATGTACCTTTATGTAACTATTACTGTGCTACCCAATGTATATCTTGTTTTGCTCCTGTACACCTATATTATGTCTGTGCATTTCTGCATATTGTAACCAATGTCCTGTGCTCTCCCGGGTCGTGCCTGAAAATAGGCAGGTCTGTTGCCTAGCGCGCTTACCTGGTTACCAAAAGCTAATAAATAAATAAATAATAAATTAGTAATGAAAGAAGTGAGTATTCAAACCAGGGCCTTCCATCATCAGTCCAATTCCTTCCAATCTTACAAGGCATCATAGAGTGATGGATCCAAGTCACAGAGCTTCTTTCTCACTTCGGTATACAGAGATTTTGATTGTCCACCCCTGAATGCTGTGCTGTAGTAGGGGCAGGACCTGATCCAGGGATTGTTGCTATGACCTGTTCAAATTCAAGTTTGGTTATGTAAGCCCGAAGCCGTTCCACCTCGGTAGACAAATCCTTATACAAAAGTCAGGAACCCTGTTTTTGTTTGATATTTCCCTTCATATATTTCTTTTCGTCCAAGGATTTATTTTGTTGAGGGTCTTTTTTATTTATTTATTTATTTTATTTATTTTTTTATTGACCGGTAGGTGCACTAGACAAATCCTGCCTATTTTAAGGTACAAACCAGGGGAGGAGGATACAGATGAATGCCAACTGACCTTGAACCAGATTAAGCTGTTGGTGGTATTTTTGGTGACTGTTTTTTGATCTCCCCACTATCTCATACCAAACAGAAGAATCTGCACTTTGCTGTACAGCAGCCCCTTTGGACTTTTGGCCCAAGCCATAGTCCTTTGCTTGTACCTGGTACACACGCTCCACCCGCTTCATGATTGCATACAAGCTTTCCCATCTAGGGAATATGGTGGCTTCTACCTTTTCACAGATAGTTGGCTGGAGGTTTCTCAGAAGCAGGCCTTTGTAGTCAATTGAGTCCCTGATGGGATGCTCACTGGCCAAATATTTGCCAGTGCTGTATGTGAGACACAAGTGACTCTCATATTGGGCTGGGGTCTCATTAGCACGCTGCTTCACCTGGGTCACTAGCATTATGCCTACCATGTTGGGGTTGTGCGCTGCCAACAGGTGAGCCACAATTCTGTCAAAAGGTGCTGTGAAATCATTATGCATGACTTCCAGCAACTTTACCCACAATATAGGGTCCACAGTTTGCTTCAAAACCTGTACTTGTTACTCATGCGGGAGGCTGAGCAATTGGCAGTGTTGCTGCACTTTTTCCAGATGGCAGCTAAGATTGCCGGTAGGGGCCATATGGCCAATTTTGTCCATGTTGTTTTGGATGGCTTGTGCAGACTGCTGGGTGCTGTTCCTCATTTGACAATAGTTTTAGTGACTATCTCTGCTGCTGCAGTAACCATGCCCTGAAGGAGCATTTGTTTCTCCACCTCCTTCTTCAATATGTCGCTGACTGCTTGTTTCAATGTTTTGGCCTGTGCATTGGAGATCTGAGCTTTTGAGATCGCCTTCACAATCAGGCCCTCCACTTCCTTCTAGTCCTTCCTATTCAATGCAGCTACCAGTGGGTGAGGGCTCAACCATCCGGAGTTCCATGGAATAACCTCGATGTTGCTGTTATCACTGGATGATGATGTCAATGCAATAGCCGGGGCAAACGGCATAGCTTTCACATGACCATGAAGTACTTCCAATTGCTGATGTAGTCCTGTCATTTTAATTCTACTCATCAAATGATCCCCACTGCCTTTGACTTGTCCCTTACTGACATGGTCTTGTAAAACTCTGTACACAGCACTAACATCATGACCTTCCCTATGTTGCTTCTCCAATTTTTTTCTGGCACATCTCAAACTCTTGCTCTAATTCCTCATACTCACTTTTCAGGGAATCATTCACACTTATAAGGAAACCATTCAACTGTAACACGTGTTTTATCTTGCTGCAACCTCTCATTCTCTTCATGTAAGGTAAGGATTTCTTTATCCCTTTCCTGCCTAACATGTTCAAGTTCTTCCTGTTTCTTTCTTGAGCTTTTCAATTTCTCTTTCAAAATCTTTCCAGTGCTTGCCTGCTTCCCTGAATTTGGAACCTAACTCTTTTCTCAGAGTTAGAATTCCAGGTTTCATTGCTTGGAATAAAGCATACAGGGCAGCAACCATAAAACCTTTTAAATGGCATGGGGTCATAGCACTGCAAACAAAAACAGTGTGGCATACAATGCCTCAAGCAAAATGCTGAAAGGCATAAAAAGGTCAATAAATACACTGACCAGCACAAAACATCATCAACACAATAGCAAGTCATAGGGCGACAGTGCAGATTCTTTGTTATGCTTGAGGTTCTGCACCCAGCACCCCCCAATGTGGGGAGCTTTGTCCCCCACATCCTCAGTCTAAATATAATCAACTCCAAGGAGGTGTGGACTTCAGTGCAGGGGATAAACTCAGGAGGGGGGAAAATGTCTTTACCTAAAAAAAAATATTTATGTCCAGAAGACAGGGAACTGAACCATGGTCCCCAGGTCTCTGACGCTGCTGTATGCTGGTGCCTTAGCCACTCCACCACAGGAGCAGCTTGACCAGGCACCACACCAATGGCAACTTGATCCTTTCCACCACTGAGCAGACAGCAACAGTGGTTGGGGTAATTCCCTAATGCTATGCTATCCCTGTCACTGTCATTGTTTTTGCTGTTCTCACAGCTCAGTTAATACCATGCTGTTAGAACGGTGAGATGTTGACCTGGTACCCTTTCTGGTCATATTTATTGGCTGCAGACTTTGCCTCCTAATACAGTCTGCCAACATACTCTAACAGATCAGTCTGCACAAAATCAACCCACCCTCCATGGGAGGACGGTAAGCTTAAGACATTTAATTTGAGCTCAGTATTAATGGCCAGTGTTGGGGTTTTCCCTTTACTGTGCTAACTGTAAATCCAAGGATTACTGGTTCACCTTCAATCTTACAGCTAGACAGCTGCACCTTTTGGATGCAGAGGTCCCAGTTAGTTGACTGTTCACAAGTTGAACGAGGGGTAAAGGCTCCAACACCTACCATGATCCCATACCTGTTCACCTACTACTACTACACCTTTTGGTGTTCTGGTTTGGTTCCATCCAAACAGGTCCTGAGACAGTAAATAGTTGTTGGACAGCAGGAGTCTAGACCTGTTGGCAGAACATGACACAGAACCCCAGATGTCACATAGGAAAGTTTATTACAGAAAATACAGAAAAACAGCATACCTGCTGAGAGTTTGGA
Organism: Neoceratodus forsteri; assembly: GCA_016271365.2. Classification (NCBI taxonomy): domain Eukaryota; kingdom Metazoa; phylum Chordata; order Ceratodontiformes; family Ceratodontidae; genus Neoceratodus; species Neoceratodus forsteri. The sequence goes on along the minus strand of CM028132.1, from coordinate 1,014,545,270 downwards.
AACCTCTGAAAACCATGGTGTCATCGTGCAAACTCAGTGAAAAACAGTCTCACAGACATTCTTATACTATAGATAACATAGAACATTACTAAGTAATGGACTCTCAGAAAAAAAGGCAGTAGAGCTGAATATAGCAATTCTATTTGTGGGCAGTTAACTACTAGGACAGTTAGATGAGTACTTGTTTTGCACATATGCACTGATAAAGGTAAAGCTGACTAAGGCTAGTTTTTGGTAACAATACAGCGATTCATAAGAGGTGATGACTCATGCAACAAGGTAAAAAGCTGTGGGTGGTGCACAAGCACTACTAAATAATCATGCTGCATAACAGTTCCTAAGCACATAACATGTGTAAAAGAAATACAAACTGTGCTTTATGCTGCAATGATGGGTATTGTAGCATCCATGGGGGTATATGGGGTGTCCATATCTACACTTCCCTAAAAGTCCCCAAATCTTTCCATACAGATACATTTAAAAAGGCTGGAGGTTGCTGGAACTATGTCAAGATGTAACTCCTTTTTTAATTTATTCCCATCCCATGCATGTATCCCTAGCCACAAAGGGCAGTTTTAGCACAAGTACCCCCTTACTGGTTTTAATTTGCTTCACCAGGGAGTTGGCTGGGCCAAGGCCCTATTTTCAGCCAATGTATGGACAACAAACAATTGCACAATAAGTAACACTAACAATGGAATATTGATGAAACAATGATAGACACTGAGCTATAAACATATACAAATAACATTGTCCATGACACAAATTATTTGCCATGCTCATACAGCAGTTGAAACCAAAAATAGTTAAATGACCTAACTGGAACTGCAATTTGTCCAAGCCAAAGCTTAAACTTCTTGGTAAAGAATCGAAAAGTTGTGAGCCATAGTATGTAAGACAATGCTCACCTGTTTTGTTCAGGTACATGACTCTTGGAAATGGCTTATATTCTAAGGATTGCAAATCCAACAGTCAGGTCTTTGGCTTTAGATTTGATGCTAATTTAGCAGGTTGTTGACAATTATTTACTCTGCATAACATCATCATAATTTTAATGTAATTTTACTGACAGGTGGCAGTAGCTTTAAATCTTTGTAATGTTGACATTTATAGATATCATAAAATTTCATAAAAAAACAGCAAATATAAATAAAAACAACAAGGGATTTGTTTACCAATGCCTGAGGCAAATTAAACAATAACTCAAACCCATATTCAAGATTCAGATCATTATCTGTTTTGGACATCAATCCTAGTCTCTTTTGAGAAACCCCCAATCCATGATTAGCAGGGGTGGGGAAATATTAGTTGTCTATTTATTTAGAATATATTTCAGTTGGTAATTTAGAACATATTTTACCAGATAAGCAAGCAGAGTCCTATTAGGTTCATTGCCAGCTGCTACCTATGGGGAGGGAATATAGATATCATCAAGGAAATTGAATACTGACAATACAGGATAGGCAGTAGGAATATACAATAAAATCAGAGAATTATGTACAGTACATTGTAACAATGTACAGTGGGTGTAACAATAATTAGCATGGAATGGTACAAAAAGTGTCTTCCTACTGACTCTGAAGGAGCAGAACATACTTGACACAACATTCATTAAAAATAAAAAAAGAGTCATAATTATATACAGAAATTTCAATGTACAGTGAAGTGAAGGGGTTCTATTTACATGGCTCTAGAGAGTCAGAAAATGACAGTCACTCTACAATAGATCAAGAATCCAAACTGGACAATTATAGCATACTATTATAGCATAAAATGTGTAATACCTGGATACAAATCCATCTGAGAGAGCAAAGCAAGATCTATTATTGAACACACCACCAACCAAATGGACTGTGAGACCCCTGAATAGCAATAATGTGACACCACAAGGCAATTTGGACATGTCAGAAGGGCCTTAATGTACCCCATGAACAAGGCCTTCACAGAGTGGAAATGGGAGAGGGTGGTGAGTATGTGTGGAGGACTATTCTATGTGGAAGAAAGTCTGTACCTGAGAGAAGCTTGACCCACATTATGTCTATACCTAGGGATTTGGAGCATATTTCTCTTCACTGAACATAGAGAATATGAAAAGCTAGTGTAGGTATAAATAAACTATTGAGGTTTCCCAGGAATTTATCTAACCAAAATTTGACACCTAGCAGGGTGGTATGATGAGAATGCCTTATACTGGGTGTAGGGCAATCTAGTTTCTTGTACATAGTACAGTGGTGGGTTTGGGGAGGGGAACAGGCCCAAACAAATCTGCATAAGACATTAATAGGGGCTGAAAGATTAGCTAAAGTAGTATGAGAGGCTCCATAGAACACTGCTTTACCATAATCTAGGGGAAGATCGAATGTTCAACTACAGATTTCCTAGTGCTAAGGAGGAGACAATGTTGTACCCTATAAAAGGTCCAATGTTTTGTGAAGCACTTAGTCACAATGTAGTTCACGTATTTTGAGTAGTCAAGATGTTGGTCTAACGACATTCCTAGGTATTTGTAGGAGGTTAAAGAGGTTACAGAGTCTATGAGTTCACTTACTCAAATTTCAAGCTAACTCAGTGAGTCACTCATTGCTAACCAGCACTACTCACTGTTTTATGCAAGTCAGATAGCGATCTGACATCAAGGAAGGCAAACACCATCATTATCTTCTGTTGCCTTCAGAGTCTACATCTACAAAGGCATGGTTGGATTTGGGTATTGCCAAAAGGGGAAATAATGATTTTATGGAATGCAGTTCAACTACTTCCAACCCATTTTGAAAACAAGAGTCATACAATTGTTATTTGTTTTTCCTATATATGAACCAAATACCTGAAATATTTAAACATGGGTTCAATCATTAAAAAATAAGTGTTTTATTGTGAATTCATTTCCAGAAAAATATTACACTGAAAGTGAAAAGTGAGTTTACTCATCAGGTAAAGGTGATTGTCGGAGTACTTTATTATCTCGGAGTCACTCTTTAATGACAGAATTACTAAATGTCAACCTGATAGGCTACTAATAAACATGTGATTTCAAAGCCACCTTATGTTCTGCCCTGCACCAGGAAACCTCAGTTAGACTTCTTCTAAAGCTTCAGATATACTGGAACCTGGGAAAATAACTTCTTAGGGTGAAATGGCTTGTGACTAATGATAGATTAGGAATTATATTGTATGGTTCTAATCTTTATTATTTAATATACACAGACTAATGTCTGTCTCATACAACATGCCCGGATATATTAGTAATGTGCACATGGGCCCAGTTGCCTGAATAGTATGGTCTCGAGTTGTCTTCTGTCTGGGTGGACCCTAGAGTGCCTCAGAGATATACTCCCACAATCACCTTGACCAGGTGAGTAAACTAGCAGTGTGGCATGTAATCTCTGTGGCACTCCTCAAACCATACAGACTGGGAAATAAGAAGCAGCACATCTCAAGAACAGCAGGAGGGACAGAATGTGATGGAAGTTTGAGGTAAGGGGCACAGTGAGTACTGATCAGCCAAAATGAGTCATTGGACTAGATAAAAAGTCCAGTCTATAGTGTCTCATAAATGTGTGTATTGATGACCAAGTGGCAGCTGAACATCTCTCTTCAGTTGATGATGCCTGATGTCTTTCAGCCCATGAAGTTGGCACTGCCATGGTGGAATACAGTTGTATGTCCTTCGGAGGAGTCCTTGACATTGCTTTGTCTACTTACTGTATGGCTGTCTTTAGCCAGGTGGCTATGGTTGATGGAGGTAGCCAGGACTGTTTTCATGCCTAGAGTGTGAAGTGATATTTTGTTTACATCTTCAGGTTCTGGTAGTGATGCTGGTAGTACAACTATTTGGCTGACATGGAATTCTGTCACTACCTTGAGGATAAATAATGGAAGCTTTCTCAGCATTACTCAGTTGTCATGAAATATTAAGAAATGTTTCTTACATGAGAGTGCATGCAGTTTCCATGTCCTCCTTGCTGAGCATATTGCCTTAAGAAATACTCTCTTGAGGTTCTTCCATGTGAGTTCAGCCAACCTCAATGGTTTAAATGGGGCTGATGTCTTGGCTCTGAGTACCACATTTAAGTCCCATGGGGCAATGAATTTCTTAGTCTTAGGTGTTATTTTAGATGCAGATTTTAGGAAATGCAATACATTGCTATGGGTGCCCAGGGCAGAATTTCCAATTTGTCCCTGGGATTCCCTTATAGCTCCCAGCTGGACTCTCATAGATGCTGGGGACAGCCCATTGTTGAGGTCTATCTATAGATAGATTAAAATATATAGGACTGATGCTTATTTCACTGATATTGATTGTTGCTCACACCACCTTGATAAAATATCCCATTGTCTCTTGTATGTGGATGTTGTTGACTACCTACTGGATCGAAACATAGTTCCGATCACTGAGGGATGGTAGCTTGTTCTTATCAGTATCTCACTTTCAGGAGTCAGGCCATCTATTTTACATTATATGGGATGGGGTGTCTCACTGGGCCTTGTTGTATAATATCCAGTTTGTTGGATAATCACCATGGATAGGCCAGTGCCACTACTACTATTGTTGTGAACCAGGATATGCATAGCAAGTAGTGCACTATTAGAATGACTCTTCTGGATTTTTTAATCATGTGTAGTACCTGTAGTATGAGTGAGAATGGTGAGAATATGTATGCCACCTGAAAAAAACAGTCCTGGGAAGTACTGGGGGAAATTGAGAAAATCTGTTTTATGCACTTTTCACAAAACTGTACCATTTTCTTTTAATTTTGCATAATTTAATGAACTGAGCTCATTATACAGTATGGTGTAGCTTTCTACATAAAATACAACACATTGCACAATTTTGCAGATTAAGGTTTATAAAAATACCCACTTTTGAAAGTGTAAGCTCAGTATTTATTTTATTTTTTTATTTATTTCATTTTTGTTGACCGGGTAAGTGCACTAGACAAAACATATCAGTATTTTTTAAAAAGGCACATTTTTTTAGAATTCCAATTTTTAAACATGTGCAGTTTGGAAGAAAAGGGTACTATTTATGAAAATTGTGCATTTTTAAGACCTCACATTTAAAAAAAATGTGCAGTTTGAGAAAAAAATGCACAATTTCAGAAAAGGGAAGCAAAATAATGTTGGATTTTGACACAATTCATGAAAAGTGTGTGAATGTGAAATCAATGATTTTGTGCAATTTTGTAAGGGTATTGGAAATTTTGCCCAGAACTACTCCTATGATAGAGCATCCACTCTCTATGATTGTTTTTTCTGAACCTGGAATGGAACATTGTGTTACTTGAGTGCTCTTGCTTGTGACCTGAGAACAATCCAGACAGGCCGCCATCTCCTGTTTTGTCTATGGATATTTGATGGTGTAGGTGCCATTTGCCTGGGTGTATCTGTTGCCTGCTCAACCAATCTGTTGTGTAATGTTGAGCTTCCCAGACAGATGTATTGCTGTATTATCTGATATGTTGTTATGCACCCAGTTTAACAGCTTTGCTGCTTCCATTTTTTTTTCCGCCCCATGCTCGCTGGTCCATCACTTCTCCAGGCTCTACCAAGTCCCCCCCCAGCCCCTACTGTCCTTTACCCAGCCCTCCTCTGATCCTCATATTGCAGCCAACCACTGGGATATCCCGGCGTATCCCTTTGCCGGGCTGGTCTCCCTCCTCAGAGGGGGAAGGCACCGGGGGGAGAGACGTAACCCCAGCACATACTTTTAGGGCCCGGGGATGCTGCTGAGGAACAGAAGGCCCTGGGAAGGCACTGGAGGCCCTCAGGTCACAGAAAGCCATCATCCAGTGGCCAGCGAGCAATTTTTCTGGCTTTCTTAAGGTGCGTGACGTCCGGACGTCAAGGCAAGAGCCGACGTCTGTCACGCACCACCTCAATGATCCTGATGTGTTGCTCTACCCCTGGCCTACACCAGTGGTCACTTCAACACCGGGTCACAGCTCCTTCCCTCCCTGAAGACAGCGAGCAGTCATGGGACGCTCAGGCTGCCTCCCCCCGGCTGGCCCTCCAGCGACCCGTGCTTCCACTTTCAATTCAATTCAATTTTTATTTTACTAGAAAAATGCACCAATGAGAGAACTCATTTTCAAGGTGGTCCTGGGTGTACTGGTATAGAGGCAAATTAACAATTAAAAACAATTACATAACAAAAAAACAGTTCACTAAATGATACAGGATAAAGGCAATACACTAATCAGTATATACACAACATACATATGATAGATATGCTAAAAGCACACAATCAATGTACAAAATAAGTTCTACTAAAGAAATGGAGTGCATCCATTATATAAAAATATAGTAGGGAGGAAGGATAGGTATGCACTCTGGAAGGACTTAGGATCAAGTGTGATGGGAAGGAAAGAGATATAAAGGAATGGAGTGGAAAATAGGGTGAAGAGGGGAAGGTGATAAGGGAAAAGAAGATTGGGTTCAAAAAGTATGAGGAGGGAGAGTAGGAAGAATAGGGAAGGTGAGAAAAGTTATACATTGCAATGGCAATTATCCCTTATATAGCGATTGAGTAGAGCCTAGAAATTGGAGTAATCCAACCCAGTCGGGCAGTTTTAAATAATGCTGAAGGGTGTTCCATAGAGATGGTATGGCATGACTCAAAGATGAGGCACCAAAGTGAGATTTTACCCTGGGGAAAACAAGTATGATATAAACACATTTTCTCAGAGGGTAGGCACAGGGAGTACATTTGAACAGAGTAGCAATATAAAAGGGAACCTTGTTTGAGATAGCTCTATATGCCCAGAGCAGGGCATTCCATGACCTTGCATATCAAGCGAGGTCCCGCCTACAAGAGAGTAAAGGGAACAATGGTGAGTTTTGTAGGGGGCACTGGAGATGAATCTAAAGGCTCTATGATACAATGTATCCAGCTTTGTTAAGGCAGATTTAGGACTATGGATATAGAGGAAATCCACATAGTCAATCAGGGGGAGGAATATAATCTGTACCAATCTAATTTTTGTGTCCTTGGTTAGCAAAGGTTTAATGCAGAAAAATTTGCATTCCCTTGCACTTGTTTCCTCCTTGTATGGTAATGTACACTTCTGTTGCCTTGTTGTCAGAGCATACTAATACATTCTTGTTTTTCCTTGTCTTCTGAAAATTGAGTAGGGCATTGTATAATGCCCTCATTCCCGGGATAATGATGGGTAGCCTGGATTCTGCTGCTTCCTGCTTGCCCTGGGCTGTAAGGGAAGTTGATGCTGTCCCCTACCCTGTTAGACTGGCATCAGTGCCTATTATGATCTGATTAACATCCAAAGCTACTCTCTTGGTGGGATTTGACTGTGTCATCCACCAGGGTTGTGACTTTTATACTTGTGGTGGGACTGAGACTGTGGCTGAGAGCTCAAAGTCTGCATGATCTCCTTGTTGGATGGATGATCTTATGTTCTAGCATGCCTACAGGACCAGCTTGATAAAGGAGGCATTAATTCCCAGCTCTTGACCTAGGTGCTCCAGTGTAGGTGCCTGGTTGCATTGTATGTTTGATGCTTGCAAAATATGTTTTGTATCCTTTTGTTGGATATTCATACTTGGCTAGATGATGTGTCTAGAATTGTTCTGAGATGCTGTATTTGTTGGGTAAGTGTGAGACTGCTTTTTTGTTTATCACCCACATGTGGCTCTCCCTGTTAGACTGTGTGGGTTATCTGGTTCAGATAAGCCAGTTATCCAAATAGGATATTACCTAAATACTTTGTTCCCTTATTTCAGTGGCCAGTACTATTGAGATTTTCATAAAGAGCCTTGGTGATGATTTGAGGCAGAATAAGGGGGCTTGGTAATGGTACTGTGTTGCTTCATTATGTGAAATCTCAGGTACTTGTGGTGTAGCCTGATCAGAATGTGGTGATATGCATCTTTCTTATCTATTCAAGGTGAGTTGTCCCCTGGATGGACTGTCTTGCATGTGAATCATATGGTCTCCATCTTGAATTTGCAGTACTGGCCAAGCTCATTTAAGAATTTCAAGTCTAGCATGGGATGTAAGTTGCTGGCGTTCATGGATACCATAAATAATATTGAATATATTCCCTGGTCCCTTTCCTGTTCAGATACCTAGAAACATAGACTTTGACAGCAGATAAGGACCACTTGGCCCACCTAGTCTGCCCATTTCCCTACCTAGAGGATAAGCTGCAGATCCTATTTAACCAACAGCCTATTTCTTCCTACCCCCCCCACAAAAATTGCCTTATGTCTGTCCCATCCATTCTTGAATTCTCCCACAGTTTTAGACCCCACAACCTCCTCAGGAAGGCTGTTCCATGCGTCCACCACCCTCTCTGTGAAAAAATACTTCCTCACATTGCCCCTGAACCGTCCCCCCATCTTCAAATTGTGTCCCCTTGTTCTTGCACATCACTTTTTTCTGAAAGATGCTACCCTCTTGGACTTTGTTGATTCCACTGAGGTACTTAAATATTTCTATCATGTCACCCCTCTCCCTCCTGTCCTCAAGGGTATACATATTAAGCTCCTTTAGCCTCTCCTTGTATGGCTTCTCTTGCAGACCCTGCACCATTTTAGTTGCCCTCCTCTGAACTGCCTCCATCCTGTCTATGTCCTTGCAGAGATGGGGTCTCCAGAACTGGATGCAGTACTCCAGATGGGGTCTTACCAACTGTCTGTACAGGGGGATAACAACTTCCTCTTTTCTGCTGGTGATGCCTTTCCCTATACATCCCAGTATCCTCCCAGCCCTCCTTACCGCCTTCTCACATTGCTTGCCATCATTAAGGTCATCTGGTATGATTACCCCCAGGTCCCTTTCCATTTTTTTTGTTGTTACTACCTCCCCCCCCGCCATTATGTAATCTTACCCTGGGTTTTTGTTTCCCAGGTACATTACTTTGCACTTCTTTGCATTGAATCCAAGCTGCCATATTTCTGACCATTCCTCCAACCTTGCCAAATCCCTTCTCATCCTTTCCATGCCTCCTTGTGTATCAACCCTGTTGTAGATCTTTGTACCATCTGCAAAGAAGCATACTTTTCCTTCCAGCCCCTCTGCAATGTCACTTATAAAGACATTAAAAAGGACTGGACCCAGTAATGAACCCTGCGATACCCCACTAGTAACCCCACTTTCTTCAGAGTGGACTTCATTTGCAATTACCTTCTGTGTCCTATTGTTTAACCAATGTTTTACCCAGGCTACCACCCTGGGACCCAAACTGGGATACCTCTATAATGGCTTTGTTGTGATTAGTTTGTTCAGAATTTGTTGGACTTGATCTAGGCTTATATTTTATTTTGAGACAGGTGATGTTACTAGTTGGTTCTATTTTTTTTTTTTTTCTGTTAGCTGTATGCTGTATGCTTTTCTTATTACCTCTAGAACCCAGTTTTTATGGGTTGCTTTTTCCATTCCTTTGCAAATTGAATTAGTTGAGTTCCTAGTTGGTCAGGTTGTAGTGATTGGTCGGTTTCTTGTTTGGATTGAAAATAAATCATTGATGTGTCCTCTATTAAAGTAGTTTCAGTTTTTGAACTTGTTAGTACAATCGCCTGAGAAAGGCGAATGAAAACTGCTATTTCTGTTGCAACTGAAGTTTTGGTGTCTGTAACGACAGTTTCTGTTCTTTGGAAATCTGCCACAAGAAGGTAGGTATGATATCCTTGTAGATGTTTCCTTTCCCACAGATTTTCTGTCTTCTTTTTCCTTTAAATACTTTGTTAGACCTTTACTGAAAACTTAATCCCCCCCTTCAATAGGTAGTTTCTGGAGTGTTATTTTTTACTCCATGTCTGCTTCCTACAGTTTCAATCATAGGGTTCTTCGTGTCCTATTTGAAATAGCTGCTACCCTACCATTTATTTTCATGGAGTCTAGGGCCATGATGCCACATATTTTGTGGACTGGATTGACTGCTAAAATAATTTTGCCTCTGTGGACTTGGGTGCAAGGGTCTTGTGCATGTCCTGCATCCATGACAACTGCACCCTTGTGGTATAAATTGCTGTAGTACCCATTCTGGTTCCTCAGCCAGACAGTTCAAAACTCATTTTGAGAATTTCCTTGACCTTGCAGTCAACTGGATCCTTAAGACTAGTGGCTCCCTGAAACTGGAGACTTCTTTTCTTGCTTAAGGCCACTATCTGTGGGTTGACAAGTTGAGCAGTGCACCACATCTTATGCTTGTTCTCCCAGATGGATACATATTACATTTTGTCCCAGGAGCATCTCTCTGTGATTCTAGTTGGCTTTGTTGCTTCCCACTCTTTTGTCATCACCTTGTCTATTGACTCATAGACTAGAAATGAGTCTATGGTCCTGGCCTTTGGGTGTAATGATGGAACTAATTTGGTAACTGGTGGAGGTGGAAGTGCCTGGAACCTCTTTGCGATATTTATGTTCTTGATGAGATTAGAGACCTGATCTGGGAAAAAAACATATTTGGCATGAGTGTTTGTGGGTCCTGTTCCATGTCAGTCATCCAACTCTTCTGAAGTCTCCTGTTCTGAGCCTGGTGTGTTGTTATTTGTCCTAGGTTCTCTAGGTTGGTGTGTGAAAGGATGAGGGACTGAGGTGTGCTGTTGTGGAGATGGATTATACGGGTTTGTTATTTCCACAGATTTTGCCATCGTGGCTGACATAAATTCTTGCTGAGCTTGAATGAACACAGTCATGGCCTGCTGATATTGCACAAGTAGGGATGTAATTTTTGGTATCTCCCTCAGAATTTCTGTTTTTGGAAGAGAATCATTTTGTTGGTAGATTTGTTAGAAGCAGCCATCATCTCTTAGGATGAGTGACTAGGTTCCTTATTAGTATATATTGGGTCTGAGAGGTCAGATGGATGTTCAGATGAGCATGTTGGGTAAGTGGTCCAGTGTTTGATAGTAACATTGGGACACTGCAAGGTATGGCACTTCCTTCCTTCACCATGACGTCTGCATAGAATGATACTTAATGGAAGAGGGAAGCATACATTACTTGTTATTAAATACCAGTAGTGCTAATAAGCAGTGGAAATTATAAATATATGGGGATAAATAAGCTGATGCATAGACCCGGTACTGTATCTGTGGAAGTGGTGCAGATACCAGGCCACATCCAGGGCAAGGCTTATGTAATCTCATCATTTAATATACAGTTTATTATTGAAGCTAGACAGGTTCATCTGTGACCACCAGGAGTGCTAAGACCAAATACAGGAAATGACGTGGTTCAAGTCACTGTGTTTAGAATGGCCAGAACCAGATTCAATGGTTTCTCACCTAGATGGCTGCCAGAAGTGACGTGACTTGGGTCACATTAGGTGGCAGAAAGCCATGCATAAGAGGTATGTGGAATTCCAAAGTCAACATCAGAAGTGTTGCAAAATGAGTCACTTCTGGTGGCTTCAAGTGTGCCATGCAATCATAGCCGGCAGACATGACATGAAACAGATTACTTCTGTGACAGACAAGTATTAGTACAATAGTGAAAGCCATTATTAAACTAGATCATGGCATGGCAATAAGGGAGAGTAACAATTCTTTGGAAGTGCACTCTACTCATGCTTTAAGTGAGTGAGTGTTGAATTGCTCATCTTCCTCCTGTATGTAAAGTGGTTACTGGGTGCAGTAGCTCTTGGGGTGCCTATGGCAATATGGCACCTACAGCTAGTGCTACTGTATATGACCTGACTGTGACATCGATGACATTGACATGATGGTGTCAAGGTACTACTGTGCATGCACAGTAGGATGAAGTCAATGCCCAAGAAGGTGAGCATGGTGAATGTGCTTCACTAAGGCCAATGCCTAGGATGAGAAGGATTGGGGAGGTGAAGCATATTCACAGGATTAATTCCACAATAATGGTGGAGGGCATAAATTCCAAGCAACACCTGCAGCTCTGCATTTAGGTGTATACAGTAAAGCCTGCCAGGATGAAGCACAATGTCACAGATTTCTTGCATGACAAAAAGGAATTAACTCCCATTGAAATATGCATTTTTTGCTCCAGTAACTCTGCTGCAGAATTCTTCAGAGTTGAAGTTCATCCTGGTGGGCTTCACTGTACTTCCGTCTTGACTGTAGGACTCCTTCCTACTCCCACTGTGCATTCTGCAGGGAGGAGCACAGTAAGTGATACTGGAGCTGCTATCAGGGGCTCTGGGCACCATTCAGTGCAGGTTTTGATTCCTGATCTGCAATCAGCACCTCTTTGCAAGTGGAGCACTCCATTGCAGAAGGATGTGAAGTACATACACAACCCCACTAATAGGGTGTGGGTATGGTGTAGCCAGTCAGTAGGCGTGGATTTTAAAATTAAAGCCGTGACATGGCACACATGGAGCTTTAGCTTTAAATCTACAGTGACACTAATGTGCCAAAAAAGGGGTTTGAAATTAGAGCCATAGTGTGTCACAGGCTACAGTGACCCTGACCAGCCAAGAGTTGATTTTGAAAATAAAACCAGTGTGGCACAAATCAAGCTAATGATTCAAAGCTAGTGACACTGATATGGCAGGATAAATAAACATGATACTCCACAAACATTAGGCTGGTCCTGTGGGAACAGTGAGCCAGCATGGTAAGGAAAGGGACTAAAATATGTAGAAAATTTGTCTACCAAGGATACAAGCCTGAATCTTAACTGAACTGAAAATTAGTCACAAACCAACATAAAAAATGTTACCTTAAGATGTTTTTGTGAATTTTTTTGGATTAAATAAATTAGCTGAATATCAGGATCTTAGATTCTATACTGAAGCCTGTTGAGATGCACATATAAAACTGAGGTTTCCTGGCACAGGGCAAAGTATATGGTGAACCAGATTTTACTTTTGAAGTCTATAGGTGCCTTTTACTGGGCGGCATATTGGAACATCTACAATATCAAACTCAGCAACTGCTATCTTATTTGCTGTAATCTCATGACGCAAGAATATTGGTCCCCTGTGGCCTCCCTTCTCAAAATAATTGAAGAAAGGAGTCTTCACTTGAAATCATGATGCATATAGAGGGGATGTGAACAAGCAAAATACCGATATTAGATAATATTTCATTATAGTGCTCATTGCACATTTTTCTCTTGTTTTGACTTCTGTGTAAACAGCACAAAGTGCAATATGTGAACTATATGATGTGCAATTGTGCTAGAGGTTATGCATTAGGAGTCCATTTTTAAATGTAATTAATAATGTGTTTGTTTGGTACTATATGTATTTTTCTTTTACTGTATTTTAATGACTGTCTTTTTTGTATTTTGCAATGGCTTTTAAGTCAAACAAATAAAATTATTGATTGAACCCCACCTTTGAAGTCACATTTGCATCAGCAGCCTATCAGGTAGACATAACACAGTCTGCAAAGTCTGTGGAGTGCCTCAGAGCTTACATTGTATAAAGGGAATTTGCAACCATCAGCTATGTCAACCCAGAAGATCTGAGCCAATGTTTTAGTTTCATTAAAAGTGATGAAAAGTGTTGTCCATGAGCTGTCCCATGCAACTCCTCCAGCACTTTGCCCCCCCCAGCAAAAAAAAAATTCAGAGTATGTCTCTTATTCAAGTGAGCTTTACTTTGAACATGGCAAATACTCTGCAGATCATGGAGTTATAAACTGTGTTCATTACTATACCTGAAATACAAAGCTACACTAAATAAAAGTGTAATTAGAATATTCAAATTAGACTGTTTTGCTTCATTAAAGGATACTCCTGACCCAAAATACCTGCTTCATCAGCTGACAAAAAGACACAAGGAAGGCCAGCTTTACTGCAGGAAGATGTGGAAGCTGATCTCCAGTGAATTGTAATGAGCCTTAGTTCAGAGGGTGCTGTTATCAATGCCACTGTCCTGATAGCAACAGCCACCTCATGAAATCCAGTAACAGTAAAAAATGAGCGTAATATGGTGACCACCCACTTTCTCTCAACAGGGGCATTGGTGTCTGTTCTGTAACTACTGTCCCCTGTCCTACAACTGCCCATCTTTTCCAGGGATTTTTGCCTTAGCACCCCTTGCCCTACACTGGGTAACTATGAGGGGCCTGGGACTCTTGGCAGCCTTTTCCTATAAAGCCCTTACCCTGAGAGCTGACCAGCTCTACTCCTGGTGTCACTGTCCCTGGAACCATAGCAGGATAGCTGAGCTATCCCCCCTCAATCTCAAACCTCTGATGGAGGGGACCAACGTGCTACTCCTTGACCAAGCATGGCGTTACCTGCAACGTAAACTGTTCCAACCTTTCTCACTATCTCCACCAGAGAAGCTGGCGAAGGTATTCTCTCCCTCCATCTAGAATCTTAGAATACCTTCCCAGGCTTATGCTTGCTCTGGGGGGAGATGTTGAACTCAACCCTGGCCCCTACTGCCCTAACCTTGCACTTAGCAACCCCACCAATACTCTCTGGGCAGAGGCTAAGGGCCTTTGGCTAGCCCACATGAACATCGGTAGCCTAAGGCATAAAACCCAGGACCTTGAAGCTTGGACTGCACTGTATAAGCCTGACATACTTGTGGTTACTGAATCCTGGCTTAGCCACATATCCTTCCTCATGAAATTGACCTGGTCAGCTACAATGTCTTCAGAAAGGTAGTGGCATCCTCATTTACACTAAGACTAATCTCAATGCTGTACAGCTAAGTTATCCTCCCCCTTGATGACTCGGCATGTGAGACCATATTTACAAAACTGCTCCTTGGTGACACTAAATCTCTCCACATTGGGTGTGCCTATCTTCTGCCCTCATCGGCTGCCTCTTCCTTAGAATCCCTGACCCATGCTCTAGTGGAGCACCCACTAGGGGGAATTGATTCTCCTTGGGGACTTCAATCAGAACTGGTTTGCCTTGAGGACCTCAGCAACCAAGAACCCCATACTTGGCTCCAGCCTGACTCAAATTATCAACCTGCCAACTAGGCACAATGCCAAGTCCGGCAATCGCTCTCTACTTGATTGGGTCCTGGTCTCCAGCCCAGACCGTATTATGACAATTGGGACCATGGCAGATTCACTTAGTGACCACTCGCCTATCTTTTGCAACTGGTCCAATAAGGCTCCCAAATTGGCCACCAGAGTGACAGTAGCCAGGAACATCAGCAGATTTACAGCAGCTGATTTCTGCTCTGACCTTCATTCAGTAGACTGGGAGCCCATCCTCACTCTCCCCTCCCTGGATGAAGCACTTGACCACTTCACTAATTGATTTCTGTCTGTGGCCAATGCCCGCGCTCCACAGAAAAAACTAAGAGTTCAGGGGAAGTTCCACAAATGGCTCAACCCTGTCCTCAAATGGAGTATGATGCTCAGGGATAGGGCACGGGGACTATATAAATACTCAGGCCTCAATGCTGACTGGGAAAAGTGCAGGACACTGAGTAACTACTGTAAGAAAGCTGCCAAACAAGATAAGTCCTCATGCTTGCGGGACCTCCGGACTAGTCACCTGAGGGATCCCAAGAAATTCTGGGGCCACATAAACCTGCTACTTAAGAGTGCCCATAATGCCCTGGATGGAGCTCTACTGGTCGGAAATACCTTGACCAATGACCCCTCCTCAATAGCAGAGGCGTTTTATGCAGCTTTTTCTAACCTCAATGGCCTATCTTCCCCCTGTCCTGCCTGGGGCTTCCCAGTTTACCAGTCCCAACAGGGAACCTGCTCAGCCCCAGTTTTACCTGAAACTTGTTAAACCCTCAGAGGTTTTCCCATTCCTACTCAAAATTAAACCGGGCTCCACCCCAGGACATGACCTGCTCGAACCAAGGCTGCTGAGGGCTGCTGCCTCAGCCATCACCCTCCCTGCCACCTGGCTCATCAACAGGTCCCTTCTTGAGGGAACAGTTCCCAGTAAGTGGAAAGTTGCAACCGTAGTCCCAGTGCACAAAAAAAGGCCCCGTGATAATGTGGGGAATTTCAGGCCCATCTCCATTTTCTGTCACCTAGGGAAGGTGCAGGAGAGGCTAGTCTATAACAAACTGCTAGACTACCTTGAGATGCACTCTGTACTAGCTGACATCCAACATGGCTTTAGGAAACGCCATGGCACGGACACGGCCCTTATCTGGCTCACGTCTGATGTCCTCGAGACAATGGACAATGGCTCCCCGATGGGAGCCCTGTTTATTGACCTGTCCAAAGCCTTTGATTGTGTCTCCCATAAACTTCTTCTCTCCAAACTCCACCTCATTGGACTAGATGGGCTCTCACTCTCCTGGTTTAAGAGCTACTTGCTTAATCGAAGCCAAAAAGTTGTCTGGGAAGGTGTTCAATCTGATATCTGACCTGTGGTGTCTGGGATACTCCAGGGCTCAATCTTGGGCCCCCTGCTTTTCTCACTCTTTGTCAATGACATTGAAAGGAGTTGCAGGCTGTGCAATCTAATCCTCTATGCAGATGACACAGTTGTTTACTGCAGTGACCCTCAACCTAGTGTTATCACTGCCAAACTGCAAGCTAGCCTCTCAGCACTTGAAGCCTGGTTCTCCACCAACCTTCTAGTCCTGAATGAGGAAAAGACTAAAGCGGTCCTGTTTGGAACCAGGCATCTGGGGACCATCAGATCTGACCTGCTCAAACTCCAAACAGCCCAGTGGAAGAGAGTCGAGGTCCTTGGCAAGATCAAATACCTTGGAATCCTCCTTGACCAGGAGCTGTCCTACAAACTTCATATTGACACTTTAACTAAGACCATCCACCAGAGGATTGGACTCCTCTACCGCCTGGGACACTCACTCTATGATGAGGCTCGGCAAGCTATCGCCAATTGCACTCTTCTCCCCATCCTCCTCCTCTACGGGGCCCCCCCTCCAGTCCCTTAAGGAAGGGGAACTACGTACTCTCTCTGTGCTTTACCATTGAGTGGCACGCTTTGCAAACAATGACTCCCCTAAGAGACATCACTGTGAGGTCCTTGCAGACCTCCATTGACCCACCTTAAGGCACAAACTGGCCTACTCCTCCATCTGCCTGACCTACAAATTCTCCACTGCAGGACCCCCTCTGCACTTGCGGGGCCTGCTCAATGCTAGGGTATAAGGCCGTGACACAAGGTACTCAGCTGGGTGTCCCCTGGCCATCCCTCAGGTCCGCACCAATTCTGGCTGGGTTCCTTTAAATACTCCAACCCCCACATATGGAACACCATCCCAGCTTACCTGATCAACAAGCCATCTCTCCAAAGCTTCAAGCTAGGCCTCAAAGTTTACCTCCTGGAACTCAGCCTCTGAGGCTGCAATCGCTAGCCCTCACATATCTTCCCCTCCTACACAGATCTTACCCATGACTATGGTACTCCATGCTCATTTTTATGATAGTATCTACCATGTCTAATGCTACCCCATTGTATTGTATGAAAGACGTAACTGATACTGTCATTTGTAATTACTGTCATTCCAATGTATGTAACAATTGCAACCACTGTATGTTGTCCAATGTATGAAAGTATGTTTTTATGTCACTAATCCCGGGTCGCCCCTGAAAAAGGGACATCTGGACTCAGTGGGCTCACCTGGTTACCAAAATTTTAATAAATAAATTTTAAAGTAGCATGGACTTTTCAAAATGTAAGGGTGTTAAAGCCACAAGGAAAACCACTGCTAACTTTGAGGATTTGAAATCTGTTTTTGTAAACATAATTATTAAGTTTGCTTGTGCACATGCACAAGAAACATTATGTGACAGCTTAGGAGAGAAGCAGGTTTTGGAGGTGCAGCACTGTGGTTGCCAATGCCACCACTGCATTCTTGGGCTTGGCCCTCATTTCCCAATGTGGTGACATGCTGCTGCTGACATTAGTTCAGCCAGCATGCCACCAACTTAAAACAAATTAGCCACTGCAATGAGGGAGTGACTTGTTATTGCAGGGCATGTCTTGCTTGCTGTAACATTTCAAAACAACATGGCAGTGGCTCTCGCCATCTGCTCACACTCCCCATAAAAGCTGACAGGGTTGCCCAATCCCCCTGTCGGCATACCACTGGCCCAGTTCATTGGCCAACGGGGGGATCCCAATCCCTGTCAGCATGTTGTCCACCCCCATTTGTTGTGTGCTGAAGTGGGTGCCCAATCCCCCTCAGCATCCTGCCCCCCAAACAGGCTTACTTTGCAGAAGGGAGGCCCAATCCCCATTGGCTTAAGTCCCCCCTTCCCAAAAACACAGGTGGCACACTAGGAGCTCACCACAGTGTGCAAAAAGCAAACCTGAAAAAAAAAACTTCTGCTCACGTCTTTTGTCCCTCCCCCAAACAAAGATAACTGTCCCTCACTGTTGGGTCCCTCCCCAACCCATACCCACCCTCTGTGCACCTCATCTCCCCACACCCCCACACCCCACACTTACATCAGTAGTCAGGCGTGACGATCTTTGGTGGACCGGGAACACGTCTGCACTCTTCAAAGCTGACCATGAACTGAAGAAATGCCTGTAAGCTGTATAATGGCACAAATGTTTTTTTTCAACTTATGTAGATATCTCAGCCATTAATTCAACTTATGGTACCAAATTTTCAGCATGGGGTTCTTGGGACCCCCTCCTCATGAATTCAATCACTGTCATGGTGTTATTCTGTCCCGAATGGTGATTTCGTGGTCACTGCACGGAATCACCTTTTGGGACAGATTAATGAAACAACAGTGCCACTGCTCATGAGGTGGGCTCCCAAAAAGCAAATGTTACAAATTTAGTGAAAAAATTCCCCCAAATGACTATATTACAAGCGTGTATTGCATAGTTTACATGTACACTCTTAACTTTGGGAATTTTTGAGATTTTTACTCCAGATTTTCCACATTGTTATTTTGACATACCTCCTTATGAACAGTACAGCTGTCATTGTTCACATCCTGCCCGAAATGTGTTTTCGCACATCCACCACACAATGGCGCAGTCGCTGTGGCAAATCAATGTTTAGGACAGATTAAGAAAATCATAGTGATGCTGTTCATGAGCAGAGGTCCCAAAATGCCTATGCTGAAAATTTGGTTAAAGAATTCAAGAAAATGACTGTGTTACGAGTGTGCATTGTGCAGTTTCCATGCATGCTCATAACTTTGAGAATGTTTAATATTTTCATTTCAGATTTCCAACACTGCCATCTCTTCTCTTCACACCTCCTTATGAATGGTGCCACTGTCATTTTTCACATCCTGCCTGAACTGTGGTTTCACACATCTGGCACAGAATGGCACAGTCACTGTGGGAAATCAACGTTCGGGACAGATTAACAAAATCACAGTGCCACTGTTCATGTGCAGAGGTCCCAAATGCTTTTATCAGGTGGGGGTCATAAAAAGGCCATGTTGAAAATTTGTAGTGCAAATACCAATAAATGCCCAGGGCGTTAGGGGTTTCTAACTATAATGTCCCACCCTGTACAGACTGACAGATGTCAGGGGTGTGTCTTTGGATTGCTGACTGTAATGCTCATGCCATTCCACCCCCACCATGCAGCCAGTGACAGGCATTGAGGTGTGCCTTGGACTTTTTGGCCCCAGACTTCACCCCATTCTCCTATACTGCACCCATTTCAGTGTATGTCCTTATGGACCATACCATTTGGCTACCTATAGGATAAGCAAGATAGCGGCCACGCTGGATCAGCCACTGAGAGCTATTGAGAGCTACTGAGAGTTGTGGAATTTAGTTTATTTAGTTTACTAGTTTTTTGTTAAAGTTTAATAAGTTGAAGTTTATCAGTTTGTTAATTTGCGGTCCTTTTATCGACCGTGCTGATTGCCCTATTTTGGACACCCGATATTTACTGAAAACCAAGGGCTGAATACATTAGTTGTACATGCTAGTTTTCTAGTGCTGCATAATTAGAGCTGAAGATTGAGGGGATTGGTTTTAGTTTGTCTTGACCGACCTGCTTTGTTGATCTCTGTGTTGGACTCTCACCGCCGTTGCCAGGACCTGCGGATTTGTGGATTTGCGGTTTTGTGATCTGCTGGAAGAAGTGGAAGGAGCGCGGTTGGGCTAGTGGGCTCAAGCGGGGCTCATTGTAGGCAAGTAGTGCTGGGTGGGGACCTGCCTGTGCCTTCGGGAGCTGTGGCCACCGTTTGGTCCTCGACCAGGCAGGAGTCACCTTGTTTGATCTCTAGGGAGCTACAGGGAAACTGAGGACTCTCCTAAGCCGCCTTTGGGGTCAGCCATGGAGCTGGGTCTCTGAGGCATCTGTAGCTGTTGGTCGTCAACCGATTGGGGGGCGTTTGGCTTCTGGTGGGGAAGGGGTCTGTCTGAACACCCGTGATTGCACTCCTGGAGTTATCTGCCTGTCCTGAGTTTCCTTGAATGTTTAAAGATCAAGTCGAACTGTGTGGATTTTCTGCCAAGAGGATTGTGTTGAATGCCACCTAAACTTCTTGCTTGGATGTAATCGGTATCAGTGGAGAAACTGACTTGCTCTTCCTTTGCCCTGTCCTGGATATAACGGTGGTGAGAGTGCTGTGCACACTGTTTTATTTTTCTTCAGACAGTTATGGATTAACTTGTGGATTAATTTATAAAGGGTCCCCCACCATGTGAGAGGTGGTGTTGGGGGAATACACAGTACTTTCTAAGTTTTCTGATATACTGGTGATTCTGCTGGATTTGCATGCACGTGAAAGGTGCTGCATCAAAGTCATAAAACAGATTTCTTTCTTTTATTTTAATTATCAGCTCTAGTTATTTTTAGTTTTTCTCCACTACTACTCTTTGTTGCGGTAGTGAGAGCATTACATTCTTTCAGCTCGGATTTATTATTCAGCAAGTTTTGAAGACATTGGACATTGTGTCTTATTGGACAATAACTGATGCTTTAATTTGTTATTGTATTTTATTGTTATTGTGGGGTTATATTTTGGGTTGGGGTTTTATTTTATATTTTCTTTCTTTTTTAAATCTGTAATATTGTTTGGTTTTATTTGTTCCCTCTCTGTGAGAGAGAGTGGAGAAGTGATTTTACTTGTGGTTTTTTGATATTGATAGGTTTATTTTTGTTTTTATATTTTTGCTTTTCTTTTAGTTAATTTGCTTAATTATAAATGTGTTGGAGAGGTTTAGTGACGGTTGGGCGTTATTCCCCCACCAGGCTCAGGGAATTACATCCCTTTGAATGTCCCCCACTGTCATCCAACACCTATTTTAGGTGTCGTGCGTTGGGCATTCTTAGGAAGCGTGGGTGAAGGTGGAGAGCTGGGCCTGGTGGGGGACAGGAAAGGGGAAGGCGGATTGGGGTTTTGGGGTCCAGGAGACTCCCTGGGGTGAAATGGGGTCAGGATAGAAGTAACTCCTGTTTTGTCCCCATACCCAAGGGTTCCGATGTTAATGGACAGGTGCCAAGGTCTTCCCCGACAGCTCATCCCACCTTGGCGGTGTTATGCAATGCCAGATCTATTAAAAACAAGACAGCTATTATAGCTGATCTTGTTGGATCAACTGCTCTGGCTTGCATCACCGAGACCTGGCTGGATGAAAATCCAGGCCCTATACTGGCCTCGGCAATTCCAGCCGGGTTCTCGGTGATACACCGTCCAAGGTTGGATCTTAGGGGCAGGGGTGTGGCCATTATGTTTAAGACTGAGCTGGGCCTTGTGGATGTGCCATTGGGAAGTACCAGATCCTTTGAATATATCCTGGGAGAGGGTGTAGGCTGCGGGATTCTCCTCATCTACCATCCACCAGGTGAAGGTGGAGAATTCCTGCAGGAGATAGCAGACTTCATCGTTGACTTGGTGTTGAGGTTCCCCAGATTGATAGTTCCAGCTGATGATTATGCTGGGCCTAACATAGGCGGTTACCTCCTCGACCCTTATAGAGGGTCATTCACTGGATCTGGTCTTTCTTTTGGGTATGGAGATCGCTGACTTGGGGGTAGAACCTGTCCGCTGGTCTGACCATCACGCCATAAGGTTCAGTTTCAGGGCCCCCCCTAACAGGTCTGCCCCTACGGAGATGGTTCGGTACCTCCCTTTAAGGGGTATTAACCCCAGTAACCTAACGGTGGTACTGGATCTATCGAGTTTGGCGGGTGAATGCATGAGTCCAGATGATCTTGTACTAGCCTATAATAAGGCTGTGGGAGATGCTCTGGACAAAATTGCTCCTGTTCGTGTTCAGCCTCTCGCCCTCCGTCCAAGGAGCCCTTGGTTTGATGGCTCCTTGAAGGAGTTAAGGCGAGTTGGCCGAAGGCTGGAGAGAGCCTGGCGGAAGTCGGGCCTTGATGCTGACAGGCTTAGGTTGATGGCACATTATGATAGCTATCAATCAGAAATCACTCATAAGAAGGCAGAGTTCCTGTCCAGAGAGATTTCTGCTGCACAAAATTAACTGTCTCAGCTTTTCCGGACCGTGGACAGATTGTGCAATCCCATCTGTCTTCAGCCCAGAGAAGCTTTTTCTCAGCTAAGATGCGAGTTGTTTGCTCGGTTTTTTGCAGATAAAGTTGCCAGCATCAGGTCCGGCATCGGTCCGACCTCTCCTATGGGGGACTGCAGTGGTCGGCGAGAAGTGGCATGCCCTCAGTCTGTCTGGTCAGATTTTTGCTGGCTGGAGTTTGGGGACATTGTGAAGATCATCCAAACAATGCGACCAACTAGTTGTAGTTTGGATCCGGGGCCCTACACCTCTTTTAGTAGGATGTGTAGAAGTTATCTGCCCAATCCTTGCTGATATTGTCTGGAAGTCTTTGGAGAGGGGGTCTTTCTTGACCCCCTTAAGGAGGCGGTCATTCAACCACTCATTAAAAAATCCTTCTTGGATCCAGATTGTCTAGCTAACTACCGGCCTATCTCTAACCTACCATTTATTAGTAAGGTTATTGAAAAGGCAGTTGAGTTGCAATTGGATGATCATCTTATAACTCACAATGTCTATGATACTCTCCAGTCTGGCTTAAGGAAAAGGCATAGCATGGAGACTGCCCTTGTCCGGGTATTGATTGACCTCCTAATGACCAGAAATCAAAAGGCATGTACCATTCTGGTCCTTCTCGATCTCTCTCTGCTGCATTTGACACTGTAGACCATGGAGTGCTGTTGGAGCACCTGCAGGTTTTTTGTGGGCTGTCTGGTACAGTCCTCAAATGGTTTCATTCTTACCTCATGGACAGGTCTCAGAGAGTTGTCACTGGAATTTATTCCTCTGGCGCTCACTCCCTGCCTTGTGGGGTACCACAGGGCTCCATTTTAGCTCCCATGTTGTTTGCAGTGTATATGCTGCCATTGGGAGAAATCATCAGGCGATACGGTCTGGGTTTCCACTGCTATGCGGATGATACTCAGCTGTATCTGTCCTTTCTCCCCGGTCAGGGTGATGCACTCTCTGTACTGAATAACTGTCTTGAGGAGATCAGACTTTGGATGAGTTCCAGCTGGCTGAGACTCAATCCGGATAAGACTGAGGTATTGGTAGTGGATCCAGGTCATCCGGGGGTGGGTTTAGGAGCTGGACAACCATCAGGTTTGTCACTTGGTGGTATACCACTCTCTACCTCCAATCAGGTGCGAAATCTGGGCGTTATTTTTGATGATGGTTTGACCCTATAATCTCAGGTGTCAGCTGTCATCAAATCCTCTTTTTACCATCTGAGGAATATCACCCGGGTGAAACACCTGGTTTCTCCGGGGGATCTTTCAACATTGGTCCACACCTTTGTCACTACCCATCTGGACTACTGCAATTCCCTCTACCTAGGGCTACCAGGGGTTGTTATCCGCCGCCTCCAGCTGGTGCAGAACGCGGCAGTCAAGCTTTTGACTGGGACTTCTAGAACCAGTCATATTATGCCTGTGCTCCGCGAACTGCACTGGCTGCCTGTATGGTGGCGGATCACCTTTAAGGTTGGTTTACTAACCTTTAAAGCCCTACATGATCAGGGACCCAGTTATCTGAAAGATCTCCTGATTCTCTACTGCCCCCTCCGTCCTCTCCGTTCTGCCAACAAGGGATTGCTGGAGTTTCCCAGGGTTCGATTAAAGACATCAGGATCTCGTACTTTTGCTTTTTCAGCACCAACCCTGTGGAATTCTCTACCTCGTTGGTTGAGAGAATGCCCAACCATCAATAGTTTTAAGGTTGCTTTAAAGCATATTTATTCAATTTAGCTTTTACTTAGTCATGGCTGACATATTTCAATGTATGGAAATGTTATTATTCTGTATATGTTTTATGTATAGCACCTTGAATTCGAAAGGCGCTATATAAATAAAGTTGGATTGGATTGGATTGGATGGAATGGGGTGACTTTAAAGCCGAACACCCCAAGGAACACCTCAACACTTGTTGGTGTCTGCAGGATAGGGCAAGGTGAAATTGTGTGAGTGTTATTGGTGGTGACCCAAAGGCATATGCCAATGCCTGTCCATCTCTGCAGGGTGGAGTTGGGATTGGCGTGAAGTTCAATACTTCACTGCTATTCCTATTCTGCATCTGTCTAACTCCTGCACTTCCAATGCTAATAATAGCAAGCAAACATTCAGCATTGACAAATGCTTGTTATTAAAGTTTCACAGGTCATCACAATACAATGTAAGTGCAATAAATATTGAAATTCATTTTGTTTTGGGTTTTATTATTTTAATAAGTACTTCATCTCAGTGCTGCTCAAATACCATCATGGAACCACTGCTCCCTCCTTAGGAACAGCAGGGGGGGTTATATCAAATATCAGTAAATTACTAGTTATTTTAGAGAATCACCACTGCTGTGTGGCACTGGTATGGTGAATGGTGTTTATCCTTGTGTACAGTATCTGGGAAGGGCTAACTCCAAGACAAGTGGGGGGAGGGAGGGGGAAATGCAACAGGGCCCATCGGTAACACACCTTTAAGTCTTGTACCATTGGTAACTTAAGAGCCTTTGGTTTCATTCCATATTTCAGTGGATGGCAAGGCAGAAAGAGTCAAATTGATATTTAAGAACTCTATGAGGGGTCTATGTTCATTGTGTGAATCAGCCAGCCCATTGAGAATTAAACACTTCTGTATGATCATTAAGAGAGTGTGTTATCTTTCCAATACAGTATACTTGGTTGACTAGATTCTTGTATTGTGGGTGTCAGTCAACATTCTGTTATGGAATTTGTGCCACTGTGAGTAGTGTTCTCAGCAAATAGTCAGAATTAGCACCATGCAGGCTTCTAGGAAATTATAAGAGAAAATATAGAGAAGGAGTACAAATGAAATGCCTGCCAAGCAAGTCTTGTAATTCTGTCTCTAGAGAAAGAATAAAAGGTTGTGGAAGTAGGCATGATCACATCACATGTGTATGTGTGGCTCTGGACTCACCACAATTTTTCCAGCACTCGAAATCCTGGGTTAATAGATAGTGGGTCATTATGACAGCAGTTTTGAAGAATCTGGTGAGTTGCTTCCATGCATACTCCCTCCATTGATGGATGTACATTATTTTAGTGGCTGCCTGGAATGATTTTATCCAGATCTCAGTCTCAATGGTGATTTCAATTTATTCTGGCCACTTCATTGTGATAGCCATGGAATTGTCCCCTGAGGAGGCCTGCAGATTCTGGTATGTTTGAGAGACCATATGCGGGCCAACTCCCACCTTGAAAAAATGTATACAGTAAGTGATTATTGGGGGGGGGGTACTTGCCCAGTATGCAAGCTCCAAGTGAAAGTATTGTAATATATGGTTGCAGCTCCAACTATCTGTAGAACAGTGATCCATGGAGTTGGTACTGTGTCTGTAAATCTGAAACCATTAGATACTTGATCCCTGAAAGAATTGGTAGATATACTGGAGAGAGAGAGAGATAATATGTCTCCAATTGATGAATCAGTGATCAATCTGGTGGGGGATGAATCCCAAAGCTATGCTATGTGACACAGCAATGATAGGAATGGGGTAAGGTGTAAGATTTTCATGATGGAATGCCGTGCCTTCATTTGGTCTCACAGCCAGGGGTTCAGGACCTGTGACATCTCTGGGGCCCCAGGCAGTGGTACGTACATACACTGCACAAATTGAGCATTGGGGACTAGAGGTCTCTCAATATCAAGCCAAACTGCATGGCGCGCATCCAGTTGGTGATAGAGAAATAAGCACATGTGTGTTGCCCAGCAGTAGCTTTGGAGATTGGAAAAGTCAAGACCACTACTAGTTTTAGGTAAAAAGAGTTGCATTCATTTGATGTGCAGCCTGTGGTTTCCCCAAATTTATCTAGAGATTTCTTTATTCCTTTTTTGCTACCAGCTTTCTGGAGGGGACAAGGGAATATTATGGAAGAAGTACAGAGCTCTGGGAAGTGTAATCATGCAAACAACCTCAACCTTCCTGGACAGTGAGAGCGGCACCATACCCCATCTTTGGAAATCCCCAATAATTGCTTGTGAAAATGGTAATATATTGTTATGAAATGTGGTGATATGCCTATGAGTGATGTACATTGCCGAGTATTTTAGCTTTTGTTAATCCAATTTCATTGGGAAAGAAGCATGCATAGTTGTGGAGGGATCAAAATAAAAATACAATGACTCAGTTTTAGACATATTCAAGAGACAGCCCCCTTCCTGCTTCCCTTCCTCTTTAATATGTCTGATGAGCCTTCCCAGTGGAGAAGTGGTTGCACTTCCACCCCAATGTGGACAAACCAGCTTCAGGAATGAGCAATGGTCACTTGGTGGGCGAGAAGGGTGAGGGAGGATCGAGCACCCAATGGCAGCTCTCCTTCCTCGGATGCCACATGGCAGCACAACAAGAGTGCATGAAAGCAAGGGCAGGGCTGGATCATGACTTGATCGTGCACATAACCCAACACTCCAGTCCATGGTGAGAAAACTGAAGGAGAAAGATGTTGGGCTGCTCCTAGTTGGCACTCCTCACAGGCTCTTGCATAACCAATATGGCTGGCCACCCACCCAATGGGTTCTAAGCAAGAGGTAGATAACTGGTAAGCCTGTAAGAAGTCAGTGATGGGGTTGGAGAGGTGCTATCAAATAGATCCAGAGGGGATAAAATACTGATTGAACAACAACAAACAAACAAACAAACAAAAAAATATATGTAAATATTATAGTGGCGCAGTCGCATCACTATATTTAGGGTTATGAAGGCACTTCAATCAATCAATCAATCAATCAATCAAAATCTTTATTTAACCAGGCAATCATCATTGAGCAAGGCTCATTTGCAAGATGGACCTGGGGATAACAGGGTCAGGTACAAAAGGAAACACATTACATATGAAAATAAAAGTACACACATACACAATTATATATACACTATATACAATTTACATCTGAGATCAAAGGCAACAATGAAGACATAAGGTAGAATACCTGGCTGACATAATACAAGAGAACCATATACAGGGTCAGGTACACAAGGAAATACATTACATATGAAAAAGTAAGTAGACACATACACAATTTTATATACACTGTATATAATTTACATTTGAAGACAGAGGCAACAATGAAGACATACAGTGGAATACCTGGCAGACATAATACAAGAGTACCATATACAATTGTGAATCAATAAGTTGTGGTCCAAACACATGAAAGTAAGTTGCAGGGAACCATTTATGGGTGGCAGCCCCCAAATGCAGTTATAGTTCTGGCTCTTAAACTTGGGAATAAATTTAGAAGCTGCCGAATGGTACAGTGGTGAGCAGGGGTGGGAAGAGCCAGATGGAGGGGGTCAAGACCCAATAGCGTGTTGTTAGGATTCCATGGTTGCTTTTCAGGTGTCAGGGTAGGGAAGTAGAAAAAAGGTAGAAGAGCTAGGGCGATAATTGGGTTGCCAAGGAGGGCTGAGATGGGTAATAGGTACTTTGAGTGGTCAGAGTAAAACAAAGGGTCATGAATATGTATAGGTGGACAGAGAGAGAAAAGAGAGTGAGATTACGGAGTTATGGAAGTAAGACATTGATAGGATAGAGGAACTTATGTTGTTAAAGTCAACATTTTGCATTTTAATAATTTCAGATCCATTCAACAGATTTGGTATGCGTGGTGGGGCATGGTAGATCTCTTGATCTGACAAATTTTGTTTCAGTCGAACTTACGGTCTTTGCACATGAAAATGCTGAAAAATGCAAAATTATCCAGTTTTGGAGGTAGTTTTTCAGATTTTGTCCGTGGCCCTGTGTGTGGCTGTCATATGGTGCTCAGCTCTGCAAGATGGCTCATCTGAAAGAGCTTGTCTGGTCGAACATGCCACTTTTCGTTTGGTAAAAAAATATTACGGCATTCAAAAGTTATGCCATTTTTAAGCTCTGATTATAAGTCAATGGAAATATTTATATGGTTGTTTTGCAAACAAAGAATGGGGGTTGGGCCATCTTGTCCCACCTGGCGATCAAAGAATTAGTAGCCTCAAGGTCAAAGAATCTATGTCCCTAAGAATTCTTTAATCGTGAGGTCCGCCATCTTGTTTTTGCATTTCTGATCATAAAAAATCAAATATCTTGGCTCAGGGGTCACTCCGGAAGTAAAACTTGGATGAGTTTTACTCAGGGGGCTCTAATCTATTGACCCATGCCTTTGGTTTGAAGTAAAACTGTCACAAAATAGAGTTATAATGTTTTAAAATCTTTGATTGCTGCTTGCTAACGATCTTTGATCGCGAGCCTGCAAATTCTTTGATTGCAAGATTCTTTGACCACGATCTTGCATCACGAGGTAAAATACAGTTTACTCAGCTCAGTGGTGACAGATGATGGAGTGTATAATTGGGGTTGTGAGCCTAAATGTCACCCATTCTTTTTACTAACCCTTGTCAATATCATTACACATGGAATGGGGTGACATTTAGGCCTCACAACCAATGACACACCCCATCATCCGTCAATCTTGGGATGATTGGCAGGTCTGGGGGAGGGGCAACCCTAAAGATATTTCATTTCCTGACTTTTTGTGATTTAACCCTAAATGATGCATTAACAGAGTTTTTTGCATATATAAATATATATCTATCTATATCTATATATATATCTATATATATATATATATATATATATATATATATATATATATATATATATATATATATTAGTGGCACAATAGTGCCACTATAGTTAGGTTGCACGGCATGTTAAACCTCAAAGTTTGCACTTTAATAACTTTGCAACTGTTTGTCCAATTTGGCTGAAATTTGGAATGCAGGCTTGCTTGCCATGGATCCTTGGATCTGGAAATTTGTGTTCCAGTCAGATGCACAGTTGCAGAACTGTGGGGTGCTCAGAAAGTGAAAAATCACCCTTTTTTGAATTTTCTGGTAAGCCATAATGGACTGAAGAATGTATCTGAGTGGGTTAAAATTTGTTTGTGTACATGTGTCCTGGGTTGAACTGGTGCCTTTTGAAGATTTTGTGAAAATATTGCTCTGTTCAAAGGTTATTCCATGTTTTTATGTCCCATTATAGCCTATGGGAAAATTTAAATTGCACGTTTTGTTGTCGACCTGCCTGAAATTGTTTTCATGCTGCTGCCATCTTGTTTTCTTTTAGCGAGAGAGAAAACATTTGTAATTCAAAAAATAGTGCACTTTGTTAAACACCAACACTTGTGTTTACCTAATTGGGCCCTGAGGAACATGACGCTGGCATTAGTTATTTACTAGCTGGTCTAGAAATGTGTTTTTCAAATTTGTTTCACCATTTTGCAGTCTTTTGTTCGTGGCAATATTTTATGTTACCGCAAAAATAATCGCGATCATAAGAAACATAACCGCAGCACTATTTTTTGTGTTCGTGGTCACATTCTCATTATAGAGACAGGAGTGTCAATATAACATTTAAAATAATCATGGCAACACTGCATGAACACATTTTCAAATGTGTTGTTTTCTTTGTCACTTCATTGTGGCAAGGTGGATTGTGCTATTGGCCTGAATTTTTCAGGGTGGCAAGCCCTTGTCCCACAGATGTGCTATTTCATGGATTGGTACAAAAACATTGAACAGGCCCATAGTTACAGAATTCCAAATTTCAGAAATGCTCCCGCATGAAAACATTGTGGCACCTGTGAAACCTTTCGGTGCCCGTATCTCGAAAATGGTTCGAGATACAGATTTTTCACCTCAAAAATTCTTAGTCCTGCTATAGGGAGACTAAGTACAGAGGTGGGCTGGAAAGCCATAAATGCCATGAAATTAGAATTTTTTTTCTATCATGTACGGTTACTGAGATATTTGGGAATTAGTATTCCAATTGCTCATTTTCATGTCCATTGGCAACTGTTACTGTCTCAAAGTTAGCACTCACAGCACTTTTCATTGCATGTATCTCAGAAATGATGTCAGATATGGATTCAGTTGACCTATTTGTCGTGGACATCTCATTGT
Organism: Neoceratodus forsteri; assembly: GCA_016271365.2. Lineage (NCBI taxonomy): Eukaryota > Metazoa > Chordata > Ceratodontiformes > Ceratodontidae > Neoceratodus > Neoceratodus forsteri. The sequence continues at coordinate 1,014,515,020 of CM028132.1, read as the reverse complement.
CATGATTACAACAACACTTAAATTTTTTTCTATCTGCTACGGTTCCCAAGATATTGGCAACTTTGTGTTACAAGGCTTCCTTGACCTATAGGGCTGCTGCATGGCTCTGTAATTATGTGTAAGTGGGAGTGAAGGACCCAGAGGGCCTGTGTTCCTACAGACACATATCATTATGCAAAAATGGGCAGCGTGGTGGGAGCACAGGGCTCCCACTAACACATACAATTTACTATTTATATTATGCTTTTTCCAAAAGAAAAGAAATTATTTACAAAAAACTCCATTAATGCATCAGTTAGGGTTGTTCCCACACTGGCCAAAGTGTGTAAATTCAACATTAAGTTACCCCACCACCACAGCCTCACATCCCCATCCTCTACATACCAAAAGATGTCAGAGTGTGCAAAGGAGTCATCAGTCCTAACTCTCACCCCATTCTCCTACACTTTAACATGTCAGCTTGCTTACACTTGGAATGGGGTGAGAGTTGGGAATGATGACTCCATGGCACACCCTGATGTCTGTTGGTGTGTAGAGGATGGGAGTGTGGATGGGGTGGTGGGTGGTAATCCTAACATTAAATGTCCACACTTTTGTCAGTGTGGAAACAACCCTAACTGATGCATTAGGAGAGTTTTTTTCAAAGAATATATGTGTGTGTGTGTGTGTGTGTATATATATATATATATATATATATATATATATATGTATTTGTGATATGCAATGGAAGTAAGTGTATTAATGATTTATCTGCACAAGAGCAGTTTGACACTGGGCAACCTCATGGAAGGCATAAGCCAAGAGAGGGTGTCGAGGTCAAGTGCTCTAGTGCATAAAATAATTTATTACACAAGTTTTCCATTGCATATTCCATTATGCAATTCCTTTGTTTTGCTTTTGTAGGGGACATTTGTTAGTCAAAAGTGAACAGAAATTGAATTATCTGCCATTTTGCTAATTTTGGAAACTCTAAAATGAATCTAGAAATGAAACACCTCTCATTATGTTTGCTTGCGCATGTGCAAGAAACATAGATGCCTTCATCGGAGATTTCGGAGGTGGTCACCTCCTCCTCAATTCAGTCAGTGGGCTGTGACGCGCCCTGTCTATGACACACTCAAAATGCAGTGGCATACAGTTGAAAGGGAGCTACGCTTGAGTGAGCACCGATAAGATATCTGCTGCTCACGCGCGCTCCCTCACGCACAGAAAGGCGTGTGCCCCCTACTGTATAGCCGACGGGTGCCCAATCCCCATCGGCTGGAGCTGCGTCCCCACCCCCCAGTTGTAGGTGCCATGATGGAGCCCACCCCAGCGTGGCAAGCACTCGTCCTTTGGCGGTGGGGTGCCCAATCCCCGTCGGCTGACGCGCCCCCAAGTCCATGTGCAGCTGAGGCCCACCCCAAGCGTGGCAACCGATCTGATTTTTTGTTTTATTTTGCCAATGGGGTGCCCAATCCCCCATCAGCTGAACCCCCAAGTCCTTGTGCCACGCTGGGAGCCCACCCCAAGCGTGGCAAGCCTGATTTTTTATTTTGCTGGCGAGGGTGCCAATCCCCGTCGGCTGAACACCCCCAAGTCCTTTTGCCATGCTGAGAGCCCACCCAGCATGGCAGACATCCTAACATCTTTTTTGTTTTTTAACCTGTAAAATAAAACTTGTCATGGCCCCGCTCTCCAACCCCTTCCCACAACCCGCACCCACCCACTGCGCACCAGCCTCCCACACCACCCCACCCCATACTTACCTCCAGATTCTGGTGCGGCGATCTTTGTGGACCGGGAACACGTATGCACTCTTCAAAGCCGACCGCGAACTGAGGAAATGCCGGTAAGCTGTATAATGGGTTACATAGGGGGTTTCAACTTTATTGCATATCTCGGCATTTGGGGAATTTTCGCAAATTTTCAACATGGGTTTTGGGACCCCTTCTCATAATTATGTCACTGTCATGGCGTTATTCAGCCCAAAGGGTGATTTCCGCAGTGACTGCAGTGACTGTGAAATCACTCTTTGGGCCTGAATACCACCATGACAGTGACATCTTTCATGAGAAGGGTCCCAAAACCCCATGTTGAAAATTTGTGTAAAATTCCAATAAATGACTGTTTTACGAGGGTGCTAGCAGTTCCTACGCAGGTTCAAGTTCGCCAAATTTCAATATTTTCACTCCAGATTTTCAACATTGCCATTTTACCACACCTTCTTATGAGTAGTATAGCTGTCATTTTTCACATCTCACCCAAAATGTGTTTCCACCCATGTAGCGTAGAATGGCGCAGTCGGTGTGTGAAATCAATGTACGGGACAAATTAAGAAAATCACAGTGACACTGTTCATGAGCAGAGGTATTAAAATGGCTATGTTGAAAATTTGGTGAAAAAATTCCTAAAATGACTGTTTACGGCGTCGTTGCACAGCTCTATACTGACTCTTAATTCACGAATTTTCAATATTTTCACTCTAGATTTCCAACATTGCCATTTACCACCTTCTTATGAGTAGTGTAGCTGTCATTTTTCACATCTCACCCAAAACGTGTTTCCACCCATGTAGTGCACAATGGCGCAGTATGTGCAAAATCAATGTATGGGACACATTAAGAAAATCACAGTGACACTGTTCATGAGCAGAGGTCTTAAAATGGCTATGTTGAAAATTTGGTGAAAAATTCCTAAAATGACTGTTTTACAAGCATCGTTGCGCAGTTCATATGCATGCTCGTAAGTTTTAAATTGAATATTTTCCTCCAGATTTTCAAAATTGCGATTTTATTACACTTCCTTATGAACAGTACAGCTGCCATTTTCATATGTCACCCAAAATGTGTTTTCGCACATGTAGCGCACAATGGTGCTGTTGGTGTGGGAAAGCAATGTTTAGGACAGATTAAGAAAATCACAGTTACACTGTTCATGAGCAGAGGTCTTAAAATGGCTATGTTGAAAATTTGGTGACAAAAGTCCATAAAATGACTGTGTTACGAGTGAGCAATGCGCAGTTTCCACGCACCCTCGTAAGTTCATGACTTTGTAATATTTTCAGTCCAGATTTTCACACTTCCTTATGAACAGTACAGCTGTCATTTTTCACAACATGGCTGAAGTGTGTTTTCACACTTTCAGCGCTGAGATGCATGGTCGCTGTGGGAAATCATTGTTCAGCACAGATAAAGAAAATCACAGTGACACTGTTCATGATCGGAGGCACCAAAATGCCTGAGTTGACAATCTGCTGTAAAATATCCCCAACGTAATTATATTATGGGTGTGCGTAACAGTTTCTATGCACGCCATGACTTCACCATTTTTTAAATATTTTTGCAGATTTGCAACATTGCCATTTTTTACACCTCCCCATGAACAGTACAGCTGTCATTTTTTACATCCTGTTCGAATGTTTTTGCACCTGTGGTGCTAAATGCCATACTCATTGTGCATAAGCAGCTTTCGGCTAAAACTGATATTCCCCCTGTTCATGAGGTGGGGTCACAAAAAAACATGTTGAAAATTTGGAGTGAAAATACCAATGAATGCCTGAGGTATTAGGGTTTCCAACCATAACGCCCAACCCTGTAGAGAATGACAGGCATCAGGGGTGTGACTTGGGATTCTTGCCTGTAATGTTCATACCATTCCACACCCTGCAGCCAGTGAGAGGCATCGAGGTATGCCTTGGACTCTTCAGCCCCAAAGTTCACCCCATTCTCCTATATCACACCCTCTCACCGCATTTCCTAATGAAATGGGGTGCGCATAAGGGCCAAAGACCCCAAGGAACACTGTGACACTTGTCAGTGTCTGCAGGGTGGGGTGTGGTGAAATGGCGAGGCCGTTATGCCTGATGCCCCAAATGCACACCCCAATGCCTGTCACTCTCTGCAGGGTGGTGGTGGGGTTGGCTTCAGTTCAGTATTTCACTGCCATTCCTATTACGCAGCTCTGTAACTTCTACATTACCACTGCCAATGCCAGCAAGCAAACATTCAGCATTGACAAATGCTTGTTTTGTAAATATGTTTAAGCTGAATAACTTTTGCGCTCAAAGTACCATACTATCTTTTTTGTTTTTAAGTCATTTGCATTTATTTGATGAAAAGTACACAAAATGGAATTTTCTACTGTTTTTCACTAATTTTGAAGAAAACTAAAATGTATCTATAAATGAAACACCACTCATTTTGTAGATATTTCTGTACTGAATAAACATTGTGCTACAGTACCTTGCTTTTTCATTTTAAAGTTATTTACATTTGTTTGCAGACAAAATGAAAATAAAATGAATTTTCTGCTGCTTTTTGCTAAATATCAAAAATCTAAAAGGTATCAATAAATGAAACACCACTTATTTTGTACATATTTCCATGCTGAACAACTTCGTGCTCACAGTACCATGCTATCATTTTACATTTTAAAGTTATTGCCATTTGAATATGGCTAATACACTACTGAGACCATTCTAAATGACATAAGCTCTGTATAGTTAAATGGCTTGATGACATAAGCACTATGTAAATAAATGGCTGATGACATAAGCACTAAATTAAATTTATGCTCACAGTTACTCAGATAAACTGATTTATCACACTCTGTTTATCTACCCCCATAGCATAAATATATATATATATATATATATATGCCCTTGCCTTCATGTTACTTTCTACTGATGCTACTGATTGAAAAAAATATAAAAATTATATACATTACAAATTATATATTAAAAATTATAGATACATATATGCATACACATATTCATATATAGGAGATAGTGGAGAGTATTGGACCATCAATGGAAGTACGCTATTAGCGTGAGAGCAAGTTATGCTACCGTCTTAAATCAGTCGTTGGGTTATTTTTAGTAGTTTGAGTTGGTGGGCTTCAGTCTCAACACCCACCATTAAAAAAAAAAAAATATATATATATATATATATATATACCCTTGCTTTCATGCTACTTTCTCTGTAGATTTTTTGGCCCACCCATGACACTCTTTAAATCCTCTTTTTCCTGTAAGTGCCACCCCATGCTTGTCATTCTGCTGGTTCACTTCCACTCATAAAGGAACTGGTGCCTGCATGTACACCACTCTATCCACCACTCTGCCAGATAAGTGATCCTAAACCTACTAAGCTCTGCAAATCAACCCATCACCTTTGCTCTGTCTATCTCCATTTTGCTGCACTATAAAAAATGCTATTATCAATCTTCCTAAACCTTCTTTTACTAACACTGATGCTGCCACTCCCTTACTTCCCTCCCAATAAAATCAATGCACAAGATCAAAAGCTAGACAAAACCTCTCCCAAATTTGAGTGGGATCCTATCTATCTTCCTGTCCCTGGGACCAGGAGCCCTGAGATCTCTTTTAGTAATCTCATCAGGACAGAGTACCCAGGCAAATTCATATACCCCATTCCACCATCTATGGGGAATATACATGATCTCTCTGATAGGGAACAAAAATAAATCCAGTACCGACTTCAGATCCCAGGTGATAAAATACCTAAAACTGCAGGCATTAAGACTAGCCTGGTTACTCCTATTATCCTCGGGAATATTCATCCCAACCTGGACCAGGTTCTGATGCCACTATACCAACAACTATAAAGAAGGCTGGGATATTAACTATAGCATCACTTAACATTTGCAGCTATCTGGCAAAATTCAATGCTCTCCAGGCCTGGACCACACAAGCATAAGCCAGATGTCATCTCAGTTGTAGAAACCTGGCTTACTCAAAGAACCACTGACTTGGCAATCTAGTTGGAGGACTACACAACTTTTCAGGTGGACAGACTATGAAAATGGGGGGCTGTGTCATTTATGTTAAGGACTCCATCAGGCAGGGCACTCCCCATCCCACCCTCAGGTGATAGACTGCAACTACTTGCAGTCCAGCTACAACTAGCCCCCAGGGTAAGTATCTAACTGTAATCTCTGTGTACATCCCCAAAAGATCAGGAGACTGGTTTCAAACTAGCTCTTGATTATTTTTCTGAGCTTTGTCACCACTCTGAAATCTTAACACTAGGGATTTCAGTATAAATAGGTTATCCCAAGATATTGCATCATATAAGGATGCTGTCATAGCCACTGACAAGGTCCAACTTGTTCAGACCCCTACTAGAGTAAACTACCACCGGCACTAGTATTCTAATAGACTGAATACTAACTAACTGACCACTAAGAATAGCAAGTACCACTGTACTAGCCAATACTGTCAGTGACCACTCACCAGTGTTATGCACCTGGACTAACAAGGCTCCAACCCCCCAAACCATAACCATGAGAGTATTAAAAGAGGGCAACTTGCATCTCTTAAAACTCATCTCCACTTGCTAAATTGGGCAGGGGTCTGTGCTACCATAAATATGGACACTGTTTTTGAGTGCTTTATCAACACTACATTTGGCCTGCAACACCTATGCACACCTAAAACAAGCAAAATCAAAGGATCCAGTGAGTCATGGATTAGTCCACAGCTCCTGGAACTAATGAGGATTAGGAATAATTTGTGGCAAATAGCTAAGAACTTTTTCACCTACAGAACTACAAAAAAGCTCGGAACAAGTGTACCAATGTCATCTGCCTCACAAAAAGATCTCACTTTCAAAGTGAATTAGACAACGCTTAGGGTGATAGCCACAGATTCTGGGAGAACATTAAAACCCTAACTGGTAGTTATAACAAAACACCTCCCTCGCTACTCAGCATTGAAGAAGTGATTACCCAGGATCCCAAAAACGTTGTGGATGCCTTCAACAAGACATTCACAGACCTTAATTGAGTGCTTCCTTCAGACTTTCTACAACCACTGCCATGCACCATCACAATCAGCAACAATGTCCCACCAGCATGTAAAACACCTCCCTTCTACCTCAAGGTCATCTGTATGGCAGAGGTCAAAAAATACCTGGAAAAAGTCCTTGGCAAACCAGATCCAGTGGTCCTCACTTGACCTCAACATCTTAGCTTTCACTCTGGATGTTCTAATTTCCCCCCAACCAAGATCCTAAATCTCTCACTAACTATGGGCACAGTCCCTCAATGCTGGAGAGCTGCAGGGTCACACTGATCTTCAAAAGTGGAGACAGAACTAGCCTTTCCAATTACTGGCAAATCTCAATTCTACCCCCTCTCTCTAAAGCCCTAGACAGAATAGTTCACTACCAGTTAGTTGCACACCTTGATATGCCCACAGCAGCATGGCTTTAGGAAGGCTCACAGTGCATCTATGTCCCTAAGAATTCTTTAATCGTGAGGTCCGCCATCTTGTTTTGCATTTCTGATCATAAAAATCAAATATCTTGGCTCAGGGGTCACTCGGAGTAAAACTTGGATGAGTTTTACTCAGAGCTCTAATCTATTGACCCATGCCTTTGGTTTGAAGTAAAACTGTCACAAAATAGAGTTATAATGTTTTAAAATCTTTGATTGCTGCTTGCTAATGATCTTTGATCGCGAGCCTGCAAATTCTTTGATTGCAAGATTCTTTGACCACGATCTTGCATCACGAGGTAAAATACAGTTTACTCAGCTCAGTGGTGACAGATGATGGAGTGTGTAGTGGGGTTGTGAGGCCTAAATGTCACCCCATTCTTTTTACTAACCCTTGTCAATATCATTACACATGGAATGGGGCGAATTTAGGACTCACAACCCAATGACACACCCCATCATCCGTCAATCTTGGGATGATTGGCAGGTCTGGGGGAGGGGCAACCCTAAAGATATTTCATTTCCTGACTTTTGTGATTTAACCCTAAATGATGCATTAACAGAGTTTTTGCATACATAAATATATATCTATCTATATCTATATATATATCTATATATATATATATAGATATATATATATATATATATCTATATATATATATATATATTAGTGGCACAATAGTGCCACTATAGTTAAGGTTGCACGGCATGTTAAACCTCAAAGTTTGCACTTTAATAACTTTGCAACTGTTTGTCCAATTTGGCTGAAATTTGGAATGCAGGCTTGCTTGCCATGGATCCTGGATCTGGAAATTTGTGTTCCAGTCAGATGCACAGTTGCAGAACTGTGGGGTGCTCAGAAAGTGAAAAATCACCCTTTTTGAATTTTCTGGTAAGCCATAATGGACTGAAGAATGTATCTGAGTGGGTTAAAATTTGTTTGTGTACATGTGTCCTGGGTTGAACTGGTGCCTTTTGAAGATTTTGGAAATATTGCTCTGTTCAAAGGTTATTCCATGTTTTTATGTCCCATTATAGCCTACGGGAAAATTTAAATTGCACGTTTGTTGTCGACCTGCCTGAAATTGTTTTCATGCTGCTGCCATCTTGTTTTCTTTTAGCGAGAGAAAACATTTGTAATTCAAAAATAGTGCACTTTGTTAAACACCAACACTTGTGTTTACCTAATTGGGCCCTGAGGAACATGACGCTAGCATTAGTTATTTACTAGCTGGTCTAGAAATGTGTTTTTCAAATTTGTTTCACCATTTGCAGTCTTTTGTTGTGGCAATATTTTATGTTACCGCAAAAATAATCGCGATCATAAGAAACATAACCGCAGCACTATTTTTTGTGTTCGTGGTCACATTCTCATTATAGAGACAGGAGTGTCAATATAACATTTAAAATAATCATGGCAACACTGCATGAACACATTTTCAAATGTGTTGTTTTCTTTGTCACTTCATTGTGGCAAGGTGGATTGTGCTATTGGCCTGAATTTTTCAGGGTGGCAAGCCCTTGTCCCACAGATGTGCTATTTCATGGATTGGTACAAAAACATTGAACAGGCCCATAGTTACAGAATTCCAAATTTCAGAAATGCTCCCGCAGGAAAACATTGTGGCACCTGTGAAACCTTTCGGTGCCCGTATCTCGAAAATGGTTCGAGATACAGATTTTTCACCTCAAAAATTCTTAGTCCTGCTATAGGGAGACTAAGAGGTGGGCTGGAAAGCCATAAATGCCATGAAATTAGAATTTTTTTTCTATCATGTACGGTTACTGAGATATTTGGGAATTAGTATTCCAATTGCTCATTTTCATGTCCATTGGCAACTGTTACTGTCTCAAAGTTAGCACTCACAGCACTTTTCATTGACTGTATCTCAGAAATGATGTCAGATATGGATTCAGTTGACCTATTTGTCGTGGACATCTCATTGTCATGATTACAACAACACTTAAATTTTTTTTCTATCTGCTACGGTTCCCAAGATATTGGCAACTTTGTGTTACAAGGCTTCCTTGACCTATAGGGCTGCTGCATGGCTCTGTAATTATGTGTAAGTGGGAGTGAAGGACCCAGAGGGCCTGTGTTCCTACAGACACATATCATTATGCAAAAATGGGCAGCGTGGTGGGAGCACAGGGCTCCCACTAACACATACAATTTACTATTTATATTATGCTTTTTCCAAAAGAAAAGAAATTATTTACAAAAAACTCCATTAATGCATCAGTTAGGGTTGTTCCCACACTGGCCAAAGTGTGTAAATTCAACATTAGGGTTACCACCCCACCACCACAGCCTCACATCCCCATCCTCTACATACCAAAAGATGTCAGAGTGTGCAAAGGAGTCATCAGTCCTAACTCTCACCCCATTCTCCCACACTTTAACATGTCAGCTTGCTTACACTTGGAATGGGGTGAGAGTTGGAATGATGACTCCATAACACACCAGATGTCTGTTGGTGTGTAGAGGATGGGAGTGTGGATGGGGTGGTGGGTGGTAATCCTAACATTAAATGTCCACACTTTTGTCAGTGTGGAAACAACCCTAACTGATGCATTAATGGAGGTTTTTTTTCAAAGAATATATGTGTGTGTGTGTGTGTGTGTATATATATATATATATATATATATATATATATATATATATGTATTTGTGATATGCAATGGAAGTAAGTGTAATAAATGATTTATCTGCACAAGAGCAGTTTGACACTGGGCAACCTCATGGAAGGCATAAGCCAAGAGTGAGGTGTCCGAGGTCAAGTGCTCTAGTGCATAAAATAATTTATTACACAAGTTTTCCATTGCATATTCCATTATGCAATTCCTTTGTTTTGCTTTTGTAGGGGACATTTGTTAGTCAAAAGTGAACAGAAATTGAATTATCTGCCATTTTGCTAATTTTGGAAACTCTAAAATGAATCTAGAAATGAAACACCTCTCATTATGTTTGCTTGCATGTGCAGAAACATGATGCCTTCATCGAGATTCGGATGTGTCACTCCTCCTCAATTCAGTCAGTGGGCTGGCAGGCGCGGCCCTGTCTATGACACACTCCAAAATGCAGTGGCATACAGTTGAAAGGGGGACCTACGCTTGAGTGAGCACCGATAAGATATCTGCTGCTCACGCGCCGCTCCCTCCCCACGCACAGAAAGACGTGTGCCCCCTACTGTATAGCCGACGGGGTGCCCAATCCCCATCGGCTGAGCTGCGTCCCCCACCCCCCAGTTGTAGGTGCCATGATGGGAGCCCACCCCAGCGTGGCAAGCACTGTAATCCTTTGGCCGGTGGGGGTGCCCAATCCCCTTGGCTGAACGCGCCCCCCAGATCCATGTGCCACGCTGGGAGCCCACCCCAGCGTGGCAAACGTGCCCGATTTTTTGTTTTTATTTTGCCAATGGGGTGCCCAATCCCCATCAGCTGAACCCCCAAGTCCTTGTGCCACGCTGGGAGCCCACCCCAGCGTGGCAAGCTGTTTTTTATTTTGCTGGCCAGAGGTGCCCAATCCCCGTCGGCTGAACACCCCCAAGTCCTTTTGCCATGCTGAGAGCCCACCCCAGCATGGCCGAACATCCTAACATCTTTTTTTGTTTTTTTAACCTGTAAAATAAAGCTTGTCATGGCCCGCTCTCCCAACCCCTTCCCACAACCCGCACCCACCCACTGCGCACCCAGCCTCCCACACCACCCCACCCCATACTTACCTCCTGATTCTGGTGCGCGACATCTCATGGACCGGGAACACGTATGCACTTTCAAAGCCCGACCGCGAACTGAGGAAATGCCGTAAGCTGTATAATGGGTTACATAGGGGGTTTCAACTTTATTGCATATCTCAGGCATTTTGGGAATTTTGCACCAAATTTTCAACATGGGGTTTTTGGGACCCCTTCTCATGAATTATGTCACTGTCATGGCGTTATTCAGCCCAAGGGTGATTTCCGCAGTGACTGCGCAGTGACTGTGAAATCACTCTTTGGGCCTGAATACCACCATGACAGTGACATCTTTCATGAGAAGGGGTCCCAAAAACCCCATGTTGAAAATTTGGTGCCAAAATTCCAATAAATGACTGTTTTACGAGCGTGCGTTGCGCAGTTCCTACGCAGGCTCGTAAGTTCACGAAATTTCAATATTTTCACTCCAGATTTTCAACATTGCCATTTTACCACACCTTCTTATGAGTAGTACAGCTGTCATTTTTCACATCTCACCCAAAATGTGTTTCCACCCATGTAGCGTAGAATGGCGCAGTCGGTGTGTGAAATCAATGTACGGGACAAATTAAGAAAATCATAGTGACACTGTTCATGAGCAGAGGTATTAAAATGGCTATGTTGAAAATTTGGTGAAAAAATTCCTAAAAATGACTGTTTTACGAGCGTGCGTTGCACAGCTCCTATACACGCTCGTAAGTTCACGAATTTTCAATATTTTCACTCCAGATTTCCAACATTGCCATTTTACCACACCTTCTTATGAGTAGTGTAGCTGTCATTTTTCACATCTCACCCAAAACGTGTTTCCACCCATGTAGTGCACAATGGCGCAGTCGATGTGCAAAATCAATGTATGGGACACATTAAGAAAATCACAGTGACACTGTTCATGAGCAGAGGTCTTAAAATGGCTATGTTGAAAATTTGGTGAACAAAAGTCCATAAAATGACTGTGTTACGAGTGAGCAATGCGCAGTTTCCACGCACCCTCGTAAGTTCATGACTTTGTAATATTTTCAGTCCAGATTTTCACACTTCCTTATGAACAGTACAGCTGTCATTTTTCACAACATGGCTGAAGTGTGTTTTCACACTTTCAGCGCTGAGATGCATGGTCGCTGTGGGAAATCATTGTTCAGCACAGATAAAGAAAATCACAGTGACAGTGTTCATGATCGGAGGCACCAAAATGCCTGAGTTGACAATCTGCTGTAAAATATCCCCAACGTAATTATATTATGGGTGTGCGTTGCACAGTTTCTATGTACGCTCATGACTTCACCATTTTTTTAAATATTTTTACTGCAGATTTGCAACATTGCCATTTTTTACACCTCCCCATGAACAGTACAGCTGTCATTTTTTACATCCTGTTCGGAATGTTTTTGCACCTGTGGTGCTAAATGCCATACTCGCTGTGCATAAGCAGCTTTCTGCTAACAAACTGATATTCCCCCTGTTCATGAGGTGGGGTCACAAAAAAAAACATGTTGAAAATTTGGAGGAAAATACCAATGAATGCCTGAGGTATTAGGGTTTCCAACCATAACGCCCAACCCTGTAGAGAATGACAGGCATCAGGGGTGTGACTTGGGATTCTTGCCTGTAATGTTCATACCATTCCACACCCTGCAGCCAGTGAGAGGCATCGAGGTATGCCTTGGACTCTTCAGCCCCAAAGTTCACCCCATTCTCCTATATCACACCCTCTCACCGCATTTCCTAATGAAATGTGGTGCGCATAAGGGCCAAAGACCCCAAGGAACACTGTGACACTTGTCAGTGTCTGCAGGGTGGGGTGTGGTGAAATGGCGAGGCCGTTATGCCTGATGCCCCAAATGCACCCCAATGCCTGTCACTCTCTGCAGGGTGGTGGTGGGGTTGGCTTCAGTTCAGTATTTCACTGCCATTCCTATTACGAGCTCTGTAACTACATTACCACTGCCAATGCCAGCAAGCAAACATTCGGCATTGACAAATGCTTGTTTTGTAAATATGTTTAAGCTGAATAACTTTTAGCTCAAAGTACCATACTATCTTTTTTGTTTTAAGTCATTTGCATTTATTTGATGAAAAAGTACACAAAATGGAATTTTCTACTGTTTTTCACTAATTTTGAAGAAAACTAAAATGTATCTATAAATGAAACACCACTCATTTTGTAGATATTTCTGTACTGAATAAACATTGTGCTTACAGTACCTTGCTTTTTCATTTTAAAGTTATTTACATTTGTTTGCAGACAAAATGAAAATAAAATGAATTTTCTGCTGCTTTTTGCTAAATATCAAAAATCTAAAAGGTATCAATAAATGAAACACCACTTATTTTGTACATATTTCCATGCTGAACAACTTTCGTGCTCACAGTACCATGCTATCATTTTACATTTTAAAGTTATTGCCATTTGAATATGGCTAATACGCTACTGAGACCATTCTAAATGACATAAGCTCTGTATAGTTAAATGGCTGATGACATAAGCACTGTGTAAATAAATGGCTGATGACATAAGCACTAAATTAAATTTATGCTCACAGTTACTCAGATAAACTGATTTATCACACTCTGTTTATCTACACCCCATAGCATAAATATATATATATATATATATATATATATGCCCTGCCTTCATGTTACTTTCTACTGATGCTACTGATTGAAAAAATATAAAAAATATATACATTACAAATTATATATTAAAATTATAGATACATATATGCATACACATATTCATATATAGGAGATAGTGGAGAGTATTGGACCATCAATGGAAGTACGCTATTAGCGTGAGAGCAAGTTATGCTACCGTCTTAAATCAGTCGTTGGGTTATTTTTAGTAGTTTGAGTTGGTGGGCTTCAGTCTCAACACCCACCATTAAAAAAATATATATATATATATACCCTTGCTTTCATGCTACTTTCTCTGTAGATTTTTTGGCCCACCCATGACACTCTTTAAATCCTCTTTTCCTGTAAGTGCCACCCCATGCTTGTCATTCTGCTGGTTCACTTCCACTCATAAGGGAACTGGTGCCTGCATGTACACCACTCTATCCACCACTCTGCCAGATAAGTGATCCTAAACCTACTAAGCTCTGCAAATCAACCCATCACCTTTGCTCTGTCTATCTCCATTTTGCTGCACTATAAAAAATGCTATTATCAATCTTCCTAAAACTTCTTTTACTAACACTGATGCTGCCACTCCCTTACTTCCCTCCCAATAAAATCAATGCACAAGATCAAAAGCTAGACAAAACCTCTCCCAAATTTGAGTGGGATCCTATCTATCTTCCTGTCCCTGGGACCAGGAGCCCTGAGATCTCTTTTAGTAATCTCATCAGGACAGAGTACCCAGGCAAATTCATATACCCCATTCCACCATCTATGGGGAATATGCTCGCAGTCTCTCTGATAGGGAACAAAAATAAATCCAGTACCGACTTCAGATCCCAGGTGATAAAATACCTAAAACTGCAGGCATTAAGACTAGCCTGGTTACTCCTATTATCCTCGGGGAATATTCATCCCAACCTGGACCAGGTTCTGATGCCACTATACCAACAACTATAAAGAAGGCTGGGATATTAACTATAGCATCACTTAACATTTGCAGCTATCTGGCAAAATTCAATGCTCTCAGGCCTGGACCACTAGCATAAAGCCAGATGTCATCTCAGTTGTAGAAACCTAGCTTACTCAAAGAACCACTGACTTGGCAATCTAGTTGGAGGACTACACAACTTTTCAGGTGGACAGACTATGAAAATGGAGGCTGTGTCATTTATGTTAAGGACTCCATCAAGGCAGGGCACTCCCCATCCCACCCTCAGGTGATAGACTGCAACTACTTGCAGTCCAGCTACAACTTAGCCTCCAGGGTAAGTATCTTACTGTAATCTCTGTGTACATCCCCCCCAAAAGATCAGGAGACTGGTTTCAAACTAGCTCTTGATTATTTTTCTGAGCTTTGTCACCACTCTGAAATCTTAACACTAGGGGATTTCAGTATAAATAGGTTATCCCAAGATATTGCATCATATAAGGATGCTGTCATAGCCACTGACATGGTCCAACTTGTTCAGACCCCCACTAGAGTAAACTACCCCACCGGCACTAGTATTCTAATAGACTGAATACTAACTAACTGACCACTAAGAATAGCAAGTACCACTGTACTAGCCAATACTGTCAGTGACCACTCACCAGTGTTATGCACCTGGACTAACAAGGCTCCAACCCCCCCAAACCATAACCATGAGAGTATTAAAAGAGGGGCAACTTGCATCTCTTAAAACTCATCTCCACTTGCTAAATTGGGCAGGGGTCTGTGCTACACAAATATGGACACTGTTTTTGAGTGCTTTATCAACACTACATTTGGCCTGCAACACCTATGCACACCTTAAAACAAGCAAAATCAAAGGATCCAGTGAGTCATGGATTAGTCCACAGCTCCTGGAACTAATGAGGATTAGGATAATTTGTGGCAAATAGCTAAGAACTTTTCACCTACAGAACTACAAAAGCTCGGAACAAGTGTACCAATGTCATCTGCCTCACAAAAGATCTCACTTTCAAAGTGAATTAGACAACGCTTAGGGTGATAGCCACAGATTCTGGGAGAACATTAAAACCCTAACTGGTAGTTATAACAAAACACCTCCTCGCTACTCAGCATTGAAGAAGTGATTACCCAGGATCCCAAAAGCGTTGTGGATGCCTTCAACAAGACATTCACAGACCTTAATTGAGTGCTTCCTTCAGACTTTCTACAACCACTGCCATGCACCATCACAATCAGCAACAATGTCCCACCAGCATGTAAAACACCTCCCTTCTACCTCAAGGTCATCTGTATGGCAGAGGTCAAAAAATACCTGGAAAAAGTCCTTGGCAAAACCAGATCCAGTGGTCACTCACTTGACCTCAACATCTTAGCTTTCACTCTGGATGTTCTAATTTCCCCCCAACCAAGATCCTAAATCTCTCACTAACTATGGGCACAGTCCCTCAATGCTGGAGAGCTGCAGGGTCACACTGATCTTCAAAAGTGGAGACAGAACTAGCCTTTCCAATTACTGGCAAATCTCAATTCTACCCCCTCTCTCTAAAGCCCTAGACAGAATAGTTCACTACCAGTTAGTTGCACACCTTGATATGCCCACAGCAGCATGGCTTTAGGAAGGCTCACAGTGCTTCTATGGCCTTGGTTGAATTCACTGGCTATATTCATGAAGCACTTGATTGAGGGATCTTGGTGGGGGCCACTTTCATTGACCTCACCAAAGCCTTCTATACAGTCAATCACAACTTGCTTCTCACCCAACTGAATAACACTGGAATATCTTCTGTCTTTCTGGGCTGGTTCCACAGTTACCTTACCAACAGGGCACAGCAGATAAATATTCAAGACATTCTTTCTGATCATCAAAATATCACCCCTGGGGTGCCCCAAGGCTCCATATTATGCCCTCTACTGTTCAGCCTGTTTCTAAATGAGTTCTCTAAAATATGCCAGTACAAAATCCTTCTTTATGCAGATGATGCTGTACTCTACACCTGTCACTCTACAGCTGAAGCTCTGGAGAATGGATTGCAAGCCGACTTTACTGCTGGTGAAAATTGGTTCTTTAATTCCAAGCTCCTGCTCAACTACAAAAAAATGCTGTTCACCTCTTATCAAAGCCATTATAAGCCCCATCCACTCAAAATATACAATAGCAAGTTCAAGACACTTGATATGGTCACTAACTTTAAATATTTTGGGGTCTTCCTTGACTGTTCTCTCTTATATAGCCTGCACATTGACCATATCACCAAGGTAGCTAGTGCCCAACTAGGTCAACTATATTGGCACAGACACTGCCTCACCAAGAGTGTCATCACACTTGCAGTTAAAAGCTCAGTGCAGTCCATCATATATTATGGACTGGTAGTCTATGGAGCAGGCACCAAAACTGCTTAAGGAGAATCAAGACCATATTAAACAAAGCCTGCAGACTTGTTTTGGGATTAAACTGCTTGACTCACAAGTGAGCTGGACTCAAGCTGTAGTTGGCTAACCTTGAATAGCAGGATCCAGTATCAGGTTTGTTTGCTAGCCAAAAAGCCACCCTTGGCCTTGAACCCTCTGGTGTGCAGCAACTACTCAGCTACTCCACCAGCTACAGACTAACCAGGGGATCTTGCAAAGCTGTCTTTCATATTCTGTTTTACAGACCTCACAATGGCAATGATCGTTCAAATACAGGGCCCCTCTCTGGCTAAATTCCTTAAGTACTGAGCTGGTTACGAACCAAAACTTGGCCCATTTAAATCCAAACTGCTAATGCTTCTGATTGTATTTCAGATACCTAATGCTACTATGGATTATGTCTCATGAGACTACTTTCCTCCTTCCTCCCTACTCATCCCTCATTCCCCATTAATTGTAATCCCATCTTCATACTGTTACACCCTTCCTCCTTCAGTTTCTACATTACCTTACCTGGTGACCCATTAGTGGCTCCCCTGCCACCTACCCACATCAGGCTCACGCACATCCATTACCCATTACAAATGAAACCCCGGTGGATCCCTACCCCTACCCCACACAGCTAACCACCAATGAAACCCCATTGGTGGATTCCAACCCGAACCTCCATAACCCAATCGTCTGAACCGCCTCTTATCAACTCTCTACACCCCTCTGCTCTTATCTACACCCCCAAACAAAGGCTAACCCACTACCCTACCTCTTCAACTAAAAGAGTAGATCCTTAAGCACTATATCTCTGTTAGTTGCACACTGTATACACTGCACACAATTGTGTAGCCTGTTATTGTCTACTAACTGTAATCATTTCATTCTGTCTGCAATAATGTATATTTTGCCTGCTAGTATCTCTCAATTGGGCTTGTGTAAAATCTGTGTTCTGCTCATACCATTGCTGATGTGGAACCTTTGTAAATGAGCTCTCTAGAGCAAAGGTGCTAATCTGAGACTCTAATAACTAACTATATATATATAGATATATGCATTTATACCACAGGGTGGGAGCTCAAGATGACAATAAATGCTGTTATTTTCACTGCAGTGAAATAAATACCATTTATACCTACTCTGCTGGCATCAACTTCCTCACCCTTTGTATACCGATTAGTGCCAGTAACTATCCCTCTCTTCTTACTGCCTCCAATGCAAAAATATGCACAAATGAAACATTACACATCACAAATATCAGTGAACACAACCTGTCTGACACATAAAAGCCAATGTCTTCATCAAACTACATTTTAAAAGCATTTTGGCACAGTTCAGCAAGTGGTCTCGAAACTGTGCATAACACGCTCCTCCAAATCACAATTGCACAGCAGCACTTTGGAACAAGTGTCAGAAAATAAAACAGTATTAATGCTCTCCTGGACCTCTCATCAGTACAAGAAATGTTGTTTACCTAACTTTTTTTTTCTATCACTCGCCATTCCACACCACGGACAGGAAACTTAAAGCGATCACAGGAAACGTAAATCAGTGCATAACAACAGCCATGAACAAAAGCGAAGCATATTCTCTTAACAGACTCACTGAAAGAGAAGGACACCACATCAGAAGTGCACAAAACACAATTAGATATCGCCACAAAACACGAAAACAAGTCACTAAACAAATCAAAACTATACCTCAGTAATGAAGCTCACATTTCTGCTCTTCCAAAGCCTAAAAGAAATTTCCACCCTCAAAAACAAATCACCCAATCACACAGCACACTACAGAGAACAACATCCAATCAACAATCACACAAACATCAAATGACCAATAATGAAAATTCCAATAATGAAAAGGAAATTCCATTTTTGTGCACTTTTTCATCAAATAAATGCAAATAACTTAAAAACCAAAAAAGATAGTATGGTACTTTGAGTGCAAGTTATTCAGCTTAAAAATATCTACGAAATGAGAGGTGTTTCATTTCTAGATTCATTTTAGAGTTTCCATATTTATCAAAAATGGCAGATAATTAAATTTTTGTTTACTTTTTGACTAACAAATGCCCCTACAAAAGCAAAAACAAAGAGTTGCATGATCAAAAGTGATCTGACACACGCCATTCTTACCTATTCACTCAGACAGACAATAGAAATGAACACACCAAACATAGATGAAACAAAATGTAATAGAGGAGCTCCCACTCCCGCAGTATAAATAGCACACATGATGTGCAGATTGTGAAATATGGAAAATATTTTCACTTCTGCATCATGAGCTCTGAATATTTCACTCATGCCTTCAGCACTCATGAAATATCTACAGCTCACTCTGCAGGAGTGAAAGTATTTTCCATATTCCACTCATGCCCATCATGTATCTCATATATCTGTATAGATATATATAGATATATATATATAGGGGATACATGATGGGCGGTGGAATATGAAATTCTCCTCCTGCAGAGTGAAACTCTACAGTGCTCACGATGCAGGAGTGAGAATATTTTCCATATTCCATGATCTGCCCATCATGTGTGCTATTTGTACCATGAGTGAGACCAATTTCAGTGAGAGAGGTATGTTTGTTGTTATGAGGTTCATGTTACTTTAAATTATGCTGGTGTTGTGGTAGAGTGTGTGTGTGTGTGTGTGTATGTGTGAAGTTTTATGAACTGGTTGTTGTAGTGCGCTGTTGTTGGTTGGTGTGTGTGTGTGGGGGGTCTTGATTGGGTGTGCTGTGTTTTGGTAATTGTTTGCCTTAGGGAGGTTCTGTTATGTGAAAAGCTGGATGTTTGCAATATACTGGTTATTTGTTGTTCGTTTTGTAGGTCAGTATGTGGCAATGCAGGATTCAGTCACATACTAAACTTGGGTTTGAAATGCAGCCAAGAGATTTGGAGATTGTTACATTTAGAAGAAGTGCTGCAGCTGACTGTCATTATCTATCTTAATTGTGTTAATTTCAGTGTACAGCCTGTTTTAGAACTCAGCAAATTACAGGGTGTTTCTTAGTGTTTTCAGATGCAGGTGAGTGATGTCAGCAGCGTAAGTATAAACGGTATTTATTTTAACTCTGTTGATGTCATCAGGATTTATTTCACTCCAGTGAAAATAACATCATTTATCTCACTGGAATTGGTCTCACCCCCATGGTATGTATATATATATATATATATATATATATATATATATATATATTTGCAGAACACTGTGTTAATGCATCACTTAGGGTTAAAGCAACAAAAGTAAGAAAATGCGGCATTTGGGTTTCTAACCCTAACACCCTTCCTTCACAGATGAAGAAGCATCAAGGGCAGCTGTGGGGTCATTAGTCTTAAAAGCTCACCCCATTACATTGAAAATAAGCTGGTGCAGCTTAGGAGAATGGGGTGAGAATTAAACCCTGATGACCCCAATGCCTCTTCATCTGTGAAGGTTGGGTGGTATTAGGACTGAAACCTAATGCCACATTTCACTACTTTTGTCACTTTAACCCTAACTGATGCATTAATTAAGTTTTTTGTAATTTATGTCCTTACTTTTTGAGATAATGTAATCATATCCTAATGTGCTTGTCTCCGGGCCCTGCATTCCCATTCATCTATAGATGCATATAGGTACTTGCCTGTGGATGATTTATAGGATAAGAGTGATACAATTGTCATCATATCCATGTTATTACCCTTCCTGATGTACCCAGTGGTGAAGAAATTCAAATCAACTCTGAAAAGTAATTCTGGGCAACTGCAACACCATTTCTGTGCTGCAGGTGGGAAAACTCATTTCAGCCAGGATTTGAGAAATGACAGTTGTGGCATAGATTTGGTGGGGTAATAAGAATTCTATGTTCAAAATCTGGGGTCAAAATATTTTAAATTGACAAAGTTGTGAGAGTGTGTTGCACAGTTCCAATGAACCATCATAACCCCACCATTTATTGACATTTTGACCCCAAATTTTGAACATGGCTTATTGAGGACCCTACCTCATGAACAGCATGACAGCCATTATGCAAATCCCACCTGAAAGGTGAATTGCCAACCAATCATGAAATCACCTTTCGAGCAAGAGTTGTGTAACAACAGTTTTTTTTGTTCATAAGGTGGGGTCCCCAAAAGGTCATGCTGAAAATCTGGGGTCAAAATCTAAAAAGGCAGGAAAGTTATGGACCACAGTTATTCTTATTCATCAGACATTGCCATCCTGTTTCATGACCGTGATGTGAAAAAGGGTTATGATGTCTCATGAAAAAGGAATTAGCCTGACAAAAAAGGATTAGGGACTTCACTTACCAGATGGCCCTGCCAGTATTCCTTTTTCACCAGAAAAATTACTTTTTCATGTAGTATCTAAATCCTTTTTTGCATCATGAAAAAGGATTATGACATCTCACAAAAAGGATTACTGGCAGGGCCATCTGGTCGGAGAAGTCCTAATATTTCTTCACATCAAGAAAAAGGATTATGTAATCTCAAGAAAAAGGAATCTGTTGGCAAAAAAGGATGTGGTCATCTCACGAAAAAGGATTTAAGAAAGTCATCCTTTTTCGTGAGATGTTCTAATCCTTTTTCATCAGCAAATTCCTTTTTCGTGAGAAGTCCTAATCCTTATTCAAGATGCAAAAAAGGATTAAAACTTCCCCAACAGCAGGGCCCGGCATTCCTTTTTAGCCAGGCAAATTCTTTTTTTGTGAGGTATCAAAATTTTTCACATCATGAAAAAGGATCATGACATCTCATGAACAAGGATTACTGGCAGGACCATCTGATCAGAGAAGTCCTAATCTATTTCACATCACGAAAAAGTTATGTCATCTCAGGAAAAGGAATTTGCTGGAAAATGGATTTGGTCATCTCATGAAAAATGATTTAAGAAATGCATCCTTTTTCATAAGATGTCCTAATCCTTTTTCATGATGCGAAAAAGGATTTTGACACCTCACGAAAAAGGAACAGAAGCAAGTCACGAAAAATGATTAAAAAATAAAAATAAGTATTCTGAGGCCACATAAAATTAAAGTAAAGGCACATAGCAATAAAGGACATCCTGATGAACAAGATACATACATGGATGTCTGCAGAAGACATCCCAGGGCAGAGTTAAGACTTTGTTTGGGCTAAAAAATAAAAAAAAAAAACAAGACAAAAAAAGGAATTTTTCTCATGAAAAAGGATTCTGAGGATCCTTTTTCATGAGCAGTCAAAATCCTTTTTTGTAAGACCAAAATCCTTTTTTCTTCCATGCAACTATCTAAAAAACTGAACTGAGCATGTTCAGAACCCACAATATGAAAATGTAATAACTTCGGAAAGGATTCATATTTTTTTCATCAAACCAATGCTGGCTTGTTCATTTCAAAAAGCCCTTTCTACCCTGAACAGTTCAGACCAAATTTCCAAATGGCTTGGCCACAGTATGATGAGGAAAAAAACAGGCAAAAAAGGTGAATTTTAGCATTTTTTCACAATGCCAAGTGCAACATTCACCAATTTGACTGACATGAAACTTAGTGCAGCAAGAGATCTACATCACAGGACAGCGCATGCCAACTTTCATGCAAATCTGTTAAAAGGTTGCAAAGTTATTAATGTGCAAAAGTTCAGGTTTAAAATTAATGTGCCTACTCAACCCTAACCATGGGGGTGTGATCGCGCCCCTATAGTATATGAAGAATTGTTTTCCCCACTCTTGACTTCTCTGCAGTATGCAGCTCTGTGTCTGCCTTTGTCACCCTGACTATCCTCTTAGCTTTGCTAGTTTTATTTGGTACTCTTCCCATTCATTCTCCCCCTGCTTTACTTTATGCCTTGCTTTGGTCCTCAGAGCTTCTCTGACCATTTCTGTGAACCATGTTAGTCTCTCATACCTGTTTTATTTTCGAACAATATTCATGCATGGTTTTGTGGCTTTGGGAATGGTGATTGACCCACATCTTTCTGAACTCATCCAATGTTGTCCACCATGGTCAATTTGTTTTGGACCTGCTTCAACATCCAGTTGAAGTCTGCTCTTCTAAAATATAGAAATTCAGTTTTGATAGAGGCATCCTGGTCTCCAGGCCTAGCCTGAACTGAAATGGATTATGGCTGCTCGACACCATTAACTCTCCATTAGCCTACACTCACACCTGCATTCCTTCCCATTTTCCTTAGATTCTTATTTTTCCCATTGCTTGCAGATCCTAATAGCCTTTCCCCAATGCTCCTCTTTTAACCACAACCTTACACACCTTACTGCTACCAGTTCTCAATATAGCGGGAAATTAGCTAGGTATTACGCTCTCACTCCATTTACCATGATTCCCCAAACCTCAGTGTCCTCTGCAGTCAAACAGTCTAATGTAGACAACAAATGTCTGTCCCAGTGCACTGATATCCTCATTAGTCAGGTGAAGGCCATCACCTTTGAAGAGCCTCTTGTCCCAGAAATCCACAAGTCTCCTTCACAGTGAGAGAGGACAAGGGCAGGAAGGAAGAGCAGGGTGAAGGAATAGGGGGAGGAGAGGTAGGGACAGGAAAAGGTGGATGGGAAAAAGAGTAGAATTAGGAGAGGAGGATACTAGGTGAAATGAAGGGGAGAAGTGAGGAGGTGGAGGGTCAGGATACACAATCAAAGATACTGGAGGAGGCTAGAAATGCTCAAAGTTTTGATCTAAATGGGCCAAGTTTAGATTCCTTCATGATATCAGAGTTGGGTGCATTCAGCCATAGTGGAGCATGGTATTCAAAGGACCTTTGTCCTTACATGGTCCGGCAGAAGGGGACTTTTAGAGTTTGGTTGTTTATCCTCCTGGTGTACATGGTGGCAGAAGGTAGGCAGAGGAGGTTTTGCAGTCGTGGGGGAGTAAGTCCCATAGTAGATTTTTTTACCAAGGAGGCACACTTGATATTTAATGCGGTTGTCCAGGTTGAGCCATTCTGATTTAGTGTAAAGCTCGCAGGCGTGTGCATGCTGGTGTGCTCCATGTACAAGAATACAGGTCTTGTTGAGAGTGGTTCTAATGTGCTTGAGGGATGAGTAGGTGGCAGCACCATAAACCACAAGGCCATAATCAATAACTGAGAGTACTGAGCTGTTTACTGCTACTTTTAGAGCTTCGAGAGTAAGACAATGTTTGTTTCTATATAATAGGCCTAATTTAGCATTTGCTGATTTTGATACCTGGTCAATATGATGGGAGAAAGATAGAGTGGTGTCTAAGGTAACTCCCAAATATTTAAAAGTTTGAATTGTGTCAAGAGCGGAGCCCTGGTTATTTAGAACTTAGAATTGGTGAGACGGTTTTGCTCTGGGCAGATGCGAAGATTATAGTTTTAATTTTTTTAATAGTTTAGAAGTAATTTGGAACTAATAAAAAAGTTTTCAACAGCAGAGAAATTTGCCTGCATCTGACTTTCAAGTTTGATGGGGTCGGAGTTGCTAGAGTATAGAACTGCATCATCTGCATAGAGCAGCACATTGTCTGTTATAGCTTGTGGAAGAATGTTGAGGAATACGCTGAAAAGAAGTGGGCCAAGGATAGAGCCTTGGGGCACTCCTGTGTTGACACAGCAGGTGTCGGAGAACACATCCTGTATTTTTACCTTTTGAGCCCTATCAGTGAGATAACTCCTAAACCAGGCAGCGGCTTCTTGAGATAGGCCTGTGGTGGTAAATTGATCTAGGAGCAGATTATGGTTACAGTATCAAAGGCCTTGGTGAGGTCAATGTATGTGGCCCCCACCAGGAGCCCTTAGTCAAGTGATTTGTTACTAAAAATGGTAAATTCTACTAGGGCAGTTGTGGTACTGTGCATTTTACAGAAACCATGATGTTCCTGGCACTGTAGCTTGTACTTATCAAGGTATTCTGTTAATTGGTTGGAGACTATGCACTCCAGGGCCTTAGAGAGAGGGAGAAGTATGGATATTGGTCTACAGTTTGTATGGAGGGGTTCTGTCTCCACTTCTAAAGGCAGGGGTGACTACCACTGCTTTCCAGAGAGAGTTGAATTTGCCTATTATTAGCGATAATTTTAAAATC
This sequence comes from Neoceratodus forsteri, assembly GCA_016271365.2. NCBI lineage: Eukaryota > Metazoa > Chordata > Ceratodontiformes > Ceratodontidae > Neoceratodus > Neoceratodus forsteri. The sequence goes on along the minus strand of CM028132.1, from coordinate 1,014,490,064 downwards.
CTGGTGAGGGGGGTTAAGAATTATGTCCAGTGTGAGCAGGACAAGCTTGAGGTCAAGTTTATCACTGCTGGTTCTGGAATTCCCAAGAGCTTTTGTGATGTATTTTTTGGCCACAGCAGGGGAGAGCACCTTGATATAGAATGGTGGGGGGGGTCCAGATGGGCCATGGGGTTTGGCAGGGTGTTGTTGTTGTTGGGCGGGGGTTGGAGGAAACTGTTAGGCAGCACTCCACTAAGGTTGGTAAATGCCTTGTTGAATGTATTAGCAATGATACTGTGGTCCTGGGTAGGGGTATCTTCAATATTTAGGAGGAAAGCAGGGGTCTCATTTGGTTTCCCACAGAGAGTCTTTATGTTTTCCCAGAATCAATATCCATCACCTCAGGAGTTAGACATTTTGGTTTTAAAGTGTTGGCTTTTTGCCTTTCTTATAGCCCATGTGCAATTGTTCCGAGCAGTTTTTGTAGTTCTGGATGTCTGCAGGGGTACCTGTTAGGTTGGTTATGTGCCACAGGTTATCCCTGTGCTTCATGAGATCCAGGAGTTACTGGTTCCCTGGATCTTACATTTTGTAAAAGGGGCAAAGATGTTGCAAGGGTCACTGAAATTGCAAATGAAGTGCTTGAGGGCTACGTCTACATCGGTAGTGGTGTCAAGAAAGCCCCAGTCTTGTTGACTGAGGTGAGGTCTGTGGGCATCCATTTCTCCTTTTTGGCCAGCAAGTATAAGTAGTTTTAGTTGGAACTTCGGGGCCTTACATGTCCATTTGAGGAGGATAAGGCAATGATCACTAAGGGCATCCAGAAGTGCAGTAACGCTGTTTATTCTCTCAGGTTGGTTGGTGACTACCCAGTCAATAAGGGTGCTTGACCCAGACTGGTAGTGGGGGTGTGTAGGGGAGACCACGAGTTGTGTGAGGTTAGGTGAGGACAATGAGTCTTTATAGGGGCCTAAGTCAGTGGAGGACCAGTTAATATTAAAGTCTCCCAACATTATTAGCTCAGACCTTTGGTTCCGATTGGTGAGGCATTCAAGGGTAGCTTTGAAACCGGTACTTTGATTCTTAGAGGGGATATATACTGTAAAAATAGCTAAGGTTTTACCATTTGTCCCTAGAAGCAGTTTTAATGGCAGTAGTTAGGTACTGCAGCTAGTGATAGTTGGTTGTAATATTTGGCCCTGTAGATGCTCTTTGAAGTAGGTAACACATCTGCCATCTCTTTTTCCTACCATGTCTAGTCTAAATGAGGTGTAGCCAGGGAGCTGAAAGGCAGCATCAGGTACCCTAGGTGTAAGCCAGGTCTTCACTACTGCTAGTATGTCTGGTTGATACTGGGTAACCCATACTTGCAGGGCATCAAATTTTGCCAGAATGCTGCAAATGTTGATGGAGGCAATTGTTAGGACATTGCTTTTAGTAGTATATGGTCTGGGATTGTGAGCAAATGGACCGGGGCTGGGGTGAATGTTGCCTGATGTGAGTGGGAGGAGCCATGTAAGTCTGATCACCTTCCATTTTAAGTAGGATATAATCTGCGAATGATTTGGGGTGTTTTTTTATGTTTAGCAGTGATCCATGTTAAGAACATATCAATGAGTGGTGGGCGGGGTAGACATGATTACAGGAAGAGATTATAAGACTAGGAGTTAATAGTGTTTTGCACAAAATTTCAGTCGAAGGGTACTGGTAGTTTTAGGGGCTTAGGCAGTAGATTATGTGTGCATTTTCCACAATAGGATGGGGCATGGATGGGTAATTTACGGGCATGAGAGTTTGTCACATGCCTATTAGGCAGAATACCCTGAGAAGGAACATTTTGTGACTGGGAGAAATTAGCAGATATGACTCCAACAAATGGAAATGGATAACCTAGAATGAAAGAATTCAGACCACAGGGGTCTCGGGAAATGAGGGAAAAGTGAGAAAAAGAGGGAGGAGTTGGGTATTTAATTAAGGCCAAGGGTTGGGGCTGGCTGGGAGGGTGAAAAATTCACCCACACAGAGCATGGGCTTCAGGTGGCTGATCTCCCCGAGTCTCAGCAGGGGCTTAGGGGCCGCTGGGAACCAAGACTTCTCTGAAGGGAGTCAGACACTTTCTCTAGCCAATAGCAAGCTGCAGTTCACAGCAGACAGCCAATAGGCAGAGCAGCTGGCAGTAGGCTAGCCAATAGGAGAGGAGCCATATCGGTGTTCAGGCCGGACTAGCTAATTTCCTCACTGTACCAGTTGATCTAGGAGCAGGCAGGATGAGCTGGAGGGACGGTGGCAGCTAGGAGCTCAGCTGCTGCCAGCAGTGTAGAGTCTGCAGGTGTCAGGGGCTAGGGCGCAGTCAGAGGCTCAAGCTGTTGATCCTAGGAGCAGGCAGGATGAGCTGGAAGGGGTGGCAGAAGCTGGAGCTCAGCTGCTGCTGGTTGGAAATGAGAGTCTGCAGGGGTCAGGGGCTAGGGCACTCAGTCAGAGGCTCCAAGCTGTTGATCCAGGAGCGGGCAGGATGAGCTGGAGGGCCGATGGCAGCTAGGAGCTCATCTGTTGCCAGGGAGTGGAGAGTCTGCAGGGTTCAGGGGCTGGGGTGAGTAGTTGAGATTTACAATTATTTTATGGCTGTCTCTTGAAGTGTCTACAGTATTGTTATTGGCCAAAATCCATGCATCATATGTTATGTTGTTTTGAATGCTCAGTTTGCAAGTCATATGCAGAAACATATAGCTCACGGTATGATTTTTGGGTGGTTTGCAGGAAGCATAAGCATACTATATATATGACAGTAACTTCACATGCAAGCTGTAAGGTGTATGCCATGATGCAGGGGCATAGATTGGAAAAGAAGATAGAGTAGAAGGTATGCAAAGCAGCTACACATGCAATTATGAGTTTCTATTATTTAGGACACTATCAAGCATTGAAAAGTGATACAGCACACTAATGCACCCTTTTTATTGTGTGAGACTCATACGGCTTACTGTTTTTTTGTTTTCTTGCCAGTGTGTGGCATTTTGGAAAGAAGGAAGAAAAAAACGGTTATGTTACTTTGGTGATATAGTTTACAGTACAGACTTTCATACTACTGTATGGAAAAAGGAGCTGGTAAATGCTGATGTTTCACTAGTTGTCTAATGACAATATTTTGTTGGACAATGTTATCACAACACAACATCTGGACATTGTTGCTGGTACTGGTATACCTCTATATTCTGATGTGCAATTAGACAATAGACCACAGATAGAATACATTCAGCCTCTTTTCTGTGACATTTTTAAAGCAGTTACAAGATCTACACATGTCTCATTGCTTATGTAAAATTTTTACTTAGTTAAGTTAGAAATAAAGACATAAAGAAAAACAACTATTTTCATTTCTGAGAGACAGTAAACAGACTTTGGTATTTCTAAATTATATACATTATTACAAACATGGCTAGAAAGCATATTGTCTCCTGCTTGGCCACCCAAGAGTGTTTTTTAGCAGTACCATTGCCCTATCACGATAGTTCAGGTAAAAAGTAGTATGCTTAAAAAATGCATTAAGAATAATAAAAAATGAGCTATTTCATAATTGCAGTAAGACATGACAGGGGGTGTGATATGATTGGTTAATGGATCTTCTCAGATGGTGGAAGCACTCAGCTATGTGTTGTGCTTCGAGCCACCTGAGGTGGTCCATTATCCAAGTATAAGAGACGATCCCTGTCATGTCTTGTCGCTTAAGTATGAGCTCAGATGTTTTTTTAATCTAAAATTCTTTTGTGTGTCGTATTCAATTTATTGTGTTCTTGTTGCAATGTTGTACATGAGTGTAGAACTTATCATAAATATGACATTGAAAGTCCCCCTCCCTCACAGACACATACCCAGTCATATGCAAATAGTCACAGTGTTAATATCTTATTTGTGGATACTACATTTATAACAGTTAAACAGATACAGACATATACAACAGGAGTAGGTGTGAAAATGACAAGATAAAAATATATCTTAGTGACATCAGTAACAGCAAGATATCAAAAATATCATTGCTGTTGTCACAATGGATATTTTTTAAGTTACTGTCATCTCAGTGGAATACTGAACCAATCAGAGAGCAGCTTCTCCAGTGCTGATGATGTCACAATGCATAGTGCAGCACTGAAGCAGGCAGTTAAAATCAAAGAAAAACAGCAACATTTTTAAATAAACTCCAGATTTAACTATAACTTGTAAATTACTGTTGTATATATCAAATATACAACAGTCTGACTCAAAATAGGCAATTTATCATCACTTTTGAGTGGGCAGGACTTTTATAACTCACTCATGGCTCTGCCACTCATGAGTTATGGCCCTGCCCCCTCACACTTGAAGATAAATTGAATATTTTGAGTCAGACTATTGTATATCCTATAATATAATATGATCAATGAGTTGTTTCATACAATTAAGCTTTCACCTGCTATTCTACTTATCTGTGCCTTTTTTTCACACTGTGTGCCACTGCCTCTCCCCTGCACAATGTGTTTACATCCTTCTAGTACAATGAGCATCCTTGGAACCTGCACACTTGTTCACTCTGACAAAATACTCCCTTGTAGCCCTTGAGAGGAGAGTGTATCCTGTGAAGGAGCTTATCTGTCCCTTTGTTACATCACCTTCTTAGTGTCTTAATCTTGTCCCTCCTGCTACTGTATTTACCACCTAAAGGTCTGAATCTACAGCATGAGCCATGGGAACAGCCTTCTTACTTACAGTTTATAAAATAAACTGATCATGTGAGTGCAATAATGCAGTCAAAGGGTTGATGCCATAGACTATGCAAAACCTTCCAGGGAGACAAGACACCATATGACTGTGCCGTTGGTGTCATTGCACTGCTGCATGATAAAGCATAACCTGATACTGCACACCCTAGATCAGGGTTTCTCACAAATGAGGCCAGCCTCCCAGGAGGCCCCAACCTGTTCCAGGGAGGCTCAAGCAAGCCTTAAAATGTACTATATTTAAATGTCAAGTTTTGGATTCTTGTAGTGAAGGATGTAGCAAAGTGAAAGCGAATAATGGCATGCAAATTTATGTACAAAATTGTTACCAGGAAAGACGCTTTAGCAAACACTTGTTTCCTGGTATGACATGGAAATATAATTCTTGGAAACTGTGCAAAACAAAATTCAAAACAATGCAAATGAATAGGAACAAGGTAACAACTGACCCATTATACTGGCTGCAGAAAACACAAATACAAAGGCTAAACAGAGAGACACTAGGAGCAAGAGCAGGAGGGAAAAATGGTCCCAGAAGGTGAGAGCAGGGTAAAACTGACAAATAAAACAATCTGACTCATGGAGGTATTGCAGTGAGGGGTAAACAGAGTCCAAAAGTCAGAAGTGTGGAGTCAGGAGGCTGGACTGGGAGTGGGGTTATAGAGAGGAGAATAATAAGTTCAATAACATGAGAATAAACTCAACTACTCACATGTACTTCATTGTATTCTTCCTGTAATGTGCAAAGTATGATAGTTGTTCTAACTATGGGGAGGCCCAAATTATTTCTATATTAGGGGGAGGCTCAGGATCTTTTCCAAGGCTTTGGGGAGGCTCACTATGACAAAGTGTGAGGACTCATGCCCTAGATGGTATTATGGCATAATTTAACAACACAGAAAAATTTGACTACAGTAGAAGCCTCATAAAGGAGACAACTCTGTGGATTCCCTATCATCCCCTTTAAGCAGCTGTCCCATTTATCAGAAGCAGTCGTTTTTTCCATTGCAACCAGAAAAGACTTTACACATGCGTTACAGTAATGAACAAAACAAAGAAAACAAACAAAACTTCAAGAAGTACTGGATATCAGTACTTTTATGAGTACAGCTCTTTTCTTGTAAAAGTGTGTTTGGTTTGGTTCTTGAATTAATCTGTATTTAATTGGTGAAAGCAACACACTGAACTTTAATTAAAATCACTTAGCTTCACTTAATAACTTTTGACAGGGAGGAGTTGGGCAGCTGTAAAGCCTCAATAACTTTTATTTTCTCACTCAGTGGAGGTTGACTCTTTTATTTGCTTGTAGATGCCATCCTGCAAACCAAACACACTCCAGGGAGATGCTAAACACTCCCGAGAGATGCTAAACAAGTGGGAATGTGAAACAGCTTAAATGCAGGGCAATTAGTGAGCACTTAATGAGCTGCAATTACATTTTAACATCTTTTCCTACACCTGTGACTAGATAATCATCCCAATTAAGTGACAGGACAGTCCCAATTAAACAGAAGCTGGCCCCATTGAATAACAGTAGCCAAAAATCGGTGTCAAGGGATCGTCCAATTAAGTGGACATCCCTTTAACTGCATCCCTTTAAATGGCTTCTACTGTATATGCTTCTTACCTTGTAGAACAGTCAACTGTTGTGATGATACAGTAGTCATCTGTTGAAATAAAAAATAAAGGGTTAATTTACCACTTTGCAAAACACATCACAATGTGTTTTTTTTTAAAGAGATTTGCTCTGCCATACAAAGTTACCACTTACTATTTGGGAAAAAAAACTTCTATGATTTACCCCCCCTCCATATTACATCTTCTGCTTTTCAAACACTCTGTGCAACATATATAAAAAAAACATCATTGTCACTGTTGTCATGATGGATATTTTCTAAGTTACTGTCATCATGGTGGAATACTGAATCAATCAGGGAGAAACATCTAAAATGCTGATGATGTCATAATATCTACTGCATTACTGAAGCAGGCAGTTTAAATCAAAGAAAAGCAGCATCATTTTAAAATAGCCTCCAGATTTAAAAGCTGCAACTTGTACATTACTATAGTATATACCAAATATACAATAGTCTGTCTCTAAATAGGCAGTTTATCATCACTTGTCAGTGGGCAAGAGTTTCATAACTCACTCTCGTGGCTCTGCCACTCATGAGATTATGGTTCTGCCACCACACTTGAAGATAAATTGCATATGTTGAGTTTGTGTATTATATATCCTATAATGATACATGGTTATGCTGGCACTGAACCACATCATAGAATGAGTAAAATGGTCTTTGTAGAAGGAGAACTATTTTCTGCCTATAATCTTTCACCCACATTTTTTTGCTACAAGAAATATGCTGCCACATTTACAATGTATTTAAAACTGCAACAGTGTTGTAAGTAGATAGCAGTATGATGAATGAATAAAAGAAGAATGGCAATTAATTTGTTGTTGTTGACCTGTTCATCACATAGCAATGACACACACACATAAAAAAGAAATTATGAATAATATGCATTCCTTACAATTGATGGCACAGTTGCTTGTTAATAATTAAAGAATCATCTTCTGACTTTGTTTATGAGACAAATGTATACTGTTTGTTCTAATTGTGATTTACTTCATTTTGTGCCTGTGGAAAAGGCCCTTTGTTGTGTGTGTGTTCAGTGGGATGGGAGAGGTATATTCTGTCTTGGTAAATGTTGTCTGTTATTTATGAACAGGGTGTATCATGTTTGCAGGTGGTGTAAAGTGTGGTAACCAAATCATGTACAGTAAGACATGTTTGGTTGTAGTAACTTGTCTTTCGCTACTTATGGGTGAACTCTTACTTTATTGAAGTGTCTACCTATGTTCTGTGAATGCCCATTGTTTTAAATGTGATTGCTTACTGTAACATGGGGGGGTGAGGGGAGCTGTCATGTGCTCTGAGTGTACAACAGCATGGGATTGGTGTATCTAGTGGGTTTTATAGCAGTTGATACTGTGCATTCCTACATCTCATGGAGTGACTTTCCCCCCCTTTGGCTCTTGTGCAGAACTGTTAACTAATGTGCTATGTGTTCAGTTGTGTGAATGAGTGGTTGACTGAATATATGTAGGAGGGGTAGGTTTTAGGGGATTCAGATTATACCCTTGGTATGTCTGGATGATAATGTGTATGGGAGGGGGAGGAGGGATTTGGGGGCAGAATATGTTCAGGGCACGGAATGAGATATGTAATGTTCCAGTTCAATACATTTGCAGTCTGTACATGTGTAGGTATTGATGAGTATGTTGATAGGAAAAAATAGTTTTTAAGTTTTAGAGTATTTTTGCCCATGAACAGACTTTATGTATGACTGGGACCATGGAAATTTGTTACATTGTAGTGTGATGAGGTAAGTTATATTATAAATACTATTTGTAAAAACAAATTTTACATATAAACTAGAGACTATGCTATGAGAATAATGTATGGCTTGATATAATGGTACTTACGTTGCTCAATTGGAGGCCTTGCAAGACCTGCAGCTTCTTTAGATGGATCTGGATGGGGCTCTTCTGATCTTACTGCCAGGCCCTTGGCCACTGTTGGGCAAATGGTTCTACCACAGAGGGCTCAACTACCATGTCATCTTCCATGTCACCCTCTATGGCCTGTTGTGCACCCCAAAGAGTACCCTCCAGCTGATATTCTTCCTGTGAAAAATATTAGATAATGATATTTCTTTTAAGAATTTCATAATGTGTAACACTTTTTCTTGCTTAAAACATTGCATTGTACAGGTGCTTCTGGCTCACGTAAGGTACAAGATTTGTCTCAGTCAAAATGTGATATACAACAGTGATTTTGCTGATTGTTGTACACACTGGTAGTAAGGCACTAATTGTACAATAAAATGTTGAAATATTTACCTACACACACCCTCTCTGGAAATGAGAATAGAATAAGGAAAGCACTGCTTACAGTTATTAAAACAACTTAATGCTACAATTACTGGGCTTAAAGATTGTGGCCACAATGTTGTTTTCTAACAGTAGCAGAATGCTTGGGAATTTTAAAGAAAGAAAAGAGAAATAAACACAATCAGATATTAAAAAAGATAATTCATAAAAATCAATTACTTTTGCTTATGCTACATTGTTTGATTGCAATAGTGTCACCACAGTTTATGGGTGATGGCAAACTTATTCTGTTTGGCGAGGTTTGCAGAGTTGTACAGTGCTGTACTGAGCTAATGAAACAGAGAAGACTAGAATATTTAGTCTTGAGCAGTATTGGACATAGATGGGTATACATGTGTATGTAAGGCATTTAGCTAGTTTTTTTGACTATTAGCCGGCTGTGTGGGTTACTACAAGGGAGTTATTTGGTAGATATATGTGATGTTTTTTCTATGTAGAGTGTAAGTCAGGCATAGGATATATTACTCCCCCTCTTGCCCCAGTCATATTCTACTGCCACCTCATACACATAAGGACTGTGTGTGGTGTGCAACTATGTATTTGAGAATGTAACCTTTCTATGTACTCTCCTTTACCTGTATCCTGCATAGGACACATTGTAGTTATCATAATCTGAACTACAGTAATGCTACATACAGCTTAAAAGTAAAGAAAAATACTAACACTATATGGTATGGTGGAACGCTGTCATGCATGGAATTACATAACTGGAATATGCTTCTTCTGCTGCATTGCTGTCAGTGTTATGTTATTCTGTGGCAGTAGTGATTTGTCTACTGCAGCAGAACAACTTGAAATGCTTCCAGATACTTGATTGCCCCTCCTCAAGGAAACATGTGAAGTACACTGTGTCAGTGATCAGCCTATCACCAATTACCCCCGTCCCCCAACTGGCAGTCAACTGAAACAAAGTACAATGTCATACAGGATCATAGATGCCCTTACACTATAAAAGTAGTGCTTGGGCAACTGAATGCACAAGCAGTGTGTTCAGCCACCTTAGGGATCTGCTTTACACAGACTGATCAACGTTTTCTCTCAAGGTGACATTAAATCAGTATGTCTTGGTAGCACAATGCATTAGCTGTGCATAATTACCTATCCAGTCTCCTATTTATAGTGTGTTGTATAAATTCTGTTATGCATGGAATGCTTTGTCTGGAATATGGTTGTTGTGGTGTAATAGTGACATCATTATATTGTTCTTTTGTATCAGTGAAATCACAACTGAAAGAGAACAATTTGTGATACTGCCATATAGATCCTTACCTGGATGCAATTGTGTTGTAGAACATTGTGCTGAAGATCTGGACAGTACACAATTCATTTGAATAAGATGAACACAGTGTTCTCAATTTACATACTTACATACACCACTGAAGATAGAGAATGAACAACTTTATGGATATACAGTGTATTGTTTTTACAGAGTGGTATGATGACCATAAAGCTGTTGAGCATCATTGTTGAGGTGTCAAGGAAATGAGAACTAAACTGTTGTAGAACACACTGCCTGTGTTTAGTTGGTTACCATTAATAACTACTGTTGAGTATAAATATCAACTAGATTACAGGTTTTCTGGAAAATGTATATCAATCAGATTTCAGGCTATTGTGCTACAAAGGAAATAATAACCTAAAATCTGATTGATATGCTATTTCATAATGATCCGAAGTCCAGTTGATATGACATTACCAGAAGAATATATGTAAACAGATTTGCTTGCCATTTTTTCACAAAAAACATATTTCAACAGCAGTGTTTTCAACTGTGTTTTACTCATGCACAGTTCAATTTGTTGGATAAATAAGAATATAGTGTAACTACAAAACGTCTTTTCCTTTAAATTTATTGTAGAAAACAGTCACAGACAATAGGTGCATAGAGGTGGGCTGCTGTATTGCATGATGCAACACAGTAGCTGCCAGCTGTGGGTGTCAGAGCTCCCCGACCATCCACCAACAGCAGCTCAACACCGTACAAGCAACCACTGTGAGCCTTGGAAGTCTAGTCCTCTCTTCCCCTCCAGTACCCTGATCTCTATTAAAAGTTTGCTCTATCCCTGGTAGTCTAGTGGATGCCCGTCTCCACCGATACTCTGATCATGCCCAAAAAGTCATGTGCTTGTACCTAGTAGTCTTGTGGCACTCCTACCCACCATAATCCTGTCACACACCCACACTGGACACACATGTCACACATTATTTTCCACCCTGGAGCCATCAGCAGGCAGTGAAACCACCCGCAAACTTTTGCAGTCACCCAATGAATGACAGCTTATAGTATCTGCTGCAACAGCATTGGTACTCATTGTCGACCAATACGTTTGCGTTGCATACTTTAACAGACATTTAGAACTTCGTGAGTGAAGTTATTCATTGACAAAGTTGTGAATGACTATTAGAGTTTGCAGTAGAAGGCCAGTGGTACCCAGTGTAGACCAATGTCCTTGAGGCATATACTATAAACTGTCATTCGGTTGGTGGCCATGGAGGTGTGTGTGGGGGGTTTGCTGTCCCTCAATGCCTGGGGTGAGGGGGAAGGGATGGAGCATTGTTAGCTGGGTGTGCTGTGTGGTTGGGGGGGTGTCACTAAACTACCAGGGACAGGTATGTGACTTATTTTGGCATGACTGGGATGTTGGACATGGAGGAGGGATCCAGTACAGTAACAGTGATAAATAAAATGGTGTTTTACGGGGAATGGGGTATTAAGTGAGGAGCAGGGATGCACTAGACTACCAGGGATGAAAACACTGTATTTCACATGCAGTGATAGAAATACATGCTCTGCAGGGTACTGGGACATTTCACTGACTAACCCTGTATGAGTCATTAAAATTGGATTACAATGAAATGTATGTGGCCCCATTTGTGCCTTGCATGTAGAGATGCAGCAAATTTAAATTCTGCCGGCAAAGTGAAGGCGAAGTGGGCACTTCGCGTTGCCACTCTGCTACGTGGAGTGGGCAATGCAAAGTGCTCACTCTGCCTTGTCATTACCACTTCACCTTAAGGCGGAATGGCAACACGAAGTAAGGTGAAGTCATTGTCTTTAATGGACTTCACAGTCCTCATTATGATTCTAAGTGACCCACTTGGTGTTTCAGATTTGGTAGCCCCCCCACACATCACATGGCTTACAGTACTGTAAGTTACATGCTTTTTAGCTAGGTAGGAAGAAAGTGAGTCATACAAGCAGACATTTTTGCTTTCTCCTGTGAGATAGAAGAGAGTAGTGTGTTTGTGACTGCTGATACTTTAACATCAGAGAAAGAGATTTAAACTTTGATTTAGACCCAATAGCTTTTTAAAAGCTACATTTTTTGTCTTTTCTGTACTCTTTTTACTTAATTTGCTCTTTCTGTAAATTTTATTTTTCTTACAGGCTTAAAATACATCCAAGTAACTATTAAAAAAAATTAATGTTGTGATTCGTGACGTGATCGTAAATTGTGATTTGTGACTGCATTTATGACCATGATAATGACGAAATGTGAATGCCTATGGCTGTACTTCCCCGGGCCCCCCCCCCAATGAGGTGTAACACAAAAATCCCCAACTTAAAAACACTCATTAATGAGTACAATGGAGGAGTGGTGAAGCATGGAGAGATACTACAAAACAGGCTTACAATACATCCAAGTAACTATTAAAAAAGATTAATGTTGTGATTCATGACGTGATCGGAAATCGTGATTTGTGACTGCATTTGTGACCGTCTGTGATGATGAAGAACGTGATTTGTATGACGAATGACTCATGATAATGGTCCCGACTTCAAAATGCATATTAATGAGTACAATGTTCATGCAGAATTATGCACCACACCTGTCCAGTACTCGGAAGGGAAGCCAAAGAAACAACTGTGACTTAAGTTAGAGATGGAGATTGGGCCCTAAAGATAAGCAAATGCACAGACAGATTAAGATTGCGCTGCACACTGAAGAGATGCAGATGCAAAGGCGCAACACCTAACCAATGCTCACTATCAGAAATTCAAAAATCTGGCAATGATTTCCTTTTCCGGTTGGGGCAGGCCGTGGGGGGGGGGGGCAGTGTATTGCACTGCTGCAGTAACAGTCACTAGTACTAGTAGTAGTAAGGATACCACACAGAAGTACAAAAATTACACAGCTGCAGTGGATAGCATAGCAGGTTCACATTGCTGAAATTATGTGGCAGAATAAAAGGTGTCTGATTTGATGATAAGCGTCACACGCATACTCACACACACACACACTAAGTAATGCGTAGAAAATTGAAAACTTCAGTAATATAACCATATATTTTAAACAAACTAAAATTATGCACTGCAGCACCACAACAATCAGCAAAAAAATGGCAGAATTATTGAAAATATTACTGTGTACATTAACACAGTTATAAATCAAAAATATCGCCAAAACTGAAAGCTCTGTCTTTTCTCCAAAGTTAATCTACTACGCTACAGATCACGGCCCCCCCAAAGCACACTTCCACTGTCTCTCAGTACACAGACTGAATATTGTACATTAACATTCAAAATCCACACACAAACAATAAATGCTGGATGATATAAGCACAGGAGGGTTTCCTATAATTGATGAACTAAAGTTTCAGCAAAACAAATGACCCCAAAAGGCATTTTTAACAGCTTTGAGAAGGTTTGAATCACAGAGCACTCAGAGCAGATTCTCTCCTACAGCTTCATACACACACTACCCCAAACTGAGGCTGTGTAGAACAATCTAGAGCCCATGTGACCTGAAATCCCATGAATAACAGCAACATTTGCCTTTGAAGCTTAAAAACAAGGCAAAGTGAGGCGTAATACATTGTTTTCAATGTACTTCGCCTTAAGAATTGGTGGAGTAGTGGTTTGGGAAGGCAGAGTAACGCAAAGTCATTGTTTTCAATGGACTTCGTGTTACCCATTATAACATAGTAAGTCACTTTGCTTTGAGAACACTCCATAAAATCCACCTTTACTCCGCCAGATCCTTAGCTGAGCAAATTGGGGCCACTTCACCCACCACTGCTTGCATGCATAGTGGCCCCGGTTGCACATGCTTTGTCTGAATATCAAGAATTTGTGCCCAACATAATTTTAGATACTCTGGCACATCTTCTGTGACAGGTATTCATGACCATCAAGGGAATGCAGCAGTGCATTGTGTGAGCACCACCTGTATTCTTTGATATATTCAGAAGGGATGTGCCATGGCACATATCTTCTAAATATATTGATTTTGTGCTGCACTACAGCTCAGTTACATGGAGAAACTGATTGTGCCCTAGCAGGGTGCAAGTCTGGGTATCTACCCATATATGTAAAATTGTGTGTGTGGTATGTGCTGTGACTTTTACTTACCAGCAGAGTTGAAATCCAGGAGTTGGCCGACTATTGGAATCTCACGCTCCTGACCCTCTGGGACTGGCACAAGTTGCAGTCTCTGGTCTGCTGTGGCAGGGGAGCTTTGCTGTTCTGTTTGTGAAAAAAAAAATTGCACTAAATAAAATATATGCGTGGCATGGATTAAACAATTTACTGTCATTTAATAATCAAAGTCACTTATGCTGTATGTGTTATTAGATGCTATGATTCTAGTTTCCTTGCATAGATAACTATTACAGTGTCTGGGGCAGAACAGTAATTATTACACAACATTATTGTGTTGAAAATGTTATTGTCTAACACTGTTGGGTAAGGAGGATGCTGCAATTTGAATTGTTTCAAAATTTTTACATTGTATACTTTTAATATATTTAAAAAAATGCTAACAGTAAGACACTAACAGGACCTACAGCATCACTAAGGCCCTGTCCACACTGCACCGCTAACACACTGTAGCGGTTGCAAACTGGTATGGAAGGCAACCATCACAGTGTGTCCACACTGCCAATGAACAGTCCTGGCAATGGAGTGGCACTGTAATGGCATGTCCGCATTGTGGGTGCCATGGGATGGTTACATATGGCACCCTATCCCACAATGCAGTTCGTGATGCACTGGGGGACATTTGGAGCAACACGTTCATGCATCTACACTACAACCGGTAACATTACAGGGGCAGACCCAGTTTCATAACCCTCATATGTGGTTTCAACAACGGTTATGAGAACGCCTCCTGTAACATTAGAGGTGTAAACACAAACCATTGCAGTAATGGTTTGGCCCCTCTGTAACATTACAGATGGGTTTTGGTGTGCAGTGTGGACAGGGCCTAGGTTTATTGCACCATATGACTATATGCTACTTGCCTATGAGTTATGCGACATTACCACTCCACCCTCGCTCACTCACCCTCTCCACCCTCTGTCCTCCCTTCCTATTGCAAGGGCATTATTGATAGGCTGTTGATGTATGTTGTATTCAAGCCTTATTGCTAACTTCACTGTGCAGACTTACATAGCTGAATACTTGTAGATATTAAAAATGTTCTTTATTGCTTACATATTTCACAACTGGGTGTTCGTGATGGCAGGACTTACCCATTTCTTGTGCAGTTCATTCAGTGAGTTATCCATTCTGAGTGAATCACAGCTGGTGTGGGTTGCTCCTGCCAGCAAACATACTAGACTGTGATATACCATCTCAATACTCCACAACTGAGCATAGATGATTTCAAGATTTACACACTTCAGGTGTGGTTTACTGACTTGAATATACTTTATGAGGAAACCATACCAGATGTGGGTAAACTCTGTTGTTACCTATGTACGGTTGTGTTATAATCATAATTAACTTCTAATCATGTATATTCAGAAAACTAAGAAGTATACATACATCTGTGGTGGCAATCACCAAACTCATGCTTCCCTGCCATGATCCACATATTGTGAGCCAACCTTGTTCCAGTCCCTGTTCCTCCTGTGGACCTCCCCAGCAGCCTTGCTTTTATAGCAGGTCTGCCGGGTCAGCTTCTACTTCCTCCAACACTCGTCTGATGTGCTCTTGATGCCTTGCTCCCCCAAGGCAAGACCAAACCATGAAAGAAAAGGAAAATAAATATTTTTGAAATACATAACTATATATATATATATATATATATATATATATATAAACACACACACATAGACAACCTTTCAGCTTGCTACCAATGCTAAGCAGAGCGCTACTTATTTATTTAATCAATTGTGCATTTTTTTTTACACAGGATATAAGCTCGCCATTATGAAATGTACTGAAGAATATTGCTTTTGAGACAATGGATTAGTACAATTGCATTACTGTGAAAAATGCTACTCAGTACACACATACAGTTGATGTTTATATAGTACAATTGATATTAACATAGTTGTCCACAATGTAGAATGTAGAAACTTTTCTCTAATCTATTCTAATCTAGCACACTCATGAAGCTACTATGCATTGTGTTAACACTTCCTTTTACTGTGTTTGAACTTTGTATGTTTAGCTAATGCAAAAGAAACACAAATATCTTTAAACAATATACCTCAAGAGTGTGTGGCTGAACCCATTATTTACCCACGTGTTGTGGTTTTCTCCCTTGGTGCAGGCTAAGTGAGAAAATGAACCAGAAGTGAGTAAATCATGCTATTGCCCACACACTCAAGTGGGATTTTGTGGGAATACAATGTTTCACTTGCTTTTCCATGGTTTAATAAAAGCAAAAATTGTTTTATGGGCTGACTGGCTGGGTGGCATGTGTTCCCGTGGTACCATACTGTGATTTATATGTTGCAAATTGTGCCAAACAGTTAATGAAGAGCCAGTGTTTTTAGAGACACTGTATATGTTTGTATTTACAACGTTTCACTCAGATGTAATATGGACATGTTTCTTTTTTTACCTTTGCCTAAGTTCTTGATAGGGTGAGGTTGGTCACCCTCATCAGAATGGAAGGATTTCCATGCCTTTCCACTGCCTGGATGAGAGCTAGCACATCGCTGTCGCTCCAGTGTTTCGGCATTGTGGCATTGTGCAGGTTTGTTTTTGATGTTCAGTGGAATAGATGAAGAGAAAGATGACATCATCAATATTACATCTTTGAAACTTTGTGGTAAATACAAATAATGTTGATGATGAAGATCATTACATTAACAGTTTATGGAACAGGCACTACAGATCATCCTCTAAGTTTGCAGATCTACCAAGTCCTGTAACCCCCCCACCTTACCTACCACTGCAAAGCCTTTTGCTCTCAGCAGATATTACTTATACGATGACATGATACTGCTCCCCTCACCAATGCAGTACATTTTTGCCCTCATCATATATCACATACACCATGACATGATATTGTCCCATCCAAATCCCACACATGCACATACACTCACACAGACAGAATAACCCCCTTCCCCTCACACATGGACATATGCAGATGTGCTATAATAATAATAATAATAACATTTTTTGATTAAGCGCCTTTCAGTTTTCAAAGCTGTACAATATACATAAAACAAAATACAGATGCAGATACAGGCAATATAAAATCAAAATAATACCAAAATGCCTTCCCCATAAAAAGTCTTAAGCCCTGCTTGAAACTCCCACCATCCTACACTCCTGAAGCTGATGGGGCAGAGAATTCAAAGGGTAGCTTCCACAAACCTAAAGGCACGTGCACTAGATGACTTTAGATTAACCCTTAGAATCTCCAGCAACCCTCATCAGCAGAGCAGAGCTGTCGCAAAGGGGTGTAAGGAATCAGGAGCTCTTTCAAGTAATCGGGACCTAATCCGTGTAGGGCTTTGTAAGTCAACTGACCTACTTTAAAGGTGATCCACCACTGTATTGGCAGGCAGTGCAGAGCATGCTGCCATGTTCTGCACTAGCTGTAAGTGGTGGATATCAACCCCAAAAAGCCCTATATATAGGGAGTTGCAATAATCAAGGCGCGATGTCACAAAGGCATGGACCAAAACCGGCAAGTTACTGGATGGAACAAGGTGCCTAATTCTAGCAATGTTCCTAAGATGGTAAAAGGCCAGCTTGATGACTGCCGATACCTGGTGATGAAGAGTCAGGCCATCAACAAGCACCACTCCCAGGTTACACACCCGTTCAGAGGTGAGAATTTGGGCCTCCCCCAGGACTAAACCAGAGGGGAGCCCAGTCCTCAACCCCTCTACCCTATGACCCGGGTCCACAACCAGAATCTCAGTCTTTCCTGGGTTCAACTTTAGACCGCCGAAGTTCATCCAATCTTGGATTTCTGCGAGGCAGCTGTTTAGTACCGAGATAGCACTAACCTGGTCAGCAGCAAAAGTCAGGTAGAGCTGGGTATCATCAGCAAAGCAATGAAACCTGAGCTCATACCATCTTACAATGTCTCAGAGGGGTAGAGTATATACTGCAAATAACATGGGGGACAGCACTGAACCCTGAGGTACCCCACAAGGCAGAGAGAAAGCCCCAGATGAAAACAAACCTGAGACCACTCTCTGCATTCTCCCAGTGAGGGAAGATGAAAACCATCCGAGGACTGTACCCAGCAGCCCACAGATGAACCTCAAGCATTCAAGCAGAACCCCATGATCCACAGTATCAAAAGCTGATGATAGATCCAGGAGAACCAAGATAGAATGGTGTCTCTGATCTCTCACCATTAGGAGATCATTGAGCACCTGAACCAGAGCAGTCTCAGTACTATGCCTCTTATGAAAACCCGATTGGAGAGATTCATATAAATTATGGATGGTTAAATGGTTATCCAGTTGAGCAGCCACAACTTTCTCAATAACCTTCCCTACAAAAGGGAGGTTAGAGATAGGCCTTCAGTTTGCTAGGTTCTCTGGCTCTAAAGAAGCTTTTTCCAACAGGGATCACCACCCCTCCTTCAAGGAACTGGGGAACTCACCCATGTCTAGAGAGCACTGGACAATCAAGCTAAGACCAGGCCAATAATCTCACTACAACCCAAAATCAGGGATGTAGGGCCTGGGTCTAAACTTCAGCATGTGGGACGCATCTCCTGGACAATCTGCATAATGTCTATGAAATCAGACAGGTCAAAGGTACTCCAGGAAACTCTTGGCTCTGTGACAGAGCACCGATCAACAGCAGCCCCCTTAGAATGAAGTTGGTGGCACTCCTGCCTGATGTTGTTAACCTTGTTCGCAAAGAAGCGAGAGATCTCATCACAATTAGTTTGTGTAAAAACTCGAAGGAGCTGCTGACAGGCTGGGTTGCATAGCCTGTCAGCAGTTCTGAAGAGTTGAGCCAGTCAGTTCCGTGCAATAGAAATTTCCCTGGACAGGAATTCTGCCTTCTTACAGGAAATTTCTGTTTGGTAGAGTTTATAATGCTCTAGCAAAATAAGGTGGTCAGTATCAAAGGCAGTCTTCTTCCAACAATGCTCTAACCTATGCCCCAGTTTCCGCAACTCTCTCAGAGCTCCATCAAACCACGGGGCCCCAGGGCGACACGGAAGGGGGTGAACTCGGATAGGAGCAATCAGATCGAGGGCTAAAGATATGGCCCCATTATAGGCCACAACCAACTGCTCAGGATCTGTGCAAGACTCGTCCAACAGCGAAAGGTCAATAACCGCCAACTAAGTAATAAGATAACAGTCCATGACAGCTTCATTGAATTATGTGAACAGTTAATTTTATTGCAAAGAATTATGCAGAGTATTTGTGTGTCACAACTTGTATAAATGTACTGAGTGACAGTGCCACCCCATGCATACATCAATTTGCTTATTCCAGAATGTGAGTAATAGAGCAAGAAACAACTTTTCTATTGTTATATTACAGGCTTGGCAGCAAGCAGAAGTAGACTATTATTATGGTGGTATTTTATGTCAGTAACATTATAATTGTCCCCCCCCCACTCTATACCACATCCACTTTATAATGTCCCTTAAACATTAAACATACATTATTGAACTATGTGCCCTTGCATGATAGTGATGGCAGAGTGCCCTGGCTCTGGCCGTGCCCCTCCCCCCACATACTAAATGTATTTTTATTTAACATGTAAGCACAATGAGAGCAACACTCATGTCATTCCATCACATAAAATACCATGTGTTTCAGTTTGTGTTGTGAGTGTAGAGCTTGTCTTTTTTTTTGGACAAAGTAATGTGGCTCTTAAAAGAGCCATTTGGTTATCTGTAATAGTAGGCACTGAAGATATATAGAGGTATACATTTAGAGCAGTGCAAGAATGCCATCTAGGAGGTCTCCAAGGAAAATGGTTAGCCAGCATTTGAGAGATGCACACCATCTTTTAGATGTAACCAATGTTTAAAATATTGAATTTGGGAATGATGTATAGTGTGCATTCCCATAACGTGAAGGAATCCAGATATTTGAATGTTGACATTACACAATGATCTTTTGAGTCCAGGGCAGTATTCCTCACTTCTCCAGATCTTCAGCTCTGTACTATCTGAATACAGAATTTTACAAGCAGGTAAGATCTCAAAAAGAGACTGCAAATCTGACTGTGCAGCCTCAATGAAATCTACTCCCCTTTTGTAGCTCAGATCATTACCTCTGCGGTGGATGAGGAGTATATCTGGTGCAGGGTGTGTCTCCAGTAGCTGGCACATAGTTGGCATGAGCTGCTCCCATCTCATGCCACACTTGTCAAACCACAACTGATCACAATTTGGTAGCTGCAAACTATTGTCAAAATAACTTGCTCTACTAAATGCAGCTGCCCTTTGAACTAGACTACTCCCCACAATCCAAGCACTGACTCTGGAGCTTTCTGCCATTCTGAAGAAAAAGTAATATTCTGATACAGGCAGCAGTCTCTAAAATGTGTTTCTCTCTGAACAGTCCTCAAGCAAATTACTGGTATTTGCATGAGATGAAGCTGTGACAATTAAAAATGCTGTCTCATCTAGCAACGTATACTGTGGACACATATCATTGTTTTCCTAATGCTTCCAAATGACCATTATTGGCCTTTTGTTTATTAAACATTCTTTTTATTTTGGTGAGATAAGGCTAATGCTTGATTGGCCATATGCTGTAACATGTCAGTATGTAACATTTCTATTGGTCAGTGCCAATCACTACAGAGTAAGAGTGGCAGGCTGTGCCTTTGCCCTCTCTTTTGAACTGCTATCCTGTGTGGTAAGAAGACCTCTCACACATGCTTATTTAAATTATATTTTAAATAGATTGTTAATCATAACAAATACATCTGAGAAAAGGCAGTTTGTGACAGCATATTATCAATCAAGCTTAGTTAAATTGCTGCTGTTGTGTAACATTTACAGACATTAAATAATTAAAGTAGCTGGTTGACTAGGCTGTTGAAGGAGGATTCTGGGAGTAGGAGTGTCGTACATGCTGCAGATTTGTGGAGTGAGCTCTGAGAGCAGGACTGTGTGGAATGTGCATTTTTAACCTGGAAGAGGTATGCCACCATTGCCTCACCTTACCCTTAGTGTGGGATTAATTTAATCTATTTATCCCTATACCCCTAAGTGTTTCCTGGTTTTCATCACACAGTCTTTCCAGGACATCTTGTGGTACTAGTGTGTGTTCTCTACTCTTTGCTGTGTCCCGCTACCGTCCTACATGAGAAAGAGGAGTTCAAGGTGGCAGAACCCCCCCGTAGGTGATGGCGGCAAGCCCTGTGGAGGGTGAATGTGAAGAGGAGAAAAAAGGCCCCTACATGCTGTTTTTTTCATCCCGAGAGAATCCTTTTTTTCCTTTTAAACTTACAATAAAAATAAAAATTAAAACAAATTAAATTTTTTAAGATTACACTGTCTCTGGGTTATTCTCGAAACTCATGCTGTGTGGAGTGCATTTTCTTTTTATATAATTTTATATGATTTTAATGATTTTAGTTAGTTGTTTGTAAATTCTTGTCTCCCAATGGTTCAAGAGAACTGAAATTGAATTGAATGATACTCCATCTAATATTTAGTGTATTTACACTAAATGTATTGATAAACATAGTCCTCCTGACTTCTTAGTTATCTGGAAGAATAATTGGTTGGGGAAACATCTTAAGTGGGCTTTATGACTTACGACTTGGAGTGTGGACTGTCTGTAAGCTGATTTTTTCTCTTATTCACCCAACAAAACTAGTATATGAACAAGTCACCCCATTATCTTGAGCTATAGCAAGCTATACTTAAGTATAGAATACTATTCATTCTTGGGCTACCGTCCAATTCATATGCCTTGCTTGAATTTTTTGTGTTAAGGTATTTGTGCTAATGTTGTGCTAATGTTTGGTCTGTTCATGAGTTAGACCACTTTCAAAAATCATTTTTTTTTTCTTTCTAACTCCTCACTAGATAGGTAGATTAATTTTGTGTGAGTGAAGGCAAAATTGTGGTTAATTAGGGGGCCATTTTTTGTTAAATTAACCAAGTGAGTATAACAACAAACACAAGCAGACCCACAGCTAATCGAGCAGTGCTAAATCCATCTGATTAGATTACTCCCGAGGAGACTAACAGGGCAAACAATGAGCTGGTTAATTAAGCATTCATTTTATTACCTGTACCACTTGTTTCAACTGCACCTTAATTTAGGTAAAGGCGCGTGGACTTCGAGTAGCATAAATTACTAAATTGTATAAGTTGTTAGGCTCTTATTACCACCATATACTATTACTACAGACAAATTTGACTCAGTCCTAGAGACAGAACTGCCAGAACAAACACAACTTGTATCACGATAAGAATCTACATTTGATTCATTTTTATTCTCAAAATGCTGAAAGCCTCTAAACATGATAAGCATGTATTCCTCTTAAAGAAAAAAGCCTTTATTTGAGTCTAACTATAAAGATCAGAATTATTTAGACAAAGTTTATTTTCCGCTTCTAGAATCAACATCAAGGAGACAGCAAAACTGAATATTTTACCTGGCTAGTTCCATCTCGTATATCTGCATATATGCCTGCTCTTGTTTTGCTTACTACTCACTTGCTCAGCTGGCCTTGCATACAAAGGTAATTCTAACAGAATTCTTAAAGATGTATTTTATTTATTGAAATGTTTCACAAGGAAAGGCACACTGAGCAACAAGATGCTTGTCTCACAGTGCGACCTAGGGGGGGAAGGATACAGAGAAGAGCAGTGACTACATGATACATAGCACTGAGTTACACATTGGACACATGACTGGGGAGTAACATTACATTAATTGATTACATACTTCCATTACTAACATTAGTTACATTGAAATGAATTAGAGTTACACTTTATTTACAGGGCTTTAACTGCCTTGTATTTAAGGGGGCTACATGAAGTAGGGAAACCATATAGAGAAGGTTTAGAAGTGAAGGGAAAACAAGGAGTAAGGTTTAGACCTGGATTGCATTAACTATACATGGGTGACATTCACTGAATAAGGGAATATGTTTGACAGGGAGACAAGGTGGAAGTGCAGTATGGGGTAAGTGTGGAGGTTGGTAGAAATATATGCCAGCATTTATAGCCAGTAGTTAAAGCTGCAGGTCAGGCTGTTCAGGATGTAGGGGGAGTGATGGGGGGGTATTAGTAGGAAGAGGTGGGGTTGGCAAAAGGGTTGGGGAGAGGAGGTCAGGTGCATGAAAAGTTTACTGCATAGTGGTTTAGGAGGGTAGAGGATAGAGAATGCCTAGAGGAGGAATAGCAGATTTGGACTGGCAGGTCATTCCAAAGGTTCAGGAGATGGTAGGAGAAGGCTGATTGGCTTGCAGAGGTTTGACAGTGAGGGATTACAAACAGTCAGGAGTCAGTAGACCTGAGAGAATGAGAGGGGGTTGGAGGAGAAGATAGGGAGGAGGTGATGTAGGGTGGATGGGAACTGAGCCAGAAGTTAGAAGCAAATTTAGCACTGTGAAGTAGTCTCTGGTTGTTAAGGGTGGGAGCAGTGAATGGAAGCTCACAGTGGTAGGTGCAGGGGGGGGCGCATCAAGGGCAAAATGACAGAAAGCATTGAAAAGATGCTCCAGTCTGAATAGGTTGGACTTAGGGGCAGAACTGCAGATATCACAGTAGTTGAAGGTAGGCAGTATCATTTTCTGCACAATTTCACATCTCACTGGTAGCGGGAGACTACTGTGATTTCTATAGAGAGCTCCAAGCTTAGGGTGCAGTTTTTTCAGGATAGCATCCATGTGGGCTGAGAAGGATAGGTGTTGGTCAAGCCAGACCCCTAGGTACCTAAAGGAGGTCACATCCTCAAGGACTATCCCATCAAAAGTGTGGAAGATTGGGGGTGAAGTAAGTCTGGATAGTCTCTGCCTAGTGCCAAAGATCAAGGAGACTGTCTTCTTGGCATTGAGGGAGAGTTGGTGGGAGTTAAACCAGAGCTGTACCTTGTTGAAATCCACCTGTAAACTGGATGCGACCTCCTTGTGGGTCCAGTTGGAGGAGAAGAGGACTGTGTCATCTGCATACATATGTATTGAGGTAGAAGAGCAGGTTTGTGGCAGGTCATTTAGTAGGATGGAAAAGAGAATTGGGCTGAGAACTGAACCCTGGGGAACACCAGTGACAATAAGGAGTGGAGGAGAGGTGGAATCAGCAATTTATGCAGACTGGGTTCTGCCTTAGAGGTAGGCTCTGAACCAGATGGAGGCAGTCATGGATAACCCAGCATCAGATAGGCAGGATAACAACAGGGGGTGGGATGCTGAGTTGAAGGCTTTGGCTAAGTCGACGAAGATGGCTGATGTAATTAGACCTTTGTCCAACCCCGAGAGGGTGGAATCCATGAGTCTTAGTAGGGAGGTGGTAGTAGAGTGGTTTTTCCTAAATCCAGACTGGAAAGGCATGATGAAGTTGATTCAGTGAGGTAATGGGAGAGTTGTGAAAGCACAAGGTGCTCCTGAAGTTTTGCAAATGCGGGGAGGAGGGAGATGGGGTGGTAATTTGCCGCAGTAGTGGGGTCCCCTCCTTTTGGTAGTGGAAGGACTGTGGCATGCTTCCACTACATAGGAATTGATTCAGTAGTGAACAAAAGGTTTAGAAGGGTGGTGAGGGGAGATGCGATGGCCGGGTCAGATAGGTAGAGGAGTTTGGTGTACAACCCATCAGGGGACTTACCCATGGAGAGGTTCAGAGTGAGTAGGGCATCTAGGGCTTCCATGGGAGAAATGTTCCTGAAGGAGAAGGTGTTCAGGCGGGGAGGTATAGGAGTTTCAGCAGGGTGAGTGGACTGGGTTACAGTTGGAAGGGAGGCAAGGAGGGCAGTAGCACATGTGGTGAAGTAGGAGTTGAATTCGGAGGCAACCATGAGAGGGTCTGAGAGGAAAGTCCCATTTGTGAACAGAAGAGGAAGGATCTGTTGATGGGGGAGAGTTGATAACTTTCAAAATTTTGATGGCCCACCAAGATTGTCATTAAGGGTGTTGTTAAAATATTCAGCTTTGACTAGTTGGGTGGCCTTGGTGCATTTGTTTCAGAGCATGCGGTAGGTGATGTTGTCGCCTGGGAGGAGCGTAGTTTTGTAAGTTCTCCATGTCTTGTCCAGGGCATTTAGGCATGCTATTAGTTAAGTTGAAATCCAGGAAAGGTGTGTCCCCCAGACCCTAATGCGGTGCAAAGGGGCATGATTATCCCATACACTGAGGAAGGTGTTTCAAAAGTGTGTAAGTGCATCATCTATGTTATTACTTCTAAGGTGGAGGCCCCAGTTTGAGTGAGCTAGTTCTTCCAGGAGGGGCGTGAGGTTTAGTGTTTTGAATGACCATTGCAGTAGAAATTTGGGAGGGGATTTAATCTGATAGATTCTACGGACTAAGTAGGTGACATGATGGTCACTTATAGAGTCTGGAAGCAGGCCAGAATTGATGACCCATGGGGGTGGGAGGTTAGAGCCAAGTCAAGTAGGGAGTTATTGCCAGTCTTGTGGTTTGATTGGGTCGGTTCCAAGATGATCTGGGTAAGATTGAGAGCTGTTATCTCAGAATGAGCTTTGTTGAAAGAGGGAGCTGGCCAGTTGTGATTAAAGTCCCCCATAATATAAAGTTCACCCGACAGAGCAAGGAAGGCTAGATGGCTTAAAAGGCTGGTGACTGTTGCAGTCAGGGTGCCAGGGCAGCAGTATATACCAGCAGCATAGATAAGGAGTGAGAAGGGAGGGGACAATTTAAGCATGAGCAGTTCGAAGGCTTTGGGCTCTGATTTAGCAAGTGTGATAAAGAAATGTAAGTCAGAGTTGGTGTAGATAGCAACACCTCCACCTCGGGTGGGTCGGTCTTGCTGAGTGATATTGAATCCTGGGATGGCGATGGTTGGGTCATTGATGTAAGGGTTTAGCCAGGTCTCTGATACAATGATAATGTCTGGGTCATGTTGGGTGGAAAGAACATGGAGCAGATCGAGCTTGGGGGCTAGGCTTTGAATGTCTAGCAGGAGTATACATAGTTCCTGGGGAGAGAGCCACCCTGAGTAGTAGTGGTGGCCTTAGCAGGGAGATTGATCATTGAGTTAGAAGGAGAGGGGGCTGGTGCTGGGCTGGGGTTCGGGTGTATGTCCCCCCGCTGCAAGAAGTAGTAAAGCAAGAGTTAAATAGTGAGGAAGTAAGGAACAGCATCTTGATATGGGAGCGTGCCACTTATAAGATGCTTTAGGGCAGAAAGCTTGGGAAGCACGGGGGGGGTAAGTAGGTGGAGGGTTGACCAAAGGTGGGCATAGGAGTAGAGTGAGGGAGTGGGGCTCATAGGTTAGAAAGACCAGGTGGTGCCTGATAGAGATGAAGTGGCAGCGGAGTGGGCATGGGTAGGATGAGTTAATTCAGTCATGGGAGGACAGGGTAACAACCTGTGGAAGGTAATGGGGGGATAAGCAGCATATGAAGGAGGAGATTAGGAGTAGGGTCATAGCTGTTAGTGCCATGTCTGATAGCACACAGGAGGCACACATAGACCACTAGGATGTCAGCTATAGGGAGGACGGCAGGCAGGAGATCTGATACGGGCACCAGTAATGTCAGCCGTCCCCCCAATGATCCAGGAGGTCATGAGGGCTTGGATTGCAGCCCTCCCCCACAGCCAACAGCAGGAAAAGCTCCCAAGCCTTCCCCCCAATGATCCAGGAGGTTGTGAGGGCTTGAATTGCAACCCTCCCCCACAGCCAACAGCAGGAAAAGCTCCCCAGCTGTCCCCCCGACAATCCAGGAGGTTGTGAGGCCTTGGATTGTAGCCCTCCCCCACAGCCAACAGCAGAAAAAGCTCCCCAGGTACAGCAGCTACACAACTAAGGAGTCACCCTGCTCGGTGATCGCGACCACACTCAGCAGCTCTTAGGATTTGAAAATGCTCTACTTGGCACCTTTTTTTAACAATTAACTGTAGGCGTACAAGTGGAGATAGTTTTTTATTATTCTGCTTTTCCACTGTAAGCCTCAGTAAGCCTCAACTTCCAGCATGTTACCTTAAGTTTAGGTTGCTTTAATTTGCAAACTAGTGGAGATAGTTTCCAATTATTCTGCTTTTTCCCTGTAAGCCTTAACCTCCAGCATGTTACCTTAAGCTTAGGTTGCTTTAATTATTGTCAGAGTGCTTTGACTGTTGTACAATTAATAAGTCCTTTTAAAACCCTGTTTGTTGTACTTTATAGTGCAGGAAAAAGTAGACTCTGGAGGTTTCAATTAATTTTTTTTTCTTACTGCTGAAAATCCCGATAAAACCATCCCCCCTGCACCTTTCCCTCACTCCTTACCTGCTTAATTCGTGTCTTTCACTCTCCTTCCACCATAGCCATCCCCACGATGATCCAGGAGGTCATGAGGGCTTGGATTGCAGCCCTCCCCACAGCCAACAGCAAGAAAAGCTCCCAGGTACAGCAGCTACACAACTAAGGTCGCCTGCTCGGTGATCGCTGACCGTGCTCCGCCAGCTCTGAGGATTTTCCCCGCCGAAAGCTATGAGTTCGGCTCCCCACTGCCCCCACCACCACCCTTGGTCTGCTCTTAGTTATATAGGGAATAGGCAGCCACGTGGTATGAATTTAACCTATCTACCCACTTCTCCATCTGCAGCTTATAGAGGATCCCCACTAGTGGCTACTCTTCTCAATTCTAAATACCTAACCATCTCCACAATAAATATGCTACCATTTCACTGGATAGCTATCCTTATAGCTTCTATGATGCCTCTTATGGCTCTACCATCCCCCCTCAGGATATAACACTAAACAACAGCCACTCTGCTGGCCAATACATAATTACCTGGTATTGTCCAGTCTTGCTAACCCCCAAACCCACCAGCTCCATGCTACGTCACCACACTTGTGCATACTCCCTATCAGCGCCAGCTCCCAACCCCCGCACATGCAGTACTTGTTGTATAGCTACCTTGATACCTTGATACCCCACAGACCACGACCCCCTATTCATCCTTCTGCCTTCCTACCGGGTACCCAACCCCTTGACATCATGATAGCCCACCTCCTACACACACTTCCAATACCTAGCACCAAGCTTCTCACCATAGCCACACTACCCATCCCAGCCACGGACCCATACCTCCCACTCCACCACTGGACCATGCATCCCCTATGTGCCAATGACCCTACTGGTACTACCATGGTACCACAATGGACACTACTCTGCCTGGACTCTCCCTCCCTACAGGACCTAGCTACTCCCACCTCTGCACAGTGCTGTTACCCCTCCCTAATGGTTCCTAAGCTCATGAAGAAGCGTTTAAGGCTGGCCTCCCTGTGCATCCTACTTCTACTACTCCTTCTTTCTGGAGACGTACACCCCAACCCTGGACCTACCATCCCCACCCCTAGGGTTACTACAGCCAAGAGCCTCATGATAGCCTCCCTCAATATATGTAGCCTCCTTAAGAAATTTGATTCCTTTCAGGGATAGGTTGTCCAGAATTGCCCCAATGTTATCTCAGTTGTTGAAACCTGGCACAACAACCACACCCCCAACTCTGCGGTCTCACTTCCTGGCATCACACTATACCGAGCAGATAGAACCTCAAAGAAAGGGGGTGGTTGTGCACTGTATGTCCAGGATTCACTACAGTGTCTTGCCCTACCCTCCCCATCACTAGAGCACGGGGCCCAATCCCCCACACTGTAGATCACTCTTGCCCATAACAGAGCCCCTCTGTTCCTCTCCTCTGTATACATCCCTCCCCAAAAGCAGAAGACCACTTTCCTCTCTGTTATCAACCATCTCCAGACTCTCCCTGGCAATGCTGACATCATTGCCCTCGGAGACTTCAATACAAACTGGCTGGCTGACATTTCAGCCCCTGTTAGGGATGCTGCAACTGCCCAGAACCTGACCCAGCTTGTGACTACTGCCACAAGAATAAACCAGAGGACTGGTACTGCCACCCTCCTTGATCTAGTGCTCACTAACTCCCCACATAAAGCAACACAGATCAGGGTACTACCTGATGCTCTGAGCGACCGCTCCCCAGTACTATGTCAATGGTCGTACTGTATCAACAACCCCCCCAAAACTGTCTTATGACGCCGCCTAAACCATAGCAAACTCCAGTCACTTGAACAGTACCTCCTAGTTACTGACTGGTCCCCCATAAAAAATGCTCAGAACATTGACTCCGCCCTCGACTATTTCATTCATATGTTCAGCATGGCCTGCAACAGTTTGCTCCCTAACCAAACAAACAATTTAGGTGCCAACACACCTTGGCTGTCCCAAGCCCTTTGGACCAGATGCGTGAATGAGACAATCTGTGGCACATACACAGGATACCAGAAAACCCTCTGACAGGCAGCGCTATCAGGAAGCACAACAAGTGTACATGGGATATCCTTAAAGCAAAGGCTGAGTACTATGAAACCGTGCTCACCAACACATGGAGCGCAGGTCATAAGTTTTGGGACTCACTAAAAATGCTAAGTGGCAAAGCCCCCACTGCCCCACCAACCCATATCCAGGCCAATGGATCTATCACCTCTGACCCAGCCCTTATCGCTGACACATTAAATGACTCCTTCTCTGACCTCTCTGGTGTCCTCCCTCCAAATTTTTTCTCCCCTACCCACCCCACCACACACTGCCCCCAACCAACCACTCTTTCTACTTTAAAGCTGTTTCCCAGCATAAAGCTGCCCCTCTCCTAATCAAAGCCCTCAGCAAATCCCATTTCAGTGGTGACTCACGGGATCTAAAACTGCTTAGACTCTCATTCAATGAAGTTCTCCTCCCCATCACAATGCTTTTGAACCACTTCTTTTCCCTGGGACAGTTCCCATCCAAATGGAAATCTGCCCTCATCACTCCTATCCTTAAAAGTGGTGACCACACCCAGCCTGGGAACTACTGCCCAATATCAATCCTGACCCCACTCTCCAAAACACTGGAAAAAATCGTGGCCGTACACTGACAGACTACCTCACTAAATATAGTATTCTGTGTCCTGAACAACACGGCTTCTGCCAGAACCATAGCACCACCACTGCACTCTTGGAATTTACAAATGCCTGCCATACATCCCTGGACACTAGAAACACTACTGGCACTGTCTTTATAGACCTCTCAAAGGCATTCAATACTGTGCACCACTCACTTCTCCTGGGCTCCCTCACTCAGTTAGGTCTCTCAATGAGACCACTGACTGGTTGCCAGCTATTTGTCTGAAGAGAACCCAGACAGTCTGGATTGCCCACTCCCTGTCATCCCCACCAAGTTAGCACTGGGGTCCTTCAAGGCTCTATCCTTGGCCCACTTCTCTTCTCCCTATACCTCAACACCCTGCCCAAAGCCTGCTCTGGGAAAATGCTACTGTATGCAGATGATGCAGTCCTCTACAACTCTCACACTGACCCCACAGCCCTCTGCTCTGCACTCCAAAAATCCTTCTCTGAAGCTGAGTCCTGGTTCACTCAGCATAGGTTAGTACTAAATTACAAAAAAACTAAATCCATTATGTTTGAACACCACCAAAATAAGGACCTAGGACAACCCTGAACATTCTGAACTCACTAAATGACCCCTTGAGCAGGTTAACACTTTCAAATACCTTGGCATCACCCTAGACACAGGTCTCACCTTCCATGACCATATCCAATTACTAAGCACCACAGTCAACATATGCATGCTCTCCTTCACTGCTATAAGCATTGTCTGTCTCTGGACTCTCTCCGCCTAGCCATCTCTACATCTATTCTATCACTAATTGACTATGGTATCATCATCTATGGTGCGGCTGACACCACCCACCTACACAAGATTAGACTGGCCCTCAATAAGGCCTGCAGACTTGCTACAGGCTGTTCTAGACTCACTCATACATGCACCCTCTACACCTCAGCAAACTGGCTCCATTTTGATGGAAGACTAAAGTACCAGGCCTGCCTCTTCGCAAAGAAAATCATCTCAGGATTACTCCCTCCAGCCCTTTCCCCACTACTTCATGCCCCACTGTCCAGCCACTTCACACAGCAGTCGGCAACCTCCCACTTTAGGGTAACTTGCTGCAAAACCACCTCTGGCCAAAGAACATTTCGATATCTGGCCTCAACCTGGCTTAACTCACTTCCAAATCCTTTGTCACTGAACTCAAACTTGGTTGGTTCAAGTGCCAGCTAAGGGACCTTATCACTCAAGGATCAGTATGTGATTGCCCTAAACCTGACCACATCCCACCTCCCCATGTCTATGGACCTAACTCTCGTCTACCTCCCTGACCGTGCCTATACCATGACAATGGACATCTCTGTCCAGCCTTGGCCAATGAATAACTTGTATGCTATGCATATAACTGCAACCTTTATGCCCAGCAGCTATTTTTACATTTTTGTATTCTCTGTAATCAGATGCAACCATTCCGTAACCACTGTGTTAAGTATTATGTTCTTGTTACTCTGTACACTGCTGTCTCTTCTTATGTATGATGTGGAATCTTTGTAAAAGTCTTTGACTCAAAGGTGTTATCCGATACTTATCAATAAATAAATAAAATAGAGCAGGTTTAAGGGGTGGGGCAAGTAGAGTATTTAATAGGGGGCCTGGGAGGGTGGTGGGATGGGACAATAAACAGGCTAGTACTCTTAATTTTTGTTCTAAATTGGGACCGCTAAAAAACAGTCTTGCAGTAGGGCTCAAAAGCCATAAAACAGCTTGTCTAGCCCAGTCTGACAAGGTCCACCAATCAGAAGCTTAGTGCTACCCACTAGTCCAATCAGGAGCCTCTAAGTTTGCAGGCACACCAATCAGGGAGCCACCAAAAGCTGTGCAGTTCCGGGAGTTCTGGCGGTATTACCTGTGTGGCTGGTCGGGGAATTAGGACTAGGAGGGTGGCTGAGAATAGGCTGTGGGATTGGTGGCGGTGGTGTCCAATGCTGCTAGGGTCCTGAGGTGCCACTCAGGGTGCAACGAGGTCTTCAAGGAAAAAACGGGCACAGCATTAGATTTAGGGAGAAAACAAGCACTGAACCAAAGAGTGGTGGGAGACAAGCAGGAGCTTGTCAGTGAGGGTGGGGGTGCTACTTCAGGACAAAGGGTAAAATTAGCAATTCAAGGTAGGAGAGGGAAAGGTGTAGGGGGACAGAGGAAGGAGGTTTAATAGTAGGCAGAGAGAATAATAGCCTTGGGGGGTGAGGGTGGGAGGCTGTCTGCAGATAGATTGCTTAGTGTTGGAGTTAAGGAAAGGTGCAAATGGGTCAGAGAGGATGGCACCAGAGGAGCACGGTTTGAGGGAGGAGAAAAATAGCCAGTAGGAGGAAAGGCAGGCTCCCAGAAGATCCTGGGAAGTAAGAAGTAGCATAGGGCAACACAGGAGCAGAAGCAACACAAAAGTCAGACAGCTTAGATTATCTCTAAAATATAGATTTCTGTAGTGAGTTTGAGGACTTGCAGCTGACTATAAATTCCACAACAGGTCTTTTAATCACTATGAAAACACTCAGTTACAGATACAGTAGCTACATCCGTCCTTTTATACTTTACAGAACAGCGCTTTTTATGCTTTAAGTACTGTACTGAAATAACCACTCGCTAGAACTAATAGAGTCCAGTAGGCATGCATGTATAATAACAACAAGCTGGTACTCTTAATTTTTGTTCAAAATTGGGACAGCTAAAAAACAGTCTAGCAGTAGGGCTCCAACAGTGGAAAAACAGTTTGGCTAGCCCAGTCTGACAAGGTGCACCAATCGGGAGCTTAGTGCTACCCACCAGTCTAATCAGGAGCTGATAAGTCTGCAGGCGCACCAATTAGGGAGCCGCCGAAAGCTGTGCTGTTCCAGGAGTTCTGGCAGTATTATCTGTGTGGCTGGTCTGGGAATCAGGACCAGGAGGGTGGTTGAAATTAGGCTGTGGGCTCGGTGGTGGTGTCCGATGGATGCCGTTGGGGTCCTGATGCACCGCTTGGCGAGCAGCGAGGTCTGTGTGGCTGGTCCAGGAATCAGGACCAGGAGGGTGACTAAAATTAGGCTGTGGACTTGGCGGCAGCATCTGATGATGCCGCCGGGGTCCTGAGGCACCACTCGGGTGCAGCGAGGTCTGTGAGGTCTGTGTGGCTGGTCAGGAATCAGGCCCAGGAGGGCTATTAGTCAATACAGAGTATATAACTTTCAGTTTATTCAGTTCATTCTCAATACTCTGTCAAAAGACGGATAGGAAATAAGAATATTACAGCCTGGTTTGGACAAATAAGGAGTTCATTTCCTGATATAGTTTATTGTCCATTCTTACTAAAAGTTTTAAAGCAGTTGCACTTTTTGGAAATTCTGACCTATATCATAACAATCATAATAGTATATTATAATATTTATAATAGGATTTAATTGATTTATTAGAGTTTGCACTTCTGGTATATCCCACAATATTAGGATAGTTGGAGGAAGTGGTCTGGGAAACTGACTTTCCTTTCATATACTATTTCTCCCTTCTCCATATTTTATTGTTGTTTAGCACATTCAATCAAGTACTTAAAAGGACAGCAAACCCAACAGGATACCAAATTATCAAGAAACTCCTGGGAATATTTGCTGCAGTATCTACTGCACCTCAGACATTTGGTCTTTCAGAATTTTAAAGAGACTCCTCCTTTGGCCTCATTAATGAACACTCTGGAGACATCAGGGAACAGTCCAGAAGTTAAGGGAAACTGAAGACAACTGTAAGAATTCGACTCTGAAGAGAAAGTTTACATTGAAGATTTGGATAAGTGGGTAACAACACTTGTCTGAAATCCTTATAGACTATTATAGATTACTATTGAGACTCTATAGAGACCTTTTCCTAGCTTTTGTTATTGTATATTTTTGGTCAAGAAATTGTTAAAATTTGCATTAATTTGCATTAAATTGTGTATTAACCTGTGCAGACTTGGAAGTTTTGGGGGGAATCTTATTATTTTTCATCATGGCCCATACCAGGAGTGGGAAAACTCTGTAATCAAATAGACTCAGGAATGCTGGATGAAGACATAACCCCTCAGAGACTGTCTTTCTTCCAGAACTTCTTACATCTACAGATAAAATTACATGACACAAGTGTAACTCCCTTGTTCCCAGGGGTTAATAGAATCCTACTTAGAATCAGTGACAGGCAGGGAGAGGCAGCTTGTGAGATGCCAGTTACATGGGTTTCACACTGTCACACTCTGTTCTCAGTTTCTGCTGAGCTGGAGTGATGATGTCACCTTAGAATTCTCGTAGCAGCATAAGCCACAATGGAATGCTAGCTGCATCAGAACATTGGAGAATTCAATTTAGTTTTCAGGGAGTAGTCTGTGTGGAGACTCAGGAGGGTGAGGGTGCTGCAGAGTGCAGCTCCTCAGACCTAGCTCTGAGAGAGAGCTACCTTAGAAAAAGGGTTGTGTGTTCTCACCCTAAATAGAAACACAGAAGGCCATTTGCGAAGTGGTAGAGACCATTCTGGAGGTGTTCCAGTGCCCCATCCCTGGAGGGACGGTGGTATTCTGGAATTCAGGGGCAATCTCCTGGTCCAGTCTGGAGAGGGTGAAGCTGCCTGAGAGTCATTTTGTTCTGTGAGTACCTGACACTTTCTGTGGAAAAAGCCCTGGGGCACCTGCAATACCATGGTGAGTTTTGCTCTGACAAAGAGACTATGTTCACCAAGACTGTGTTTAAGTAAAAGTGTCTGCCTACTGTGGGGTCAAACTAAAACATGCCAAGTACAGAACTTTTAGATTGTGTATAACTTAAAAGCATCTGCAACAGTGGGGGTCAAGGGTAAAAACATAGCCACATATGGAACTTTTAAAGTCAGGACACCTCCATAGAGTGTACTGTAGAATGTTAAATGTGCAAAACATTTCTAGAGACCATCTACCAACAGTGTTTTGAAGAAAGGTGTTGTAACCAGATGAATGGCCGAGTATAAATTTGGGAGTGAAAGGTTGGAGACCCTCATCTGGAGTAACCAAGTTTACCTCTCCAGGTTGAGTTTGGGCACCTGTGTTTTCTCTAGGCGCATTTGGCCAATACCTGAGGAAAGCACCCAGACATGGGATTTTGGATTTCCCTGAGAACTGGAATGTGCTCGTGGGTGGTTTAGGGACCCACCATCAATTTCCATGCAATATGGAAAAGTGTCCCAGTAGTGGCTGGGGTGCCAAGTCAAGGAAAAAAAAGAGTAGTGTACCAGCTTGGGCTGTGTGTGCCCAGATCTGATCAGAACCTGAGGGTTCATTGTGAGGAAGTGTGCTCTGTACCTCTATAATCTGCATTACCAGAGACAGTAGCACTGTGGAGTTCCAGCTTTGCTTTGTAATTCTCTGTGTTATGTGAATAAAAGCCACACTCTAGAATCCCAACCTGGTTTGGACATTACAGTTATTGTTTCCAGTGTCCAGATTTGCTTGGGTGCCACCGACCAGAAGTACAAACCTAGCATAATGCTAAGCAAATGTTTCTCCCAGGGACCCAGGTTGATAGCCATGCTAAATGATCTCCCCAGGTGTGAGCCAGGTAGTTGCCACATTTCATTTGCCTGTCTGAGGATGGCAAGCTCTGTAGTAGAAGTAATGGGTCATACAGAAACCGTGAGAAATTTGTAGTGACTACCACCACCCTTCTCGGTGATGCCTAGAGGTGAGAGGAGCAGCCATCTCCCCCCCAGTAGAAACAAGGGGGGAGCAGTTGGGGGAGGTTACACAAGGATAAAAAGAAAGTAAATAAGGAGAAACAACTTAAAACTACTGAACTCTGGAAACCACATTCTTACTTGCCACAACTTCTTTCTAGCCCCATATTGGTAAAAGATACCCAAGCGGGAACTATATTAGATGATAAGAAAACTGATACCACCCCAATACCAAATATTACCCTATCTTCAGAGAAGGGTATATCTATTTGTGCAGGTGAATGAGATTACATAGAGTTAAACAAACACAATGATATAACTAATGTAACAAATTTTCCATCAGTTTTTTCTCCTTATTCTATATCAGGAAATGTGAATAGTTCTCAGAATTCCTGCCTTCCGTTTCTAGTCTAGGTCATGATACCCCAACTTCTTCAGAAAGATCCACTATAGGAAGATCCACAAGGGGTATATTGGATACCCAGTTTACATTGGAAACTATCTTAAAAATTTAAGTTCTACTATAGAGGGCCTAAAGACTAGATGTATTTCAAGGAAAAGAATTATCAGATGAAGAAAGAGAGCCACAGAGTTTTGAAAGGAATATAGATATGAGACAGGAGAAAGAGCAGAATACTGAAAGGAAGGGTATTAGAATAGATTAATAAGAAATCTTGTAGGGATGCTGGTGACTTCACAGCCAGCTCCTTAATATCCAAACAAATGTTAGAAATGATCAAACACAGGTACTATGCTGATATAGTTATTTTGGAAAATCTGACAGCAATCAAAGAGGAGATTACTAGTCTATGGACAGATTTTTTTTATAACAAAATTCTATTAGAGGGTTTAACAAAGACTACTTTGGCAAAGGAAGAAAACAACAAAATGCCTCACTCTGATTCTGCTTGGACTGTAGATCAGGAAAGGACTAATAAAGCAATACAAGTCAACTTGCCAGCTCCATTCAATAAAGACACAGTATGTGAATGCTATATGGGGACAGCAGTAAAAGAGAAAGACTAAAAAGATAGGGAAGGAAAAGATAAAAAATGTTAATAAAAAACTCAAAGCCAGAGCAAATATAAAAGGATGGAAGAGAAAGAAATTCAACAGGCAGCAGATACTAACAAACCTACTGAGGAAAGCCCAGAAGAAATAGTGGCTAGAAATATTTCAGCCAAGGAAGCCAATATAAACTCAATGGATAGTCTCAAGGCCACAAGACTAACTACCCAAATAAGGGCTACTGGCTGTTTGCCAATAGAGGAATTTGGCAATAAATGAGAGAAAAAGTTCATATGGAGATGTGGCACAAGGACTAGATAGCAGCAAGCCAATGGAAAAAAGAGACGATAATCTATTAGGAAAAAGAAAGTCAAAAGACATTCAACAGTCTTTATTAGATCTGGCAGACTCTGACTGGGATGAAAGAGGAGGTTATGAATATTTGATAGAAAGCCATGGGATCCATAAACTCCCAAAAAGATACAAGATCATTTGGTGATTTGGATGTCTCAACTATTGGGTTTTCAGGAACTGCCTGAGGGCCTCTATGTCATGAGACCACCTGATCAATGATTTTAGGACTGTGTTCTGATATATTGCTGCACAGAAGAACTGGCAAATAATATCTGGCAAAAGAATGTCATGTTAGGTATAGGGGTATCCTTATTTTTCCACCACAGAAGGTCCAAATATTTAAGGAGCCAGTAAATTTTAATATTTGCACAGAGACTAAGGTAGAAGAGCTTGACAAAACAAGAATAGAAAAACTCTCAGAAATCATTAGACTAAAGGAGTTCAGAAGTAAGCAAGAATGGGAATGCTGAATGGTTACAATCTTTGGCTGGGACACTGTTAAAGAGGAAACAGCTAAAAAGATCAAAAATGATTTAATCACATTCTGGGATAGAACCTGTCACATAAATATATCTAGTAACTTGATAGAATGGCTAAAAATACATGGACGGTACAGAAACACATCACAAATTGATGTAACATTTAAGAACCTCACATAGCAAATGTCCTTTTATTGGTAGCAGGTAGACTAGACCCTTTTGGCATTTATATGCTAACCCCTCAGAGCTTAGATGTCTCATTATTGATAGGAAAGCCAGATGACCAGTCTGCAGATAAAATCTCTTGCAAAACAATAGATTTTGCCTCTCAAGATCTTCAGGGAAGGACTGACAACTACAGCAGAAATTTGGGCAACCCACAATAGCTATTCCAAAAAAGAAAATAGGTCTGAGGGAAATTAAAATACTGCCATGGAACATAAAGGGTTTACACATTAAACTCTCAGATACTGAGGTAAAGGAGTTTTTAATGGGAAATGAAATACTCTGTCTATAACAGACATGGTGAACTGATAATTCCCATCCATTACTGTTGGGGTATTCTAGTCATGTAATACCAGCTGTTAGGGAAAGGAGATAAGGTAGATATAAATCTGGGTTAATGATTTTTGTGAAGACTTCTCTTAACTATAAGATCAGGAATCTTGAGACCCATGCAAATGAATTGTTGGCATTAAAATTGGATGGTAACATGGGAAACCTAGTTGTCAGTAATGTATATTTCCCTCCTACTAAAGTTAAAGCCATTGAAGTTTTTATGAACTTCAAAAAGGTCCTAGAAGACATCATAAATAAATGGCTGCATTTTCCTATTATGATAATTGGGGAATTCAGTGCAAGAATTTCTGCAAATAAATCCCATCAGAACTTGTATGGAGATCTCCTGTCATCCTTACAAATAATAAATCCTAGAATTACAGATCAAAGATCAACCATAGACTTTGTAACCAATGATAGCGGGAGAAGCTTGTCTGAATTAATGCAGGATTTAAACATATGCTTATTAAATGGACACTTACCCAGTGATAATAAAGGTAACCTGACATTTTGTGGATCTCAAGGTTCTTCAACAATAGACCTGGCATGGGCAAACATAGAAGCCCTTAAATTTGTAAAAGACTTTGGGGTTTTAGACTGTATTGAATCAGCTCATTTTCTGATTGTAGTTTCTGTGGAATCAGATACTATGGGTGAATCATCAAACTTAGACACTGAACCAGAAAATCTGGAAATAATAAATCAGTGGAGAATTAGATGGGGTAAACATACAGTTACTAATTTTAATGAACTTTTAGAAAGTGGGGAACTCTTAGAAATAAGAGAAGTGTTTTGCACTGAAATTGAATTTGAGGAAATTTCAAATAAATGGAACAATATTAACCCCTTATTAAGACACCACTGAATTGTACGCAAGGTTTTTAAACAAAATGGCAAACTGTCAGGTAAATCATGGTTCAATAAAACTGTAAAAAGTAAATTGGCAAAGCGTAGCTTAAATTATAGAATTAGACAATTGAAAAGAGATAATCTAGACCTAAAGGCAAGAGCTCTTATTCTGAATAAATATAGGAAAGACTACAAAGAAGTTCTTGAGAAAGAAAGACATAAGCATAATGTAGAAAGATGGGAATAATTAAGGAAAGCTATAATTCAGAAGGACACTAAGACATTCTGGAAACAAGTAGCCATCGGCTATAATACATTTTCTACCAAGGTGGAAGCTTATGTAACACCTAGTACATGGACATCATACTTTGAAAAATTATATTTTTATTTCAAGGAACAGAAATTTCTCATTCAATATAATACAAAAAAGTAAATATATATCTCCCTGTCCCACTTTGAATCAGTGAGGAGGAAATATATGCCGCAATCATCTCGCTCACTTCTAACAAAGCCCCAGGATCGGATTCTATATTAGGAGATGTAGACAAAGCCTTCCCACTCTGGTGGCTTCCCGTACTGAAAGTGTTGTTCAATGCTATAATACAAGGCCTTGAGATTCTGGAATCCTGGCAGGGTAGCACTCTTTACCCAATTTTAAAGAAAAGGGTCAGTAATGATCCCAAAATATATCACCCCATTAGTTTAATCAATACTTCCCAGAAATTGTTCACTAAAATTCTACTGGAACGACTGTCCACATGGAGTGAGGAAAATTCCATCTTAAGTGAATTTTAAAATGAATTCAGAGTAGGGAGGTCTGCAACTCAACATTGTTATGTTTTAAATTACCTTGTATGGAAACATGTCAAGGTTAAGTCTCATAAACTCTATTGCTGTTTCTTTGACTTCTTTTACATGTTTGACAGCATAAGCAGGAGTATCCTACGGAGGAAATTAGAGAAATATGGACTGGAGCCAGAATTGGCTAGTATTATCACCAGGTTATGTTCTAACACTTGGGCTATGATTCAATATAACCAGTATGGCCATACAACCCCTAAATTAGAACAAATCTGGGGGTTAGGCAGGGTTGCCTATTGGCACCCTCATTTTATATATATATGGCAAAAAACTCCATTTAATGCATCAGTTAGGGTTGTTCCACAGTGACAAAAGTGAGGAAATTCGGTGTTAAGGATCAAAACCCTTGGACCCAGCCCACCCCCATCCAGCATTTGGTGCACACTGGGGTATCAGTCCTAACCTCACCCCATCCTACGTAAAGAAGCAGAGGTATAGGATAATGGGGTGATAGTTAGACCAAAGACCCCAATGCTGGTTGGGGGTGGGCTGGGGTCCAAGGGGGGTTTTGAACCCTAACACTGAATTCCTCACTTTGTCGCTGTGGAACAACCTTAACTGATGCATTAAACAGAGTATGTTGCCTCTAATTTCCTTCTTTGAGAATGATAATGACAAATAGTGAATATAATGCAGCGCGGGAGCGCAGGGCCCGAACGTGATGTCTTCACACATAGTAACGCAGTGCCCACAAACGCAAATGGTAATGCTCATGGTGACACAAAGTGAAACAGAAAGATAAACAGTACTGAGAAATAGTGAATGTAATACAGCAACGGGACCAGTGACAGGAGCGTGGCGCTTGTCTTCTTGTCACATAGTAACACAGTGCCCACAAACAGAAATGGTAATACGCATAGTGTGACAAAGTGAAACACAAAGATAAACAGTACTGTAGACACAAATGGTTAAAATTACAGAAACAGAAACCAAATGAAAACTCAAAGGGTAACGCAGAAGGTGGCGTGAACAGGAAAAGTAAGTGAAACAGGTGCAGAACCAGAAGCAGAAGCAGAAGCATTAAGGGTAAGAGTTATGGAAACGCACTACAATAGTTTTCCCAAAAGGTGCATATAGAAAGACAGTGAGTACAAAGAATGTATGCACAATAATGAGTCTCGTAACAGAAAATGAGGACTTGGGATAGTAAATTGCTTATATCTCAGGAACCGTACGACATAGAAAAAAATTAAAAAGTCATATAAGTATCACTTTCCTGACTAGTTTTGTACTTAGCCCCAATTTTCTGACAAAAATTCCGTATCTCACACTGTTTCCGAGATACAGGCCCTGAAAGGCATGGCGAATGCCGTTATGTTATCCTATGGGAAAAAAAGAGAAGTTCAGAATGCCATAACTTTGCCTCCCTGTAATATTTTTTCACTAAACCACTGAAAGGCACATCTGTGGGATGTTGGATGGCTTTCCTCCAAATTTCGGCCCAAAAGACTGAACTTTTATTTTGCAGCAGGGCGCCAAAGGATTGCTGCAATGCGTCGGACGCCGTAATGTTATCCTATGGGAAAAAGCGTCAACTTTGTAGTGCCGTAACTTTGACGCCGTGTAATATTTTTTCAATAAAACACTGAAAGGCACATCTGAGATGTCAGCTGCTTTCCTTCTAAATTTCAGCCCTAAACACCAAACCATTCTTTTGCAGCGGGGTGCCA
This sequence comes from Neoceratodus forsteri, assembly GCA_016271365.2. Classification (NCBI taxonomy): domain Eukaryota; kingdom Metazoa; phylum Chordata; order Ceratodontiformes; family Ceratodontidae; genus Neoceratodus; species Neoceratodus forsteri. The sequence continues at coordinate 1,014,448,690 of CM028132.1, read as the reverse complement.
AAGAATTGCTGTCATTTTCCCACAGCCTAGAAAAGTACTGTCGCAATGTGTGAAATCTTTCACAAATTCATTCGACAGTGTCGCAAGTGTGAAAGTACTTTGCGAAAGTACTTTTTCCAGAAGTTTTAAAAACATATTTATGGGCTGTTTTACCCCAAAATAAAGACATGGCTAGCATCCTCAGTGTCCGACTAGGTGAATACAAAATAATTACAGTAGGTTGCTAAAGGGTCCAAAATTTAAATGCCAAGCATTTTTCTGATCACCAACTGAAAATAAAATGGCAGATTTGCGACAGTAAAAGGGCCATTTGTGAAAGTAACAATTGCATTTGCGACACTGTCAAACTTTTTGTTAACTTTTCCCATTGACTTATAAAGGGAACTTGTTTTTTGAATAACTTTTGAACCGTTTAATATTTTTTCACGAAATCTTCAAATGGCACATTGGGGACCCTGACTGCATATTCCCTGAAGATTTTGGACCAGTCATGCAAACTGTGCAACCTGTAGGCGCGACCATAGAATTCCAAAAAAAGCATAAACGTGTGTGCAGATCACGCTTAATAACTCCTCAGCCATATATCCAACCAGTACTAAACTTAGCAGATCCCAAGGTGTATGAGTCTTAATCATGTATTCCAAATTTCAGGCAAATCCATTGAATGGTTGCAAAGTTATTAAGGCAAAATTTTAGGTTTAACATGTAAATGACTCCTCAACCTAACTATGGTAGCATTAACGTGCTACCATTATATATATATATATATATATATATATATATCAACTCACTACTGGAAAATATGAACAGTTTAGAATTTCTCCCCTAAGATAGGCGAAAGATGAGTACCACTATTAGCTTATGTGGATGATAGTGTTCTAATGTCTCTATCACTGTTGGGTCTTCAGAGAAACTGAACCACTTCTTAATTTTATCTAGTGATTTGAAATTAAAGGTAAATAAAGAAAAACAAAATGATTATATTTGGAAACAAGGCTAAGAACCCTCCTTCAGTGTGGTACGTCCCGGATAAACTGGAAACAATTATATATTATGATTATCTGGGTGTAAGATTCACACAAGACACCAACTGGAGAGAACAAAAAATTCTAGTGAGAAATAAAATTAAAACGGCATCAGGAGCTTTCTGGTCTTTTAATGAAAAGTTAGGGAAAACCTTGATTCCAGGTATTATTACTGAACACCAAAATTAAGATGTGAGGACCAATTTGTGGCAGCTCCAGGGCTGCACCACCTGAAGGGCACCCCCACCTTGGTGCCACAAGTTGCTGACAGCAGGGCATAGCCCACTGAGATCCCTGGGCCCCAAAAATGCCCACAAGCCTCTGTGGGCCATGGGAGTGTCAGCTGCATGGCAAGGGCATGGGGTGGCAAGGCATGATGGACCTGAGTGCCAGTGGGTGGCACCCTGGTATTGCTGGGGTTGCTCTGTGGTGGGGGTCCATGGGGCATAGCCATGTGTGGGATATGGCGCTGTGGGGGGTGACTGGTGGTTTGCCAGGATGGAAGCCCCTTAGACCAGCTAAAAGCTGGTCTAACCTCACAGTCCTGCAGTGGGTCTTGGAATGGCATAGTCGGGTTATGGCAGTTGCCCTTTCAGAACAGGGCACAGATGCTGCTGTAACCCCCCTTCTGCCATGCCGTAGGGGCCATGGGTTACAGAAGCCCCCTTGAGTGCAGCCCATCTGCACCATGGCGCAGGTCACCTCTTAGAATCCTGAGTGGTGAAACACACATTGCATGGTGCAACTTGTGCTGTTAGGTTTGGCGTGAGTCACCTTGTGACATGCGTAACCCGACTTTGAATCTGGCCCCTGGTCTTTACGCCATTGAGGTTTGGGGTAAACAATGCACTAGGGATATTGAAATCCCAATTAATAAGCTTTACAGACACCTATTACTGTTACCCAACTCAGTTCCAGCAGCTGTATTATAACTAGAATTGGGCAAGTTTTCTCTGAAATCCTTGGCTTTGGAAAGAGGAACTGTATTTTTGTTAAAGCTTTTCCTCCTCCCTGACATACAGCTCCCTTGGTGCATAGATGATGTGATGGATTATTCAGAGAAAGGCTTCCTCTCACCTTCTTTGCAACCGATAAGACAGCAGTCTTTGCCTTGGGTCTTGAAACCTTTTAACCGATATACTGTATATATATTCAACCCTGGTAAGAAATTAAGTCTAGGGTAACCATAAGAATTAGGGACACTGATATTTCAAATAATTACTCTCGCCTGAATGAATTGAAGTGTTTCAGGTGGTACAAACAACTTAAAACAACAAATATTTTCGCACCTTACCTATGCATCTTAACTAAATCAGAGGATAGGGTGCTTGATATGCAGATTCAGGATGGAATTATACAAATCAAACTATCTTTCATCTTCAAATGAGAGTTGATGTTGCTTTGCCATTTTGTAAGTGTGGAAACTACAGAAAGCTGATTTAAAACATGTGGTTTTGCTCTGCCCTCTCTATAAACAAAAATAGAGATAAATGGTTGGGGAAATTCTTGGTAATTTGAATTTACCACCTAATTTAATAATTCATGATCTCTTTACATCAAAGCATTCTGTAAAATTATGGGTTCTGGATGGATTTCTTGGCTCAACTCTTCTCTAACTAATGAGCTTGACTTAAAGAATCTGTATACATTCTAATTATGCAGTGTTATAGTTAAAGAATTTGTATATACTCTGCACAGTGATCTTTTAAGGAATGTTTGTAGTCTTATTCACTTGTAAAATCCTCTATCCATCTGATTTTTGTCCTTGCTATGTCACTTTTTATGATTGTAATGGTATTTTTACCAATCAATAACAACTAATTGAATTGAACTAGGCTGTTTAGGTGCGGTTACCTTTAAAATACCCTCGTTTAAAAACGCAGCATGGTGTAGGTTTGTAAGACACATTATTTGGAAGCATGGAAAGCACACTGTTTACTGCATGTGCTGCTTTGAAGTTAATTCTTCAAATTTTATAATGCATTGAAACAGTATAATTTTCCATACAGTGTTAGTTTGGGGAGATGAAAAAATCTGCCAGGAACAGTTTTGCATGGTGCTTTTCAAAGTCATATGGTTTAAAAATGCCACATGATACAAAGTTGGGAAATTCAACACCTGGTAAAACACAACATCCAATTTTTTTTATAGTCTGTTTTTATGTAAATCCATGCATTAATAATATGTTTAATTAGTGGTGTTTTATGTTGTCTGAATGTGAAAGTAAAAACCTGCACCACAGAAAAACTATGCAACATGCCTAATTTAAACTGCTTTTTAAGCCAAAATGATAGATTGAACAGAATTATAGAGTACAGCATTTAAAAGCTCACAAATTCAGATTTTGATACATATAACATTGGTGGTGCTAAATCAAGTGAAAAGTGTTTTAAAAGCTTGATGATTTAAGTGGTTACTCACTTTTTTGTAGTAAAATCTGAGCTGCTAGACTTTAAAATTCAAGATGGACAACTTACTGTTGTTTCCTGCATTCCAGTTGGTGCAGAAAGCTCATTTCCTGTTGTCATTCAAATCCTTGTTCATGAACATGCAAAATCCTTGATCATGACTAGTGACAAATAGGGATCCCCTTTCGCAAGTCTACAAAATTCTTGATTGTGAGAATATCGTGAGGATCAGGAATTGAAGATAAATTCTTTTAATTTTTTAAAAAAAAAATGTGTTTTTTAATTGTTATTATTGGTTAAATACACCATTGTGAGCCTTTTTGAGGTGTTATGGGTAGGTATTTGGTAAGTTTTCTACATTTTAGTATTGAAAAAAAAATTATTGATCCTCTTTCATGAGCATACTAAATCATAGATCATGACTTGTGTGAATGGGGATCCCATTTCGTGAGCAAGCAAAATCCTTGATTGCGAGATTATGTCGAGAAACGACAATAGGATATTAATATTTCTAAATTAATAAATACATGTTTTTAATTGTTATGATTTGTTTAGTATTCCTTTGCATGGCTTTTTGGGGGTTTCATAGGTTAGGATTCGGTATTTTTTACTACATTTTTGTTCACAAAAAAATATTGATCCTTGTTCATGAGCATACACAATCGTTGATCACGACTCATGTGAATGGGGATCCTCTTTTGCAAGTCTACAAAATTCTTAATCACAAGATTAGTGCAAGAAACAAGAATAGAGGAATACTATTTTTAAATTTAAAAATACGTGTTTTTAAATTATGATTGGTTTAATACACTTTTATATGTCTTTTGGAGGCTTTATAGGTTACAGCTAGGTATTTTTCACTACTTTTTAGTTAAAAAATATATCTGTAAGCAAACAAAATCGTTGATCACAACTCATGCGAACAGGGATCCTATTTCATGAGCCTTCATAATCCTTGAGCGTGAGAATCTTGACAATCCCATTTCATGAGCATGTTACATCCTTGATCATGAGCAAATCACGAACAAAGATCCTTGATCGTGAGCCTGGAAAATCCTTGTTCATGATGTAATTTCCCAAAACTGCAATTTTTAATATGTTAGCTTGTTAAATTGCATGGGACTAGTGTATTTAAAGGTTAACAATAAGATTTCTATGCAGTATGGGTGAATGATATCAATGTCATTTTTTTACTTTTATTCAGGCAGTGTTGATTAAAAAAAATATTTTGTCTTTATGTCAACAGAGTGGGTGGTGTTGTAATGTTATATTTACTTCAATTTAAAACAACCCGGTCCCATCCTCCACCTTCCTTCCCTGTGACAGGGAGTACTATGACAATGCACTGTGTTTACTGGAGGGCAACTGGTGAACATAGTCTACAAATTCACTTGTAGTAGTACAGTACTTGCCAATCTCATACAGCTCTGTTGATAGGTGGCAGTTACAGTGTGCAGGTAGGCTATGGTGCCCGTTGGCCTTTAGGATATGATGGGACCAGGGGAGCATGGTGTGTTGATGGTGCATGACTGGTTGATGAAGCGGAAGGCTGCTGGAATGACAGGGAGGGGTGATTTTGGGTCTGGTGTAGATGTGTGTGTGATGGGGTGTGGATACCCGAATGCTTTATACAGGATGGTGCTTCCACTTGCTGTGGCTGTACATTTGAACTACAGGTAGGTTTTAACGAAGATAAATTCCTCCAGCAAAGTGGATGCAAAGTGGCCACTTCACATTACCATCCTGCTACACAAAGTGCCTATTTTAAACCCTCAATCTGACACTTTACATGACTTCGCATTGCTCTCTCCACCTTACTTCACTTTATGGCTGAGTGGGAATTCACAGGCAGCCCACACACATCACATGGTTTACACAGTGTAGGTCACATTCTTCAGGCAGGCAGGAAGTGACTCATGCTTAAAAGAACATTTCACTTTTGTCTTGTAGTAGGAGAAAGAGGTTGTGTTCTGCTAAGGCAGAGAGTAAAATCTTTTGGAAAACTACTTTAAACCTTTTAACTTTTTTGCTAAGTAGGTGCTTCTTTTTGCATATTTGTTGTTGCACATTTCACTTTTGTCTTGTAGTAGGAGAAAGAGGTTGTGTTCTGCTAAGGCAGAGAGTAAAATCTTTTGGAAAACTACTTTAAACCTTTTAACTTTTTTGCTAAGTAGGTGCTTCTTTTTGCATATTTGTTGTCTGGATTTGTGTTTGTGCAGTATTTCAGTTTAGTACTTGTCTTTTGTTAATTGTTTTTGTGTGTCTGTGTGTGTGTGTCTTGTGAGAGAGAGAGAGAGAGAGAGAGAGAGAGAGAGAGAGAGAGAGAGAGAGAGAGAACCCAGAATGGGGGGGGACTAGGTGGTTTTTGTAGATGTGGCGGAGATCAAGTGGGTGTACGCACACATGGTGGCAGGCTGCATCTGGACCAAAGCACCATCCTGAGTGCCCCCCGAAGCAAGAGATAGTGGAGTTGGTGCCATGGAAGAACCACCTCCTGTGGCACCTACCATTGCCTCCCCCCCCAGTGCCAGCACCTGCTATGGCCCCTGTGAGAGAGGCTCAGCAGCAGCAGGAAGTCAGGGAGGAGAAGGAGGATGAGCCACACCAGTTGCAGCAGCAAGTTTCTGCACCTCTGGCCCCAGCTGTACAGCAGCAGGCCCTGGCTCCAACAGCACCTGAGCCCTGCCCCATACTGTGCCCCGTCTTCCCAGCACCTCATTAGTGTGGGAGTTTTTTACTACACTTCCTGGGGACAGCAGTATAGTAAAATGTAATTTGTGCAGTGTTGCGGTGCACCATGGCCCCACAGGAAGTCACCTTGGCATAGGGGGGTCAACACACCCACATGTATAGCCACCACCACCTAGAGTGGCAATTCAAAGTTACATAATAGGGCAGTGATGCACCTGCTGGTCCTGCTAAGGAATAGGGTACAGAACGGTGTCCACATGTGCGTGGTGTGAAGCAAGGGAGGGCCATGGCAGAACAGGCTTCTCCACCACCGCAATTTGCAGCATGTCCTGATGATGGCAACCCTCTCCAGCTACCTGCCACACAGGCTGATTTGGGCCTGCTGTGGAGTGAGATGGATGCGGCAAACCACTTGCTGGACAATGTTGAGCAGCAGTTGAATCTCACTGAGGGGCACCTACTACAGATCATGGGAATGCTTCAACTTCTGCTGTCCCATTGATTATTAGTTTTAGTTTGTCCATCCACCCACCACCACCATCCTCTGTGTGAAAAAATAGTTTCCAATGTTGCCCCTGATCCATCCCCCCTCTATCTTCAAATTTTGGTCCCTTGTTTGTGCACATCTTTTATTCTGGATAAGGATACCCTCTTGTTGAGTCCCTTTCGGTACTTGATAGTTTCTATCATGCCCCCCCCACCTTTCATTGTGTTTATATATAATGTCCTTTAGTGTATCTTCATCTGGTTTCATTCTGGTGCATACCCTTCAAAATGTTAGTTCCCCTCCTTTGTACAGCCATTTTTTGACTTCATTTTAATGTAATGGTTCCAAATACATCCCAGTATATCCTGTCCCCAGCTCTCCTTTCTTCCTTCTGGCATTTCTCTTGAATATCTTTAGGTCATCTGACACAGGTCACTAGCCATTTTTGTTGTTGTTAGTCCCCTTCCCCATTTTGCACTATGTATATAATAATGTTGAGTGTGTGTTCCATCTTTCTTTTGCATAACCTTGTTTACTTCCCAAAAATGGTGAGAACAATGCCACAAAACAGCTGAAAGAAAATAAAAAAGTGTGTCCTTGTCCTCATTATAGAACACCATCACTCCAGATGAATAAATGCCAATAAAATATATTCACTGCTAGTGCAAATGTATTTATGGCAAAACAAGGCACGATAATGACCCTTGCACTTTGGTGGTTAGACTTTTGATAGCCTACCCGACAAAGCGCAGGGATAATTTGTGTGTGGCTTGTTTTGTCATCAATAAATTTGCAGTAGAATTGAACATTTTTTCTGGGCATGTATTCATATCGAGTGCTGGCTTTCTGGGTTTGTCTTGCACATTTGGAGCTAGCTACTCTGTACCAGCACCTGTCCACAGTGTTAGTGCACTGTGCTTCTGGTGGCCCTGTTATATTCCTACTTAATAATGTCTGTTTACCATGAAATATTTTTGGTGCCTCAGCAGTGTTTCCTTTCTGTCATGGTGGTTTGTTTGTTGAAAAGCAAGCGTGGTAGTACAATAATCTGCTAAACAGCATAGACCAGATATTCAGAGATGCACCAAAGTCCAGTGCAAGTCCAGCACAGTGCAAATCCAATGTGCCATGGCACAGCAAGAGCCATATTTTGAGACTGCACAGGCCAAACTGCACAAGTGCAACCCGGCTGAATATGGCAGAGTTGTGCCATGGAGCAAACAGAGATGCTTCATGGAGCAAATAGAGATGCTCCAGCACAACTGTGGGAGCAGATCAGCAGAGCAACAGAGGAGGGCATGACACAGAGAACAGACCCAGGGACAGAGACATGGAAGCACAGTGAAAGGCCATAGGAGGCCTCCACCAGCAGGGCACAGCAGGGCAAACACAGGCACCCAGACACATGACCCCAGAGCAGGAGGCACCAATGGCCAATGGAGGGGCCACCAAGGGAGCCCCTGCGGGCACGCATGCCCCCAGACCATAGCAGGCCACACCCAGGACCATGCAGCCAAGCACACACACACCACACAGGTACACAGGAAGCCCATCGCACAGTGCCGGAGATGCATGGAATTGGTGTTGCTACGCGGAGTTACAGGGTCAGAGGTCTGACCCAGGGGTCAGGGGTCACCCGCCATTACACACGTGCGTGATAGGGCACGGCACCCCATGCGCAACCATGTGCATAGCTGGCCATACACAGCATGCACAATGCCACTGCATTGCACTGTCTGCACATGGTGCACAATTGATGCCATGATACCATGATGCGCATGCACACTGAGGGACTGCACACTACACATGTGTGTGCATTGCACCGCAGTGACTTGATCCAGTGCAATCTCATTGCGCATGGTGCAATATCTTGATATTCAGACACCACATGCAAAGCTCATCAGCCAATGCATGGCACAGTGGGTGCATTAGCATGTCATTACTGTTGTGTCCAACCTAATTTGCATGTGTTATAAGTGCCACAGAACAGCACATGCCATGGACTGTTTTGCAACCTTGATAGATAAGTTGTGCATTCCACTGCAGCTCACTGGGAGCAGCAGCACTGCAGGGTGGACGGACCAGGAGATGCTGCCACCTGACACACTGTACTGTCCATGTCCACAGGCAGCAACATGTAGGCACATGAGGAGAGCGAGAAGTGGGGTCTGCACCGAAGTGGAGGCCCAACTTCAGAAAGGCCAAACAGATGCCCTGTTTGAGGCATACCTGGGCAGGGAGCCCCTGTTGAGTGGTGCCATGGGTACACCACAGGCCAGGGCTGGTGTAGTAGAAGGTGGCAACCCACGGAACCAACATGGCAGCCACCAGTGGTCATCACAGGAGTGCTGAAAGAAGGTGGGAACAGACAATTAGTGGATTAAGGAGAAGGTGGCAGCCATCCAGGTGTCCCATACTGCCACTGGAGGTGGGCCTGCAGATGCACCCACACTAACACCACAGGAGGCATTGGTGGCAGCCACCATGCATACACCACAGTGGAGGGTGTGGCAGGAAGAGGATTCCAGAAGGTGGCAGCCCATCACTGCATGGTATGTATGTCAGACATGCAGTGCTGCTGGCATGGAGGGTGCATAAATGGGCATGCTGGCATGCATGCAGCAGGCATGCATGCCATGTGTGTGTGTGCACCCATGTGCATGCCATGCAGTGGGACATATGCAGCTGCAGTGTGCAGGGGCACATGTGGGCATTGCATCACTGACATGCCATTTGTCTCTTGCAGCACCAGCACTCCTCCTACAGGAGATTGGACGCCGGCAGTGGCAGCAACAGTGGATGCGGTATGGCCCTGGATGACCAGCCATCCACATCCACTGGCATCTAGGGGCCCAACAGGCTGCAGCTCAGAACCAAAGTGCAGGTGGATGTCCTGGACCTGGGGTTGGATGAGGCACTGGATGTGATCCTGCAGGATGCCAGCCTTGGTGTCCTGTGTGTGGATACATAGATCAGAGCAGGGTCCAACTTCAATGAGGACTACTGTCAGCTCCTGGACAGCATGGGAAACATTGTGGGTGTGTCACCCCTACTGGTATCTGACACAAGCATCATGCCCAGTACTCTGCCAGCAGTGGAACAGCTGCCTGCCACCACTGCAGGTGCAGTGGTGTATGCTGCCATGGCTATGCCCTGTGGTGGTGGTGGTGCAGCTGTGCAGGTGCAGGGTGTTGTACAGCAGCTGGACGGGTGATGGCAGTAGGCTGTGGGTGACACAGGGTCCACCACTGGTGTGCCTTCTGTGCAAATTCCCCCTGCAGACCCCACTGTGCAGCATGACCAGTCACCACAAGAGGATTGGGATCCCACCAGGGAGCCCCAGGATGCCAACTGTCTGGCTGAGCACACCCAGCTGCTGCAGGCATCCATTCAGCAACAGGTTCTGCTTGCCACTGGGGTGTGTGCACTGCATGCAGAGATGCATCAGTTGGCTAAGCAGCAGGAAAGGGGCACTGCCCAGATCTTGACAGGGATGCAATGCATGCAGGAGACCATGACTGCATCCTTGGATCACATTGCCAGTGCAATCATGGATGACTTTGCGTTGCTGGCTGCCACAGGGTGTGACCATGCACAGGTGACCCCTCACTGTGTGTTGTCCACTCCACAGACCCGGTGTTGGGTGACCCAAACACAGTCGATGCCAGGCTCCGATGTAAGCATCCCAGGCACACTAAGGGCTGGTCTATTTGGGTGCCTGAACACCACTGTGAGGACACGGTCATGGCCCCATGGTTCCACCCCTGCGGGGGCTGTTGGGCACCCCCCGGCTGATGTGCAGCCTGTGGCTGCCAATTGGCTCCAGTACAGCCATTCCCATGGCCATGGTGGCCATGTTACCATGCAGCAGCCCTGGTCCATGGGCCACACTGACCACAATCTGCAGCTGCCACCCTGTGCGCACATGGGCGGTGTGTGTGTGCCCATCACTGGTGTCGCACCTGTGTGTCATGCCGCATGCTGCCTTCATGTGTGCTTGCTCAGCTGCTAGACCATGTGGCATGGATGTGATGAGTCCAGTCTAGCAGAAGTTGTGCCTGTGCACTGGTGCAATGTGTCTGATCCATGCCACATACCAACACTTGGGTGGGTGCATGCATGTGTGTGTGTGTATGTGTGTGTGTGTTGCTGTGTGTGGTTGTGTGCCACTGACTATCCTACCCCTGCATCATGCCTATGTGTGTGCATGCCCATTGCCATGTATGCCCCTGCATGTGTGCTGTAACTGGTTGTGTGGCCCATGCTTGTGTACCACACCACCTACCTGTGTGAACCATAGTGCTCCTGTGTGATGGTATCTCAGTGGCGTCATGCCTGCTGGAACAACTGTGGGTTCCTCCACCAAGGGGATGGCTGTCCACCACCCTCCAACCCATTGCCTCAGTCATCCCCACTACTGTCACTCTAATCAGCCTCGACAGCTATCCTATGGTCAATGGCCATGTTGTGCAGTTTGCAGCAAGTCAGGAATAGGCCACAGACTTTTGAGAGGCTGTACTTCAGAGCACCTGACCTGTCTAGGCAATGGAACCATGCCTTCAGCATGCCAAAGACCCACTCGATGATGTTGCAATTACTGGCGTGTGCCTTGTTGTACCGTTCCTCTGCTGATGACAATGGGTGTTGGTTTGGGGTGAGAAACCAGGGAATCAGCAGGTATGCACTGTCACTTGTGTGGAGATTGACATGGTTATCCCTCTGCTATTCTGTGCTGTGCCCCTTGCCTGTCTCTGGTGCCCACGCCAACATGCACACCCTGCCCACCCCATCCCCAGGTCTGCTCTGCCCATCGCCCCTTGCCCATGCCATACTCACCCACTAAGTAGCCCGTGGGGATGTCCCCACATTCAAACCTGTGCACGGGCAGAGCTGTGCCAGATGAATACATCCTGTGCACTCCCAGGGTGTGTGTGCAGACATTGGTGATGCACCCTGTTGCATCACACACCACCTGGCAGCTGACACTCAAGCACCCTTCCTGTTGATGTATGCAACACCCTCAGGGCCAGGTGGCATGTGGATGCCCATGTGGGTCAATGGCCCCAATCATGCCAGGCATGCATGCCACTCTATGGAAGTCCTGTATGGTTGTTGTATGCTCCACCTGTGTGCTGAGGAAATGGATATATTCTGAAGCACGTGCAGTAATGCATTGAGGAACTGTGTGAGGAGGCAGGATGTGGCCAACTGGGTTATGCCTGTGGTGTCCCCTATTGGTCTTTGAAGGTACCATAGTGAGCAAGCATATGACAACAGTCACCTTCATCTCCATGGACATGGCATGGCTCCATCTGGTGGGTGCCTGCATCTCCTCACTGCACAGCTCTCAGAGCTGCCTCAAAATGGTCCTGTTCAGGTGGTACTGGCCCACAATCTCCATGTCACTGTAGTTCTCAAAGGTGATGCGGGCACAGTACCACCTGTGTCAGGCATACCGCCGACGGGCCCTTCCTCGGCCACATTGCTGTTCCTCCTGCCCCCTCACACCCCTCATTATGGCCTCCATCAAGAAGGGCACACTGTCCATGGCACTTGCTATCCACTGTCTCCCTGGGCAGTTGGCTGCTGGCTGTGTGACACCATAACACATGGTATGTGTGTGTGTGTGAGTGTGTCTCTCTCTCTCTCTGCCCCACCCTCACAGGCCACCTCTCTGTCCCTGTCCCTCTGAGTGTGGCCTTTGTCTGTCTGTGTCTCTGTCTATCTCTCCCTCTTACTCTCACCACTGGTGCAAGTGTTGTCTGTGTGTTTTTGTCCTGTATTTATAAGAACAAGTCTTCTCGGAGCAACTTTGATTTTCTCCACACTTGCATCATGGTTTTATGGTTGAATATGCCACTTCGCTTGATATTCCTGGCAATGCCCCGTGCTCCTGCACCTGCAGTCATTATAGTTGTACATTGGCGCAATGGATTTTGCACTGTGCACTGGCTCCCACTGAATATGGCTCCTTGGAGCAATTCTGCACTTGCACTGGTGCAACACAGTTGTGCCATGCACAACTGCTCTGAATATCTGGGCCCATGTGTGCAGTACATTGTCAGGTGCACACACTCCCAGCCCCTGAAATCATGTATGATAGCTGACTTGTTCCACTGTTGATGGTATAAAGAACATATAATGTATATTTTACTTGTACATCATGAACAGTGGACCAAGTCATATAATATGTTTTCAGAGGGCTTAGTGGGCAGTGGGCACCTGACACAGCACAATGCTGTTTAGCAACTCATTGCACTGCTCACCTCTGCTTTTCAACAAACAAACCATGACAGAAATGAAACATTGCTGAGGCAACAAAAATATTTCATGGTAAACAGACATTATTAAGTAGGAATATAATAGGTCCAGAACCATGCTGTGGTGACAAAGGGGCTAGGTGCTGGTGGAAGCAGCTAGCTGCAAAACTGAACAAAACCAGAAACCCACCACTTGAGTCCAGACTAATAAATGTCAGAAAAATGTTCACTGCTAGTGCAAATGTATTGATGGCAAAACTAGCCACACACAAATGACCCTTGTGTTTTGGTGGTAAGGCCTTCTTTCGGTGCCCCCCTAATGAAGTCCTAAGTGCTGAAGTGCAGGAGTCATTTGTGTGTGGCTTGTTTTGCCATCAATAAATTTGCACTAGCAGTGAACATTTTTTCTTTGCATTTATTTATCTGGAATGCTGGCTTTCTGGTTTAATCTGGCACTTTTGCAGCTAGCTGCTCTCCACCAACACTTGGCCCCAGTGTTAGCGCAGTGTGCTACTGAACCTGTTATATTCCTACTACCTACTACTACTTCCTATTACCCAATGGGCGTGAAACCCTACCGGACAGTCAGTCGGCGACGGCGGGCGGCAGGCGGGTGGATGCTGTCGCCCCGCTGCGGGGAGAGGGGTGGAGGGCTTCGTGGGTGGGTGGGGACACGAGACACCAGGGAGATGTTTGGGGGTTGTGCTGTGACATTCTGCCCGCGATCAGGCTTCTATCCACTGGACCACCAGGGAGTTATTCGGGTTGGGGGAGGGTTACATTCTGCCCGCAGTCCGGGCACTGGGGGGTCATACAGGTTCTGCCCGTGATCGGGCACTGGGGGGTCATACAGGTTCTGCCCTCGATCGGGCTGTGGGAGATGTGTGTGGGGGTGTCATGTAACTGTGATGCCCGCGATCGGGCTGCATTGTGCGTCGGTCCCCGACAGCTGCTGCCTGGCAGGGTGGCCAGGAGCAAGTCCTCGGGGATCGGCGCACCTACATGCAAATGGCATGCAAATGGGGCCATAAATAGATGCAAATGGCCCCCCCTGCGCCTTGCATAAATTATGGCCCCATTTGCATGTCACCTTTTGAATATCGGAAATTTGCGCATGGCGCAATGGTACTTGCGCCACCGCAAGTTTAATGCTCAACTCTGGCAACTTGCGGTAGCGCAAGTTCCACTGCGCCATCTTGCCAAGTGCTGTGGCTCGGGGTGATATTCAAGGGTTGCTCAGCGTAACTCCTTTGAATATCACCCCGCTCATACCCCTCGTAACTATTTTGAGCGGGCGCAGGGCTTGCGCTCAGACTGGCAGTTTGAATATCTGGGCCATGCTGTTTAGCAGATTATTACACCGCTTACTCTTGCTTTTCTACACATGCACACAGCAAGACAGAAATAAAACACTACTGAGACCACTAAAATAATTTATTTTTGGAAACAGATATTATTAAATTCTAATATAACAAGGAAGGGAAGGACATCACTTTTTAGCTTATTTTATACAGAATGTTTTTTGCTAGTCTTCATAAAAATCTTGGGATGCTGTCTTATGTCCAGAAAAATACTGATTCCAGACAAAAAGAAATGAGAGCATAAAATGAAATGAAAAGTCTCCATTAACTCTTGCGGCACTCAGTCATGCATGCAGTGCACTCACCCAGTCCCCAGAATGTATGTGCACCCACAAAATGCTGCTGTCTTATGTCCAGAAACTTCCTGACTCCAGACGAAGAGAAATTAGAGCGTAAAATGGAATGAAAAGTCTCCATGAATTCATGCTGCACTCAGTCACAGTCATGCGTGCCCACACTCCAATAAGAACTATGTCCCCTGCTGTTGCTGCTGGAATTTCATGTAATGCTTCTTGACCTGACTGGCCTGATGTACAGTGTCTTGCCAAATGATGTGCTGGAAGGATGACGTGACCATTATGTTAACCATCCATGATGATGTGATAATGCTGTTGGTTGCCCAAAGTCTGCTGCACTGACCACAACAGGAAGGATGGCCTCTGTGTCTACACTCATACTACCCTTGGTAAGTTAATGTATCTGGTTGGCACCATCATGGTTTTCCACAGAACCCGACCTTAAATGTTTATAGATATAGATATAGATATATATGTGGATATATATGTATATATGTATAGATATATATAGCTATATATATTTTTTTTTTATATGTACATGTAATCATTGCTTTTTTTTGTATAGTCGAACTTGGGGTGCGCATTTCTTGCTTGATGAGGAATTGTGGCATTAGAATACTGTTAAGCCAGTTAAAATAAGTATTTTTTTTTGGGGGGGGCGCTCATTTGGAAGCAAGTTTCATTAATGGTTTCTTGTTTGTTAATTCTTCAAAGGTTTTCTGTGCATCCTCCAGGCCAGTACTGATGGTCAGGATTCATACTAGCTGCTGCATGTGTTTTGTGGTGTGATGTTGAACTTGTTATTTGGAGAAAGCACCAATGGCAGCACACAGCATCAAAACGTTTCCTGCAAAAACAGATAAACAAGAAATTATTAGTACTTAATTGCAGTAATACATTCTGTTCAAAGTGTGGCTGTTTCTGTCATATATCCAGCATAACAGATAGCAAGCTCTCAGTAAGTCACAACAAGACCAAATCACAATCACAAATTTAGTACACACAACCCATACACTGTCCCAATGTCTTAACTCAAGTTGCATTTTAAAAGACATCTTCTCATGTCACGACCTGGATAAAACTTTGTTCAACACCGCCATGGCTGCTGCTAGCAATACAGTCTCTGATGTGCATGACAAATATATTATGTAACATACATCACCTACTTTATATGATTTGCACTCTTTGAAAAATGAACTACAAAAAGAACTGATGAAATAAAATTGATATACTTACTGAAAATGGATATCAGTAGGTGGTTGTAGACAGTACTGCAGTACTACAGTCCTCCAGCGCAGGAGAGTGCTTTTAACTGTTAACCTATAAAAAAAAAAAGAAAATAAGTTGACTGTATGTGTTTCTCAACTGCATCTCAGAAATGCAACAGGAAGCATAACACAACTAAAGGAAGTTCCATGGTATGAAAAATTAGTACACATACTCACTGTAAAGTACTGATAGTAAGAAGCCTTGCGGCTGTGGCTGCTGGATGCGCTCACCCATCCTTCTGCCATGGCATGGGCAGGGCATACGATGGAAAATAGTCACATTCCCTCTGAATGAGATAGTATCTGGTGTACTTGGCTGACAACTGTTTACTGGTGGTGGTCATGTGGGCACATGATGACATTCCCTCTCACTATCTGGTGGCTTTGGCTAACAGCGGTTTACTGGTGGTGGTCATGGGCACATGATGTTGACATTCCCTGTCACTATCTGGTGGCTTTGTCTAACAGTGGTTTACTGGTGGTGGTGGTCATGGGAACAGCTGCAGCCTGCAACACATTCCTCTCACTGTCAGACTCACATGGGTGGTTGTCTGGATATGGTGTATTGTGTTACAGTATTCCACTCTCAGTCAGGAGGCAGATATCTTGAATCTGCAGGTTTTAAGCAGCTAACACCTAGTACTACAAATGGACAGTTATGTCTAACAGGCTGACTGTCTTTGCTAATGACAGCAGCACACATTCTGTTAAGTATAATCAGAAACAAACAAGGTGGGAAGATAAAATAGAAGGACTGTGAATTTACTTGTGCCAGATTGCCAATATGGCATATGGAATTGACTAATTCAAGTGGGACACTGATTTAACGTTATGAAAAACAAAACATGTACTACTGAAAAATGTGACCCTTTTAACCACTTAACTTAAAACCTACTAACATCAATCTCATCATCATCATCATCATACAGGAATCTGCCTCACAGTCATCAGTGTTTGAATTGTGCCTACTTGGGAATTCTTTCTCCATGATGTCTTCATCTACCTCAGTGGTAGGCCATTTCATGCTATCAGTGCCACCAGGATGGTCTGCTTCTCCCACATCACCACAACCATGACCATGCCGGGGTACAAATACAGAGGTTGCAGTTTAAGCTGGTATGTGCCCCTCATTCATTTTTATGAATGTCAGCAAGCTGACATTTGAAGGAGAGAGATTTGTACAATGGTCCTGAACTATTGCACCCACAGAACTGAATACCCTTTCAACACATACACTAGGGGGTGGGCCGGTGATTTTTTCAGCCAAATATGAGTTAACCACTCACTGTGCTGCATGAAGTCCAGTGGTAAACTCATCATCCTGTTCTCCAGATTCATTGAAGTCACAAATCCTGACTTGGGACAAAGCACCCCAAAGCGGGTTAATGGCAACTAATTTTGATGACAGACCACCTGGAACTGCAGCTGCATTACAGGATGTGCTTGGTACTACTCCAAACTAACATGGAAACATAGACTTTGATGGCAGATAAGGACCACTTGGCCCAGCCAGTCTGCCCGTTTCCCTACCTATTGGATAAGCTGCAGATTCTAGTTAACCAACAAGCTACTTCCTGCAACCCCCCACTATAATTGCCTTATGTCTGTCCCATACATATTTGAATTCCCCCACTGTTTTAGACCCCACAACCTCTCCAGGAAGGCAGTTCCATGCGTCCACCACTCTCTCCGTGAAAAAGAATTTCCTCACATTACTCCTGAGCCGTCCCCCCTCCAACTTTAAATTGTGCCCCCTTGTTCTTACACATCTCTTTTTCTGAAAGATGCTACCCTCCTGGACTTTGTTGATTCCCTTGATGTACTAAAAGTTTCTATCATGTCCCCCGTCCCTCCTTTCATCAAGGGTATACATATTAAGCTCTCCGGTCTCACTTCATATGGTTTCTGATGTAGACCCTTCACCATTTTAGTTGCCCTCCTCTGGACTGCTTCCATCTTGTCTATGTCCTTGCATAGATGAGGTCTCCAAAACTGCATGCAGTACTCCAGATGGGGTCTCACCAACTGTCTGTACAGAGGGATAACCACTTCCCTTTTTCTACTTGTGATGCCCCTTCCTATGCATCCCAGTATCCCCCTGGCTCTCCTTACTGACTTCTCACATTACTTACCCACCTTTAGGTCATCTGATATGACTACACCCAGATCACTTTCCACTATTGTTGTCATTAGTACCTCCCCTGCTATTGTTTACTCTTCTCCTGGATTTTTATTTCCCAGGTGCATTACTTTGCAGTTCTGTTGATGTTTGCTGACCTTGGCACATGACTTCTCTGCCCCTGAACCAAGTGCACCAGTTGCCAACTGAAATATTTAACCTGTTCAGGCCATCCCTCCAGTAGTGATGCAATTCCATGTTTGTATCATGGGTCCAGCATTGTTGCTATTGCAAAGTTGTCACTTTTCTGAATGCTCAAGATGTACCAATTGCGGCTGAATCGTGTCAGCATGTGTTTCAGCAACAAACTGCTAGCACAGTCTCCACAACCATCAAGACTATGCTGTAGATTCAGCAATGTCGGCCTCAACACCTGCAGCAGTGGAATTGATTGGCTGAAGGAGGCAGACTCATCACTCACTGCCAGTGTGGCATGTTCAAAAGCCTCTACAATTGTTTTAATAGAGTTCATGAGGTGCCACTGTTTAGTCATGAGAGACATGGAAGTCCAGAAGTGTCATGGCTAGTGTGCATGACAAGATATTCAGAGATTGCTTTGTATTGTTCATACAACCTCTCTGCCATGTATAAAGTGGAGTTCCACCAGGTGCAGGAGGCTGTTTTGGATCTGCAGCTGCCAAAGTTGATCACAGGCCTTTGCAGAGCATGGAAAGTGCAAAACAGATATGGTATGCAACTGTCAACATTTCCTTTATATTAGGGTGCTGCAGAAACTCCTGGACCACCAGATTTAAACAGTGAGCCATGCATGGAACCCAAATAAAGCCACCATTCATGATGCATTTAACCATATTTGATCCATTGTCATTTGCTATAAATCCAGCTCTCAGGGACAGGAGGTTCAGCCACTCGTCAGTTTCGGTCAGTAGCAAGTCCAGCATGTTTTCACCAGTGTGGAAACAGGCCACACTACACATTGCAAGCATTGCATGCTGTTGAATTCCCAGAAGGTTGCTACCATGACAGTCTGCCTTACTACACTGATTATTCACACTACCACCAGCACAAACAACCCTGGCACCTGCACCCAATGTGCAGTGATACACAAATATGAACTCCCCACTGTTTTGCCACTTGTCCACATATCCATACTTAAATGGATGGATGGAGAGGAGGAATGCTGAAGGACATGTCTTACAGATTCAGTCACAGTATGATCTAACTCGAGGCCAGCATGGGTAGAAAAGTATGTCCTGGATAGGACTTTCCATTTTGGACAGGCACGTGTTGCAAACCACCAGAATCTTGAATTCTCCATGAGGGAGAAGGGCAAAAGATCAATTGTCAGCATTGCAGCTACAGCAGCATAAAGTTCATGTGACACTGCATGATTTGGTGGGTACTTCAGTTTATGGGCAAACACACTTTTCAACGTGAGCTGACTTACCTATTTTGCATGGGGTGTGACAAATGGCTCTGCTCTGTGAATGGCCGGGAGTAGGGTGTGAATGTGCGCTGAAGAGGGATGCACAGGTGACAAGTCCACAAATTAAGTTATTTTCCCCATTTTAAGTACACTGGTTGATTTATCACTTGCACTAGATATACTGTATTGACCACCACCACCACCACTGCTACTCTGACCACCATTTGACAAGATCTCTAAATCTTAATCTTCCCCCTCATCATGCCTGTGGTAATCCTCCAGTGTTATTTCATTGCTACTACAGATATTGCTACTTGGTCTTACATTCCTGGAAGGGGATAACATGCTCAGTAAGGTTGATGATGAGGGTGAAGGCCACACTATGGCATTAGCTGCCATCTGGTGCTGGCTCCACAGTGCCATGTGCCTGATCTTAAGATCTGTATGCTGCCCCAGTGCCCAGATAACTCCCCTCTTTACCTCAACTTACATGTGAATGGCAAAGTTGGCAGATTGTAACTGACTCATCATTTGCATCTTGGACCAACTCCCAAACAAGGGATTGTGATCACCTACTTTTAACATGTCCCTGGTGTTGCCAATTGGACTCCAGTTTTTTAACCCCTGAAATGGGAGGTGTGCTACATGATTTGTCTGGCTGGACACACTTGGACTCAAACTGACCACCATGATTACCTATGATTATTACTGGGTCATCATGATCATCAACAGGAACCACTAAATCACAGCTTTTTTGAGGAGAGGAGATTTAACGCCAACAGACCCAGACACAACCATTGTGACTTTCTTTTTCTCCGGTTCCCAGCAGGGGTCACTGACATCATTATCATATTCATCAACATCATCCACATCCATATTTTCAGCTTGGATGCTGTCATGTGGAGAACATGTTCCAACCACAGCATCATCATCACCTGTTATTTTTGTGCCACACTTTGAATCATTTGATGGCAAAGTCTTGACCTTAACAGCACTGGAAGAAATGTGACATTGTGAGTTATCGTCACCAGGATCAGAATCATGTTCAACTACCATGGGGATGATAATGTGGAGTATGAAATCATCTACAGTGTCAGTCATAGCAATAGACTCAACTATATTTTTTGAAATGGTTAACTGGTCAGAAGTGGAACTTGAGGCAGCAATACTCATGCCAGCAGAAACTGCACTAACACCACCAGCGGGGACAACATCATCTCCTCCAACTATGAGTGAAGCTACAGATTGCACTGTAAAAAACATTAATGGAGAAATCCCTTTATTGACATCAGCTATGCACTTCTTCACACTACCATGCCCATGGTCAATCTTGCCACTGGCAGCAGTGCTATTGCCATAAACAGCTTTGCTTGTACATCTCTTTGCAGGCATTTTGGGGGATCACCAAGAAATTCTGAACAAATTTAGATTTCTGAACTTTCAGTCTGGGTCAGCAGATGCAAAGCCAAAAAAAAAACAACTGGGGCTTGCAGATTGAGATTGAAACTAAACAGATGCAAAGCACAGACAAATTATGACTGCACTGTGCAATCAAGAAGAGATGAAGATGCAAATTCACAACATCATCTTAACCAGTGCTCACAAGTCACAATCCAAATCTGGAAAAAAATACCTTTTGCTGGTTGGGGGCGCACTGCAGTGACAGTCCAAAACCAAGATACCACAAAGCAGTACAAAATCACACAGGTGCAGTGGATAGCAGGTTCACACTGCTGCAATTACTCTGTGGCACAATAAAATGTGTCTGATCTGATGGCATGCATTGCACAGACACTCACACACACACACTGCAAGTAATGCACAATAAATTGAAAACTTCAGTAATATAACCAAATCTTTTAAACAAACTGAAATCATGCACTGCTTCACCACAACAATCAGCAAAAAAAATGTCAAAAATTACTGAAAATATTACTGATTGCACATTAATACCGTTATACAAGAAACATTCAACCAAAACAGAAAGACTGCCTTTCTCCCAGTTAATCTACCTCCACCATAGATGTGTCCCTCCTCCAAGCACACTTCAAGTGTCTGTCAGTACACAGCCTAAATGTTCTAAATTAACATTCAAAACCCACACACAAACAATAAATACTCAATAATATGAGCACAGGAGAGTTTCCTACAATTGATGTACTAAATTTTGAGCAAAACAAAATACTGTATCTCAAAAAGGCTTTTTGAATGGCTTTTAGAGGATTTGAATCTCAGAGCTCTGAGAGCAACCTGTCTCCAGCTACCACTACACACACACTACACAGAACTGAGGCTGTGCAGAACAATCTGAAGCCCATGTGACCTGCAATCCCATGAATTACTACAAAATTCACCTTGGAGTTCAACAACAAGGTGAAGTGATGTGAAGTACATTGATTTCAATGTACTCCGCATTAAAATTGGTGCAGAAGTGGTTGGGGGAAGGCGGAGTAATGCAAAGTCATTGTTTTCAGTGGACTTCACATTCCTCATTATGACGCAAAGTACTCCATTTCACATTGAAGATTACTTTATAGATTCTGCCTTAATCTGCGAATTGCTTCACACAGCAGATTTTGGCCACTTTGTCCACCTCTAGTCCAGTGACATGGTTCGTCATACTCAGTTGTGCAGAATACTACTAGGATAACATGATTGACCTTCTTAGGTGGGCTAACTCAGATGTGGATGGCATACTGAGTATGACTCTTGGTGAAATGTGTTCACTGGATCCAGTCTCATTGTCAGAGTCACAATACTTTCAGCACTGGTTTCAGGCAGTGTTACAATTTATACTTTCCAAAACCAACCCACCTCTTGGTATTGCTGAGCACTATTTTGGAGGATGGAATACCAAGCACAAGGAGCACCCCATATACACATGTTGTTGTGGCCGAAAGATGCTCCATGGATTAGTGATAGTGAAGAAGCTGATATTCAAAGCTTCATTATGAGGTATGTAGCTTGCCTTGCCATATTTACTGGATTTACTGGATGGAAATAGGACAAAAGAAGGCACTAGGCCCATCGAGATTGTCCCCTCAACAGTGGCTCATTGGTTATATTGAGAACTAAGCCATATGTCTAGCTGATTTAATGCTTCAAAGCAAGTTATATTAATCAAATCTTGAGGTAGTGAATTACAATATTTGGCAGCTCTTATGGAGAAAAAATGATCACGTTTTGTTTGCGTTAGCCCAATCCACTACTAATTGCTGGTTGTGAAGTCTACCCACAGTGCATTTGTTGGCTAAGGTAAGGCCACATTGTTCCATTAAGATGGGGGATTTAAGTAATTTGTAAGTAAAAAGAATATCTCCCCTATATCTTTGAAAATCTAGGGAGTAGAGACCTGTTTCTCTTAAACGAGATTCCTAGGTGAGTGATTTAAGCCGTGGAACCATTTTTGTAAATAGTTTCTGTATTTGCTCCAAGCAAATAATGTCTCCCTTTAGATAAGTGCTCCAAAATGGTGATCCATAGTCCAATTGAGGTCTAACATAGGCCCTATACAAGGGTAATAGACAATGTTCAGACTTACTGATGAATGTTCTTCTAATTTGCTTTAGGAGAACATTAGCTGATCTTACCACTTTATTACAGTGATGATTTAAGGTTAGATTGTTATCAATTATAATGCCTAAGTCTCTTTCATTTGTTGTTGATTTTATCATAGTGTTATTTAGATAGTAATTCATCTGTGGATTTTTATTACCAAAATGAAGGACCGAACACTTATCAGTATTAAAGCTCATGGAATTTGTCCGAGCCCAAGATTCAATATGTAGAAGGTCAAGTTCAAGTGATCTTAAGGCTGATATGGTGTCAACCATACCACCCAATTTCGTATCATCTGCAAATTTGGAGCGATGATTATTTGGAGACACATTCATATCACTTATAAAGATGTTAAACAATAAATTTCCCAGCACAGAGCCCTGTGAAACCGCTAGTAACTTCGCCAGTGTCTGAAAATGAACCATTTATTTTTACCATTTGGGTCCTATTTTGCAACCACCTAGCAGTCCAGTTAACTAGATATGATGAAAAGCCAAGTTTATGTAGTTAATTAATTAGTAAGGAGTGAAATAGTTTATCGAAGGCCTTGCTGTAATCAAGTAATATGACATCAGATAGTACTTTATTATCCAGGTGCTTGCTTATGTTGTTATAAAATGAAATCAGGTTAATAGTACAAGTATTACCTTTTTTGAAACCATGTTGTATGTTCTGGATACCTAGAATGTCCATTTGCTTTTCAAGCAGGGCCTTAACTAAATGTTCCATTACTTTCCCTATTATTGATGTTAAACTAATAGGCCTACAATGTTGTACATTTGAATTACTTCCTTTTTTATAGATGGGAACAACAGTAGCTAATCGCCAGTCATCAGGGACATCATTCTCAAGCAGATATTTGTTAAACAACAGCATTAATGGAAATGACAGTGATTTAGCTGATTCTAATATGAATGTTGGATTTATGTTATCAGGTCCTGGACTTGAAGTTTTTTTTACTGATGATAGTGCAAGTAGGACCTCTTCATAAGTAAAGGAGAGGGTCAGGGGCTTATCAGTTATTGTTGTAGGGTGTGCATCTAGTGAACTTAATACAGAGCAAAAATAGGTATTAAAGTGATTAGCAGTTTCCACATCTGTTTTAATTGGGTTCCCATTGACCAACAATGGGCCTAAAGTTTTGTTAATGCCCCTTTTGCCATTGATATAAGAAAAAGTATTTTGTGACTAGTCTTAGAATGAACTAAGTTAAATTCGATTTTCAATTTGGCATTTTTAATTGTTGTTTTAAGTGAAGAAATCACAGTTTGGTATTGATGCTTGTTGTGAGAATTTGTATTTTTGTTTCTTAAACAAAACCTCTTTTCTTTGATTAGTTTATGGATGGATTTATTAAACCAAATAGAATTTTACCTTATTATTGTATTTATTTTTGGTGATAATGACATTTTGTCCAAATAATAAATGAATTGCTTTAGTGCCATCCATGCACTGTTAGATGACATGTCCCTGAATTTATCCTCCTAGTCAATTTCATTTATTTTGAATTAATTAAATTGAAATTGGCATTGTTATAATCTTTGTAAATAGTATTGTTGTGAGGTTTAGGGATGTTTATATTTATTTTATAATTGATTGTGCTGTAATCACTATTACCTATGGAGCTATTATTTTCATTTCATAAATTTTGTTCTCAATATTAGTGATAACTAAATCAAGTGAGTTACACCCCTAGTAGGTTGGTCCACCAGTTGTTCAAGCTATGATCCAAACATGTAATTGCAAATAATTTGTCTTGTCCTGTGCTACCAGAAAAGGATTCCCAATGTAAGCCTAGGAGAATCAAAGTGTCTCCCTTGGCAACCATATCAGATATAATCGTCATCAAGTCAGAGGTATAAGACATATCTGCAGATGGAGGTTTATAGCAGACACTCAATATTAGCTTTGGGTAGCCTTTGAGTTGGATTGTCACTCATAATGATTTGGAAGATGTTGATGTTGGCATTTCATAAGATGGGCTATCTTCTCTAATGTACAGACATACTCTCCCCTGACTGATTGTCTCTATCTTTATGATAAAGTTTTAAATTTGGTATTTTCCTAGTTCACCCTGAGGATGAGTCCCACCAAGTCTCAGTAACTGCTATAATATGGAGATCCAAGTGAGTGCTTTTGAGATCTAATTCAGACATTCTTAAATGATTTAGAGATCTTGCATTAAAAGATAAAAAAATTACAATCTCTACTGGTAAAATATTCCTTGGTCCCACTTAGTGAATTGGCAGGGTGCCCATTCTCCTCCAAGCACATTAGTTTAAATGCTTGTTTATAACTGAATTTAAGGTTTTGCCCAATAGGGTACTCCATCTTCTGCTGAGGTGAAGGCCATCCCAGCAGAATAATGAATCCCTACCATAAAACTTCTCCCAGTGCGGGAAACAATATACTGTATGTTCTGCTGAGACACCACTTCCTTAACCATTTGTTTGTTTCTTTAATATTGGCAGTAATGGTGTCTGTTGCTCTAGGCACTCAGAGTACCTCAAAAAGGCAAACAGTGCATCCCTTTTCCACAAGTAGATTATATATTGCTACATAATCTTTTTTTAATTGGGAGGTATTCATACTATTTATATCATTGATTTCTGCATGTAAAATAACAAGTGGGTTATGCCCTGCACTATAGAGAATCTTTGGTACCATATTAGCAATATTAGAAACTTTTGCCCACCGGAAACTAGAGCAAGTTTGATTTGCTTTGTCCAGATTGCAGACAGTCCTATCAACATGTTTGATTATAGAGTCACCTAGTACATAAACCTGATGAGATGGGTTCCTAAGAGTGGATGGATTATGTATGTCCATGGGTATATTGGACTGTAGTTGTTGATTTAAGGTAGAATTGCTTTCCAACCATGAAGAATTAGATAATGATAAGGTATCAGATTTTGGTACATCATTTAGTAGCTGGGGAGCAGTATGAAAATGAGAGTTTGTGGGAACCCAGGGCGAATGAACTGGGGTATTGTTAAGATGAACAGAGGCACATTGATGACCTCCCCCTTGATCCATGTCAAGAGAGAGAAGCTCTCCAGGCTCTGAAAGTACTGAAAATGAATTATGAGTAGGAATAAAAACTGTTCAGCCTTGCGGCCCTTTTTGGTTGCCCTTGTTTTGGGGACCAGTGCCCATTCAGCATTAAACTCTGGGTCTTCTTCATTGTTCCCATCTTCATCTCTACCCCACTTCCTATGCTGATTTGATGTTATAGTTATATCTTGATCAGTAGTGGCATTGGCAATAAGAGAAAGGGTGGTGGTAGGTAATGATGTGGTGATATTTACGTAATGTACAGATAAGTATGGCTGGTTACTGTTAAGAGTATCTTCACTAAGAGAGGGGATAGCCTGGGGGGCTTTATCTAACTTTGTCAATCTAAGAAGCATTTCCTTCTGGGTATTTTCTAATTGCATTAGCCTAGCTCCAAATGTTGCAATCTCCTTATTTAATTCTTTATTAGTAATACATTTATCACAAATGAAGGGTGAAGGCAGACAAGGCAGTACCTGGACCAACTGGTACATGCAACAAAGCATGCATTGAATACCCATATCACTGATAGTGTTAGCAGAAGAGGTGCTTGCAGTTTCACAAGACAATGTAGGGATAATAACTTTACTGTTCATTTTAACAAGCATATGGCCTACAGACCAATATAATACTAAAGTAATCTTGGCTACTCTGATATTACAGAACACATAAACAAATTACAAATCCCAGAGAATACTAGATGCCAACTGGAATATATACATACACACAACTAAACCATCTATAATGCAAAACACGCGCTAGATGCGCGTGTCTTTACACGTGTCTTCGCGTGCGATTATGTGCGCTCGCCCTGCTCACGTTCACCCTGCTCGCTGCAGGGCAAGCAACTATAGGTGAGTCTGACCCGGAAGTGAAATCTGAGCTCGCGGAGCACAAAGCACAAGTTTATTATAATTCCAAGTTTAAAACTCCAAAGAACCACACATACGTAGTTCAATGGTTTAAAAGAAAAAACTTGGTTAGGTGAAAACAAATTTGTGCATAAGCTACATGAGTTGTAGTTCAGTCAGCTTAATCAAACTACAGCTCCTCTTCCTGGTTGGATACCAGGCTCAAGTGCTATTTAACACTGTGGCATTTTAGAAATGATTTCAATAGTTTCTCACAGAATGAACTCTTTCAGCATCTAAAGTAATCAAAGCGGCCATGTCACACTGAAGTTACAGAGTTTTACTCGCGCGCTCACTGCAGGGCAAGCAAATGTAGGTGAGTCCAACCCAGAAGTGCAATCCAAGGTCATGGAGCACAAAGCACAAGTTTATTATAATTACAAGTTTAAAACTCCAAAGAACCACACATATGTATTTCAGTGTCTTAAAAGAAAAATACTTGACTAGGTGAAAACAAATTTGTGCATAAGCTACATGAGTTGTAGTTCAGCCAGCTTAATCAAACTACAGCTCCTCTTCTTGGTCGGATACTAGGGCTCAAATGCTATTTAACACTGTGGTGATTCAGAACTGATTTCAATAGTTTCCCACAGAATGAGCTCTTGCTGAGTCTAAAGTAATCAGAGCAGCAATGTCACACTGAAGCTACAGAGGTATGTAACTTGCCATATTCCTCACAAGTATGACAGCCTAACGCTGTGGAAGCTGGTCCAGAAATTTCAGAGACACTTGTGCAGCAAATACTGTCACAGAAAGGTAAAAACAGAGGGCACTGGTATTCAAGCTGTTGGTTTGGACTCCCAAGACGAGTCTGTGTGGGTGCATGTCTAACTGATATTTTCTCTGCCATGATGTGACATCATTTGAAGCCAAAATCCACAAACCCCATGTATGAGCTGCCCGTAGGGAGTCAGATTATAAATCAATGACTACAGCCCTCCTCTGTTGTTGATGTGGCAGGGCAACATTGATGTTCAGTATGTTGCTGACAATTCAATGGTTCTGGTGAGATATGTTACTTCATATTTCACTAAGCATGAACAAACCTGTTTATAAGAACTATGGGAAGACTTGTCTAACTGCAACAGGTCTATCTCTTCTCGACTGTGGTCACTTGAATTGAGAACTCTGTCACACTGTGAGTGTGGAGCATGAGGCTAGTCACTGTCTTACTGGTACCTGTCTGTATGGGAAGTCTGAGTCAATCTTCTGCTTGAATGTGAACTTTAAAGAGAAGAGATGTCATGTACTTAGAAGTCATGATGAGATTGAAGACCTTGCTGCAACCAGACCAACATCTACAAACATACTGAAGACCAACCTGATTGATAACTACTCTCCACAGTGCCATAGTGCCATGGATGATTTGTGTTTGTTTGAGATTGCTCAATGCTATGACTACAAATGGGGTGTCCCTTCTGACCCTGAAAAGAACATATACAAGGTGTCAGGCCTAGATGGGTCTCTGGTGAAGAGGCATAAACTGTGGTTAATTGACCACTGTAAATTAAGCTTGACAACCACAGAAAATAAAGAGCACTATTATTTTGCTCTGTTATTTCTGTTTAAGCCTTGGATAGATGAGAGTACTTTGAAAGTTACATGTGACACTTTTGAAGGACAGTTCATTTGAGCTATGATTCCTTCAAAACTGAAATGTCAACTGCATATATAAAGAGACTGGACCTTGAGAAAGAACAACTTGACAAAGCAAGGCAACTACTGGAAGACGATACCTCAAGAAACTCACAGGACATGGTTGATCCTGAGGGTGAAGGAGCACTTGGCACTCAGTTGCCTGCAAATGACTGAAATGTGTTGATGTCAGAGATAGAAAAAAGTATGCAGCAAAGCATGCACTTTACTGATAAATCAATCAACATTGCAGATGAATTGAATGCTAATCAGCAAGTTGTCTATGCTGTGGTGATGCATGCTGTTCAGCATGGTGTGGCACACCATAAAAAAGAATGTTTGTGTGACAAATATATCCCAGTTAGGATGTTTGTCAGTGGTACTGCTGGCACTTGCAAAAACTTTGTGATTGAAGCAATAAGTGCAGGTGTACATAGACTTACTGGCACACCAATATCTGTTATAGTATCTGCACCAACTGGCCTAACAGCTTACAACATAGGTGGTGTCACTCTTCATAGGCTGTTTATGCTGTCAGTTGAGCATGGAAAACCTGGAGAGTACAGAAATTTGTCTTGTGAATTTGCTAGTGAGCTGAGGTCCATGTTCGATAAAATGGAGTTACTGATCATTGATGAAATCAGCATGGTTTCCAACATTCTTATTACATGTATTTATATATGTCTACAGGAGATAGTGGGCAGTGATGATGATGTACCATTTGGTGGTAAAAACATTGTTGTCTTTGGAGATCTTTTCCAACTGGCTTCTGTCAATGGCCAACATGTCTTCTCTACTCTTTCAGTGAAGGAAGCTAAGAAGACCATTGGGTGCATAGGTAGAGTTAATCTCTGAGAGTTCTTCTCTTATGTTGAACTGTACCAGAAAATGCAACAGAGAGGTGATATCTCTTATAAAGCATTACTTGATGAGGCTCGGATTGGTAATTTATCAGCTTTTCATTTACAAATGCTAAGAGACGCATTACCTACACAAAAAGAGGCATCTATGCAGGAAGCATGCAAGATATTTACACAGCAGCAGAGCAGTGTACAACATATTGTGTGCTTGTTGGTGACGCTAAAATTATGTGCTGAGTTCAACCAGATCATGCTACAAAGAGAACAGCAACCTATTGTTACACTTACATCACTTGATGTGATTGATGGTGTTAGTCTAACATATACAATGGTAACAAAAATGGTTGAATGACTAAAAGAACTCACAGCTGATGTGTCACGGACTGCTGGCTTGGAAGCTGTGTTAACACAATGCAAAAATGCATGTGTTATGCTGTGATGAAATCTTGATGTTGATCTCAGGCTGGTGAATGGAGCAATGGGCTACATTGTTGACTTTCACTTCAATGCTCAGAACACATTTGTTAAAGTTATCTTAAATAAATTTGACAACCGTGACAGTCCTTTTCCCATCAACAGATCCACCATCAAGTTTCATATTGTGAAGGACATCTATGTGATGTGTAAGCAGTTTCCACTGTGTCTTGCTTATGCTGTGTCCATTCACAAATCACACGGACTTAACCTTGATAGTGCCATTGTTGACATAGGAATGGAAATCTTCAGGGATGGCATTGCATCTGTTGCTTTGTCATGAGTCAGATCTCTTTTTGGTGTGCATATACTGAGCCTTACAGAGAATAAGGTATTTGGTGATGTGAAATGTATTGTGGAATACAACTGTCTATGTACACTGTATCTACCAACCGCAACTCTGATTCCTGTTCCTAGATACATCACTATGTGACATGTACCAATGGACACAACACATAAGTTTATTTTTTTTTATTATTATACTTTTTGCTGCCACTAGTTGCCAAGAACCTCAGCCCAGTCATGGACCCTTGCTCCCACCTCCACATTAGACATGCCCCTTCAATGACCCCTGGCTTACCCCCTAGGGAAGGGTTGTGACACCAGCCCCTTGAGGTGCCTCAAATGACAGGATAGGTCAAAGCGGCCATCCTGGAGGCTGATTGAAGCCAAGAGAGGGCTTCATCTAGGGCAGCTGGCAGTGTTGGCTTTTCAGGGTATACAGGGATGGGGACGTGCAATGACATTGAGTGTCCACCCTGCTCCTGAACTTGCTTTTGATTCCAGCGTGTGTGGTACACCCAGCCTCCGCTAGGTGTCAGTGTTGTGCTGAACACTGTACCCCCTCCCCCTTGAGAAGGAGAGCAGTCATCAGATGCTCAATCCTTCTCCCCTGGCCGGCTCTCTGATGTCCTAGGTCCATTC
The DNA here is from genome assembly GCA_016271365.2 of Neoceratodus forsteri. Lineage (NCBI taxonomy): Eukaryota > Metazoa > Chordata > Ceratodontiformes > Ceratodontidae > Neoceratodus > Neoceratodus forsteri. The sequence continues at coordinate 1,014,417,912 of CM028132.1, read as the reverse complement.
CCGAACCCAGGTTGCTAGCATCACAGATAGGCACCCTGCCCCTGTGCCAGTGGGCCGCTACTGACACAACACATAAGTTGAAAAGGAAACAGAATAAAACTTCAGTTTTATCACCATCTGCTGTATGTGGCAATCAGTTGCTTGCTGATCAAGTCAGATCACCACCTGCAAAAAAGTGCATTGGTCTTGAGAGACTGGCGATCTTTGACAATAACACTGGAGTGAACTGCTATGCAAATGCTGCAATACAAGCTCTTTTGCATATGCCACACTTTGTTCACCTATTGAGTGTTGCAAATTCAGCAGCTCTTTCTGATGCAATGAAAGGAGTTATAAGAGGTAGTCAAGAACAAGCACCTAGCTTACAGAATTTGACTCCTCATAGCTTACTCTGTCCAATTATCCTGGAGTGAGGATGCTTGATGATAATGCCAACAGGGTGTCACTGAATTTATGATGGGTGTGATAAATAGCTTGGCCAATGATGGGATTCCACTTAGACAGTATAACACAGTTAACTATGTTGCAAGTATACTTGTTTGCATGTGGACACATAGTCTCAGGCAACTAATGACATGCTATGGCTATCTCTCTACTTTCCTGAAGAAACATCTGTTATGTTCCGTAGGTTGTTTAGGAATGCTGCCACTGGTTGGAGTACTGCAGATGTGACTGAAGTGCTGTCTATTCTTTGAGGGTGACTGACTTCAGTTCCTACATCATCATTGTGCATCAGCGATTCAGCTCTCAAGGAATGAAAGTTACCACGCCTATTACTGATTACATTGTTGGAAGAACTATTTTCTCAGGCACTCAGTTCAACACACATAACATAATTTTCCATCAAGGACCTTTTAATCGGTCAGGACATTATGTCACTTGGCATAGCTTTAGAAGTGTATGGGTGGAGTGCAATGATAGAGTGTGCACCAGGAGAGAACAATTACCTCATGAATCTAAAAGATGCATATGTAATCATTCTCCATAACATAGATAATGCTCAATGCATTGAGGAGTGACTTTTTGATTAGAGACCCACAGAATGCTAACATATGCTCCACATTGGTTGACATATGTATTTCACTTCTGCTTACAGACTGCATTATGTGAAGAGTAATAATAAATATCCCATCATTAAACACATTCACAACAATATACTACTTTTGTAGTCAATTGTTATCTGTTATGGGCCCACAATATATATTTTGATCATTGAGTCTGTTGTAACCTGGAAGTACTGCTGTGAAACTTTTAGGGGCTCTATTCCAGTTGCTATGAAGCATTTCATGTTTGCTCTCATTAGTACTAGTACTGTTGGAGGACAACAAAAACAGTATGATAATTTTGCTGTTTGTATGATCTGTTTTTGTGACAGATTTGACACTCATCTGTGTCCATAGCAAATTCATTTGCAAACTACTAACAGTTAAAACTGGCATGTCTTTTACTGTTATGCTCTACATAAGTGACCTTGATGTACTTACTAACATGACTGCCATAAGTACAGTCTAAGCAGACTTGAGGGAGCTGGGCAGCACTTATGTGGCAGCAAGTAACTAATATCTTGGCACATGTAGTTGAAAGATGTTGATTCACCACATATATTTGTCTTTAAGACTGATACGTGTTTTAGAATAATTTCTGTGGCTGCTTCTTATCTATCTTCGTACAAACAAGGTCTCTGTGACTCATGAAGTATGTAGTGCTTTTGATGTATCATTGTGACACCTGCTGATAGGAATTCCCATTGTGACACTGTATTTCATAGCTTATGTCAATTGTACTGTTATATTCGGAGAGTACCAAACAGTAGAACACACTCTTTGCATATCTCAACTGTTATTGAATGACATGACAGAATGATATCTGCTCATAGCAAATAGATTTGTGACTTGGTAAAATGAAAACTATTATGTCTTTTCCTGTTATCCGCTACATGACTGACCTTGATGTTTTTACTTTCAAGACTGGCATCAACACAGTCCAAGATGACTTGAAGGAGCTGAACAGCACTTATATGTCAGCAAGTAATTTATATATTGGCACATTTACTTATATCATTCTGAACTGTTCTATGGCTTTGTCTTTGATAATGCCATAGATCCATAGTAATATGCATTTCTAGCATCATTGATGGCTGGTTGATATCTTCCTCAAATTGAAATGTCATTGATTCACTGGACATGACTGCAGAAACCACCAAAATACAACTCAGTGTTGTAAATATGTATATACTTCTGATACTGTGCAGAGTGGTAGCATACTGATGCTGCATTCATTTTTATTTTATTTGAAAAAAAAAATGTTCTTATTGTGCATGTTTTTATGACTATTGTGTTACGTAGTATCTGTAGCATTTAATATCTTTGCATTACATTAAATGTTGTCCAGCACATTCATACTGCATATATATATATATATATATATATATATATACACACACACACACATACATATGCATAGGTGTATATGGATGTACAGTATATATATTTATACATATATATATATGTATATATATATATATATATATATATAGTGTATATATATATATATATATATATATATATATATATGTGTGTGTGTGTGTGTGTGGTTGCAATTATTGCTTTTTGCTTTACAGAATGCTAGTTGTACATCTATACCTAATACAAACAATTGGTATGCTCCTGCTCTTTTATAGGATTGCCTTTATTGAGAGCTCAGATGAGGAATTTTCCAGTTTGATGAATATTTACTTAAATTCTGCAGGATGCTATTTTGAAACCCCAGCAATATTTTACATATATGCTGTGTGCTGTCAGGTGATTACAAGTACAATACATTTAGCATTGAATTAAAGTTTGACAATTTACAACATATACATCATACAGTGTCTGATATAGTGGCAGTGCAGTAATTTGTATAAGTAATCAGTAGAGATGCAGCAAAGTTAAATTCCACTGGTGAAGTGAATGTGAAGTGGCCACTTCACGTTGTCACTCTGCTACATGGAGTGGCCAATAGGAAATGCTCACTTTGCCTTACGAACATACGAACATACCCAAGAAATTTGTCTGCAGATAAGGCCTAGAGGTCTATCAAGTCTGCTCAATGTGCAGCTAGCACCCTTATCTCTGCAGCTGCCCTCCCTTCCACCCTTCCCTTCATTAACCCTCCCCTTGTCCTGTCCCATCCTCATTTGAAGCAGTCCACTGTTCTACTACATACCACTTCAGCAGGTAATGCATTCCACCCAGCCACCACCTTCTCTGTAAAAAGTGTCTCCTCATCTCCCTCCTGAACCTTCCTCCTCCAGTCTCATATCATGGCCCTGGTGGCCCTCCCTCCTTACTTTGAACAGCCCCTCTGTACCTGTCTTGTTTATTCCTTTCATGTATTTAAAGGTTTCAATCATGTCACCCCTGTCTCTCCTCTCCTCCAGTGAGTACATGATCAGCTCCTTCAACCTCCTCTCGTATGATAAGTCCCCCAGCCCTTTGATCATCTTTGTCACTCTGTGCTGCACCCTCTCCATAACTTAATGTCCCTCTTCAGATACAGACACCAGTACTCCACACAGTACTCCAGGTGTGGTCTAACTAATGACCTATACAGTGGCAGAATCACCTCCTCCCTCCTCGAGGATATACCCCTTGCAATACAACCCAGCATTTTGTTGGCCTTTGCAGCTGCCTTCCTACATTGTGCCGAGTTGTTCATTGACCCTGTAATGAGCACACCCAGATCCTTCTTCTCTTCTGTCTGGGCTAGCTGCACTCCCCCTTGCTGGTAACTCCTCCTTGGGTTCTTCATCCCAAAATGCAGCACCTTGCATTTTTTGGAATTAAAGCCCAGTTGCCAGGTGTCTGACCAGGTTTCAAGCTTTGCCAGATCATCCTGCAACCCTGCCATCCCCTAGGTCATCCACCACTGCGCCTACCTTGGTATCATCAGCAAACAGACTGATCTTGCTCTTGATGTCCCATGATATGTCTGCAATGAATATCCCAAACAACACTGGTCCCAACACTAAGCCCTGTGGAACACAGGTTCATCACTGCCCTTGGGTGTGAGAGCTCCCCACCCACCACCACCCTCTGTTGCCTTCCCTGCAGCCAGTTTCCTACCCATCTCACCAGCTTTGCACCCGCCCCTGTGCCTACTATTTCCTTCCCAGCCTTCCATGGCACTGGGTCAGATGCCTTACTGAAGTCCAGATACAGGACATCCACTGCATGGCCCCTGTCCAGTTGCCTAGTTCCAGTCTCCATCTTCCACTACACACACACACTATATAGAACTGAGGCTGTGCAGAACAATCTAGAGCCCATGTGACCTGCAATTCCATGAAGCACTGCAAATTCCCCTTGGAGCTCAATAACAAAGTGAAATGATGCAAAGTAAAATGATTTCAATGTACTTCACCTTAAGATTGGTTGAGAAGTGGTTTGGGGAAGGTGGAATAATCCATAGTCATTGTTTTCAATGGACTTCACGTTCCCCATTATAATGCAAAGTACTCTGCTTCGCGTTGCGGAGCACTTAGAGGATTCTGCATTTCTCCATGAATCACTCTGCAGAGCAAATTTTGGCCACTTTGCCTACCTCTAGTAATCAGTCACTATAACAATATGTGTGTACTGTACTATTTTCATTCTTGCTATATGTGCAAGACAAACATTGATGATCATATCTGTATTGCACTTTGAAAAGTGCAGAACCTTGCTGCGCTCTTTGTTATGCATGTCTTGATGCAGTGCACTACATTTATTGACATGTATTGCATGAAAACAAAATGCATACTTAGCTATGGTATCAAAAGCCTGTCATTTTTAAAAAAGATAGTGTAGCTCTAAAATTTTGAGTAAAATCAGATAAATTTCATACTGTAAAGTATTGTTATGGTAAATTGGCATCGCAAACTAACTTCTAAAAAATATGTATAAATTTAAATTACTATTGTTTTCAGGAAAAGTGACATACTGTACATATTTTTAAGTATATAAATGTAATGTTAGCTAAAACAAATCTTGCCATTACTGAAAATATTTATTTTATTAAAAAAAATCATAAATGAAATGTTGAAACAATTCTATTAAGACAAAAAAAAATCAGTTTTCATGTTAATGTAATATTGTAATTGTCTATGCCAACACAATGTTTTTAAGAGCTATAAATATGTACTCTTAGTATATCTGTTACTTTTGAAAATCTACTTAGAGCACTTTAATATAATAATGTACTAGACACTAACACATATGCTTTAATAACTTTTTAATATAAAACAATAGATGCATTGCTATTTTTAACATTGTCATACTGTCTTTATAAATACAACAAATATATTGATTTAATTATATTGCTAATATAGTTCTTTATCTTACATAAAAAGAACATTTTATTTTGTGATGGAAGCTACAGTATGTGATGTGTGTCGATACAAAACAAATTCAAAGACCACAGTCACAACAATATTTTTATATAGTGTACAATAGAACTAGTTTTTCGTCCATCCCAGGAGGAACCACCCAATTCGGCAACTCCTACATTGGAATTTCTTAAATGCATTTTTTAAAACTTATGCTCTGTGCCTTGTGTGTTATTTCTTAATCAAGTTCTGTGCAATATGTATTACATTGTCATTGTATACCTCAAAACATTACTGTATTTAGAAATCTGTGCATTTATAAGTGGGTTGTGACACCACAGTTCGAAGGTCATGGGAATGTGATTTTATCCCTTCAGCAAACAGAAGCAAATAACAATCTGTTGAGAACAGTACTAAACATATTATGTTTCTAAAGAGCATCATAGCAGTGGGGGGACGGAAGGCAAGTGGCCGTCAGCTGAGAGTTGTGATGATGTTAAAAAACAATAGTTTGACAATAAACTGCATGTTAATTTTTTTCATAGAATGGTTTTGCTTGCTGTCCCCAAAAAAAGGTTTGAAGATTTTGTATTTTTTTTTCAAACAGTAAGAAAATTCATTGTAAAAAACTCTATTAATGTTAGGGTTGCTTCCAGGTGACAAAAGTGATGAAATTTGGCTTTAGGGTTCTCAGTCCTAATTCTGCCTTCATCCACCCGCCCCACACACACAATACACACACAACACACTTCAAGCACAGGAGCTTACAAGGCAACACAACCAATCAGAAACAGACACCATAAGGTAACAGAAAGAACATACAACTTTGTAAACATACACAGAGGCATTCATCATCATGTTTCAGTAACTGTATCACTTCTGCTGCCATCCCAGTGTCTTGGGAGTACACCCACATGCAGTGCAAACATGGCGTGAGGTGTTAGAAGGCTACATAGAACATTTTACATTTAAAGTCTATAATATGATATGACTATAATTATTTTGGTACACCTATTCATGACTTAAAGAACTGAACTATATGGGTTACATTCTATTGTATTACTACAGAAAGATAAGTCCTGGCCCTGGCCAAATTTCCCTCATTCACTAAACAATACCATCAACAGCTTCATCTGGTTCAAGATTAGTTGGTATTCATCTGGATCCCTCTCCCCCAGATCATGCCTGAAAATAGGCAGACTTTGTCTAGTGCACTTACCGGTCAACAAAAACTAAATAAATAAATAAATAAATAAAGATACATATGTTCATCTGTGGAAGGATAGCAGCTGCAGGGTCTAAAGGAACCTACAGTGTGTCCATATCTTAGAGACACTGTTGTATGTGAATGGAGGTATGCAAGCACAGGATGTGACATATCATGGAGTTCCATTGTTAGTATGTACACTCTTCTATTATCTGCATGTAGAGATGTGACTGAACAGTGAATTACCGACCACGTAAAACCTCATGTATCCAAACTGTTCTAGTATCTAGATGGAGGAATGGTGTTCCCAATATTACATATAGACACTGTTGTAGTATGTCAATGTGGTGCTGAGAGTGCACTGCCTTTTGCACCATACACTCCCATTTGTAAACTGAGATAGTATGTGAGAATCTGTATAGCACACTATGCAAATGTCACTATGGGACATTGTCCTCCCAGTCCTACATCAAGATAGTGCAACACTATCCATATGTCACATTGTACATATATCACAGTGAAAACATATGGTGCATTGAACCATGCACTACCATACCTCTAGTGAAAGAGTACAACACAGTCTATGTGTCGCACTAGCCATATATTGCACTGTTCTCATTCTGACATATAGGCTGTGTAACTTATGTACTATATTTCAGTATAACAATGGAGAATGGGACTGCAGGATAAGAAGCACCTGTACTCTCACTGTGACATATAGATACAAACACAGAAACATAGAATCTGATGGCAGATAAGGACCACTAGGCCCACCTAGTCTGCCCATTTCCCTATCTAATGGATAAAGCTTCAGATCCTAGTTAACCAACAGCCTACCTCCCACAAGAATTACTTTATGTCTGTCCCATGCATTCTTGAATTGCCCACTGTTTTTGACCCCACAACCTCATCAGGAAGGCTGTTTCATGCATCGACAACCCTGTCCATGAAAAATACTTCCTCACATTACCTCTGAGCCATCCCTCCTCTATCTTCAAATTGCACCCTTTTCTTGCACAGCCCTTTTCCTGAAAGATACTACCCTCTTGGACTTTTTTGATTCCCTTGAGGTACTTGAAAGTTTATATCATGCCCCCCTCCTTTCCTCTAGGGTATACATATTAAGCTCCTTTAGTCTCTCTTCATATGTCTTCTGGTGCAGACCCTACACCATTTTGGTTGCCCTCCTCTGGACAGCCTCCACCCTGTCTGTCTTTGTGGAGATGGGGTCTCCAGAACTACATGCAGTACTCCAGATGGGGTCTCACCAACTGTCTGTACAGAGGGATAACAACTTCTTGTTTTCTACTAGTGATGCCTCTCCCTATGCATCCCAGTATCCCACCAGCTCTCTTTACTGCCTTCTCACATTGATTGCCCACCTTTAGATCATCTGATATAACTACTCCCAGGTCCCTTTTCATTTTTTTTGTTGTCAGTATCGCACCCCCCATTGTGTACTCTTCTCCTGTGTTTTTGTTTCCTAGGTGAATTACTTTGCACTTCTTTGCATTGAATCTAAGCTGCCATACATTTGACCATTCCTCCAACCTTGCCAAGTCTCTTCTCATCCTTTCCACTACACCTTGTGTATCAACCCTGTTGCAGATCTTTGTGTCATCTGCAAAGAGACATACTTTTTCTTCCAGTCCATCTACAATGTCACTTATAAAGAAATTAAAAAGGACCGGACCCAGTACTGAACCCTTTGGTGCCCCACTAGTAACCCCCTTTATTTACTGTGGACTCCTTTTATTATTACCCTCTGTATCCTGTTGTCTAGAAAATGTTTTACCCAGGCTACCACCCTGGGACCCACTCCCAGGCTGGCTAATTTGTTTATTAATCTTTTGTGTGGGACTGTGTCAAATGCCTTGCTAAAGTCTAGGTAGGCCACATCCACAGCCCCTCTCTGGTCTACTACTTTAGTCACCCAGTCAAAGAAATTGATTAGATTCATCTGACATGACCTTCCCACTGAGTCCATTCTGCCTTAGGTCCTGTGACCCACTGGCCTCTAGGTACTCAACAAATCATTACTTCAGAAGTAATTCCATCATTTTCCCTACCACTGAGGTCAAACTGACAGGTCTGCAGTTATCTGCCTCTGTCTTGCTCCCACTTTTGTAAAGGGGAATCACATCAGCCCTCTTCCAGTCCTCAGGTACCACACCATCCTCACATGACTTGTTAAAAGGGTAGTCAATGGTGTTACTAGCTCTCCCCTTAGTTCTTTTAGAATTCTGTTGTGAATCCCATTAGGCCCCATTGCTTTGTCTACCTTCAGTTTTAGGAGTTCTTTCAGAACCCTTTCTTCTGTGAAAGGACTGATATCAACCCCCCTATCCAGAGTGCTTCTATTGACTGGATTAGGTACCTCCCCTTCCTCTTCCTTTGTGAATACTGAGCAGAAGTATTCTTTCATTATCCCTGCTTTTTCACTGTCCCTCTCTGCCCACCCACCCTCCTCTTTATTCAGTCTCATTGTCCCTTCTTTTGTCTTTCTTTGCTCCCTAAAGTACCTATTAAAAGGTTTATCCCCCTTCTTAACTAAGTTGGCTATCTTCTCCTCAGTTTGGGCCTTTGCTATTCTGACTGCTGTCCTCTTTTCCTTCTGATTTAACTGGTACAGTTCTCTGTCCTGCTCTTCTGTGTTTCCTTATACTTACTGAATGCTATCTTTTCTCCCTTACCTTCCCCATCACCTCTTTTGAGAGCCATAGTGTTTTTTCAATCATTTTGATTTATTTGCTTCACACAAAGGCTTGTTGCCTCTGTGATGGCAGTTTTATGTTTCGCTATTGTTGCTCCACCCCTCATTCTTGCCTGTTTGCTAGTGCTTTTCTGAAGCACTCTCCCATTTGAAAATCAGTCCTCCAGTCCAGTACCTTCTCTTTGTGTGACTTGACTTTACAGCTGAGTTTAGCATGAACCACAGTTTGGTGGTCACTTGTTCCCAGATGGCTACCGGCGTCTAGATCTGAGATCCTCTGTCCCCATTTGAGAGTACCAGGTCTAAAACCACTCCCTCTCGAGTGGGTTCCAACACTAGCTGGCTGAAGCATGCCCCCTGTAGGGCATTGAGAATGGCCCTGCTCTTGGATGTGGCTGCAGCAAAGGTGCTCCAGTTAACATCTGGCATATTCAGGTACCCTATCAGCAATATCTCCCCTTTCTCTGCCATCCCAATGATGCCTTCTATCATTTCCTTGTCATCTTGAGACAGGGGTCTGTATACAAGCCCTGTGCAGATTGTGATGCCGTTTCCAGTCTCTAGTGTGACCCACAATGCCTCCTCTCCTCCCTGTTTACCCTTTAGTTCTGTTGCTTTGATCTCTTCCCTTACATAGAGAGCTACTCCTCCTCCTCTTCTACTATCCCTGTCCCTCCTATAGATTGTGTACCCTGGTATGTTGACATCCCAGTTATTGTTCTCTGTGTACCATGTTTTTGTGACTGCCACAATATCCAGGCATCCCTCTTCCATCAAGACCACCAGTTCAGGGTGCTTGTTACCTAGACTATGGGCATTGGTACTCATTACCCTCCACTGTTTGATGGCCTAAACCCTTTTTCCCCATCTCTGTCCTTATTGTCTTTGTCTTTTTCTCCATTTACTCCTGCCCTTCTCCCTATCGACTTCTCTATCTTGGTGTTTACCTCACTATCTACCCTGATTTTTTGGGGGGATGCTAGAATTTCACTTCTCCTTTTCAGTGCCTCCCCCTGGACTAGTTTAAATGCTTGCCAATGAAGCATTTAAACCTATCACCTAGGATCCTGGTTCCCCTCCTGGACAGATGCAGACCATCTCACCAGTATAAGCCTGCATCCCTCCAGGTGGACCTTCAGTCCCCAATGAAGCCAAAACCCTGAGCTCTGCACCAGTTTTTCAACCACTGATTGAATGCCATGGTGTGTAGCACCCTAGCCTCACCTATACCATTGACAGGCAGCACCTCTGAGAAGGTTACTGTGCATACTACTTGTCTAATCCCCCTCCCCAACTCCACAAACTCCTCCTGCACTGCTCTGATCCCTTTCCCAGCCAGGTAATTTGTCCCTAAGTGGACAATGACATCCAGCTCCCTTCCCCATTCAGCTGCTCCCACAATCCTGAGGATTCACTCCCTGTCCCTCCAAGCCATGAGATCAGGCAGGCACCTTACCTCCCTCTCCCAGTTCTTCCCTGCTAAAAATGGAGTCACCCACCAGGAGTTGTTTCATTCCCCTGTGGGGTCCCTTGCCACCCTCCTGTGGGTCTCCTTTGTGGAGGTTCCTAGCATCTTCCTTGGTCTTCACTGCAGGTGCCTCCATAGTGGAATCACACCCTGCCAGAATTGCATATGAATTGTGGAGAGGTACAACTGGAGGGATGCGCCTCTTTTCCACACCCCTCACCCTCACCCTCACCCTCCCTGAGCCCACTGTGGTCCAACCGCTCCTCTTTATTGGCAACCTCTGAGGCAGTGGCCCTTGTGGTCACTCTGTGGGAAAGGAGGTCCCCTGAATCCTGGCCAACTCAGCCTGGAGATGAGCAACCTCCTCCCTCAGCCCAGAGAGATGCCTGCAAATGGGACAACACTGCATCCTCCAGAATGTCTCGTGGAAGACTGCTGCTCCTCAGCCACTGCACTGCACCACTCCTATCATGTCTTATTTGTGGCCCCTTAACTGCTGTTTTGTATACTTACTCTTTCCTCTCTCTCTTTATTTTATTTTAATTTTTTTTTTATATAGTGTTTTTTTCTCCCAACTTTCCTACTGCCTCTGTGCTCTTAAATATCCTGATCTTCCTGTTCTGGGACAGTAAGTTTATATATTCCTCAGTAGTCTCCTTCTTATTTGCTCAGAGTCAGACCTCCAGCAGCTGGGTGGGGATGGACAGCTACTCTTTTCTTTCTAGGATGGTGAGTCTTTGTGCTTCTGTAATCACTTCCTTCCTGCTCCCAAACAGGACATTCCTGTTGTCAATCAAATCCTGTGCCTATAAAAGTGGAACCAGCTAAGGGTGGGGGGGGTGGAGGGAGGGATGGAGGACAAAATAGTCCCAGTAAAGTTCTAACATCAGCTCCTTCTTCTTGCTGCTCTCTGTCACAAGCTATCTAGGTCAGTTTCTAAATCACTCCACCTGGCTTCCTTCCCTCTTAGCCACTCCCCATAATTCATAGTTTCTTTTTCACCTAGCTAATTGCACAGATAACAATTCTTTCACCCAATTCAGACAAACACACTCTTTTGTTTTGTTTTTTTATTTGTAGTGTGACATATAGATTGTCTTGTACTTATATCTTGATGGAGGGATGGGAGTGCACTATCTGAGCAACCATGAAGTCATACTCTAATATATGGGTAAAGTGACACATAGATAGTGTTGTGCTATGCTGGTACAGGGATAGGAGGTCAAGGTACATATGACTCTGCAGTCCCACTGTGACATATGTACAGTGATGTTCTATGTCAATAGAGTAATGAAATAACAGGAGCCAGCACACCATGGGGTCCTACCATGACTTATGGGTATTGTTGTACTATCTATATGGAGGTATACAGTTGATGTAGTTGCCATCTTGCATGGTTGCACATCATGTGGGTGTACACCCCCAAGACACTGGGATGGCAGCAGAAGTGAAACAGTTGCTGGAACATGATGATGGATGCCTCTTGTGGAATGTTTACAGAGTTGTATGTTCTTTCTGTTACCTTATGGTGTCTGTTTCTGATTGGTTGCGTTGTCTTGTACCATCCCACACTTGTATGTGTGTTGTGTATGTGGGGGGGTCAGAGTTGGGTTGAAAACCCTAATGCCCAATTTCCTCACATTTGTCACTGTGGAAGCAACCTTAACTGGTGCATTAATGGATTTGTGTGCAATATATATATTATTTTCAAAAACCATGTTAATGCAAATTTTAGGGTTGAGACTTCAGTGAGAAAAGTGGAGAAATGTGGCTTTAGGATTTCCAACACTAAAAATCCAACCATATCACATATGTGCTTTCTTGCTATTGCAGTGGGGTGAGCTTTAGTGTTGACAACCCCAAGAAAGACTGCACCATTGATTTGTATTAGTGGTGGGGAGGTTTAGAGTTGGAAACTCTAAAGCCACAATTCCCTACTTTTATCACTATAGCCTCAACCCTAACTGTTGTATCCCCACCAAAATGTGATTCTTCATTACCGCAATGTCATTCCAGACCACAGGTGCAAAAAGATAGTTTGGCTATGGTTTGAAAAATGACAGCTGTCATGAATCATGAGGTGTTGTAAAAAATGCCTATGTTGAAAATTTGGGGTTAAAATATTTGAAATTGTAAACTTAAGAGCGAGCGTAGCAACATTTCTATCAATGTGCATAACATTACCATGTTTACATATTTTGACCCCAAATTGTAAACATACCCTTCTCATGACCCCACCTGATGAACAAAGATGGTGAGATTTTTCGAATCCCGCCCAAAAGGTGACTGCAAAATCATTTTTTGGGATGGATTTGCATAATTCCACTAACATTGTTCATGATGTGGGTCTCAAAAAGGCCATGTTGAAAATTTGGGTTCAAAAGATACAAAAATTACAAAGTTATGCATCAAAGTTCAAAACTCCATTTAAATCCATTGAACTACATTTACCTTAGTTTCTCATAGGGAAGTTGATGGTTCCAGCAGCAAGATGTGTCTTCCATCGGAGAGCGGATCTTAAACTTTGTGACTTGTTCAGGTGAATGAGGGGGTGTGTTGGATGTGGGGTGGTGGCTGCTCAGTGGGAAGTTGGGCTGGCAGTGTCTGATCTGCAAGGGGCCTTTTTTATGGTTTAAAAAAGATAGCAAGGGAAGGTTTTCTTTATTAAAGGTTATATATTAGGATAGCTATCAGAAGAGGTGCACCACAAGACACTAGGGAAATATATTAAAATTACTAGAATGACAATCAGAGAGTTGGGGTGCCACTAGACAATAGGAAAATATATAAATAATTATGGGGGTGGTTATCTGAGGGTGGGGTGCCACTTGACACCAGGGAAATATATAACAATTACAGGGACCATGATCAGAGGGTGGAGGGTGCCACCAGACACCAGGGTAATATATAAAAATTATGGGAATGCAATCAGAGGGTGAAAGTTGCCACTAGACATTAAGAAAATATATAAAAATTACAGGGACAGCAATCAGAGGGTAGGGGATGCCACTAGACATTAGGGAAATAAAAAATATTTATATGGATGGTGATCAGAAGGTGGGTGGTGCCATTAGATACAAGAGAAATATATACAAATCATAGGGATGGTGATTGGAAGGGGCAAGGTGTCATTGAACACCAGGGAAATATATTAATCACTAGTACAGTGATCCGAGGGTGTAGGGTGGTACTAGACACCAGGAAAACATGTAATGTATGTGTTTTTGGTTATAAAGGGATCCTGTTTGATATGGCCAAATTCTTTTTCTTTATGGACATACAGAAAAAGCAGAAGCAAGTCACAAAAAAGGATATAAAAATTAAAAATAAAAATATTTGGGTGTCATTTGAACAATAGTAAAGTGCAGAATCCACTTAATAGGGTCCTGATGAGCAACATACATGTGTTGGTCTCTTTGCAGGCTGTCATTTTGGAGGGTATATTTTTTTTTAATGGAAAACTAGATGGCAGCAAGTGAAAAAGGATTTTCCCTCATGAAAAAGGATTGGCCCAAAATAAAAAAGGATTATTTTTTCATTTCATACAGCTATTTTGAAGTGCTTACTGAGCATGCGCAGAACCCAAAATTTCATAATTAAATAACTTTGGAATAGAGTAATATTTTATCACCAAACCAGCAAACAGAACATCTGTGTGCCTAACCTGAAAGTTTCAGACCAAAATTCCAAACCGTCTGAGTGCTACACTTCATGAGCATGAAGATCCTGAAAAGTTAACTTTTTGCACTATCCAAATCTTGGAATCCACACTGCTGACTGAAAAAAAAATTAGCACATCCAGAGATCTACACCATGAGACTGCACTTGGACAATTTCATGTAAATCTGTTCAATGGTTGCAAAGTTATTAAATTACAAAAATTGGGGTTTAACATTAAAGTGCCTACTCAACCCTAAATATAATGGCGCTAACACACCACCATATTATTGGGACATGGTCACGCCCCTATAGTTAGGATTGAGTAGTCTGTTTAATGTTAAACCTAAAATTTTGCACTTTAATAACTTTGCAACTGATCAATGGATTTGCTCAGAATTTGGCATGCACTGTCCCAGGGAGAAGATCTCTGGATGTGTCAAGTTTTGTTCTGGTTAAATATGCAGATTCTGAGATCCGGACACTGCAAAAACCTTAAAATTCACAATTTTTTGCAATGTTTTCCTTATCACCTTGCTCCCAGGTGGTGTGGAAATTTGGTGTGCATTTTCTGTGGTAGAAACCATTTGGGCAACAGAACTGCCTTGTATTTGTTTGGTGAAAAAAATATTAATCTTTTACAAAGTTATTCAATGTTTAAGTTCCCATTATTTTCAATGGGAATATCACTTGCCTGGATAAAGGAATATAACAAAAAAGGAATTTGGCTTCATGAAAAAGGGTTCCTTTTCACAAGGGGCCAATCCATTTTTATGAGAAAAAAATTCCTTTTTCATGAGCCTCCATCTTGTTTTTTATTTTTTCAAATAAAACTGTTCTATAACTCAGCCAAATGGTGCCTCACACAGACACCAACACATGTATTCTGCTCATCAGGACTTCATGAGCTCTATTCTGCATTTTGTTAAACATGAAATGGCAAAGGACTGTTTATTTTTCTTTTTTTAAATCCTTTTTTGCCACTTGCAAACTTCCTATTTTCACAATCCTTTTTCCTTTTCATAAAAAAGGAATCATCTGATGAAAAGGGATTAAAAAGGAAACTAAGTCTCTTATTTTCCCTGATGTCCAGTGGTATCCCTCATCCTCCAATAGTGAAAACAGTCCTCAAAGTCTTTTATTTATTTTTTTACTGTTATTCTCCAAAATTGTACAACCTTGAGAGCTGAACAATAACAGTTCCATTTTAAGAAACATAAATGCACTGTTTTCAGAAGATACATTCTTTCTGTTAAAGAGAACCACACAATTTGTTTGTATTTATTGATCAACAAGCATTAATTAGTAGTCCTGCTTTCTCCCAGATATTGTTGTGAGTTTGGACTCCAACTCTAAGGGCCATGAGATTAACTGCGTATGGCCCCTTTTAAGAGCAGCAGTGTGCAGGGGTCAATTTTCACTCAGTGATGGGATTGATCGTGCCTCACCTCCCACACTTTTTTCTTTTTATAGTAACACCTCCCATGTTGTTCTTTTTACACACTGGCCCATATATTCAAAAGGGTTGCGCCATGCGCAACAGGATTGCGCGTGCGCAACTCCAAAAATGCGCCATTCTGCGATATTCAGAAGGGGCCAGTTGCGCCACCGAAAACACGCTGAGCAACAGCGCAATGGAAATGAAGCATCGCGCAACTGAGAAGTCCATGCACAAAGTGCGCAATGCGATATTCGAACACTTCGCGCACGCGCAAGAGTGGCTCAGCCGAGGATGCGTAGTACCGGATGTGAGCAAAAATAAAAAGGCTCAAGGGAGCGGCGCAAGAACTCTAGCAGGCCACAAACCGGGGAGAGAGACGAGAGAGAGAGACAGAGACAGGAGCAGGAAGGGCAGAGAGGGACAGTGGGTCCTGGAGGACAGAGAGGCCAGTGGGGGTGCCGGTGCAGTGGAAGCAGCAGTGGGGCAGTGGGGGTAACACAGGAACAGCAGCTGGGGGGCAGGAGCCAGGAGATGGACAGTGTCAGCTTCCACATGGAAGCTGTAATGAGGAGTGAGACAGCATGCTGCAGGGGATGTACGGAGGGGCCGTCAGCGTGCGCCCCGACCTTGGCCCGATATCGTGCCCGCATCAGCTACGAGCTGTACACAGATGTCAAGATTGTGGCCCGGTACCACCTGAACAGGGCAATACTGAGACGGATCAGTGAGCTGTGCAGTGATGTGATGCAGGCACCCTCACGACGGAGTCATGCTCTGTCCGTGGAGACCAAAGTGACAGCCTGAATGTGCCTGCTCGCCACGGGCACCTTCCAGAGGCTGACAGGTGACACCACAGGCATTACGCAGTCAGCCACATCACGCATCCTCACCCAATTCCTCAGCGCACTGCTGCCTCATGCTGCGGAGTACATCCATTTCCCCAGCACCGCGGCAGAGCGTACAGCAAACATGCAGGAGTTCCACAGGGTAGCACATATGCCTGGCATGCTGGGGCCATAGACTGCACCCATGTGGCCATTCGCATGCCACCTGGCCTCGGCGGCCAAGCTTATCGCAACCGAAAGGGCTTCTCGAGTGTCAACTGCCAGGTGGTGTGTGATGCCACTTGGGGCATCATCAATGTCTGTGCCACACACCCTGGCGGAGCACATGATGCCTTCATATGGCACCAATCTGCACTGTGCCATCGATTCGAGAGTGGGAACATCCCCACGGGTCATCTAGTGGGTGAGTACACATGTATGGAATGCAAACTCTGTGCAAGGGTGGGAAAGACACAGGTGCCATGGTAGTGGCACACAAGGATATGGGCAATATGGACCTGACCTGACACTGATCTCCACTATCTCCACACAGGTGACTGTGGATACCCACTCCGTCCCTGGCTGCTCACACCATACGGCGCCCCATGACCCCAGCAGCCACCCGGTTTCAATAGAGGCTACGCGCAACCACGGAACATCATAGGCGGGTGTTTGGGATACTCAAGGCACGCTTCTGATGCCTGGACACCTCCGGCGGAGCCCTACAGTACAGCCCCCAGAAGGCCTGTGGGATATTCCTGGCCTGTTGCATCCTGCACAACATGGCCAAAGACCATGGGATAGCCGTACAGGTCCAAGAGGGGGACAGCGATGGGGACGCCAGTGGCGCCGGTGATGTGGGTGATGAGCCGCCCAGGACGGAGGGACCCCCGACTGACACGGCAGGCCCAGCTGCACCGGGACACCATTGCAGAAGAGCACTATGCACAACACAGGTAAGTCAAGGGGACATGTGCAGGCAACACTGTCTATGCGCAAACCACAGGCACACAGGGGAACACACCGTGCATGAAGGTCAGGGGAGTTGAAGGGTCCAGGCATACCAACACACCATCAGAGAGGGGTGAGCACTCATATGGACACACACACACACACCAGGCAGCATACAGGGGCAGCAGCACAGCACTGTGGAAATGACACGCCAACACACAGCACCACCAACCACCCTCACCACCTGGACTGTCCACGTACGTGTGTCAGGACCTGGGCAACCTTGCACCTTGGTGTACAGTGCAATGCAGGCATCATCATCCACACGCACCTGTGGACAGCAGTTGGGAGAGTGTGCAGGTGGTCTGTGTGTCAGCTTGGTGAGCAGAGCACCCAGCAGTGCACTGCCCACCATGACACACATTGCACACAGGGCAGCACCAGACAGGGCCTGCATTGGGAGACAGCTCATGCAGGGAGCACTGTCCCACAGCCACCACGGATGCGTGGGCGGCCCCACCATGGCCTAGCAGCACTGGCAGGCTGCTCAGGGGCCACATCAGGTGGCGCTAGTGCACCACCATGGGTCCCAGTGTGCGACCGTGACCTTGCCTGCACAGGGGTCTGCATCCCGCCAAACAAACTTGCACCAGGGGTGCTCGGGATGCCCACAGCAGAACCCAGCGTCGACAGGCCTGGTGTCGCATGACGCCGGGAACGGGGAGTGGAGTGCGCACTGTGTGGGGTGCGTGGTACAGGGTCACCAGACAGTGTGGTCAATGCGGTCGCCACAGAGAGCACTGCCTGGGTCAGCCTGTCGATGGCAGCGGTCACATCCGTCCGCATATGGACCATCTCGGCCCGGTCCCGAGCACACTCCCTGCTATGCCGCTCCACGGACACAGTCAGTGCCTCCACGGACCTTGCAACCCGCCCCTGCAGCTGTGCCGACTCCTGCAGCAGGCGGGTGTCTGCGTCAAAGGGTACTGTGCCCCAATGGCATCGTGACCCCCAGGGTGTGGATGGTCCTGGTGCACAGCACCCCTTGAGGGTGGCCGCTGTTCGCCAGGACCAGGTATGGGTGGATCTGGGCGTGTGGACAAGTGCCACTGCTTGACGCTGTCCCCAGGCCTGGTGTGCAACTGCTGCTGCCGCCTCCAACTGCTGAGCCCCAGGTCCACCTGTTCCACCCCTGTGCTGTGTCAACAGTGCAGACACCTGCTCAGCCACCGATGCTGCCCACGGTGCTGACAGGCCCAGTCTGTGACTGTGCCAGCATGCTGGTACACAGGTGTGGAGCAGGATGGGCCAGGGGCATGTGCTGGCCTGCCATGTGTCCCTCGTGGGACACACCTATCACTGGCCATTGCAGGCCTGCTATCATCAATAGTGCGGTGTGTGCCACTGCCATAGGCACAGCATGCTGGCACACCTGCATGCCAGACTGCTGTGACACAGGCTGTGCACCCCTGCACCGTATCACTGCCGGCGGAGTTGTTGGGCCAGCCGGCCTGCTGCTGCAGTGCCTGCAGGCTGCTGGCGGAGGTGGATGGTCCCTCCTCCTGGTCCAGCAGGTCCGCCTCACTGTCAGCACCCACCACCACCATCTCCTGCAGACGAACAGGATCTGAAACAGAAAGAGAGTACATGTGAGTGCATGTGAACAACAGCCCCCACAACATCACCATGTCATACCGTGCAGTGATGGGCTTCCACCTGTCTGAATCCTCCGCCTGCTGGACACCCGCAATGGCACTGGCTGCATGGCCACGACCAGTGTCTCCTCGGTCGGGGTCAGCTGCAACACCACTGGTGGTCCCCCACCAGTGGCAGCACATGCCACCCTGAAGGCTGCCACCTTCTCCTTCAGCCTCCTGCGGTCAGTCCCCATCTTTTTGGGGCATTCCTGCACGGAGCGCTGGTGGCTTCCGTGCAGGTTGATGGCCAGAGCTACCCCCTCCCATGAAGCTGCACGCTGCTGAGGGGTGCCCCTCCGCCAACTCAAAAGCGGCTCATCCTCCAGGTAGGCCTGGAAGAGGGCCTCAGTCTCTGCTGTGGTGAAGTTCAGCCTCCTCCTACGCCCGCCATCCACAGCCTCAGCCTGGTTCTCGTCAGTCATGGTGATCTGTATGGGTGGAAGTGGACACCTGTCACTGTGCAGTCCACAGCATTTCCCCATGAGCATAGCTGCAGGCCGGGGGGGGCAGAAGCCCCCCCTTTCCTCTCTGCATGGCACATACTGATGGAAAGGGTGCCCTCTGCCCCTTCCTAAGTGCCCTCATCATGCTCAGCCCCCTCAACCTATGACATCCTCCAGCACCCCTGCCCATGAGCATTGTCCTGAGCATCACACAGCATGTAACTCACCTCTCACCTGCAACAACCAAATCTGGCCGCCACAACCCAGTGTCGCATTTTTATAGCGCAACACATGCAAATGAGGTGTGGCACAACTGTAATGACATGCTAATCGCCACCGCGCCTTTGCATGGCTGATCGATTGACGGCATATGCGTCGGCTGAATATCGCGTATTTGCGCTTAGCGCAATAGGGAAGGTCCGGCTGAGCCGATGGCGCATGTTTGTGGCTGTGTGCTACACTGCATTGCGCATGCCCAGACAGGTTACGCATGCGTCGATCGTGCTGCAGACCTGCTGAGCGCGATAGGCGATTCTGGCCATGGCCACCATTGTGCCAGTGGCGCTACAGCACTGGGCACTATATGGCGCTGTGGCACTTCTGCACGATAGTCCACTGTGGCACTGGTGCTCTGCTTAGCAGTCATGCAGGATGCCTATACATCCTATGGCGCTGTGCATAGCCTTGCGTCATTGCCATGACCTTGTGTATGCCCTCTGACCCCTGCCGCTGTGGGAATGCCATGTGTACGTCCCTATTGCGCTGTCTGGTTACAGCGCCATGTAAGGTGACAGTGCTGTGCGAACAGCGCGATTGGAGCCTGTGCTGGTCTATTGCGCAACAACTCCACATGGGGTCACAGCGCAGCGGGGCGCCATATTGCCTGCTGTAAAGTTGGTGCCATGGCCAGGAGGAGGGCGGTGTCCTGGAGCCCAGTTGAAGTGGCCAACCTGGTGGCCCTAGTGGAGCCCCACTGTGAGGCACTATATGGTGAGGCCCCCCTGACCGGACCTCGGACTCATGTGTGGTAGCAAGTGGCCACTGACCTGGTGGGAGTCACTGGCCGGGGCCGGTCTGCTGAGCAGTGCCGGCACCGGTACAGTGATCTCCACCGGAGGGACCCGGACCTATTGACGTGGCTGCGTTCCCATGCCAGGCGGGGCCTGGTGCCTAGGCCACATGAGTGTACCATCTATTCACCTATATTCTCTGTAGGGGTGTGTGTGTGCCTGGGTGGCTGTGCAATGGTGTGTCAGTGTGTGCAGCTGTGCGATAGATGGTTATGGCTGTGTGGGCAGGCAGTCTCACTGGGGCAGGGGGCACTCTGCTTTTGAGTCACACTGATGTTTGTCTCACCATATGTCTCCCACAGGCCGGCTGGTGAGGACACCGGACAACAGTGATGTGGGCCATGTCAGGGCCCCAGTACCACAGGCTGTCGGGCCACAGCAGCAGCATCAGCAGCAGCAGCAGCAGCAGCAGCAGCAGCGGCAGACGGAGCTGCTGGAGGAGTGTGAGTATCATTACGTCATGGATGCTATTGCATGCTGGGGGGGCAGGACCACAAACCATGCTGGACACAACCAAAGGGGAGGTCATAGTTCCACTATATGAAACACTAGTGAGTCCACACACTGGAGTACAGTGTACAGTTCTGGAGACCATACCTGTGTATGGACAGGGACTGGGTGGAGAGGGTTCACAGGAGGGCGACATGGATGGTGCATGGATTGCATCACAAGTCCTATGCAGACAGGTTGATGGAACTGAACATGTACTCCCTGGAGGGGAGGATGGTGTGGGGATATGATGGGGACATACAAGTATTGTACAGGGGGGAACAGAGTGCAGGAAAACAATATTTGTAAGCGTAAAGAATGTTCCAGGACTAGAGGGCATGGGATGCAGTTGGAGGGGGCTCGTTTAAGAGGAACATGAGAAAGTGTTTCTTCACATCATGGGTGGTGGACGAGTGGAACACCCTGCCAGAGGATGTGGTGGGGGCTGACTTGGTCACGGGATATATGTATGCGTGGGTTAGCCATGAGGGACTTCTGGAGGTCAGGGGTGAGGGGGAACGGACTTATAGGACAAGAGGGTGATCGTACAAGGCCAAATGGCCAGACTGGGTGTCCCATAGGCCCTTATCTGCCAACACTGTCTATGTATCCATGTATGTAGGCATGACACAGGTGACCTGCATCACAGTGCAGCATCACGACACGTCTGTGTATGCATCACAGGTGGTCCCGGCATGCACTGGGCACATAGCTGTGTAACTGGCATTGCACCACGTTGCCACATCACATGACAGCCTAGTTTGTACTGTGATTGACGTGGGCAGTGTGTGTGGGCGGTGGTGCGCATGGCTGGTGCCGCCTGTTTGTGATGGCCATGTGCATGTTCACTGTGGGTGGTGCATGCCATCACAGGTGCAGGACATTGGGTTAGATGGGTTGCAGGTTGGGTGGTGTTCAGGGTTGTGGTCAGTCTCAGCCATTGACTGTGTTCCCATTTTCCTAGGCCTCGGTGTGCTCGGCGCATGGCGCAAGATCTCGGCGCCTGACCCAGGTGGTGGTGGACAACCGTGAGCTCCTGCAGGCCCTACAGCGCCAGGGGGAATGGCGGCGCAGGCACAGGAGGGGACGCCAGCAGGGGGAGGAGCAGGAGCCAGCTGGGCCGTAGCCCAAATTTCAGTTCTACTTCACCCATCCCTTTCACCCTGCCTTCCCTCTCCAAGTTTTTATTCCCTTCCCCTTGAACACCCCTGCCTTTTACCCGTCCCCCCAACTTGTACATAGTTCTACGTTTATTGTTAACTGTTTTTTTTGAAATATACATTTCTATTTTGGTACAACTGCTGTGTTGGTGTCTGCTTTGCAACTGGCTCTGGGTGCTCCGTTGCAGGGGTGTACATGCCATCTGGGCTGCTATGGTCCTGGGTATCTGTGTGTGTGTGTGTGTGTGTCCATGGGGAGGTATCAGCAGCATAGCATTGCCTTTCTGTTGCTCTTGCCATCTGCTGCCACCCACTGCTGGGTGCACAGGGTGGGTCTGGCTGGTATGCTTCTCTGCAGCATGGGGTTGATGTGTGGCACGGGGGGTGCATGGTGTTTCCTGCAGTGCCTGTCACTGCACATGAGCGGTGTCTTGGGGGCTGATTGCGCTGTGCTGTGCGTGCAGGGGGACTGATGTGCACTGTGGTTGTCAACCCTGGGTGTGGCACTCTCTGCCTGCCAGTGGTTGTGCTGGGGTGTCATGGCTCTGCTATGCTTTAGTTGGCTTGTCCCCATGGGCACGTGGATCATCCATCCCACCCCAGTGATGCTGTGCTTGGGGTGTGCCAGTGTGGTGTGGGTTCTGCAGTGAGTTCCTGTGCCCATGTGTGGCATGGCTGGCGGTGGGCCCTAGCCTGCCTCCCTGGCTGTGCAGTTCCATTGCTCTGGGGGGGGCTGTGCTTGCGCTATGGCAGCTCTGCAATGCTCAGCTGAGCTTCCATGGTTGCGCCATAGCGCAGCATTTTGGCTCAGCCTCTCCTTCCTGGTTGCGCGATGGCGCAGTATGTGCGATATTGAGACGTTGGTTGCTTGTGCAATTCGCTCTGCTCCATGTTTGAATATCACACCTGTTGTGCATTTGCGCAACTGGTTTGCGATTGCTCCTACTGTTGTGCCAGTTTTCAGCGCAGTTTGAATATCCAGGCCACTGTGTCCAGGGCTACTAACTTGACTTTGTAACCTCTTGGAGCCATCACTAGGAACAAATTGCATCACTGAACTGCAGAAAATTAGAGGAGAGCAGGCTTATCTACATGTTCTGCTTGGTCAGTGTGCAGTATCTTCGTGGGTAAACACTACCCGTGAAGGGTGTCACCTCTAACTAAAGGGCGCTGCTATTTGTTAACCTCTCTAGCTAGTTGCTTGCCATTAAAATTTGAATCTCAAATGTTGCTGCTGCTGCTGCGCTTATTGTTGCCAGCTTGCTGCTCACTGACTGCTGCTGCTGTCCTGCCTGCTTTTCCCTGAGTCCCTTTGTTCCTGCCACAGTCTGCCCCCAAAAGTATTGTTTGCTGTCTTGCCTTGCTCAGGTCTCATCAATGAGTTTATTTTTTGTCTGTTATTTCGATGAATGCATGACTGATGACCTGACTTGTGTTACAGAAATGGGGGTGTCTGTGGTACGCAAACAGCTGCAGGAGGCTTCAAGCATGGGCAGGGAGAGTTGAAAGTTAGAATCATGCTCTCGCTTTAACACTTGTAATGGCAGCATTAAGGACCAATCTGACAGTGCAGAAGAGGGTAGAGGTCAGCATTCTCTACACTGTTGAAAAATCATGCCAAACTTTTGATATCCTGCTCATGAGCCAGCCAATCCATTTATGTAGGATGGTCCAGTAAAAATACAACATTTCATTTTGAATGGGTTCCTGTTGTTTACCCACTTCTTCAGCTGGGAAGACTAGAGCACAGTGAGGTTGTGTGACTTGCTTAGGGTTGCACAGTGAAGAAGAAGCTTTTGTGGGATTTAAACCTGAGAATGGATTCCTGTTTCCCAAGCCAGTGCTTGGAACACTACACCACATTGCCTTTCTGCAAAAGGATTGAGACCTTTACAGATTTCTCATATCTTGCAAGGCTGAGTCTCATCTTTTGAAATATTGTACTACTCAAATCAATAAACATTAAAAGCAGTGGGGTGTTGTGCCAAATATTTGAAAGCTCTCTTGATAAAATGAAAGGGGATTGCACCATATATTTGAAAGAGTACTTGTCAATAGTAATTGACATTAAAAGAAGAACTCAAGCTGTGACTTTCTAGCTTTACACATTGTTTTAGTGGAGCAAAGAACATAGTTGTGACTCATGGAAATGGCCAACATTGATGAAAAAAACAGAACCAAATTACATATGCAACACTTCTACCCCAACATTAAAATTCAAGATTCCAAAAATAAAGAAGCTACATAGGACTAGTAACTCATAAGCCTCATTTTTACACTGACCAAGCTGTTACACTGTGATGTCTGTCTGCACCTGGTAGTTTATGAAGCGAGTGGTGTACACCACACACTGTGTTTGTTATATATTATACAATGGTGTGTGAACATCCTGCAACCTCATTGGTCAAAACATGTCACATGACCGTTAGTAAATCCTGCATAACCCACAGCTGATGAATGGCATTTATAAAAAACATAATTAAACACATTTTAAATTTATTTTACACATAGGTCCATTGTATAATCACAATAAGGCACTCCAGGGTATAGGTTATTGGGTGATTTACCCACTTCTTGTGTGGTTAAGTCACTCAGCTATGCCTCATGACACACCACACAAGGCGTGGGTAAATCCCCAATAACAGACATCGTGTTGTACCTTATTGCATAATTCAAACCTACTGTTTGTGGGACTTGATCTCTTTAATTTTTTGGGGGAAAAAAACAGACTTATGGTCCAACTTCTTGCCGAAAGGGATTTTCTAGCTCTCTCTGTCCTACTCTCCCCAGTGCTAAAAATTTGATTAGGAAGCAAGTGAAGCAATCTTTTGCTTCAGGAAGTTTCAAATAAATTCAATATATAGTTTCATATTTCACTCAGTCATTGAATTTAACCCCGAATGTTGCTATGTGGGGAAATGACCATAGAATCATGTCATTATATTTCTTATTATTTGCTTACTATGCTGTACATGAAGGTCCTGTTTACTTGTGTTTTGCAATGTGAAACTGATTAAGCATTAATCAAAAAAATGAAGAAAATATATTTCTTTGTTTTATCCCTATCCATTTCTTGCATGCAAGATGCAAGAAAAGTTTCTTTTCTGAATAGGATGGGGAGGGCCACAAAATGTGTGGCTTACCATGGGTGAGAGAATGCTTTGCTATGCCACTGGGTGTCAGTAGTAACCAGGCATTCAGTGTACCTCATATGCTTTTATTCCTTTACCAATTATTATCTCAATTTTGAATGGAGGAGGATGTATTTTCATTACTGTCCTTCAAAGTGAACCCTGATTAGGTAGGAGTGCATTGTGGGATGGTTTTCTTATTTTCAGCTTGAGAAAGACATGGCAAAGTGGTGGAGCCACTAACTACCAATGGGGAAATACATTTAAGATATGGGGATCGGACAGTGGGGGTGCCACTAGGTGCCATTGTTAGACATGAGAGGGTGGGGGGTACCATTAAGCACCAGTGGGGAAATTAATTAAATAATATATGGGGAGTGGAGGGTGGGGGTGCCACTAGACACTATTGATAAAACAACTGTTATATGGGAGAGTGGGGAGTGCCACTAACCACCAATGGGGGTATTATAATTTAAAACAGATATGGGAATTGGAGGGTGAGGGGTGCCACTAGACACCATTGATAGACATGGGAGGGTAGGGGGTACCACTAACCACCAAGGGGGATAGCAATGAAATATATGGGGATCAGAGGGTGGGGAGGTGCCACTAGACACCAGAAATAAAACACAAATTTCATGGGAGGGTGGGGGTTTCCACTAACCACCAATGGGGTATTATAAATTAAAACAGACATGGAGATCAAAGGGTGGGGGTGCCAGTAGACACCAGGGGCAATTAATAGTAATGGGGACAGGCACACATGTATGATGGGGGAGCAGTGAATACCAGAGTACTGACAAATGTCAGAAAAATAAAACCTGGTATAATTATGTATCCCTGGGAGTGTGGGGTCTGAAGGACCATGTGCTCCCACAGTGAAATATGGATATTACTATACTATCTCAAAAAGTTAGGAAATAAGTTGCAACAACTTTGTTAACGCTCCAATTAGGGTCAAAGTGACAAATGTTGGGAAATGAGGCATTAGGGTTTCCAACCATAACACCCCACCCTCCCAAACCAGGCCTGGAGAGCAGGTGTGGGGTGTGCCTTGGGCCTTTTAAGCCTAACGCTCACCCCAGTCTCATAAAGTCTACACATCTGACCTTATTTACAAAGGAATGGGGTGAGCATTAGTCTTGAGAACCACAAGGCACACCCCACACCTGCTCTCCTGCCTTGTTTTTTTTTATTTCAGTCTTTGGTAACTGGCTAAGGCCCACTAGGCATAAGTACATGTTTTCAGGGACAACATGGGAGCACTGGGCAGTTAAGTGACTTGCTCAGAATCACACAGTATGCAAGTGGAGGTTGTGAAAATCAAACCCAGGTGCGGTCTGCTGGATATACCAAACTCATTACTCTAACCTCTAGGCTATACTGCCAGCCCATGAGAGGTTTTGGAAGGTGGGTGTTAGGATTGGAAACCCTAAAGCCTCATTTCCCAATGTTTGTTGTTTTGGCCCTAACTGGAGCATTAACAAAATGTTTTGCAACTGATATAGATATAGACAGTCTTTGCAAAAAAAAAATGAATGCACTAGTTAGGGTTAAAGTGATAAAAGCAAGGACATGTAGCATTAGGGTTTCCAACCCTAACATTGCACCCCACCCTGCAGGCAGCAACAGGCAAAACCATTATGGTATCACCTCACTTGCAGCATCACAAGTCAGGTGAGGAGTGTGCTTTGGAGTTGTCAACCCTAATGCTCACCTCATTCCATTAGTAATTAATTTGAGATGAGTACAGTATTTGAGAATGGGGTGAGTGTTATGGTTGACAACCCCAAAGCACACCCCACACCTGATTTGCAAAGATGAGAGAGAGGTGAAACCTTAATGGTTTTTCCTGTTGCTCCCTGCATGTTAGGGGTGTGGTGCTAGGGTTAGACACTTAAATGTCACAATTCCATAATTTTGTCGCTTTAACACTAACTAGTGCATTAATGACGTTTTTTGGAAAGAATTTCCTTACATTTTGAGATAGTACAATTGTATGCTTATTTTACTGTGGGAGTGCAGGGTTCAAAGGACCTTGTGCTACCATTCCTTTGTAGATGCATATATGTATCTAGTTGTGGAAGCACAAGGCCCTCCTGGCCCTGCACTACCATTTCTGGGATAACAGTGATAAAATTGTCAGCATAGCCATCTTATTACCCCACCTCATGTACTCTGTACAGAAAATGTTCAAATCACTGCCAAAACGTAATTCTGCCTAACTGTAACGTCATTCCATACCACAGGTAAGAAAACACATTTTGGGTAGGATCTGAAAAATGACACCTGTGACATACATACGGTGGGGAAATAAGAAGGTTATGTTGAAAATCTGTGGTAAAAATATTTAACATTTTTGAAGCTATGAGTGGGCATACTGAAATTGCAACAATGGGGCTTGCCACTAAAAGGCAGGCCAGATTGTCTGATGACCCCTGCCAGGAAGGAGCACAAAGGGGGGAGGGGTTGGAGGGAGGGATGGGGAGGAAAGAGCAGGTAGAGGGGGTCGGCCTATTGACATCATCAAGCAGGTAGATGGGGTAATATGACAAGGTGGTGCCAGAGCCCCAGGGATTGGCTGGGAGGGCGGAGCCTCAAGGGGTCCTGACCATGGGTCCTGCAGGGGTATATCAGGCCAAGACTCAGGTGGGATGACCTCTTTTGCTTGGATTTGTTTCAGATTGGAGAACTCAACACATTGTTGGCAACCTTTAGGTAAGGCACATGGAGTGGTTTAGGCCTTGTGGACCATGTGGGCCCAGATAGATATTTCAGTTGTTTATGGTGCTCTGATGGGGTGTAATTTATACAGCCTGGGCTGATACAACATGGTACAGTTTGGCCTGATCTTTCTTCTTCCTAATTAAAAAATGGCATTAATCAACATGGCATTTTTTGATTTTAAGTGGAGTAAAGCATGGCTAGAGATATGATGGGGTAGGCCTGGTGGACTAGGTGGGCCCAGATAGATGATGCAGCAGATTATGTTGCTCTGAATGTGTGTAATTCATACAGCCTGGACTGACACAACGTGGTGCAAATGTTGGCCTGATCATTCATTTTCTGCTGTGTTTTAAGATGATAATAATGAGAATGGTGTCTTTGTTTTAAGGAGAATACAGCCTGCTCTTTGGTTTACTAATTAAAGTGGCATCTGAAGAGTGCAGGTTTTCTAGTCAAGGAAGCCTGACACAGTAGAAATGTATGTTACCCTGCAAGCTCAGCTATGCATTTTTGCAAGGGGGAGGGCAGACAGGGCTACTCATGGTAGCGGTGCTGCTTGATGTTTGAAATGGCAAGCAGGCTTTATGATTTCAGAGCTGCTGCGGGCTTGGTTTTGTTGGTCTCACAAGCCTGGAAATCGATCGGGTAGCAGGCAAAGTGAGCGACTGCTCGTTTGGAAGTGGAAAGAATTTGGGTGCTCATCATGACTGGGCCCAGGCAGATGGCCTGAACATCAAGTTGGGAGAGCGGGGTGGCCTTGGAGGACCATTTTATGCAGTTGGTTGGAGTCAGGAGAGAGCACAGAGAAGGGAACCTAAGTTGATTCTGGTAGCACAGTGTCAATCAAGAAGAAGCGTGGGTGACACACTGGTGGAAGGGGGTAGGGAGTTTTGGTTTGTCCCAGATGTGGTGTTCACTTGAGTTTTTGAGTGGAGTTCAAGTGGAGGCACCAGGGATTGGAATGGACACCCAGTGGCCGTTTGCATCACAGCAGCCAGTGTGGATTTTTGTGCTGAGGCAATGGGTCATTCAGTGGAGGAAACATGGCTGTAAGTGAATGTGCTCAGTGAGAAAAGGCAAGGCCGGTGACATTGGGATGTGAGGACACCAGGAGGCCATGTGGTGTGGCGTGGCCTAGGGGGGTTGGTGTGGTATGACTTGGGACAGCATGTGGCTGGCAAAAAAAAAAGCTGTGCAAGAGGGCGCAGATGACAGCTTGTGCAGATTCCCACTCTTATTGTGAGTCGTCAACAGCAGCGGTCTGAGCGGCCTAGCGGAGCACAGGTTGCTATGCCTGCCAGCTGGACAAGATTGCAGCCACAGAATCCACGTGGTGCAACAAGCCACTAATTTTGGTACCAGGGTTGATGCAATTTGCCATAATAAAAAAAAAATTGAAAAAGGGAAAATTGGGATGATGTTAAGAAAGTGCCTCCTTTCATCTCAGAGGACGGGGGTGGGGTTGTGAGGAGGTGGCAATTTTTTCAGGTGATACTATCACAGGGGAGAGCACTTAGAAAGAGCCAAGCAGGCCCAGAAGATCAGTGGACCTGGCACCGGTGAAAGGAAGGGTGCAGTGCATGCATAGCAGTGCGGCTGTGGGAGAAAGGCAGGCCCATTGGCCTACCCATTAGTTGCTATGAAGCCCCAGCTGGTTTCAGATGGTCAGAGGTTCTGACACTGGTGGAAGGAAGGGTGCAGTGCACACAAAGAGTTGCAGCAGGGGGGGAAGGCAGGCCCTAAGCAGGGAGGGCCTGGCCAAAAGGATGTGTCAGTTGGCGAGGCAGCAATTGTTGGAATGCATTGGGTGGGGGTGAATGCAGTGATGCTGGCCTATATCGGGGCCCCAACACAGCAGCTGTAGTGATCAGTCAGATAAGAGGACAGGCCCAATCCAAGAGGCAGGACGCCAGGCTATGCAGCTCAGAGGTCCAAGAAGGACCGGGGCACTAGCTGGGTAGCCCAGCAATCCAGGCTGGATTGGTTGTTGCAGACCCTCTGCTACATGTGGGATGATTCTGTGAAGTCTTTAAAAAATAATAGTAATAAAAACAATAATAAAATAAAAACCTAGATTAATAACAATAACAAGGAAAATGTGGGAAAGAAGGAAGTAAGTAAAAGATGCTGGAAGTGATTTACAGAGGGCATTTCAGGACCCCCCCATGGGTGAGAGCAGCTGGCAGTCTGCTGGGTGGGTAGAACCGTCTCAAGGTGACATGGGAGGGCAAGATGGAACACAGGGGTGGAGCTGCAGGCAGGGTGCCAAGAGGGGCATGTGTAGGCTCTGCAAACATGGTATGGGGGGTTGTACAGGGTTTTGAACATTTGTTTTCTCATCCCATCTGCCTGCAGTGATGGAGGAACAGCAATGACACCTAAGTGAAACCTGATCAGTGAAAGGATGATGCAGGAAGTAGTGAAATTGATGACCAAAATGTTGGAGTTGGTGGTGGCAGCAAAGCAGAGGAAGGCAGAGGAGGAGGAGGCGCAGAAGAAGTGTAAGGAGTGGGAGGAATGCCCAGGCAGGGGAAGAGGGGTCAAGAAACCCAGAAAGGAGGCACCACACCTGGCACCTATCCCTGCACCACTGCCCACACTGGAACCAGATGAGGAGAGCCAAGATCAAGATGGGGGTAAGAATGATGTGGATCTCAATGACAAGAATGGTTTGTGGGAGTATTTGGAGGGGCTTTTGAGTGGCATGAGGGACACAAGGATCAAAAAAATGTAGAGGGCCATGCAGGCCTTAAAAGGAAAAGGGGCCAGGGTGGGAACAGAGGGGAGGGCCAAGCTGATGGGCAAGAAACTATATGAAGACCCTCTGGGCTGCTAAGTTGGGGACCACGTCCCAGCCTCGATCAAAGAAAGAATTTGGAAGGGGGAGCTGGTCAACATCTTTGGACTAGTGGATGAGGAAGCGGCCAAGAAATATGAGCAGAAGGAGTTGGTTGGGAGGTCAGAGATGGTGGTGGCTCTGGCGGTGGTAGGACACAAGGCCAAGGAGGCAAGATACAAGGGGAAGACCATTGAGAATTGACAAGGGGGTTTCCTCACATATAACATTTTGGTCCTAGTGTAGCAGCCAGAGCTAGCCATCCTCATGCTGACATACATGACCATCATCAGAGATGCATACAAGGCAAATGTGGGGTACTGGTGGCTCATATATGATGAGGCTTTTTGTAAGAGAATGGTGACAAAAGGTGATCTGAGATGGGATTGTACCCACTCAGAGATGTGGGTGAGGACTCTTTTGGAGGAGGGGAGTGGGGCAGGGGTGAGCACACAAGGAAGAACCCACCAGCCCCAGGGTCCAAGACCTGCTGGGGTTTCAACAAGGTAACCTGCACCTGGAATGGATGCAAGTTCAGGCATGTCTGCTCAGAATTTGGGTGTCTCAACCAGTCTCCAACTGGTGAAAGAGGGGGAAGGAATGGACAATTCTATGAGCAGTCCTTTCAGAGCACTCAAGGGGGGACAAGGCAGGGCATGAGGGGGTAGCCACAGGGGCCAGCAACAGACGTCCAATGGCTGGTAACAGTAAAGAGCAGGGGGAGGACATTGGGGGTACGTACTGGTGCATACACCCATTTCCCATTCGTTGGTAGAGGAGTGGACCACGGACTACCTGAACAGGGGAGTCACAGAGGTTTCTGGGCAGGATTCCCACTGGGTTTCCAGGGGCGCTGGGAAAAGGTGTGGGTGAAGAATTTGGGATCTGTGAAGGGGAAGGAGGGGATAGTAGGGGCGAAGATTGACAAGAAGATCAGGGCAGGCCAAGTGGAAGTGCCACTTGGGGTCCCCCATGCATGCATTTTTGAGTTCCCCCTGGGCATCATACCCAAGAAGGCAGAAGGGGAATTCTGTCTGATACATCACTTATCCTACCCAGAGGGCTTGACCATGAATGAGGGCATACCAGATCACTTTAGGGTGGTGTTGTATACCTCTCTAAAGCAATCCCTTGCACTGATCAAAGCAATCGAGGGGGCATGGCTGGTGAAGGCAGACATCAAGTCGACATTTCAACTCTTGCCAGTCAGGCACAAGGACTGGGACCTGTTGGGTTTTCAATTCCAAGGGGGCATCTACTTTGACAAAGCCATGCCCATGGGGTGCTCCGTGGCCTGTTCCACCTTCCAAACATTCAGAACCTGGGTGCAATGGATATTCAGGGCCAGGTATGGGCACAGGAGGGTGGTCCATTACCTGGATGATTTCCTCCTCATCGGGGACTCAAGAGCGGAAGTGCAGGGCATGTTGCGGGACTTTAGGGGCATTTGTCGGTGAATAGAAATACCGCTGGTTCAGGGCATGATGGAGGGTCCCACCTGGAGATTAGAATTTTTGGGCATAGAGGTGGACACAGCGGAGGGCTGTTTCCGGCTTCCCAGGAACAAAGTGGCATGCCTTAAGGGCCCGCTGGCCCAAGTTATGGAGAGGAGGAGGGTGCCACTGGTACAAATGCAGTAACTTCTGGGGCACCTTAAGTTCACCTGCAAGGCAATCAGCACAGGCAGGGCATTTAAAAGGCAGTTGGGTAGGGCCACAGGTAAGGCTAAACTGCTACACCACTGGGTGGATGTGTTGAAAGTGGTGCGGGAGGACTTCCAGGTATGGAAGGAGTTTCTCAACATCTATAATAGGGTGATCTTCTGGCAAGACAAGTGGGAGTGGAACACGGACATGGAGCTGTTCATGGACACTTTGGGTGCCCTGGGGATGGAAGCATACTTTCAGGGAGAATGGATGTCAGAACTTTGGCTGGCCTGGTGGGTGGAAGGGGGATTATTGAAGGACATTACTTTCTTGGAGATCTTCCCAATATGGGTGGCCTTGGAAGTGTGGGGCTATAGGATGAAGAGGAAGAGTATCTTGTTTTGGTGTGATAACAAAGGGGTTGTGGAGGTAATTAATAGGCAAGGGGAGGACGGAGACTGTAGGCAGGATGCTTAGGTGCATGGTATTGTTGGGGCTGCAACTGAACCTGTCTTTCAAAGCACAGCCAATCGAAGGGTTGAGGAACAAAGTGGCTGACAGTCACTCCCATTTACAGATAGAAAGGTTTTGGGAGATGAAACTTCAGGTAGCACCACACAGAACCAGGATCCCAGACCAGTTATGGGAGGCTGGAGCAACACAGCCAGGGCACTGTACTGGGTTCCTGGTCAGGAAATAAGCCAAGGGCCTATGAAGCAGGGTGGATGAGATTCCAGGAGTTCTGACAGAAGCACGGGTGGGACAAGGATGAACTAGTCTGGGAGGAGCAGATAAAGAGGTTTGTAGTGGAGAAGTGGGCAGACAGGTTAGCCAATGCCACACTAGTGGTCCAACTGGTTGACATCAGCTCGGTATGTTAGGACAGGGGCTGGCCTGATGCAGCAGCCAGCTGGACAGTAAAGAGGATGTTTTCAGGTTGGTAGAGGGGTCAAGTGGGCAGGGAGGATGGGAGGCAGCCCATAAGGGGGCAGCTGTTTGAAAAGTCTTAGGGGCAACTCGGAAGGAGTGCACCTCTGCCCAGGAGGTGGCCCTATTCCAGGCTGTGTTTGCAGTCATGGCAACAGGGGCATTCTGGGGGAAGTGGTGGCTCCACAGAAAACAGCTGCTGGACAGGCTCTGCAACATGCAGCTCTCTGGTGGGGACCTGACTAAGTGGTCATTAATCTGGCCAGGTCTAAGATGGACCAAAAGGGGAAAGGGACCAAAGCATCATTGGCCAGGCAGCCACAGTCCACCAACTGCACAGTGAGTGCATTGGAGGCATACAGGAGGTCTCAAGGGAAGACAGGAGGGCCTTGTTCTGACAAGTGGATGGGTCCCCAGCCACCGGGTTTCAGATGGGGGCAGTACTCAGGAGGGCACTGACCTTCATTGGGGAAGAACCTGGTGAATTCACCCCACATTTTTTTCAGATTGGGAAAGCCACAGAGGCAGCAAAACAAGGGGCTGCAGTGGAAGAAGTAAAGAAAGTGGGACGTTGGACGTCCAGTTGCTATAGGAAGTATGTCAGATACTGATAACAATAACTCACACTGCTTATCTTGTTTTCATGGCAGGTTCCAAGAGGATAATTTGGATAGTGGGGCATTCATTCATTTATTGGTCTGAAAGGTTTGTGGTCACCACCTCCAGAGGAGCAGAACTACTATATAATACCAAGCACACCAGGGTGCTGTGGAAAGGCATTAGTTGAATGAGGTGGGTGCCGCTCCTGCCACTAATGCAGGAGTTAAGACTGCAATGGGGCATGCAAGATTGCAATATTATACACCTGGGGGGCAATGATTTGGGGGCCTGCCATGGGAGGTGGGGTGGAACATTCTGGGGGATTTAGAAAAGATAATCGGCGGTGGCCGAAGGTGACGATCGGCTTGTCCGACATCACCTCCAGGCGGGTTTGGAGGGGGGTCAAAGATGTCCAGCTGATTGAAAAGGTTAGGAAATGTCTGAATAGAAGGATAGCAAGAGCAGTGATTGAAATGGGGGGAGTACACCTGCAGCACAAGGACATTTCTTTCAACCAGGCTGTGGTGTACAGGTCTGACATGGTACACTTGTCAGAATTCGGCATGTGTTTCTTCCTGTGGCCAATAGAGGAGCTGGTGAACAAGATAGCCAAGAAAAGTTTGAGATACTAGCCCACAAGGGGGAGCCCCTCTGTCAATCATAAGCTGGAGGAGGGGCAGTGGAAGAAAGTAAAGCGGGAGTGCTGGGGATGGGAAGGGGCAGGGGGAAGGATACACAGGCTGGGGACAAGGAAACAGTTGTGGTGTGAAAGCAGGGAGGGGGATAGGTCCAGGTGCCTGTCTCAGAAGTGTCCAGGCCTGAAGGGCAAAAGCCTGGGTAGGTGGAACTAGCCTGGTTCTGGTGTGGCAGAGGAGGCCAAATTCACAGTGTCCAGACCCTGAAAACTCAAGATGTAAAAACAATTAGAAGAAGGAAGAGGCTGGAACCAAGAAAGCTTTTAAAATTAATTATTATGTGTGGAATTTGAACTAATAACATAGTGGATGTAAATATTCTTTGTGCCATAAAATAAATATTTGCCAACAAGCAACCAACAAGGAAGTATGTTGTAGCATCCATTATTCCTGGTAGGGGTTCAGGGGACAATGGGGCTTGTCACTAAAAGGCAGGCCAGGTTGTCTGATGACCCCTGCCAGGAAGGAGCACAAAAGGGGGGAGGGATGGGGAGGAAAGAGCAGGTAGAGGGGGTGGTACTAATGACATCACCAAGCAGGTAGATGAGGTAATATGACAAGTTAAAACCAGAGCCTCAGGGATTGGCTGGGGGGGCAAAGCCTCCAGTGGTCCTGGCCATTGGTTCTGCAGGGGAATATCAGGCCAGGACTCAGGCAGGATAACCTCTTTTGCTAGGATTTTTACAACCCACCCGCCCTTAATAAGGAAGGGCTTGTGGGCATAGTTGACACAAAGATAAGTGGAGGGCAGGTTGAGTGCCCTAGGGTCCCTGAGCTGGGGGACAGTAGGTTGCTGTGGGGGGGCAGCTACAGGCCCAGGGGGCTGGGTCATAGTCCTCTGGGGTGGGGGTCTGAGGGGCCCCAAAAATGGCAAGTGGGAGAGAACTTGGAAGAAAGTAAAGGGGGAGCATGGGGGGAAGGGAAGGGTGAGTGGAGTAGGATACATGGGCTAGGGACAAGGAACCCAGACAAGGTGTTAAAGCTGGGAGGGGGATAGGTCCAGGTGCCAGATTCAGAAGTGTCCAAGCCTGGAGGGCGAAAGCCTGGGTAGGTGAAACTGGCCTGGTTCTATTGTGGAGGAGGGAGCTGGATTCACAGTGTCCGGATCCTGAAAAATCAAGATAGAGGAACAACCAGAAGAAGGAAGAGGCCGGAACCAAGAAAGATTTTAAAATGAATTATTATGTGTGGAATTTGAAGTAATAACATGGTGGATCTAAGTATTCTTTGTGCCATAAAATAAATATTTGCCAATGAGCAACCAACAAGGAATTATGTTGTAGCATCCATTATTCCTGGTAGGGGTTCAGGGGACATTTGGTCTTAACTTTGGCATTTTTTAATATTTTGACCCAAAATTGTTAACATAGTCTTCTTATGACCCCACCTCATAAACCCTGTAAGTCAAAATGTTCAAATCCATGCCAAAATACCATTCAGACCTATAGGTGTGAAAACACATTTCGAACAGATGTAAAAAAATGACAGCTGTACTGTTCATGATGTGTTGTGAAAAATGGTTATGTTGAAAATTTGGAGTGAAAATATTGGAAATTGCCAAAGTTATGCATGTGCGTAGCAACATTTTAATGGAAGTGGGTAACTGCCATTTTTAGGAATTTTCTCACCACATTTTCAACATGGCCTTATTGAGACTCCACCTCATGACCACTGATGGTGAAATTTCATTATTCAGTCCCAAAAGGTGATTTCCTGCAACAACTGCAAAATCAACTTCCAGGCCCAATTAACGAAATGACAGTGACAGTGTTCATAAAGTCATGTCCCCAAAAGGCCATGTTTAAAATTTGGTGAAACTATTCCAAAAAAGGGCAAAGTTATGAACATAACTTAAAAATGCCTTTGAAATATATTATATGGCACTTGCCTTTATTCCTCAGTTCATGGTTTGGCTTTGAAGAGTGCAGCCATGTCCTGGTCAAAAGAAGATAACTACCTATGATCTCTGGTGGTAAGTACTGTGTGGGGTAAGGGGTTGTGGGGTTGTGGGTGCTCAGTGGGACGGTAGGGATGGGGGAGGAGTTGGAGATGATGAGGGAGCATTTTCTTTTTTTCAGTATTAAAAAAAGATGTTGGGGGACTGTTTTATTTTTTAGAGATCAAAATAAAATAAATTTATTGAGACACTGGGGATGGGCTCCCCAGTTTCCTATACTGCTGGGGGGGCACTAAATACCAACATGGGTATTGGGCCCCCTGATGTTGGCTTTATATAAAAGAAGGGGCTGTTGGGGGAGCTTTCAACACTGGGGGTGGGCATCCCAGTGTTGGATATTTAAAATGAAATGATCAAGGGAGCAGGAGACAGCAATCAGAGAGTGGGGCTGCCACTAGATACCAGAGAATATATAGGGACAGTGGTCGGGGAGTGAGGGATGCCGCTAGAAACCAGGGAAAACAGGGGGCATATAATTGACCCTACAGCCAGCAGCAAGAGTTCAGCTGTGGGTGTAGAACAAAATAAAGTCTGTTGTCCTCTTACAGAAAATGTGGCGGAAGGCTCTTCTCACTAAGGTGGGCACTCGGGTTTCGTGTGCCAAGAAAAAGTATTTCTGGGGCTAATTGTAACAAAACAAACACTAGAATCTAACTAGATAGGATCCGTTTAGCAAGGTTCTGGTGTTTGTTTGTAAAATGACAGCTTTCTATATGTTTTCCACATTTTTTATTTTGGTAAAAAAAAAAGATGGTGGCTTGAGAAACAGGATTTTTTTTTTCTCATGAAAAAGGATTTCTTCCTCATGAAAAAGGAATGGATCTTATGAGAATGAATCCTCTGCCACGAGATCATATCCTTTGTCAAACTTTTTATCACTCTCCTGAAAAATGAACTTCTCATAGGAAATAATGGGAACATAACAACTCAATAACTTTGCAACAGGTTAGTATTTTTGTAACAAAATTAAGCATGGCAGTTTTGTTTCCCAAGTTCATTCTACTAGTAAAAAAATCATGCCAAAATTACACACTTTCTGGGCACAAGGTGATGAGGAAAAAACTTTAAAAAGTGGTGACTTTTAACTTTTTGACGCTATCTGGATCTCAGATTCCGCAGATACAACTGGAATGAAACTTGCCACATCCAGAGATTTACCACACAGGACAGAGTCAACCAAATGTTGTGCAAATCCTTTGAATGATTTCAGAGTTATTAAAGTGCAAAATGTGAGGTTTAACATTAAACAGGTTACTCAACCTTAACTATAGGGGCATATATATATATGGTATATAGATATATATATATATATATATATATTCAGTGTATATATATATATATATATATATATATATATATTCATTGCAATAAACTTTATTATTGCCTCAGTTAGGGCTGTTACTAAAGTGACAAAAGTAGGGAAATGTGATGTTAGGGTTTCCAACCCTAACACTCTACCCCCACTCTGCACACACTGACAGGCATTGGGGTGTGCCTTGGTGCCAGCGACGACAAAATTAGTACATCAAGCTGCACATTGTAAATGCAGAGGACAGAGTTTAATACTGCCCTGCAATAACATTTCACCTAAATGTTATGGGTATCAAAGTTAATTTTCTATAAAACCATAAGGGTTGCAATAGTCCCTAGTATCCACATGTTATATAAATAAATTATGTGGATAGTTTGTTTCAGTGTTTTCTAGGGGTTGCAGTCAATATCATAGCGGTTGCCAAAAAAAAGGAAATCATAGGGGTCTCAACCATAACCTCTGGCTACCCCTATATGACCCAATGCTGGCATTCTACAGTCAGTAGAACAAAAAATAGGCAAAAACATTTTGTTCCCCTCTTCACTCATTCCTCCATTAGGGAGCATATACTGTAGTGGTTAAGGGCACTTAATTTCAAACCTAGAGACCTGGGTTTGATTCCCATCAGCCCCACTTGTATACTGTGTGACCCAGAGCAAGTTGTTTAAATTCATTGTGCTCCCATGTCAAACCAGTAAACAAGCTCTGTCTTAGTGTGCCTTCACTGGTTAAACAGTTGCTCCTTTCCCTTTCACTTCCATCTTCCTCATATATAGTAAATATTTTTTTTCCTTTTGTTGTTTTCAAGTAAGCAATATACTAATGTGAAAGGGAAAATAAAAAAGCATATGGTCGGATGTAATTCAACTTCAGTCATAAAATGTCATTTTTTTGCAGATGCAAATTTCACTCAGTAGCTCTGTATACAAGGGTTATGCTCAGTTTTTATTTAACACCATTCAATGATATTTACAGCAGATGTGGTTGCCACCACTATGGCAAATTCCACAATGTGGTAAAATTGTAATAGCAGTTCAGGTAATTTCATTAATGCTACTAAACATCGAGTCACACATTAGATGCATACTGGTTTTGTTAACTTCAGAAGTATATAACAACTATGGTTCACTCATTCCAACTATTTGAAAAGGTATAAAATTCTGTACTATACTCATCTTAATTGGAAACTTGGGTGTTTTGTTTATGAGTACAGCACACTACACTTCATTTAGACATTTTTTGTTTTTATTATTTTTACATTTGCATGTCAGCATTTATTTTGCAGTCATTGTACATTGTGTCTGTGGATAAATGAACCATGGAATATTTTTTTTAATGTTTAACAAAAAAAGTTAGTGTTCCCAAACTTTTGTCAATAGACATGACAGAAACATATTTCCCAACTCTCAAAGTGGATCTTGGGATTTTGAGTGGCTGACCAGTGTCCCAAAACTAAATCCTGGAGCAGTCATCGGCAGTTGAAATAGTCAGTTACAATTCAATGCAGTTGCAATCAGTTGCAATTGCATTGGATTGCAGTCATGAAATACTGGAGCTGAAATCCACTGCAGTTGATGGTTCCGTGACCCATCAGGTTTGTTTTTGTGGTGCACTGCAGTGTGTTTTCTCTTTTTTTCTTTCCCGGGGGGTGTCGGGGGGCGCAAATATCTAACAGTCCTCAACCACCGGCAATGAGCCTTATAGCTAATAAAATGCTCCCCTGGCTCCTGGACATGAACTATCCACCAATTAAGAGAGATAGAAGGAGGAGCCAGGAGCTTGAGAGTGCCTGTGACTGGCTGCATGAGGTGTCAGGGAGAGCATGACTAGGTAGGAGAGGAGACTGTCAGGAGAGGAGGCATCTGTGTTGGTGTGTAGGCAATGGAGCAAGCAGTGTTTTTCTGCAGGGACGAAGTTTGGCGGTTCAGCCTTTAATTAAAAAATCAGTTAAATGTATCCACTGTCCTGATGTGTCCAGTGCCCAGAGAGAGACTAGTGTGTGGCTGTGCAAGTCTCATTCACTCCTCCAGCAAAGCCAAGCAGCAATTATGTGAAGTCAGTGGACTTCTGGTCATAGTTGGGATCAGCCTGTGACCCCATTGGCCGGGCCTGCTGGGTGACTCTCACTCAGTCTTGGTCAGGTCTTCAGATTCAGTGAGGAGGAGGAGTGGTAGGTGCACTAGTACCACCATGCAGAATACCAGAGTGGGGACGTGGGTCTGGGTTGGGACTGACTGCTTGGGTTGGGAGGAGGGAGCACACAGCTCCAAAAAACACCAGCACCACCACTGAGTAGAGTAGCAGCAGCCTGAGCCATGGAGCCACCCGACGCCGCTGATCAAATCATCACCCAACACCTGACCAAACAGGCAACAGACTACTACAGTGAGCAAGGTACTGTATGAGATGTGTATGTCAGGCCCACCAGGGCTGGGCAGTGGGCAGTAGGAAGGAGAAGGATGGTCTCTCACAGACTAGTCAGTCTGTCTGTGTGTCTACTGCATGCTGGGCTGGCTTGTCTGGCTGGTTGAGGGCTTGGGGGCCAAACTTGAAAAGCCAAGGTGATTGATCATCGTTGATCTACTGCTGGCAGCTCAGCTGGGTTCTCTCTGACTGTGGTGGCATTGTGAGTAAGTCAGACTCCCCATGAGGTTGTGGAGCAGGCCAGGTGCAAGTGGTCAGTTGTTGAGTTCCCGGACCCATAGGAGGCTGGAGCATGGTCATTTGGGTCCAATGGACAAAATATTTGTTGTTTGCCACTGTAGGAACTGGATAGACTAAATATTAAAGTCCTCATGGCAAGATGAATAAAATTTTACAAAACACATTAGTGTACATGCTAAAAGCCAAAACAAGTTCAGAAACTGTGTCAGAAAACATTTTTTTTTAATATGCATGAGGTTTGTTTTGCTTGAAATTTAAATATGGATATATCTTGGTTCTGGTATACCATACAGGAGGTATTTCTAGGGGTCCTCCCTTAAATTGTTTTTAGTCTCACAGATTCTATGACTACTAGTAAACTAAGATATATTGATGGTTAGCTCTGTTTGCAAAAGGGTACCTTCTAGCTTCTGTGGGGTGTTTAAGAGGCCCTACCTATACTGTATTTTAGACTCAGTTCTTTTTCAAAGTAACTAGTACTACTGCTGCTTATTTTACTATACCGTATACTGTTTTACTGCCCCTCTTAAACTTGTTACTTTCAGGAGCTTAGTATATTTGTTGTTATTTTGACTGGTTATTGTGCTTTAGTGGGTCCCTACTGTGTGTAGATTTGTTTCACTGCACTTTGTATTTCCATTTTAAAGAGCAGACAGCTTCTTAGCTACTGCTGACTAGTTGCTACTCCCTCCAACATATCCAATACCGCACCTGCCCCAGAGTTGAGCATAAATAATTCCTTTTGTTGCTGCCTATTTATGAAGTTATAATGCTGCTAAATCCCAAATGCTAAAAACGGAGCTGCTTCCTGACTTTAACCCACCAACACACCCCCACATAGGCACATGCAGCCCTGTTTTGTGATGTCAGAAGGTGGATGCCGTGTGTGCGTACACCCCATTGATTTCAAGGAAGGGGGACTTTTCCATACATTTTATTAACTTTTATAGTTGAAATTTAAATTAAAAAAGGATATGAAGTTTAAAAAGTATGACAAACTACTACATAATAAAATTCAACGATGGTGAAAGTTGAAAAAATTGATTGGATTTTATTTAGTTAGTTGAAGTCAGAAATTTCAAACTAGTTGAAAAAATAAGTCATAATGTGACAAATATTCAAAACTTTGCCCCGGGGCAAAATTAGCACTGCCCGGTGGGCAAACTGTGCCCAGAGAAAAAACCTAGCTATATTCAAAATGAATAGCCTGGTGCAAAACCAGCTGAATATAGCAAGCGAAGGAAGCTGGGCAAACAGGCCCAGGAGTGCAGGGCAAACATTGCCCAGGATTAAGACAGCACTGAATATAGCAGAAAAGACAGCACTGAATATAGCAATCAGACAGAGGCAGTGCAAACACCCACAAAAACAAAGTGTCAGAGGTGTAAACAGCTGTCCAGGAACACAGGAAAGCAGAACAGCCCAGCCAGACACAACTGCAGTACTAGTGAAAGGAATGGAATAACCTAGAACCACAAGTGAAATCAGAACACCACAGAACACTGTCAAATCCCAAGTCCACCCCAAAAAGACACAGGACACAGGAATGTCAAGCATAAAAAAGTATAATGCAAAACGTGAACATCTAAGGCACAAAGGCAACATGAATATAATTACAGAAAAACAAATCAAAACATAGCAGAACACCGTTTGTAAAAATGGGGTGCAAGAAAAACATAATGAAAGGGAAAAGGGCAGGCGTAACAAAGGGATTGAAAACAATGGGGAAAGCAACAGTAACAGTGCAAACAGGCAAATGGTAAATATAGCAACAGAACAATGGGGTAAGAATGCGGTTGTGAGAGGGATGTGGAACTACAAAGCAATGGAGGGAACAGGATGGCAGAAACAGGGCTAGGGACACTGGGCCAGGGACAGGAAGCAGGCTAATGTAAAGTATGCAGGGGTTAGGTGCGGGCAGGCGCTGGCAGACGTGCCTCCAGGATGGCCGCAGAACTGCTTTGTCTCAGAAATCAAGACAGCTTGTTGTTCAATTAGATGTACGCTGTTGGCGCACCACCCTCCTTAACAGCTTCTCCGTGCCTTCACCCTCTTCTGGACGGGTAGCCCACAGTGATGACCGACGTGGACCTACAGGAGAAAGGAGGACCACATCAGGCATGACAATGACACAAAGGTGCATGTACCACCACACGGTGGACAGCATGCTCCCAACAACCATGCCCATGTGCTAGTATGTAACAAACCACAACACACATAACATGTGCCTGCAGGACAAGGCAGTACGTAACAGGCAGCATGCAACACCCCAGTGTACATTCATGCGTGGATGTATGCTGAGAAACCCAACAACGGAGGCCAGCCAGCAGTGGCGCGTAGACTGTAACAGTGCAAACAGACAGCTACCTCCAGAGATGGGAACGACAAGTGGACACTGACTGATATGCACATGGATGACACATGGTGGGACATGCTGCCCACGGTCACGTAGCTATGATACAAAATACAGATGACACCAACTGGAGAAATTGCCACAACCCCAACCACGTGTGTAACCACACATGCCTGTCATGTACACCCCCAACAGTGGTGCTCACACTCACTGCTGCCCTCCACAAGAACTGTAGACTCCAGCCAAACTGCCACCCACGATGCCATAACACAGCAGCTGTACAAATGATGACAGGAAACCCTGAACAGGTGGGTGGGTGACTGACATAAGTGTGCAATAGTGGCAAGTGACACAGATAGAGACTCGACAATGACCACAGAGAACAATGACACTGGCATCAGAACAGTAGGGACTGCAGAACAGGTAACCAAGCAGTACACAACCAGGGGAAGTGCCAATGCCCA
Source organism: Neoceratodus forsteri (assembly GCA_016271365.2). Classification (NCBI taxonomy): domain Eukaryota; kingdom Metazoa; phylum Chordata; order Ceratodontiformes; family Ceratodontidae; genus Neoceratodus; species Neoceratodus forsteri. Next base: position 1,014,374,133 of record CM028132.1, on the reverse strand, counting down.
GCCACACCACTTGCTGCAACAGAAGGGTGAGGGGCCCACAGTGGTGTAGAGAATGGCACAGTGCCGCGACACCACCCATGCAAGAAGACACACACATGTGAAACACAGACACTGGGCATGGTCCACCAGTGGCACTGCAGTGGTAGGCCAAAGGCATGCACAGAACAGTGTCACCCTGGTGGTCAAGACATGGCGAGGCACACACACACCTGTGGGAGCAGCTTCTGCCATAGGGGCTGACAACCAGCACACCATGCTACCACAGAACAACTCCTGCAGCACACCTGCATAACATGTGCACAAACACCGTGCACTACAGGGACAGAGGGACAGCACCCTCTTAGGGACAATGGCCCCCACATCAGAGCATGAGCCCACAGGCAGGGGTGTAGCCAGGGAGGCCACAACTGCACACCATGTGGACACACTGACACCCCCACTGTTAGGGGTGGGCTACCCACCCGAGTGTAGCATGAAAACATACCAATGTACACTCATGACTGTGTCAGCTGCTGCCAGTGGCTGCAAGATACAATTCATGAAAGCCAAGACACCACATACAAGGCCACAACCTGTACAGTTGTAATGGCCATGGATACACAGACAGTCATAGTGAACAACCCCCCTAGCGTACACCACAATGAATGAAACACAGAAAGGTACAACATTGCCTTTGTTAGGTGTCAGACATTGAGTAAGCAGTTCAATGGCCATTGGCCAACCCCCCACCAGACATCAAACTGCCCACCATTGAGTGTTTGGAGGATGCCTGCCAACACACATGCCGCAACAGGCACACATGTAATGTACAGCCACACAGAGCCATGTGGCACCACAGTCTCAAAGGACCCCTCCCACACAGCCCCCTGCATGTCCACCACGGAGGTCGGACAGGGACACACTATAACATACCTGTGTCCATGCCACCATAACAGTACACTGCCAGGGAAATGCTTGCACCACATGACACAGTATCTCTCTGCATGCCATGGCCTGCATAGCCCTGGAATGTACCCACAACATGTCCTGCACAGATACTGACATGTTATACGTGGTACTGTAAATGACACATGCCATGAGAGGTGGAGTACACTGTTGCTATGGCAGACAGGCCAACATCAGCAGCAGCAACAGGTGGCACAACAGGCCAACCCCAGTAATCCCCCACCCCAAGGCATGACGACTGTCCCACAGCCATGCAGAGACACGTGATCATCCCTCCACAATGGTGGGCATAACAGCAACATGATGCACATGGTAGTACAAGGTGCTATCAGTACACATAGCAGCAATGGCAACAATACTTAAGACACACAGCGAGCCATGTCTCAGGCCTGGAGCAGCAGGCAAGGCAATGGAGGAAGGGGGACAATGGAAATGCACACAGCCATCCCACATGTGGCCTGGATTACCCAGCCAACTGGGCCAAGACACTCCGACACAGCACTGTAGTACAGGGGTGTAGCCAGTGATATCTGCATGTTCCTACACACAATCCTCAACAGCCACACTTCCTTATAAATGTTGTACTCAGCAACTCCAAATGGTACACCCCTTCCAAAAGGGTATGATGTCTATCAGATAATTCCCCTACTCTAATGAGGTTGTACATGTATCAGTCTCCCACACAACAGTGAGCTTCAACAGGGCCACACCCCAGTGGCCTACAGTGACCCAAATGTCTGGTGTACCTAGGAACAGTTGACAGACATGCAGTACACCAAAGTGTACATTATTGTGTACAGTGCGTAAGTCTCTACATCACACTTGCTCAACTGTCTGCCCTGTAAAGCCAGACTCATAGTGAAAGCATAACATCACACAGTACTCACGTAAAAGCACCCTGTCACCGTCACTGCTCTCGCTGCGCTGTGCCATTGGAGGAACCCTGCGCCTGGCATGGTTGGGCCGCCCCTGTCCGCCTGTGTCACGCCCCTCCTGCCTGTGGTTTGTCCTCAGCGCCTGCAGTGAGAAGCGGGTACAGCAGCATCACTACAATATCAGCCACCACGGTACGCCTAAATACCACCCTGTACCCCAGTGGTGCAGCACAACACACGCAGTGGCAGACGGTGCAGTGCACCACCAAAGCCATGCCAAGCATGACAGGGGTCCGTGCACACTGTCTACCCCTGTCCCACAGCAGTACACCCAATGGGTTAGTGGACTCCATGAGCAACATGCAGCTCAGCAACACCCATGCACATACACACCACGGAACACACTGCCCCACCACCCATGCCAGCAGTGGTGCTACAGTCATTCTTACCTGGCGTACAGGCACAGTCCTCGCTAACATGGTCTCCTGCAGCATTTAAGAAGCGGTCGCTGCCCGCTTTCGATGTCGTATCGCACGGCGCATTTTTCACCATCACGGAATACCTGTGATGGCACTTAGTCGAATGGCATCGAAGCCCAGACTCGCGACGGGCAAGTCGCCTTCCCACAGGTCCAAATAGGCAGCGATGGCGCTTCCGTCAACTTCACCAGGTTGGCCATCTCAGCCTCATCCCACTGCTTGTCACGGCCACCACTGCCTCTTTTCCTACATCTCAGACATTGGTGCTGTGGAAGGGGGCAAATAACACGGGAAACAGTGAAGCAACGACTGTGCATACACCCTGACACCCTCGAATTGGCCTCAACAATCGCGGCTGACGTGTCAAGAGCGGCTGCGCTAACAGGAAGTGTTTGCAATGCATGCGATCCGTACCACGACCCTGGGCTGATATACGTTGCATGCGTGTGGCGCCGCTAAAGCTGAGTTGATAGCGTTAGATCGCCGCTTATGACAGCGCCGGACAAGGGGAACCATGAGCATGCGACGGCATATAGCGTGGCGCTGACCTCGAATAGCACTGCCAGCAATTAGGGGCTGGTTCAGAGCCATATTCAACGGCTGTATGCAAATTAGGGTACTAGTGTATGCATGGGGCAAACTGTGTGATTAGCATATCATATGCTTCATTTACATGACTAACAGACAGGATTGCCTGGCTGGGCTATAAAGGGCAAGCAGTGCACCACCAGTGTTGTGTTGTGGAACTGTGTGGGAATACAGCAGTGAACAACATGGAGAGAGAGATGCAAATAGGGGATGGGCAGAAGAGCCAGGTATGTATCAAGGGTGTAGACAGGTATACTCAGTAATACATTTGTGTCCAGTTTTATGACTGCCTGTCACAAACCATAGGCCACTTGATTACAATTATCAATCTAATCTGTAGTGTTTGGGTTAATGTTGGCCACTGAGGACTGTGTGATGCATGTATGATCTCTTTAGAGTGTAGAGGAATCATCTGACAACTTGTTTGGAAGGGGGTGCCATTTGGATAGGATGTGTACATTATGTAATGGGGATGGTTGGAGACTGTGTAAAGCTGGATATATCTGGCTACACTCCTGGTATTATGACCACTGTAACCACAACAGCCACTGCATTGTACACATACCCCTGCAGCACTGCAGTTACGTGCCAATGCATGCACATTGTGTCTGCAAGCCAGGTACTGGTGCTGTACCATGACAGTGCACCATCTTGTCTTCCTGGATGCGGGGTGGTGATGGCTTTCGCCCCCGGCATACACAGTACCAGTACAAAGCGCCCTCATGCTGAATGGGCCATAAAACAGTCATGGGGTTCATGGCACACAATCCACAGCAGTGCCATGTGTGTACACCACTCCAGACACAGGACAGACAGTGGCAATGTGGCATGTGCACTGCAGTACAGGCACATGCAGAAATTGATATGTCCATGTGGCCTGTAGCACTGAGGGGATGATACTCATGATGTCCACTGTGATGCACTGCAGCACCAACACAGGCCACTGACACCTGTCCACTCTTTATTATCCCATAGGTGTGCAGGGGTCAACAGACGCATCCAGACACATAAATTCTCCCAAGATGAGCTGAACACCCCTGGGCATGAGGTGAAAGTAAGAAGATACGACACAAGGCCACTGATGCTGTTAAAGGCAGGCTTGGGAGGAGGTGACCGCAGCGGTGAATGGTTGGTGGTCAGGGAGATCAAGGAGGCAGTCCGAACGTTGAATGACCTCCTCCTCATGTGCGCAAAGGAGGAGGAGGCACACTCGCCACAGAGACAGGACCAGGACTGGTGGTGGTCTGCAGGACATACCAGCGTGCAGGAGCCATTATGGTGGGTGGTGGCCCCGACACCGCGGATGGCGGCAGTGACAGGTGTGCTGTTGGTGGTTGCAAGATCTACCCTCGCATTCCTGGGCGCAGGTCTGTATTCACATGTGTATCCCCCTGTATGTGTTGCAGGCAAGGGTGCATGGTCCTGCTTTTTGGTGTCCTGCACAGGGTAATTGTATCCTGCTGAAATGATGCCTGGCATGGTCAAGGTCAATACCGTGGTGGGTAAGTGCATGTTGTCACAGGCTTGTGTGAGGTGGGTACCTGTCCTGAGGGCTGCATGGTGTGGTGGTGGTGGTGGTAGTGGTGGTATTTCCACAGTGTCCTGCGGATGGGTGACTGATCCTGTCCCTTTTCTTCTCCACAGCACTCTCGGACAGGCCTGCACCACCACAGCACGATCCACATGATGTCCAGCCAGGTTCCCAGGTTGCGGAGGAGTTTGATGATGATCGCCAACAACATCTGGACTTTGTCTATCTCAGGGCGCATGGGCTCAATGCATGTTGGGCATACCCATGGACAGGGCATGCAACTGCCTAGGGAGGGTCACACCTCACTAGGGTGTTAGGGTACAGTGGGCACCTGGATGTTGCACCAACTGAGAGTGATGGGGTGGGAGAGGTATTGCTGGTCACTGTCACCAGTGCGGATGACAGTGATGTTCTGTATATTCACAGCAGCTGACCATTCCTGTGCCAGGGGATGTAGGGGTGGGGCTTGCTGAAGGCCATGGAACAGGTCAGGGTGGTTCTGTAGGTGTCAGCAGTGTGGCTGAACACACGGTGGTGGGTGGTGTTGCAGGACAGCAGGGTGTGCATTGTCAGACACATGCTGGGGTTACAGTCCATATGGTGCCACGGCCCACTGCCACTCGTAGTCAGCAGCCAGATGTAGCAGTTGGTGCATTGCCACAGGCACCACTGCCAGCTGCTGCTGTGGGTCCTGTGCCTCTGGTACACGACGGCCATGGTGCCCGGCCACTCCTGCAGGCTGCTGTCACCTCAGCAGGAGGCCATCTATCTGGTCCTGCATGCCATGCAGCATGAGCTGTGACATGAGCTGGGTCAGATATGGGAGGCAATAACAGTGGGCTTTGCACGTGCTGAGCAGCAGGCAGAGGACAGGTTTGGCCGCCTGGTGGGTGCCTAGACCGTGGCTTCTGGTTGACTGCTGCAGTGGTGGCAATTGGTGATGTCATGCATGGTGTGCCTGTTGGTCGGCAGCATGGGTTTGTTGGCCGTGGTGCAGATGGCAGAGGGGCACAAAGGCAGGCACACCGTGGGTGCAGGGCTGCCACTGGTACCAGTTCCGATCCATCACACACTCCACCTGCAACCCAGCGGTGCCGTGGCCGTCCATCCACCCTGTCTGCCTCCACCAACCCCCGGGGGCACAGGAGCTCAACCATGCCTGCCTCACCTTCCACTTCAGCTGTGTCCTCTGCACAGAGCACCCCAGGGTCCCTAACCTCTGGTACGGGAGCACACCGCATGCGTGGGTGTCGTCGCCGGTGATGCCACAGGCTGTCTGTTGTACTCTGCATGCATCCCCCATGCATAGCAGATGCGTGCTGCGTACACACACACACACACACACACACACTCCCACCAATACAGTTGCTCCCCTCACGCTACACACATCGCATTCCCACCATGATTACACCGCTTGTGTGTATCCCACATATGTGCTGCATAATCATGGACTCACACCACATGCACACACTATTTGTGTATTACACTGGGTTTGTTTGTTGATGTGATTGTGGTTTTCACTGTTATGTTAGTCTGTGCACATTAAATTGGTAATCACTTGTACTCTTTCAGGTTGTTGTGCAGTCTGTACTTACCCTCTGGTCTGTTGCAGTGTCCTGATGATGCTGTCCTGGTGCTGTATGGCCTTGTGTGCCATGCGAGGGTCCCTCCTCTCGAGTTGCTCCACTATCCCCCTGACCACTGGCTCTGGCTCACTGTCAGACTGTCCCTCAGGTTCAGGTACCTGTATCCCACGGTTCATTGCCATGTTGTGCATCATACAACAGGCTAGGAAGATACGGCATACCTTCTGAGGTGTGTATTGTAGGGCACCACCTGATGTGTCCAGGCATCTGAATCGCATCTTCAGGATGCCAAACACCCTCTCTATGATGTTCCTTGTTCTGGCATGTGTCTCGTTGTACAGCTCCTCAGCCACTGTGGCCGGTCAGAGTACTGGTGTGAGCAGCCAGGGTCACAGGGGATAGGCACTGTCCCCTGTCAAAACATATGTACCTGTTAGTGCTGTACTGCGATCTGTCAGCTGCCGTCCTGCACCTCTCTGTGGCCCTCCCACACCCCTTTCCTGGCCTGCAATGCCTGCCCCCCATCCATGCTGTTGTGTGTTTGCCTTGTCTGCTACAACTCACCGACTAGTTGCCCACTGGGTATTCTGCCCTCCTCAAAGGCCTGACACAGCTGAGACTGGTGCCAGATGAAGCGTTAGGGCACTGCCAGGGTACTGTGTATAGACATTGCTGATGCGCCTCGCCGCGACGCGACACCACCTGGCAGTTGATTGAGTGGTACCCTTCCTGTTTACATACACATCACTGGCATCGCCAGGTGGTGCACGGATGGGGACATGGTGCAGTCAATGGCACCCAGTACAGATGGTAGGTGCGCAACTCGATGGAACTGCTGCATTGTTTCTCTGCGCTCTGCTGCCGTGCTGGGGAATACTATGAATTCCCAAGCATGTGGCAGGAGGGCCTCTAGGAACTGGTTCAGGATGCGTGAGGTGGCAGGCTACATTACCCCAATGGTGTCCCCCGTTGGTCGTTGGAACATCCCTGTGGCAAGGAATCACATCGCTGCTGTCACCTTCTCCTCCACTGTCATGGCATGACTGCGTCTGGTGTTTGGCTGCAGCTGCTCATGCAGGAGTTCACAGAGCTGCCTCAACATTCCCCTGTTCATCCGGTACCGGCCAATGATGTGGTCATCAGGCAGGGTCTCAAGGAGACCCCTGGGCTGAGACAGCCTCGTTTGCAGCATACCGCCTCCTTGGCTCCGCGCCAGGCCCATGTTGTGCCTGCTCCCTTCCTCCTCCTCCTCCACTACAGCTGCCATCAATGGCAGGATCACTGCTACTGGCACTGCACACATTCCCACTTCCTGTGCTGCTCCCTCCTCCTCTGTGTTTTGCCCTGTGTTTAGACCAGTCTTTTATAGGAGGTAACTAGCGCCACGCTAGGGGCTGCACTATGTATCCTAGCGCGGCGCTGGAATTTTGAATATCCCCTTGGTCGTATCTCTAGGCTCCCCGCCCATCCTTTTGCCCCTTGCATACATTACTGGTTTGCCCAGCGCTAATGCAGTTTGCCCGCGCTATTTGGCCTTTTGAATATAGCAGACTCGCGCTAACCCTGCGCTAAACCTGCGTAAACGGTTTTTGCCCGGTGCAAAGCTTTGAATATCTGGCCCAATGTGTGGTAAGTCAGTCATAATTGGTTTTTCAACTGACTCCGGGGTCTACCTAAAACCCAAATCATCACACTCTCAAACTCCTTCACATTCTGCAGCATTGAGTTCTTACTGTGCACATACTTGGGGGCAGTAAACTGTACTAAGGAAGTCACCCTGTAAACCTGAACCATAGTAATGTTAAGACTTTCTCATCTAATACCCCACACAAAAGCTGCAGCAAAAGTGGGAGCCATAGACTCTGTTCTCCTCTGGTGATACCAACTGCTCTAAACAGTAAGGAATTGTTAAATCACAAAACACTCCAACATGTCACTGCCACAACCTGTTTATGAAGACTTAGGCTTACAGTGTGCTGACACATTACTGCTGTTGTTTTCCAGTTTAAGGACAATCATATTGTAAGTCTGCATAGGCACTGTATCGGGGATAAGATATGCCACCAATCACCCCCTATAACTGTTTAAAACTGTTTAGATTAGATGAACATCTACCTGATAAAAACAGCATGGGGGGGGGGTGCAGGGGGTGAATGTTTCCAATATCCTCCAGATGAGTGAAAGAAGGCTAAATGCACTTCAGTGCCATATATTTTACAGTAATTTTGCCATTGTTGGAACAGGTAATCTTTATATCTGTATAAGTAAAATGATTTTAGAAAATGTACACTACCTATAAGATTGGAGTACATTACTTCATGGTTGCTATCAGTTTCTGACAGCTTCAGGAAAATGTGTCACACCATGCAGCAGACTGGTTGATTTCATGGAATGCACCAATGATAACATCAGCATGTAGCTGGCATGCTCACATTCCTGATGTGAAAACTGGAAAGATAAAACAGACTGCTCCAGCAACAGCCATATTTATATTTTCAGCTATTTGGATAATTTAAAAATCAAACTATCACACTTTCATTGCAGATACCATAACAAACATATAAGCTTTATTAGAAATAAAGACAGTAAATATAATGCAGGTTTCAAGTATTTTATTAATTTCCCATCCTATTTAACTATCAAGTGCTTCCATCTACCCAGTCTGTTTTTCATCCTCACCATTCCACCCAAACAGCTTTAATCGATTTTCACAGTTTCATCTCAGGAGCTTTGGACAAGGGTCAATATGTTGGGACTGTTTTTATAGATCTGTCCAAAGCTTTTGATGTAATAAATCACCACCTGCTTTTAGAATGCTTACTTTCCATGATTTTTCCACAAACGTTGTACCCTGGTTCTCATCCTATTTACATGACAGAAGCCAGTTAGCCTCTTGGAATCGGTGTTTAACTTATTTTCTATCCACAAGCACAGTGGTACCCCAGGGTTCTGTTCTGGGTCCTATTTGTATTGTTCTGTTTGTCAATCCATTATCTTCAGTAGTTAATTATTGCATGATTAAACTCTGTGCCAAATATACTACTCTTTTCTTGCCTTAAAAGAGCTAAAATTTCTAACTTCTACTCCTCAAAGCGATGATGACAAAGTTGCTGACTGCTTTTCTTCTAATTTTACTTTTAAATGGCAAAAAAAAAACAATTTTGCTTGGATCACAGTCTCTCATTAATATTGATCATACTTCCTTTTCTATTAAGTTTAACAATGCCACGTTACTGCTTGTCCAAGAATTTAAATATTGGGGCCTGAAGTTTGACTCTACCTTATCTTTTAAGTCACATATTTACAACATGACTGTAAAAACTTGACAATGTGTGAGTCGATTGATGAGGGACAGACACTGTTTGACATTGCAGGACAGAAAAATCATTGTGACTCAATCTATTCTTCCAGTCTTGGACTACAGTGATACTATATACCATGACTGCAACTCTATGCATCTCTCTTTAGTTGATACTGTTCATTTTCAGTCACTGTGTTTTATTTTAAGTAGTCCACAAAATGAACATCACTGTAGTCTTCTCAATCAGCTTAACTGATTAACCTCCTCATCTAGATGCTTACTTCATTAGTTTACTTTAATTTATAAAACAGTAGACCACCAAACATCTGCTTATCTTTTGAACAGATTATCAGTTTCCACCCATAGCCATAACCTCAGAGAAATTTCTAAATGGGGTTTACTTTTAACAAGAAATCAGACTCACTTTGGATGAAATTGTTTTTCCCTTTGATGCACCCATCTGTTGGAACAAACTCTCACCTGAGGTATGAAATTCTTGTACAGTATATATTTTCAAATATAATTTCAAGAAAAAGTTTTTTACAGGAACAATACATTTCTAATTGTTTTTCATAAAAAAAAACCTTTTAGCTATTGATGTATATTTTACTTTGGATTGATAATGCATAACATTTATGTTTTTGTTGTGTCTGTCTATTTTGTGTGACATATTTTATTGATTTGTCATGTTCTGCAAACAATATCTGCTCTCATGAAACTTATCCTTTAAACCTATGACTTTAAATAAAACAAAGTTGTCCCTCCCCCACCCCAATGTCCGATTGCCACCCCGGTAGAAAAAAAATCCATGTGATTCCTCCTTGTTCCTGATCCCCATCCTGTTGAAACATGCCCACATCTGTGGTGGTTTAGTGGAACCCCCACCCTATCAGGTTATCACCCACCACCTGTTACCCCATACCGACTCCCAGTCGGCAAGCAGCACAGCCGTCCTCTCACCTCCACAGCTGCCTACTAGCTGAGCTGTGAATGAGCATTTACTCTATAGCACACACTCATTCATACCTTAGTCAGCATGCAGCTGTGGAAATGAGAGGGGGGCTGTGTTGCTCGCTGACCAGGACTCAGTTTGATTGAGGGAGTGGGTAGTTGGGTGATGACATAATATGGTGGGGGCTAGAGTAAACAAGACCACCAAGGATGTGGGCATGTTGGAAGATAGGAGGAAGACATGAGTTAGCTAAACAGCAGCAGCAAATTACCAAAGGCAATCATGAAGAAGTAGTTGCTATCCCTCAAGACCTGACAACCACACAGAGGTGCATCCAAGAAGAGCATCAGGTGCCAGCTAAAAGGGTGCACCTTTTAAGGCCAAAAAGAAAATGACTAGGTGCAGGAGAAGGTTCACCAGGTGCCGGTAAACATTGGGCCACTTGCAACACAGCAGAATAAGGGCACTGTGGCAAGCAAACAAATGGATCACACAGGATGGAGGGTAAAAGGAAGAGTCCTGGAGTACAAGCTTACTAAGGAAACAAATTCACTAAGATCCAGCAGATGGAGGTGAGATCTGGGCACTTAGCCTTACTCACCAGAAAAACAGGCACAGCACAGCCCAATATACAAAGCAGGGCCATCCCACCTTCCCACTCAATCGGCCAAATAAAAATCCTTATGGAGGTGAAGTAGCCAGGTTGAGAGGGGGTAAGGAATAAAATCAGGAAAAAGGTGGAAAAGATGACAGCCCTCTATGTGCTGAGCTCTACCGATAACCAAGAAGACTGGGCCCATGCAAGGGGAAAGACACAAGTACTGTAGTGCTCCATCCCCCTTCCTCTAGTGTGCAATCACAGTCTCATATAATAACAAGCATTTGTCAATGCTGAATGTTGTCGCACTGGCATTGGCAGTGGGAGTGGCGTAGCTAGAGACGCACAGTGCTGTGATTTTGTGAATGTGTCTAAAAAAGGTGATTTTTACGCCGGCACGCCATTGTGCCACAGCTATGAAACACGCTTGGGCAGGTCAGAAAAATGGCAGCTGGATTGTTGATAAGGAAACGTGCACAAATGCCAGTGGTGAAAATATGGCATGAAAATATTGCGGATTGATGAAGTTACAACGGTGCGTGGAAACTGCGCAATGCACGCTTGCAACACAGTCATTGTATGGAGCTTTGGCACCAAATGTTCAATGTAGGCATTTTAGGACCTCTGCTCATGAATAGTGTCACCGTCATTTCTCAAACTGTCCCAAAAACTGATTTCTCACAGCAGCTGTGCAATTCTGTGCCGGTCATGCAAAAACACATTTCAGGCAGCTGGAGTGTTCATAAGGAGGTATGGAAAAATGCCAATGATGAACAGCTGGAGAGAAAGTATTACAAATTCAGAAATTCATGAGTGTGCATGCAAACTGTGCAATGCACGCTCATAAAACACTCATTTTATTGACTTTCATTCCCAGATTTTCAACATAGGCATTTTAGGGCATCTGCTAATGCACAGTGTCACTGTCATTTTCATCATGTGTCTCGAACATGGACTTTCCACAGCGACCACACTATTCTGCGCTGGAACTGTGAAAATAGATTTTGGTCAGGATGTGAAAAATGACAGCTGTACTGTTCATTAGGAGGTGCAGAACAATGGCACTGTAGAAAATCTGGAGTGAGAATATTAGAAGTTTGCGAACGTACGAGCATGCATGCAAACTGCACAATGCACAGCTCATAGCTCAGTCAATGGGCAATTTTCAACACAGGCATTTTAGGACCTCTGCTCATGAACATTGTCACTGTCATTTTCGTAATGTGTCCAGAACACTGATTTCGCATAGCGAACACGCTATTATGCACCGAAAGTGCGAAAACACATTTTGGCAAGGATGTAAAAAATGACAGCTGTACAGTTCACAAGAAGGTGTAGCAAAATACCAAATTTGAGAATCTGGCATAAAAATATTGCGAATGCACTAAGTTACGAGCGTGCATTGCGCAGTTGCTATGCACCTCTTAAAACAGTCATTTTATGGAGTATTGTCACCAAATTTTCAACACATGCATTTTAGGACCTCTGCTCATGAACAGTATCACTGTCATTTTTGTAATGTGTCCTGGACACTGATTTCTCACAATGACCACACTATTCTGCTTCGGAAGTGTGAAAACACATTTCAGCAAGGATGTGAAAAATGACATCTGTACAGTTCACAAGAAGGTGTGGTAAAATGCCAATGTTGAGAATGTGGCAAGAAAATATTGCAAATGCGCCAGCTTATGAGAGTGCGTTGCGCAGTTGCTATGCACGCTCATAAAACAGTCATTTTATGGAGTATTGTCACCAAATTTTCAACACAGGCATTTTAGGACCTCTGCTCATGAACAGTGTCACTGTCATTCTCATAATGTGTCCTGAACACTGATTTCACACAGTGACCATGCTATTCTGGGCCAGAAGTGCGAAAACACATTTCAGGCAGGATGTGAAAAATGATAGAAGTACGGTTCACAAGAAGGTGTGGTAAAATGCCAATGCTGAGAATCCAGCATGAAAATAGTGTGAATACGCTAACTTATGAGCGTGCATTGCGCAGTTGCTACACATTATGTCAGAAAACAGTCATTTTTGATTTTTCCACCAAATTGCAACATAGGCTTTTTGAGATCCCCTCTCATGAACTGTGGCACTGTCATTTTGTTACTCAGTCCTGAAAGGTGATTCCACGCAGTGACTGCAAAATCACCTTTCGGGACGGAATAACACCATGACAGTGCAAGAATTCATGAGAAGGGGTCCCAAAAACCCTATTTTGAAAATTTGGGGCCAAAATTCCCAAAAATGCTCAAGATATGCATTAAAGCTGAAAATCCCCTATTCATTCCATTATACAGCTTACCAGAATTTCCTCCATTCGTGGTCAGCTTTGAAGAGTGCAGACGTGTCCCCAGTGCACAGAAGATCATCACGCTGGACTCTGGAGTTAAGTATGGGGTGAGGGGGGTGAGGGGAGGTGTGTTGCGCAGTGGGTAGGTGCGGGTGCATTAAGACTACGAGGGACTGTTTTCATTTTACAGGTAAAAAAACAGAAAAAAAATTGCGGGACAGTTTTCCTTTTGTGAGGCATTTGGCACACTGGGGTGGGCTCCCAGGGTGCCACCTAACTGTTTTGGGGGTGTCAGTAGCTGACGGGGGATTGGGCACCCTCATCAGAACACAACATGGGAGAGAGGAGGAAGTAATGCCAATGGGGATTGAGCACCCCCGTCGGCACAGAAAGAAAGCGGGGGAGCAGGCACAAGCTGAGGGGGATTGGGCACCCCCTTGGCATTCAACAATTGGGGGTTATGCCAACAGGGAGTGGGCTCCCGTCAGCACACAAAGATAGCCAGGTGAGGCCTGCGAGCCAGGGGATTAGGCACCCTTTGGCATTCAACAATTGGGGGTTTATGCTGATGGGGAGTGGGCTCCCCTGTCGGCACACAAAGATGGGGGGGTTAACTGACAGGGGGATTGGGCACACCCGAATTTGGCAGACGTTAGGCGGCCGCCCGCTCACCGACCATGCACACAATGGCAGCGAGCAAGGCAAGAAAAGGACCGCTGCATCTGATGAACTTTGCTTGGATTGCAGTGGACCTTTAATTAGATGTGCTCACCCCATTATGTATGCATGGTGTGGTGCCGGCATGCAGGCTGATTGGGCAATGCGGGAAGAACCTACTGGTGCATGCCCTGCATTTGCCGAACAGTGACTGCGCCTTCAAATCCCCACTGCTGCAAGATGTTGGCTGCGCACGCTCACCAACATAAAAATGTGCCCTGTCAGTCTAGTGGTCACTCCCCCCACCCATGAGTCCAATTGCCATCTCTGTAGAAAGAAAAATCCATGTGGTCCTTCCATGTTCCTGATCCCTGTCCCGTTAAAACTTTCCCACATCTGTAGTAGTCTACTGGACTCCCTAACCCTCACTCTATCAGGTTTTCATCTTCCACACTGATCCCCCATATTGACTCCAAGTCAGCAAGCAGAACAACCTTCTGCCTGCTGACTGTGCTATGAATCAGCATGTACTCTACAGCATGTGCTCATTCATAGCTCAGTCAATGGGCAACTGTGGAAGTGATTGTAGAGCTGTACTGCTCACTGATTGGGACTCAGTTTGGGGGGATGTGGTGGTTGGTGATTACTTTATACAATGGAGGCGTTCATTAGCCTTGGGCTTCTCAAGCCTAATGTTCACCCCATTCCATCTGTAAATAAAGCCAGATATGTAGATTTTATGAGAATGGGGGGAACATTAGACTTGAGAAGCCCAAGGCACACCTGCTCTCCTGAATGGTTTGGGATGGTGGGGTGATAGGGTTGGAAACCTCAATGCCTTATTTCCCAACTTTTGTCATTTGTACCCTAGCTGGAGCATTAAAAAGTGTTTTGCAATTTATTTCCTTACTTTTTGAGATAGTATAATAGTATCCTTATTTACTGTAGGAGCACAGGCCAATCCCTCCATGCATGCATATATGTATGTAGCTGTGGAAGCACAGGGAGCGCCACGCCCTGCATTTCCATTTATAGGACAACAGTGACCAAATTATCAGCATGACCATCTTTATTACCCCACCTCATGTACCTGGTACACAAAATGTTTGAATCACCACCAAAACATAATTATGCTCAACTTCAACACTTTTCTACGCAACAGGTACAAAACCAAATTTTGCTTAGGATTTGAAAAATGAGAGCTGTGACATACATGAGGTGGGATAATAAGAAGGTAATGTTGAAAATCTTTGGTAAAATATTTAACATTTCCAAAGTCATGAGTTGGCATAACGAAATTGAAAAGAATGGTCATAATGTTGGCATTTTTTGATATTTTGACCAAAATTTTCAGCATAGTCTTCTAATGACCACACCTCATAAACCCCATAAGTGAAAATGTTCAACTCCATGACAAAATTACATTGAGCGCCACAGGTGAGAAAACATGTTTTGGACAGGATGTAAAAATGACAGCTGTACCATTCATGAGGTGGTGTGAAAGAATGGCTATGATGAAAATATGAAGACTAAATATTGAAAATACCAAAGTTATGAGCGTGGGCAGAAAAATTTATACAAATATGCATAACTCAGCCATTTTTAGGAATTTGTTCACAAAATTTTTAGTATGGCCTTTTTGTGACCCCACCTCATGAACACCATTGGTGAAATTTCATTAATAGGTCCCAAAAGGTGATATCATGCAGTGACCGTGAAATCAGCTTCCATGCCTGATTAACAAAATTACAGTGGCAGTGTTCATGAGGTGAAGTCCCAAAAAGTCCATGTTGAAATTTGGTGAAAAAATACATAAAAATGGCAAAGTTATGAAAATAAGTTCAAAATGCAGTTGAAATACATTATGCAGCACTTACATTTATTTCTCAGGTCATGGTTCAGCTTTGAAGAGTGCAGACATGTCCCAGTCCACAGAAGATGGCAGTCTATGACCTCCGGTGGTAAGTATGGGTAAGAGTATGAAAAGGGGCCTTGGCTCATAACACTTGCCTGGTTCACAAAAGTTTAGATTAAAAAAAAGAGGGGATGTGGGCTGGTGGGTACTCAGTGGAAGGGGGATGGGGAGATGATGAGGGGCCATTTTTTTCAGTATTAAAAGAACTGTCAGGGAATGTTTTCTTTTTTACAGATCTTATTAAAGTAAATAAATATATCGGTACTCTAGGGTGGGCTCTTCAGTGTCCCTTCCTGCTGGATGGTGGCACTAAATGCTGACATGGGAATTTGCCCCCCCCTTGTAGGCTTATTAATATAAAACAATGGGCTGTGGTGGGCATCTGACACTGGGGATGGGCATCCCAGTGTCAATTTTTTTTTAAATGAATGAGCAAGAGAGCAGGGGACAGTGATCAGAGGGTGGGGGTGTCACTAGATACCAGGTAATGTATGGGGACAGTGATCAGGGAGAGAAGGGTGCCACTCAATGCCAGGGAAAATGGGGGCTCATAACTCACATTGCAGCAAGCAACTTGAGCTCAGCTGAGGTTGCAGAAATAGATCAAATCCACTGTTCTGATTTAGAGAATGTGGCAAAAGGCTCTTCTCACTAAGCTGGTTTCCTGGAATGTTGGTTGCACAGAAAAAGTATTTCTGGGGCTAACTGTGAAAAACAAACACAAGAATCAAGCTGCACAGGGACCGTTTAGCAACATTTTTATGTATTTTCCAAATTTTTTAGTTGTTGCCAAAAAAAAAAAGATGGCTGCTCAGAAAACAGGGTTTTTTCCTCATGAAAAGGATTTCTTCCTCACAAAAAGGAATGGATCTCATGATGATAAATCCTTTTTCCCGAGATCAAATCCTTTGTTGAACCATTTACCTCTATCCTGAAAAATAAACGTCCCATAGGAAATAATAGGAACTTAAACTCATTAACTTTTGCAACAGGTTTATTTTTTTTGCACAAAATAAAGCATGGAATTTCTGTTACCCAAGTTCTTTCTACCATCAAAAATATTGTGCCAAAATTCCACACCATCTGGGTGCAAGGCAATGAAGAAAAAACTGCAAAAACTGGTGACTTTTAACTTTATGGCAATATCTGAATCTCGGAATCCACACATCCAACCAGAATGAAACTTGTCACATCAGGAGATCTACCCCACAGAACAGCACATACCAGATTGTGTGAAAATCTGTTGAACAATTGCAAAGTTATTAAAATGCAAAATTTGAGGTTTAACATTAAACAGGCTACTCAACTCTAACTTTAGGGGCATGACCATGACCCAATAACATATATATTATATCGGCATGGTAGCACCACAATAGTTTGGGTTCAACAGTCACTTCTATTTTAAACCCAAACACTTGCACTTTAATATCTTTGCTACCCTTTGACTGATTTACATCAAATGTTGCATGATCTGTTGGGTGAACAAAGATCTCTTGATGTGACAAGTTTTGTTCTGGTTGGATATGTGGGTGACGAGATATGCAGTGTCAAAAAATTTGAAAAGTAAAATGTTTGTGTAAATTCTTTGTCATGCCATTTCTCAGAAATTGTGTTGAGTTGTGTGCTGAAATTTGCAGTGCTTACAGGTCTTGGGTAACAGATGTGCTTTTTTAAGGTTTGGTTAAAAAATATCCATTCAAAAGTTATTTAATTCTCAAGTTTCCCATTATTTCTTATGGGAAAAGTTAGATGTGCCATGCAAAAGTACTTATTTGTTGCTGCAAAATAGGTATTTGGAGACACAAATGCAGACTGTAGTGTTGAGATTTCATTATCTTGTTTTCAGTTAGTGAAGCAAAAAATCTTAAATATTGTAAAAAATAATGACACTTGGTAAACACTAACAGTTGTGAATACCTATTTGAAGCATGAGGAATCAAATTCTGGCATCATCTTGTCCAAAAATTGACCAGAAACAGGTTAATTTTATCCACAGAATTTTTACTGCTGCAAATTGTGGCACAATTTTCATGAAGAAAGGGGGGATGTGTGCAAATTCTGGCAAACGTGCTCAATGTTTCATGAAACACTGCTCCTTTTGCCACAATTTGTGGCATAGCTTTTTTTATATGCCTGTTTCTTTGTCATTTCATGGCAAATAAATGGTTTGTACTTTTGCGCTGAAATTTTCAGGGTACAAAGGGCTGGGCTCACAGATGTGCCTTTTGCTGGTTTGGTGAATAAATACTTATTTGCTCTACAATTCTGCAGATTTAAAATTTCCTTAATTTCCCATAGGATCACATTGTAATGGGAGGTATACATAGTCATGCTTTCGTCAATGCACTGTGAAGAAATGGTTTGTAGTTTTGGACTGAAATTTTTAGGGTAGAAGGGGCCTGCCCCACAGATGTGCCATTCATTTTTTTGGTGAAAAAAATATCAATGCACTATATAGTTATAAACAATTTACATTTACAATTACTTTCCCTTAGGATAACATTGACATTTATGCAATAAATTCTTTGTCCAGCCGTATGTCTGAAATAGTGGGGAATTTTGATAAGAAATGTTTAGGGCAAAATAGGCTTTGCCTGAAGGTGTGCCTTTTTCTGGTTTGGTGGGAACATTTTCATCTGCTCCATAGTTATACAAATCTGAAGTTTAGTCATTTCCCATATGATAACATTGTAATGACTGGGGAGAGTTTTGATAGCTATAGATCAAATACGCCGGGAAATATGGACTCTCAGCTTATTACAATTTTAGGTGGTACACCATTTTGCATGTTTCCAGGCTTTGATTAAAGCTGCAAGTGAATTCTAATGAATGGGGCTAAGGTGACTGTGATACTGTATTGCATTCACAATGTGTGAGCTGCTTTGCCAACAATTAGATGTATGTTATATGGTGAGCAACCCCACAGAAAACAGATCCTTAACCCTTACTATGCTCCTGGGGGATGGAATGAGGCATGAGGCACCACGTGTTACTACAGCATTGGGGGTGGAATAAGGCATGAGGCATACCCCCCCACTGCACAAGGATACCATTATGGACTGATGGGAGTGCAAGGTCCAGAGTGTCCTGTGCTCCTACATGTTCATGAGGGCAATTACAATATGCATGTATGGGAGCCTAGGCCCTGGAGGGTGTTGTGCTCACACATGGAAATATGGATACCATTATGGACTGATGGCAGCACATGGCCCACAGGGAAATGGGGGTCAATTACAATTTTTTTACACTTATGGATAGATGGGAGTGTAAGGCCCGGAGGGCCCTATGTTCCCATAGGCAAATAAGGCTGCCATTATACTTTCTCAAAACATGATAAATTCTTGGCAAAAAACCTTTTTAATGCATAAATTAGGGATCCCACCATGAAAAGTATGGAAGTGTGGTGTTAGGGTTTCCAACCCTAACACCCACCCCACCTCCACTATCCACACACCAATGGGAGTTTGGGTGTGCCTTGAAGTTGTCATCCCTAACACTCACCCCATTCTCCTATACTGTAACATCTTACCTTCCTTACACATGGAATGGGGTAAGCGTTAGGCTGCTCACTGCCAGTAAGAAGTATTTTACTATTATTTTACCATTATTTTCTTTTTTTTCAACATGCCTCCAAAACATTTAGGGACCTCAAGTCAATTTTGGGGGTGCTTGAAAGCCCCTCTGAACCTATGGAGTTGCCACCTCTGCTGGAATGTAGAGATGGGAGAACCAGTTTAGATTCATTCAGAACCTTACAGAACCTGTGCCATTTTAGTAAAAGAACTTCATCAGAACTTTTTCCCCAGTTCTGATAAGGGTCTGATCATTTTAAAAAGATTGATTTTTGAAGTAAATATTCTTCCACGTCTTTATATCCAGAAAGACTGGAGGCTGTGGTGAAAAGGGCCAGAAAGAAGGCAGTTGTCAGGTGGTAGAAGGTTCTGAATGTCATGATAAGGCTTGTGTAAGTATTAGAAGTTTTCATTGCCTATCAGAACCTCAGACCCTTTTTGTGGTTCTCCCATTCCTAGTGAAAAGACTTGGGAAGACAACATCTTGTTCTCACACATGTTCTGGACAGCAAGGTGGAGCACCAGAAAACATTTTGTACAGATTAAGACAAAATACATCCAAACCTCAAGTCAGTGCTCCATATAACCAATCCACTATGCCCTTTGTTTACTTCTTTAAAGAGACTGGGGCATAGTTGTGGAAACTTTGAAAAACATATTGATTCATAGTTCTGTTTATGGTTCACATATTATTTGAAAATAAGACCCTTTGTCCATCAGAGTTCATCTACCTCTGCTACTTGTGTAAATGTGATGTCATGTAAGTCTCCATTTATGAATTTCAAACAGTTGACATGGAAATTATTGTAATGTCACAATCAGGGTGGGGCAAATCATTTTTTGAGCTGGGGGTCATTTTGACCAGTAGCCAAATTAATATTTTTAGTGACTATCATTTTTAAGGGCACAAAAAACACTTTGTGGACTGGTAGCCAGTTGATCAGTAACTTTACAAATCTGGTAGCCAGACCAATTTTTTTATAGACCATCGGCCACCTGGCTAGCTGATTTATCCCACATTGGTTACAGTCAAGAGATTATGACATCATATGTAGAGAAGCAGGAAGAACAGATGAAGTCCAAGGTTTAAGGATCCCGTTTCTATGCATTTATCTTTAGTAATAAATAATTAGTCAGGTGGAGATTCAGACATTTTATATATATATATATATATATATATATATGTGTGTGTGTGTGTGTGTGTGTGTGTATATATGTCAGTGGGCTATTGGGGCGGGAAAGGGGGGCAATGGTGGTTCTAGAATTGAGGGACAGGATTTAGGGGTCTATGCAAAATAAATACAAGAGTGGGCTTATGGGGCAACCTTGTTGTACCCTTTTCTTTATGGGTATGAGAGGCTGACATCTACCATTCACTAAGGGTGTAACTGTCACATTTTTAAGTAAAATCTACAGCCACTGAATAAAGATGATTGGGACACAGTAACATTGGAGTGTATATCATAAAAGGTTATGGCATACCATATGAAACACCTGATGTTGCTCAAGGGACAAGACATAACCTTCCAGATTAGTAGAATTATTAATCTCAAAAACATTCTGCAGTACAATAAGTTGATCAGTTATTGTCCTGTCAGGTGCCACACATAACTATCTCAGTGATATTAGGTGTTTAGCTATCTTATGCAGCCTATTATTTAAAATGTTCACAAAAATCTTAAAATCTGTATTCAGGAGGCTAAGCAGCCTCCAGTTACTCAGATTTTGCCTGCCCCCTATTTTATACAAAAATATCAACACACCTTCAGCCATGGGTAAGGGCAGATTTGCAGTGTGTAGAATGGAAATGAAGATGTTTACAAGTTCTGGTGCAAGATATGTTTTAAAAGTTTTAAACATTTCTGCTGTAAACCCATCCTGTCCTGGTGCTTTCCCTGCACCCAGGGTTGAGATGGCCTGTTCCACTTCAGAACGATCTATATTTTTAAATATTTCTGTAGCCAGCTCTGCTGGGTAGTCTGGTATTTCAAAAATTTTAAAGAAATGATGAAAATCTTCAGTGTCAGTTTGTACCTCCTTATATAGTTGTAATGATTATCTGGACACTACATTTAGTATGGTCTCAGTAGTGTAATGTACTTGGTTGTTATAATCTAAAATAGAAGGCATTGTTCTTTTTTGGACTCTCTCTCTACAGCTAAAAAAGGACAGATTGTTGTAGTTTTGCCTTGTGTACCAAATTCCTGCTGCACCTTTAAAACGTCCCCATTTTTGTATGAAAGCTTAACACAGGTTGTTTAACAGTTTTTATCTGGTCAGAAAAGTTATGTCTTGTACCCTTTGCTAAAGACATTAAATGTTGTAATTGTCTTTGCTTTAAATAAAATAAATATGCTTCCTCTCTGTTTGCCTTACTTATGTAGAGTTTTTAAGTCAGTGTTTGTGTCCATCCACCATTGTATGGGGTCCTCATACATTATATAAACATATTTTCTTATAGATAGAAAATATTGTAACTGTTGTATTATTTGAGCTTTTTGTAGTATTGAGGAGTTTAGTCTACAAATACCTGCTCCATGAGTCACACAGGGATTGGTTCCAATTGTAATCTGTAGTTCTGAGTGATCAGAATATTCAACAATTTTAGTTGCAGCCACTTGGATAAGAAGAGTTTTATTGATGAAAAAGAAATCAATCCTCATCGTGAGATTCCCTTTAGAAAAGGCAGGGTCAGGTGTGGTATTTCTAGAACAAAAAACATCAATTAATCCAGCAGTGTGAACCATGTTTTTAGGGTAAGTCATGTCACAAAACATTTTTCTTGTAGTTGTCCCCTTAACTCTATTTTTGGAGTAGTGGTGGGCGAAGTGGGCTCAATCTGTTCCATGAAGCAATTCACGGAGCAAAGGCGGATTCACGGAGTGCTCAGCAATGTGAAGCAGAGTACTTTGTGTTATAATGAGGAACATGAAGTCCATTAGAAATGATGACTTTGTGTTAGTCCACCTCCCCAGGCCACTACTCTGCCAATTTTAAGGCAAAGTGCATTGCTAGCAGTGCACTTCACCTCACTTCACCTTTTTTTGAGCACCAAAGGAAAATTGTGCAGTGAGTCATGGGATTTCAGGTCACATGGGCTCTATATTGATCCACACAGCCTCAGTTCACGGTAGTATGAGTAGGAAGGAGTAGCAGACAGTGTGATCTGATAGCTGTCTGTGATAGGAATCTTGTAAAAGCTGTTCAAAAAGCATTTTTGCTTTTTTGGGGGGATCCAACTTTAGTTCATCGATTGTAGGAAACCCTCCTGTGCTCATATCATTGAGCATTTTTGTTTGTGTGTGGATTTTGAATGTTATTTACAACACTGAGTGTGTGTGGTGAAAGACAGTGAGAGTGTGGTTTGGGGGAGGGGTGTATTTGTGGTGTAGGTAGATTTAAGTTGGAGAAATAGCAATTTCTTTGTTTTTTGGTTACAGTTTTGTTATATAACTGACTGTGTTAATGTACACATGGTAATATTGTCAGTAACAGTAGAAATTTTCTTGCTGTTTGTTGTGTGGATGTGGTGCAGCAGTTCATAAGGTCAGGTTGTTTAAATTACAAATTTACAATACGTAACGAGGCATAGTACTGAACTTTTGCACTTGCGTCGCATTCCTCGTTCAGCATTGTACACAAACTATTCTGTGTTGTGTGTGAGTGTGTGTACAGTGTTGCATGCATCAAATAATACACCTTTTATTGTGACACAGACTAGCGTATTTGCAACTAAGTGCAGCAGTGTGAACCTGCTATCCACTGCAGCTGCTTGATTTTATACTGCGATCGTGGTATCTGTTCTTAGTTTTGCTGCTTGTAGTGCTGTAAAATTCAGCACTGTCTACATTCAGTGCTCCCCCCAACCCCACGTTCAAAAGGTATTTTTTATCAGATTGGATTGTTTTTGTGACCTCATCAGCACCACTGGTTACTGAAGATGTTTTAATTCCATGACAGTCTCAGAGTAGTCTCCTATCATTTGCTGAAGCCATAGATGTTTATTTGGCTTCACATCCAGCCAGCATCCCTTCAATTAGAAAGTGAATGTGTCAAAATCTGAATTTGGTAATAGTTGTGGTTGATCCCCAAAATGCCTGCAAAGAGACATGCAAGCAAAGCTGTTTCTCACCATGGCAATGTTGGCAGTAAGATGGTCTGTGGGCATGGTAGTAGTACGCTGATGCAGAAGTGCATTGCTGATGTGAGGAAAGGTATTTCTCCTGCAATTTTTTTTACAGCCCAATCAGTAGCTTCACTCATAGTTAGAAGAGATGATGTTTTTCCAACCAGTGGTGTTAGTGTTACTGGTGTTAGTGGTATTGGAGGCAGTATTAGTATTGGTGCATCAAGTTCTAAATCTGAGCAGTGTACCATTTCCAAAACTATTGAGTGTGAAGCAGTGCAAGTGAGTGGCAGTGTAGATAATGTCATACTTCTCAGTAATATACCAGTAACTGAACCTGAGGATTGTGATGATCATATCAACGATAGCATACAATATGATATTCTGTCCACCGTGTCACTTAACGTCACGCATTTTCCATGCAGTGATTCACAGTGTGGTGAAAAAATATCAAGTGATGGTGGTGTAGATGCTGATAATGAATATGATAATGATGATGATGATGTTGCTGTTGTTGCAACATGCAGTCCACATGCTAGCATCCAAGCAGAAGATGTGGATGTGTGTGATGTTGATGAATATGATGATGATGTAATTGAACCCAGTTGGGAACCGGAGAAAAAGAAATTAAAAGTGTTTGAGTCTGTTTGCAGGAATCCCCCCCCCCGGGTAAAAACTTGTGATTTTTTAGTTGATGATGATGATGATGACCCAGAAATCAATATGATAGGTAGTTGTGGTGGTCAGTTGCAGTCCAGGTGTGCAGTGCCAGAAACATCACATGCCCCCCCATGTCAGTGCTTAAAATAACAGGCTTAAATAAGCCACATCATCATGGAAATGTTAAACGCACAGTATTAGACTGCCTTGTTTGGGATTTTGTTGTTCAAGAAGCAAATGATGATTCAATTACAACCTGCCAGGTTTGCCATGTGTGTGTGAGTTGAGGTAAAAGGGGAGCCATCTGGGAACAGGAGGACAGCATATGCATTTTAAGAATAGGCACTTGGCTCTGTGGACCCAGCACAAGCTGGCAGCTAACACCACAGTGGGGCATTCACCCATGTCACCGGCAACCATAGCCAGCATCTTATCTCCTGTGACAAAAATGGGCAGGAAAGAGTTAAGGGCTTGGATTCTGTAGGTGCCTTAGTTTTTTAGCAGTTTGGAAAAAATACAGTCTGGCTGAAATCCACTGTCCAGCAGCATCCAGCTTGTGGAATTCCTAGCTGCTAGATAAGAGCTGGGTCATAATTCTCGAGTGGACATCTCCAGACACACACAGACCTGCAGACACGGACATAGTGCAGTTTGAATGGATTGGATCATTCAAATATAAACTTAAGGTGAAAAGGGAATATAATTGGTCACTAATAGGTGTTCACTCTGATTGGGACAATTAAATACATACATGTTAGTTGGTTGGTGCATTTAAAGGGAGAATAGGAATGACCTATTCTCCACAGAGTATATAACTTTCTGAAAGGCAGAGAAGGCTCTCTTGTGCTTTGGAAGCTGGGAGGGGAAACATAAGTTTGGAGCCTACCTTTTAGCTATGTCTGTGGGAGCTGGCAGTTAGAACAGGGTCCAGTGTCTCTTGTAAGGACAGTGAAGGGTAAGTTTAGTGATAGCATATTTCAGTAATAGCCTTCTTCTTTTGCCATCTGTTATTTAAGAACATTTGTTTACTTTTCCTGTATGAGTGTTATTCTCTTGTGTTGTAAATATATATCCTGTAAATGCTCGGTGCACTTTCTGTTAAGTAAAAGCTATTTATTTGCTCAACAGTTGTGATGGTGATGTCATTTTTCTAAGGTAATATTTGGTTTCCACTGGCTGAGATAAACTCTGTGTAGCATCCACCACCCAAGAGAGACACACTACCAGACTTTAACTTGTGCAATTGCACGTTTGATTATTCAAGTTTGTACACTTGAAAGAGGTGCCGGAAGGAAAGTCCAGCTGGTGGCAGCGAATACCTGAGAACGGACGCCTCTCTAAAAGCTGCTTCAGCCCAGAGGGAGAGGTGGGTTGTCACATCCCCTTCCATGACTGTTAAGCCCAGTAGGAAATTAAATGTGTGCAGTAGTGCGGTAATAAGAGCAGAGGATTACTACAGTCATGATGAGGTGGAGGACCATAATGATTTTGAAATGTTGTCCAGTGCTGGTGAGAGTAGCAGTTTTTGTGGTGGTGGTGGTGGTGGTGGTGGTGGTGGTGGTGAATGCAGTATGTCTAGTGCAAGTGTTACATCTGGCAAAATAACATCATTTCTGGGTTTGTCATCATCACCTGTGCAACCATCTTCATCAAATGTCCACACTACATGCCCTGCTAATGCCATTCATCACAGAGCACAACCATTTGTGATCAACAACACACCATGTGTAAAACGTTTAAGTCAGCCCACGTTACAGAGTGTTTTTGCGCATAATCTGAAGTACCCCCAAAATCATACAGTGTCACGTGAACTCAATTCTGCTGTAGTGGAAATGCTGGCACTTGATCTTTTGCCTTCTCCTTTGTGGAGAATTCTGGGTTCTGGTGGTTTGCTGCACATGCCTTTCCAAAATGGAAAGTCCCATCCACACCATACTTTTCTACCCGTGCTGCCCCCGAGTTGTTCTGCACTGTGTCTGACTCAGTAAAACATGCCCTTCAGCATTCCTCCTCTCCATTCATCCATTTAAGTATGGATATGGGAACAAGTGGAAAAACAATGGGAATTTCATATCTGTGTATAACTGCACACCGGGCACAGGTGCCGGGGGTTGTTTGTGATGTTGATAGTGTGAATAATCAGCGCAGTAAGGTGGATTGTCACGGTAGCAATCTTCCTGGAATTTAACAGATGCAACAATTGCTATGCGCAGTGTGACCTGTTCACACACTGGTGAGAACAAGTTGGACATGGTACTGACTGAAATTGACAGATGGCTAAACCCTCTGTCCCTGAGACCTGGGTTCATAGCAAGTGACAATGGGTCAAATATGGTGAAATGCATCACTAACGGTGTTTTTTTTCCATGTTCCATGCATGGCACACTGTTTAAATCTTGTGGTTCAGGAGTTTCTGCAGCACCCTAATATAAAGGAAATGCTGACCATTATACAACATATCTGCTCTCACTTTTCAAGATCTGGAAAGGCCCATGACCAACTGCGGTAGTTGCAGATACAAAACAGCCTGCCTCAGCGCTTCTTGAAGCTGGAAGTTGTCACCCAATGGAACTCCACATTATAAATGGCAGAGAGGTTGTATGAACAATACAAAGCCATCTCAGAATATCTTGTTATGCACACTAGCCATGACAGTTCCAGGGCCTCCATGTCTTTGACAACTGAACAGTGGGTCCTCATGGACTCTGTACTAACAATTTGGCAGCCTTTTGCACATGCCTCACAGGCAGCGAGTGGAGAGTCTGCCTCCATTAGCTAATAAATTCCACTGCTGTGGGTGCTGAGGCAGACATTGGTGAATGTACAGCATAGCCTTGATGTTGCCAGAGACAGTGGTAGCAGTATGTTGCTGCAACACATGCTGACAGTATTCGACCAGAATCGTCACGTTGTGAACATTCAACATAGTGACAACTTTGCCATAGCAACAATGCTGGACCCAAGATACAAACATGGAATTGCATCAGTACTGGAGGGAGGGCCTGAACAGGTAAAAAATATCAGTGGTCAACTGGTGCTCTTTGTTCATGGGGCACAGAAGTCATGTGCAAAGGTCAGCAACACTCAGCAGCATAAGCTGGCTGAAGGTGGACCTGGAGGACCATCAAGCATATCCTGCAAGGGGAAGGGACTGTAGTTCCAGGTGGTCTGTCATCCAAAGTGGCTGGTGTCAACCCGCTTTGGGAGGCTTTGTCCCAAGTGGGTATTTGTGAAATAAATGATTCGGGAGAACAGGATGATGCATCAACAATTGGACTTAGTGAGGCACAGAGAAGGTTGGAGTCATATTTCTCTGAAAACAGGCATCTGACAATAATTGAAGATCCTCTTTTGTACTGGAGTGGAAAGGTCAGTGAATGGCCAGAGCTGACTATAGTGGCACCGAAGTACCTCACATGCCCACCCTCCAGTGTAAGTGTTGAGAGGGTATTCAGCTCAGCAGGTGCAATAGTCAGGGATCGTCGGACAAACCTGCCTCCTGCAAATGTTAGTTAGCTAACATTCATTAAAATGAATGAGAGGCACATACCAGCACAGACTGCTACCTCAGTATTCATACCCCAGCCTAGTCATGGTGGTCTTGCTGATGTGGAAATGGAGCATCCTGGTGGCACTGACAGTGGCTGTCTGAAATGGCCCACAACTGATGTAGATGGTGACACAATGGAGAAAGAATTTCCCAGTAGTCAGAGTTCAGACATCGATGACTGTGAGCACAGTTTTCTTTATAAGGATGATGATGTGGTTAATGTTGGCTGGTTTTAACTGAAGTATTTAAAAGGTGATGTGCCCCCAAGACCAACACCACCAGGAGTGACGTTATCTACTGTCACCATTTCCACCATGACTCTGTCTGCCCCCGGACCACCACCACTGGGACTGATGTTACCCAAGTCTGCCACAATGAGTCTGTCTGACCCCAGGACCACCACCACTAGAACTGATGTTATTCAAGTCTGCAAGCTGTACCGTACAAAGAGGAAGCAATGTAACATCCTTGTGAAATCAATTCTGGTAAGTATGAAGATTTTATTTAATCAGTTTCATTGTTTCATAAAGACTGCAGCAAATATTGCACACAGGTTGTGTTAGTTGACAAGATATGGGTTTGAAATGTAACTTGACTTTAGACTGAGATTTGAGAACCACAGAGGGACACATAACAATTAAGTTGTAAGAAGTCATTCATTTTTTTTTTAGGAAACTTCCAGATGATTTGTTGTTCTGACAAAGTGTCCTTATCCAAACAAGTTCTTCAACATCAGCCCCCCCCCTTGCTGGTGCGCACATGCAACATGCAGAAGTTGTTTCATTAGATGACCATGACCATCACTAACAACCAGACTCAAGAAGGATGCAGATGAAATTTGTAAAGAAGTAAGAAAATAAGAAACCATTAGAGACAAACCTGCAAATATGCTTCCTCCCAACCCCAAAAAAAATATTTACCTTCATGTGCTTGACAGTTATCCATTGCAAATTTCTATGCAAAAAGTTCTAATCCAGCACTGGTATGTGCACACCAACAGTATCCGTGACCTTTGAATGATACAGAACAATACCATGAGTACATGTCCATGTCAACCCCCCTCACCTACAAAATACAGAAATATATATATATATATATCAACTCACCAAGGCTACTATTAGTGTACAGACAAAGGGCACCCTTCCATCCAGTTGAGATGATCACATTGTATTTCCTTGAATTGCAGCACACATTGGACCAGCAACAGTTCGTTCACAGTCATCATTTTATTCTGGGGCACTGCACGCATGAGTGACTGCGAAATAAATTCTGGGGTACTTTGCATGTCCTGAAACAGTCTAATTTCACTTTGTTACCACTTGTCAATTTTCTGCACACAACGAGGATGTATTTTGGGCTGGCAGAAAAAATCTGGGGACTCTGTGCCACTTTTGTGCCCATGACTGAGTGTGCCATTAATTCTGGGGGACTTTGTATGTGCTGAAACAATCCCATTTCACTTCGTTACCACTTGTCAATTTTCTGCACAGAAGGAGGATGCATTTTGGGCATGCAGAAAAAATCTGGGACTCTGTGCCACTTTTGTGTGTTCTGTGATTGTTGCTGTGAACTCATGATGTCATACTGACATTTTTACAATTAAGCAGCATTGCATAAATGTCCTCACAGTTCTGAACTGTGCTTTTTAATGCTACTTTACATTGCCACAGCCACCACTACTTACCTTCGAGTCATGACTTGAATGATACAATTATTTTTACAATTTATGTCTGCTTTACTTACTTGACTACTTTTTTCATGTATGAAAAAAAATGAGCATGTCTTCCAATATTGTTCGGACCAGGTTTGTATTTATTTGCAGCTGCTTTTCAATAACTATTGTTCCATGGTGTCATAAAACACTACCTGATGCATAGCTGTTAATTAACAACAGAAGTGATATATAACAACTACTTGATGTGATGGAGAAAAGCAGAGGAAAATAATGACAAAGACCTGGTCTGCACCAATTTAAAAGGAATGCTCCTTTCATTATTTCACACATGAAAAAAGGTAGTACAGCAGACTCATCTACTTGAATTTCTCATATAATTCCAGTCAGTCAGGATCTAAGTAAAGGAAGTTGTAACATAGCATTAAAAAATATGGGTCAGAGTTATCAACAAATTGTAGTGCTGCTGCTTTGCAGACATTCACCACATTACTTAGCTATTTTTTTTTCAATTCAGATTTTATTAAAGTTTCCATTACAGAGAAAGAATCATTGTGGAGTACATAGTAAACCCCAAAGGGCAGA
This sequence comes from Neoceratodus forsteri, assembly GCA_016271365.2. NCBI lineage: Eukaryota > Metazoa > Chordata > Ceratodontiformes > Ceratodontidae > Neoceratodus > Neoceratodus forsteri. The sequence continues at coordinate 1,014,344,245 of CM028132.1, read as the reverse complement.
CACAAAATACAAAATTATTCGCTCTCCCCCACCCCTCTGCCCGCCCAACCCACTAGCCCCCCGAACAACCCAGTGCATCAGTACTCTTTTAGCACAACACCAGAGAATATAACCTGGTAGTACTTAGGCCTGTAGTGCATAAAGAGTCTGCAGTGGGCCCCAGATCTTGTCAAACTTTTCCAGTCTGTTGTATAGACTGGCAATTGTCCTCTCTGTTCTGAGGTTCACCAGCAATTCCTGAAGCCATTCAACATAAGATGATACCTCCGTGTCCTTCCAGTGCATCAACACCACCTTTTTAACAGACATCGACATCAATGCTATAGTTATGATGATGCACATAAACTGATATGTGGGGGCTTTATACCACTGGAATATTTCTTGCTCCACAGAGTGCAATATATTTCTGTGAAAAACACCCAAAATGTTATTACAGTGAGTCACGTGACGGAGAAATTCCCGTTCTGAAAATCTGCCCACATTCTGCCTCCCTTCTCATCAATGTTAGGACATGATGGCAGGGAGAACGCATGTGCATGCTTCTTACAGTGAATATCCAATTGTCCAGCAGCTATCCCAATGTTTCCTTATGTTATAAGGTTCACTTTGTGGTGAAATGTGGGATGTTTCCACTAACAAGATTCTTCTTACTGGAAATGTGGCCACACATTTCACAACAAACTGGCCATTATAACATAAAGAAGCACTCAGAAACCTGCTGGACAATTGGATATTCACTGTAAGGAGCATGCACATGCACTCTCCCTGCCATCATGTCCCAACGTTGCTAAGAAGGGAGGCAGAATGTGGGCAGATTTTCAGAATGGGAATTCCTCCGTCACGTAACGCACCGTAATGAAATTACAGCTGGTTTTCACAAAAATGTATTGTACTTTGTGGTGCAAGAAAGATTCCCCTGGAAGGGAAAATGTGTATGACTAAACAATAACAAACAAAACACACACAAAAAAAGTACAACACAGTAGTGGGGTGGGGTCAGAGGTGGGTGTGGGTGTGGGGGGCATAAAACAATCTCCTCACTTACTATGGCCATGGAATGCCATCGTGATCCAGCAGCAGGTGCAGCATTGAAACGATTTGCTGCTACTGTGCTTCCACTCTGCTAACCTGCTGTTCCAAAGCATTGAACTGCTCATTATTTTCCTTGATCGCTGCCCACACCAGGTCGACATCAGACTGGGTTGCATGGACTGTGGTGGGGTCCACTGCAGTGGGGAATCCAGGTAGTGGGGCTGCTGGTGGACAGGGTGGTGCTAATGGATGTGGTGGCAGTGGTGGTGGTGGAGAAGCAGCTGCTGTAGTATCCCTACTCCTCCTGCTGCAGCGGTGACTGCTGCAAGGCACATCTCACACCCCAGCAGCACCCTTGGCCACTGCCATGGAAGGGCCAGCAGGTGGACACCTGGCCCCTTCCGTGGCAGCCTGCCACTCTGCCCTGTGGTGGTTCAGCATGTGGGAGCACAGGCCACCAGTCCCCAAATGTGTCCCGGGGAGCCACGGTGCACCACCACACCACACACATGGCACTCCTTCACTGTGCTGTCTCCCTACAACACAATTAAAAAACTCCCACACTAGGGAGCTGCGGGGGGGACCAGACACAGTCCTACCACATCGGGCATGAGTCCCACCACCATCTACAATTTTCATGGCCACCTCCTGTGGCTGTGGAGGTGGTGTAGCGGGTGCTGCTGGAGCCCCAACAGATGCTGCTAGTGGTGGTGGTGGTAGTGGTGGAGAAGGTGGACTCATAGCAGCCACTGGTAGCACTGGTACTTCTGCTTCTGTTGCTTCAATGGAGGAAGCAACACCGTCCAAGAGTCTGGAGCAGTCCAACATCACACGACAGCCCCATCCCCCCACAGGTCCTCACTCCTCCCCTCCTATCGCGCCCATGGGCCAGCGACTCACCTTCTCCTACGTGATCCTGCATCCTACTGAAGTTCACAGGATGACACACACAGACAGTGGATACACACACACACACACACACACACACACACAAACACATAGTCAGTCAATCACACACACAAAACAAAACAAAACTTATACAAAAAAATTCACTAACATAAAAACACTAATACAATACAAAAAACAAATAAAATAGCTTTTAACAAAGCTGTTTTGTTCTGGGTTCTGGCACTGGAATGCAACAAAAGGCAAGCAAACTCCTCTCCTCTCACAACTGCTTTCTCCCTCTACAAATGCAAAGGAGAAAGTGAAACTGCTTCTCTGACTCAATTCCTTCCTGCCTGGAAAGGAAATAGTGGGGTCTCCAGGGTGAGTGGCAAGACTGCAAAGAAATTACCTGCAGCACAAGCAGCTGAGAGAGGTGTAGGCAACAGGTCCAGAGGAAGCTGGGAAGAAGAGCCGCAGGCACGAGTAGCGCTTTGTAGGAAGAGCTTTTTGGTTTTTGGCAGAAGTAGAGTTTTATTTGTTTTGTTTCTTACTCACAGAGAAGTGAGGTGGAAGGCCATACCAGTGAGGACAAGCAAGGGGTAGCAGGTTTGGGCCCACCATGTGGGATGGCATCTGACATCATCACCACGCAGTGGAGGCCTGGGAGGGTGCACACAGAGAGTAGTGGTACAGCAGCAGGGAGCAAGGTGCTCCAAGGGATAAGAAGCAGGTTGGGTACTGAAGTGAGGGGGGTGCTTGAGGATGAATAGGGGAAAACAGGGATGGGCATGGGGAGTTGTGAGGGGGGATTATCAGGACAGAGAGTCCAAACTTATGGGCAAGGAGATATACAGAGAGTAAAGGGGGGAGCAGAGGACTCATTCAGGCAGAAAAAGCCAAGTTTTTTTTCCAGCATTTAGGGTGAGTTTTCTTGCACAAATGGGAGGGATTTGCAGTGCTGAGCCCAGGACAAGACACTGCGTGGCATGGTGTCTGATGTCACTGCCACACAGTGTGGGGGCCACGGGGGGGAGGTTGGTGGATGCAGTAGAACAAGAAGGTGCAGAGGACCCATTAGTCACAGTGTGGCTTCAGTTGGTTTTGCATTTTGGGGGCATTTTGGGTTGGTTTTGCATGTTGGGGGAGTTTTTTGGATGCAGGCATATATTTCAAGAGGCAGGGCATGGATCGGGACACCGTGTGGCAAGGCAGGTCCTGTGGTGCTGGTGTTAGTAAGGCAATGTGGTTTGGGAGGAAGCAAGATGAGAACAGAGGCCCAGAGAATTGGGCAAACTCTCCTTTTCTGTGATGGTCGTGATGGTGGGGGACCAAGGGCAGAGATTGGGGGGGCCACCCCTACAAGGAGCAGTGGGGTTTACTGCTCAGGACTGGGGGGAGGTCATGGCAAGCACAGCAGGGGCTGCTGGGGGGGACCAGAAGGTACTGGGTAGAGGACAATGGACCGCCTGTTTGGAGGGGCAGTAGGGGCAGAAACAAAGCAATAAGAGACCGCCTTGTGGGGGGGAACTGGTGAAGGGACCCAATGAGGAGAATGGGTCAAACCACTGCTCACCCCACAGCATGGCAAGTATTTATGGGGACAGTTGTGGGCAGAGCCCAGACTGACTTGGAGCAAAAGGCAAAGGGGGAGCATGGGGGAACATTTGAAGGAATGACTCAAGAAAGGATACTGGAGCATGCAAAGGCTTCAGGCTTCTTCAACAAGTTGGTAAGGCTAACTTTCATGATATCTTTTATCAGGTGCCACGGAGTGGAATGATGGCACCAAAGAGAGTCAAGCCCAGGAAGGAAGAATGCTACCGGGTGGTGATGAACCTGGTCAAAAAAGTGAACCAGCTGCTGGAGATGGTGGAGCTGGACATGGGGGGGAGAAAGGCACAAAGCAGAAGGGGAAGCAAGGGAAGGGTCAGGAGAGGAATAAGAGGGTGCCAAGAGGGTCGGGGGTACCAGAGCCTAGGAATGTGGTACCGGTGCCGATGCCAGTGGCTCCTCTGGTTCCACCTCCCAGTGACCTGATCCCCAAACCAACCCCAGAACCAGTCCCAACACCAGCCCCAGTGGTTTGATGGCCTCATAACTGTCATCCCTCTGCTCCTGCTAGAACAGGCACTGCCACCACAGGTCCCAGTACCCATACCCAGCCCAGCAGGAGCTCCCCAGCCAGGGCCCGGCACACCACAGCCAGGCATAACAGGTAATCAGGTGGTGACACTGGAAAGCAGTGCCAAAGAGTATGTGGAGCAGATTCTCAAGGGTATAGTAGAGAATGGTTTGGGGCAACTGGAAAGGGCTTTAGATGAAATCAAGGGGACAGGGACAGATGGAGTGATGAGGGGTGTTGACAGGGGCCCCCATGTTGTCAGGGGAGATCAGGGCATGTGGGGTTCAGTTGGCAGACCCCGTCCCAACAGCCATGAAAGAAAAGATTTGGAAAGGGGAATATGTCGACATCTTCACCCTGGCGAATGTCGACAACATGGACAAGTATGAGGAGAAGGACAGTTTCGAGAAGAAGGATATGGCAGAGGCAGTAGTTTTTTTGGGAAAGGGGGAGGATGACACATCTTGGAAAGGTAAAACATGGGACAATTAGTCCACGGGTTTTACTTATTTCACTGCCACAGTCATTGAGAAGCGGGAGGAGCTAGTTATCCCGCTCCTCACCTATTCTCTCACTATTAAAAATGTGTACAAGGGGGTCACAGCTGGTTACGGTATGATAAGAAATTTAGGAAAAAAATGCACATTTTGGGATGTAAAATGTGATGCCAGGCAGATAAATCTGTGGCTGGAAATCTACACAGGTCCAACTGAGAAAGAGATGGAGGGAGACAGACAGGGGGGAGGCAGCGGCAAAGGCTTGTTGGGGTTACAACAGAGCCTTTCGCTCATGGCCAAACTGTTGATTCCAGCACATCTGCTCCAAGTGTGGGGAACATCACCCAGCATCCAAGTGCAGGAACAGCTAGAAAAAAGGGTCCAGCAGCCAGGATAACTCATACCAGCAACCCTTTTGAGTCAATCCAGGTTCCTTTAGGGGGCAGCAGTGGGGGGGCAACAGAGGGAGACCATCGGGAGGGGGAAGGGATCACGCTTGTCAAACCCGACACCAGGACAATTGAAGTACCAGCAGGAGGTAGTGTCCATCTGGCCCAGACACCTTGAAGAGCAGATGCACAGTAGAAAGGTGTTTGGGGCCTACCCAGATTGGGAGGCAGCCAAGAAATTGTGGACAGGTTTTAGGTCAAGTTTTAGTTTACAGTTTCAATGATTGTGGAAATTGATGAAAGCAAAGTACCTCAAATCCACACTGGGCAAGGAGGCCATGTTGGCACATAAAATTCAAAAGGATGTGGCAGAAGGGAGGGTAGAAGGTCCATTTGCCACCCCCTCATTACCAAACTTGAGGATTTCCCCATTGGGTTTCATACCCAAAAAACAGCCGAGAGAGTGCCAGATGATACATCACCTATCCTACCTGGAAAGGGATTCAGTCAATGATGCTGTTGGGGAAGAGGACAGTAGGGTCACATACCCCACCCTGGAGGAGGTAGTGCGACTCATCAGGGCTAAGTAAAATGGCTGGTTGGTGAAGACAGATGTAGAATCAGCATTTGACTTAAATGCCAGTTAGGCCAATGGATTGGGAATTACTGGGATTTCAGGTGGAGGGGCAGTATTATTTCAATAAGGCCATGCCGTTGGGATGCTCCATAGCATTCGCCACTTTCTAGATGTTCAGTACTTGGCTGCAATGTGTGTTTCAGATGCGGCATGGCTATCAGACAGTTGGCACTATTTAGATGATTTCCTGTTTATCAAGGAAGGGGAAAAGGAGACTGAAGCTATGCTTCAGAATTTCAAAATGCTATGCCAAGAACTGGGGGTGCCACTAGCGGAGGATAAGACGGAAGGGCTCAGCCAAACAATAGAGTTCTTAGGGCTCGAACTGGACATGACACAGGAGCTGTACCATTTACCAGGCAAAAAGGTGGAGAGATTATGGTTATTATTTGGGAAGACTGGGGAAAGCAGGAGGATGCAGCTACAGCAGGCGCAACAGCTCCAGGGGCATCTGAATTTTGCATCTAGACCCACAGCTCCAGGGCGCACGTTTATGCGGTATCTAGCCTAGGCAACTCGGAGGGCAGCACAGCCCCACCACTGGGTGGATATTATTAATGGGACCAGGAAGAATATGTAGATCTGGGAACATTTCCTTCAGGCATACAATGGGCAAACCTTCGAACTGGATGATTGGCAATACAATACTGATCTGCAGGTGTATACGGACATGGCTGGTGGAATTAGCATGGGGGGTTATTTCCAAGGAAAATGGTTCATGAAACCTTGGCCAGATGAATGGGTAAGGGAAGGGCTGACGAAAGGCATCACTTTCCTGGAACTGTTCACCATATGGGTGGCAATGCTAGTTTGGGGAGGGGAACTCAGGAACAGGAAAGTAACCTTCTGGAGTGATAATAGGGCAGTGGTAGAAGTGCTGAACAAGAAAAGGACAAAGTCAGACAAGTTCATGAGAGTTTTAAGTAGGATGGTGTGTCTAGGCCTGAACTTGAACACGTCATTTAGGGCCAAGCACATTGATGGTGTGGACAATGTGATTGCTGATTGCCTCTCCCGATTGCAGGTGGACAAATTCTGGACCGTCGCACCCGGAGCAGAGTTTGGAGAGACCACCATCCTGTGGTATGTATGGACGATTGGATTGGGGGAGCTGAAGTACTGTTCCACAACTCCTGGGCTCCCAGGACCCTTAGAGCTTATGAAATCTCTTGGAGGGCATTTCAAAAATTCCAGGAACAATATGGCGGTCAGATAAGGGGGGCAGTGACACAAGAGCAGGTAGCTCAATTTATTGTAATAGGGTGGAATTAGCACATGGAGGCGCATCTGGTGGCCATAGGGCAGATTTGTACCCTGAAGGGATGGGAGGACCCAACAAAAAGCAACCTGGTCCATAGAATGATGCAGGGCTGGATATGGGGAGCGGATAAGAAGCAGGATGCCAGAAAGCCGATATCAGAGGGCTTGATGGTGAAGTTGATGGGAATATTACCCCACATCTGCAGCTCTGAGGGTGAAGCAGTGCTGTTTAAAGCCCTGTACACTACCATGTATAGTGGGGCTTTTAGATTGAGTGAAGTGGTGGGGCACGGCAAAAGGACAAGGAGGAGGGCTGCAATGTGATGACATAGGATGGGCCGGAGACACAATTGCCATACTATTAAGGAGATCAAAGACTGATCAGCAGGGGTAGTGCAGTAGGGTGTGGTTAAGAAAGCATCCTAAAGCAAGCATTTGCCCTGTGGGGGCTCTGTACGTTTACGCTGTAAACCACCCCAGAGTAGGAAGTTCACCACTGTTCATACATGGGGATGGCAGGCCAGTTTCAGGGTACCACGTGACAGCGGTGCTGCACAAAGGCCTTAAATTCCTAGGAGAATGGGGGGGATACCCCTTCCACTCATTTAGGATTGGGGTGGCCTCTACAATGGCAACACAAGGCAACAGGCCCCGGAAGATCAAGAAGAAAGGCAGGTGGAATTCTAACAGTTATAAAAAGTACATACACAAATTACTACAATAACAATGACTCTGTTTGTCTTTCCCATAGCAGGTGCAAGAGTATAGGGGAGAATGGTGTGAGGGGCGAATTGGGGGGATGAAGATACAAGAGACTAAACAATGTGCTTTTGGTTATTCAGGGTGGTCCCAGAGGCTCGATGCATGGATCTGTGGGCATTCGTTTATACACTAGGCAGAGAAATGGGCAGCAAGGATACAAGGGGGAAAGTAACTGTACTTGGATAGTGACGCCATCTGGCTGGTGTGGAAATGCCGACGGGGAATGAAGTGGGCACAGTTGCTACCAGAACTCAGCGAAATCGGGAAGGACCATAAGCAGCCAGACTTAATCATGATACATCTGGGGGGCAACGACCTGGGGACAAGACCCTGGATGGACATATTTTACCAAAAAGGCATGAAGCAGAGAAAATAAAAGAGTGGTGGCATGAGATTATGTTGGCCTGGTCTGAGATGACACCTCGAAGGGTATGGTGACAAGCGGAGAGCCATAGGGGGATGGACAGGGCCCAGAAGTGCATGAATCCATGGGTGGGCAGACTACTTGAGGGCATGGGAGGAATAATCATCCACCATGGAATTTTGGAATGGGTGGATGAATAATATAGGGGAGATGGGATACACCTCTCAGGCCTGAGCCTGGCCCTGTTTAACACAGAGATAGCGAATGCCATCGAGGGTTGGCTGAATCAGAGATAAGAGAGGGTATAGGGAGAAGACAAAAGGCCAGTAAAGGGGGGAGAAGGAGGGCAGAAGGAAGACCACTGTCCATCACAAGCTGGAGGTGGACTAGTGGAAAAAGGGGAGAGGAGGACAGGAAAGAAAAGAGGGAAAAATGGAAAACAATGAAAGGACACAGCACTGATAAGCAAGAGGCATTGGTACGGTGTGTACTGTCGTTCGCTTTGACAGCATAAGAGGAAGAGGCTGAGCCCCCCAATGATTTATGTGGGGAGGGCAGAAGAAAAAGAAGAAAGTGATAGAATGTATCAATTGAACATGAATGTATATGTATATGTATACACTATATAAATATTATTGGTAAGAAATGGTGAAATGGAAATGTGGAATATGTATCATGTTATGACCATGTTATTGTGAACAATGAATCTGACTATTCAGTAAATTGATTGCCAGACTGAGCAACCACACACAATCTTGTTTGTGCCTTTATTGGAGGGGTTCTGGGGACAATGTAAGGGGCTGTAACATGGTAAGCACAAAAGGATAACAGGCCTATCGTCATGGGGGTTTCGCCTTTTCTTGGCTGTTTGTCTTGTTTTTTCCTTCCTTCTTGTATTTTAACTACTTTCTGCTTACCCTTTGTTTTCTCTTCAATCTCATTAGACTCACTATCTGATGTATGCTCAAGTTGTTCTGCACTTGCTAGGGAGTCCTCAAAGTTGAGGTCAGAGGCCTCAGGATGTCTGAGCAAAGCAGATTACCTGTTTGATGTGGTAACCTTAGAAATTTGGGGTACTTTGGGGGCTGGTTGTTGCCATGCTTGATGGCATCATTGTAACCATTTGTTTCTCAGTTCTGGTGGGAGGACAGCATAGAAGATTTCTTCTACATTAGAGTGAGGGGGTCACAGTGTCCATTACCTCAATTTCTGTAGTGTGGGAACTCATGTCCCCTTCAGGCATGCTACCTGCTGATTGATCTGTGTCCTGCACTTCTGAGGCATCCACCCTTTCAGATTCATTTTGTTCTATCTCCATCTCCTGATTCATTGCCTGTCTGTCTGGTTCATGTTGGTGGGGGGAGGGGGAAGGGTTTGTCTGAGGCTGCACAAAGTTTGTTTTGGAGTGTGATCTCTGTGCTATTGTAACCAATAAGCATTGCTTCTCAGAGTCAGTAGCATCTGGCTGTGTTTGCCACCCATGGGCAGGATGTATATGCATGCCCTCTTGAGTCACATAAGTTACATACTGGTTCACTCCTGCATTGGCTGTTTGTGTGCCCTAATAAATTACACGGAGTACAATGTAACTTGTCACTTATGCTACTAATGTGCCAAAGCCTACCGCATTTGTAGCAGGTTTGGGGCTGACCTACATAAAACAATACTTCCCTGTTCCTGGCTAGAAAAAAGCAATTTGGGAGATGTTCTAACCCAACATCATTAGGCCTCAGTATTACTCTTATTCTCCAGCCCCCTATCCAAGTGTTTTCTGAATCAAAGATGGCTTCTGGGTTTCCAACTACTCCATCTCTGTGCATCTCTGCATCTCTGCATACTGTGCATCTCTGCTTAAGCCAGTAGGTGAGGTCACTGACACTCATCCCCTCATTTCTAAACAGGAAGGTGATGGTCTTATGAACAGGTTTTGTTAGTGGTATGGTCTTAAAAGGTGATCATAACTTATGATTCATAAGGGAGTTGTCTTAAGGGTATGTTACTGGGAACATCATAGGAGGCCTTCCCTGACACATGAATCAATGCACAAATTTCAGCTGCATGAAAATGCATATTATTTTTAAGCAAAGTTCTGGCTACAAAGAAGAAACTTCCAGTCCACCTTTATAAAGTAGTCCTACAGCATTGTGACATCTGGCTAGATATACAGGTTCATAAAATAGGGAATCATAAGGGCGCAGTTGTGGTCTTGTTTGATCTGTCCCTGTGCTGTTACTGTCTGTATTTTGGTTTGAATCATTCTCCCTGTTAGTGTCATTCTGAATCATTGTAGGTGTTTGTTCTGGTCCTATTACATTCTCATTAGTTTTCATGCAAATTATCACCCAACTGTAAAGTGGGATTTTGTGTCAAAACCAGGTCTTGTGTTAATTTAAAAGGAGAACCAGTTACTTCTGCCTGGGTATTTATGCTACCCTCTGTTACTGAACCTTCTACAGTCTCATGTATAGTTTTTTCTGCCATTTTCTCATTAGCAGTTCTTTTAAAAGCTGCAATGTCAGTGTCAGAAATAAAGGAAGGTGTTTTTACCCCAGGAATAGGGGACAATTCTGAAATCCATTCTCCTGCCATCAAAGTTTTAGCCCAGCCAACTGCTTGAAGAGCTTTTTTGAGAGACCAGGAGGTGTTACCTGCAGCCTCAGTATCAGCCCATACCTGTCATTTCCCAGTCACTTTGACAGTAGCTTTGACAGGTGCCTTCCTCTGCATGTCAAGACTTCTCTGCTGAGCCACAAAAGCAAAGACCATCACATTCTGCTGGTCCTGCTGCTCCTGAAAATTGTCTCCATTTCTGACACGAATGACACTGCATCTTCTCCCAGTATGGTTGTATTACTGGCATCACTTGAGCCTATGGTCTTGCTGCTAGGAATGGCCTCTCCCACTTGCAAAGTTGATTTTCGTTTTTTGCTAAAAGTTTCAGTAATGATTTTTTTGTGCTCCTGAAAGCACTCCTCTTCTTTTCTCAATAACGCCTGCAGCTGCTCTGTAGCATAAGTCTGTGGTTCTACAGGTATAATCTGTTGCGATATAATTGTAGCAGCTTTTCCAGTTCCTTCCTCTGTGCCCACTTCCATCTCCATTAAGGTTACTTGATTTTGTCCTCTCTCTGGGGGTCCTGTAGTATTGAAAAATATTTCAGCCTCTTGCAGTTTAGGGGCAGAGGAGGAGATCTGCTCCTCAGGCTTACGTCTGTCCATCTCAGATGGGTTCCTCAGTCAGACTGACTGTCGGCCACAGTTTCCCTACTGGTGAGTAGGGGAATTTCCCCAGTGCCTTGGCCAAATCCCCCATTCACTGAAAATACCACCAACAGCTTAATCTGGTTCAAGGTTAGTTGGCATTCATCTGTATCCCCCTTACCCAGGTCATGCCTGAAAATAGGCAGAATTTGTCTAGTACAGTTACCTGGCCAACACAAACTAACCTAATAAATAATAAATAAATGTGTCATTTTTTTAATATTTTGACCACAAATTTTCAATATAGTCTTCTTATCACCCCACCACATAAACCCCATAGGTGAAAATTTCTTAATATGAGGCAAAATGCCATTCCATGCCAGAGGTATGGGAACATGTTTCAGGAAGGATGTGAGAAATGACAGCTGTACTGTTCATGAGGTTGTGTGAAAAAATGGCTATGTTGAACATTTGAAGTGAAAATATGAAACATTTTCAAAATTTCAATGACCATGCGTAACTTGGGCATGTTTTGTTATTTTTCACCAGATTTTCAAACTGGGCTTTTTGGTATCCCACTTCGTGAACACTGGCATTGTCATTTTGTTACTCAGTCCTGAAAGGTAATTACACACTACAACCATGAAAACACCTTACAGGACCCTAGAAACACAATCCTGGCTTCAGATTTCTGAAATAATGCTCAGAAATATGTTTTTTTTTTCATTTTCCCCATTCATAGTGTCACAATTTGTGACAGAATGGTGCCACGCATTCACAAAATTTGCAACAGTGTTGCACCATACATCCGCAAATTGTGACAGACTTTCATGATCGTTTTCACAAAATTTGCAAAAATTTTGCAATTTACGCTAGTACTGCACAAAAATTGCCACTTGACTGAAATGAAACAGTTTGGACTTTTGGGCAGGAGTGGGATATGGGAAATATTTTCACTCCTACTGAGTGAGAATGCACAGCTCACTCTGTAGGAGGGAGAGTATTTCCAATATCCCATGATCTGCACATCATGTGTGTTATTTATACAAATGGGGTCAGAGCTTATGAAGTGTTATGTTTTGCTGTGTCTTTTTCCTGTTTTTTGTTAAGCAGGTGAGATTTTAGGAGTACTGGGCAGTTAAGTAATCTGTTCAGAGTCACACAATATGCAGGTAGAGGTTGTGAGAATCAAACCCAGGTCTGGCCTGCTGGCTGTACCAAGCTTGTTCAGAGCTCATTACGCTAACCTCTAGGCTATACTGAAAGCATTGTTTGTGGTGGATAATCTCTGAGGCACTCTCCATGCATGACATCATGGGTTGTGTAGACCTGATATGTTGCTTGATACACATGTGACTTGAAGAAAGCTCATCCCCCACCTGAGAGGGGGGTCTGCTCTCCTAAGGCCAGTTTTATGTGCATCGAAAGAGGTTGCAAGCACACCGTAGAGCTCCAGTGTGTTTCTTGTAAAGAACAAATGTTTATTATAAAGAACTACTTCATTACTAAGGTAAGAAGCCACCTGGCTAAGCCATTTATTATATCCTACAACAAAGATCAAACAAGACCACAACAGTATGTTTCTGCAGATATGCAACTGTTTAAAATTACAAAACTGGCAGTCTTAGAAATGTTAGCATCATGGCTTCTACTAGCACTGGTTGTCAAGAAAAATGTTAGCTGAGAAATTGACAGCACAGTATTCAAATTATGAACATTATCGCATTGTACAACTACAGAGATTATTAGCTATCTGAACACCCCTGCTAGCAGTGCCAGAAACTAAAATAATGTCTGACCCACATAATTGAACACAGAATCCATGCAGTGATTTACATGAGGTGATGTAATACATAATTAATCTGGTTCCTGAGTTGTATTAATCACCAACAAGAATATGGTGACCCTGCTAGCCTCACTAACTTGTAAAAAGGCACTCTCAAACTCACCCAGAAAGGCTTCCTTGCAGTGGAAAATGCTTTAAATGCCTGAGCTGGATTCAGACATTACTGGAGTTCAGTGGCACTAAATCAAAGCACCAGCAACCACCTTGTGCTATTTTCTACACAAAAATAGTCCCACAGAGAATAGGAAGTTCTATGGACCAAAATGGAGCCATACAAATGTTTTTTTATGGCCCCAGTTTCTCAAACAAATGCTAACAGCATGACCACCCCCCCTACTTCTTTCTAGTTTACAAATCTCCTTCTACATGAGAGTTGCAAGCTGACTGGCTCTCAGCTCTCGCGATATTTCAGCCACCATCTTAGATGAGGATAAACAAACAAGATTTGACTAAATCCAGCATATCTTGCAGTGGAGAATGGAGCTAGCAATTGCTACAGCTTCTCAAGGCAAAGTCCCCTAACTTACTGACCATGAGAGGGAACTGAAAAAAACATGTTTTACAGAACAAAAAATGCTTCTGCCCCAAACTATATCCTATTACAATAGCAGCCAGCAATGCAAACTTCCCTCATTCCATTTACCACTGCCCAGGCAAGGTTTACCTAAAGCAGCCTGCCCACCCCAAAGGCACATGCCTACTTTATCCAAGAGATAACCAAGGCATACAAAAAGGGCCAAAAATGATACTCAGCACTGTACTATATTGGGTGAACATACAAGGAGGTTTGATTAAAATAACTATTTGGGAAATAGTGGACTTTAATAGTCATTTATTTTATTAATATTCAGTTGCTTTTTCTCTCTTAAAGGCACAATCACATATTAATTGAGGAGCTGCTACTATGTACTGTGGGTGACAAAAGTAATGCATACCAATGAGAATGCGTGACTTGGTCCTATTAATTTAATAAAAAAGGGATGAAACAAGATAATTTATCACATTTCTGAAATTTAAAGGATAAAAAAATTTAAAGGATGCTAACAGAGTCATGTATTGTTTGAGATCTGTCACAGATGACCAAATAGATTCCACAGCCACAGTTACTTGGAAATCCCTACCAGTGGTGCCAGGAGCTCAGTACATCAGGGGCTACTACATAATTAAAGGCTCTCATTCCTTACTTGGGCATATTATCTGAGTTCCCCAATGTGCTGTTCAGAACAAGCTTACCACCTTACTAAGATGCCTGATGACCTGGAGCCCTGCCAGCGGCTCCAGAGTCTATACATTGTTAAATGAGCAAGTGGACACTTTAGAATGTTTGGAGTACCCTGCCAGCATCCCAGACTTCTAAAATACTAACTAATGTGCCACAGTTCCCCATTACAAGCATAGTAGCACCTGAAGTGCTCACTCAAGACATCACTATACAACAGTCTCTGAAACAATTTTTCAGTCCCTCTGTGCCTCACCTCAAAATGACATGTTCCCTAGACCTTTTTTATGGCACATTATGTCTTTTAGACTCACCACCTTCTTCTATCAAAAGGTAGAGGAAACTACTCTACAATCAAAACACCATAAACAAGTAGGTCTCATGAGGAGGAGGAGCATTGAGAAACTGACCTAACTTGCCTATCCAGATCAGCAGCCGCAGAAAGAATATCATGAGACTTGCTGCTGTGATCTCAGAAAAGCTCTCCACTCACCCCTTACCCATGCGGGATTGAGGGCATAGGTGGCTGCCAAACAGGAGATTGATTGAGAGTTGCTGCTGCCATCTTGCGGAGAGTGTAACTACGCTCATAAACATTCAACCAGCACAGAACATATTTGTTAAAATCACCAACTGATCTGCAACAGCAGACTACAATGTGAATAATTAAATGTAAGGGCAATGATTTTAAAATCAATTAACAATGGGGAAAATACATAGGGGCAGCACCATTACCACAGCTGTGGGCAAGGTAGCATAACACTGAGCCCCTCACTCACTCTAATCATATTTAAAGGGACAGTGCACACTTTAATGCACAGGCTCAGCAATAGCCTGCACAGTGAAGAACATTATTGATTACTGTGCAGGGGAATAATCAAAATACACCCTCTCACTGTACTTGTTCAGCTTACTGCAAGGACAAAACAAAGAGCCTCAGCTGAACCAAAGTTGCAGCATACTCTACATCTTCAGCATATTTAACCAAATCTAGAGGCAAAGGTAAGACTCATAATATTTCACTATAAGCCATACATGCAAGAATTATAGGACTATTGCCACTAAATACAGGATGCTATCAAAATCCAGCATTCTGGTTATCAGTTTGTGCTTATACCACTAGAATATACCTGGCAAAAAGTACAGAAAACTAATGCATGATGTATAGCTTCTGAGTATATCACAACATCGGTTTACAAGACTTTTAAGTAGAACAGTGCAAGTTACAAGTAAGGAGACTGACCACCTGGAAGCCCCAGCTAGTGGTTCCAGGAGCAAACTACTAAGTATACACTGGCCCTTATAATTTAAGGAAAATTCCTATGTGAATAACCCTGCTAGCTGTTCCAGGAGCAAATGTCCATAAAGTATCCACTGGATCTTATAATGTAAGAAGATTTGACTACCTGGATACCTCTGCTAGCGGTTCCAGGAGCAAACGTCCATAAGTATTCACTGGGTGTTATAATGTAAGGAGATTTGACTACCTGGATACCCCTGCTAGCAGTCCCAGGAGCAAACATCCATAAAGTATCCACTGGGCCTTATAATGTAAGGAGATTGACTAACTGAATACTCCTGGTAGTGGTTACAGGAGCAAACGCTTCCCCCCCCAAAAAAAAATAGGCTCATCAAATGATTCCTACAAGGAAAGCAAGGCAAATATCAACCTGGCACTCCTTAAAGCAGTGTCTTCTTGCAGGATAGTGGCCCTACTTCCAATCCAGGTATCCCAGTCTCTGTGGCATGTCACCATTCAAACTGCCTCTAGCTCCATGGTGGAACCTGACTGAAATGTGACTTTCCATGACCTCAGCAATATCGGTGTACTCCATACAGGGTATTTAAGGCTGCAGACCAACATGGAGCTGACCAAAATGTTTTTTTATGGCCCCCAGGTCCAAAAAAAATGCCCAAATGACTTGTTCCTCTTCCCCTCATCTCTTCTGGTCTGAGATCTCGCTCAAAGTGGGAGCAGCCCTTTGATTGACTCCCAACTCTTGCGAGATCTCAGCTACCATCTTTCTGAGGGGTAAAACAGCAGGATCTTGCCATCATGGAGATCCCATGATAACTGCCACCTACGCCCCCAGCACACTGAAATACAGAAACATTTCAACTCCACCAAGTGCAAACAGGAGACAAACAGACTGTTCAGTTAAGATCTAGAAAGATACCTCAAGGAAAAAGAGGATAAGATACCAAAGACAAATCAAACAGATCCAGATATCTGCCAGCTAGACAAACATACTGTTCTTATTCACTTCGAGACAAGACAGGGGCAATTACAACTACAGGCTACACTACTACAGGCAGCCATACCCACAAAAAAAATTGCATCAGATATCGAGCTAGAAGGGTTCCCAAGTAAGGCAGAGGAAACTACTCCCAGGGCAGAACCCAGCTGAAACAACAACTACTATTGCTACAAGCAACATCAAAACATTCTAGTCAGTGACCAACTACTACTCTTCATGCAAGCATGGGAGCAAACCACAAAAGACAGGTGGGTCCTACAAGCAATAAGACTAGGATATGTGATACAACTTTCTCGCATACCAACAAAGAACCTTCGAGTCCTATTTTCTGTGCTGAAAAACATGTTACCCTGACACAAGTCCAAACAGTACTGGTAGACTTACTGCACAACAAGACCATAGACAGGGTAACATATTAAAAACAGGGAAAAAGAGGATACTCCATATTTGACAAGGTACCTCCCCAAAAAATGGGACCAGAGGGCTATGCCCAGTTCTGGACCTTAACAATTCTGTACAATTCAAGCCCTAGAAATGAAAACAATTGGGTCCACCCTCACGGTTATAAGCTCAGGAGATAACTTCACTACATTTGTTGGACACATACATCACACTACAAATTCCGTCAATTTCACATATTGGGAAAACGATACCAATACAAGTGTTATCATTCAATCTATCATCAACCCCAAGCATGTTCACGATGGTAAAAGAGTTAAGGACATACAAGTAATACCCTGTTGAATGACCAGCTGATCAAGACCAGAAGAGTAAAACTGTCAGTTCGAGAACAAATGCAGTAGTACACTGCCTACAAAATCACAGCTGTGCAATAACCTACCAGAAAGCTACCCATCATCCCCAGCCAGTCTATAGATAGTCTAGGATCACTGATTGACACAAATCTCGGTCTTGGCAACCCAGTAAATGCCCAAGTCCACTCAATTATTGCACAGACTATACAATTACAGAAACACAGAAATCCAGAACTTCAAGCAGTTTCACAAGTACTGGGAATAATGTCATAATTTATAGACATAGTGCCCTGGGCCAAGTGCAACATGACACCTCTCATACTATTCTTGAGCAAACAGGGCCCAGAGCATAACATAGGCTTGGCATAGACATTAAAACTTTCACCCTCCCTGATGGCACTAGCATCTACCAGGCGTGGAGAACTATAGGCACACTCATGCAGACCAGTGCAGACTATGTAACCTAGTGGTTAAAGCACTAAGTTGCAAACTGAAATTCCCTTTACCTTTCCTAATATTTTACACTGCCAGAATATCCTTTTGACCTGTGTCATTCTGACCAATAGTATCACTGACAGTCCACATCAACCAAACTATTGAAATATCTGCAGAACCCCCTCAGGAGGAAATGCAAAATAACCATCAGCTTACAATGCTGGGTATGAAAAGGATATGTAGCACATTCCTATCAAGGACAGAGGAAATATACAAAACAGACTGTAATGCTGCATGGAAAAGGAAAACCAGCTTCAAAATCATTGATTGCCATGTACCTTAAAACAGCAATCAAGGAACCATACAGAGTGAATAACTTGACTGCACCAAGAGATCTGAAGGCTCACTCTACCAGAGTAATCACAACTTCCTGGGCAGAGAAAAATGGCAATACTGCAGAGGAACTCTTTAGCAGCATGTAAGGACTAGGTACAAGACAACACGTCTGACCCACCCTAGCAGAGGATTACTGCTTTTTAATGACCCATGATGTAATGAATGGCAAGTGCCTCAGAGATTATCCCCCACAATGGTAGTTTACTCACCTGGTAAAGGTGATTGTGGGGAATACATCTCTGAGGCACTCCACATCTCATCCAACAGACATGTGAAAGACTCAACATGTTTTCATACATTGTATGAATGTATGATACTTGCTATTACAAATTAGCAGGTTTGGACATCACCAACGTCAATATGTATAGTGTAATAAAATAAAGTTACACAACAGTTTTCTACCACTAAGAGGTCACTACATATCTACACTCATTAACAGCAAAAGGTAGTAACAGACTATTGTTACAGATACAGCTTTGGAATACATCTAACTGACTTTAGGAGAGCAGACCCCACCTCTCAGGAGGGGGATGGACTTTCTTCAAGTGTTATGTGCATCAAGCAACCTATTAGGTGTACACAACCCATGATGTCATGAATGTGGAGTGCCTCAGAGATGTATTCCCCCCAATCACCTTTACCAGGTGAGTAAACTACCATTGCTTGTGGTCTGAGAGTGTGGAAGTTTTTCTGAATGGGCTGGGATTGTTAGAAGCACTGTGGGATACATGTGATTGTGTTTTGCTATGCTAATTGTGTTAGTTGCAGCTTGCAGTGAGAAAGAGAAACTGCTTTGTAAGTGAGTTTCATTTGAATGTGGTTTGTTTTGAAGCTGAGATTAGCACAGAAATGGTCTAGGAGTGCTGAAAACTTTGGGACTCAGGTATGTATGTTTTGCTATGCTATTTGTGTTACTTGCAGCTTGTAGTAAGAAGGAAACTGCTTTGTAAATGAGTTTCATTTGAATTCAGGTTGTTTTGAAGCTGAGATTAGCACAGACATGGGCTAGGAGAATTGGATACTTTGGGACATAGGTAGGACACACCTTTTCTGTTCTAATCTCAGTTTCAAAACAACCCAACCCAAAGGGCTCTGCACATCTGCACCTGTTCACATAGGTCCCAAAGGGACCTGCTTGAAAAAGGATATGGTTCCTGTATCTCAAAACACTTTGCTATGCTATTTATGTTACTTGCAGCTTGCAGTGAGAAAGAAACTGCTTTGTAAATCAATTTCATTTGAATTCAGGTTGTTTTGAAGCTGAAATTAGCACAGAAATGGGCTAGGAGTGTTAGCAACTATGGGACACAGGTGATTGTATTTTGCTATGCTATTTGTGTTACTTGAAGCTTGCAATGAGAAATACATTGCTTTATACATGAGTTTAATTTGAATTCAGGCTGTTTTGAAGCTGGGATTAGCACAGAAATGGGCTAGGAGTGTTGGAAACTTTGGGGCACAGGTAAATGTGTTTTGCAATGCTGACTGAGTACATTGCAGGCTTCAGTGAGACACAAAAACTGATTTATGAAGCACTTTCATTTAGAATGCTAGCTTGAGTGAGTGAGTGAGTGAGTGAATGAATGAGTGGTGACATCAGCAGAGTATGGATAAACAGAATATATCTCACTCCTCTGATGTCATCAGCATTCATCTCACTGCAGTGAGAATATCTCCATTTATTGCAGTGGAATAGCTCTCACCCCCATTGTATGTGTACGTGTATATATATATATATATATATATATATATATACATATACATTTTTCAGTGAATTAATTCCAGTGAAATAAACCATGTTATTTTCACTGATGACATCAGCAGAGTTAAAATAAATACCATTTATACCTACTCTGCTGACATCACTCACCTGCATCTGAAAACACTAAGAAACACCCCTGTAATTTGTTGAATTCTAAAACAGGCCCTACACTGAAATTAGCACTATTAAGTTAGATAATGACAGTCAGCTGCAGCACTCCTTCTAAATGTAACAATCTTCAAATCTCTTGTGCTGTATTTCAAAACCCAAGTTTAGCACATTACTGAAGCAAACAGATGATGCCTGAAATGTTTAAATAAATCTTAAACAGCCAAACATGAAGACACATACCTGCCAAAAGAAATCATTACGATCTTCCTCATTGCCACAGAACAGAACCTGTCTCAGGCAACCAATTACCAAAACACAGCACACCTAATCAAGACACACACACACACACACACACACACACACACACACACACTCCAACCAACAACAACTCACTACAATAACCCATTCATAAAAGTTCACACACACACTATCACAGCACCAGCATCATTTAAATTGACATGATCCTCATAATAACAAACATACCTCTCTCATATAGCAACATGATGGGCAGATCATGGCATATGGAAAATACTCTCACTCCTGCTTCGTGAGCACTGCATATTTGAAAAGTGTCTTCGCACTCATGTATCCCTTTTTAGATATATATATATATATATATATATATATATATATATAGATTATTTACAGTGAAGCCAGCCAGGATGAAGCACAGTGTCACAGGTTTACTGCATGACAAAAGGATTAACTCCCACTAAAAATAGCATTGTTTGCTGCAGTAACTCTACTGCAGAATTCTGCAGTGCTGCACTTCATCCTGGTGGGATTCACTGTATATATATATATATATATATATATATATACACACACACACATACATAATATACTGAATAAAAATATATATTAATTGTTTCACTCCCCCTATAGAATTGCATGAAGGTTTGCAAGTGCAGTCTTGGGGGCCAGGTGTCTTAATTCGTCAGGTTTTGTTCTAGTCAGATGTATGGAATCCAAGATCCAAATAGTGCATGTTTAAAAAAACTGAGGATTTTTGCTTTTTCTTTTGTCATTGCCTACAGCCCAGATGGTTTGGAATTTGGGTCTGAATTTTCAGGGTAGAAAGGTCTTGTCACCCAGAATGATTTCTCTCATTGGTTTGGTTAAATAATTATTAATCCATTCCCATCTAATAAGGATTTGATATTTAAAATCTCAACATGATCAGTAGCGTCTTTTGGTTAGATGTTTGATACCCTACTTTGCATGCTCAGAACTGAAATTTAATCAAATTAAATTAAATGTAATTGAAATTAATCTGGAAAGTGGTTAGTGGCTACTGGTGTAAGTAAAAGAATTTAATTACATTTAACTGAAATTAATCTGGAAGGTGGTAAGTGGCTACTGGTATAAGGACACAAAAAATACATCTTCATTGTTCTAATCATCTCAAGATGTTTTACATATCATAACAGGCTGCAAGTATTGAGTATGCACAATCTGTGTAATAGAGCCAATCACAATAATAATACACTAACAAGAAATTTGTACCCCCACACACAAACACATGCAACCATGTTGTACAGCAGCACTCATCTCAAACTGTAAGTTTCTGTACACAAGGAACAACCAATTATGGCTAACATTACTGCAGAAGACCATACGAAGTGAAATGAGAACATGGCTACAAAAAAAACAACAACAAAAAAAAAACATGCTGCAGTTTGGCGTTATTCATCTGAAGCAGAACATTCTTTGCAACCTGATTATATGAGTCACAATTGCATGTTCACCATGACTGTCACTAAAATTAGAACTTATGAACCTGTATCAATATGCTCTGAATGAAAATGGAAACATTGTTTGAAATAGTATAAGAATAAAATATAACATTACTGTGAGTGATCAGAGTTTGGAAAAATCAGGAAGATAACTTACAGTTTAAAATTTATTTCATTACAGTTCTTACTGTGCTGCTCTCAACTCAGAATAAGAAGTTGTACTTGTATGAATAACATGCTAATATACTAAAATGCCAGCATAACAGGTCTAACGGTCCTTCGTGTCTGCTCGTTTGGTCAGCCCCCAACCTGGGAGCTGACCTTACTGCCCCTCTCACCCTCTCTGGCTTCTCCCTTCCCAGTCCCGCATATTCCCATTGCACATGACTTTGCTTCCAGAACCCTTCCCCTGTATCTGTCCCACCCCCTCTTGAACCCCTCCACCATCTCTGCCTCCGCTAGACCCCTGTGCAGTGCATTCCATGGCTCCATCAACCTCCTCAAGTAGCACCTCCTCCTTTTTCCCTGAATCCCCCCCAGCTTCCACCCATGCCCTCTAGTTGCCCCACCTCCTTCCTTCAGAGCACCCTGACTGTTCCTTTCCTATTTAACCCTTTTGTGTACCTGAAGACCTCTACCACATTCCCCTGGTCCCCTCTCTCTTCCATAGTGTACATATTTAACTCTTTGAGTCTCACCCCATAGGTCCTGTCCCCCAAGCCCCATATAATTTTGGTTGCCCTCCTCTGGACCCTCTCCAGGAGTTCAGTGTCCCTCTTTAAGTGTGGCCTCCAAATTGCACGCAGTACTCAAAGTGCAGCCTCAACAAGCAGTTATACAGAGGTCGTATCACTTCCCTTCTTCTGGAGGTGATCCCCTAGTGATGCATCCCAGCATCCTGTTGACCTTGGCTGCTGCACTCCTATAAGTCTCAGAGTTGTTCATCTTGACATCCACCACCATTCCCAGGTCCCTCTCAGCCATTGAGACTTGTAGCTTCCCCCCGCAGGGTGTACACTTGGCCCGAGTTTCTGGCTCCCAGATACAGTACCTTGCATTTCCCTGCATTGAACCTCAGCTTCCACTTTCTAGACCACCTTTCCAGAGCCTCCAGATCCCCCTGTTGGGCCACCCTCCCATCCTCCCCATCCATCACCACTCCTAGTTTTGAGTCATCCGCAAAGAGACTCATCTCACTCCTGATACCCTTCCTTATGTCAGAGATGTAGGCATTGAACAGGAGGGGTCCAAGGACTGATCCCTGAGGGACCCCACTAATGACCAGCCTTGGGATGATACTATCCACCAACCATGACCCTCTGGGTCCGGTCCTGGAGCCAATTACCTATCCATCTGATCATCTGGTTCTCCACCCCATTTCTCCCAGCTTATTCAACAGGCCCCCTTGAGGAACAGAGTCAAATGCCTTGCTGAAGTCGAGATAGAGGACGTCCACCAGTCTACCCAGGTCCAAGGCACTCATCTCGCAGTCATAGAACTCCACAAGGTTTGTCTGACACGATTTCCCCAGGATGAATCCATGCTGTCTGTCATGCAGGCACCCTGACTTTTCCAGGTTCCCCCACAGCCTCTCCTTGACAATGCCCTACATCACCTTGCCCACTACCGATGTCAGGATGATGGGCCTGTAGCTCCCTGCCACCTGCCTTGATCCCCCCTTGTGGATAGGTGCTATATGTGCCACCTTCCAGTCCTGGGGCACCCACCCTGTCCTCAGAGAGATGCTGAAAAGCTCCACCATGGGTTTTGCCAAGACATCCACCAGTTCCTTCAGCACTCTGGGATGCAATTTATCCGGCCCCAGTGCTTTCTCCATCTTAAGGGACCTGAGGGCATTCCTCACTTTCGCAGCCATGATTTCCACCTCCGCTAACTCATCCCCCTGCTTTGCCTTCCCCCCTCCTGCCAGTGATGGCCCCCCTCCCCAGACCCACCGATAAACAAGGGTCCCCCATCTCAGTTTCACCATCTCCTCCAATGTATGATGCAGCCCCCCCCATTTTCCTTGGTGAAAACTGAGGCAAAGTTCTCATTTAGTACCTCAGCCTACTCCCCCGGGTCTTGTGCCCATCCCTCCCATTTTAATCCTGCTAATCTACCCCTTCACCCTTCATTTTTCCCCAATGTATTTTTTTTTAGTTATTTAACCAGGTGAGACACATTAAGCTGAAAGCTTTTTTACAGGTGCAAGCTGGGAGCACAGGGAAGTTAAGCGACTTGCTCAGGGTCACACAGTATGCAAGTGGAAGCTGTGGGATTGAAACCCAATTCTGGACTGCTAGATGTCACCAGATTTGCAGCTCAGAGCCTTAGACCACTGCTCTATACTATCATCACCTTGCCCACCACCGATGTCAGGCTGATGGGCCATCCTTGGAGATGAGACTATCCACCAACCACAACCCTCTTGGTCCAGTCCTGGAGTCTCCTTTTTTGTGCAGCCTTCTACCCCTCCTAGGTCTAGGATGAACCAGACTGTGGCATGGTCGCTCCCCGCCAACAGGTCCCTTACCTCTAAGCCCCGAATTTGGTCATCGTCTGCCAGGGCCACATCCAGTATCCAATCCTCCCTGGTCGGTTCCCCCACCTGCTGAGTTAGGAATGCATCCTGAAAGACATCCAACAACCTCTGTTCCCTGGCAACCAAGGATGTCATAGTCTCCCGTCTGTTCCTGGCATGTTTAAGTCCCCTAACACCATCACCCTTCCCCTGCCCAATCTGCAGTGCCTACCAACATCTGCCACCAGACTCTCCTCCAGCTCCTCTGCCAGCGCAGGGGGTCTTTACAACACTCCTGTCTTTACTCTCTTGCCCCCCCTTGTTATCAAGGTAACACAAATCACCTGCACAGTTCCCTCTACCTCCTCCACTCTTCCTATGCCAATGCAGTTTTTGACTATCACTGCTACCCCCTCCTCCTCTTCCATCCCCCCTGTCCTTCCTGAACATGGTGTAACCCTCCAGGTCCAGGTCCCAGTCATGGCCTGCTGTGGCCTAGGTCTCAGTGATCACTGCCACATCCACCTCACCCTCAGTTAGCATCGCCTGGAGCTCAGGCATTTTTTTACCCAAGCTCCTGGCATTTAGCTGGACTACGTTTCACCTTTTCTTTATACTTCCATTCCCTCTGCTTGCGTTCCCATAGGGATTCCATCTTCCCCTGGTCAGCACCTTACCAATTGGCCTTTTCCAGCATTCCTCCAGCTCCCCAGAGGGGTGGAGACAGAGTCCCTGCTTTATTGGTCCCCCCTCAACAGCCTTTTCTCCCATCCCTCCCCTTCACAAGTTTAAACCCCACCTTTCACCAATGAACCCCTCTATTTTCAATTTAAGGAATTTACTCCCCCCAAATTGGGATGGAGCCTATATCTAGCATACATCCCCTAATCCTCCCAGGTATCCCCCAATCCCCCATCAACCCATACCCTTTGGCCCCACACCACTCCCAGAGCCACTGGTTCATCTCCCTAATCTTCCTCTTGTGTTCCCCACTATCCCTTGGCACTGTCAGGATTTCTGAGAAGGAAATTGCACATCCTATGTCATGACAGACCCTGACAAGCTCCCTGAACCTTGCCTGTATCTCTAGCTCACTATTTCCCTCAGTGTCATTGATACCCAGGTGGACCAGTATGTCTAGAGAACCTCCACAATTCTTTGCCAGCTGATATACCTCATGCTTGGCCCTGTGCACTGTTAGTCCAGGGAAGCATTTTGTTCTAACAGGGCAGACTTCCCCTTCCCTATCCCATTTGATACCCTTGATCATGGAGTCAACCAACAGGAGTACTCTGACCACCCCATTTCCTCCATTTCCCCCTTCCATGTCCTTCATCCTTTCTACTGACCCCTTCCCCCGCTGGCTCCTTGCTCCACCCCTTATCTGGGTGCCCCCTGCCAACCCCTCCTTATTTACCTTGGCCACTCCATCCCTTCCGATCCTATGCCTCTCCTCCTCCTGAGTATCCTTTTGTACCCCACTACCCACCCATCACTGCTCACAACTGGTCTTTCCCCCCATCTACTAAACTTTCCTGGCTCGTCCTCCCTTCCTTCCTGTCTCTGTTCAGCCCCTCCTTGCCTATTGTGCTCCACTGGCATAAACCATCCGCTGCCTTTACTGTATCCTCCTTGTACTTCTGGTCCCTCTCCTTGCCCTTTCCTCCCAATTGGTCCTTCTCCTTGTGCTTTCCTCCCTCTACCCACTCCTCCTCCTCCTGCTGTGATCCACCGTTCCCCCCATTTTCCTGCATTCCAAGTTCCCCTCTGTTTTTCCTGCTGTCTGGCCACTGCTTCCTGCCCCCACTCCCTTTCTAGCTCTAATTGCCCCTGTCATGGCTACATCACCCCCCTCATCCTCAAGCAGAAGAAGAGAAGTGAAGCGGTTACTCAGCTTAAGGTCTGATCCACCTATCGACCTTGCTTCTTTCTGTCCAGCCCAGCCATCTGCCTACTTCCCTGAGAATGTCCTCCCTTTGGGTTCCCTCTGTCAGGGTCCCTATGTGACCCCAGAGTACTCTCCTGCACTCCTTTCAATATGCCCCCTTCCCTAGAGCTTGGTGCCACCCCATGAGAGAGCCCCTGTCCTATTCCCCAACCATACCTCCCCCCTCCCTCCAGCTGTTTCCTAATCCCCTCAACCTCCTCCCTAAGCTGTGCCAACTGGTAGCACACTGGGCAGCCACTGAACATCCAAGCCCAGTCCAGTGTCATGGCCGCCCCACACCCTGTGCACCCCACCACCCTCCCAAAGATGCAGGCCCTAATGACATGGGGTCCCATCCCCCTTCAAGTAGGATTCCTTGGGTGAACCACCAGGTTCCCCACTAGTCCAAGATACACCCTACCCACTAATCGGTTCACCCACTAATCCGAGATACAGTCCCACAGTAAACAGGTACCCCCATTACGAGATGCAGTACTACACAGTAAACTTATAAGAGAAGTGTACAACTCCCTAAGTTCCTCTCTCCCAGTCCTTAAACCCAACCCCCAGTGGCTAGAACTAGATGAGCTGCACCTGAAGCCTTTTCCTCCAATTGCGGAGCAGGTGTTCCCCTCTAAAAGAGCCGAGCTCTGGGGAAGGAGAGGTGGGGCAGGGTGGGATCAGGTCCTACACCCGACTTTCACAAGAGTGTATCAGCCCTTTGTTTGCCCCTCACTGCACCTCCAAGCACTACCAACTAAGAAAATCTTTCAACTCTCCTTACTCTCCCAGCATCCAGCTAGAATCTTCTTCCCCATTCCCCTCTAACTGAAGACTGACTGAGTTGGGAGTCCCACCTTACTTTCAAATAGCATTAATCCCCTGTAATATGATGCCTGCACTTACAGGACAAAGAACAACTTTTAAACACCCACAAACACAAAATAATCTAGTAGAAACACACAGAAAACCAGCTAAGAAAATCTTTCAAGTCTACTTACTCTCCCTGCCTCCAGCTTTTAAACACACACAAATACCAAATTATCTGCTGGAAACACAAAGAAAACCAGCTAAGAAAATCTTTCAAGTCTCCTTACTCTCCCAGCATCCAGCTAGAAGCTTCTTCCCCATTCCGCTCTAACTGAAGATGGACTGAGTTGGGAGTCCCACCTTACTTAGAAATAGCACTAATCCCCTGTAATATGATGCCTGCAGTTACAGGCCAGATAGCAACTTTTAAACACCCACAGACACCAAATAGTCTGCTAGAAACACAGAAAACCAGCTAAGAAAATCTTTCAAGTCTACTTACTCTTCCATCATCCAGCTAGAAGCATCTTCCCCATTCTCCTCTAATTGAAGACACTCAGACATTTACAAAAAACAAAACAAAACTGTGTTTCACAGTTTTAAAAATTATAAATGGGTCAGAAATAATGGTTTACTGCACTTCTTAATTACTGTCCTACTTCAGTCCTACAAACTAAACAATATTACATCAAAAGTCACAAACAGTGAAAAAGACCTTGGGATTATAGTTAATAATAAACTTTCTTTTACCAATCATTGTAAAAAACTGGCCAAGCACTCCAATAGACTTCTTAGAAAAATTGACCGGACCTTCATATCTAAATCAGAACATTGCATCATTCCTCTTTAAAGAACCTACATCAGGCCACATACAAATTAGGGGTCACCCTTCTGGAGTCTCTGCCTCAAGGGGGACATAGAGAGGGTTGAGGGTATTCAGAGGAGGGCAACAAGGATGGTCCCCCATTTGGCTCAGCTATGCTATACTGACAGGCTCAAAAAACTAAGATTACATTATCTAGAAACAAGACGGTACAGGGGAGATCTCTTGTTACTCTATAAAATCCTACAAAAACCTGCCTTGATGGAGCAATGTGGATTCACCCTGCAGATAGAAAGGCTGTACCAAGACTGCATTCTAGACAAATAGAAATTCAAAAAGCAAAAACTAACAAGAGATTACATGTTTTCACAATTAGGGCACTAAGAATTTGAAACAAATAACCAGATTATCTTGTGAAAGGCAAAAACTTTGAAACATTTAAAACAAACTTAGACTTCTGGCTAAATGTTATTTAACTCTTGATGTTCCACAAAATAGTGGGGGCATTCTTAATGAGCAAGCAGCCTTCTTATGCCCCAAAGTACCAAGTAATACCGTATTTCATAGTGGGTCAAGATGCACGCCATTATCTATGTGGTGTAAAAATTGAAATGAATGTTGCCAGCACACTTTGTCCATAGTTCTAAACTCACAAAAAGGGGGATAAAACTTGTGGTACTGTTAGTGGTAGCCACACATACTATTCTTTTATTTTTTTTTACCTGAAAACACATGCTATAAGTCCCATGAATTCAAAGAATGTCTTCATTAAGTGGACTGGGTGCCCACCACTGGTACCGCTTCATTCTCCCCCCTTCCCTTCAGGTCATCCATTGGGTGATTTCAGCCAGTATACTATAAATGCTACATATCATGTTTATTAGAGTAGTCATAAAATGACTATCTTCAAAATTTGGGGTCAAAATTAAATAAAGAGTGAATACGTGAAGAGTAAACATGTAAAGAGTGAACGTGTGAAGAGTGAATGCATTAAGAGTGAATGTGCAAAGAATGAATGTGTAAAGAATGAATGTATGAAGAGTGAACATGTAAAGACTGAATGTGTGAAGAGTGAGTGTGTAAAGAATGAATGTACAAAGGCTCTACACATCTGCACCTGTTCACATAGGTCCCAAAGGGACCTGCTTGAAAAAGGATGTGATTCCTGTATCTCAAAAAGAAAAGACATTCTTGTAAAAAAATTGTCAATGCACCAGTTAGGGTAACTTAATACCACAAACGTAGGGAAATATGGCATTGGGGCTTCCAACCCTTACCCCCCAACCCCAAGCAGCAAAAAGAAAAATGTTTTAGGGTTTTGGGTCTCCATGGTAACAAGTGGTGAGACGTACTTCTCTACCTTTGAAGAGTGTATCAGAATGAGTCACTGGCTTGGAGCTATACCTTGTGCTTCTGACTGGAGGCTATAGATTGGGGGGGTGAGCATTAGGGTTGACAACCCCAAGGAAGACCCCACCACTGATTCACCAAGACTCCAGAGACCCAAAACCCTAATGTTTTTTTCATTTTGCTGTTTGGGGGGTTGGCATGGGGACTTAGGGCTGGAAGCCATAGTATCACATTTCCCTACTTTTGTGGCATTAAGTTACCCTAACTGGTGCATTAACAAAGTTTTTTGCACATATATATATCTCCAACCAATGTAACAGAAAAGATCAATATTCTGAGAACAGAGTCACCTCATCACAGAAAAGTGATTGCATAAATCTACATAATAATGCATCAGTTTGGTAGCGATATGCACCTCAAGCTACTTCTCAATGCCAAAAAAACTAAGGTGATGTTCCTCTCACCTTATGTCCACCCCCCAGCTCTGACCTAGTCAGTACTCTGCCCCAAATTTTCACCCTCCTGGGAGAACCATTAGAGGCTGTAGAAAAATGTTACTACTTGGGCTTCTGGCTCGACTCTAAACTTACTTTTTCCATGCACATAGGCAAACTCCTGAAAAAACAAAGACAGAGACCAAGCTTTTTTTTTCCAGAACTCGGAAGCAGCTCACTTTTGAGGCCAAAATTCAGTTGGTGCAGACCACGCTCCTCCCACTTATTGACTATGCCAACTTCATTTACAGCCATTGTCGCACCATCACTCTAGCCAAACTAGACACATTGTACCACAGAGTCAGAAAATTTAGTACTGGTGCCCCATTTAACACACAGCACTGCCATCTCTACACACAGATAGAATGGCCATCACTCAACATCAGGAGATTAAGAAATGCCTACCTATGGACATAAAGAGCCATCACGAACAAGCTCCCTCCCTACATCACTGACCTTCAAATGCACCTCTGGCACCTACCAGCTCAGAAGGTATTCTTATATACTGCTCAACATATCCAGAATAAGGACTACATTTGGTGACTCATCCTAGGCCATAGCATCCCTACCATCTGGAATTATCTCCAGAAATCCCTAAAGCTCATAAAAATGGTGGGACTACACGTTTATGACCCTGATATGACAGCCACTTACAGAAACAAGCAACTAATTTTTCTAACCGTCCTTGTAACTAGTGGCTCCCAGTCCATTCCCTGTAGCACTTCTGTCCCTGGTAGCAGTCTGCTATCCCGGCACTTTTCCCCCCTCCCATAATGGTAGCCC
Source organism: Neoceratodus forsteri (assembly GCA_016271365.2). Taxonomy (NCBI): domain Eukaryota; kingdom Metazoa; phylum Chordata; order Ceratodontiformes; family Ceratodontidae; genus Neoceratodus; species Neoceratodus forsteri. Next base: position 1,014,313,868 of record CM028132.1, on the reverse strand, counting down.
CTCTCTGCCCATCCCTTTAGTGTTATTCCTCTTCCAGCCCAGGGCCCCCCACCCATGTTCATGCCAGCTCCAACTCCTCCCCTTACCTGCATTGTGGCCCACCCCATTGTGTCTTCCATCTATGCACTGTGTTCTGTACCTTTCCACTCTGTCTGTTCCCTCTTATTATACTACAGTTCTGAAAAATGAATATACAATTGTTCTTCATTATGCTGTCCCAACAGGTAATGAATTTGTAAAACATATGTATTGTGCTACCTTGTACCTCCCCTCTCTGTACACTTTTACTAAACGTATGATTTTGAAAAATGCATGTACATTTGATTTTTTGCTCTTTTTGTAATATGTACGACCTGTTACAATGTCCTGTACTGCTTGTGTTTTGTACATCCAGGACCACTTTGTAAATGAATCCTCTCAATGGGACATTCTTGGTTCAATAAAAATTGAATTGAATTGATATACATTATAAACAACTGGAAAATTCATCACCAAGAACTGTAAAAGCATTGAAATACAGTGCAAAATGATTTATTAAAAACAGTCCACCAAAATTATACTTTGCATGCAAAAATGTAAAAGTACTCAATAAATAAGTACCTTGACTAGTAGTAGGCGTAGTGTATTTTCTGTTAGCTGTATTTTTCTTTAACATGTAATCAATTTATGATAACCTTTATTTTAATTTTCTATCTGTGATTATGAGTTGTTGTTGCATGTCATTGTTAAGTGTAATTTTAAAAATTTCAGTAAACTTTGATTAAAAAACTACAGCAACTGTCATCATGCTGTTTAGAAGAAAGATAATGTTATTGATTTAGTTGGTATTGCCAAAAAGACTCCCTACATAACAATTTGTTGATGAGGCCACCCCCACAATCATTCACAGAGATGCATTTCAAGCCATGAAATTTAAAATAATGTCCCAGATTACAGATGGCAATATGTGCAGCTAAGACATTGTCTTTCTGTTTCTTCTTGATGCTATGTAAGTGTTCACCAATCTAGGTTTTAAACTTCTGGATAGTTTTGCCAACTTAAAAAGACTTACAGTTACAGGTCCCCATATAAATCCCCACAGCAACAATACAAGAAATGAGGAGTGTACCTCATAAATCTCCTGTCAAGCTGGTTGTTAAAGTACATTTCTAACCTGCAAGAAAATGCAGAAAATGCAAGATCCTCACCAAAATGTTCAATGTTGTAATCTCCATCTGTGCATACAGTCCACATCTCAGTGCTTGTGTGCAAACCATGCACTAGTTCTTCCACCAGATTATTGCCGCTGTGATAACTTATCTCTGAGCCATCTGTGGTGTACTTTAGTAATCTTGACTCTGTATCAAGGAAATGTCTGTTTTAGAAACATAGAAACATAGAAGTTGATGGCAGATAAGGACCGCAAGGCCCATCCAGTCTGCCCATTTCTTTTTCTACCTTATAAATGCGTCATTGGCCTTTGCTCTGTCAGTGGCCTATCTATTCATACTCATTTGTATTGCTCCCTTATGCCTATCCCTTGCCTGTTTGAAGCCCTGCACAGTATTCATAGCCACCACTTCTTGAGGTAGGTCATTCCATTCATCCACCACCCTTTCTATGAAAAAGAATTTCCTCACATTCTCCCTTAATCATCTCCCCTCTAATCTCCTCTTGTCCTGCTATTTTTCTTATATTTAAACATGTTAGACTCTTTCACCTTGTTAATGCCCTTAAGGTGTTTGAATGCCTCAATCATATCACCTCTCTCCCTCCTTTGCTCAAGGGTATACATATTGAGCTCTGTTAATCTGTCCTCATATGTCTTCTGATGCAGTCCCTGCACCATTTTGGTTGCCCTTCTCTGGACTGCCTCAATTTGGTTAATGTCCTTGTGAAGGTGTGGCCTCCAATACTGCATGCAGTACCCCAGATGGGGCCTAACCAGTGTCTTGTGAAGAGGGATTATTACCTCCCTCTTATGACTTGTGATACCCCTAGTAATACACCCTAACACCCCCCTAGCCTTACGTACTGCTTTAGAGGTCTGCTTGGATGATTTTAGGTCATCAGTGATGATGATGCCCAAGTCTCTTTCTTCCTTTGTGACTGCTAGCAATTCCCCTCCTAGCCTATAGGTGGCTTCAGGGTTTCTCTTCCCTATGTGCATGATCTTGCACTTCCTTGCATTAAATCCCAGTTGCCACTCTTCTGACCATTTTGCTAGTTTATCCAGATCTCTTCTCATTCTGCTCATCCCATCTGGATCATCTACTCTGTTGCAGATCTTGGTGTCATCTGCAAACAGACAAGCCTTTCCCTCTAGTCCATCTGCAAGGTCACTAATGAAGATGTTGAAGAGGACTGGCCCCAGGACTGATCCCTGAGGTACTCCACTTGTGACTTGCATCTTTTCTGACTGTATACCATTTACCACCACTCTCTGTTTTCTGCCCGTCAACCAGTTTGCCACCCAGTTGACCAACTTCTGACCCACCCTGAGCCTTCCCAGCTTATTTATCAATCTTCTATGTGGAACAGTGTCAAAAGCTTTGCTGAAGTCAAGGTAGGCGACATCAGCTGCTCCCCCTTGGTCCACCACTCTGGTTACCCAGTCAAAGAAATCTATGAGATTAGTTTGACAGGACCTTCCTTTTGTAAACCCATGCTGTCTTGGATCCTGTGCCCCTATGGATTCCAGGTATTGCACTATCCTTTCCTTAAGGAGTGCCTCCATAATCTTGCCCACTACTGAGGTAAGACTGACTGGTCTGTAGTTCCCTGCCTCCTCCCTGCTACCACTCTTGTGTAGCAGAATCACATAAGCCCTTCTCCAGGGACACTGGTTTACCGGGATTGAGAAAGGGCATATTCCATTTTGCACATTGTAAAAAATGGTATTGTCACCGGTGTCTGCTAAGCCAAAATCCGGTTTTACCAGTGTTTGGTTTTGTGTACTTTATTTAACAATTTTTAACTCTGCTAATATGCATTTTAGCAATTTTGACCTCCACTATTACATATCCTTCCATCCTTGTACCAATTTAAAATTATTTTAGGTACAAGATGTGATGGCAGCAGCAACACTACAGCCCCCGTCCCTAAGGTGTGGTGGAAGCAGCACTACAGCACCCATCCCTCTGGTGTGACAGAAGCAGCAGCATTATGGCCCCCATCCCTTAGGTGTGATGCAGCAGTACTACGGTCATCATTCCTCATGTGTGATGGCAGTATCAGCACTATAGCCCCCATCCCACAGGTGGGACGGCAGCAGGCCTACATTCCCCATCCTCCAGTGGTGATGGCAGAAGCACTACCACCTCCACCCCTTCGGTGTGATGGCAGTAGCAACAATGCAGTATACATCCCTCTGTGGTGATGGAGTAGTGACAGCACTATGATCCCCTTTCAACACTCACACAACATATGCACAAGTTACAAATGACTTGATCTCTTTGCTTGTTAGAACTCAGATGTGAATTAATCTGAACCATCACCACTAATGTGGACTACCTTTGTTTTTTCCTATCTATAATTTAACTGCCTGAATTGGATATCTGCCTGTGACACAGCTGACCAGGGTTAGGGAACAGACTTTGGTGTTGGAGGGCCAGCTGGTGGGTGAAGGCTTGAGTGTCCAATGACCACTCCCCTTCTCCTGAGAGGGAGGGTGGGATCACGGCTCAGCATTTGCTGGCCCATGGTTTAGGCCAGAGGCATGACAACACATCAGTCCTCACTGCGGAAGGAGTGTGACAGATGTCGGCTTGTGCCTTGACATCATGTAGCCTGTCAAGCTCCCAAGAAAATGAGAAAACACCCACTGGCCAACTGAATGATGGCTGCTCATCCTGACATACTCCAGAAGCCCCAGACATGTGTTCATTCTGACCCCCGACATGCCCAGGATACACAGGAAGCTCTTTGGGGAAATTCTCCTCCCCTGGTAGCCTCCTATAGGGGTAGGGGCCCACTCAATGAAGGGCTACTTTGGGTTACCTGGTAGCATAGCAGTAAAGGTCAGTGGATAGTGGTCGGGACTCAGCAGTGGTGGTAGGGGGCCTTGGCAGGCCTGAAAGAGTGGATGGCCAGGGGGTAGGAGGAGCAAAAAAAAAACTGCTTGAATTTGCTTCTTTGAAATAAAGTGTTTTCACCTAAAAAATCCACAAGTGATTAGTGGAGGACCTTCAAATGGATTCATGCATCTCCCAGAAATGTGGATGCTTTTTTTTTTCTACTTGGTGTCCATTAAAAGGGTGTCTCCCAGTTTTCACGTCTTTGTTCAGATGTGAATTGAGCACTACTCTGCCCACTAGCATCATACAGCCCCTGGGGTCTTATCTTCTGTATGTCAATGAATGTGCTTTCAAAATCCACTGGCCAAACATAAGTACTCTTAAATGCTTAACGTTTGCTTTTTGTTGAAGCAGTCTATCAGAAAACATTTTGTTGACACAGAGACAGAACGAGCAGGTGGAAGAAAAGGTGCAAATGATCCAGTTCACCTAAATTGGGTGCTAACTGTGAAGTCTTTTCATAAGTAGTAAGGCAGTTTCTTCTTTGTGAACATACTTTCATTCAGACTAGTTTTCATTCAAACAACTGAGGATTTTGGATGGCCCTACTGATTATAAACTTGAATACGTTAGTTGGTAACAGTGATCCTGCGTTTAGCAATCTACAACCTAGATGCTTATATGCAAAGAATACAATAAAAACCTGACTAAAATCTAAAAAACAAGCTCATAAAATGTATCTGAATATTTATCTTTACCTATATAAAATCTTTGCAGCCCAAGAAAAACTCAAGCAAATTACATGGTACCCTGACTACTATTCTATGATGTTGTAAACATATATTGGTATTTTTTTTTTATATTCTTTGTAAAGCAGGTAAGGCCCACTAGGCAGAACTGTCTGTTTTAAGGAGTGACCTAGAAGCACTTGGGAGGTTAAGTGACTTGCTTGGATGCAAGTGGAGGTTGTGGTACTCAAACCCAAGTCTGCTGGATGTACCCAGTTCAATCACCATTTGTTACTCTAACCACTAAACATGGGTGGTTAAACTGAATGGCTGATTACACAAAGCAGTGCAGGTGATTTCCTTACTGTTTCTATATGCAGCAAAGCAGAAAGAATGCAAAGCCCAGCAGCATTCATTTTAAGATGCTGAAATCTGGGTCGGCCTGCTGGCACTGCAGTAGCACTATTGCTTGCAATGTCAGTGACCCAGGGTCAGAACCAAACTCAGGTTGCTGGAGGTCTGGCCAGGGGAGTAGGATCGAGCACCTGGGGGACTGCTCTCCTCCTCTGGGGAGGGTGGGCTGCAGGTCCTGCTTCTTTACCACCACCGGTGTGACCACAGGTGGTGGTGGTGCAATGGTGCTGTAGAGTGATCAGGAGGGGGAGGACGCTAGCCAGGATCTGGAGCAGTGGCATGTCTCTATGTGACCTACCTCCTTGGATCTCTAGTGCTGGTACCCTCAGGGACAGAGACCATAAAACCAGGAACAATCACCCCACATTGGCCACTGGCAGAAGGGACCCAGGTGCCCCAGACTTCATAACCAGGCTCCATGAGGGACCCATTGGGCTGCCTGACACACACTAAGGGAGTGTGGAGGGGTGACCTAGGGTCCCCTTCCTTCCCACCGGGGTTACAACCCAGGCATGATAGGGGCAGGCCCACAGGAGCTCCTGAGCATTATCTGGAGGTGAAGCTAGGGGATACCGATGATGTGAGAAGGGGACATAGAAAGAGAAAATAAAAAAAAAATTAAAAAGATACTGAAATTTTTGAGATTCTGTGCAGTGACACGCAATTTCCGTGAGGCACCAGTACAAGAATTAAAAATCCGCAAACCAAGCAGGATTCCATGATTGTTACCGGTGTTACTGGTAAAAATGGAAAACCAGGATCCCTGCCCTTCTCCAGTCTTCTGAGACCTCTCCTGTGCTCAGAGACTCACTAAACAGTTCGGCTAATGGCTCTGCTAGTTCCACCCTTAGCTCTTTAAGTACCCTGGGATGTATGCCATCAGGTCCCATTGCCTTATCCACCCTGAGCTTAGCTAGCTCTTGTAGGACCCTTTCTTTTGTGAAGGGAGTAGTGCTCACCTCTCTCCCCCCTGTGTCCATGGTGCTGAGCTGTGGGCCCTGCCTTACCTTCTCTTCAGTAAATACTGAGCAAAAGTATCTATTTAGGATAGATGCTTTTACAGGGTCCTCCTCCTCACATGCTCCCTTTTCTCCATTAAGCTTTGCAATACCCCCTCTGGACTTTCTCCTTTCACTATTATATCTATAGAAAGTCTTGTCACCTTCTTTTACTGTTCGTGCTAGTGTTTCCTCAGTTTGGGACTTTGTCTGCCTTACTGCCTTCCCTGCTTCCCTTAGGGCAGTTTGGTATGCCTCCCTATCTTCATCCCACTGTGTTCCCTTGTATTTCCTGAAGGTCAGCCTTTTGGCTCTGACCTTTTCTGCTACTGTATTTGAGAACCAAAGTGGTTTCCTTCTTCTTTTGTACTTCATTTTCTGTCTAACACAATAGGATGTTGCTTCAAGTGTTGCATCCTTAATGCTTGCCCACTTTGCCTGTACCCCCTCACCTGTGTTTCTTTTTGCCAGGGCTAGCTTAACTCTGTTGGCCATCTTATCAAAGTCAGCTCCTCTGAAGTCCCATATTTTTGCCTTGGAATGGGATGATTTAGATGTAGTAGCCAAATTGAACCATACCATGTGATGGTCACTGGCCCCCAGGTGACCTTCTGCCTGGAGATCTGTGATCCCTTCCCTGTTAGTCAGTACTAGATCTAGGATAGCCCTGTCTCTTGTGGGTTGTTGTACCTGTTGTTTGAGGCCCTCCCCCTGCAGGGAATCCACTATGTGTCTAGTTCTGGCAGATGTTCCTGCTGGTATTGACCAATCTGTATCTGGCCTGTTGAAGTCTCCCATTACCAGAACATCCCCTTTAGCTGTCATGTTTTCTATATCTTCTAACAGTAATGTGTCTATGTCCTCCCCCTGGTCTGGGGGCCTGTAGACAACCACAGTTCTTATGGCTGTCCCATTTCCTGTTTCCAGGGTGACCTACAGTTCTTCTGGCTCCTTATGTGTATTCTGAATTTCTGTAGCTTTGATATTTTCATTGACATACAGGGCTCCCCCTTTTGCACTCAGTCTCTTCTGAACAATACATAGCCAGGTACTGAAGTCTCCCAAGTGTATACTGGTAAACCATGTCTCACTAATTGCTACTATGTCCAGTTTAGCCTCTGACATTATTGCCTGCAGGTCTGGATCTTATTTCCCAGGCTGTGAGCATTTGTGTACATGATTTTCCATTGGCCAGATTTCGTGTGTTAGTTGTTGGGTGAGGTTTGGCATTACCCCTGTGCATCGTATGGAAACAAACCTTTTTCTTACCTGGTGATGCAAATGAACTGCAAACATGCTGAATCCCTGTTTGACCACTAGCTGAGGGGGGAGGGGTGTTCTTCCCATTCGACGTATGGGGTGCTGCACCCCTCTCCCCATTTGCTAGTTTAAATATTCTGCAAAGATGTCAAACTTCTTCCCCAATGCACTGACTCCCTCCTTAGTCAGATGCAGTCCATCAAATTTAAAGAACTTTCGCTCCTAGAACTGTTGCCAGTTCCCTACAAATCTGTGTCCTTTTTCCTGGCACCAGCCCTTGAGCCATGTGTTTAGCTCCCCTATCTCCCCTTCTCTGACCTTCTGTCCATCTGCCCCCCTCTCCCAGACTGGCAGGATCTCAGAGAAGGAGATGCCGGATGAAATGGATGATAGTTTGTCACCCAGCCTGGTCAGGTGTTCCTTGGTCTCCACAACTGACCAGCTGGTGAGATCATTAGTCCCTATGTGTACTAGGACATCAGTGTTTTCTCCTGCTTTGTGAACAATTTTATCAATGCGGTCAGTGTCTCTCCATGCTGATGTACTTGGGAGAGATCTGACCATTACCCCTGGCTGGAGATGGGTATCAGCTCCCCGAATCATGGACTCTCCTATGATCAGAAGTTTTTTTGGATTTCCTTTTTGCTTTTTTTGTTTTGGTTCCTGATTTGGGTGAGTTTTGTTGTGCTAGCTCCTGTGCCACAGTGTCCTGTTCTGCAGTGTCTTCTGCCTCTTTGTTTGATTTCAGAGATAGAGGCAGATACCTGTTTGTAGTGTTTATATGGTTTTTGGAGGTAATATGTTGGAGAGCAGAGAGTGATGGGGCACCCAATTTGCCCCTCCTAACCACTTGCCAACCTCCTGGACCAACTACCCTCTGCGGTCAAGGTTTTTCTGTTGGATGCTGGGGAAATGGCAGGTGGTTCTTATAATGTATTTCCTCTTGAATATGAAATTTGAGGCGTGCAATCTCTGCCCATGCTGCCCGGAGCTGAGCCCTAAGATCTCCAATGGCCCAGCATATAGGACAGTGTCCTAAATCCTGTAAGACAGTCCTTCTGAAAATTGTTCCACAGTACCTGCAGTTAATGATATCCATTCCAGATAAGTTGCTGGGTTTATAACCTAGTCAGAGTAATTAGAAGGAAGAAAATGCAAGTAATGGTTTGATTGTGTTTTGTTTTTGTTTAACTTGTTATGACAAGTTAAATTACTAGTGCCCCTGTAAATGAGCTCACCTTGTGGATGCCCCACTGATCTGCCCCTTCCTGCTCTGCCACAGGAAATGTCACAACTGTGGTACCCTATAAAAGGAGTGTGGTGTGGTGTGGGGTGGTTGGGGATGGGGGTTGGTGGATGGGCCCTTCCCCTGCTGAAAAAGAAGAACCACGGATGAAAAAACAAGGAAGTAAGAGCAGAAACAATCAGTCAACAACAAATGCAGTAACCCTGAAAGCTTATTCTAATGTTAGATAAAACTGTAAAACCTGTAAAGCACCACCTGTAATAATTTCAGAGAAGATATATGCTGTAAGAAACACTTTGCTACAGAGAAAAATAAAGCAGTGAAATGTTAGCAAAAAACAGTAGCAATCCCTGTGAGTAAAAAATTAAAACAACAGCACACAGTAAATCTGTTTAGCCAAAAGAAGTCTTAATCCTTTTCCCTTGCTCTGGTAAGGTTCTCTACTCTGCTTTTCAAGCAGTCTTAGAAGGAAAGAGCTCAGGTGAAGTTAGGTGCCTTGGCCAGCAAACCAAGTCATCTACCTCCACAATATCAACTAACCTGACCTTTTAACCCTTCTTTCTGTTGGAAATTACTGACAGTTTGCCAGCTCCACCCCCCACATACACACCTAATCCTTTGGAAGAGCTGTGGGAGGAAAGCAATTAGCTCCTTCAGTGTGAGAAGGAGACTGAAACACCTCTGAGACAACAAACCTTTTCAACAAAAAAACAAACAAGAATAAAATAAAACAGTGTCAAACAGTAATTTTGCTTAGCCCAGTGATAAAAAAGTCACAAAAATGTAAGCTCCACCTGTAATAATTTCAGAGAAGATATACCCTGTAAGAAACACTTTACTACAGAGAAAAATAAAGCAGTAACAGAAGATATACCTAGAAAAAGACAATTTGCATCAGAAGATTACAGCAGTAATCTGTTAGCACACACCTGTAGGCACACCTTGTAATAATGCAGAAGAAGGTATACCAGCAACAACAATTTGAAATTTAAATTTGAAAGCGTTTCATTCAGGATGTTACAAACTCTCAGCATTAATAATCTTCTGTATGTTATCAATGTTCTGTTTGGTTTTTTCCAATACAATTGTCACTGAGGACCATACTTTTAATGCATTTTTTAGCACTTTTGAACCCCATTCATATGCTGCTTCATTATTGCAGTTGTGTTTCAGACACTTAAACTGACTCACCTGTAAATTTTCTACATTGTGCCTTGGATGGCAGTCGATGAAATGAAGTGTGTAATTTGTATTAGTGATCTAACAATACAAATCACTTGAAGGCCTTCCGAACCAGCTTTGCAAATAATCAGGTAAAGAACATTAACTTACGCATGCTTGCTATTAGGGTAAATTTCTAATTTTAACTTGAGGTCTCAATGTATTCCCCAAAACTTTTCTATGTCTGTCATGGAACCATGTCAAATAAAGAAGACATCATTAATGCATCTCCTATAGAGGTTTGTGTTGTCACTGTAGGTCCTTTCACTAGACAAGATAAAATTCTATTGCCATAGGGCAACATACACATTAACATAACTGAGTGCTAAAGCAGTGCCTATAGCAGTCATCTTGACATGTTGTTAAATGTATAAATGGAAAGATTAAGACAAAGGATGGTATTGGTCCACTGAAAACAAAGAAATTGGGTATGCACCCATAAGTGAGCCTTGGACAAGGACTGAGATTTTATTTGTTTGTTTATTTATTTATTTATTTATTTATTTTTTTTTTAGTTCAGTCTTTGAATTAATTTATTTGTGCCAAAGGCTCTTTTACATAGGCTTCACATCATATTCTCCAGGTTGCCCCTGAAAAAGGAACCTCTGGGGCCCAGTGGGCTTACCCAGTTAATAAAATTTAATAAATAAATAAATATCAAAGAACAGAACAAACAGTATAGTGAGAAAATACATAGTGAGCCAAGGAGTAAAAGTAACATTAAAATAAGCACATATGGATTTTAGTTACAAAAACATGTGTTTTGCAGACATAGAGCAGCTAGGAGTAAGCTTAACTAGCAAAAATGGCATTAATTCATCAGGGCCGCGTACTGGCACCCGCACTGTTCTGTATATACATAAATAAATTACTAATATAATTAAAGAATTCACAAACTGATTCACCAAAAATATTAGGGGAAAACTGTGCTACTCTTGCAAACACAGACAATCTTGTTTTTTTATGTCTTTAGCACAGTCTGGACTTTCTAAAAAGCTGGAAATATTGCATAAATTTGCTAACAGCTATGAGCTGAAAATTATTGAATCAAAAAGCCGGGTGATAGTAATGGGAACAAGAAATTATACCAAAACCTGGAATATAGGTAAATTAAGGCTTAAAACAACAAATCAATATCATTTTCAAGGTCTAATTTTTACCTCAAATGGATTATGGGCAAAGCATATGGATATGCTGAAAATAAAGCTAAAGCAAACAGATAACTCACTAAACCTCTTTAGTAAAATGTTTGGGGGTGGTTCAATTAAACCTTTGATCACAGCAGCAAAAGCAAAATATAATGTGCAGATTTTGTACAATTCAGAGATTTTGGAAATAAAAAAAACTAAAGTTTTAGAGGTACCACTTTTAAAAATATTAAGATCTAGCCTTGGTTTAGGGCAATCGGTACCTGCAGCCATGGTAAGAGCAGAATTAGGATTATCAAGAATTTCTGCACATGCCTGTGCTAGAAAAATAAATTATTGGATTAAGCTATTGCAGTTAGACAAACATCAGCTTCCATATCTATGTGTAAAAGAAAAATATAAATGGAAATATAATGAACTGCCCCAATCATGAAGGTTAAAAACAGTACTTAGTAGTTTAAAAGAAAATGGGCTGGATAAGCTAGAATTATATGCCAATCAAGGAAACTATAACTATAAAGACTTAAGATGCATTGAAAATATACACATCTCAGACTGGCTGGTACAAAACGATTTTTCCCATCAGTATAGATATTATATGGATGTTCAGACAGATAACAAACAAAGGAAACTATATACCATGTATAGTATGGAACTATTTCCAAGTAAAGTTCTAACAGCTAGATACAGTAAGGAGAAAGATTATTCGGCCAGCTGCTGTGAATGCAACAGAGTAGAAATGGAAAACCTAAGACATGTAATTTTTGAGTGTAGATGGTAATTAAGTTTTACAATAGAATGGTTATATCCAATAATGAAAAATATACAAACAAAGGATGAAGACCCCTTACTGTACATTTCTTCACCACTGATGATGAAATAATCATAAAGAGTGTTGCTGCCTATCTAGTAGCTATTAACAAGATGTGATTGAAAAGGAAAGGAGTATTATTGGCACCAGGAATGTGGTTCTAATGAGGATATTTGGAGCACTTAAGTGATAAATCTATATTGCTGGGGTTTATTCATGTATAAAACAAGCAATGTTGTGTGAAATATAATTATGGAAGTGCTATGTAGATTCTTGTAGCTATTAGGAAGCACTAGAAATTATGGAACCCAATTATAATATGTCTTATGTTTAATGACAATTTATATATCCTTAAGGATATTGGTTAAAGTGTATTCAACTTAATGTAATTCAATTACCTAGATTGATATATTTATTGTAATTATAAACATGGATGGAATTGTATTTTGTATTTTTATGTGATATTTTGTAAAGTGCTATATAGGATGTGTTTTAATTGTCAAGGTCTAAACTTTGAAACTTGAATGTTGGAAAACATATAAATGGTAAGACTAAGACAAAGGATGATATTGGTCCTCTGAAAACAAAGGAATGGAGTATGCACCCACCCCAGCAGCACCCTCTGCCACTGCCACAGAAGGCCTGGCATCACGTCCTAACATTGCTGAGAAAGGGGGGCAGAATGTGGGTGGCTTTTCTGATCTGTAATTCCTCCGTCATGTGACTCACTGTAATGAAATTATGGGCAGTTTTCACAGAAATATATTGCACTCTGTGGAACAAGAAATATTCCAGTGGGAGTAATGCCCCCACATATTAGTTTATGTGCATTACCAGAACTATGTAATGTGGTGAATCTCTGTAAAGCAGTAGCGCAACAATCTGTTGATAACTCTGACCTATATTTTTTAATGCTATGTCCTTTACTTACATCCTGACTGACTGGAATGATACAAGAATTTGCAGTAGTTGAGTCTGTTGTACTACCTTTTTTCACATATGAAATAATGAAAGGAGAATTCCTTTTAAACTGTTGCTGACCAGGTCTTTGTCATTGTTTTCCTCTGCTTTTCTCCATCGCTTCAATTAGTTGTTATATATCACTTCTGTTGTTAATTAACAGTTATGCATCAGGCAGTGTTTTATGACACCACGGAACAATAATTATTGAAAATCAGCTGCAAATAAATACAAACCTGGTCTGAACAATATTGGAAGGCGTGCTAATTTTTTTTTATACATGAAAAAAAGTAGTCAACTAAGAAAAGCAGACATACATTGTGAAAAGAATCATGTCATTGAAGTCACAACTCGGAGGTAACTAGTGGTGGCTGTGGCAATGTAAAGTAGCATAAAAAAGTACAGTTCAAAACTGTGAGGACATTCTTGCAATGCTGCTTTAATTGTAAAAATGTCAGTATGACATCATGAGCTCACAGCAACAATCACAGAACACACAAAAATGGCACAGAGTCCCAGATTTTTTCTGCAGGCCCAAAATGCATCCTGCTTGTGTGCAGAAAATTAAATGGTTACACAGAGAAATGAGACTGTTTCAGCACATATAAAGTCCCCCAGAATTAATGGCGCACTCAGTCATGTGTGCAGTGGTGGCACAGAGTCCCAGATTTTTTCTGCCAGCCCAAAATGCATCCTGCTTGTGTGCAGAAAATTGAAAAGTGGTTACACAGTGAAACGAGACTGTTTCAGCATATACAAAGTCCCCCAGAATTAATGGCGCACTCAGTTATGCATGCAGTGGTGGCACAGAGTCCCACATTTTTTCTGCCAGCCCAAAATGCTTCCTGCTTGTGTGCAGAAAATTGACAAGTATTAACACAGTGGAATGAGAGTGTTTCAGCACATGCGAAGTCCCCCAGAATTAATGGCGCACTCAGTCATGCGCACAAAAGTGGCAGAGTCCTCAGATTTTTTCTGCTAGCCCAAAATGCAGCCTGCTTGTGTGCAGAAAATTGACAAGTATTAACACAATGGAATGAGAGTGTTTCAGCACATACCCCAGTATAAAATGATGACTATGAGCGTTGTGTTGCTGGTCCAATGTGTTCTGCGAGACGATTCCAGCAATTGCAATGTGATCATCTCAACTGGATTGAAGGATGCCATTTGGCTGTACACTAATAGTAGTCTTGGTGAGTATATATGTATATATGTAGTATATATATATATATATATATATATATATATATGTATATATTTAATTTAATTACTTAAAAATGTATATATATATGTATATGGTTGTGTTGTGTATTTTGTAGGTAAGGAGGGGGGTTGACATGGACATGTAGTCATGGTATTGTTCTCCATCACAGGTCACACATAAACTGTTGGTGTGCACATTCCAGTGCTCAATGAGAATATTTTGCTCTGAAATTGGAAACGGATAACTCTCAAGCACATGAAAGTAAGTATTTTTTTTGTGGGGGTGGGGGGAATCATATTGGCAGGTTTGTCTCTAACAGTTTCTTATTTTGTTACTTCTTCACAGATTTCATCAGCATCCTTCTGGAGTCCAATTGTCTTAGGATGGTCATGGTCATCTAATGAAATGCCTTCTGCATGTTGCATGTGTGCCCAATCCTGACTGACTGGAATTATATGAGAAATTCAAGTAGATGAGTCTGCTGTACTACCTTTTTTCATGTGTGAAATAATGACAGGAGCATTCCTTTTAAATTGGTGCAGACCAGGTCTTTGTCATTATTTTCCTCTGCTTTTCTCCATCACATCAAGTAGTTGTTATATATCACTTCTGTTGTTAATTAACAGCTATGCATCAGGTAGTGTTTTATGACACCATGGAACAATAGTTATTGAAAAGCAGCTGCAAATAAATACAAACCTGGTCCGAACAATATTGGAAGACGTGCTCATTTTTTTTCATACATGAAAAAAAGTAGTCAAGTAAGTAAAGTAGACATAAATTGTAAAAATAATTGTATCATTCAAGTCATGACTAAGGTAAGTAGTGGTGGCTGTGGCAATGTAAAGTAGCATTAAAAAGCACAGTTCAGAACTGTGAGGACATTTATGCAATGCTGCTTAATTGTAAAAATGTCAGTATGACATCATGAGTTCACAGCAACAATCACAGAACACACAAAAGTGGCACAGAGTCCCAGATTTTTTCTGCATGCCCAAAATGCATCCTCCTTCTGTGCAGAAAATTGACAAGTGGTAACGAAGTGAAATGGGATTGTTTCAGCACATACAAAGTCCCCCAGAATTAATGGCACACTCAGTCATGGGCACAAAAGTGGCACAGAGTCCCCAGATTTTTCTGCCAGCCCAAAATACATCCTCCTTGTGTGCAGAAAATTGACAAGTGGTAACAAAGTGAAATGAGACTGTTTCAGGACATGCAAAGTACCCAGAATTTATTTCGCAGTCACTCATGCCAGCAGTGCCCTCAGAATAAAATGATGACTGTGAACCGAACTGTTGCTGGTCCAATGTGTGCTGCAATTCAAGGAAATGCAATGTGATCATCTCAACTGGATGGAAGGTGTCCTTTGTCTGTACTAATAGTAGCCTTGGTGAGTTGATATATATATATATATATATATATATATAGATATATATATTTCTGTATTTTGTAGGAGAGGGGGTTGACATGGACATGTACTCATGGTATTGTTCTGTATCATTCAAGGTCACGGATACTGTTGGTGTGCACATACCAGTGCTGGATTAGAACTTTTTGCATAGAAATTTGCAATGGATAACTGTCAAGCACATGAAGGTAAATATTTTTTTGGGGGTTGGGAGGAAGCATATTTGCAGGTTTGTCTCTAATGGTTTCTTATTTTCTTACTTCTTTACAAATTACATCTGCATCCTTCTTGAGTCTGGTTGTTAGTGATGGTCATGGTCATCTAATGAAACAACTTCTGCATGTTGCATGTGCGCACCAGCAAGTGGGGGGGGGGCTGATGTTTAAGAACTTTTTTGGATAAGGTCACTTTGACAGAACAACAAAGCATTTGGAAGTTTCCTAAAAAAAGGAATGAATGGCTGCTTACAACTTAATTGTTATGTGTCCCTCTGTGGTTCTCAAATCTCAGTCTAAAGTCAAGTTACATTTCAAACCCACATCTTGTCAACTAACGCAACCTGTGTACAATATTTGCTGCAGTCTTTACGAAACAATGAAACTGATTAAATAAAATCTTCATACTTACCAGAATTGATTTCACAAGGATGTTACATCACTTCCTCTCTGTATGGTACAGCTACAGTACCATTCTGAATGAGTTTTAGCGATGGAACCTTTTTTTGTTACCGTGTAAAAGAAATAAAAGAAGTGCACCATATGTGTTTTACCACTGCAGCTCTGAAAAGCTACAGAAAACAAAACATGCAACAAAAGGAAGTGAAACAGCATAACAAACATGAGTACACATACTCACTTTATGGTTTAAATATTAAGAAGCTTTGTATCTCTGGCTGATGGATGTGGTGGTCCGGAGAGACTCAGGCTCAGTGGTGGCAGTGGTTAACATCAGTCCTGGTTGTGGTGGTGGTTCGGGGGCAGACAGACTCTTGTTGGCAGTGGTGGCAGTGGCTAACATCAGTCCTGGTGATGGTGGTCTGGGGGGCAGACAGACTCATGGTGGCAGTGGCTAACATCAGTCCTGGTGGTGGTAGTCCAGAGGTGAGACAGACTCAAGGTGACAGTGGTGGCAGTGGCTAACATCAGTCCCTGTGGTGGTGGTCCAAGGGGCAGACAGACTCTTGGTGGCAGTGGCGATCAGTCACAGTGGTGGTGGTCTGGGGGGCAGAGAGACTCATGGTGGCAGTGGCTAACATCAGACCTGGTGGTGGTGGTCCAGAGGTCAGACAGACTCAAGGTGACAGTGGTGGCAGTGGCTAACATCAGTCCCTGTGGTGGTGATCCAGGGGGCAGACAGACTCTTGGTGGCAGTGGCGATCAGTCACAGTGGTGGTGGTCTGGGGGGCACAGAGACTCATGGTGGCAATGGCTAACATCAGTCCCAGTGGTAGTGGCTCAGGGGTCAGACAGACTCATGGTGGCAGTGGTTAACATCAGTCCCGGTGGTGGTGGTGGTCCAGGGGCCCAGACAGACTCAAGGTGGCAGTGGTGGCAGTGGCCAACATCAGTCCCTGTGGTGGTGGTCCAGGGGGCAAACAGACTCATGGTGGCAGTGGCTAACATCAGTCCCAGTGGTGGTGGTCCAGGGGGCAGACAGACTCATGGTGGCAGTGGCTAACATCAGTCCTGGTGGTAGTGGTCTGGAGGGCAGAAAGACTCATGGTGGCAGTGTCTAACATCAGTCCTGGTGGTGGTGGTGGTTCGGGGGGCAGACTGACTCATGGTGACAGTGGTGGCAGTGGCTACCATCAGTCCCAGTGGTGGTAGTCCAGGGGTCAGACAGACTCATGGTGGCAGTGGCTAACATCAGTCCCAGTGGTGGTGGTGGTCCAGGGGGCTACACCACCTTTTAAAAACTTCAGTTAAAACCTGCCAACATTAACCACATCATCATTCTCATAAAGAAAGCAGCCCTCACAGTCATCGATGTCTGAAGTCTGACCACTGGGAAATTCTTTCTCCATTGTGTCATCATCTATGTCAGTAGTGGGCTGTTTCCGGCAGCCACTGACAGTGCCACCAGGATGCTCCATTTCCACATCAGCAAGAGCACCATGACTAGGCCGGGGTACAAATACTGAGGTTGCAGTCTGTGCTGGTATGTGCCTCTCATTCATTTTAATGAATGTGAGCAAACTAACATTTGCAGGAGACAGGTTTGTATGATGATGCCTAACTATTACACCTGCTGAGCTGAATATCCTCTTAACACTTACACTGGAAGGTGGGCATGTTAGGTAATTCGGTGCCACTGCAGTCAGCTCTGGCCATTCACTGACCTTTCCACTCCTATACAAAAGAGGATCTTAGATAATTGTCAGATGCCTGTTTTCAGACAAATATGACTCAACCATTCTCTGTGCTGCACTAAGTCCAATTGTTGATGCATCATCTTGTTCTCCCGAATCATTTATTTCACAAATACCCACTTGGGACAAAGCCTCCCAAAGTGGGTTGAACCCAGCCACTTTGGATGACAGACCACCTGAAACTGAAGTCCCCTTCCCCTTGCAAGATATGCTTGATGGTCCTCCAGGTACACCATCAGCCACATTACAGTATGCTGCTGAGGTTTGCTGACCTTGGCATGTGACTTCTGTGCCCCAAGAACCAAGCACAGCAGTTACATAGAAACATTGAAACATAGAATCTGACAGCAGATAAGGACTGCTTGGCCCACTCAGTCTGCCCATTTCCCTACCTACTGGATAAGCTGCAGATCCTAGTTAACCAGCAGCCTACTTCTTCCTACCCCCAACCCCTAGAATGGCCTCATGACTGTCCCATGCATGCTTGAATTCCACCACTGTTTTTGACTCCACAACCTCCTCCAGAAGGCCATTCCATGCACCCACAACCCTCTCTGTGAAAAAATACTTCCTTAAATTACCACTGAGCTGCCCCCCCATCTTCAAATTGTGTCCCCGTGTTCTTGCATACCTCTTTTTTTGAAAGATGCTACCCTCTTGGACTTTGTTGATTCCCTTGAGGTACTTGAAAGTTTCTATCATGTCCCCCCTATCCCTTCTTTCCTCGAGGCTATACATATTAAGCTCCTTTAGTCTCTCTTCATATGTTTTCCGGTGCAGACCCTGCACCATTTTAGTTGCCTTCCTCTGGACAGCTTCCATCCTGTTGACCACTAATATTTTTTACCTGTTCAGGTCCTCCCTCCAGTGCTGATGCAATTCCATTTTTGCATCGTGGGTTCAGCATTGTTGCTATGGCAAAGTTGTCACTATGCTGAATGCTCACAATGTGAAGATTCTGGTCCAATACTGTCAGCATGTGTTGCAGCAACATACTGCTACCACTGTCTCCGGCAAGATCAAGGCTATGCTGTACATTCACTGATGTCTGCCTCAGCACCTGCAGCAGTGGAATTGATTGGCTAATGGAGGCAGACTCGCCACTCACTGCCTGTGTGGCATGTTCAAAAGGCTGCAAAATTGTTATTACAGGGTCCATGAGACGCCACTGTTCAGTCATCATAGATGTGGAGGCCCCGGAACTGTCACGGCTAGTGTGCATAACAACATATTCTGAGATGGCTTTGTATTGTTCATACAACCTCTCTGTCATGTATAAAGTGGAGTTCCATCAGGTGACATCTTCCAGCTTCAAGCAGTGCTGAGGCAGGCTGTTTTGTATCTGCAACTGCTGCAGTTGGTTACGGGCCTTTCCAGAGCTTGAAAAGTGAGAACAGATGAGTCATGCAATGGATAGCATTTCCTTTATATCAGGGTGCTACAGAAACTCCTGAACCACAAGATTTAAACAGTGGGCCATGCATGGAACACGAAAAAAAACACCATTCATGATGCATTTCACCACATTTGACCCATTGTCACTTGCTATGAACCCAGCTCTCATTGACAGAGGGTTTAGCCATCTGTCAGTTTCAGTCAGTACCACGTACAACATGTTCTCACCTGTGTTTGAACAGGTCACACTGCATGTAGCAATCGTTGCATGCTGTCGAATTCCTGGAAGATTGCTACAGCAACAATCCACTTTACTGCACTGATTATTCACACTACCAACATCACAAACAACCCCCGGCACCTGCACCCAGTGTGCAGTTATACACAGATATGAACTCCCCACTGTTTTGCCACTTGTCCACATAGCCATACTTAAATGGATGAATGGAGAGGAGGAATGTTGAAGAGCATGTCTTACTGAGTCAGACACAGTGCGGAACAACTCGGGGATAGCACGGGTAGAAAAGTATGTCCTGGATGGGACTTTCCATTTTGGGCAGACACATGCAGCAAACTGCCAGAACCCAGAATTCTCCACAAAGAAGAAGGGCAAAAGATCAATTGCCAGCATTTCCAGTACAGCAGCACTGAGTTCACGTGACACTGTATGATTCGGGGGGTACTTCAGCTTATGCACAAAAACACTCTGTAACGTGGGCTGACTTAAATGATTTACATGGAGTGTGTTGATCGCAAATGTTTGTGCTATGTGATGAATGGCATTGGCAGGGGATGGAGTGTGGACATTTGATGAAGACGGTTGCACAGGTGATGATGACAAACCCAGAAATGCTGTTATTTTGCCAGATTTGCCAACCGGGATTGATGTACCACTTGCACTAGACATACAGCATTCACCACCACCAACACCACAAAAACTGCTACTCTCACCAGCAGTGGACAATATTTCAAAGTCATTATGGTCCTCCACCTCATCATGCCTATAGTAATACTCTGCTCTTATTATCACACTACTGCACACACTTAATTTCCTACTGGGCTTAGCAGTCATGGAAGGCAATAACATGCTGGCTATGGTTGCCGGTGACACAGGTGAATGCCCCACTATGGTATTCACTGCCAGCTTGTGCTGGGCCCACAGTGCCAAGTGCCTATTCTTAAGATGCATATGCTGTCCTCCTGTGCCCAGATGGCTCCCCTTTTTTCCTCGACTCACACGTACATGGCAAACCTGGCAGATTGCAACTGAATCATCATTTGCATCTTGAACAAAAAAAATCCCAAACAAGGGATTGTGATGCTCTGCTTTTAACATGGCAATGACGTGGCTTATTTAAGTCCTTTATTTTAAGCACTGAAGTGTGGGGGGCACATGATGTTTCAGGAAATGCATACCTGGACTGCAACTGACCATCATGACTACCTATCATATTGATTACTGTGTCATCATCATCATCGTCTAAAACCGGTAAATCAAAAGTTTTTACAAGGGGGGAGATTCCTGCAAACAGACTCAGACACAGCCACTTTTAATTTTTTTTTCTCTGGTTCCCAACTGGAGTCAATTACATCATCATCATATTCATCAGTGTCACACACATCCACATCTTCTGCTTGGATGCTAGCATGTGGACTGCATGTTGCTACGTCTGCAACATCATCATCATCATCACATTCATCATCAGCTTCTACACCACCACCATCACCTGATATTTTTTCACCACACTGTGAATCACTGCATGGAAAATGTGGGACATTAAGTGCCACGGTGGACGGAATATCACATTTTATGCTATAGTTGACATGATTATCAGAATCCTCAGGTTCAGTTACTGGGATGTTACTGGGAAATATGACATAATCTATGCTGCCATTCACTTGCACTGCTTCACGCTCAATATTTTTGGATACAGTATAGTGGTCAGAATTAGAACTTGACGCAACAATACCAATACTACGTCCACCACCATTAACACTAGTAACATTAACACCACCAGCTGGGAAAACATCATCTCCTCCAACTACGAGTGAAGCTACTGATTGGGCTGTAAAAAACATTGCAGGAGAAATATATTTCCTCACATCAGCAATGCATTTCTGCGTCTGCGTACAACTATCACACCCACAGACCATCTTACTGCCAGCATTGCCATGGAGAGAAACAGCTTTGCTTGCATGTCTCTTTGCAGGCATTTTGGGGGATCAACCACAAATAATATAACCAAATACAGATTTTGATACGTTCACTCTCTGATTGGAGGTACGTTGGATGTGAAGCCAAATAAACAACTGTGGCTTCAGCAACAGATAAGAGACTACTCTGAGTCTGCCACAGAATTAAAACAACTTCTGTAACCAGTGGTACTGATGAGGTCACAAAAAACAACCCAATCTGGCAAAAAATATGTTTTGAACGTGTGGATGGAAGGGAGCACTGAATGCAGAGAGTGCTGATTTTTACGGCACTACAAGCAGCAAAACTAAAAACAGATACCACGATCACAGTACAAAATCAGGTAGCTGCAGTGGATAGCAGGTTCATACTGCTGCACCTGCAATTACTCTAGTCTGTGGCACAATAAAAGGTGCATTATTTGATGCACGCAACACTGCACACACACACACACACACACACAGAACAGTTTGTGTACAATGCTGAACGAGGAATTTGTAGCAAATGCAAAAGTTCATTGCTATGCCACGTTACGTATTGTAAAATTGTAATGTAGCAACCTGAACTTATGAACTGCTGTACCACATCCACACAACTAACAGCAAGAAAAGTTCTACTATTACTGACAATATTACTCTGTGTACATTAACACATTCAGTTATATAACAAACATATAACCAAAAAACAAAGGAATCACTATTTCTCCAACTTAAATCTACCTACACCACAGATACACCCCTCCCCAAAGCACACTTTCACCGCATACAAATTAACATTCAAAATCCACACAAAAACAAAAACGCTTGATGATATGAGCACAGGAGAGTTTCCTACAATCGATGAACTAAAGTTGGATTCCAAAAAAAAAGCAAAAATGCTTTTTCAACAGCTTTTACAAGATTCCTATCACATATAGCTATTAGAGCATACTGTCTCCTATGCCTTCCTACTCATACTACCCTGAACTAAGGCTGTGCAGATCAATATAGAGCCCATGTGACCTGCAATCCTAAGAATCACTGCAATATTTGACTTTGGAACTCAAAAACAAGGTGAAGTGAGGTGAAATGCACTGCCTGCAATGCACTTCACCTTAAATTTGGCAGAGTAGTGGCCTGGAGAGGTGGAGTAATGTGAAGTCATTGCTTCCAATAGACTTCGCGTTCCTCATTATAACACAAAGTACTCCACTTCGCATTGTGAAGCACTCCGCAAATCTGCCTTTGCTCCACGAATCACTTCGCAGAGTGGATTGAGCCCACTTCACCCACCACTACTGACTGATACATAAAATTAACTTACTGAGCAAGGCACTGCACCTACAAATGAATACAAGACCTTACAGTCTGTTTTTTAAGTGACAGTGATGGGAATTAAACTTGGGGATGTAATACATTTGTCAAATGTTTTATAACTACTAGACTGCTTTTCATTGTTTACACAAATTTTATTATGATTTAATTGCAGTTTCAGAATGTTTTTAAATTTTGTATTCGCACTGTGCAGTTTTTTGGGTGAGTGTGCCATTGTGGTACAGTTGTTACAAGGCAAAACAAGCTGTGTTTCCATCAGCCTTTGAGAAAGCTGTCATGAGTAAAATGTATTAGGCAACTGATGATCATGGAGAAATCTTGTTGGCAGAGCATTTGATATAGATGTGTTTTACAGAAACTATCTATCCTGATCAATGTGTCCTGCAAACTGACTTTCTTGTGATCAAGTGGGTTGCATGGCTGTATTTTGCACAAATAAATGGAAACAGCACATGAATGGTAAAAGACACTTCTGATCTTTCTTCATTGCTGACACTTCAACATATGTGCTCCTCTGTCTGGGCATTAGTTGGTGCCGACCATTATTATGTGCATAAATTGTGTATTTTCTTGCTGAGGTACAACTGCGTCCAAACAGCAGTAAGTGCAGAGAGGCACTAAATGGTTTATCTATGCCGATGCGACAACAATGTTGTCAACATTCAGCATAGTGACAGCCCCAATGTTGACAGGTGAAATTTAGCCTGCCAGACATCAGTCTGTGTGTCTATTGGGGGGCTGCACCTCCCACGCCCCCCCCCTATAGATTGTTAACTCTGAGTCGGAGTTAACTCAAGGGGGATGAAAGTCGACAAAAGGGACAAATTTCACCTTTGAGTCCCCCACAGCGACATTTTCAAAACTTGTCAAAAACGTCACTGTGGGTGATTTCACCGTTGGGGTTTTACTCTTCCATCTGTACACCTACAAAACATTTATAAGTACTTGATGCCTAGTGACACTTAATTTTCAGTGATAATATATGCCTAGATAGGGTGAATACCATTCTTCTTGCTAACATGAGTGGGTAAAAAAGGGACCCTGGCTGTATGTACACATGTCCTCTTCTGGCTGTTACCATGAGGTTCACCTCCCACTACCATCCCTCACCTTCAGAGTCCCCTAGGTGTGCATCTTCCATTTAGCTACAGGTTATCTCTCAACATAGCCTCCCTGCTGACACCAGAGAGGATGTGCCTTGTGACCAGGGCTTTGTGGAATGCATAATTCCTCCACCAGAATTTCCTGGAATTCCATGGAATTCTGTTCACATTCCACACAGCCCTACTAATGACATTAGAGGTGACAATCAGGGATTAACATAGTGCAGTGAGGGGTTGGGTGACATAGGGAGACAAGGATGGCTGTCACCTAGTACAAAAGAGACAAGTATTTTCTCATATTCTCCCACCCCTGCACCTTCTCCCTCAGATGGTGTGCATATTGCACAATTCTGAGAAGATGGGTACATGACAGTGTGTCAATCACCCTCACCACCAAACATGGTTTACCATGCCACCACCAGGAGACACTCTAAAAGCAGTGTGCACCTGTCCCTCCTTCCCTGAAATGAGAGCATTTGGATGGTTGGTCCTCAACCTCTCCTCCAGTCTTGTCTCCAGTCATCCTGGGTGGGGCAAAAATCTGGATCACAAGCTTACTGAGCAGGCACCTCAACAATATTTTTTTTTGTTGTCACAAGCAGGGGAATATAAATTCAAGACAGGAAAAACAGCAGGAGCAGATAAATATGAAGGATTAAAGATCTGGGATTCTTCTTTAGACTGCCCTTTAAATTTTACGGAAACGAACGCAGATGTAGGACATCTGCTTGCACTGATAGACCACCTGAAACATTGTCTACTGTTTGGGTGCAGCTTGAATCTAAAGTGCTATGAAAATTATGCATGTGTCTAAATTTGACTCATGCATCATTTTTTGCAGTAAACAGCAGCAGGTGCATTTGCCTGGATGCTGCATGCATCAGAAATAAGGATGCAAATGCTCCATCCATATCTTTGAGAATCCCCACTTCTTCTTTAATCACATATGTTTAATAAAAAATGAAATGCCTGCCATGACATTCAGATATGTTTGAAATACAGTAGTATAGGATATGAGTCTTACCAATGAGAATTATATTTTATTTTGAAAGAAACTAGAAAAGCACTTTAAATATTTTTTCACTCAACTAACCAAAACACAGAGGAAGAGGTACACTGCTGTATCACAGGTCTAGTATTGCATCTAAGGGACATACCAGTTATGCCAGCACTAGACTTTAGAATAGGCTGGCTCCACAAAAGACCCCTAGGTCTCCAAAGGTTACCCCTGACTTTAGCCTCTCTCTCCACTCATGCTGACTGGACTCAGCTTGGAGCAGCTAAAAAGAGTCATGCAACTGCATAAAACTTCACAGTAGATCCTTCTTACAGATAAAGATCCAATCTCTGTCACAAATATTTTTTATTTGTTGTTTCCCTAATCTAACTACAGTAGGTAAATCCAGGAACTACCCTGCCAAATCCCTACATAATAGCAGTTTCTGACACCAGAAGCATGACTACATTGTCATCAAGTGGAAGGAACTTTGCTTTATGACTCTGTGTTGTATACGGTGTATTGTTAGTCATACCGCAGTGCATTTCTCCACCCACACCATGACACCATCTGGTTCATCACCAGTTATCTTGCTGGGAACTGCTAGGAAACAAATCTACAATTATAGCCCAAATTTTGTTTTGATCCATGAGAATTAAACAGGTCATTTTAAATTAAAACCTGTTTGATTCTGTTCAAAGCAAACCTGCAGCTCCAATCCAGAATCCCTTTTAATCCTTGAAAAGTTACCATTGATGAAGTCTGAGAGAAAAGAATCACTGAAGCATTAGCAGGCAGCCTGAACTACTGGCTGACCTGCAGTATAAATGGTATATTCATTTTTACACTAATGTCTGCACTGTTTGCTTGATTTGCGCATAGAGAGATGTACTGCATTTACAGAGCTGCTTCAAAACCTCTGTTTGTTAACATGCCAAGGTGTACTTTTGCCAGATATCTAGTGACATAGCCTTATTTCTCTAATCTGCCTTCTGTCTACAGTTTGAAGACTGAGTAATCTTTATTATGCTACTGCTATCTCCAGTGAGATGTATATTTATTTTATTTAGATTTTGCTGACCGGGTAAATGCACTAGACAAATCCTGCCTATTTTCAGGCACGACCTGGGGGAAGGGGATACAGATGAATGCCAACTGACCTTGAATCAGATTAAGCTGTTGGTGGTATTTCTAGTGAATGAGGGAAATTTGGCCAGGACACCGGGGAAATTCCCCTATTCTTTTTCGATAAGTGCCATGGGATGTTTAACATCCACATGAACTACCACCAATCATAAGCAGATGGGACCTTGGTTTAAAGTCTCATCTGAAAGACGGCACCTCAGAAGTGCAGCACCCCTCTCATGCTGCACTACAGTGTCAGTACTGGGATATTAACCCAAGTGCCAGATGTGGGAAATGAACCCACAGCCCTTTGATCTCCCTATATCATGAGGTTTTCGTAAAAAAATGTTTTGAAGTGTGAATCAAGACTTTGCAAGAGTGATATGTATTTTACACCTATTATTTAAGCCAGTAGTCTTATTTTAGTGCACATATTCCATAACTTGGAAGGAGCTGAAAAGTTACCCACAGCCATTAGGCACACACAGAAAAACCCACAGCCATTAGGCACACACAGAAAAGTTAAGTAAGAAAGATAGAGAGTATGTCACATTAAGTCTTAAATAAGGAAAAAGACAAAGTGAGCGATGAGGGTAAGCACAGGGGCCTCCATGCACTATGCCTATGCACTGCATTTCCAAGGTGCGTAGGCAAACCTATGTCAAGTAGTCGCACATCAGAGGTCCTGCAGACCCCTGTGGCATGCTCTATAGGGGTGTGCACCCCTTCCGCACCTGATCCCCTCGGTGTTCATGCTGCTACAGTACATGTACAGATGGTTCGGGGGAGTGCCCGCATTTTGCACTATTCACTACAGTGTGGAGAGCCAGGCAAGTAAGGCACAGAATTCAGGGGTTGATACCCTGCCGTAGTGATTGTGCCCCCCCAAACAAATACACCCACTGGCTGTGGTGGAACCTAAACACCCCCTGTCATTCTGCCCTAGCCCTCTAGTCAGTTATGGAGGGATGGGTTAGCCATTTGGGCACTCACCCATTCTTCTGTATGAGTTGAGACTGGCAGCATCCCACAATGCCCTGCTCTATGTGGAGCAGGGATCCAATCACACACTAGGTCAGGCATCTGATTGGATACCTGCATGTGTCCTCCAATCTGACTGCCATGCACCAGCACACTAAGGGTGGGCCTGCAGACAGGTGCCCTGCATTGGCCAGCAATCGTGAATGTTGGCCACCGTGCCCCTGTCCACAGGTGTGGAGCTGGGCAGGCTGGGTAGGCAGTTATTGCATGTACCTGGACCCAAACAGTGCATAGACAACGGAGATACTAAGTGGCATGCTCATGTCCAGAAAGTGAGTAAATGATGTTGGTGCAATTACATCTGAGTCTCTGGGTTCACACCTCTGCAGTCTATCCACTTGGATACATGTTGTACAATGGCCTTCAGTGGCACACCTTTTACACATGTGGATGTTAGTTGAGAAGTTTTATACTGATTGTTACAAAATGGCACCTTTCATGAGCACTAGCATTAAATGTAACATTTAAAATGATACCGTGATAGATATTAAAACATTATCACATCTGATGTGGTTGCTTCAGCAAGTTAAAACAGAATTGGGACATCACCTGAATTTGTAAGTATAGTGAATTCTGGTGATGTTCTTATAAATTTCGGACAGGCAATTTTCAGTTAATAATAATGCAGGAGCAATAAGCTGTGCAGGTAAATACTTTGAATTGCTGTCCCATGTTCTCTAACAACATGGAAGAAGAACTCAATTTTCATTGACATCTGAGGACTTGCACTGATAATGAATCCTCAGTTTGCCATGTTTCTATCTTTTGTTAAATGTCTATGAAATAAATTATGTTAAAGTTCCTCAACTTTCTTATGGTCTGTTGCTGACCTTATAATGCTTCCCACTAATGCTCTTATCAGACCAGTGCTGCGGGAATGGATAAACTTAAATGAATTGACTTAGCTCTGCACTTAAACCCATCCAAGACACTGTGATGAACCATGGCTACAAATCATTTCTGTTTACTAGTTAAGGCCAATAATCTACCACCAGCAGACCCTCTGAAACTCTATAATTCACACATGTGAATTACAGAGTTCCATAAGCCATGGTCAACAGAAACAACTGCATGTTTCCCTCAACAGCTATCTGAGATGGTGTCCTCACTCTGGCATCTGCTCACGCTCCTTACAGAAAACCACCAGCACCAAAAAGCACTCCTTTCAGACAACTGAGGAGAAAAAAACAAGAGTATCAAATAAAGTTTTGTCACCAGAAAATAGTTAAACAATGCTACCACATCTCCTTTCTTGCCCCTGCTTGAATCACTTTCACCGCTATCCCTTAGGAGCAACATCAGCCAGACACCCTGATGTAGTGAAATGGCTTCTGCTCACAACAAAAGAATAAAATGATATGGAAAAAAAATAAAAACATCTGAAAAGACTGTTCTTCACTAAAAGCTTCCCTCCAGATAAGTCCTCCATTCTGTCTATCTGGACTGCATATACTTCTAACCCACAAACCATTTGGCAGGTTTCTAGCTGAAAAAGGGCATGAAGTTCTCAAACAAAATGTTTAAAAGTTAATGAATGTGTTTTAAAACTTCTTAAAAATAGTAATTTAAGCTCCTGCAAAATAAATGGTTAAACTGCTATGTTCTTATAACCAACTATTTACAGTTTTACTCTATTCTCTTTAAGTGAAACACATCTTGTTCTCCACAGAATGGGATTTCATCTATCAATTTCTCAATTAATCAGTAGCAACCAGTAAATATGACAAATAAAACATGGGGAAGTGGGGTAATTTGGATTTTATGCACACCCTCAGTGTGTGATGCACATAAAAACCCCTTGGGCATTTATGGTGTCACACCTCGGTGTGCATAAAATCCTCATTAACCACTTCTCCATGCATTCTCTCTCTCTCTCTCTCTCTCTCTCTCTCTCTCTCTCTCTCTATATATATATATATATATATATATATATATATAGATGTAAATGTCTGAGAATGAAGCTGAAATGAAGACGAAAACACACAGAGAAAGAGAAGCGGATGCAGTGAGCAATGTGAGTCTCCGGGCTGGATATGCAATGCAGATCCAGTATAGCAACAGAGAAGCACATCACTATATGAATAGATACCAAATTTTGAATGTGCACGGGCACAGTGTGAAGTGAGTAGAAGGTTATAGAGACAGCAGTGAGAGGCAGAAAAGTGGTATTTTGACACCTGTTTCTGAATCATAATATTGTTCTGTAATACTAATCATAAAGAGTAACCTAGTAAACTGCTAGCCATGTTACAAGTGGATTAAGCCACTCGAAAGCATCATGGTTCAACCCCCCCAACCATGGATTAATTCCACAGTAGACTCATGCTTTCGAGTGGCTTAATCCATATATATATATATATATATATATATATATTGCATGCAGTCCTTTGCATAAACAGCACAGTTCATGATACTGTAAAACATTGACATGAAGAGTGGGACTACAGACATGGAGAGAAAGTGCCTGAATGCTTTCCTCAAATTAGGATAGTAGCTAGTTCAGTGCTCAGAACAACAACATGGAATGACAGTGGGATACTGATATTTTATTATTCATTCATACAAGAAAAGTTGTTTACCCAAAACAACCAGGCACACTGGTTCCCATAGGCACTGAGGCTAATTCAAAAGCATTTTTCTTTAATTAGCACTACTGCTGATGCTTCATTCATGTTCACCATTAACGGAACATAAAGCAAAGCTTTCATCTCCAGCTTTCAGATGTCCATCCACAAGTCATAACATGCCTGCTCTCACCTAACTTCAAAAGCAGTATGATAATGGTGTCTCTAACAACACAAGTAAATAATAGTTTTGTTGCTGCTTTGATTATAGGAGATGGAGCTAAATTACAGCTTTTCTTCAGTAAAGTAGTATCTTACAATGGGTCATCTTCACAGGAAACAAAACACAATTACAGGGCATCTTAAAAAGGTTATTTTGCCCATAAATGCCTCATATTTACGGTCTGTTTGTCTAAATAATCTTATATTTGACCTTCCTATATTCTGTTTACACCTAGAAAGTGAATTAATGGAATGATACAAATATGAAACAGAATAATGTCAGCATCTTACCTAAAATTCTCTACAACAGACTGAACTGCCAACAAATGATGGTAGCTTATACTACTCACAGCAAACATTAAAATATGATTTAATTGTTCAATGAATGTGCATTCTATGAATAGTTCTTCAAATACAGTACTACAGTATGTTGTTAAGACATATTGGAATAACCAGAAAATTTAAGCCAGTTTGTAAGGTTTCAACACACTAGTGTGCCAGTGATGGTTTGACAGTATACAGCTGCTGTTTCATTTCAACTCCTGTGAGTCAAGCTGGAATTTCAAAATTATAGCAACAGAGCAAGTTTCTGAATCTGGACACACTTAGTTTTGACTTAGTTCTGACTTTGAACATCAGAGACTTGAGTCCCTCTAGAGTAGGAAGAAACTAGTAAGCAGGCTATCTCAGTATTGCTGAGGTGTCTAACACTGTTGGAATCTTAGTTGGCATTGACAGAGCACTGCTGTGAAGCCACCTGCAGCTGCAGCACAACCCCTCCACTTTTAACGGTTACTGCAAGCACAAGCAGAGGAGTATTAGACACAGCAAGTGGGATTCAAGTGATACAGTGATGAAATCAGATACATAAGAATGGACTGTGAAGTTATTAGACTAGTGGTACCATGAAAATAGTTGACTATAGGTGTCACTGCATTTTGACCTACTACTCATAAGTACTATATATTACATATAATTCATTGCAAACAAATACAATAATTCAGATTAGGGTTGCTACCACACAAACATCAAACCCCTCAAAGTTTGGAACTGTACTATTACAGTTTTCAACCCAATGCCTGCAAAGTTTGAAAAGGTGCAATAGTGGTTGTCAAATCTATCTCCACTCTCTCCTCTCTTTACCCAAGGCTACACTACAAGAATGGGCCATGCAACAACCATGTGGAACCTCATACAGGACCAGCATATTCAAAATTCATAAACAGCTGCCATTTATCTTAATTTCTTGCCCCATCTCCTACCCGCATGACCCAAGGCCAAGGTACAGGTCTGGCTCCATACTACATGGCTGTGCAGGTACATGCGAGTCTTCATAGGTCCAATGCAAAGCTGCCATTACCACACAGTTGCATGTTTATTGGTTCATGGTCCTGTGAACTCAGTGTATAGTATAATATAAATTTAACAGGGGTATTTTGTTTCACATATTGCCAAGAAGGAAATTAAGTGTACCATCTATTTGTAACTTGTTTCATACAGCTTCAGCATTGCCTTGTGTAAAATAGTATACATGTCCCAGATAGATAACTTGCTTTGAGTAGTTCCATGTATGTGTCATCCTATAGAAAGCAAGTTACAAGTATGCAATGGGTTTCATACTTAACAATTTGTACAAATCTGTTGCTTTGCACAGGGTCCACAGTATTATGTGCAAATTAAGCCATATGTCATAAATGCATTTATACCTCTGTAGCTATGTCTGAGAAGTAATTTATTTACAGATCTAGAATGCATAGGATGTGCATGAAACACCAGACCATCACTGCATGACTCCAGTCCTATAGCTTGGCATTCAGTCTTGAGGGCAGAAGATGAGGAGGGATGAGGATTAGGGTTGCTATTTAAAAATTTTGAATATGGGGGCATGGCATAGCCTTAGAGTGAGATGGCAGCTTAAGTACTCAGCTCCCTGACTGTGGGACAGTATCCTCAATCATCCAGCATAAGGGGGGCTCCTAACACCTTATATCTCTGCAGAAATTAGAAGAGAGACTTACCTGCTACAATTTGGAGTCCTTATTTTCTTCACCTAAGGAAGATGCAGCTTGAACTTTGGAACTCCTCTCAGCTCTGCAGCCTGCATGATGGCCTCCATGGCCCCAACTACAGCAGAATCAGCAAAAATGGAACAAATGTTCAATCAACTGCTAGCCCAGATGGCACAAATGACTATTTCCATGAACAACAATACCCAAATGCTGCAAGCCATTGAAACCCATCTCTTTCATACAGAACGGCACTTAAAGACCCACAATGCTGCTATCCAAGACCTCACTGCAACTACTAGACAGCAGGCCCATCTAATTCACATGCTCCAAGATAAAGTGAATGACTTATAAAACCATAGCCATAGCAACAATCTGTGGCTTGTTGGCTTCCTGGAGGGGGCTGAGCAGTGGGATACAGTCACTTTTCTTCAGGAGGTGCTGCTCAAGATCCTCAGCCTAAAACCTGCTCCTATCCTACATATTGAGCAGGCCCACCACACGTTGAATCCTGCATCAAAACCCGGTGAATGCCTGTGCCCTATCCTGGCCTGCTTTTTGGACTTTAGACAAAAAGAAATGATCACCGCCATGGCCATGGACAAGGGCTCCCTCTCCTGGAATGGGCACAAAATCCAGATTTACCAAGACTACTCTCAGGAGCAGTTGGAGAGGCAGAAAGCCTACTCTGACTATCGGAGGATTCTTCATGTGCAGCATGTCCCCTTTTCTCTTGGTTACCCGGCAATGATGCAGGTGACTGTGAATGGATCTCCCACCCTCTTTTCCTCCCCAGAGAGTCTAAAGGATTATATGTGTCGGGAGTTTCCAAAAGACTTTCAGGATCCAGGAATCTTCAGTCCACCCAGAAGTACCCCCGACACAGTGCATGGTATGGAAATCTCACCTAGGTCACCCATGCAATCGCTGGGACCTCTAGTCCACTTGTTCAAGGTCTCCCTCCCTCCCTCCATGAACCAGTAAGTGCCACACTCCATACTGGCATGAAAAGTGCCAGCACCCAGCAGGCAGGCAAAGCATGGGACTGCTCTTCGAGCAGGGTACCAACACCCTAACCCAATTTCAATCACCCAACAAGTTTACTCTGCTGCTCACCTTGGAAGACAGCACCTCAAAAAAGGAGCTCAATCAGCCCTACCTCCCACAGAGCAAGCATAAATCCTGGGCTGCAGTGGTGGCAAATGAGGCCCCTCAAGTGCAAGGACTGAAGCAGCTCCCAGATCCTCTAACCCCTCCTCCAAAGCAGAAGCAGTATTGTGAGGCCCGGAAAAGTCCTCCCCTCGCACAGGAGACAAATGTGCTGCCATGAGGAGCCAGATAAGTAGAGTGTTTTGTGAACTCTTTTCTTATTCGAGGGGCTAAAGGGGGGTCTTTGATGCCAGTGCTTTGTCTAATCCCCCTCCTGCTTCTAATCACTTGCCTGCAACTTGTGGGTGCTCTCTCTCTTACCCGGCACAACACTTAGCGACTCCATGTGTTAAAGACTGCTCCAGAAGGCTTCCGGTATGAAGTACCAATTGTCCCAAATGTAGCATGCTGCGAACTTTGAACCACCTACCTTATCTTTGGCCCATAGACTGACACACAGTATGCACTCGAGAGGCCAAAGGCAGTTAAGACCTGAATGCAGCAGTTGATCTACTACATAAATCTATGACTCTTAAACACTCGCCCCTTTTGGGCCTTGGTGGACATTTTTTGAGTGCTCACTCCCCTCTGCCTGTTGGATTGGAGTTTTGCAGATGTGAATGTTGTGTAGCTGTGTCTTTCCTAACATTGCTTATTTTTTACAGGGGCTACAGCACCCTCGCTCTTCCATACCGCAGTTTTCCTTTCCTTTCCTTCATGAGCAGTACTTCACCCCCCAGGAGTGAAAGGACACCCACAGTTGTTCTTTTATCCATGCCCTGAACCTTCTTTAAGGCCTGGGGCATGAGACCTAAGCATAAGTAGTGCCCCCCCAATCTGGTTCTAATTTCCCTCATTGTTGCCCTGTTGTGCTCTGCTGAATATGGGGGCCTATCTTTCCACTGCTGAACAGCAGGGCATGGAACATGCTCACCAGAGAGCAGGGATCTACCCTCCTTTGATGTGAATGACATATTACAAGCCCTTCTTTCCCTTTTCTGTCCCCCGCATCTATTACTCCCACGGGGGGGGAGGGTGAGCATAGCAGGCTGCCTGTGGTAATCACTTGCCAATGCCTGATCTGATCTGGCTTTCCTGCTTTCTCCTCTCACTCACCCCAGGAGAAGGAGATAGATGGCCTTGGCAGCTCTGGAGAAAGGTGTTTTGCCCACTTAGACTTAGCTATTTTATTAGAAACCAGGTGCTGTATTGGTGTATTATTTGTCTTGTTTTTGCACAGTATTTCTGTTCTCATTTGCAAGGAATTAGTGGGAGTTCCCTGTGGTAAGGGGCAGCCACCCCCTCTGCCTCACCTCAGTATGATGCCACAACAGTTTCATGCACCTCCTTCACCTCCCAAGGTCATGGATGACCTTCATGCTTACACCTGGAATGTATGGGGCCTAAATGCCCTGGTAAAATGTAAACAGGTGTCATCCCATCTAAAGAGGCTGAGGGCTATGCTGGCCTTTCTACAGGAAACAAAATTAACTGAACAAAACCATGCTAAGCTGGCTAGAGACTGGGTGGGGCAAGTGTTCTCCTCCTCTCCCCCTCTAGAAAAAGAGGAGTCGCTATTCTTCTCCATAAATCACTTGCTTTTTCCTCCTCCCAATTCCGAGCAGACCCTCGAGGCAGATGGGTCTTAGTCCTGATGACCACCCCGATGGCCCCCAATGCTAGGCTGTATCTATGCGCCAAATGAGGATGCCCGTACTTTCTTCCATGAAGTGGCCCAGGAGCTCAGCTCCCTTGGCCCCATCTCAATGCCGATAATCCTGGGAGGAGATTTCAACCTTGCTCTGGAACCTTAACCAGACCATAGTGCCCCATCAGCCATGCAGCACCCCAAAGCCCATCTAGCTATCCAGCACCTAATGGTTGAGCTTGGACTGACTGATATTTGGAGAATCTTTCACCCTAGGGAAAGGGATTACTCCTTTACATCGCTGGGACATGGATCACACAGCCATTTGGACTTATGGCTAGTATTGGTGGAGGTCTGCCAGAGGGTGGTTGGTTCAGAGATTATGCCAAGATTATCTCAGATCATGCCCCTGTTCACCTGCACATCTTATGGGGCCTATCCCCTCCAAAGTCCACCTCCTGGAAGCTGGACCCTCTCCTCCTTAAGGACCCTGACTTTGTTGTAGTGGGTATCGTCTGAGACAGCCCTTTTTCTGGAGAAAACTCTTCCCAGGACACCTCTCCAGGCACCAGGTGGGAGGCACTTAAAGCCATCATGCAAGGAGCAATAATGGGGTATGCATCAAAGTGCCAGAAAAAGCGGGAGCACCTCCTAAACTCCTTAGAAGTGCAACTGAAGACTTTAGAGTCTCAAGCTAAACAGACCCTTAACTTGAAGCTAAATCCGGCATTAAGCAATGCAATGCTTAAGACCCATATTGAGATTAATGACCTGCTATCCCGCAAAGCAGTGATTGCCATACTGAGGCTCCGTCATCAATACTGGGGGGAGCCAACAAGATGCTGGCTTACCACTTGCACAAACAGCAGACTGACCGCCACATCCCTGGCTTGGGGGACCAGTTGAGCATAATCCAAACTGACCCTCAGCTGATTAATTCTATTTTGAGACAGTTCTACTCAGATCTTTATACCTTCACTAAAGGACAGGATGCCAGAACAGCTGAGCCCTTCCTTTCCTCCCTTCAACTTCCCACTCTTCAGCCCTCCCAAACTGAGGACCTAGATAGGCACATTTCACCATCTGAGGTGGCAGATGCTATTGGAGCCCTAAATGCTAGTAAGACTCCGGAAGGGGGGATGACTTCCCCATAGAGCTCTGGCAATTCCTTAGCTCCCAAATTACCCCCCCCCCTTCTCTCCTCCATATATAATGAAGCCTTGGACAACAGTATTTCTACCCCTACTATGTGAGAAGTGGTCATCACAGTTTTCCCCAAGAAAGGTAAAGACCCTATGCTCCCTACAAGATACCGGTCAATATCACTTATCGACATGGATAGCAAGATTTTTGCAAAAGTCCTGGCCTCCAGACTAAATCCACTCATTCCCTCACTCATCCATCCCCTCTCAAGTAGGCTTTGTTCCTGGTCATCCCAGTCAAGACCATATCAGGTCCCTGATCAACATCATCCATCATTCCCAGACTCTCACTACTCCAGCAGCAGCCATGGCCATAGATTTTGAAAAGGCCTTTGATTCCCTAGAATGGTACTATATAGGGCAGGTGCTGCAACAGTTCAGATTTGGGACTCGATTTCAGGGTTGGATATGCACTCTTTACCATCAGCCTATGGCCAGTATTCGGACTAACACGTGACCTCCAGCTGTTTTCAACTGGGTAAAGGCACCCGACAAGGCTGCAAATTGTCCCATCTCCTTTTCATCCTAGCAGTTGATCCACTAACAGCTGCTATCAGGCAACACCCCATCATTCGAGGAATTCCAATAGGGCCGCATGCATACACTTCTTTTATGTATGTGGATGACCTGTTGGTCCCAGTGGAAGATGTGATGATGTCCCTTCCAGCACGTCTCTCTCTTCTAACAGACTTTGTGGATCTGTCAGGCCTAAGGATGAATAAATCCAAAACTGAAGTCCTCCCTCTCAACTCTAAGTGTACCCAGGATATGGTGGCCCTGTTAGGGCTTAAATGGACCTCTGAGTCACTGGTTCATGTTGATATTCATATCTCCCCTAACCTCACTAAAACATGGGATCTTAATATGCATCCAATAGTTGCTGACCTCAGTACAGAGTTGGACAGAAGGAAAATGCTTCACCTTACCTTAGCTGGCAAAATCTCATCCCTTAAAATGATTTCAGCTCCCAAGCTCCTGTATCCTCTTTCCCATATCCGTGTGCTCCCCCCACTAAGTGATTCCATACCATTGACACAATCATAGGGAATTTCCTCTGGGAAAACAAAAAGCCCCGATACTGTAGGAACAAGTTGCGATCCCACTGGAAATAGGAAGGGTGGTGCCAGCCATGGCTCGAAGGATACACGTTGGCCTATTCCTTAGCACAGTCTTTGAAATGGTTCTCAATAGTATCCTCTGAATCACCTCAGTGGCTATCCATGGAAAAGTCGATGGTTCAGGTGCACAGCCTCTCTTTTCTGCTGTACAGTCCCTTGACCAAGGCCCAATGAGGCCATCCTACGATAACCCCTGT
This sequence comes from Neoceratodus forsteri, assembly GCA_016271365.2. NCBI lineage: Eukaryota > Metazoa > Chordata > Ceratodontiformes > Ceratodontidae > Neoceratodus > Neoceratodus forsteri. The sequence continues at coordinate 1,014,276,830 of CM028132.1, read as the reverse complement.
AGTCCAAACTTGGAGCAAAGTACATGCCAAAATCAAGTCCAGTCCTAGGCCCCTTTCTTACACTCCCATATTAGTAATAAACATATCCTGGTTGACAAAAAGCCTTTTTTCTGGCCTCAGTGGGAGCTTAAAGACATCAAGATACTGGCTGATGTTATGGAGGATTCTGGACAAAGGATTCACTCCTTTCAAGATTTCACCAAATGTAAGGGGCAAGGGTGGGAAGACTTCTGGAGGTATCTCCAGCTATGCAGTTCCATGACTGAGTACCTTAAGTCTCACCCACCCAGCACAGCCATCTCCCAGAAGCTACAGGGCTGGCTCCAGCTCTCTAAGGGACAAGATAGTAGGATATATACTGATATCTGAGAAAGCATCCCATCATAGTCTGAAGAGTCAAAGCAGAAGTGGGAAAGAGCCCTGACTTTGCAGGTGGATGAGGCCTGCTGGACCCTATGCTGGAAACTGGCACATGTGAGCTACCCAGACTTGCGAAGTAGGCTTATTCAAAATAAAATACTACACCACTGGTACAGAACGCTGGATGTTCTACACAAAGTCAAACTCTTAGGCAGTAACCTTTGCTGGAGGTGCAGTTCTCAAATAGGGGACTTATATCACATCATCTGGCAGCATCCCCTGCTCTCCGCATACTGGCAAAAGTTAGGCCAACTGGCCATCCAAACCTTAGGCTATATGATTCAACTAGACCCTCTGGTCTGGATTCTAGGCCTTCCTTCTCAAAGTACTCGGCTAAAAGGCCAACAACTTTGCTGGCTAGCTCTCCTTGGCATATCAGCAAAGTGCCTTATTTTATGTCACTGGAGATACACTGAAATTCCCTCTATCTCAGAGCTTCACCATGCACTTATGCTGCTGGCCTCATTGGACCACATGTCTCATGTCATAACTAACAAACTAGATTTGTACTTCACCTGCTGGGCCCCCTTCCTTGCTTACCTGAAGCCATGGACAGGTATTGGATGAGGCCAAACATAGTCATTACTTGTCTTCTCCTCAACTTCCTCCCAAAGTAGCCCCTTGCAATAATCCAGCTCTATCCATGCTATTTGTTAATAACCCTATCTCTCCTGCACTGCACTTATTACTTAGGTATACCCAGTCTGTTTTCATTGCTGTTGACATAGTGTTATGGAGCAGAGAGTCTGCTCTCCTGTTTGCCCCCCTTTTCTTGGGCAGTGAGCAGCAGCCCCTAAGGTAACTTGCTACAGTTAGTCTATACTCAGTGTTGGGTAAGTTACTTTTTCTATTACTTTCTATTACTTTTGGAAAATTGTTCCAGGAAGCTCTGTGCAGTCACTAGCAAGGATGGAGAAGTACTGGAAAAAGTAATACACCTTACAGTTACAATTACTTATGTCTTTATACAAAAGAAATATGTAATTATAACTGATTGCATTTATTTGAAAGTAACTAGTAACTAACCTATTACTTAAAAAAATTAATCTGTCATAGTTATTTACTATTTTTGTATTGTTTTTGTATAAAAAGAAATAAATAACTATAATTGTAAAGTGTATTACTTTCTCTAATACTTCTCCATCTTACAATGTTACTGCAAACTTCAGAAACAAATTTCAAACATAATAAAGTAATAAAAGTTACTTACCAACACTATCTCTTTGTCACTTGGGAGCTCCCCATCAGAAGCTGTGGTTTTCCCATTCTCATTGCTTGTGTATGCTGCTTTACTACAGTTTAATGGCTATACTTTTATAATGATCCTTCTCTGCTGTTGTTTATGTATGACTGTTTTTTCCTGTATGTATGCATAGATGCCACATGTTATGTGAAAACAGATCCAGAAACAAATGATTTGATACCTTTTATTGGACCAACATGGATGTCACAAAGCTTCTGAAGAAGGACCTGGTTGGTTCAAAAGCTAAAGCACTTTGTTCTTTTCTGTAACATCCATGTTGGTCCAATAAAAGGTATCAAATCATTTGTTTCTGGATCTGTTTTTTAAAAGGACCAATACGGCACCTACAACATTTTTTTGCAACATGTTATGTGAAAAACTCAATAAAAATTACCAAATATAAAAAAAAAATGAATATGTTTTCCTGTAAGAGGTACCACACCATTGATGCATGGTCCCATACCTGTAGCATGACCTTGGGTAACAGTGGTAGGGTATGTGAAAGTTAAACTTGACAGTCCTGATAGCATATTTCCAAACTTTTTGGGTTTTGAGTTTTGTGCAGTAACAACCCTAATCTGCATTGTTGTGCATGTTTTTTGAAATGAATGTCCCTAGTGTTTGAGAAGGTAGAGTGGTAACTTGCTTTGCACAGTGTCCTTGAGGTCCTGCATGAAGCTGGAGGTGGCTTCTTATTTACTTAGTGCACAGCCTTTCAGGCACCACATGAAACATGATTGCTCAAAGCATTATGGTTCCTGAGTATGAGCTGTAACTTTTTTGCTGGTTTCTGCATGCCCAGCACAAAGCATGAGATGAGACATATCTCTCTTACTAATTTATGTATAACTTTAATTGTATTATGAAATACACACCATGTTTTTTTTTCTGTTTGTCACTTGTATTCTTGACAGTTTTCTTGTTTCACAGCTTTCAACATTTTGTTCATGTAGGATTTAGAATCTTTCTCACAATGGTTGTCTTCAAAATAATGAAGCAGCAAGTATGTTTTCAAAATCATCAAGAACGAGCTCTTTGGGGGCCCAGTAGTGTGGTGACATGAGGTACTGGGTGCATCAGCTCCTAACATGCTAGCAACCTGGGTTCAGAAACAGATGTGGGTCACTCAGGGCTTGGCCATGGGAAGTAAGGTGACAGGGTTCCACTGCACATCTGTCACCTGGAGGAATTTAGGTGTCAGTGCAGGGAGAGTGTCTCCACATGTAGGATGCTGAGGCATCTATGTAGACAGAGTTTGCACATCACATCCGTTACAAGTGTGATGGGCCCTAGGGTGAAAATAGTAGATAATCCTCCAGCTGCAGCATGACTATCAATCCCCTACAAGCTCCGCACTGGCAACAGAAACCTCTGAGGACAATCAGGAGTGAGGTATGCCCAAGCAAAACCAGGTGACAGGGCTGGGGGGATAAGTCTGAAATGGGATGTGATGTAGAACAAGGTGGCAAAGTACATAATTAAGGAATAGAAGTTCTTCACATTGATAATTTAATTAAAAAAAATGCATTGTTTTCCTCATTATAGCAATCTCTTGCAAACATTTCTGTACCACCAGTAACATTTAAGTATTTTATTCAATAAATTGTCATACATTAAAGTTTTTATTTATGTGGAACTTTGTGAGCTACTGCACCGCATTAAACCAATATTGGTTTTTGAAAGCAGTCGACTATTACCTTTAATATCTAAGGTACTTTTTCTTTTCTATTTACCGAATCAGAAGAGCATTTACTTGTTAAAAGGTGTGATGTGTGAAATAGTGCTCTGCCTGGCAGCTTTCTTCAATTACATCTACAACATTCTAGCCTCCTTGACTATGTCATCACAGCTGCTTGAGGAGAGCCACTCAGTAGCTGCCAGGTCAGTCACCTGTGATGGCACAGTCAGTGAATTCACAGTGCTAATGATGTAGTGGGAGAAATCAAACTCGACAGAGTAGCTGTCAGTTAGGAGTGTCATTTCACACATCCCACATAATACTATAACATAGAAACTTTCTAAGGAGCAAATGGAAACAGGAAAATCTTCAGAAATTAAAACTTACAACTGATTACTTCTTAATTTTTTAAAATTTTCCTATGTACTATTTTTAGATCTACTAGCTATTTGAAAGGGAACATTCATGAAGAATGGCTGTACAAGTTTAAAAGCTTATGAAAAGCTCTTTCAAAGGTGACAGGAAACAATTTTTTATCCCTCTAGATGTCCTCCTGTTATCATTTTAGTGTCTTTCCAATGTTCAGATATGTTATTACCCATTTGGTTAAATCAGTTGTTTTTTTTTTTGCCTTTGGTACTACCCTGAACCCTTTTTTCTTCAGCAGTTGCTGTTCTTTCTTTTCATGCTGCTGTCTGGACATTCTATGACATCATTAACACTATTCCAGGCCATTCAAATCTGTAGCATAGAATGCTGTAACTGAAGTCATGGAATGTTTCTGAAATGTGAAATGAAAGAGCAGCAGCTGCTGAAGATAATGAAACTCTGTAGATCTGAGGGCAGAATACATAACTGGCACAGAAAAACTGGAGGCAAGGCAGTTAAGAATGTAACAGTCATTCCTATCATTTTAAAAAGAGGTGGCAGGCTTATCTGTAACTGCCAGCAGTCCAGATCCATCATTGATTAAAGAGCAGCTGACACCTTCACAACAACTTTAACAAAACATAATACTTAGACACTGTTCAGCTTGTTTTTCATATTAGTTTTTCATTTCTCCTCCACGTTATTTATTATTGAGTTTTTTTCCATGAAAAAAGCATCTTTGCTTCTGAAGAGTTCATCTATTCCTGTTGCTTTCTCCCTACCAGAGGTCATACTGCACTGCTTGTGACATCACAGTTACTCCCATGGGAACAGATTGTGATGTCATAGCAGAGCACTATGACTTGAGTTAGGGAGTGTGCTATAGAGACAGATAAACTCTAAGGAATAAAGATCATGTATTCATAACAATTTCCTCCTTAATACACGATGGGGAAGAGAAGTCTATAGAATACATAAGGAATGGAAGATGAATTGTACCTAACTATTATGTTTTTCAAAGTTTTCTCTGAGGTGTCAGCAGCTCTTTAAGTGAGCCCCATATTAATATTGCATTACCATCATGTCTGGAACCTTGTAATGTCATTGACAATCGATCTGTGGCAAACTGCATTGTTGTCAAGTATAGCTTGATCAACAGTGTCATTACAGGGTTCTAAAAATGGTGGCAATGTAGTATTCATGTGGGGTAGACTTAATCTTCTACTTCTCTGGACTGCTGCCAGCTACAGAGGATCCCAATACCTAATTTAAAATATATTATTGTGGACTTTTGAACTATGATGTACACTGTTTATAAATGTTTTCCTTTAAATGCTAACTAAAAACCTTTAAATAACTCATATATAACAACACTTTCCTGCCAGAAGAGGGAGAGAGTTTTTCTACTAGAATGCCAAACACAGAACCTAACAATAGGTAGAGCCTCAGACAGCTAGCAGGTAGAGTTTATAATGCCAGTTGGGTGCTGGCATGAGAAGAGTCAAGATGGTAGAGTGATATGAGGTTATAGGGGCACCTTTGGTGTACCATTGACTCAGGTATTTTTCCTGGTTGCCTCAGAAGGAAATGGGACTATGCCCCTCACTTGTGGCAGCTTTCTGTGTATCCAGTGAGTGAGGACAGCAGAAACATAGAAACATAGACTTTGACATCAGATAAGGACCGCTTGGCTGACCCACTCTGCCCATTTTTCTACCTATTGGAAAAGCTGCATATCCTAGTTAACCAACTGCCTACTTCCTCCTATGGTCATTATCTAGTCAACTGGTATCCTCGAAGGACAGATACCAGGACAGTGCTGATGACACCAGGACTGTGGAGTCTGAAGGTCACTTAGTTCATGGGGTAGATTGCTGACATCACAGTACATAGTCCCCTGGGTAAAAGTGATTGCTGTACAGTGTGGTGAGGCATATAGATAGGACAGAGGAGGAAAAATAAAACAGTAAGATGATGATCCTGGACATCAGCAGGGCAGATTTTAAAGACATGGAAAACTACATCAAAGAATGCCTCAAGGGAGGGGGAAGGCAGGGGGTGAGTGGAGACTCAGCGGAGAAAGATTAAGGAGTGTATATCCTAGGCAATGACATGCTGTTTGAAGGAAGTGAGCAAGGGTAAGAGGAGGAAGAGACTGCTAAGGTTGTCCAAGGAGGTGGCAAAGGCAGTGAAGGAAAGGAAAATGGCATTTAGAAAGTACAATAAGACCCAGAAGAATGAAGACAAGGAGGTATGTCTGGCAAAAAAATAAGAAAAGCAGGAAGGAGGCTGAGGGCACTTAAATCATTAATGGAGGAGAGAGTAGGTACGGAGATCAGCAATGGGGACAAGACCTTCCTTAGGTGTGTGGTGGAAAAGAGGAAGCTAAAGGGAGGGATAGAATAAGGAGGGCAAGGGGGACTGCACAGCAGAACACACAGAGAAAGCAGAAATACTGAATGATTGCTTCTTAGTCTTCATGGAAAATGTTGTGAAGGGGCAGACCAGCATGTTACAGTAAGCAACATGGAGAGGGGGGAGTAGACACAAGTCCATTCTTGGTGGAGAGGTTTTGGAAGAGATTAGAAGCCTTAAAGGAGAATATGCCAATGGGGCTGAATTGTATTCATCTAAGGATCATAAAGAAACTGGGCACAGCACTGTATGCCACTCTAGCAGTGCTTTTTAGCACCCCATTGAAGATGGGGGAAACTCCAGGGGACTGAAGGTGGGTCTATGTGGTCCTTCTGCACAAAGGCAGCAGTAGGAAGGATGCTAGCAACTACAGGTCAGTCAGTCTCACATCAGTGCTGAGGAAGTTAATGGATACACTACTTAATTATAGGCTCTTGGAGCACGTGGAGACAAAAGGGCTGCAGAACCACCAGCAGCATGGTTTCACAGGATGGAGGTGATGATATCAAAGTAATCTCATAGATTTCTTTGACTGGGTTCCAGGGAGGCAGATCAAGAGAAAGCAGTAGATGTGGCCAATCTGGACTTCAGTAAGACTTTTGACACTGTGCCGCACAGAAGACTAATTAGGAAGCTAAGCAGCTTGGAGGTGGTGGACAAAAGTTCAAGCTGGGTGTCAAACTGGTTAAGGGATAGGAGGTAAAGGGTGGTAGTAAATGATAGCCACTCAAGCAATAGGAGAATGACTAGTGGGGTGGCACAAGGTTTGGTGCTGGGACTGGTCCTCTTCAATAAGCATAATTGCAGAGACACTTGAGGGTAAGGCATGTCTCTTTGTGGATGATACAAAAATCTGCAACAGGGTTGACATTCAGGGAAGGGAGGAGATAACCCAAAGACATCTGTGGAAATTACAAGAATGGTCTAGTGGTGGCAGTTGAGTTTCAATGCCACAAAGTATAAGATTATGCATTTAGTGTTGCAGAACCCAGGGGCTGTGTATAAGATGGAAGGATTAAAGCTCATAGTCACCAAACTAGAAAAAGACTTAGAGGTCATCATATCTGATGATCTCAAGGTAGCTGGCCATCTTACAAAGCAATGGGAAAGGCAAGCAGGATGCTGGAGTAAGTTAGCAGGGGGATTTCTAGCAGGAGGAGGGAGGGAGGTGGTGCTGCCTTTGTATCACTTACTGGTGAGGCCCCATCTGGAGTACTGTGTCCAGTTCTTGAGGCTGCAAGTCCACAAGGACATTAAAAGACTGTAAGCAGTACAGAGGCGAGCAACAACAATGGTGAGGGGGTAGCATGAGAAGCCATTTGAGAAAATACTGCAGGAACTCAACAGATACTTCCTGAAGGAGAGGAGAGCAAGAGGGGACATGATTAAAACCTGCAAGCACCTCACAGGAGTGAACGAGGTACAAGTGGAGTGCCTATTTCAAAGAAAGGAAAGCACTAGAACAAGGGGGCATGCAATGAAGCTAAGATGGTGGAAGTTTAAGAGAGATGTGCAGAAATACTTCTTCATGGAAAGTGTGGTGAATAACTGGAACTGCCTGCCAGAGGAGGTAGTGGGAGCAAAGACTGTGAGGAACTTCAAGCATGCATGGGATAGGCACAAGGGCATATTAGGTAGAGGAATGGGTGAGGGAGTGAAACTTATGACCAACTAGGATCAGTAGTTATGAAATAGGCAGGGGCAAAGGTCAGACTGGATGGGCCTGAAGGTTCCTTTCTGACAACAAAATCTGTGTTTCTATGTTTCTAGATTACTATTAATTCTGGTGGGATATAAGTGATCATTGGGAAGGAAGGAATATCGTAAGGGTTGCCTCTTAGGGTAAGTTCCTAGTGACCTTGTGATGTATATAGGATCTCACTGAAGTGGGTGTTTTCACTAAGGTGGGCAATTGTGGTCTTGTCTGTGCTTGAGTGATGCTGCCAGCTGTGCTGAAGATGATATGAAATCTTGAGCCAAAGACTAATCTATTGAAAAAGATAAGAGACAGACTACAATTACCTGTAGTATAGGGGAATCCCAAGCACGTAGGGATATTGGAGATGCTGCCTCTAGTAGAGGGCCTGTGGAGATTGCCAGTCACTGTCAGAGGGCAGGATGAGGTATATGCTGGCTGGTGCCAAGTATACTGTCCAGCGAGAGTAAGGTCCTAATTGATGTGAGGTGCTCAGAGCCAGGGGGCTGTTAGCCAGGAGTGCCTAAGTTGAAAGTCACTACAGAGGTGCTGCCTCCTGCATATGATCTGAACTGCAACTGCAGTGTCATGATAGTGAATAAGAAATGAGTGAAACAAAGTATATAGTAAGCTGGGAGATCTGGTAAATGTAAAAGACAGAATAAGAAAGGCTGTCCCAATGTTTTGCAGCAAGTAGATTTTGAAAACTCATGCAGCACATAGATTTTTGAAAACCATTGTACAGTATCTAGATTTAGAAAACTGTTGTGCAGCAGAAAGATTCTGAAACCATCATACAAATTTTTTTTTATTGAGTACTAGGATTAAAAATACCTATGGACCAGCGATTCATTTACAAAGGTTCTGCATCAGCATGAAGTATAAACAGACACAGAGTAAACATAAAAGAGAAATCCATACAGTTAAGAACTAATCATCGTTAAACACTGACAGTAACTATTACAATTACAGTTGTTTCAGGTTGCATGGGACTGGTGTACAGAAAACATTGATAAAATTGGCATCATAGGTCAAAAACAGTAGATTCAATAGGCCCAGGTAACATATAATCAGTGCAGGTAGCATGATCCCAAATTACAAGTAGAACATATTCAAGGAGATGTATAACAATGTGGGAGGAGAGGTGCAGAATAGCAAGTGGTTAGATGAACACCATGGAAAATGTGCAGTGTAGAGGGAGAACAAGGAAGAGAGAAATGCAGTCAAAATTCTGACATTGTCATGATGTGCTAAGCTAAAGAAGAGCTGGGGCACAATGAGTGGTAGTAGGGGAAAAGGGGCAGGAGTACAGGAGAGGACTGAGGGTACTGCAATGATGGGCAAGCAGGTGGTATGTTGCAGGGAGGAGGAGGTAAGCAGGGAGAGGGTGAGAGGAGAGGAGAGGGGGAGTGGAGGGATGTGGCAAGTGGAGGAGGGTAGATGGAGAAATAAAAATAGTGTGTGGGACAGTGGGTGGGATCCTGTCAGTTTAGGGAGAGAATGAAAGATTTTGTGCAGAACAGGAGATGGGGTCCTGGAGGTTTAGAGAAGGAGGGGGAGAGAGGACAGGGAGAGGAGGGGGGACCTAATAGTTAGAGGAAGGAGGTGGAGAGAGATGGGCAGGAGGGTGGAATAAACTAGGGGGCAGCAGGGGCCTGAAGAGAGATAGTGGGCAACCAGCAGACCTAGAGGGTGCAGTCTCATTTGTTGAGATAAGGGAGGTGCTGATGTAGTTTATGCTTGTATGGGCCAAGTTTATTCTCATCTGAGACTTCAGGAAGGAGGCCATTCATTAGAGATGGGGCCTTGCTAAAGAAGGCATGCTGAGCCTGGGAGGTATTGCAGAATGGAACAAGATACATGGGTTTGAGTGTACCACATGTAAAGTGTGTGTTTTGGGCAGGCTGCATGAATGCATGCATTGCAGGAGGGGTGAGGCGAAGACAGATTTTCTTTGGCAGGAGGCAGGTCTCATAGGCTAATCTACCATCAAGACTGAGCAAGTTAGATTGTTTCTATAGATTACAGGTATGCATACGCTTACCTGTTCCTGTGACAAGTCTGCAGCACTTATTAAGGATGGTCCTGATTCTTTTTAGGGTGGTGTCTGATGCAGACCCATAGAAGACTAGCCCATAATCAGTAATGAACTGGATAGAGTTGGTTACAGCAGTGTGCATGGCTTTATTGGTCAGACAATGGTGATTACAGTAGAGGACCCCAATCCTTGAGTTAATGGCTTTGGAGATGAGGAGGACATGCGAGTTGTAAGAAAGTGTGGAGTCAAGGGTAATGGTCAAAATACTGATGCAGCACATAGATTTAAAAAAGTATGAATGATTTATGTGAAAATTATTTTGTTTTTAAATTAAAGATATCTAATTACTAATTAATTAAAACAATACATTAGCACCCCTTCATACTCGCAGTCATTTGTACTACACCAACCAAATGCTGAAAGAAAAACAATACTTGGCTGCCAGGGAGCAGTATTCAGATAGACATCATGCCCTCTACTCCTGGTGCTATTTGTCTGAATAATGAACTAAGGTAGCAAGCAAGCAAATTTTTATTTGACATAGTGCCTCTTTATAAGAGAACAAAGTTCTGTAAATAAAATTACATTAAACTAACAAAATGTCCTCCTCTTCTCTTGCTATGGTAACTGCATCTATTTTGAGTCTGGTGGACCTTTAGACAATGATCACTAATGGGGGTGGAGGCATGTGACCTGGTGGTGGTAACAGAAACATGGGCAACCTGGAACTATGAACAGGGAAAGGACCATACCAGGGTACACACTATTCAGAATGGACAGTGCCAAAGCCAGGAGAGAAGCAGTGATGCTATACATTAAAGAATGTATCCAGGCAACAGAAGTAGAAAACCTGGGAGGGTGAGTAAATTGGCAGTCCCATGGGTACTAGCAGCAAAAGGAATGGGGAAACAAATCCAGACTGGTGTGTTCTATAGATCACTAGGACAGGATCAAGGGACATACTAGTAATTAGAGGAGACAATTTGGATGGTAGCCAGTCTTGGTGAAGTGGTGGTAGCTGGGGATTTCAATATTCTGGATCTGGACAGGAAAGTTTGAGTAATGTCTAGTACGAAGAATCAGCTGCTGATGGAGGCCTGCCAAGAGGTCTTCCTAGAGCACCTAGCTCATGACACCAAAAGAGAAGAGGCTCTGCTGGATCTGGTGCTCAATAACAATGAGATGATTCAACATATAGCAGTCCTGGAACTGCTCAGATCTAGCAATCACAGAACAGTGCCCTTAGAGGTCCATGTGGGAATGGTTAAAGGGGCAAATGGGATAAGGGTAAGGGACTTAAAAAAAAACAGACTTTAGCAAAGTGAGAGAACAATTGGAAAAACATGAAAGGTATAAAGAAGGCAGAGGCCACAAAAGGGAAGTGGGTGGTACAGTATACTCTGTTTATAATGGGCACATCCATGATAGATAGATATGTCCATTATAGAGGATGTCCATTTTAAGTGTAATGTACCTTTTCATTGCAACTTGTTTTATAACATAAACCCCCAGCACAGAGAGTTATGCAGAATCAGTAAAAATGCTTCTTTTGTTTGCTTACACTGTTTGATGGACTGTCATGACGCCTAGTTGTAGCCAAGCTGCCATGACTCATGCTTTTGCTACACATCTGCCTGATAATGTTGTCCCCTAATCACAGGCGTGGGGTACAGGCCTCTGACACAGGAAGAATATTTAGAAAGAGCCCTGGGGAAAGCCATTAGCAAAATGGCCAGCAGGGGGAAGTTTTGATTATGAAGAACTTAATCTTCCAGATGTAGATTGAAGCATTCTTGCCACTGTTACATCTAGAGGCAGGGCCATCCTCAACTCCATAGAAGGGGCATTTCTCAGGCAGCTAGTTTTGAAACTCACTAGGGATGAAGCAGTGCTGGAGCTGGTACTTACAAACAAAGACAGCATTGCTGACATCACAGAGAGTATTCCCCTGGGTACAAGTGATTACTGTACTGTGCGGATTGACATATGGAGAGGACAGAAACACAACACAAGAGTCCTGAACTCCAGGAGGGCATATTTTAAAGAACTGGGAAACTGCCTCAGAGAATGCCTCTATGTTGGAGATTGCAGAGGGGGAGTGGAGGCTCAATGGAGAAAGATTAAGGTGGGTATAACCCAGACAACAGTTTGCTGTTTGAAGGAAGTGAACAAAGGAAAGAGGAAGAAGATGCCACTATGATTCTCCAAGGAGGCTGCAAAGGTAGTAAAGGAGAAGAATACAGCATTTAAAAAGTACAAAGAGATCCATAAGGATGAAGACAGGCAGGTATATCTGACAAAACAAAGGGAGGCAGGAAAGAGGGAGAGGGCAGCTAAAGCACTAAAAGAGAAAAGATGTATAAAAAGGTCAAAAAAGGGGACATGACCTTCTGCAGGTAAAGAGGAGGACAAGGGGGAGTAAGAGCGAAAATCAGAAAAACAATTGGGGGGAGGACTGTATAGAGGAATGTCAAGAAATAGTGGAAATACTAAACAATTACTTCTTCTTGATCTTGACAGTAGAGGGTGGGGAGAAAGACCAGCATATCACAGTAAGCACCGGGAGTGGATGCAAGTCCATTATTGGTGGATGGGGGACCAGAAGGAACTTGAAGTCTAAAGGAGAACAAGATGATGGCTCCACATTGGATTCATCCAAGGGTCCTAAAGGAACTTAACATGGTGCAGGTCTTGCCTCTGGCAGTGCCTTTTAGCAACTCAGTGGAATTGGGGGAAGATCCAGAGGACTGGAGGGGGGTCAGTGTGGCCTTCTACTAAAAAGCAGCAGTAGATTGGATGTTAGCTACAGGCCAATCAGTCTCACATCAGTGGTGGGGAAGTTAATGGAGATACTACTGAAGGAGAGGCTCATGGAGCACCTGGAGGCAAGAGGGCTGCAGGACCACTTGCAGCATTGTTTCACTTGTAGCAGGTCAAGCCAAACTAATCTCATAGATTTCTTTGACTGGGTTACCAGGCAGGTGGATTAAAGGACTGAAGTAGATGTGGCCTATTTGGACATCAGTAAGGTTTTCAACACTGTGCCACACAGGTGGCTAATTAAGAAACTAAGCATTATGGGGTTGGGGAGAAAGTGACAAGCTTGGTATCAAACTGATTAAGGGATGGGAGGCAAATTATGGTGGTATATGGTGATAGGAGAGTGGCTAGTGTGGTGATACAAAGTTCATTGCTGGGACTGACCCTCTCCAATATCTTCATAAGCATCATTGCAGAGGATCTTGAGGGGAAGGTATGTCTATTTGTTGGCCATATTCTCAACTAACAGAGTTCTGAGCAGAGTTAAAGCAGGCTTCTACTAGATTGCTCTTACCTCACTCTTGAATCTTGTGTCTTTGGGAGTTTTTTTCACTTGACATATAATTTAGTGAGTATTGAATCCTAGTGTTTTGTTATTCATTAGACTGATACATGGTACAATATATGTGAGTTGAACACTCAGGGCAGGATTCATGAACCCAGTGAAAGTCCAGCAGCTGTGGCAAAACTTCAGCACCAAAGTGTGGCCACTTGCGGAGCCGCAAGAATCCCACAGTGGTGGGTATTCACATAGGAGGAGCTGGAATATGACCAATTCCTGACTTACAGCAGCTTGCAGGTGGGGTTACTAGGGGGATTGCCGCAGCTGCAGAGTGTTGCTACGGCCAGTGGGAGCAGCTGTAACACCCATCGCAACTGTTGCGGCAATGAATCACATGCACCACAGCTGTGGGTGATTTCAGTCTGCCACTGGAGTTGTGGAGTGGGACTTAGCTCCAGAGCAGTTCATGAATCCTGCCCTCTGCCTGCTGTTATCTGTGGACAACCTTTGAACTTTATGTTTCGTTAAGATATTCAAGCTCTCTGACATCACTTTAAGTTTTGAATGCCTGTTTTAAACCAGTGAGAATTATTTCTGTTTTTTTCCTGCATGTTCTAAGTGATAATACTATGGAATTTTCTAAATAACTGTCATTAAGCTTCAGAAGAAGGACTTGTTGGTCCAAAAGCTAAAGCTATTTATTATTTTTGTAATATCAATGTTGGTCCAATAAAAGGTATAAAACCATTTCTTCTGGATTTGTTTTTACTAGGATCAATATGGCATTAAACAGTTTGTTTGCCATGAAATGTGGAATTTCACCTGAAAATGGTAGAATTTTACCCTGAACTGTGAAATGCTACCATTTGAGGCACTATTCCACCATGTGCTGGTGAAATTCCATGGGTAAAATTTTGATCTTAGCAGGTGGAACTTCGCAATTTGTGTCCACTAATTATTCCACGAATTGCACTAAATTTGTGGATTAATTTGTGGAGTTATGTTTCCCAACTTTACCCATCTCTAATGAGTACTGAATCATGATGTTATAAACTAATCAATAAATAATCTGCAGAAATGCTGTATCTTAACTAATGCATAGCTTGTGATACATCTAAATGCATGATGGTGAAATAAGCCTTATTTGAGCAGAGATGTATTTAATATTTTTTTATTTTCATACAGCCTTTTTTTAATAATAATTATATCTATTTCATTCATACAAAACATCAAAGCAAAGATGGCGATACAGACTGCAGGTTGACTGAAACATTAAGATAGACAAAAATCTAAATTCATTTATCCCACAAATCCGGAAAACAGAGAATTAGTAAATGGTTAATAAATCTCACCATGGATTAAAATCCTCATTTGACCACAACTGTATCTCCTTATTAAATCACTTCTAAAAAAAAAATCATAATAGAAATAGCTGTTACAGTAAAGAGTGGTTAGAAAGAGATTATTCTATTCATTGATGGAAAATGCCTGTGAACAAAGAGAACATTTCCAATATTTTAAAATAATTATTTTAACCTGTAATAATTGATTGATTGATGTAAAACTTGCTAACAAGGAAAGGCACACTGAGATGAAGCTCATTTCCAAGGGTGACCCAGTGGAAGGGAAATAAGGAAGAACACCCTACACAGCAAAATGAGAACTCAAATGACCTGTTGAACATACAGTTGCAGTTATGAAGAAATGCTTTAAAAGTATATGTAAAAATACAACTGTAGCAGCAAATGGAGGGGCAACTTAGAATAGCAGCACAAATACAGCAATGATAGGGTGGATAGACATAAGAGAAACAAAGTGCACAGTACATGTTGGGACAGGGACTATGATAATGAGCCTCAAATGAAGAGGGCTGAAAGAAGAAGGTCAAGGAAGAGGATTTGAGATTAGAAAGGGGATTTTCAGGAAAATGAGGGTGCAAGGAATTGTCTTAGCTGACTTCCAAAGGCGAAGAAAAAAAAAAAAAAGAAAAAAAAGGCAAAGAAAGAGGGGGAGAGGAAAGCAGATACCAGAGGGATGGGAGGTAGTAGGAGATAGTAACTTGACCAGCCATTTAGTGATGGAGGAGAATGGAGAAGATGTGGGAATCCCTGGATCAGAGTTTTTTTTTTAAAGCTAAGCCTGGTTTAAGTAAGCATTTTTCTTTGTGAATGAGAAGCCAGGAGGTTAGCTTTAGTAGAGGAGGGCTGAATGAGAAAATTGTCCGTAAAACCTCAGACTCTACCAAATTGTCCAGTTTTATACAAGAAAATGAAAATAACTTACACATTTTTCATTAGAGATGGAAAGCTCACTTTGAGGTGATAACTATTTTTGAAACCTTGTTTTTACTCATACTACTGCATATTTAATGCTCTGCATGAACTATGGCAATTAGGTGAAAATTGCTTAAAACCCATTTCCAGTCAGCCAGCAGACTTAAAGCCTCATACTGTAACAAATTGCTGCTTGAAAGAACTGAACCAAATGAGCAGATCTGGGGGGAAATGCTGCAAAATTGATGACAGTTCAAATCAGATTAGATTTATAAAAGGAAATGTTCCAAACCAGGGTGATGTTGGATGCAGAAATAAAAGAGCACAAACAGTTCTGTCAGAACAATCTACTCCCAAAATACATTAGTTCAAGAAAGACTAGAAGACGAGAATGACCTCATGTAAAAATGTCAGGCCATTATTTGCAAAACAAAACGATAGAGCTGATTATAGTCTCACTTATACCATCCACCATTCATCAGGAGACCTATTTCTGCTGTATGTTTTCAACTGATAGCTTCAGTTGCACATGGGCTGTAGATCGTAGAAATGTAAGAAATAGCAGCATGTGACTCCAAAATGATATGTTTGCTTAGCTGAAAATATGATACCATGCTGAATATTTATTGCTGAGTAAGCCAAACAATAGCTTAACTTTCACATGCCAGAAAAACACAGTGAGGGTTCAGCTTGCTGTAAGGATTCCATCCCAAATTGTGAAACTCTCTTCAGACAGCTTATAACATTTTGTTGCTCCAATTTAAACCCAGGAGACCTATGCAGACAGTAGACTCAAAAAACTGTATCAGTGAAACAGTAACCACTTCCGTATCATAACACAAAGCCAAACACCATTTTTCTGCACTCCTTGTGAAACTTGTTGCTGGCAGGATGGAAGCAGTCCCTTGTGGTTGCCTAGCTCATGCTCACGCAATCTGCATTGCCCCTGCCTTCTTTCCATTTCTGGCTATTTTCAAACAGAGTTTGATTAGTTTTTTAAATTGTTATACTGTAGGATAAATAAAACCAAGTGTATAAATCGGGATTGGAACATCAATTAAATGTTACAATTACTATTATGTACAGGATGCATTGATTTGAGATTAGACAGAAGGCTTTGACTCAGGGGATGAGCACTGACTAACTTATGTTTAGTTAAAAAGTATATCTGTAACCTTATTTTATCATTCAAAATGGTGATTTTGTCTGTATAGCCTGGATATTCCAGGATCTATTTTTTAAGCAGGTAACATTTTTAGTAGAGCTGCATATAATGGTGAAATTCCAATGGAATGGAATTCCATGGAATTTCAAACAGTTTTACATAATTCTGTCATTATTGGAATTCCAACATTCCATGTGTGAAATGTTGCATATGGATTAATAATCCAGAGTTTACATAAACTGCAGATTATTTGTCTACATTCCTTAGAAAATTATTCTGCAGTTTATGTTAACCAGAACACAGAATTCCAAAAAGTATTTCAGAAGTGGAAATGTCATTCTGTAACAATTCCAATGGTAGAATTCCACATTCTATACAGTCCTATTTGTGTTCTCCAGATATTAAATTATTAATAAGTAGGTAGTAATCCAGATACCTCACCACTAATACTATTAGATTGTCTTTTTCTTTAGGTTATTTAATCTCCTCCTTGTTTAGTTTATTAACTCCTACTTCGCTAACTATTCCAATTTGTTCTAAATGTCAAAATAAGTTTTGGTTATTTTCTTTAATACGCGGCTTAAGTATCTTTGTATTGTATTAACTTTGACAGTTTTATCACATGATGTTTACGTATTGCTGATACATTGTGCATATAATATATACAAACCAAAAATTAAAAAGTAAAAAAAAAATATTTAAAACATTTGTAAAATCAATTAACAAATACAGCAGTATCCCTCTAATACCTAACACATTCAAAATGAGACATCAATGGCGAGGAAGAAAAGATGTGTGTTGCAGTAGAAGCTCATTTAAAAACTTCAACAAAGGAGATCTAATGAACTTGATTTGAAATGACATCCCACATGTGCAGGTCAGCCTCAGAGTGCTGCTGGGATATAAGTGATACAAAGCATTGTCTGCATTGGTAAGAGCAGAGTTTCATAAAGGTTAAGTGTCACTGCCTCAGCAACCTAATAAAACTTATAAATATCTTTAAATATACCACTGTGTCTTGTGTGCAAGAAGGTGCCCTCACATGTATGGGTGCAGAGGTGTACATTGTGTATTTGTACTGTCCACTGTGCATGGTGTACAGTGACCTTTTTTATATAACCCCTCCCCATCCAGACACACTACATCAGATTAGCACAGCACTATGTTGTTTGTGCCATGCAAACCTTTACAATATGGGGGTCGTTTTGAGTCACATTCTACCCTTTCCATTTCAAACACTATAGCATCAACCTCAGCATTAAAGAATTTAATAAGATAATCTTACCTCAAAGTTTTTCCATGTGTTCAATGTAAACATTTATTAGAAACCTTTGCACTGCACGTAGATTTAAAAAAATAAATACTGTGCAGCATGTTGATTTTGAAATCTGTGCAACACACAGCTTTTTAAAACCACCATACAGTATAAAGATTTTGAAAACCATTGTGCAATATAAATATTTAGAAAACCATTAGGTAGATGTTTAAAACAGTTGTGCAGTAGGCCGATTAAAAAAACTATTGTAAGGTCCTGCGCAAACATTTTGGTTTTCAATTAATAGCCCTAATTTCTACCATATTTCATTTTATGGAAGATTTGTCCTCCACTAAAATGTTATATTATTCCTGTGGTTGTATTCAAGGGGAGCTTTTATTTGAGGCGACTTATACTGCAGAATCTAATTTTTAAGTGCTAACTATAAAATATTATGCATCATGAATCAGATTGTGTGTTGTTATTGGTCTACTTCATTTAAAATAAGCATAACAGACATCAATTAAGATAAGTTAAACAAATACAATGATTATATCTACAAAGATAAAAATTAGAGTCATACTTACAATGTTTTATCTAACTTCAACCCTTACTAGAAGCCACGGCATGTATTTGAAGGCCACTTTTACTAACAGCATTCATTATGATCTGTGGGTTATTTCTGAGGAAGACTTCTACTCAAAGGTGGCTTCTGTTCAATGAAATGCTGTTTTTAGTTATCTTGTTTTGGAGAACTAAAGATGTGCAAGCACAAACTCATTAATAACTTCAAAATTAATTTACCTTTTTTTACCAAATCACCAAAAGGACCAATTTCTCCAAAACATCTAAAAAACTTGTGAGTTTCATAAACTAAGTCTCTGTAATGTCTTCTTTTTCTTTGGGGAAAGTTTAGGTCAAAAATGGGCAAAATACATACATTCAACATCCAATAACTCAAAACCAAACACATAGATAGCTATATAACTTTTCACATTAGGAGACCCTATGACTGAGATGATGCATGCTAACTTTCCCAGTCTTAGAGTCTCAGAAGGCCAAGTTATAAGTGTTAAAAACAAGGGTTTAAACAGAACACCCCAATACAACCCTAATACAGGTGCACTGCTATGTCCCTATAAAACAGTATATAGACTATGAGATCAATAGCCCTCAAAACAGCATGCATTTGTTGGGAGATTTCTGCACTCACCTGGTGTATAGTATATTGATGCAAAGGCTACAGGCAGAATGCTCCTCTGGGGTAGGGATAGTGCAGGGCAATTTCAATGAGGTGGGAAAGGACTTTGTGCAGCTAGCATGCACAGTGGCTTTCTCTGAGGTATTATCTGTGTATAGCTGGGGGGTAGGCACTCTGTACTAGGACTTTCAACAATTGGTTAAAGGCATGGTTTAGGAAGGAAGGCTTCAGCTACATTAGGGACTGGGGGCCACTCTGAAAAGATACAGTCCTATACAAGAGTGACAGCCTGCATTCTTCTAGGAGGGGAGCACAGTCCTTAGTGGGAGGTTTAAATGTTACTTGGATGAGCATTTAAACTATCTGGAGGGTGCTGTATTACCAAGGGAAGCAAAAACTGCCTCCCACATGCTGGAGCAACAAGGAGGAAGAGTTAGAAAGGAGGAAGCTCCCTCAAGGCAAGGGCAAGGGCTCAAGAAGAAAGGGGTACAGACAAGACAGAAGACAAGAGGGGTATAAACCAAGGATTCAAAAAGGAGAAGTAAAAAAGACAAGAAATGGAGTTAGAAACAAGGGAAGAGGGTGGTCAGTGGGAGCTTTAGGGAGTAGCACAGACAGAAAGGGTGTGGAAGAAGGGTTTCAGGCAGGGAGAGAGCAAGGTATGGAAAGCCATGTGTGCCAATGCCAGGAGTCCAGGAATTAAAATTCCCATCCCTGAAGCCATCATGAAGAAGGATAGCCTGGATTTGGTGGTCATAACTCAGTCGTGGTGCACTGACATTCACAACTGGGACATGGCCATACCAGGCTACTGTCTGCTCAGTAGAGACAGGAATGGGAGGATGTGTTGTTCTTAGAGGTGTGCGAGAGTTGTCAGTTCCACCTCAGTGGAACGTTCACAGAAACCTGGCAACTTTTGCTGAAGTTTTCAAGCTTCCACCTGTGGTGGATTGGAAAACTTCTGAATGCTTGGGGTGAAATTTTGTCTTGTTCTGGCTGCCCCAGCACTGCATTTTATGATTATAAGTGCTTGAAAAAAAAAGTGAAATGTTCATATTTACTTGTGGATTTCTCTTCATGATCCAAGCTGCATTCGCACAGTGGTTCTTCTTCTTCTTCTGGACTTTCATAGCATTATCCATACAAGAACTCCCCTGATTAGCAGAATCACTCTACACTTTATAGAAATATAGAAACATAGAATTTGACAGCAGATAAGTACCGCTTGACCCATCTAGTCTGTCCATTTCCCTACCTAATGGATAAGCTGCAGATCCTAGTCAACCAACAGCCTACTTCCTCCTACCACCAACTAGAATTGGCTTATGTCTGTCCCATGCATTCTTGAATTCCCCCACTGTTTTTGACTCTATGACCTCCTCAGGAAGGTCTTTCCAATCCTCTCTGTGAAGAAATACTACCTCTGAGCCATCTCCCCTCTATCTTCAGTTTGTGCCCCCTTGTTCTTGCACATCTCTTTTTCTGAAAGATGCTACCCTCTTGGACTTTGTTGATTCCCTTGAGATATTTGAAAGTTTCTATCATTTCCCCCCCTTCCTCCTTTCCTCAATGCTATAAATCTTAAGCTCCTTTAGTCTTTCTTAATATGTCTTCTGGTGCAGACCCTGCACCATTTTGGTTGCCCTCCTCTGGACAGCCTCCACCCTGTCTATGTCTTTGTGGAGACGGGGTCTCCAGAACTGTACACAGTACTCCAGATGTGGTCTTACCAACTGTCTATACAGAGGGCCAACAACTTCCTGTTTTCTACTGGTGATGCTCTCTATGCATCCCAGTACCCCAGCCTCCTTACTGCCTTCTCATTGCTGGCCCACCTTTAGGTCATCTGATATGACCACCCACAGGTCCCTTTCCATTTTTTTGTTGTTGTCAGTATCTCACCCCCCTTGTGTACTCTTCCCCTGGGTTTTTGTTTCCCAGGTGCATTACTTTGTACTTCTTTGCATTGAATCTAAGCTGCCATACATTTGACCATTCCTCCCACCTTGCAAAGTCCCTTTTCATTCTTTCTACCCCACCTTGCATATCAACCCTGTTGTAGATCTTTGTGTCATCTGCAAAGAGACGTACTTTCCCTTGCAGTCCCTCTGCAATGTCACTTATAAAGACATTAAAAAGGACCGACCCAGTACTGAACCCTGTGGCACCCCACTTGTAACCCCCCTTTCTTCACTGTGGACTCCATTTACTATTACCCGCTGTATCCTGTTGTCCAGCCAGTGTTTTACTAAGGCTGCCACCCTGGGATACACTCCCAGGCTGGCTAATTTGTTTATTAATCTTTTGTGTGGGACTGTGTCAAATGCTTTGTTAAAGTCTAGAAAGGCCATGTCCACAGTCACTCCCTGGTCTACTACTTTGGTCACCCAGTTAAAGAAATCAATTAGATTTTTCTGACATGACCTTCCTGCTGTGAATCCACACTGCCTTGGGTCCTTTGCCCCACTGTCCTCTAGGTACTCAACAGTTCTTTCCTTCAGAAGTGATTCCATCATTTTACCTACCACTGAGGTCAAACTGACAGGTTGGTAGTTTTCTGCCTCTGTCTTGCTCCCACTTTTGTGAAGGGGAATCACATCCGCCATCCTTTAGTCCTCAGGTACCACACTATCATCCCATGATTTATTAAAAAGGGTAGTCAGTGGAGTTACTAGTTCCTCCCTTAGTTCTTTTAGAATTCTGTGGTAAATCCCATCATGCCCCATTGCTTTATCCACCTTCAGCTTTAAGAGTTCTTTCATAATCCTTTCTTCTCTGAAAGGACTAATATCAACCCCCCCATCTAGAGTGCTTCTATTGACTGGATAAAGTGTCTCCCCCTGCTTTTCCATTGTGAATACTGAGCTGAAGTATTCAATCAGTATCCCTGCTTTTTAACTGTCGCTCTCTGCCTAACCACCTTCCTTTTTATTCAACCTCAGTATCCCTGTCTTAGTCTTTCTTTGCTCCCTAATGTACCTATAAGATGTTTTATCCCCCTTCTTAATTAAGTTGGCTATCTTTTCCTCAGTTTGGGCCTTTGCTATTCTGACTGCCACCCTTGCTTCCTTCTGCTTTAACTGGTACAGTTATCTCTCCTGCACCTTCTGTGTTTCCTTATACTTCCTGAATGCTATCTTCTTCTACCTTACCTTCCCCACCACTTCTTTTGAGAACTATAGTGTTTTTTACTTTTGTTTTGATTTATTTGCTTCACACAAAGGCTTGTTGCCTCTGTGTGGTGGTTTTGATGTTTCCCCATTGTTGCTCCACCCCACTTTCTTGCCTGTTTGCTAGTGCTTTTCTGAGGCACTCTCCCATTTTGACAAAGTCAGCTCTCCTGAAGTCCAGTACCTTCACTTTTGTATGGCTTGACTCTACAGCTCAGTTTATTGTGAACCACACACTGTTTGGTGGTCACTTGTTCCTAGATGACTACCCACTTCAAGATCTGAGATCCTCTCTCCATCCCCATTTGACAGTACTGGGTCTAAGATTGCTCCCTCCCAAGTGGGTTCCAAAACTAGCTGTCTGAGGCATGCCCCCATAGGGCATCAAGAATGGTCCTGCTCTTGGATGTGGCTGCAGCTAAGGTGCTCCAGTTAACATCTGGCATATTCAGATCCCCCATTAGCATTATCTCCCCTTTCTTTGCCATCCCAAGGATGCCTTCTATCATTTCCTTGTCCATTTCCTCCCCCTGAGACGGGGGTCTATATACAACCCTTGTGCAGATTGTGGAGCCATTTCCAGTCTCCTGGGTGAACCACAGTGCTTTCTCTCCTCCCTGTTTAAACTTTAGTTCTGTTCATTGATCCCTTCCCTTACATAGAGAGCTACTCCTCCTCCTCTTCTTCCCTCCATGTCCCTCCTGTACAGTGTGTACCCTGGTATGTTGACATCCCAGTCATGGTTCTCTGTGTATCATGTTTCTGTGACTGCCACAATATCCAGGCATCCCTCTTCCATCAAGTCCACCATTTCAGGGAGCTTTTTACCTAGACTACGGGCATTGGTACTTATTACCCTCCATTTTTATTAAGGCTTTGTTTCTTTTTGCCCTATCTCTAGCCTTAATGCCTTTGTCCTTTTCTCCATTTACATCTGCCTTCTCCCTATCGACTGCTCTATTTTGGTGTTTACCTCACTAACTACCATGATTTTTTGGGGGGGGGCTAGGATTTCCCTTCTCCTTTTCAGTGCCTCCCCCATTGGCTAGTTTAAATGTTTTCCAGTGAAGCATTTAAACCTATCACCTAGGATCCTGGTTTCCCTCCTGAATAGATGCAGACCATCATCCCTGTATAGGCCTGCATCCCTCCATGTGGAGCCCCAATCCCCAATGAAGCCAAATCCCTGAGCTCTGCACCAGTTTTTCAACCAGTCATTGATTCCCATGGTGCAGAGTACCCCAGCCTCATCCATGCCACCATGCCATAGACAGGTAGCACTTCTGAGAAAGAGACCATGTGTGCTACTTGTCTAAGGCCCCTTCCCAACTCCACAAACTCCTGTTGCACTGCTCTGATCCCATTCTCAGCCAGGTCATTCATCCCTAGGTGGATAATGACATCCAGCTCACTCCCCCTTGCAGCTGCTCCCATGATCCTGAGAATTAGTTTCCTGTCCCTCCAAGCCATGGCACTGGGCAGGCACCCTACCTTCCTTTCCTCTCCCTCCTCCACAGTTCTACCCCTCTAACGATTAAGTCCCCCACCAGGAGTGGCACAGGACCCTGTGGCATCCTGTGCCACCTACCTGTGGGTCTCCATTGTGGAGGTTCCCAGCATCCTCCTTGGTCTCCACTTCCAGTGCCTCCATAGAGGAAGCATGCTTTGCCAGACTGGTGAATGAATTGTGGAGAGACACAACTGGAGGGATGTGCCTCTGTTCCATCACCCTCACCCTCCCTGATCCCACCCTGGTCCAACCACTCATCTTTCTTGGCAACCTCTGAAGTAGTGGTGGTGGCCTGGGTGGTCCCTTGGTGGGGGAGCAGGTTTCCTGAATCCTTGCAAGGTCAGCATGGAGACAAACAACCTCCTCCCTCAGATCAGAGAGGTGCCTACAAATAGGGCAGCAAGACAGTCTACAGAATGTCTCCCAGAAGACTGCTGTTCCACACCCAGTGCATTGCACCACTCCCCACATGTCTGTGTCCCTTCCTGTTACAGATACTTTTTTTGTTCTTATTTTAGTGTGTGCAAGCTTGTGAATGTCTCTACCTCCTATTCAGTGTGCTGTGCCTTTAAGGATATGAACAGGTGTATGCTATTAGCAGTTTTGGGGAAGTAATGTCAGAACCCCTGCTATAAAGGAGGATATGCACTTGGGGTGGGTAGGGTGAGGGTAGGGGTGGGAGTAAACCTATGCCATCCAGAAACAATGAACTACAGCTCTGACCCTCCACCCCGGGGAGTGCTTTCCTTCCTTTCAGACACCTATTTCATAGAGGTTAAGTAACAGGTCTAGTCACAAATGGTTGCAAATATCTCCCAGCTACAATTGCTTCCTGGCAAATTAAAGTTACAACTAAGAAAAGTCAACCCCAAAAATAGAATCAATACTAGTTACTTACATAGGTAGAAAAAGTAATAATTCAGTTCAGTGTAGCCTAGAATGCCAAAACTGATACTTACCAATGGCAAAAAATAGGATCATATTACACAAACTTTAAAGAGCTTTTTAACTGTAACAGTGCCACTACTGTATATGCATATGTATACTGTATATGTATAAACCTGAGAAATAGCAGGGAAGTGAACTTTTAGCTATATTATTCAACAAATGTATAACAACTAATACCTTACCAAAGTTATGGAAGGGAAATGTGATGCACCTCCCCCCACCATGGCTCGCATTCCATCCCCGCACCCGATTACCCGCCCACCCAATGTGCATTCAGTAGAAATTCCTGGTGGCTAGCAATCCCTCCCCTTGACTCTATTACCCATCTGACAGATGTGTTTAAAAAATAAATAACCCTAGTGGTTAGCTGTCCCTCCCCCACCCAATCACCTGTCCTCTGAATATGTATTAAAATATCTGCCTTGTCCCTGGTGGCTAGCAGTCCCTTCCCCCACCCGATCACCCATGTCCAGTACTGTCCAACACTCCATCCCTGTCCCAAAACTCCACATAGTAAAAAAATATTTTTTCCTTATGTTTTTTTGAACCCCATCCATCCCTCCCTATCCCCATTCCAAAATATGTATTTATTTTTCAAACTGCACATATGCCTCATTCATACATTACATGTGCTCACTGCACATGAGCTCATTCATTCACATCTTAGTAGGCTTCAGGCTGTGCAGGAGAGTGGAGGGCTCTGTTGGTGGCCCGCTCTGTTTCAGGATGGGGGAAGTGGGGTGGGACACAATCTGCAGGGGTGAGGGTGGAGTGTGCCACTAGACCACCTGGGAATAAGTAAAAAAAAAATGCATACTTTTGATTGGGGTTAAGGCTTCATGTGGTTCACTAGAC
This sequence comes from Neoceratodus forsteri, assembly GCA_016271365.2. Taxonomy (NCBI): domain Eukaryota; kingdom Metazoa; phylum Chordata; order Ceratodontiformes; family Ceratodontidae; genus Neoceratodus; species Neoceratodus forsteri. Next base: position 1,014,251,272 of record CM028132.1, on the reverse strand, counting down.
CACCAGGGAAAATCATTTTACTATATGGGGAATCTGGCATAGGGATGGGGGTTGGGTAGTACTGAACATGGGTGATCAGGCAGGGGGAGGCACTGCTAGCCACCAAGGACAGGGTTGTTTTCTTAATAAACATTGAGCAAGTGGGTGGTCAGGTGGGGGAGGGACCGCTATCCACCAGGGTTACTTATTTTTGTAAAACACATCAGATAGGAGGGTGATCAGGTGGGTGGGGACTGCTAGCAACCAGGATTATGTTTTTTTTAAACACATTGGGTGGATGGGTTATGCGGTCTGGGGGAGGGACTGCTAGCCACCAGAGATTAATTTTCTGTATCAGGAGCACAGGCAGAATTTCTGCGAAAGTTCATATATGGATTTCTGAACTTTTATGGAAAGGAAAGTCAGACATTTGCTTACATTCCACCAGGGGAAGTTTTTTTCACACAACTCTATTTATTCTATATGAGAGGGAGTGAACCAAGCAATGCAAATATAGGGGAACCAGGAGAAAAAGGAAGGGCTGGAAGTGCTGTGGATCACCTGTGGACAGGATCTGAGGCCACTACCTGTACAGGAGCTGTATACAGAACTCCAGAACAGGGAGAGGAACTGGATAAGTCACTAGGGGAAGCTATCATCAGGATGGCAAATAAGGTGGAGGGGCTGCTAGTGGGTAACTTCAATCTGCCAGATGTGGATTAGAGCCTTTCATGTTTTGCTTTGGCAAAAAGAAGGGCCATCCTTGTCTCTCTACAGGGGGCTTTTCTCAGGCAGCTAGTCAGTGAACCAACTCAGGGCAAGACAGTGCTAGTCCTAGAGCTTACTAAAAGATACAGTTCAGAGATAATGATTGGCAGTACCCTGGGGACAAGTAATTACCATACAGTGTGGTTCAACATTAAAATGGGTGCAGAAGCAAAGCACATGAAGATGAGGGTCCTGGACTTTAGGAGGGTGGATTGTAAAGGAATGCAGAACTGCCTCAGAAAAAGCTACAATGTCAATTCATACTAGTCATTTTGCTCTGTGACAACTTGCACTGGACTATTAGGTCCAGCATGAATTGCTTCCCACGTTAAATCAGTCTGGGACAATTTGCCAGCAGTGAAAATATTGTAAGATAAACTCCAGAGGGGTGCAACTTTCCCACCAGATGAATCAATGTACTCAACAGTTATACTGTAGAAGTGGAAATCATAATGCAATTGTTGATGGAGTACAGTAAGATATGCAGTGGGAGTAAATTGTCCAGAAATGAACTGACGTGGGAACCAATTGATGCTGGAGCTAATAGTCTGGGGTGAGTTGTCATGGAGCAAAGTGACTAGGACAAATTGACGAGTCTCCCCTCAGAAACTGCCTGGTAGAGGAGGACTGCCATGGAGGAGTAGAGGAATAGTGGGGAATAATAAGGCAACCAGCCTGTGCATGAAGGAAGTAAGCAAAAAACAGAAAAAAAAAGGAAAAAGGATCATTGTGGTACTTTGGGAAAGTGGCCATGGTGGTGAAATGAAAAAGATTGGTCTTCAGGAGGAACTGTATAGGGAAACACAGAAATAGTAAGATAGGGAGGTGTATCAGGTAAAACAGATTAAAGCAAGTAAGTCAGTATGGGGGCAAAGGTGCATACAGAGGAAGGAGTAGCCAAAGGGTTAGCTAAAGGACATAAAGCTTTCTTCAGGTACGTAGGCTAGAAGAAGAAAACAAAGTGAGAGATAGTAAGGATAAGGAGGATGACAGAGAGAGACTGCACAGAAGAATATCAAGAAAAAACAGACATCATGAACAGGTACTTCTGCTCAGTCTTTACAGTGAGGGTAGGGAAGACAGACCACAAGGGAGTAGCAGGAACAATGGGGGGGGATGTGGATACAAGTCCATTTTCAGAGGAAAGACTCCTGAAGGGACTTGCAGATCTGAAAGCAGAGAAATCCATAGGACCAGACTGGATACACCAAAGGGTACTAATAGAACTCAGGGAGGTGCTTGCCTCACCACTGATAGCCTTTTTAAAAAGGTCACTGGAAACAGGCATGGTTCTGGAGGTCTGGAGGAGAGCAGACATGGTCCCACTCCATAAGACCAGCAGCAGGGAAGAAGCTAAAAAGTATAGGCCAATCACATTCATGTCAGTGGTGGGTAAATTAATGAAAACACTGTTAAAGAAATTGATAGTAGAGTAGCTAGAATTTAATGGGCCAAAATACCAAAGGCAGCATGGACTCAGTGGGGGGAGGTCATTCCAGAAGGATCTGAGTGATTTCTTTGACTAAGTGATTATAGAAATAGATCAGAGGAGGGCAGTATACATGATCTGTTTAGACTTTAGCAAGGCCTTCAACACTGTGTCACACAAGAGGCTGAATAAGAAATTGAGTAGCAAAAGGGTGGCATCAGAAGTGGTAAATTTTGTAAGAAACTGATTAATGGATAGACAATAGAGGGATGTGGTTAACAGAACTCTCTCTAATGAGGGGAAAGTGACCAGTGGGGTATTCTGGGTCTCAGTACTATGTCCATTCCTCTTCAATGTCTTCATAAGTGAAATTGCAGAAGAACTGGAAGGGAAGGTATATTTTTCTGCAGATAGCACAAAAATCTGTAATAGTGTGGATACTCAGGAGGGGTGAAGAGAATGCAGAGAGATCTTGGGAAACTTGAGGAGTGGTGAAAGGCATGGCAGCTGGGGTTAGCCAGAAAGTGCAAAATATTGCACCTAGAGCGTAGAAACACAGAAGCTGAATATAGGATGGTGGGGGGAGGGTACTGACAGTCACTAAGCAGGAAAGGGACTGCAGGGGGGGTTCATATCTGATGACCTGAAAGTGGCAGGACAGTGTGACCAAGCAGGGGGCAGGGCCCGTGGGATGCTGGGATGCCTATGGAGAGGTATCACCAGCAGGAGGAGGTAGGTGGTGCTACCACTGTGTCATTCACTGGTGAGACCCAGCCTGGAGTATTTTGTCCATTTCTGGAGGTCACACCTCAGAAAGGACATAGACGGGGTGGACAGGGTGGAGGCAGGCCAGAGTCCAATGTTTCCTCTTCTCTAAGCACATCATGAGAGACTAGGCTATGTATTTTATGATTGGTCACTTTCTGTAGAGATTGCTGATGTAGCTGTCAGTTTGATTCTGAGTCCTTTTTTACTTTTTAAAAGTGAACAACTGACTGCCAACCACACTGGTGTTACTACAAAAGAACATGTGTGATTAGTCTTTGATCAACTCCCACTGCATATTTACTGGACTTGGGAACACCCTCAACACAGTCTAGCATATCATGATGAAGCTAGCTGAAGAGGAAACTATTGCATCATGAGTCACTGCTCTCTTTGGCAGGTGTTCTTATTTTCAGGAAGTATGCAATACGAGTGGATCAAGGAATTGAAATAAAACAAAGTTAGGAATAATAGGCCATTATGATGTATTTGAGTTCTGCTAAAGAAAGAGGCAGATGAAATAAACTACAACATCAATGAATTTCAGAAAAGGTACACAATCATAAAATGTGGGTTTTCAGCTAGAAATAATATGATGCAAAAGGGATGACATTATTGTTTTAATAAGATTAAATGACAACTAAACCATCTTTTTGCACATTTTGTTTTTTTTTAAATGACTCCAAAGGTTTGTAAAAGAGAGCTTGCAAAGGAGAGGATGTTGTTTAAATTTATACTGAAACTACATTTATTAAAGTAGGATAAATGCAATTTCATAGCATTTGAAATTGCAAACACAGCCTCTCCTGATTCATAAATCCTGCTATAAGAATCCTAACATGGCTGCCTTGATAATTTTTCTGTTTTTATGTCTGCAGTGGGCGGAGCCTGCAGACCTTTTGCATCAGAAAAGGACCTACATCATGTTTTCCGTCCACACAACATTATTTCTTCTGCAGAGAGCCCAAGTTCTACGCTGACTTTATAAGGCATAGTAGTTAAAGAACCCTATTTTTCTTGCCGCTTCATGTTTCCAGAGGTGCCCTCCCCCACAGAGTATGTTTAACCTGCCCCAACTCCACCCCACATGGAGTTTACTATGGTTGTAAAGGACTTCAACAACAGCACCAGAGAACTCCACAAAAAGTTTATGTCAGGACCAACTGTACTCCGAGTTTAGTGAATTTAAGACACTGCTACATAAATAAAAAAAATCAGGTTTGAAAAACTCAGTAAGTGTAAGAGGGATACAAACGAGTCCCATTCTGCAGTTTGATTGGAAACTCCCGAGTCCCAAGTTAAAGCCCATTTTCGGTGCAGCCAGGCACAGGAGCGAATTCTGCAGGAGTCCCTGCCAGTACCCGAAGAAGACACTGTCACTCTGTCCATCTGCAGCAGAACCCTCTGCATAGCATGTCAGCCCCCCTGTAAAGAATCATGTACCCTTCACCCTTCCCCGTTTTTTTCCCCTCACCTTTTTCCACATCACTTTCTGGCAGTTGATACAGATCACATACTGGTAGTTCAAGTCGGAGAGCTGCTCGTCACTCATGTTGTTGCTGTGGGTGCAGCAGGACTGTGCTGGCTGGCTGTTGCTCCATGACCCAGCTGACAGATACCTGTTACAGCCAAGCAAGAGTCCCCTCTCCCAGTTTTCCATGCCAGCTGCTGCGGTGGTGGGGATCTCGCCACATAGAAGCTCGCACGGCACGGCTTTAGCAGCTTGCAGTGCCTGTCTCTGTCATGGACGGGTGCAATAGATGGTGAGCTCACACACTGTACTCACTCCCTCTACATAGTCACTACCTCTCCATCCGAACCAGAGGAGTAGATTATACGGGGGGGCAGTATGCCCCCCAGAGCAAGGAGACCGGGACTTTTTCAATTTGCTCGCTTTTGTTTTTTTGTTTTTTTTCTTTATTGGCTCTTGAGTTGGATCAGGCTGGGAGACTGACTGAGCAAGGGGGAGGATCAAAGGACTGTATATTTTTTTTTAAATTACCATCCGTCCGACTTTTGTTGTCCCGACTTCCAAATATCTTCATTTTGGATTGGCTGCAAGAATGCTGCAACCACAGCAATGTGCATTTTGTGGCCAATCAGAGAGCACTGCAGCCATAGTATGGCACATGCCTGCATGGATGGGAAAACATTATGGTTCCATTTTTTACCAAGTTGCCAGCCATTGAGAAGCCAGCACACTGTCTCCACGTTTGTTGTCTGATGGTGGGTTGGAGACAGTGGTTGGTCCACTGTGGGTAACTAGCTGTCCGCACATCAGTTGGAGGATTTCTCCTCTGTCTCCGTCACCAGCTCTCCAGTTCAATAAATCATTCCTCTCTCCCAGGTCCCCATTGAAAGGCCCATGGCCAAACCAGAACACATGCCGCTGTGGCGCTGCCAGGCCCAGGAAGGAACAAAGAGAGCTGAGGAGGAGAGTTGTGTTGAGCAGCTGACTACTTGGGAGGGGACAGTAGAACCAGAGCAGAAGAGGCCAACCGGCCAAGACAAGAGGTGAGCTGCGAGACTCAAGAGAACATCACACCATGACCTGCAACGAGCCTGCAGGGTGCTGCCTAGAGTGTCTGACTGACTGAGTGAACTGAAGCTGAGGTGAGATCCTGAAGTTCTTAATTTTGTTTTTCAAGTTAGTCCTGAGTCCAACTCCCAAGGCTGAAGAACTGAGAAAAACAAAATCTCAAGTCAGTCAGTTTTGGGATTCAGGAGGAGTTGGGCTGAGCTGCTGCAGTAAAACCTGGGGGGGGGGGGGTGGTCTCACTTGGCCTGGGGCACTGCATTCATTTTTGCATCTTTACAGCCATTTGTCTGACCAGGCAGTCAAAGCCAGGCTCAAAGCCATCATTACATTAGTCTTAACATAGAAACATACATTTTGATGGCAGATAAGGACTATTTGGTCCACCTAGTCTGCTCATTTCCCTACAAAATGGGTAAGCTGCAGCTGTAGATTCTTGTTTAACCAACAGCCTACTTTCTCCTACCCCCCAGTACAATTACCTTATGTCTGTCCCATGCATTCTTGAATTCCCCCACTGTTTTTTTAACTCCACAGCCTCCTCAGGTAGGCTGTTCCTTGCATTCACAGCCCTCTCTGTGAAAAATACTTCTCATTACCTCTGACTATGAGCCATCCTCCCTCTATCTTCAAATTGTGCCCCCTTGTTCTTGCACATATCTTTCTGAAAGATGCTACCCTCTTGGATTTCATTGATTCCAATGAGGTACTTGAAAGTTTCTATCATGTCCACCCTGTCTCTCTTTTCCTTGAGGGTATACATATTAAGCTCCTTTAGTCTCTCTTCTTATGTCTTCTGGTGCAGACCCTGCACCATTTTGTTTGCCCTCCTCTGGACAGCCTCCAGTCTGTCTTTGCAGAGATGGGGTCTCTAAAACTGCACTCAGTACTCCAGATGGTGTCTCACCAACTGTCTGTACAGAGGGATAACAACTTCCAGTTTTCTGCTGGTGATGCCTCTCCCTATGCATCTCAGTATCCCCCAGCCCTCCTTACTGCCTTCTCACATTGCTTGCCCTCCTTTAGGTCATCTGATATAATTACCCCAGGTCCCTTTCCATTTTTGTTGTCAGTATCTCCCCCCATTGTGTACTCTTCCCCTGGGTTTTTGTTTCCCAGGTGCATTATTTTGCACTTCTTTGCACTGAATCTAAGCTGCCATACATTTTACCATTCCTCCGACCTTGCCAAGTCCCTTCTCATCCTTTCCACCCCACCTTGTGTATCAACCCTGTTGCAGATCTTTGTGACATCTGTAAAGAGACATATTCTTCCTTCCAGTCCCTCTGCAATGTCACTTATAAAGACATTAAAAAGGACCTGACCCAGTACTGAACTCTGTGGTACCCCACTAGTAACCCCCCCTTCTTCACTGTAGACTCCATTTACTATTATCTTCTGTGTCCTGTTGTCCAGACAATATTTTACTCAGGCTACCACCCTGGGACCACTCTCAGGCTGGCTAATTTGTTTGTTAACCTTTTGTGTGGGACTGTGTCAGCACCACAGCTGCAGCCCCGAGGGTGTCGCAGCCAGCAGCAGGTCTGAACACATCTAGTAGCATGGGTCATGCATACTAAATTTATTCCTCATCAGGTCAAATCCTGCAGACATTTTTGCTCTGACCAGAACTTGTTATTTATTGAGATCTCAAATTACAAGTACCTTTGAGATAGGTGAGCTGATGTCAATGAAGAGAGAAATGTCAGCTGTGCAGATGTATTCTAGCTCTACTCACCATATTCCAATGTGAATCATTTTAAAATGAAAAATGATAGCACAGTACTGTAAGCCCAAATGTTGTTCAGCACACAAATATCTACAAAATGATTGGTGTTTCTTTTATCAATACATTTTATTTTTTTTTTTTAATTATCAAAAAAGCAACAGAAAATGAATTTTTTTTGTCACGTTTTCAACAAACAAATGCAAATACCTTTAAAACAAAAAATGATAGCTTGGTACTGTGAGCACAACATTTGTTCAATACAAAAATATCTACAAAATGAGCTGTGTTTCATTTATATATAAATTTTAGTTTTTTATAATTAGCAATAAACAGTCAAAAATTACATTTGTTTTTACCTTTTTGCAACAAACAAACACAAATAGCTTTAAAACAAAATATGATAGCACGGTACTTTGAGAACAAAAGTTGTTCAGCACAAAAATATCTAACAAATAAATTATGTTTCATTTATAGATAACTTATAGATTTTTTTATAATCATCAAAAAATGTCAGGAGCCCGACCACCGACACAGCAGTTGGATTTCCGCTTGTGGCACCAACAACTCAGGTTTGGGAATGGACCCGGGTGTCAGAGGACCGGCAGGGGGGCAATAGCTCGAGCATACCATGATGGTTAGCTATCTTCCAGGGGAAAGGGGATCTGCAGCCTGGTATTTGACGACCTCTGGCAGAGGCTGAAGGCATGGCAGCACATTGGGTCAGGTTGTGTCAGGAGCATGGTGGACATTGGCTCTTGCCATGATGTCCTGGATGCCATGTTTCCCGAAGGAAAACAAGAAAATGGCTCCCTGGCTGGTCAGATGATGGTTGCTGGCCCCCTGGCACCATGAAGCCCTGGACAGCCTGGACCACCTCAGAAGCATCTGGGCCAAGTAAGTAGCACTGGCTGGTTCCCCTCAGAAGGAAGACCTGTCCGATGAAGGGATACATGGGGTTACCCAGGGACTGTAATGTGGAATGGTAGTTGGAGGCAGGGATAGAGTGCCAGTGGGGGGGGTCCTAGGTGACCCAAAGGGTGGATGGTCAGGGAGTGTGGGAGGAGGCAAAAAAAATACTTTTTGAGTGGTATGGCATAAATGGAATATGTTAACTCCCTACTGGAAATAATGTTGATATTTTTTGTTCTCATGCCGATTGATTTGATTACATCACTTGTGGCTTTACCACTTGTGATTTCATCGGGTCAGTCCGCATGCAAACAAAAAATATCAACAATATTTCCAGTAGTGGGTTAGTAGATCCCTAATATATTCTTTGCAAAAAACTCCATTAATGCATCAGTTTGTTCACTATTAAAGCAGAAAAAGTATGAAAATACAGTTTTAGGGTTTTCAACACTAACTCCGCATTCTCCCCCAAGCAGCCAAAGGTGGCAAGGCAACACAAGCAACCACAGACATCCATCATCGGGTAAGACAAACAACATACAACTCTTTCCAAATATCATAAGAGACATCCATCATCATGGTCCAGTACTTCCATAGTCATGGATACACATGCACGCATGCACACTTGCACACCACCAAGGAAATGTGGTAAAAAAATCCTCCCCCCATCACGTTGCATGCTGCCACCCTTCTGCTTCTGCTGCATGGACCATGACATCACACAGCTGTCATTTCACAGCCTCAGCATATTGTGGGCATGGAAGGGCACTGATACCACAATGTGAAGGTGCACAATGGGACAGGACATCACAGCTGCTAGGATTAGGTTTTACACATACTCTAGATTATTAGTTATCTAGGACAGAATACCTTACAGTGAGCTGCAGTTACAATATCTGCAAACGCACTTGGCCTGTGCTGGGAGAAGGTGCAGACCTGTGCATTGTTGCTTTTATTAGACTCCACCATGCACATGCAGTGTTTTTGCTAAGCGATGATTTGCACAGGATGACCTGTTTGCATGCGATGAGCTGCCTGTAATATTTTTTACCCTTTTATCTTTCCAGTGATATTAATGCATGGAACCATCATCAGCATATAGCAGAATTTGACTGCAACAGGTGATTGGGAGTTTGTTTAGAAATATGCTAATCATTAGGGGACCCAATATGGAGCCCTGGGGCACACCACAGTGAACTGGTCTGCTGCCTGATAAGAAACTATCAATCCTAACTTGTTGAGAGTTGTTTGAGAGGTAGCTCTTGAACCATCTGACGGTATCCTTAGAAAGACCAATAGCTGCAAGCTGCTTGACTAGAAGTTCATGATTAACTGTGTCAAATGCTTTAGACAGGTCAATAAATGTCGCACCTACTAGTGGTCATGGTCAAGGGAATTGTGAATATAGCCTGTAAACTCAAGCAGATCAGTAGTGGTGCTGTGTCCTTTGTGAAACTCGTGTTGCTGCAGGCACTGTATGTTATACTTTTCAAGATATTCTACCAATTGATCATGACTATCCTTTCAAGAGCCTTTGATAGAGGCAGGAGAATTGAGATGGGTCTATAGTTTCCCAGTGAGGAACGATCACCAGTCTTAAAGGCTAGAGTCACTAAGGACACTTTCCACAGCTGTGGAACTGTGAGAATCTTAGTGAGGCATTGATAATGTGAGTTAGTGGCACCAGCATGTCTTCTAGGGTAACAGCTACAAATTTAAGGTCACAGGAATCACCACTGTGTCAGAACTTCCCCAGGACTGTTTGAAAGCATTTCCTGGCTTTGTTTATGGAGATGGTTCCGAAAAGAAGCAGAGGGTGAGAAGGTGGCTGGTCCTTAATACTAGCTTTCATGGTAGAGTTTGTATGGAGGAAGATATCCAGGGGTAGAACTCCACTAAGATCTGTGAACACTTTAGTAAATGTGTTTGTAATTGTAGACAGATCAGTTGTGTGTACACCATCAATGTTGAGCATTGTGGGGGCTGACTTACTGTCTTTCCAGTGACTTCCTTGAGGTTAGTCAGAATTTACCACCGTCATTCCAAGAGCAGGTGAGTGCTTCCTTGTAATATTGATTTTTATGCACCTATTGTCCTTGTGCAGTCATTGCGAGCCTTTTGTAGTTTGAATGTCGGCCTGTTTACCTGTCTCCCAGGCTATATACCACAGGTGATTTCTTGCTTTCAAGTGCTCAGAAGCTCAGGCGAGAACCAGGGGTTGCTATGGCCTTTAATTTTTTGCTTTTTTAGTGGGGCATGCTTATCATACACTGCACTGAATAATCAGATGAAACGATCTAATGCTGTATCAATGGTATTGGAAGAATATACTGTAGACCAGTCCTGCTGATGTAGGTTGGCTCTAAGCAGGTCAAGGTGACCTTGTTTAAGGACCCTGTCTGTAATTGTTCTGGCAGGGGGTTTAGAGTAGGTAACAGACCAACAAAATAGGACAGGCAAATGGTCACTACAGACATCTGGGAGTAAAGTGGTGTGGGAGATATATTCCAGTCAATTTGACAAAACCCAGTCCAGTAACGTTGATGTACCAGTCTTGTAGTTTACCCTGGTGGGTGAATCAATGAGCTGGGAGAGGTGCTCCACTGAGACTTCTTCCCATTACAGAGTTGTCACAGGGGAGAGCCAACTGGCACTGAAGTCACCCAGCAGCACAGTTTCAGTGTTAAGATTCAGGGTGCTGAGGCACTTCATTAGAGAGTCTAGCCTAGGGTTTTATGGCCAGGTGGAATATACACAGAGAGGACAGTGAGGGTTTTGTTGCATTCCTAAGTAAAATTTTTACTGCTAGGGCTTGAATGCTGGTCCCAGTGTCAGTTAAAGGTAGGATGTGGGCCTGAAGGTTTTCCCTGAGTTTAATTGCACAACCACCCCCTCTTTTGGTTAGATGATCAACCCTGTACATGGTGTATCCCAGGATCAAAATTGCAGCATCCACAATGTTTGGGGAGAGCCAGGTCTCCACTACTGATAGGATGTCAGGATTATATTATAGTATCCAAACATTCAGGTTGTCCATTTTTGGGAGGAGACTACAAATACTAATTGAGCCAATTGTAAGTTGTCCAACATTATGTTGTGACTCTGGAGTAGGTGCGTAAGGTCCTGGATTATGGAGAATCTTTCCAGACAATAGAAAAAGCAGGAGAGCTATGTGGCAGAGATATTTCTTTAAGTGTCTGTTGCTGTTTTTCTGCTTTCTACACTGTTTGCAGTAGGAAGAATACCGTTCCTGTATATTGAAAATTCCAGGATAGAGAGCCAGTGAGTGCAGCCATCTTGGATATTGTGCAAAATGCACCAATAGACCAGCTGTTAGGAGCTCCCAGGGAGTAGTGCGAGAGTTGATACTATAGGACAGTGTTGCTGTTCATTATGCATTAAGGGATGTTCCATGTAGGGATGGAGCAGAATTTGTTAGTGGAATGTCACATAAGTGGTTATGAAGGATAAGGAGGGTAATAAAAAACACCTCTCAAAAGCAGTGAACCAAGTGGAGACATAGTTCTGGAACAGCTAGAAGGTGAAACAAGGCAGAGCAGCCCTTTAAGGGGAAAGAATGCACTGAGAAGGGTATAGGGAACACCAATAGTAAGTGAGGGGAGGAGATTCTGTGCTAGGATAGAGAATTTAACCTTTAGGCTGCCTACAGAATTAGAACTTATAGGAATTCAGGAGTGATATATTGGTCTGTCGCACAGCAAGAGTTAATAGAGGTTGGGTGGGTGGGGGCCAATGCAGGGAGGTAACACCACTGAGGATCAGTAAGCAGGCAGCAAAGTTCAGTAAAATTGAAAGGCACTACAGCAGCCAATAGGCAGCCGGCCACAGCCTGAATCATCCAATTGGAAGTGTGGCTTTCAAACCTTTCAACTGCCGCTGAACTCTGGAGAGCAAATCTGTTGATGCTTGGCTTGTGAGGGTGGGCAGTTTCAGTGGAGAAGTGCAGCAAGAAAAGCCAGTAGTTCAGCACCCAGTGTTGGGCTGCAGGCAAGGTCTTCAGCTGATTCCAGGAGTGGAGGGCCGGCGGGTCCTCTATCTAGGTATGGCTGGCCGGGAGAAGATCTGAGGCCTCTGCTGCTGCCATTGAGCCCGCTCAGGCATGGATACTGGAAAGGAAGGGGGGAGAAGAGAAAATTAATAGTCGGGAAGGACAAAGGAGGCAAAAATGGGGCGGGTAGACTGGAGAGACAAGGGGGAGTTAAGTGGACTTAGAAGAAGTGCTAACAAGGATATGAAAAGATATACAGAGTGAGGGGAGGGGTGGGGTGGATGAACCCCTGGTGCCAGTTGCTATATTAGCACAACAAAAGGGCTGAGCAACCAAGGCAGAAGCAGGCATAAGTTAGCCAGAGACAAAAGAGACCTGGGGGGGGGTAAGTAGGAGAGATAGCGAGGGAGTGTTATAAGTTAAGACAGACACCCAGCAATTGTACAGGCTGTAAGGATTTCTCTAAGCAATAGAGTTAAGTTGTACACAATTTACTTTTCAGTTCTTATCCTACTCTATTGGAAAATGTAGCCACAGTAATGACAGTAAGGACAAATTAGAAGCCCAACCAAAAAATGCAATTGTGCAGGCTGTTAGGTTGCTCTGAACACTTAAGTTAAGCTGTTAAACAATTATACTTTGCTGACTCTGAATTGAGCACAATTCTAAATGATAGTAAAGACAATTAGAATCCAAAACTACAACAGAAAAAATGCTGGGAGGTAGTGCTGCTGAGGATCAGAATTGCTGTATGCCACATGTGGGTTGAAAGGCACAAATTGCAATTGATTGCCTTTAACTACCTGGTAAATGAGATATAAAATTCATAAATTTCATAACTGTGAGTAAAAGACAATAGCTTTCACCAAGATAGTCTTGCCATTCAAGACCTTGTTGCCCTGAATGAAAATTTCATGGCTGCATAATATGAGTCTAACTTATTTTAAAAAATATCGATTGAGTTATCTACTACATCAGATTGGAGTCTGTTCCATTATGTAACCACTCTTTGATTTATCCAAGATCCTCTCCTATTAGTTTTGTAGTGTCACCATTCAGTTGACAGCTGTGAGCTCTAGTACTTAAGTTAGTCACTTTCTTTCCAAGCCTATGCACTCCCAGAGATCTTGATTTTAAATGCAGCATATACTAGGCAGTGATCACCTCTAAACCTTCAATATTCAAGTGTATTTAATGCTAAGTTTGCAACCCTCTCTTCATAATTTAGATTATGGTTATTTTTGATTTTGTGTTGCCTTCTGCACTCTCTCAAGCAATTGTACATCTCTCATGTGATGTGGGCTCCAGAATTGAACACCATACTCAGAATGGGGTCTCAAAAGTGCACCATACAGTGACAATATTACTGAGCTCTCTGCTCTTGATGTGTCTGAATATGCAATTGAGCATTCAATTGGCTCATTTAACAACTTCCATTGTATGGTTTCTGAATGTTAAATCATTGGTAACTATGATGCCCTGGTCCTTTCACTTTCTACTATATTGAATATTGTTCCATACAATGAATAGCTTGCTAACATATTATGTTTCCCAAAATGCATCACAGCACTTATCAATGTTAAATTTCATTTTATGCTGAACTGCCCACAAACCTATTTTGTCTATATCTCCTTGAAATCCTGTTATATCCTCTTGCTGTTATATAATGGTCCCAACCTTAGTATCACTGGCAAACTTTGTGATCTATGAATGTTGAGAAGTTTGTGATGATGATGTGAAGATATTGAACGAAGTGGGGCCCAGGACAGAGCCCTGGGGCACTCCACTGGTCACCTATCACCAGTCTGATACAAATCTTCTAATATTGAAATGTTGTTGTCTATTATTTAACCAAGCTTCAATCCATCTAACAATTGGTGTTTCGATCTGTAGGTCTAAGAGACTTTCAAATAACTCAATGTGGGGGACTAAATCAAAAGCCTTGGAAAAGTCCAAGTACACCACATCAACTGGGAGACCTTTTTCCAATGCCATATTAATATAATTGAAAAAACATGAAGATTGGTTTGACATGATCTCCCAGAAGTGAAACTGTCCTGGGTTGCATCTATTTGGCTGGATGATCTAATAAAACTTTCAAGATGTTCCTTGATAAATTCTTCCATGATCTTACTTATGATACTAGTCAAACTAATTTGCCTATAGTTCTGGGGGTCAGATTTGTTGTCCTTTTTATAGATGGGCAGAACATGTGCTGTATGCCAGTTCATTGGGATCTCCCCTTTCTCAAGTGATTTAATAAATAGTATGGATAAGGGTCCTGAGAGCTCAGTGGCCAATTCCTTGAGTACTCACGGATGCAACCGATTGGGCCCTGGTGATTTATTGACCCTCAGTTTCTTAAGTTTTGCAAACAAGTGAGCTTTGCTGAAGTGTATCTCTGTTATGTCATTTTATGAATAATCTGTAATATTGTTAATATTTGTTTTATCCTGAAAGATACTCAAGAAGTATTTATTAAAAGTATTTGCCATAGTCTGTTCATCTGAGGTTAAACTCCCATCCATATATAGTGGTCCTATTCCTGTGGTTCCTTTCCTTTCATTATTTAAATAATTAAAATTTGTTGTCAGCTGCCATGGTTGCTGTTCTTAGTTCATCATTTTGTTTTGGCTTTTAATGACCCTTTTACATTTGTTTTGTCAATTTCTTTAAATTTCTGTCAGTTTATTTTGGATGGATAGTTCTTATATTTATTGTGTCTTCTCTTTTCCTTATATACTTTTTGACCTTATTGTTAAACCATGATGGATTTTTCCCGTTATTATATTTTTGTTTTTCAGGAACAAAATGTTTAGTGCAAAATTCAACTTTATTTTAATTTCTCTCTATGCCTCCTGAACACTCACGTCTCTAAGTTCTTTATCCCAGTTTCATCTATTCATATAATCGCTCATAGCATCATAAACAGCCCTGTTCCAGTGTTTAATTTTTGTACCCCATTTTTGTGTAGATATATTTCCTAACATCTTAAACTCAATCATGTTGTGGTCATTAAGACCTAGAGGCTCTCTAACTATACAGTATGTTATTTCAGTCTTCATATTACTGAGGACACAATCCAGTATATTATGACCCCTGGTGCTATAACACACATGTTGTTCTATATCATTGCATATCATAAGATCAATAAAATATTTTTCCTTTTCTCTAGATCCTGTTGGCTGTTTCCAATTTACATTTGGAAATTGAAATCTCCCATAATTTGTACCCTTCCACTAAGATCCATACTTTTAATAGCCTGCCAGAAGCTTATGTTATCTTTGCACATAGTCCAGGTGCCCTATAATATACTCCCACAGTAATTTTCTTGTTCTGGGGTTACATAAGGTTTACCTAAAGTTGTTCTATTATTTCATTATTTCATATCCTAGGTTTAATTTTGTGTACAATATTTGTATCCTATATATATATATATATATATATATATATATATATATAAAATCAAATGCCATCCTCTCTTTTCCCTACATTATTGATGTTAAACAATTTATAACCTGGGATGTGTTGTCACCAGTCATTATTTTCCCTCCACATTTCTGTGATTGCACAGAGTTCTGTATTTTCTTTCCCTATCAGGTGTTCTAATTAATCTTTTTTGTTTAAGAGACTTCATGCATTAAATCAGATCACTTTAATTTCCTTCAGATGGACTAATTTAGTATTTTAATTTCCTCAATCATTTAATCCTTGTATGTTCTGTAAGTTTTGTCTGTTATTTATTAATATCTCATCCCATTTCCCCCACCTTATTTAGTTTAAATTTGTACTTGGGATGAATTCTTTAATGATCTTCTAGGTACCTACATCCCTTCTTGCTCAAATGCAAACCATCATAAGCAAACAGGTCAAAGCACTCATTGAATAGTTCCCAGGTCTTACATATATTTTCATGCAAACACCATTGTCTTAATTTATTATTTACATGTTTTATTTTCTTGTTCCATCTCATTCCAGCTTTAGAAACAGGTAATATTTCAGATATTATCAATGTGGCCTGTTTATTGTCAGACGTGTTCTTAAAGTTTTTATATTCCTCAAGAGTTTCATCTATAGACTGCCTCTTTGTGTTGTTTGTTCCTGCATGCAATACAACTAAATTTTTTTTCCTGTTGGCTTTAGTATATTTGGTAACATGTGACTGATATATTTTATTGTGGCACCAGAGAAACTGCAGTTTGCAATATTTTTCTTGTTTTCTTCTGTGATGTAGCCATCTGTGAATTTTATCATAGAATCCCCTAGGATAAATATCTGCCTGTTATTATTATTGTTGTTCTCTGTGTCTTTGTCTGGCCTTTCTTCATTTTCATTTTGGGTCATGCCTTTCTCAGATTCTAGATGTATTAAATCATCAGCCTGCCTTTTATTATTGTGTACTTGCCTGTTATTCTTTGTCTCTGTCTCTTTTGTGATTTTCATGTTTTCTTCTGTGACATCTTGGGTTTGTTCTTAACCCTTAGTATTATTCATAAGATTAATGAGTGGCTCAAATCTATTGTTTAATTCTATGGTACACTTAATCTCCCTCCTTTCCTTCTTTTTCTTTTTGTAGGTTGTGTTACTATGCACATAACACCAATCCTCCACATCATCTCCCTTTCTCCTATGTTTATTAGCATTTTCAATTTTATCTTCTGGTTGTGCTACTTTCTTTTCAGGTCCAATATTAATAATCACAAATAGTTTTAAACTTTTAATCTGCAGTTCCAACCCACAAATCCTAGATTTTAACTCCTTTATTTCTTTGCATTGTGGGCATATGTGAGGGTCCATTTCCTGTAATGTCTTTATGGTAACCTTTTTCACAACAAGTACATTTTATCACCAAGGTTCCATCCTGAAACACCACTATTGTTTGGTCCATTATATAATTGGATCCCTTTGATGCTAAACCATTTGAGATAAGTAGCTATATTAAATGATGTGGATTCTTTTCCTTTCACTTCTGCTGCTACTGCTGTCCTGCAGACACTCACCAACATGTGCTGACATGCTTGTCTCAGCCTGCAACCCCACACGTGCAACATGAGCCTCTACTTATGCTCATCCACTCTGAGGGGTGAGTTTAAATACAAAAAGTGACTTGGAAGTTGTTCCAAGGTCATGGCACTTCCTCCCATTAGTACCTTTATTTAAATGTTTAAAAATGGCCACAACTGCTTCGTGGAGTCTATACAAGCAATAGTCAGGCTTCCCTTCCTTAAAGATTAAATTACTCAGTAGCTACACTACTGTAGTTCATAGGGGCTAACATTCAACTGTCTGGATTCCTCCCTCCTGTCACCTTCCTCCTGCTTGCTGGATAAAGCAGGATTGTTCCCCAATAAAGTGTGTGTTCAGATCAGTCAGTAGCAGCAGTATACAATAAGGACTGCTGGTGCCTGTAACACTGCTAGCAGCAGTCACACAGGTCAGCAGAAATGTGTATAATACCTTCCCATAGGATTACAATCTAAAATTGTAAGTAAGCAATAACACATGACAATGTATGCAGTAATACTAAATCACTGCATGTCCCAGGTGGGTTGTGAGGTATGAGGTGCAGGTGAGTGCCATCAACCAGCTGGAAAGTGCTGATGTCTTCATTCAGGTGCTGAAGGCATGTATGCTGCCATGGAAGCGCATGCTAAAGATGTGGGATGAGTCAGCGGGTGGCTGCTCTGAGGAGCACCAGGCCCCCTGGCGTCTTTGCCTGAAAAACAGAGGTAATATTCAAACTTAAATGGCACACAGCTGAATGACACAAACTGAAATCAAGAAAATGGAAATGGCAGCAAAGCAACATGTAGCTCTGGGTAGTATGGCTAAGGCAGTTTTCTTGTACACTGACTGAATGCAAGGAAGAAAAGGGAGTGTCAGTGGGTGGCTGTGTGAGAAGTGCAGTGTGCCCTAGATCACTTTGCCTGATAATGTAAAGTGAGAATGCAAGAATCTGTGGCTCACACTGTCATGGTGAGGCAGCATTTTTGTACTGAATAACTATTGTGCTCAAAGTACTGCGCTATTATATTTCGTTTTAAAGCTGTTTGCATTTGTTTGTTGCAAAAAGCGAAAACAGTTGCATTTTCTGCTGTTTTTTGCTAACTATGAAAAACTAAAAAGTATATAAAAATGAAACACCTCTCAATTTGTAGATATTTTTGTGCTGAACAAATGTGCTCACAGTACCAAGCTATCATTTTATTTTTTTATCTAAAGCTGTTTGCATATGTTTGTTGATAAAGTGACAAAAAACTGAATTTTCTGCTGGTTTTTTTTCGGTAATTTTTAAAAAACTAAAAGGTATTGATACAAGGAAAAAACATTAATTTTGTATATATTTTTGTTTTGAAAAACTTTCGTGCTCACAGTACTATGCTATCATTTTTCATTTAAAAGTTATTTACATTTAAATATGATTAGTAGATGTACAATACATCTGCACAGCTGGCATCTCTCTCATTGACATCATCAATGCAGCCATTTTAGGATTCTTACAGCAAGATTTTGAATCAATAGAGGCTGTGTTTACAATTTTCAAATGCTATGAAACTGCATTTTATCCTACTTTAATAAATGCAGTTTCAGTATAAATGAAAACAACAGCCTCTTCTTTGCAAGCCTATGGAGTCATTTTTCAAAATACAAAATGTGTAAAAAGATTGTTTAGTTGTCTTTTAAATACTTGTGAATACACCTTCCTCAAAACAAATTGGCATTATGCAATATTCTAAATCAACTTGGCTACCAAGGTGCCGGCCTGGTGGTGCTGAGGCTTGAGGCACCAGATGCCACACCTCACACCATGCCAGTGATCAGAGGTTGGGACTGAGTTTTGGCTTCCAGGGGTTGGCCAGGAGAAAGAGGACTGAGCATCCAGAGGACTACTCTCCTCTCTCAGGGAGGATGGGTTATGGCATCCCTGCTACTAGTGACTCCCAGTGGAGACTGGGGTAGAAACAGCATGGACCACCATGGAAAGGGGTGAGGTGATGGTGGACCTCTGTGGGACTGATGCGGGACCATGCCCATCTCACACTGGACATCATTGCACATCTGCACCTCCAGGGGGGAACAAACAAACAGAAAACACTCTGCCTCCTGGGGGTAGATGTCACCTGCCACCACATCAAGCACTGGATCCTGCCCTCCCAAGATCTGCATATCCCCTAATCTTCACCTTGACCCATACCTCTCAGCCTCCTGCCTCATAAATCAGGGACAAGGCCTAAAAAAATCAGGGACAAAGGACCAAAATCAGGGACACTTCTTCAAAATTGGAGATATCCATTCAGGAAGCTGGTAGAATAAAGGGCTTAGTGTAAAATGCATTTTCTAAAGAAAAACAAGCCTGTAACTTTAATGTTTGACATTAGTTTGTGCTTATAACTCCCGCTGTTTGGTCACGGAAACACAATTTTTAGGAGGGACAGAGTAAAATTGTGAGGCAAAATCAGGGATATCCTTGAAAATCAGGGACAGTTGACAGGTATGCCTTGACCTGAAGGACTTAGATTGCAAAGTTAGGCACTGTGGAGCTGAAGGTGGCCCAGCCACAGGGGGTTACAACTTGAGAGTCCCTGATGGTGTGTCATGGTTGGGTTGGGGGAACAGGTCCCTAGGGCAGGGAGGATCTTGCTGGAAGGGAACAGGCAGGATGACTGAAGGGGCCCCTGGCAGTGGCAACCAGAGTGAAACACAGTTAAAAATAAAACATAGCTGCCGACTTCAGCCAGAAGAGATCTTTGCCAGCCCCATTGCCTCACTGGAAAGCTGCTTCCCATGCACCAGAGCTGTATATGCTAAATTTCCACACTGCCTCCTCAGGCCCAACTTGTTTCTGAGACTCAGCTTGTAAGAGAGCCAGTCAGCATTGCCCAGAACCCTTACAATTAGGTGGCTGCAGAGACTTTTAAGCACAAACTGAATGCTTGCTAGATGAAGTCAGGCCTGGATTAAAGTTCCACCCCTCTCACGATGGTCGTGTGTGTGTGGATCCAGCCTGAGTGAGACAGTCAGAGGGATTAGCCTGCTGAGTCAGTCATGATAGATGGGGCTGGGGCCTGGCATGCGGCCTGTGTGCAAAGCAAGCTGTATTGTGTATTGTGTAATTACTCAATGTATAATAAATCAGGATAAGGATAAAAAGGCCAGTAAGGTGGAGTGGACGGATGATGCTATCTCCACCGAAAGGGTGTGGTTAGCCCTCAAGGCCCTAAAGAAAGATAAATCTCCTGGGCTGGATGGCATTCATCCCAGAGTATTATGGGAATTGGCAGACATACTGGCTGCACCCCTGGTGGAGCTCTTCAACAGGTTGCTTGAGATAGGGAGGGTACCTAGGGATTGATGAGAGGCACATGTGGTGCCAATCCATAAAGGGGGGGTCAAGGGAAGTACCAGGTAACTACAGACCCATCAATTTGACCTCAGTGGTGGGAAAATTAATGGTGAGTATACTAAAGGAATGATTGGGGTGCACAGGTAGATCATGTCAAACCAATCTTGTGGAGTTCTACGAATGGGTAACATCAGAACTGGACAGGGGAAAGCCTGTGGATGTATTATTCTTGGACTTCAGCAAGGCGTTTGACTCTGTCCCCCACAATGGTCTGGTGGAGAAACTGACAGGGTTGGAAGTAGGCCCTTTGATGGTCAGATGGATTGAAAACTGGCTACCTGGACGCACCCAGAGAGTAGTGGTCGGTGGGAGCTCTCGAACCTTAGAGTGGTCGGTAGTGGGGTACCGCAGGACTCGGTCCTGGGTCCGATCCTGTTTAAAGCATACATACCGGACATCAGGGAGGGTATAGGGAGTGAAATGAGTCTCTTTGCTGATGACTCCAAGATGGAAGCAGTAGTTGAGGGGGAAGAGGGGAGGTTGGCCCTGCAAAAGGACCTGGACACCCTAGAAAGCTGGGCTCACACAGGGAAATTAAATTTCAATATCACCAAGAGCAAGGTGTTACATCTTGGGTGGGGAAACCCTAAACACAGGTACACCCTGGGAGGGGAGGTGCAGGAGGCCTCAACAGGGAAAAAAGACCTAGGTGTCATGGTGGATGCACGAATGAATAACTCTGAGCAGAGCAGGAGAGAGGCTAGCAATGCAAACAGGATGTTGGGATGCATCGTAAGGGGGATCACCTCTAGGAGCAGGGAAGTGTTTCTGCTGCTGTACAATAGACTGGTTAGACCACACCTTGAGTACTGTGTACAGTACTGGAGACCACACTTGAAAAGGGACATACAGCTCCTGGAGAGGGTACAGAGGAGGGCAACTAAGATGATACGAGGACTAGGGGATTTGATGTATGAGGACAGACTTGATGAGCTCTGCCAGTTTTCATTGGATGAGAGGAGAGACAGGGGGGACATGATTGAGGACTTCAAGTACCTCAAGGGAATAAATAGGGTAAACATGGAGGGGATCTTTAGACTAAAGCAGGGAGGTATCACCAGAGGGCATGGTTTGAAGTTGGAAGGTGGAAGGGTGAGAGGGAAAAGAGGAGGAGGTTTTTCACTGAGAGGGTGGTGGACCCTTAGAATGCACTGCCTGGTGAGCTGGTTCAGAGATCCACAGTGGAGGGCTTCAAGACAGGGTGGGACAGACATAGTTGATGGCCTGGCCCAGCGGGGTGGGGATGGAAGATAGGGGTTTATGGAACAAGGGAGGGAGGGCCTCAGCACCCAACTAGGGATCTGAGGTTCAAGCAGACCCGATAGACCATAAGGCCTAATCTGCTGGCAATTAGTATGTTAGCATCTCAAACCGAGATATAATCCCTATATAGCATGCATAGCAGTATTGTATTTGGCTTAGTATTTGGTGCTGTACTGTATGGTTATGGTAGACTGTTTCTCTGAGTATTGTTCATGTTAAGCAATTGTACTGTATTTACAGAGGTAATGCCCTTGTGTAGTCTTATTATGTTTACCTTATTTTGCATTAGTGTGACCCTAGGAGTTCTGCAGGTGTCCTTTTTATGCTGATTGTATGCATACATAAGAAACATACTGTGGCAGCTTGCTGCAGAAGCAGGTTGTGGAGGCGCAGCACTGTTGCGGCCAGTGCCTCCACAGCCTTTGGAGGCTTGGCCTGCCTTTTCCAATGGGGTGGCATGCTGTTGCTGACACTAGTTCAGCCAGCATGCTACAACCCTGTAAGGTTATAGCCGCTGCAATCAGGGCCTGCCTCGTCACTGCAACATAAGCCATTCTGCTGCAATGAGGGAGCAACTCGTCATTGCTGGGTGGAACCTTGATACTGTGATATTGTTTGTGAACATGGCAGCGCCATGTTCACAAACAATATTAGTGAGCCCCCAGTGCTGAGGGGTGCCCAATCCCCCTCGGCAGCATGTGCCCCCCCCCACAACAGTGGTTGTTTGCTGATGGGGATCCCAATCCCCGTTGGCTTCAGTCCTCTGCACGCATTCAGGTTGCCGGCGGGGCAGCCCACTCCCTGTCGGCATCATGTCCCTGTCATAACGAAACATAGTGTGTGCCGAGGGGGGTGTGGAATCCCCCTTGGCTATTATGCTCCCAGTATATGCTGATTAGGGTGTCCAATCCCCCGTTGGCAACAGCCGTCCCCCCACACAACAGTAGGTTGGCACGCTGGGAGCCCACTGCAGTGTGCCAAATGTCCATAAATGTCCCTGTTAAAAAAGAAAATACCACAATGTTTTTTTTTGTGTTTTTTACCTGTGAAGCAAAAAATGGTCCCTTGTCGAGTCTGGCGGCCCCTCCCCAACCTGCTCCCACCCTTTGCATACCCCGCCTCCCCACACATCCCTCACCCCATACTTACCTCCGGAGCCCAGCGCTATGATCTTTGGTGGACCGGGAACATGTCTGTATTCTTCAGAGCCGACCACGAACTGAGGAAATGCCAGTATGCTATATGATGGCATAAACAGTGTATTTTCAACTTTGATGCATATTTCAGGCATTTTTTTGAATTTTGGCACCAAATTTTCAACATGGGGTTTTTGGGATCCCTCCTCATGAATTCAGCCACTGTCATGGCATTATTCAGCCCTGAAAGGTGATTTTGCAGTCACTGTGCAGAATCACCTTTCAGGACTGATTAGCAAAATGACAGCACCAGTGTTCATGATGTGGGCTCTCAAAAAGTCTATGTTGCACATTTGGGGGAAAAAATCCAAGAAATGACTGTTTTATGAGTGTGCATTGTGCAGTTGCCACACACGCTTGCAACTTTGCAAATTTGCAATATTTTCACTCCAGATTTTCAACATTGGCATTTTCCCACACCTCCTTATGAACAGTACTGCTGTCATTTTCCGCATCCTGGCTGACATGTGTTTTTGCACTTCCAGCACAGAATAACGCGGTCGCTGTGGGAAATCAGTGTTTGGGACACATTATAAAAATCACAATGACACTGTTCATTAGCAGAGGTCCTAAAATGCCTATGTTGAAAATCTGGTGATGAAAGTCCATAAAATGACTGTGTTACGAGTGTGCGATGCGCAGTTTCCACATACGCTCATAACTTCGCCAATTTGCAATATTTTCACTCTCGATTTTCAACATTGCCATCTGTTTGGCCCTCCGTATGAACAGTATAGCTGTCATTTTTCACTTCCTGGACGAAATGTGTTTTCACAGTTCCAACGCAGAATAGTGCGGTCAGTGTGGGAAATCAGTGTTTGGGACACATTATGAAAATCACAGTGACACTGTTCATTAGCAGAGGTCCTAAAATGTTTATGTTGAAAATTTTGTGATGAAACTCGATAAAATGACTGTGTTACGAGCGTGCATTGTGCAGTTTCCACGCACCCTTGTAACTTCACAAATTAATAATATTTTCATGTCAGATTTTCAACATTGGCATTTTTTCACACCTCCTTATGAACAGTACAACTGTAATTTTTCTCACCAAAATGTGTTTTTGTGTTTCTGGTGCAGAATACCACAGCCGCTTTCGGAAATCAGTGTTTGGGACAGATTAGGATCGAGCGACTGAGAGAGGGGGAGTGACCAAGCTCAACTGAACTCTGTTGGGACTGCAGTGGATTTCTTTGTGGCAGAAAAAGGCACCAATGCAGGCAGGAGCCTAGTACAAAAGGGCAGCCTGCAGTGCCGGGAGAAACAAAACAAGTGGGTGAGGGAGGGGGAATGAGTGAGCTCAATGGAGCTCTGTTTGGACTGCTTCAGAATTCTTTGTGGGCAGAAATAGGGAGTAATACAGGTAGGGTCCCAGTACAAGAGGGCAGCCTGCAGCGGCGGGAGAAACAGAAGGAGTGAGTGAGAGAGGGAGAGTGAGCGACCTCAATGGAGCTCTATCATGACTGCTGCAGATTTCTTTGTGAGCAGAAAAAAAGCAGCAATGCAGGCAGGAGCCCAGTACAAAAGGGCAGCATGCAGCACCGGCAGAAACGGAATGAGTGAGTGAGAGGGGGGAATGAGCAAGCTCAACAGAGCTCTGTCGAGACTGCTGCAGATTTCTTTGTGGGCTGAAAAAGGCACCAACAGAGGCAGGAACCCAGTACAAAAGGGCAGTCTGCAGTGCCAGGAGAAACAGAAAGAACATGTGAGAGAGGGGGAGTGAGTGACCTCAACGGAGGTCTGTCAGGACAGCTGTGGATTTCTTTGTGGGCAGACAAAAGTGCCAATGCAGGCAGGAGCCCAATACAAAAGGGCAGCCTGCAGCGCCAGGAGAAACAGAATGAGCGACTGAGAGAGGGGAAGTGAGCAAGCTTAACGGAGCAAAGAAATCAACATTCGGCATTGAGAAATGCTTGTTATAATTCTCTGTTGTTACCTCCTCCACTGATCTTCCCCCATATGACCCCTATCTAAACTTTAATTTTCCAACATCATTATCATTTACCCTAGGCACCTGCAAATCACATGACTTCTTTGGCAGCAGACTGTACTGTTCAAAGGCTTTCACCTTATGTTTCAGTTACACTACTCACCCACTCTCCTTAGATATCCTAATATGGCCAAATAAGCCCTGTGTTCTTTGACAATATGTATTATCTGGGCTTGTGATCTTGAGTCAATTCCTGGACCTGTAACTCCCCTTCCCCATATTCTAGACCACCTGTTTAGCTGTGTTGCATAGGCCTAAATATTGTCCCTCTGATTATCTGTAGTCTCCTGACAAATATGACCAAACTTATTACTACCCACCTGATATTCTTGGTCTGACAGAGACCTGGCTTAATGTACTGATCACTGATGCTACCTGCTCCCTCCTTAGGTCTAACTAACCTCCTTAGGATTGCTCTTCTTGGTAAAAAGCATGGCAGAGTTCTGTCTCTACAATACAGAAGGGACCTTAACATTTACTTATTACAATATGACACTGCTTCATTCTCAGCTAGTGAATTCTTACGCTTGGTGTTTCTCTTGGGAAATTTAAAGAAAATTCACTTGATATGAATCTACAGTCCCCCCCCATACACAGAAACACATACTAATGCTACGCATGGTCTCTTCTACCTCATTTAGTCTATTAGCCAGAAAGTTGGACCTAATGAGATACTAATCAGGGGTGATCTTAGTCTTAACAGGTTGGGAAAAACACTAGGAAGTATGAATCTCTGCTCCCTTGCCTCAGCCTCACTCAAATCATTGCCTCCCTCATGAGGTTCTGCTTTAGGCAAGGTAAGAACACTCTCCTAGATTGGTTCTTTCTGAACTGGGCTGATGAGATCTCTCAGTATGGAACCTTTCCTGATGCCATCATGGATCACATTCCAGTCTATTGTATTTGCAAAGTCAAGCTGCATGAAGTCCCCTTAAGGTTAATCTCCTCAGAGACTTCTTAAAGCTTGAAGAGGAGTTCCTTCATGCAGAGTTATCCCACACAGCTGTTCTCTGGTACTACCTTCCATAAATATTTCTGTTGCTCGTGCCGGATTTCTTTCCCTCTCTCCATTCTCCTCAGTACCAGACTTCTATCCTTTATAAGGAGTACAATTAGGGGTACTCTCACTGAATGGTTACGTAGTGATCTTTTACCCTTAATGAGGACCAGAGACAAATGTTGTGTTGCTTATGAAATACTATTTTATGATTATTAATTTTCATTTCATTGTTTGTGTGGAAGACCTTTGAGCACACATGCCCTTTTCTAAAGGAGTCCACATTGGTTAGATTACAACAGGCAGAACAAGATAACAACCTATTGAGCAAGATTACAGTTTTCAAAGTTTACATAGTCAATGTGAGGGGAATGCAAACATGAAAGTGTACAACAACCACTTCAGGGCCATTTGAATGAGTCAGGAATTACACTGGCAAATTAAACAGCAAGATTACTTCCACCAGCAAAATTCTGGCATGATTCTGATTTTGGTTCCACAAAATTTCCACAAGAATTTCATGAAATTTCACCAAACTTTTTACTTCAGTCATTTTCATTTAATATCAAAAGCATTTATCTGAATTGCACCCAGTCAGAGATAATGGGCCAGATTTTTAAAGGGCCCTTAGATCCACGCTAGCTGTGCCAAACAACCAGCTTGACTCAGATCTCAGTGTGCCAAATACTGTGCACCATATTTGGCAAGAAAAGTGGTCTGTGTGACAAAGTCCCCCAAACTGATGCAAGAGGTCCACTGCATCAATGCAATGGTGTAAGGGATGGGAATGATGCAAGCTGCACCAAAATAAATGGTGCAAGTTAAGTCCAAAATGGTGCATGTCAAGTCAGAAAAATGACTCAAGGAATGAAAATGGTGCAAACTGAGTACAAACATGGTGCAAACTGAGTACAGAAATGGTGTAAACTGATTAAAAATGCTGCAAACTGAGTAACAATGGAGTTTGCCCTTTAAGGGGCAGACCATGTTGTCCTGGTACACCCCTTCCCTCTGTCATGGAATGGTTGTGCTCAGGATGGGAAGGGGGAGGAAGGGGTGGGGCTAAGGGCCAGAACAATGGTCAGGTAACAGGAAAGGTAGGGGCAAAGGGAGGTACATAAGGGACAGCACAAGGGGGCCTCTGCCACTTTTTGCTGGAGTTTTTGATTCTACAAACAACTGCAGCACACCAGATTGGCATATTTAATTGAGGTTGGTTCACATGAAGGAAAAAGGTAAGGAAGCAAATGACTGAACTGGTGGAGGACTAAAATGTAGTTGTTTTAAAAAAAATAATATATGTGAAAGGGGGAATAAATAATAATAAAGAGGATATATAATGTAATTTAGAAATATAGTTGGGGCAGAGTGACATAAGGTATGAAAGACAGAGAAAGGTGTGTAATAGCAATAGGATGCTGTTTTAAAAAAAGAGAGTAAGAAAAGGGGGAGCTAATGTGTTGATGGCTGTTATAATGGTACAGTTCACCCCCCTTTTTTGGTTTGAGGGGCAATGATAGAGCACGTGTTTCAAGAGAGACTTGGCAGGCATGTTGGTTTATGAGGCAGGGAAATGTATCTTGGTGTAGAGATGTTTTAGTTGAGTTAGAGAATGCGAGCTGCTAGGTGGAGAAGCAATTGGTGCTGAAGCCATTTTAGTTTTAGCAGACCACGCTGTTTTTCCCTCCGGTTGGAAGGGGTTAGAGCATGTAAGTGTGGAGATAAGGCGGTGTGTGTTTTTGTTTCCTGGAGATCTGGTGGCGGAGCATGGCCCAGTGGCAATGTGTAACATATGTGGAAGGCAAGGAATGGAGCCGTGCCAGAGTTAAAATGGGCTTTTTTCCAATAATGGAGACCGAGAATACAGAGGGCGTGTCTATGGGGAGGGTGAGGAAATTTTGACACATTCCCACTAGAAAGGTAGGCCTGGAAGAGGCCTTGAAAGCAGAGAAGGGGGGGCGAGAAGGAGCAGGAGCACGAATGGGCGACCACATGGAGTGACGTCACATGCCGCATGGTAGTCGCGACAAGGCCCAGCCTGTTTCACCATCTTACTGCATGAGGGCCCAGGGGTTGCAGCATTACAGGCCTAGGGAGGCTGAATCTTTCGCTCAGTGATTTTTGCTCTGGTGTTTTTAGCAGAAGGGGCCAGGGGAGCAGGGCATCGAGGCAGAGTTCAGGGTAGTGGCTGTGGGGCATTGGTCACTGATTTAATGGGCTCTTGGGGTTTTTTGGCGAAGACCCATGAGGGGAGCAGATCAAGAAGGGGCCAGGAGGCCCTCTAACAAGGGGGGCGGGGCACACCATAGCCATGGCGTCTGCGCTTCTTGTGATCCTTGAGAATGGGGGAGGGGGAAGGACATGAGCAGCAGGGTTAGAAGAGGAAAAAGGCAAGGGAGGCAGGTGGGTTGTACTAGTGGAGCTGGCTAGCAACAGGCAGGGGGAGCGCGAAGGCACACACAGGCCAATCGGTTTGGAGGGAAAATGGACACTTTCCCACCTCAAGGGAGCCTTGCGGTGGTCCCCAGTTGTTGGGGCTGTGGTTTTTGGTGGTTTGTGGTTATGGAGAGAGCAACCCCCCCCAAGGAGTAACTGTATGCATAGCCCGGGGAGAAAAGAAAAGAAAAGCAGTAGGCAGTAGGGGATCCTGGCATCACCCATGAGGGAGAGATAAGGAAAGGAAGTGGGGGCACAAAAAAAAGAGGGAGGGAGTTTTTTTATACATAATAAGGGGTCAAGGGAATGCTAAAATGGGGACAGTGGAGGGGCGCAGATGGGAGCAATGAGCAGCCACGTGGTGTGGCACACATGCCCATTGGAAGTTGGAGTCCAAAAAAAAAAAACAGACAACAACCTTGGTTGCTCATGAATACCAGGTGAAAGGGGGGGCACATGGACGCTAAGGGGTGAAGCAGAGAGCAGGATGGAGGCCTGTTAAAGTAGGGCCCGACCAGGCATGCTGGGGCATGGCGGAAAGGACAAAAAAAAAATATATAATAAAAATTTCCTTTAAATAATAATACAGGTATATAATGAATCTTGTTCTCTTCTAGTAGTTGTCTTCACAGAGAAAAGGAGCGAAGGATATGACGCCAAAGAAAAGCAAGCCGTCGAAGGAAGATGCCTACAGGGCTATAATTGAATTGGCAGAAAAAGCCAGCAGAATGTGGGAACTGGTTGAAGGGGAGGAACCAGGGAGACCCGGGGAGGAAAGGAAAGCAGGCCCTGACAAAAGGGGCAGAGGGAAGCGATCAGCCGAAGGGTCAAGCAGCCCCACTAGGATACCATTGCTGGTAGTGGGACCTGCCAGGGTGGCGGATCCAGTACCTCTGCAGCCTATAGACGTGGCAATGCCAGTACCTCCCCCCGAACAGTACGGGATCTCCTTTGGTGAACCCGGTCCAGATCCCCAGAATGTAGCATTCCCTCCACAAACCCTAGTAGTCCACCCTCCTCCTCAATCACAAGGAGAGAAAAAAGGGGCCACTTGGAAGATGACAGGCAGCACGGCCCAGACAAGGTTACAGGTAATTCACCCAGTGCAGTGGGGGACAGTATAAAAGAATATATAGGGCAAATTGTGTCAGCACTGGGCGCAGGAGGTTTAGGGCAGATGGAATCAGCTCTGGCAAAGATTAGGACAGAGAAAGAGGTGCCGGGAGAAAACGAAGGGAGTACAGAGAAAGAAGGAAAAGGTACAAGGGAGAAAGGTACGCCCGGGATGAGGATAGGTGAGCATGTTCCACTGACCACAAAGGAAAAAATATGGAAAGGGAAGTATGCAGATATACTCACCTTGGTGAGTCGGGAAGCAGCAGCAAATTATGAGGAAGCTGAGAGCATAGGTAAGAGTGAAATGGCAGCGGCAGTAATACTTTTAGAAAAAAAGGAGGAGGACAAGTTCACG
This sequence comes from Neoceratodus forsteri, assembly GCA_016271365.2. Classification (NCBI taxonomy): domain Eukaryota; kingdom Metazoa; phylum Chordata; order Ceratodontiformes; family Ceratodontidae; genus Neoceratodus; species Neoceratodus forsteri. The sequence goes on along the minus strand of CM028132.1, from coordinate 1,014,221,391 downwards.
AAAGAGAAGACTTGGGATGGGTGGGTCGTAGGTTTTGCCACTTTCTCAGCCATCATCTTGGAAAAGAGACCGGAGCTGGGCATCCCACTCATCACTTATTCTTTGATAATAAGGAGGGAAAAAGCAAGGGGGGGTGGTTATACTATGATGAATTTTTTTGACAAAGAATGGCAACATTCCTGGATGTAAGATGGGACATGAAGCAGATAGACTTATGGATGGACTACGTAACAGATCAGTCCACACCCGAAGAGGAATGGGGGAAAAAAGGGGTGACACCCCAGACATGCTGCTGGGCTTACAATACGGCGTTTTGCTCGTGGCCTCAATGTTGGTTTTGGCATGCTTGTGCAAAATGTGGGGGAGGACACCGGGCAAGCAGATGCAGGACGACATGGGGCCAAGGGGCACAGGGACACAGGAACATGGGGTCAAGTGTCAGGTCAACAGTTCTTTTGGGAAGGGCAGGGATTTAGAGGGCAGTCCTGGAACTGGGGAGGGAGTGGCAAGGGGAACACGAGTAGAGGGGGTCAGAATCACTGACCAGAAGAACCTTACACAACGGGGTAGTGCAGGGATGGGGAGAAGTAACGAGTGAACTGACAGGGAGCAATTTGGGTTAGCTAGAACCCCTGTCAACTTAGAGGCATGGACAGCTGGTTTGGACAGGTATCCACACAAAAGAGTTTTAGCACAGGATTTTCACTGCAGTGTGGGGAGCCCAGACAAGCGAGGGAGGGGAGCAACTTGGGATCGGTTAAAGGAAAGGAAGAAATGCTGAGACAGAAGATAGAGAAAGAAAAGGCAGCTGGGAGGGTAGAGGGCCCATTTGACACTCCCCCATTGCGAGACATGCGGATTTCACCATTGGGTTTGGTACCCAAGAAACAAGAGGGGGAGTACAGGGTGATTCACCACCTGTCTTATCCAGAAGGGGATTCGGTGAATGATTTCATCAGGGAGGAACGTAGTAAGGTGACATATGTGACATTAGAGGATGCAGTCAGTATAATCAGGGCTACTGAGGATGCATGGATGGCAAAGACAGATATTGAATCTGCTTTCAGACTGCTGCCGGTTAGGAGGGAAGACTGGGATCTATTAGGTTTTAAGATTGGGGGGCAGTATTATTTTGACAAAGCCATGCCAATGGGATGTTCCATAGCATGCACAACATTCGAAGCACTCAGCACATGCGTGCAGTGGATATTTCAGGAAAGAACTGGTTATAGAACAGTAATTCATTATCTGGATGACTTCCTCTTCATTGGAAGGGGGAGAAGGGAGATGCAGATGATGTTGGGCAAGTTTCAGGAATTATGCAGGGAGCTAGGGGTTCCACTGGCACCAGAAAAAACAGAAGGGCCCAGCAGGGTGATGGAGTTCCTGGGGATCGAGATAGATGCCCCAAATGAGATATTCAGGCTGCCGGACAAGAAAGTAAGGAAACTGAAGGACTTAATACATGTACACACCAGCAGGAGAAGGGTACAACTAAAGCAAGTGCAACAAGTACTGGGGCACCTAAACTTCTCCTGCAGGGCCATTGGACCAAGGAGGACGTTCACAAAGAGGTTAGCAAGGGCTACAGCAGGGGTTACCAGACCACATCACTGGGTGGATCTGACAAAAGGTGTCAGGGAGGATTTTAATATATGGGAGGAATTCCTTAGGGAGTATAATGGCTGTTCATTCTGGCAAGAGGAATGGGTGTACAACACAGACCTCGATATCTACACAGATGCGGCCGGGGGGTCTGGCATGGGGGTTACCTGAGGGGCAGATGGATTCCAGAACCATGGCCTGATAGCTGGGTGAAGAATGGGACAATAAGACATATAACATTGCTGGAGATCATGCCCATTTGGGCATGCTCTTTGGTATGGGGGGAGGAACTATGGGATCAAAAAGTGACCTTCTGGTGTGATAACAGATCAGTGGTAGAGGTCCTAAACAACAGGGGAGCCAAGTCATGAAAGTATTGAGACATTTAGTTTTAAGGGCTTTGTAACTGAACATGTCATTCAGAGCAAAACATATAGAAGGGGTACACAATACCCTGGCTGACAGCCTTTCCCGTCTGCAGCTGGACCATTTCCGGAGGCTGGTGCCAGCAGCAGAGGAACAAAAAACACCTATACCAACGAGCATCTGGGACATTGGTAAGAAGGAGCAGAACTGCTGTTTCACAGCTTATGGGCACCTCGGACTCTGAGGGCTTACGATGGGGCCTGGTGGGGGTTTCAGACATTCAGGGCTGAGCACCAGATGGAGGTAAGTGGGCTACTCACAGAAGAACAGTTGGGCATGTTCACCATGGAACAGTGGCAGAGAGGGACCGCACACACCACAATGGGGGTTTATCTAGCAGGGATTAGTGTTATCTGCAGCCTAAAGGGATGGAAGGACATGACAAAATTGCTGCTCATCAGGAGGATGATGCAGGGTTGGAGTAGGTTGAAATGTGGGCCAGGAGATAACAGGAAGCCAATAGGGGAGTGGTGGCTAATAAGGTTAAAGGAGGTGCTCCCGGTAATATGCAGATCAAAGGCTAAGGCCCAGTTATTTCACACAATTTATGTGATAATGTTTGCAGGGGCGATCAGAGTGAATGAGTGAAGTGGTAGGCCATGGGAAAGAGGACAACAAAGGAGGCTTGGAGTGGGACAATGTAAGTTGGGGGGTGAAGGAGATACGGATTAAGATCCGGAGGTCAAAAACAGACCAAAGAGGACAAGGTTGCATGTTGACACTGAAGGGGCAAGGAGAGGTTGCAATATGCCCAGTGCAGGCTCTGTGGGCTTTCGCCGCAGAGCAGGGGGACCAGGAAGGGAAAGCTATTTGTACATGGTGACGGAAAAAGGGTCACCGGCTATCAAGTCACAGCATTGCTTAAAAAGGGCATGCAATTCATGGGGGAGGACCCCGCTAATTACTCATCCCTTTCCCTACGAATTGGGGCTGCCTCACAGTGGGCAGCAGCGGAGGAACCTGTGAAGGACATTTTGGGAAAAGGGCACTGGCAGTCAGCCAGTTATAAGAGACACATTAGAGCACTGAAAAAAAAAAAATATTTTGTGTGTTGAAGGAGGTGCTCCTGGCAGGAACTGCGGGTCGGGGGGAGGGAAAAGTTGGGGGAAGCAAAAGGGGAAGAGTTGGGGGGGAATAATACCGGTGCTGTCACTAAGAGTATGTGTAAAATAATTAATTTTCCTTGAACCCTATAGGTAGAGGGAGGAGCACAGAAGTCTGGATCTGCTGCCATTCCTATATTTATTGGGCTGAAAAAAGAGCAGAGAAGAAGGCTGGGGGAAAGCAGCTGTACCAGGATGTGAGACAGTGTAGGTTGGTCTGGCAAAGCATGTGGGATGAGATAGGCAGCTGCTTCTTTGCAAGAACTCAAGGGTCACGGCCCAGTCCAGACCTAATTATCATACATCTAGGGGGCAACGACCTGGCGGGCAGACCATGGGTAAACACATACTTACAGATAAAAAGGGATCTGGTGGCGATACGACAGTGGTGGCCTCAGGTGTGCCTCGCCTGGTCAGACATGATACCAAGAAGGGTATGGAGGCAGGAGCACAGCCACAGGGCTGTGGAGAGGGCCAGGAGAAAGATGAATAGGAAGGTGGGGACATTAGTAAGGCAGATGGGGGGACAGGTGATACTGCGGGGGATAGAAGAATGGGTGGAGGATTTCTACAGGTCAGATGGTGTGCACCTGTCAGATCTAGCCTTAGACATGTTCAATACAGAAACAATGAATTTCATAGAGACATGGAGGAAACAGGCAAAAGCTGGAATATAAACAAAAAAAAAAAAGAGGGAAAAGGAAGGTCCCTGGGGTAAGGGAGAGTGATACCCTAAGTATGGGGGAAGCCAGCCATCCAACACAAGCTGGAGACTGGCTAGTGGGGGAAAAGGGGGGGTGGAGGAGGGGAAGGGGGAAGAAAAAGGAGTAACACAACAAGAGGAAGAAGATGAAGAAGAAAGCAGTCTAGGTTTTCACCGTTACCTAGCAGGAAAGGAGAAGAGGAAGGCACCCAGGTTTTCACCTGGGGGAGGGATAATCAGAGATTGATATATGGATGGAAAAAAATGAAATTTATAAAAATAGGATAATAAAGAAATGGAAAATGGAATATGGAATATGGATATAAATAAATTAATTGCCAAATCTGAGCACAACAACAAACAATGGTCTCTTGTCTTTTTGTGAGGGAAAAGGGTGAATCCGGGACAATGGAGTTTGCCCTTTAAGGGGCAGACCATGTTGTCCTGGTGCACCCCTTTCCTCTGTCATGGAATGGTTGTGCTCAGGATGGAAGGGGGGAGGAAGGGGTGGGGCTAAGGGCCACAACAATGGTCAGGTAACAGGAAAGGGAGGGGCAAAGGGAGGTACATAAGGGACAGCACAAGGGGGCCTCTGCCACTTTTTGCTGGAGTTTTTGATTCCTCCCACCCACCCTACTAAGCAGAACAAGAGGTGAAGACAGTCAAGCTGGGACTGTATGATTGGGTCTGTCAAGGTGGACGACAGACACATCCGGTTGGACAGTTTGTACTGCCAAAGGTGGATGGCAGGTGATAAGGTTATGGATATGGTCATGGACTGCCAAAGGTGGATGGCAAGTAATAATATGGTTATGGACTGCCAAAGGTGGATGGCAGGGGAAAAGGGGGGTGGAGGGGGGAGAAAAGGAATAACACAACAAGAGGAAGAAGAAAGTGGTCTCGGTTTTCACCGTTACCTAGCGGGAAAGGAGAAGAAGAAGGCACCCAGGTTTTCACCTGGGGGAAGGATAATCAAAGATTGATATATGGATGGAAAAAATGAAATTTATAAAAATAGGATAATAAAGAAATGGAAAATGGAATATGGAATATGGATATATATAAATTAATTGCCAAATCTGAGCACAACAACAAACAATGGTCTCTGTCTTTTTGTGAGGGAAAAGGGGAGGAATCTGGGACAATGGTACAAACTGATTACAAATGGTGCAAACTGAGTAAAAATGGTGCAAACCATGTAAAAGTGCTGCAAGCTGAGTCAAACAAATGATGCAAAGGACGAGAATGACTCAAGTTAAGTAAACAAAACGACAGATGAAATGGCCAAAACTAAGCCCCCAAAATGTTCTAAACTAGTCCCTGGTCCTTAATATTAGCATAGGCAGGTCTGACCACCTGCTTTAGATACATAGATACATAGATACATAGACAGTGTCGGCAGATAAGGGCCTATGGCTCACCTAGTCTGCCCATTTGAGCTTGTAAGTTCAGTTTGTTTTCCTAGAAGTCTATTTCCCCTTACCCCTGACCTCTAGAATTCCTTTATGTCTATCCCATGCATTCTTAAATCCCGTGATTGTTTCAGCTCCCACCACTTCTCTCTGGCAGGGTGTTCCACTTGTCCACCACCCGCTCTGTGAAGAAATTGCTCTCATGTTTCCTCTGAATCGTCCTCCTCCAACTTCATCCCATGCCTCTAGTCCTGAAACATCTTTTTCGCTTAAAAATAGTGTTTTCCTGCACCCTGTTCCTCCCTGTAAGATACTTGTATGTCTCATCATATCCTCTCTCTCCTCCTCTCCTCCAAGGAGTACATGTTCAGTTCCTTCAACCTGTCTTCATAGGACTTGTGATGCAACCCATGCACAATCTTTGTTGCCCTCCTCTGAACCTTCTCTACCCTGTCTATGTCCTTACGTAGGTATGGTCTCCAGAACTGTACACTGTACTCCAGGTGGGGCCTCACTAGTGTCTTGTATAGCGGAATTATGACCTCCCTTTTCCTGCTGGTGATGCCCCTGCCTATACATCCCAGCATCCTATTTGCTTTACCTGATGCCTTGTCACACTGTTTCTCACCTTGAGGTCATCAGAGATGACAACCCCAAGATCCCTTTCCTGCTTGGTGCATGCTATATCCTCACCCCCCAACTGATATATTGTGCCAGGGTTTTTGTGCCCCATATGCAATATCTTGCACTTCTTTGCATTGAATTTCAACTGCCAAACCCTTGACCATTCTTCAAGTTTCTGCAGGTCCCTTCTCATTCTGTCTACACCCTCTGGTGTGTCTACTCTGTTACAGAGCTGTGTGTCATCAGCTAACAGTGAAATTCTGCCTTCTAGATCCTGTGCAATGTCACTGATGAAGATGTTGAATAGGACTGGTCCCAGCACTGATCCCTGTGGTACCCCACTGGTCACTCTTCCCTCTGAGGAGTGACAGCCATTTACCACCACCCTCTGTGTCCTGCCACCCAGCCAGTTACCTACCCACCACACTACTGTCCTGCCCACACCCATATTCCCCAGTTTGTGTAATAGTCTTCTATGTGGCACAGTGTCAAAGGCCTTGCTGAGGTCTCTTTATATGCTCTAGTATCCCTTAGACCAGCTCTGGCTAGTCTAGTAGCTGACAGAACTTTGACATGTTTGGTGTCCATGATGCAGCTTTGAAATTCCCACAGGTGCGATCTTGCACCATTTCTGTGGCGCAAGACGGCTTTCATCATGGTGTTGCCATTTGTATGGCACAAGACTGATGCAGCCACCTTTGACGCAGGGCAGACTGCCTTTGATGCAGTGCTCCTTTGAAAATCTGGTCTGGCTCAATGTTTGATGCTAGACTCCCTTGCGCTACTATTGTTTGGTGCACGTCCCTTGTGTCATACTTGGGGCTTTGAAAATCCAGCTCAATGACTTTAAAAATGACCATACAGAAGTGTTCCAAGTTGCAAAGTTCTGTGCGTAAGGGTGACTGAGTTATAAGCCTCCGAACGTTCTGAAATTTAAAAATTTTATTTTGAGATTATGAAAACTTCAGAATTTTAATCCCCTATAACTTTAAAATTAGAGAACTGAATATCAGTCATTTTGTTAGGTTCATTGACCCTAAATATTAGGCTTTGAGGCCACCCTCCAATGGCCCAGCAGCAGAACGTCATGCTGCCATACTGATGACACAGATTCATATGTGAGCCTGGAAAGTCAAATCAGGAGGCAGGTCATGGCTGAGGCAGTTGTCACTTGGTAGTGCATCTCAGTCAGTGAGGGTTGGTAGCAGGTTCCACCAACACAGCAATTCCTGCAGCTGGGCCAGGGAGTTTGTTCTTGCTGCAGGGGAAGCTGTGGCTGTGCAAGACTGACAGAGGCACCTCCTCTACCAGGGGAATTGGGGGAAAAAAATGTGGGAGAAAAATCTGGTAGTCAACTGAAAGATGGCTGGGTTCAGCCTGATCAGGGTATATCCCTGCGAATAGAGTATATCTCTGAAAGACGAGCTACTGACCTGGAGAAAAAAAAAACAGTATGGAAAACTCTCTAACCTATTTCTCAGGTGCTAGCTAAGTTATAATCAGCAAATGATTCCAAAATAGCATCAGTATTTAAAGTTGAATTTCATGAGCTTCTATGAAATTGTGGAATGCTGTATGCTTTTGTCAAAGCCAAGTCCATACATTTTGCCCAGTTAAACACTTCTGTTGCCATTTTAGAGAAGGTAAAGTTTGGATAAAGAAGCAACAAGGTAGTATTCATAGGAGGCTCTATATTAAAAGTATAGTGGTGCCAAGTGTAAGGTCATTATCTTGTGTGATGAACCATGAAGAATAGTCATGAACATCATTGTGCACTAGTCTGTCTTCTTCAATAAACCAGCTAACTTCTACAGCTCACAAAACTAATGATTTGTGGCAGCACATTCACATGCAGCATTATTTCTGTACAATGCCACCTAACAGCTCTCTAACAACCTTGTAAAAAATAATGTGTATTTTTGCTATTTGAAAACAGTGACATCAAGTGATGCCAAGCCTTACAACCAGTTGTGACTTAGGCCATTGTGATAGAAGTATCTGGATATCTTTAGTCATTATGGAGCATGATACTGGGCATCACTGTTGTGGGAGTTTTGGTGGGTATTGCAGGGCCATGATGCTACTGCAGGTAAGTTGATTCAGTGATGATAATTGCTTTATAATTACTGACTAGCGCTTTTTCCCACAAGGAAACCCAGTTATAATTTGCAGTTATAACCAGCTGGTTATAACGGCAAACACACACCAGGTTTCCCACTGATCATGCATGTGCCAGTCACAATGTTCCTTTAGTACACAATGTTCATTGTTCCCAGAAGCAATGCCCCTCGCTGTCAGTGTTTTTTTTTTAATTTGAAAAAAATAAAGATGTATTCTTGTGAAGGAAAACCAACAGAAAATGAACACACTGTCCAGTTTCCCTCTCCACACACAAGAGCTGGCAGGTCTCCTCTTCATACCAAAGAACATCACAGTTCCGCAACTGCTGTTTGGCGGTAAGTTTAAAAATACCAGAAACAAACTGAAAAAAATACAGACACAGATACCTTTACTTTCTCCACTTCTTCTTATCTCACATAAGTGGAGCATTGTAACTTGGCAGACCACGGACCACTAAGACTTCTGACTGGTCCACGGTTGCCTGAAAACTGATCAGTTTATTTTCTACGATTGCTGAGGTGAAAAAGTGCATTCCAGCAATTATAAAAAATAAAATATGAGGTGGTATGCATAAAACTCAATTTTACACACACCCTCATTGTAGGATGCATCCCACAACTCGGGTGTGTGTAAAATCTTGTTATACACACCACTCCATATATTATTCTCTATATAATAACTGGGACACAATTTCTCCCTAGGGGAAACCCAGTTTTAATTTGCCCATTATACCCCTTGGGTAATAACGGTGAACATGTGCCAGGTTTCCCAGACTCCACACATGTGCTGATCTCTGGTCTGCCCTTCCTCAGCATCAGCTGCAATTACTTACCACTGGGCACTTCAATGCAACTCCCTTTCAGCGGTAAGTTAATTTGAAAAAAAAAAAGTAACTGGAACTTTTATGGTGTGCCTCTACTAAATAACTGGTACTGAACATGAAAAAAAAGGGAAAGTTTCCAGCCTCTTCTGGCAGCGGACCATGATTCATTCTGACTGGGATGTGGCTGAGAAGAACTGCATCTTTATTTTATATTATTACTAGTGGCCTTAATGACAGAGCAGATCTGGACTTTTTCGCTATCACTGAGACACGGTGCACAGAAAACCATGACTGGGACATGACTATACCAGGCTATACACTATTCCAAAAAGATAAGGTGGGAAAGAAGGGAGGAGGAGCGGCTATCTATGTTAGGGATTGAATTCAGGGTACTGAGGTTCAAGGAATGCAGGCTGGGGCAGATGCACTGTGCATCACACTAGAAATGGTAAACAGCACCACTATTCTTAATGGACTGATCTACAGACAACCTGTACAAGGGGAAGAGATGGACTGGATTCTGGTGGAAGCCATCCACAAAATTACAGCTAAAGGGAAAGTACTGCTGGTAGGAGATTTCAATTTCCCATATGTCAATTGCAGCACTCATGTTGCAGCCACAACAAAGAGCAGAAACATCCTAAATGCCCTGCAGGGGTCATGCCTCAGACATGTGGTAGAGCTCACATGGGAAGGAGCAATATTGGACTCTGTGCTCACCAATAGAAACAGAGTTATAGATATAGTAGTGGGTAGCCACCTAGGGTCCAGAGATCACCATACAGTATGGCTCAATGTGAACACAGTAGAGGGATCGAATCACACAAAATCACAGGTTGTGAATTTCAGATGGGATGACTTTGCAAAGTTGGGGAGATGTCTCAAGACAGCCATGGCAGAGAAGAAGAAAAGAGGGGGTGTAGAAGAACAGTGGCCACGTCTTGAAGAAGCCATAGTAGAAGCAACAAGTCTTTGCGTTAGGCAAGTAAGTGAAGCAAAGAGAAAGAAAAAAAGACACCATGGTTCTATAAAGAAGTGGCCAGAAAAGTGAGAGAAAAAAGGTTAGCTTCAAGAGTTACAAGGAAACACAAATGGAGGAAGACAAGGGAGTGTATCTGGAAAAACTAAGAGAGGAAGGGAAAGCAGTCAGGGGTGCAAAGGCACAAACACTGGAAAGAATAGTGCAAGCAATAAAGAGAGGAGATAAGACTTTTTTTAGGTATATCAGTGAAATAAAAAAGTCCAGAGGAGGGATTGTGAGAATAAAAGGGGAAGGAGAGGAGTGTGTGGAGAAGAAATCAGAAAAGGCAGAAATCCTGTACAAATGTTTTTGTTCAGTATTTACAGAGAAATGGAAAGGAGAGGGACCACAGCTAGGGGATAGAAGCACCAAGGGAAAGGAGGTGGACACCAGTCTGTTTTCAGAGGAGAGGGTCCGAAAGCAGCTAGCAAAACTGAAAGTAGACAAGGCAATAAGGCTGGATGGAATACACCCCAGAATGCAAAAAGAACTCAGAAGGGAGCTGGTAGGAACTCTGACAGCTCTGTTCAACAAATCAATAGACACATAAGTAGTTCTGGAGAAGTGGAAGAGGGTGAATGTAGTCCCTCTCCACAAAAGTGGGTGCAGGGAGGATGCTGGCAACTACAGGACATTCAGGCTGATCTCGGTAGTGGGGAAACTAATGGAATCATTTTTGAAAGAAAGGATTGTGACATATGCAGAGGACTGTGAGATACAGGATCTGAGGCAGCATAGGTTCACTGCAGGAAGGTCTTGTCAAACAGATCTGATATATTTGTTTGATTGGGTGACCAGACAAGCTGATCAGGGAGGGGCAATGGGTGTGGCATTCCTGGATTTCAATAAGGACTTCAACGCCATCCCACATAGGAGGCTTGTAAACAAGTTGGGTAGCCTAGGAGTGGGTACCAAGGTGGTAAAATGTGTCAGAAATTGGTTGAGTGGTAGGAGACAGAGGGTATTAATGATTATAGCTCAGTCCAATGAGAGGGAGGGGCCAGTGAGGTGCCACATGGATTGGTATTGGGGCCAGCCCTCTTTAATGTCTTCATAAGTGACATTGCAGAGGGTCTGGAAGGGAAGTTATGCCTCTTTGCGGATGACACTGAGATCTGCAAAAGGTGGACACTCCATAGGGGGTGAAAAAATTGAAAAGGGGCCTAATCAAGCTGGAGGAGTGGTCAAGAGTGTCAGCTGAGGCTCAATGTAAAGAAATGCAAGATCATGCATTTGGGGCACATAAATCCTGAGGAGGAGTACAGGATGGGAGGGGAGGTTCTGACAGCCACCAGACAGGAAAGGAACCTGGTGGTGATTATATTCGATGACCTAAAGGTGACCAGACAATGTGTAAAAGCTGTAGAGAAAGTCAGTGGGATGCTGGGGTGCATAAGGAGAGGAATCACTAGCAGAAAAAAGGAGGCAGTGATGCCACTGTACAGATCACTGGTGAGACCTCATCTGTAATACTCTGTCCGGTTCTGGAGGCCACATTTCCGGAAAGACATAGACAGAATAGAGGCAGTACAGAAAAGGGCAACTAAAATGGTGCGTGGGCTGCATCAGAAGCCAAATGAATAGAAACAGAAAGACCTCAATATGTATTCACTGGAGGAGAGAAGAGAGAGAGAGGAGATATGATAGAGACTTTCTAGTACCACAAGGATATAAATAAGGTACAAGAAGGTAGCATCTTTCAGAGAAGAAGAGGTCTAAGAATAAGGGGACATGATAAGAGACTAGAGGTGGTAGACTCTGGGGTAACGTGATGAAGTATTTCTTCACAGAAAAGGTGGTGGATACATGGAACAGTTTCCCAGTGGAGGTGGTTGGAGCAAAAACAGTGGGGGAATTCAAAAATGCATGGGATACACATAAAGGGACACTAACAATAGAGAAGAAAGAGCATGTCATAGGTCAGGTAAATAATGTGGTTTAAACACTGGGTAGGAAAAATGGGCAGTATAGATGGGACTGGCAGTCCTTATCTGCTGACAAATTCTATGTTTCTGTGCTTCTATGCTGCAGTGAAAAAATGCCCCCCAACAATTATATCAAATTAAAGCAGGATAGGTGTGTAAAACTCAAATTTTACACACACCCTTAGTGTGTGATGCCTTTATGAACCACTCGAGCTTTGCTTTCAGGATGTATGTGGCATACCGTACATCAAGTGTGCATAAAATTCTCATTAGAACCACCTTCCCAGCCATTATTCTATATGTAAAAGTTAAATTCCACAAGTGGAATTCTACTGGCATTGTCTGTTATGCATCCATTAATTTTTGAGCAAATTTGGCTAATTAGCAATTTCTGAAGTATCCATAATAAATGTTAACCTACTAAACCACAATTATCCATCTTAATTAGATTCCAGGACATTTACTTTGGCATGCATGCCAAATCTTGACTGTACACCTATAATTTCAGTGGAGCTAGAAACACCCAAATACAGAATTTTGAAAATTTTCACACAATTTAACAAATAATTAAATTATAAAATGTTTAACTCCTGTAACTTGTAAGCTATGTAACGAACTGCCACTATGTTTAGCAGTTTCTATGATTCTTCCAAGAAAGTATAAACATAAATTTTCAATTATCTTGCTCCATTGGTGGCTGTGTTGAAAGCCTAAACATATTTTCAGAAATGTTCACATTGTAAGCCTCCCACCAATGGGACTTACCTTCCGGGGTACTGCCCCAAAACCGTCCCCCTGGTGTCCTGCAAGTGGTCCCTGGTGGGACTACAACCCTGGTGCCTCAGTGGTGTTCTGCAGCTACAGCATCCATTTTCTTGTGCCTCGGCCCCATGAAGAAAGGGGGTTGAGTTCAAAAAGATGTTTCTGTGCCTGTTGGCACTGTGTGGAGGACAAGGAACAGTCTGGGGAGCAGCACCTAGATGGATTGGTGAATGTAAATAAACAAGATGGTAGCGATGTGCCTCCTGCACATACACAGCCAGTGGAGCCCAGGAGCTGTGGCTCCATTTGCCAGCACCACAGAAAGGGTGTAGAAAAAGGGAAAAATATAATAACGGGAGCCCCCTGAAGCTAAAGGGGGATCCTGCAAGTTAAATAAAGTCTGTCCTGGCTTCTGTGGCAAATTAGAGCTAGGACAAGTGACTTGTAGTCCCTGAAAGGTCTTTAATGAACTATTATGGGGCTGCAATGTTTTGAGTTAAAAGATAAATACAGTAACCCCTCGCTATAACAAGCACCGTTGGAGTCATGTTTACTGTTTGTTGTAGCTCCTATTTTTGTAATAGCAAGGGATGCTTAGACAAGTGCACAACAGATGGCAGCCTTTATTTGAAACTGTGGGGGAGGGTAAATTGGGAGCTCAAGCATGAGCTAAAAGAAAAGTTTAATTTTGTGCCTGATAAGTGAGCATGTTTGTTACAAACAAGTGTTTTGCATCAACTGAGAAACAGATTGCTGTTGGTAACCAGGAGTAGGTAAGAGACAGAGTCTGAGTGAGTGGGGAAGGGAGGGGTGGGCAAGTAAGCGTGAATGGAAAGGGGAATTGCATATCACTTCTGATTTTAAAAAGCATGCCAACAGTTGATTTCCCTACCCTCTTAGACAGCAAACACAAACTCCGGTGACTTTCAGGCAGGGCATCTAAAATCATCTGTTTACGAAGCAGACAATACCCTTCCACCAACTCCAGCGCATTTCAATAGTCAGCTGTTCCTCACATGGTTGCAGACTGTCCTTGAATTCAGCAAGAGGGTACTGTACCTTCAAGTTCAATCCTAGTGTGCTTCAGACTGCTGCTCCCTATTCGAATGTTGTCTTGTCATACTGCAGCCAGCGCTAGCTAATCCAAAGAGTCTGCTTTAGTTCTGCATGCTGCTAAAGTCCACTGCTAATCCCCAAACCATCCTCCCATTGGTTAGTGCCCCTCATGTGAACTCATGTGACCTCCTCTCCTCCTCAGCATCATCCGTCCTCTGTAAATCTCCCCTTCAAAGCTAGTTGTATATTGTATTATCATTTTATACATTTATAAATATCAGGAGCTTTTTTACTACCCATATGCAAAGGGTGCAACAACAACAGCTGACTGAAAGACGGGAGCCAAATAGACCATTTGCTATAGCCGAGAATTCACTATAGTGACGTTCCATATAGTGATGGGTCACTATAGTTATGGTGGCCCTCAGAAACTTAAGCAGAGTGGGGGCTGCAGGGTAAATGTCAGGGGACATTAAATTTGCCCAGGAGAAATGTAGCCAATCAGAAGGGACTTTGGGGACATCCATAAATAGGACTGCATGCCAACCAAAATGGGAGATTAGATAGGAATTTCAGAGTCCAGAGTGCAGGAGAGACTTCTTTGGGCTACCTACCCTGATACCTGCCCTCAGACTTCTATGGCCTGATGGGCCCTATCATTCCTCAGATAGGTAGAGTGCCTGAAAGAACCAACTGCTGCTTCTAGAGAGAAAGAGAGATTTTGGAGGCTTCACTGCAGAAAGGACAGGTTGGGGAGCTTGCTGCGAGAGAGAGAGAGAGAGAGAGAGAGACATTTTGAGTGTGTGCAGCAGAGAGAAAAAAGAAGGAATATGAAGCTTTTGGCCATTGATGAAGAGCTTGAAGCTGCAGGGTAAGATCAGAGGCTATAAGTATTCAGCCTGATTTGAGAAGTGCTGCAGCTGTGTGAGCAAATCCTATAAACCCGTGTTCCCCTCTGAGGGGCCAGAAAGCCCAGCCAGAGTTGGTGCATATAGAAGATGAAGTGTGAGTGCAGGGGCTGGAAACTGAGTAAAAGCGCAGCTATTTGGATGCTGCATAGAGACAATGTGCCAAGTGAGAAAGTCTAGAGAACCAAGCCTGCCCTGTCCCAGGACCACTGAAAAAGAGGATCAGTGAGGAAGACGGTGAGAGGCCTGCCTGGTGAACACTGTCTACAAAGGCATAAGAGGTGAAGTTGGCAAGGCCAGGCTGGTGAAGACCAGCATTCTCCAACTTCTTCAGTTAGTGCTGTTGCTGTGGTGCACTTTCAAAGAGATACTGCAATGGTACTGTGCAAATTCAGATGCAGACTGTGAAACCCCCACAAACTGTAAGTACCACTGGGCTGTGGCTGAAAGGAGAACTTTAGTAGCTAGCGAGCTAGATAGAATGAAAGGGTTAGGTCCTGGGCAGTACTGTGGAAACCAACTAAGCCCAGACCTGAAGTTTCATTGTTTCTACTGTTTAAAGTGTCTGGGCCCCAACGAGAGATCCCCAGAATCGAAATCTGCACTGTGGTGTTGTACCCACCTTAAGGGACTGTAGAGTCTTAGAAGCTTCAAGTTGGTAAGCCGGTGCGCCTGCAGGTGGGAGATGGGTATACTGTGTTGGGTAATATTGTTGAGCCAATTATTAATGCTGTTGTGCTGTTTTTCCCCCCTTTCCTCACCTTCCCCAAAACAAATATTGTTTATTGTTCATGCTATATCCTGGTACTGTGAATCATTGCAAGGAGGGACATTGTTATTGTCTGGGGACATGTCTTTGTGGGAAGCTGTTGTATATTTCCTGGGGGGTGGTAACCTGCAATCTGTTCACAGGTATTTCCTGCCATTACCCCAGGTGGAGGCACCATGCCACTTCCTTTCTCCACTCCTTAACCTAGGCTGGCCCCCTTGGAGAAGTGTGCAGTGTGGACCCTGAGGGCCCCAGCACAGCCAAAGTGAGTCAGAGGGCTGTTACAAGATGAATAATAAATTGCCAAACTTTGTGCCCCTTTAACTCCCACACCCCTCATCCAAATGTCACAAAACCTGAATGGCATGGCTAACCATCAAGCTAGATGGCAGCTTAAGATTTTCCCTCTGATCAATTGTCATCAAAATCCTTAACAATCCAGCCGAAGGACACAGTTATATTTTATTTAAACCTACCATATAATTCTGGTCAGCATTTGTCCTGCAGACAGACACCAGATTTTTGAAAATCCAAGCTGTATAACCTGATCAATGCTCTGCCCTATCCGAGGGCTGATACCCTTCTTCAAGCACCTGCAACAGAATATCTCACCCAATGGTGAGCTCTGCTACACCACCTCCAGTGGAGCTACAGCAACTAGCAACTATGTTGTTTCAAGTTCTTTTGGATATAGCTGAGTTAAAAACTACTACTTCTGACACAAAAAAAGATATTTAGCAACTGGACAATTGAATTTTTCAAGCTGAACAATGTTTAACGAGCATGAAAAACACAACAGCACAAGTGTAGCTCCACCTCCAGGAACAGAATCCAAACATTAATTATCTGCTAGAAAAAAACAGATGACTTAGAGAATTAAGCATGAAGGAACAACTTATGGATCATTGGGTTCCCAGAAGGTGCTGAACATCCTGAAACTGTTAATTTTTATGGCTGCAGTGGGCGAAGCCCTGCAGATATCTTGCTTTGAGAAAAGGACTACCTGCATAATTACCTTCGAAACAACAAGGTAGAGTGTTAAAAATAGTGTCCTCTGCTGAAGCCTCATTATTATGCTGCCTGTGTGTGTGTATGGCAGCTGGAGAGCATTATTTTTCCTCAGGCTTGAGAAGTTAATTCAGCACACCCCAGTACTGCCTTTTTATGTAAGTTGAAACCTCCTCCATAGTGTTTTATGGGACTTTCCTCTGGCTTGAGAGACGTTAAAGGAAAACTCCACCCAAAGGCCAAGTCTGGTGCCTTTGCAATTTCTCAGAATTTGCTAAAACACTCTCCTGCACATTTTGGGTCCCTCCATAGGAAATATCCATAAAGTAACCAAATACTAAGGATTGGATCACATAAACATAAACAATCACAATGCTTACTTAGACAATGGATGACCACAGCTACAAAATGATTAGACTTGTCTACAAGCACTGTATTTTATGCAAGACACAAGTAACTGAATCAACAGTCTATAACATGTTGATTAAAATGGGTGGAGCAGGGTTTTAGGCAAAATGACACAGTTTATATACAGATTGCAGGCAGCAATAACTGCTGCTGAGATAAAGTGATGTGCCACTTGCTATGCGAATGGGGGGGGATGTAAAATAGCATTGTTGAGGAGCAATCACAGATTTGTTTTATAAATAACTGTGCTCTATTATGCTTCCGGACTAGTTTAACTAAACCATTCCAATTCTGCATATATTATTTCATTCATGGTCTACTCTAACAAACTAGAAAGTGCTGTTCAATTTCTGTTACTTGGTAATGATGCAAAAACTGAAAGAGACTGAGGGATAGCAGCAGGAGTGCAGACACAACTTCTTTGAATAGTGACATGCTTACACACACACACACACACACACACACACACACACACACACTGCAGGAAGCAATAACTGCTGCTGAGATAAACTGATGTGTCCCTTGCTATGCAATTGGGGGTAAAGTGGTAAAGTAGCATTGTTGAGGAGCAATCACAGATTTGTTTAATAAATATCTGTGTTCCATTATATTTCCAGACTAGTTTATATAAACCATTCCAATTCTGCAAATATTATGTCATTCATGGTCTACTCTAACAAACTAGAAAGTGCTGTTCAATTTCTGTTACTTGGTAGTGGTGCAAAAACTGAAAGGGACTGAGGGATAGCAACAGGAGTGCCGACACAACTACTTTAAATGGTGCAATTCTCACACACACACACACACACACACACACACAGACAACCTGAATGGCAGCCCCCAAGGGCCATAAAATGGCCAAGAAAAGTTAAACAAAACTCACCTCAAAGCCAGAACTGAAAAAAACAAAACACTGAGATGACATTAGAACACAAAAAAGTTAATAATACATATTTTTTACTGATTTTAACATGTAGTTTTCCCTTAATTGAGCTATCCCAGTACTACCTCTTTTTTTTGCAAGCAGAAACCTTCTCTATAGTGTTTTATGTGCCTTTTCTTTCTCTGCTAAGTTTCAGTGCTTAATTTACAACCATTTGCAAACTGTGAAACTTGTTTTGCTGGTATCACCTCCCCACTCATCCAGAGGTGTCAATTTATTTGTTTGCTAAAAATGCTGCTTGATCTTACTTGCTTCCCTCATTGTAATAATGTGAAACTAAACTTGTGTTATTTTAAATGACTGATAAAGTGACATGTCCAGTTTGCATCTCTTGGGGATGAAGATGTATCCCTTTATTTTTATGGAGCAATTGACTTGGCTCCAGCTCTTATGACCTCAGCTGTAAGATACATCATTCATGTAAGCAGGGATGTAGCCTGGAATTTTAAACTTGTACTCAAGATGAGAGATGATGGAACTGTTGCCTATGGGGAAAGACTCAGGGAGTTAAATATGTACTCTCTAGAGGAAAGGAGGGAAAGGGGAGACATGATGGAAGCATTCAGCTGCCTCAACGGTATCAGTAAGGTACAGGAAGGTTCATTTATGCTGAAAAAGAAATGTTCAAGGACAAGGGGGCATGATATGTAGCTAGAAGTTGGAAGTATTAGAGGGGATACAAGGAAATATTTCTTTACAGATATGGTGGTGGACATCTGGAACAGCCTGCCAGCAGATGTAATGGGTATGAAAATGGTAACAGGCTTTAAACATGCATGGGATACACATAAAGGGACCTTCATAATAGAGCTAGAGAGCGGGGGGGGGGGGGTTAAGGCTGGAGATCAGTTATTGTCCATATCGGCACAGTAGGTAGGGACCTTAAGGCAGATTAGGTGGGCCAGGATGTCCTTTACTGCCAGCAAATTCTATGCTTCTATTTTAGTAAATAGCTGGTACTTGAGCATTATACATTCCTGTTGACATCAATTTTAAGATGTTAAACGTAAAGCCTATGGTACCAGTAACACAATGCCATAAACAAGTACTGCTCATTGGCAGAATATAAAGTGCAACATATTATCATTTACAATAATTTACATTAAAAGGATCAAGGAATAAAACAATAAATGATGACAAGCAAGATGGCTAAATGAGGATGTGAAGAAAGTGACTCAACAACAAGAAAGCTAAATGTGCAATAAAATATCTGAAAACAAAAGCCAAGATATAATCACATGGTCAGAATATTAAACATTTTAAAAGAAACATATATGCAAAAGTAACCATTTCAAAAAGAAAATGTAACTCAAATGCAAAAGATGCAGACAAAAGCAATAGCAAGCAATTGTGCAGTTACATCAATAGTCTAAACAAAAAATATTTATCTATATATATATATATACTGTATATATATATATATATATATATATATATATATATATATACTAATCTTAAAGGATAAACAGTAAAAAAACAAGTGGAGATATCAAAACAGTGTAATGAATGTTTGTATTCCTGTTTCAAGCCCAATCACAACTCAGTCCCTTGCCCCTGTACATTACCAAGAATGCCAAAAGAAGTAATATAAATACAGACGGCATACTATAAAAAAATCAGAATAAGAAAATTAGAGTGCAAAGTTTCCACTAAAATGCTGAAATTAAATATTGGGATAATCCGTAACCATAGAAACATAGAAACATAGAAGTTGACGGCAGATAAGGACCGCAAGGCCCATCCAGTCTGCCCATTTCTTTTTCTACCTTATAAATGTGCCATCGGCCTTTGCTCTGTGGGTGGCCTATCTATTTATACTCATCTGTATTGATCCCTTATGCCTATCCCATGCCTGTCTGAAGCCCTGCACTGTATTCATAGCCACCACTTCCTGAGGTAGGCTATTCCATGCATCCACCACCCTTTCTGTGAAAAAGAACTTCCTCAAATTAACCCTTAATCGGCCTCCCTCTAATCTCATGCTGTGTCCTCTTGTCCTGCTATTTTTCTTATACTGAAACATGTTAGACTCTTTGACCTTGTTAATGCCCTTAAGGTGCCTGAATGTTTCGATCATAACACCTCTCTCCCTCCTTTGCATAAGGGTATAGATATTGAGCTTGGTTAATCTGTCCTCATATGTCTTCTGATGCAGTTCCTGTATCATTTTGGTTGCCCTTCTCTAGACTGCCTCAATTTGGTTAATGTCCTTGTGAAGGTGTGGCCTCCAGTACTGCATGCAGTACTCCAGATGGGGCCTAATCAGTGTCTTGTAAAGAGGGATTATTACCTCCCTCTTCTGACTTGTGATACCCCTACTGATACAATCTAACATCCCCCTAGCCTTACCTACTGCTTTAGAGGTCTGCTTGGATGATTTCAGGACATCTGTGATGATTATGCCCAAGTCTCTTTCTTTCTTTGTGACTGCCATCAACTCCCCTCCCAGCCTATAGGTGGCTTTAGGGTTTCTCTTCCCTATGTGCATGATCTTGCACTTCTTTGCATTAAATCCCAGTTGCCACTCTTCCGACCATTTTGCTAGCTTATCCAGATCTCTTCTCATTCTGCCCACCCCATCTGGATCATCTACTCTGTTGCAGATCTTGGTGTCATCTGCAAACAGACAAGCCACCCTCTAGTCCATCTGCAATGTCACTAATGAAGATATTGAAGAGGACTGGCCCAGAACTGATCCCTGAGGTACCCACTTGTGACTTGCATCTCTTCTGACTGTATACCATTTACCACCACTCTCTGTTTCCTGCGTCCAACTAGTTTGCCACCCAGTTGACCAACCTCTGACCCACCCCAAGCCTACCCAGCTTATTTATCAATCTTCTATGTGGAACAGTGTTGAAAGCTTTGCTGAAGTCAAGGTAGGTGACATCAACTGCTCCCCCTTGGTCCACCACTCTGTTTACCCAGTCAAAGAAATATATGAGATTAGTTTGACAGGATCTTCCTTTTGTAAACCCATGCTGTCTTGGATCCTGTGCCCCTATGGATTCCAGGTGTTGCACTATCCTTTCCTTAAGTTGTGCCTACATAATCTTGCCCACAACTGAGGTAAGACTGACTTGTCTGTAGTTCCCTGCCTCCTCCCTGCTACCACTCTTGTGGAGTGGGATCACATGAGCGCTTCTTCAGTCTTCTGGGACCTCTTCTGTGCTCAGAGACTCACTAAACAGTTCTGCTAATGGCTCTGCTAGTTCCACCCTTAGCTCCTTAATTAATCTGGAATGTATGCCATTAGGTCCCATTGCCTTGTCCACCCTGAGCTTAGTGAGCTCTTGTAGGACCCTTTCTTTTGTGAAAGGAGTGGTGCTCGCCTTCCTCCCCCCCCCCGTATCCATGGTGCTGAGCTGTGGGCCCTGCCCTACCTTCTCTTTAGTAAATAATGAGCAGAAGTATCTATTTAGGATAGATGCTTTTACAGCGTCCTCCTCCTCACATGCCCCCTTTACTCCTTTGAGCTTAGCAATACCCCCTTTGGACTTTCTCCTTTCACTAATGTATATATAGAACATCGTATCACCTTCTTTTACTGTTTGTGCTAGTGTTTCCTCAGTTTGGGACTTTGCCTGCCTCACTGCCTTCCCTGCTTCCTTTAGGGCAGTTTGGTATGCCTCCCTATCTTCATCCCACTGTGTTCCCATATATTTCCTGAAGGCCAGCCTTTTGGCTCTGACCTTTTCTGCTACTGTATTTGAGAACCAAAGTGGTTTCCTTCTTCTTTTGCACTTCCTTTTCTGTCTAACACAATAGGATGTTGCTTCAAGTATTGCATCCGTAATGATCGCCCACTTTGCCTGTACCCCCTCACCTGTGTTTCTTTTTGCCAGGGCTAGCTGAACTCTGTTGGCATTCTTATCAAAGTCAGCTCCTCTGAAGCCCTATATTTTTGCCTTGTGGCTAACCAGGCACTCTCTCAAAATACGTATTTTTTTAATTAATAAATACAGGTTATGGGTTTAAATTATAGAATCACTAATTAAAGATTTAAGTTAGCCACATGTCTAACAGTGATTTCAGTGCAGAGAGCAACAGTAATTCTCAAAGGGGCAATCATGTACCCTAAATGTAATCTGTCTCTATGAAAACATGATCCAGTTCTTGGACAACAATACCTGATTTACCTAATTGCTGTTATACCTTTGTAAAACATTTGCTACTGTGCCGCATTTGGCAGTCATTGAAAAATGTCTTCCTTAGCTAATCATCCTTGTATTATAAAGAGTAGAACCCAAACCAGCCAAACCATATGAAGATTCATCACGGTAAGTCTTCTGTATTATGCAGACTGTGACAATTAACAGTTGTAGGGTAAGTTAGTGCATCTGGACTTATTTACTGCATATGCATCTCAATTGCTAAGGGGTCCTAACCATGTTCACCCTTCCACTAGCCAAGCTAGCTACAGTAAGTCTAGCACTAACATTGATGGGAAGATTATGCCATTAGCAATAATATCTTTAAATATTCTGAAGTTGATATTAGCTTATATTAACAATAAAACCTGAAAATATCAACAGCTTCTATGTTTCTATGTTAGTGAATAGCTGGTACATGAGCATTATACATTTATGTTGAAATCAATTTTAAGATGTTAAATATAAAGCCTATGGTATCAATAACACAATGCCATAAACAAGTACTGCTCAAATATTCAAAATCCATGGAATCAACCTATTGTCAATTTAAATCAAAAATATTTATCTCTATAGCAGTCAGGACCATAAAGAGAAAGGGAGACAAAAAGAAAC
Source organism: Neoceratodus forsteri (assembly GCA_016271365.2). Taxonomy (NCBI): domain Eukaryota; kingdom Metazoa; phylum Chordata; order Ceratodontiformes; family Ceratodontidae; genus Neoceratodus; species Neoceratodus forsteri. The sequence goes on along the minus strand of CM028132.1, from coordinate 1,014,199,008 downwards.
ACAGAAGAAAAAGTGTGCATAGAATACGTGAAAGCAATGGGGAGGTATAATATGTATAAAGCAAGCAAGTAGGACTGAAATGCATTTTCTTTATACTTGTGAAAGGATGAAAGCTCAAATAAAATATAGGTCCTAAATATAGAAAACAGTTGAAAAGGATAAAAAGGAATGAAAAGGATCCTAGATGTAGTAGAAAAGAGCAAAACAAGAAAAAATCAAAGAAAGAGATTGGCATAAAATTTTAAACAACAAAACAGTGAATGATAAAATTTAAAACAACAAAGCAGTGAATAATATTTGGCAGATTATAAAGGGAAATGTATTATCTTTTGTAATAATTTATATTAAAAGGATCAAGGAATATACCTGTAACAACAAATGATGACAAGCAAGATGGCTAAATGAGGATGTGAAGAAAGTTACTCAACAACAACAACAGCAAAGCTAAATATGCAATAAAATATCTGAAAAGAAAAGCCATGACATAACCACATGGTCAGAATATTACACATTTTAAAAGAAACATAAAAGCAAAAGTAACCATTTTAAAAAGAAAATGGAACTCAAGTGGAACAGATGCAGACACATGAAACAGAAGGCAATTGTGCAGTTATATAAATAGCCTAATCAAAAAAAAAAGTAATATTAATATTGAAAGGGAAAACAGTAAAAATCCAGTGGAGATAGCAAAGCAATGTAATGAATATTCATGTTCCTTACTCAAACCCAGTCACAAATGATTCCCCTGCCCCTGTACATTACCAGGAATTCCAACAGATTTAATATAAATACAGACAACATTCTGCAAACAAAAAAAAAATCAGAATATCAAAAATCCGAGTACAAAGTTTTCACTAAAATGCTGAAATTAAATATTGGGATAATCCATAGCCAGTCACCCCCTCAAAATAATTAAAAAAAAAATTAAAAAATACAGATTCCAGGTAAAATTGTAGAATCACTACTTAAAGATTTAAGTTATAGATACATGTCTAACAGTTATTTCAGTACAGAAAGCAGCAATGATTCACAAAGGGACAATCATGTACCATAAATGTAATCTGTCTCTATGAAAATGATATCCAATTCTTGGATAATAATGTCTAATAGACATAATTTCTGTTATATCCCTGCAAAGCACCTGCTACTGTACCACATTCCGCAGTCATTGAAAAAAATGTCTTCCCTAGCTATTCATCCCTGTATTATAAACAGTAAAACCCAAACCAGACAAACCATATGAAGATTCATCACTGTAAGCCTTGTGTATTATGCAAACTGTGATACTTAACAGTTGTAGCGTAAGTTAGTGCATCTGGACTTATTTGCTGCATATGCATCTCATTTCATGTGGGGACCTGACCATGTTCACCCTTCCTCAAGCCCAACTAACTACAGTAGATCTAGCACTAACACAGATGGGAAGATTATGCCATTAGCAAGCATTTCTTTAAATATTTTAAAGTTGATATTAGCTGGTGTTAACAATAAAACCTGAAGAAATCATACACAGGGATACTCTAGAAGCTGACATAAACACAAACAATCACAAAGCCTACTTAGCCAATGGATGACCACAGCTTCAAAATTATTAGATTTGTCCAGAAGCATTGACTTCTATGCAAGACACAAGCAATTGAATCAAACATCCATAACATGTTGATCAAAATGGGGGGAGCAGGATTTTAGGCAAAGTGACAAAGTTTACATACAGACTGCAGGCAGCAATAACTGCTACTGAGATAAATTGATGTGTCCCTTGCTATGAAATGGGGGGTGGGAGTATAAAGTAGCATTGTGTTGTGGAGCAATCACAGATTTGTTTTATAAATAGCTATGTTCCATGATGATTCCAGACAAGTTTATATAAACCATTCCAATTCTACATATATTATTTCATTCATGGTCTACTCTAACAAACTATAGAGTGCTGCTCCATTTCTGCTACTTGTTACTGGTGCAAAAACTGAATGGGACTGAGGGATAGCAACAAGAGTGCAGACAAAACTACTTTAAATAGTGACATGCTTAAACACACACACACACAAGTTTGCACACACACACACACACACACACACACACACACACACACACACAGCAGAACACAGCTGGATAAGGTACCAATATTTAGGAAATGTATTGATTACACTTACCCTAAGACTAACAGTGAGACTTCTCTGTCTGTTGTGTTCTCGCTACTGTGGCTAGTTTGAAACAAAAAGACCATGTAACAATACACTGGCCTCTGGCAGGGGCTATTATACATTAGAACAAAGGGCACTCAAGGAAGACTCTATGGGACAAGATGTAATAAAAAACCTTGAGTAGCAGCCCCCAGGGGCCATAAAACAGCCATGGAAAGAACAAGAGCTGAAAGAAAAAACACTGAAATGAAGTTAGAACACAAAACAAAGTTAATAATACATATATTTTCCTAATTTTAGCATTTAGTTTTCCTTTAATCGAGCTATCCTCAATACTGCCTCTTTTTTTTCACATGCTGAAACCTCCTCTATAGTGTTTTATGGGCCTTTTCTTTCTGTGTTAAGTTTCAGTGCTTAATTTATAACCATTTCCAAACTGAGAAACTTGTTTTGCTGGTATCCCCTTCCCCACTCATCTAGATGTGTCAATTTATTTGTTTGCTAACTGTGTTGGTTGATCTTACTTGCTTCCCTCATAGTAAGAATGTGAAAATAAACTTGTGTTATTTTAAATGATTGATAAAGTGGCATATCCAGTTTGCATCTCTTGGGGATGAAGCTGTATCCCTTTACCTGTATGGATTAATTCACTTGGCATCAGCTCTTAAGACCTCAGTTGAAAGATACATCATGCATGTAAGCAGGGGTGTAGCCAGGAATTTTAAACTTGTACTCAACATGAAAGATGATGGAACTGATACCTATGGGGAAAGACTCAGGGAGTTAAATATGTACTCTCTAGAGGAAAGGAGGGAAAGGGGAGACATGATAGAAGCATTCAAATACCTCAAAGGTATCAACAAGGTACAGAAAGGTTCAATTATGCTGAGAAAGAGATGTTCAAAGACAAGGGGGCATGATATGTAGGTAGAAGCGTGGTAGACTTAGAGGGGATTCAAGGAAATACTTCTTTACAAATAGGGTGGTGGACACCTGGAACAGCCTGCCAGCAGAGGTAATGGGTGCCAAATGGAAACAGATTTCAAACACGCATGGGATACATATAAGGGGACCTTGGTAACAGAGCTGGAGCGGGGGGGAGTTAAGGCTGGAGATCAGTTATGGTCTATTGTGGCACAGTAGGTAGGGATCTTAAGGCAGACTAGGTGGGCCAAGAGGTCTTTTTCTGGCAACAGATTCTATGATTCTATGTTAGTAAATAGCTGGTATATGATCATGATACATGCATGTTGATATCAATTTTAAGATGTTAAATATAAAGCCTATGGTACCAGTAACACAATGCCGTAATGAAGAACTGCTCAAATGCAAATGCAAATGCAAAATGCAAAATCCATGGAAACAACCTATTGTCAATTCAAATCAAAAATATGTATCTTTATAGCAGTCAGGACCATAAAGAAAAAGAGAGAAAAAAAAAAAAAGAAACACAGAAGAAAAAGTTTAAGTAAAATAAGCCAAAGCGTGGAGGGGGGGTATAATATGTATGAAGCAAGTGAGCAGCATTGAAATGCATTTTCATTATACTTGAGAAAGGATGAAAGTTCAATTAAATAATAGGTCCTAAATATAGAAAACAGTTGAAAAGGATTAAAAGGAAGGGAAATGGTCCTAGGTGCAGTAGAAAAGAACAAAACAACAAAAAAAATCAAAGAAACGGATGCTATTTGGTAGATTATAAATGGCAATATATTATCATTTGCAATAGTTTACATTTAAAGGATCAAGGAACATAACAACAAATAATGACAAGCAAGATGGCTAAATGAGGATGTGAAGAAAGTTACTCAACAACAACAAAAAAGATTAACATACAATAAAATATCTGAAAACAAAAGCCATGACATAACCGGTTCCATGTCAAAATAGCAACATCAAAATAGCGAATGCCAAAGCACATACAGCTACTACTACCAGTTCTCTCAACAATTGTTCTTGGCATGATCACTTGTGACATATCTGGGGGGGCTGCACCCCCCCCGTATTTTAAATATTCTAACACCGCTCATTCGTGGTGGAGAGATTGACATATTTGGAGAAATGTAACTATGAGTCACTACTTTTTGTCATTCGCTATTTTGACATTCGCTATTTTCAGTTTCGCTATTTTGTATTTGCTATTTTGACTGGCTACCGACATAACCACATGGTCAGAAAATTAAGCAGTTTAAGAGAAACATGAACACCAAAGTAACCATTTTAAAAATAAAATGGAACTCAAATGCAACAGATGCAGAAAAAAGCAACAGTGAGCAATTGTGCAGCTAAGTCAGTTTCCTAAATAAAAAAAATATATATAAGTATATTAATCTTAAAGGGGAAACAGTAAAAAATGTAATGGAGATAGCAAAGCAATGTAATGAATATTTGTGTTTCTTATTCAGACCCAATCACAACTCAGTCCCCTGCCCCTGTACATTACTAGGAATGTAAACAGGATTAATATAAATACAGACAACATACTTCAAAAAATTCAGAATAAGAAAATCAAATTGCAAAGTTTTCACTAAAATGCTGAAATTAAATATTGGGATAATCCATAACAAGGCACTCCCTCAAAATACATATTTTTTAAATGAATAAATACAGGTTCCGGGTTACATTCTAGAATCTCTTCTTAAAGACTTAAGTTAGCCACATGTCTAACAGCAACCCAAATGCATGATTTTGCCCTTTTTTGCATCAAATCTCAGCTGTGACACTTTAGACCATTCCTCCAGTTTTCTTAGGTCCCTCCTCATTTTTCCCACCTTTCCTGGAGTGTCCTCCCTGTTGCAGATCTTAGTCTCATTCACAAATAGGCACACTTTCCCCTCCAGCCCCTCCACAATTTCATTTGTGAAGACGTAAAATAGGACTGGGCCCAGGACTGATCCCTTTGGCACCCTGCTGGTCACACTCCTTTCCTTAGTTTGAACACCATTTACCATGACTCCCCATCTTCTATCATTCAGCCAGTTCCTAACCCAGTTTACCACCTTGTGACCCACTCACAGGCTGCCCAGCTTGTTCACAAGTCATATGTGGAACAGTATCGTAGGCCTTACTAAATGTAATTCATGTTTATGTTTAAGCCCATGTAACATCCTTATCAAGTTAATGCATTTTCAGCCGTAGTGGCTCTGCCAGAATTAGTTTTACAAGTCATGATCCTACAGCTTCTCAACACTCTTGATTACCCTCCCACTGACTTAAAGAGGGCTCATCGAAGCCTGGCACCAAAACCCCAGCCTGGCAACCTCCACATCCAATCATAGCCAAACTGCTCAGATTTCCTTTGAAGGACAGTATTCTATGGCTTGCGACAGAGAGACCACCCCTGATATGGCAGGGACACACCATTCAATTTTTTCAAGACTTTTCAGTGAAACTTTCAAACTGCCGCTGAGCCTTCACTCCAGCCAAGAAACATTTAGCCCAGCTGGGCTACCAGTACTCAATGAAGTACCTGGCCATGCTGAATGTTGACGTTAACGGGGTACTGCATTCCTTTCAAACCCCAGAGGCTGTGGATCACCTTCTGAAATCCCATATGTGATCCCCAGTTCCAGAAGCACAGATGGATATGCAGCCAGACCCAGACATCATGCAGCAGCTCTCAAATCCCCAGAATCAGGAGCCTAAATTTAAATCACACTTCTCCTCTGTTTCCTCCTGGCAGGTAGTGAAGGAGCCAGTGGCAAACAATGATACTGGGGAGTGGCGAAAAGAGAGACTCCACCAGATAACCAATGGTCCCGGAGCCACAGCAGAAGCTCCAGTTCTCCTGCCTCAACCCACAGTTTATTAAATCATGTGGGCACCAACAAATGTGCACCAGTTGAAAATGAAGATGCAGCAGCATGCAGTCTTACTGGGGTTCCTCCGGAGAACTTGGACAATGGCACCCGTTCTGTGAACCCTTGCTAATGGGCTGATCATGCAGCTGAAACTCTGCTCCCAGTGCTCACATCCTCGGGCACAGAGGAAGCATGTACCCCCAAGAAAAAAGGCCCCAATCACTGACTGGTATGACTGGATGGCCATCTATGAGCTCTGTATCTGGGGGTGCTATTAGCCTGTTTATCATAGCTGCTTTTCGCAATGATGGGTTAAAATATGCAGGTTTTCTGTCTGTTTCTACCTAATCTTGAAGTTAAAATTATTATATATGCACCAATTATCTATATTAATTTTATGTTCTGAGCCCCAAGTCTATTAACAAGTGACCTTTGTTTTTTTGTTGCTCTGTGCCCTCACATAGACCATGCAGTGCAAGTATGCTCAAGCTCATTAGGTGATACCGGAGCCGGTTCAACAGATGTGGGTTTTAAATTACCTGACTCATCCATGCAGTTTGATAAGCCACACATTGTAGGTCTGTCTAAGAGTTTAGCATAAAAGGTTAAAAGTGTTCTGTTTATAGGTTGTGGCATTTCCTTTGGAAAAGGTGCCTTCCCACGTGTCCCATTTGAGCATGTCTCACTAACCCAACTCTGGAGATTGCTGGGGAGCTCATCCTAGACACCAGAACAGAATCATTTTTAAAACAATGTCCTATGAATGGTTTTCCCCTGTTTTGTTGTCAGGTGTCTTGATGTACCCATGTTAACACTTCACTCTCCCCATTTCTTAACTAACTAATCTGCTAATGATACAAGGAATTCCCCCATCTTGAAAATAAGGAAGCAGGGACTTATTTTGCATACCCCCAATGCTTACCTCATGTCATAGCAAGGTATTTCAGAATGGTGTAAAACCCTCTTTTGCCTATTGAGAGTTCCTGAAGCACATCAAACAGTAAACAAGACTGTTGCTCCTATTCACCCCCTGAGAAGTGGAGGAGACAACCGCACTCCTCAGAATTTACCCCTCACCTTTGTGTGGAGCGCCCCCCGATATCGAGCTCTACAATTTTGCAATAATTAATATGTTTGTGATCAGACCAGGCAAAAAATTAGAGAGCGCAATACCCAGATTACAATAGCAGGTTTTCTTACTGTGCGTGCTCTCCCCTGACTTAATCATACAGAAGTCAGCTGAACCTCTACCCATAGGAGCAGCTTATATAACTCTGGCTTATACTCAAATCCTTCCAGAGCTATATTCAAGGCGGCATAGAACCTGAGAATAATACCAGATGCTTTGTATTCAGGCTTGCAGACCTACATTGGACTACCCCCAGTGTACCTTAAAGGGATACGCCATGATAGGGACCTGCTTTTGTTTCACTCTTAGGTTCTCCTTCTTTGTCAGCTTTCACACTTAGCAAATCTGCTAGTGGCCCCTTCTGTCTACTTTCATATAGTCAATGGATCCCACTATGTAGACAGAGTCTGCTTTCTCCTAGAGCTCACTATGTCCAAATCTGGATGAGATGCAGTGTTTTCAGACCCACAGTAGGTTGTCTGTTACCAGGTAATACTCTTGAGACCTACCCTCCCTCCCCTTAATAAAAGGTTGACACTGGCAACTATGACCTACCTCTCTGTTTACTTAGCTGTTAGCTCAGTGCTTATGTTACTCACATCTGAGCTGAATCCCCAAGATCACTGGCACCTGTTTGCTTGCCAGCCACAAGGGGGATGCAGCCCTCTGGGGTACAACTGTTACTGATTATACTTCTGAAATGCTGCATAATCTTTATTGTATATATACTTGCTATTACTCATGTTATATTTTTCTCTATGTATACTATGTTTCTTGGTAGTTCCAAGTAAAATTGCAGATATATCCTTTCAGGATTTTGTATGGTATTGAATAAATTAAAATCTGGGAACCCATATATGTAGCAAAGGTATCTCTATATACGGTTGCTTATCATGCAGCCCCGGAAACCACAACATCATGCCCCTGCTGCCTTGACCCCTCTGTTGTTCACCAGCAAAAGAGACCCTAGGCCTAGATCTCCTATACAATTATTAATATTTATCTATTCCCATGGCTGATTTGAAATGCATCACTTGGAATGTGAGAGGCCTCATCTCACCCCCTTAAAAGGAAACAGGTTCTCTTGCATCTTAATAAATTGTGAATCAACATTACCTTTCTACAGAAGACAAAACTGGTTCCTTCAGAGGCTAGCGAGCTATGTAGAGAATGGGTGGGTCTGGAATCTCATAGCTGCACCCCACATTCAAGTGGGGGCCTCCATTTTAATTCAAAAATCATTACCCTGGTCAGCTGAAAAGCAGGAGCATGATGTCGAGGGACAATGGGTTTCTATACTGGTTACTGCCCCACAAGGCCCCTTAGTCTTCGGCTCTATATATGGACCCAACACTGACTCCCCAGACTTTTTTTATAAATTTTCCCAACATCTTCAGGAATCCCCCCCCCATGGTCCCTTATCTGAATGGGGGCGAATTTAGCACAACTGTCTTCCTGAAAATAGATAGATCACTTAATTCTACAGATCCACACTCAAAGGCTGCTATAGCTCCCAAAAATATGTTACAAGAACACATGCTGTCAGACCGTTGGAGATCTTTCATCCCCACTGTTAAAGACTTTACCTGCATTTCCCAGTACATTGGTCAGCTAGCAGGCTGAATCTCTTCCAGGCTCCACTCACATAACCCAAAAAGTGGTAGCAGGTATTATTGAACCTATGGTCATTTCAGACCATGCCCGTGTCCTCCTCAATGATCTGGAGTCCTGATACCCATAGATAATTTCAACAGAGGCTAGACTCTCTACTTCTGAAGGACAAGAGATTCAGGTCCACAGTTTTGAGGAAACAAATACTGTCTCTGCCCAACAGGATGCTGGTCAGGAATCGAAGGATATGGGGACTGAAAATGAAAATATGAATACAGTTAACAGAATTTATGTGGTGGGTGACTCAATTATTAAATACACTGATGCTTACACCACCAAAAATTTAAAAGAGAGGGTAGTGAGCTTGTATTTACTGGGTGGGAAACTCTCAGACATGGCTGACTTACTACCTAGAATTATGAAGAGAAAAGATGACACACCAATTGTACTACTACATGTAGGTGCAAACGACCTTAGATTTACCAGGGAGGATCAGATATTTTTAGATTATACTACACTTGTGAATAGGGATAAAGAAGCAAATGGAAGCATTATATTTTCTGAAATACTTCTGGTACCAAGGGCCAATGCCTACCACAATCAAAAAATAATTAGGATTAATAATTGGCTTAGGAGGTGGTGCCTGATACAGGGGCACGTGAGTATCAAATCCTGGGAGATTTTCAATAATAATCAGTCATTTTATAGTAAAGATGGTTTACATCTGAATATTAGTGGCAGTAGGAAGCTGGGTCAGATGTTTAGAATTATTATTGACAGTCACGTGAAGGCAGCTTAGTGAGAAGCAGCAAGCTTGCATTACTGCGCTCCTCTCCCGGTCAAAAATACAGTTATTTGTTTCACTACTCACCAGACTTCGCTCGAAACTGACTACAATCTCATCATCCATTACCAGAAGATCCCAGACGTCCTGCCATGGGGGTCTACATGCGCAAAGCGCCACCCAAGCATACTCCTCCACCATCGCCCGAGAAAGATCAGGCCTTGAAGTGGCCTAAACAGGCTACTACAAAATCTGCCTCTGGATCCACTGTGCTGATGGAGGAGAGATTTCTGGAAATAATCATGCCTCTACAGAGTACGATTGGAGATATTTCAACAGAGCTACACGTTATCAAAACCACTATGGACTCACTGAACCTCAGAGTCGGGGACTCGGAAACTCGTATAGCCTCCCTGGAGAAAAAAGCAGACAAGGCCGAGTTAGATTGCACCAACACTACCAGGCAAATTAAGAAGCTTGAGGAAAAATTGGAGGATCTGGAGGGGAGGAGCAGACAAAATAACATCATCATCATTGGAATCCCAGAGAAGGAAGATGGTACTTCCCCAATATTGTTTGTACAGAAAGTCTGCTAGAAAATTGCTGGTCCCTCCCTGAATGGCACAACTTACATTGTGGAGAGAGCCCACCAGGTGCTTCATCCTCCACCTCCATCTGGCTCGCCACCCAGACCAATCATCTGCAAGCTCCTTAATTATTTAGATAAACAACACATTCTTGCTCAGGTAAAATCCTTGCAAGAGGTTCTGTGGGAGGGTAGGAGGATCAAAATAACCCAGGACTTGCCATAATCTGTTTGGGTGAAACACCAAGAGCTACACCCTCTTGTCTCCAAACTAAGTGTAGCTGGGAAGAAATTTAGGGTAAAATATCCAGCCCTTCTACAAGTTAAAATAAATTAGCAGTGGCTATTGTTTGAAAGTTATGACCAGGCTCAAACCAAGCTTAAGAAGCTGCTCCCAGACTTATACAAATGAGTATGTTTGATCCCATACGCTGTATGTGTCTGGAGTAATCTAATTTTGGCAGATAAGGATATCTAGGGTCTGATCGAAATTACCCATCGCCGTCTAGATTGAGGTTTGATCAGTCCGGATTTAAAGCTTAACCTCCTGGGATCCTTTGAGCATTACTGGAATGTGGGCTTTAGTCTCACGGTGACTTCCTTTTGCTGGTTTACTGAAGAAGCCTTTTCCGAATTTGGATCCTATTGGCTTTACAGATACTCAGATGCCAAATCTTTATTCTAAGCATTGCTTTATTGTCTCTCTCCCTCTTCTTATTTCGAGGTGAATCTAGATGAGATGTACTGGATTCAGCTGTATTTTTCAGTTGCATAATATCCGGAGACGCTGGCTACATTTACAACTGGCTCATGGACTTAAGGATCATTTGTTTTAGTTGGACAAGCAACCAAGTAAATGTACTTTGCTCAGATCATTCTTGGAGATTAAAGAATGTATTCAAAGAGTCATTTTTCTCTTTTTTCCTTTTGTATATGTAAGCCCCTCACCCCTGCCTTTTTGAAAATGACAGGTGGTATGCTGTTGAAGCTGACAGCAGTACCAGGTGGGGGACTGGGTTCGGGGAGGACTAGGTTACTCGGCACAAGGGCTAGGTTTGGCTACTCTGCACAGGGGCACCCAAGTAAATCTGAACACAGGAAGCAATAACTGTAATGTCCAAAACCAGGAATGGGATTCTAAAGTGTGGCTTTTATTCACATACAAACTGAACAAACAAAGCATAGACCGACCCCCACGGGGCTACATTCCTGGTAATGCAGATAAGAGAAACAGAACAATTCTTCAACACTTCAGCCCTCAGGCTCTGGACCCACCAGGCACACAGCCTGGACTTGCATGCTGCTTTGGGTACACAGCCCAACTTGTACACTATTTGTTTTTTTCTGGCCTGGCTCCCCTGCTGGCCACTCAAACCCTGTCCATATGGCAGTGAACACATTTTCCGTTGGCTCCCTAAACCACCTTGGAGCCTTCAACTCCATAAGGGAAATTTCCTTTCAATCCCACATCTGGATACTTCCCTCAGCACTGGGCAAGTGCCTGAGGCAAAGTAAAAGGACCACAGAGCAAATTCATAGAGGTGAACCTAGTTACTAAAGATGGGGGGGCCTCCCATCTCCAGCTTCCACAATCCATACTCGGCCATTTCTCTGGACATTAAACAACTCTTTTTGAAAGCTTGGCAATGTAGATTAAAGGGTAAATGCATAGCACATTTCCTCTACATGTCTTGACTTTCCCCTTGTACTAGACTCAATCATACTTAAACATCTCTTTCTGAAAAGCTTGGCAGTGTAGATTAAAGGGTAAATGTATAGCACATTTCCTCTACATGTCTTGGCTTTCCCTTGTACTGGACTTGAACATACTTTTACTTTGGCTTAGCCTATTCCACTAGGCTTCCCACTGATTAAGCAGTCCAATCCCCACTTTAAAACAGTTCAGGTGAAACATAGGCCCCATGGAAAGAGCAGAACTCACCCCTTGGTTGCAGGTTTCCCACAGGCGAATCTTGACAGCTTCTGGTGCCATAACACATCTTAGAAAAATAAGGCAGCTTCTTCCCTAGCCGGAACCAGGAGGTTGCCCCTGGAATGACAGGCAAACCTTTTACACCCATCCCCTCGGGGATGGTGCACAGAGACCAGTAACAGCGGTCTCCACCACTTCAAGAACAGCTTACTGTGTTCCTCTTTTGGTGGAAACACACATCTTTCCCTAAAAGTAGCTCTATATCAGAGCTTTAGGTTCCACGAGCCTGTGCACAGACTGCTGTGCTCCTCTTTTCAACACTGCTCACATACAACTGCTGCTGCTCACTCTTCAAAAACTCCCAACATTCTAACCTAACTCCCATCTGCAGATTCCAATGTGGCTCTTGCAGCTGCAATAGTTCTATGGTGATGTCATCCCTCAGTCTCAGCTGAGACTGAGAACAGAATGAGACAGTGTGAAATCCATTTAACTGGAGTTTCACAAGCTACCTTCTCTGCCTACCACTAGGTCTTACTGGGATTCTAGTAACCCCGGGTAACGGGGGGGTTACACTCACCCTGGGCCAGGAAAATGACTGTCCGCAGTCATTATTTACCCGTCTTAGGCCATCCCACCCTATGTGCTACCTGCGGAGGGGGGTGATCAGGCCCCCTCCTACCATGTGCTAGCACAGGCAGGCAACACTAAGGGCCTAGATGCTTTGGGATGACCTATCAGCCTCTACTCTACCCACTAACCATGGGTGCCTAGTGGGTGTGGTAGAACTGTGCAGAGCATAGCCCTAATAGCTCAGCACTGTAGTCCCTATGGCCATTCAGTACCACAGCCTGTCTATCCCCCTAGTTCTCTAGGGAAAATCTGTCTGCCTCTAACTTAAAACTCCAAAACAAAAACAAACCAGGGACCTCCCCGACCTTGGGCACCATGCAACCACACACCAGGAAACTAATACCATCTATTACATTACTCCCCTCATACCCCCACAACCACACCTGTGAAAGGAAAGGGTTACTACACAGTAACAACAACAACAACTGTACTTTAAATACTACACACTAAAGTACTATTTAGGAACTCCGATGAGCCCCTCCTCCTCTTCTTGTCTTCTCTTCTATCTTCTTCAGGAACACCTGCAAGAAAAAGAAAGACAACACACACTCCTAATCTGCATACACAGTAGAAAGACAACACACACTCCTAATCTGCATACACAGTCTATCTAAAACCCCTACCATCAAAACACTGGAGAATCCCAAAAATATATATATATATTTTTTTTTTAGAAAAGGTAGAAAAACAGTATATGCATTAGAAAACAGTAGAAAAACAATGACATTATTTACAATACATATTTGGGGGATGGAGTGCCCTAAAAGTTCCATCTAATGACCACAGTGCCCTAGGGCTAGTCCATTAATGAGTCTCTCCTGGGACGGAGCCCGGTGAAGCACAGTTCTAGCAGGCCAAAGTCCTGAAGGAGAGAGTCTTTGAGGACTGTTCACACATTCTGGAGTCTGCTAGTGTAGGGTGAGTGCTGCAATGTCATAAGGATAGAAAAGTTTGGACTTACCAGCCCCTTGTAGAAGAAAGGACGCAGCTCCTGGTGGGGGACTCAATTATTAGGGGGACAGAACTGGGAGGAGCTGGGAAATCTGAAGTAAGGTGCCTGCCTGGTGCCATGGCTTGGAGGGACAGGAAGCACATCCTCAGGATCACAACAACAGCTGCAAGGGATTCTGAGCTGGACGTAATTGTCCACCTAGGGACAAATGACTTGGCTCATCATGAGGTTAGAGCAGTGCAGGAGGACATTGCAGAGTTGGGAGGGCCTAAGACAAGTAGCAAACACAGTATCCTTCTCAGAGGTGCTGCCTGTCAAAGGCATGGGGGAGGCGAGGGTAATGGCACCATGCAGTTTAATGAATGGTTGAAAAATGGTGTGGAGCACAGGGGTTTGGCTTCATTGGGGACTGGGGTTCCACCTGAGGGACACTCAGCCTATACTGGCAGGATGGTCTGCATCTGTCCAGGAAGGGAACAAGTCTTTTGAGCAATAGGTTTAAATGCTTCATTGGCAAGCTTTTAAACTAGTCAATGGGGAGGAACTGACAAGCAGCAGAAAATCCCAGCCTCCTCCCACAAAACAGGGTACTAAATGAGAAAAGACCAAGGTAGAACGGTCAGTGGGGATGCTGCAACAGAAGGTAAGGCCATCAAAAATGGAGAGCAATGAGTACCAATGCCCGTAGTCTAGGTAACAAGCTTCCTGAATTAGTGGCCTTGATGGAGGAGGAACATCTGGATATCATGGCAGTCACAGAAACATGGTACACACAAAACCATGACTGGGACGTAAACATACCAGGATACACTATCTACAGGAGGGACAGGAGGGTAAAAGAGGGGAGGAGTAGTTCTTACATAAGGGAAGGAATAAAAGCAACAGAACAAAAGGGTAAACAGGGAGGAGGAGAAGAAGCACTGTGGTAAATTTGGAGACAGGCAATGGCACCACAATCCGCACAGGGGTTAGACAGACCCTTCTCAGGGGAGGAAGTGGACAAGGAAATGATAGAAAGTATACTTAGAATGGCAGAAAAAGGGGAGATATTGCTGATGGGTGATCTGAATATGCCAGATGTTAACTGAGCGCAGTTGCAGCTGCCACTTCAAGAGTGCAGTTATTCTAGATGCCTACAGGGGGCATGCCTTAGACAACTAGTACTGGAGCCCACTGAGAGGGAGCAATATTAGACTTGATACTCTCAAATGGAGATGGAGAGAGGATCACAGATGTAGAAGTGGGTAGCCATCTGGGAACTAGCGACCATCGAACAGTATGGTTCACAATAAACACAGCAATAGAGTCAAGCCATACAAAGACAAAAGTACTGGACTTTAGGAGGGCTGACTTTGCCAAAATGGGTGAGTGCCTAAGGAATGCACTAGCAAATGGGCGGGAAGGAGGGGTGGAAGAACAATGGGGAATAATAAAAACTGCCATCACAGAGGTAACGAGCCTTTGTGTGAAGCAAATAAACAAAACAAGACGATGTAAGAAACCACTATGGTTCTCAAAGGAAGTGGCAGTGAAGGTTCAAGAGAAAAAGAAAGCATTCAGGAAGTACAAGGAATCGCAGCAGGAGCAGGACAGAGAACTGTATCAGTTAAAGCAAAAGGAGGCTGGGAAGGCAGTCAGAACAGCAAAGGCCAAACTGAGAAAAGATAGCCAACTCAGTTAAGAAGGTGAATAAAACCTTTTATAGGTACATCAGGAGCAAAGGAAGACCAAGGAGGGATAGTGAGGCTTAATAAAGGGAGGGAGGGTGGGCAGAGGGAGAATGTGAAAAGGCAGAGATACTAAACAAATATTTTTGCTCAGTATTTACAAAGGAAGAGGGAGGTACATAAAACAAACAATAGTAACACTCTGGATACAGAAGTTGATACCAGCCCATTTACAGAAGAAAGGGTTCTGAAAGAACTCTTAAAACTGAAGGTGGACAAAGCAATGGGCCTGATGGATTCATCCCAGAATTCTAAAAGAACTAAGGGTAGAACTAGTGACACCACTGACTACCCTTTTTAACAAATCATGGGAGGATGGGGTGGTACCTGAGGACTGGAGGAGGGCAGATGTGATTCCCTTCACAAAACTGGGAGCAAGGCAGAAGCAGGAAACTATAGACCTGTTAGTTTAACCTCAGTGATAGGGAAAATGATGGAATCACTTCTAAAGGAAAGAATTGTCGCGTATCTAGAGGCCAGAAGGGCACAGGACCCTAGGCAGCATGAATTACAGTGGAAGGTCATGCCAGACGAATCTGATAGATTTCTTTGACTGGGTGACCAAAGTAGTAGATCAGGGAGGGGCTGTGGACATGGCCTACCTAGACTTTAGCAAGGCATTTGACACAGTCCCACACAAAGATTAATATATAAGTTAGCCAGCCTGGGAGTGGGTCCCAAGATGACAGCCTGGGTAAAGAATTGGCTGGAGAATAGGACACAGAGAGTAATAGTAAATGGAGTCCACTCCAGAAGAAAGGAGGGTTACTAGAGGGGTACACCGAGGGTTCAGATAGGACCAGTCCTCTTCAATGTCTTTAAGCGACATTGCAGAAGGACTGGAAGGAAAGTATGTCTCTTTGCAGATGACACTAAGATCTGCAACAGAGTTGATGCACAGAGTGGGGTGGAAAGGATGAGAAGGGACTTGGCAAGGTTAGAGGAATGGTCAAATGTATGGCAGCTTAGATTCAATGCTAAGAAGTGCAAGGTAATGCACCTGGGAAACAAAAACCCAGGGGAAGAGTACACAATGGGGGGTGAGATACTAACAACAACAAAAATGGAAAGGGACCTGGGGTAGTCATATCAGATGACCTAAAGGTGGGCAAGCAATGTGAGAAGGCAGCAAAGAGGGCTGGGGGGATACTGGGATGCATAGGGAGAGGCATCACCAGTAGAAAACAGGAAGTTATTATCCCTCTGTACAGACAGCTGGTGAGACCCCATCTGGAGTACTGTGTGCAGTTCTGAGACCCAATCTCTGCAAAGACATAGACAGGATGGAAGCTGTCCAGAGGAGGGCAACTAAAATGGTGCAGGGTCTGCACGGAGGACATATGAAGAGAGACTTAAGGAGCTTAATATGTATAGCCTCGAGGAAAGGAGGGAGAGGGGGGACATGATAGAAACTTTCAAGTACCTCAAGGGAATCAACAAAGTCCAAGAGGGTAGCATCTTTCAAAAAAGTGGTGTGCAAGAACAAGAGGGCACAATTTGAAGATAGAGGGGGCAGCTCAGAGGTAATTTAAGGAAGTATTTTTTCACAGAGAGGGTTGTGGATGCATGGAATGGCCTTCCGGAGGAGGTTGTGGAGTCAAAATCAGTGGTGGAATTCAAGCATGCATGGGATAGTCATAAGGCAATTCTGGGGGGTGGGGGTAGGAAGAAGCAGGCTGCTGGTTAACTAGGATCTGCAGCTTATCCAGTAGGTAGGGAAATGGGCAGACTAGGTGGGCCAAGCGGTCCTTATCTGCCGTCAAATTCTATGTTTCTATGTTTCTATGTTTCTATGTAACACACACCGACCTGTTCCTCAGCTGAAGACACAGCTGGGCGGACATCTTCCAGGAACTACAGGAGGGAACATCTGGAAACTGCTGGGTTGATGTCATCTCTGGAGATGGAACCTTGGAACAGGAACAAAACAAAAGGAAAACAGCTGGTCTGACGTCATCCGATTACTAGGTGATGGATCAGGATACAGCTGGGCTGGCGTCCTCTCTGGATCCGAAGTCATCTGGTGGGCCAGTCGATGGATTCTGGAAAGTCAGTACACTATAGAACTGATGAATGTGGGGCACCTGAGTCCTGAATGTCCATACTGGCGGAATAGCAAAGGCACTGCAATGGCTGGTGTGGCAGTATTGACTACCACTGCTCTGCTTTCTATCTGGTAGGCACGGGCACATTTGCTGGGAGGTCCTTGCATTGAGGCCAATAGTACAGTGGGTCAGGAGCTTGAATTATTACCCCATCAGGGCGCACATAATTCACACTGTGAAAGGTTTCACGTCCTCTCCATCCACTATTTGAACAGTGTCCATGAACAGTGTCCTGCCTCTTTTCCACTGGGTGTATTTTTCATGAAACATTCTGTTCCTGACATGCTTGTTTGCACCAGGATGCACACATTTCATTGCTTCAGCCCAGATCCAGGATTTCCTGCTGTTCTCCATCTCCTCCCAGACTCTCCGAAGAAAGGTAGGAAAGGACATCCCATAGATTTCATTCGCCTTCCTACGAACCAGTCTCTCCTCTTTACTAGCTTTGGTCAACCTGAGACCGCTGGCCTTGCTTGGGGGTGACCAGTCCTGGTTCTGCCAGCTACGCATTCTCAACGAGATGAAAAATGGATCCCTGACTTCTTCTTCTTGCACAGCCAGGGCAGTGGCATCACCACTCTCGTCCATGCATTCTTCTGAGGCAAGAACTTGAGGCTGTGTACCCATTCCTTTTTCACAAGGCCACATAGGTTCCCCCTCTTATTCTTCCTCACTGAGAATCTGTGCCCAGGAGTGAGCAGTCATCCTCATTCCTGAGACTATCCACTCTTCACTGGGCATGGATGTCGATACCTCCCATTCAAAGGCCTCCCTCATCTCATCTCCTCCTATGAGACTTGGGCTAGGCCCCCCCCTCCAGGGGTCTACTGATGCTCTGTCTGAATTACCTGTCTGTGATCCAGCATCTGAAACATCAGCATATGGTTCTGTCTGCAAATCTGCACCCTCTAGCTTTGTGCCACACTCCCCCGAGGGGCCTTCTTCAACAGGCTCTGCCTGGTGCTGTGTGCTGCCAACTACAAATTCCTGAACTTTTGTCCATGTGGGAGCCAAACGAATCTTGGGTGCTTTAAACAAGCTGTATTTCTCTAAGCACCCCAAACAGTGAGGTACCATGAAGACGTCCCTTCCAGCATTTAAGCATATTAAACACACTTGCACTGGATATCCAGGAATCGCCACATGAGAAGGCAGTTGTCCTCCATAGTAACACCTTTCAATGTCCCTTAACTTATTTACTTCTGCTGCTACCATAGCCCGGGCATGATCCAGGTAGCGGGCTGGTCCTGAGGCCATGACTGCAGGGAAAACAAACAAATGCTCACTGTTACTGAAAGTACCACTTCACTGAACACTTTCTTTTACTTTGAAAATGGCTCCTCTGCTGCTGTGTTTACATTACTACCCCACCCTGTAATGGCGGCGGCACCACTCCTGTGCATCAACATTCAGAAATTAGGTCAAGCCGCTGCGCATCCGATTTACCCACACTACTGATAACTTTGCTCAAAACTGCACAAACTTGCACTGTTCATTTCCTAGCACACTTATACGATTTGCCATGGACTTTTCACTTACTGAAAACATTTCTTTAGCTCACAGTCCCTTAAAGCCTCAGATATTTAAAGCACAGGATTGCCTGTAACTAGTGCTGCACCTTTTGCTGCAACTCACAGTCTCTCTCTTGGCTTTGAAACTTTAATCCGACGCTGAAAATAACTATGCTCACAGTCAATGGCTCAACAGACTTGCTTTAGCT
This sequence comes from Neoceratodus forsteri, assembly GCA_016271365.2. Classification (NCBI taxonomy): domain Eukaryota; kingdom Metazoa; phylum Chordata; order Ceratodontiformes; family Ceratodontidae; genus Neoceratodus; species Neoceratodus forsteri. The sequence goes on along the minus strand of CM028132.1, from coordinate 1,014,179,884 downwards.
GGTAAAACTTGACACAGTCTTTATTTGCAAAGCGACTACACTGCTGCACACATATTCAGCTGGCTTTTGGCAGAAAATCACTGTTTGAGCAATTATTGCAGTTGGTACTCACTGTTATCAGTAGCTATTTACTGCGATGGAAAAATGGCCTGCAGCCAGTCTTGGAGGCCTCAGAAAGGAAGCGGGTGGGCAGTCCTGCCGATCTTCTCTCCGATCACCACACTTACAATCCAGTCAATCGAGATGCAGGTTGAGCCCGATTTTAAACAGAAAAGTCTACTTTTTATACTTTTACAGCGCTTTTTAGTCACCGCGACGTTCCTCCACTAAGCCAGTACATGCACTCCTGTCACACTCCCTCTCGAATGCTGGGCAGTCACTGTAGAGCTGGCTTGGGGGCGGGATTGATTGCAGCCTCACCAATCACACGACGCCATGGAAATGAGCCTCTTTCCCTCATGAGTGCTCTTCTCTTCACGGCGATCATTGAGCAAGCAAATTTAAACTGCAAAACAATTTTTTTTTTCCAACTGACTCCATTGCGGGAGCCCATTTCAACCATTTAGCATAGCCATTAACACAGCAAGTCTCTCAGTTTACTAAAAAGCATTTCCAACATCCAGGGCACAATTTTCCTGTTGCTACCCTGGTCTTCCACACTTTTCTTTATCACAACAGTTCTTTAGAAAGCATTTCCAATGTCCAGGGCACAATTTTCTGTTGCTTCCCCTAGTCTTCCACACTTTCCTTTATCACATAGTTTACTAGAAAGCATTTCCAATGTCCAGGGCACAATTTTCCTGTTGCTACCCCTAGTCTTCCACACTTTTCTTTATCACACAGAGTTTTTTAAAAGCTGGCAAAAACACTATAAATATTTGTTGATTCTGGACAAGGGCATACTTTTTCAGCTTTACTGCTCCTTGGTAAACAGTTGGCATTTTAACAGCAGCATATGAACCACAGCACACAGCAACACACTAGTTAAACTTGCTTCAGCTTTTTGGGCTACCCACTGCCAGATAACCAAAACGCTAGCCCCTTGCCCGAGCACCTTTCCTCCATAAATTAAAATCCAAAGCGGTGCCTCCATTTTATAAGCCCCTCACCCCTGTCTTTTTGGAAATGACAGGTGGTATGCTGTTGAAGCTGACAGCAGTACCAGGTGGGGGACTGGGTTCAGGGAGGACTAGGTTACTTGGTAGAAGGGCTAGGTTTGGCTACAATGTACAGGGGCACCCAAGTAAATCCGAACACAGGAAGCAATAACTGTAATGTCCAAAACCAGGAATGGGATTCTAAAGTGTGGCTTTTATTCACATCCAAACTGAACAAACAAAGCATAGACTGACCCCCACGGGGCTGCATTGCTGGTAATGCAGATAAGAGAAACAGAACACTTCTTCAACACTTCAGCCCTCAGGCTCCGGACCCACCAGACACACAGACGAGACTTGCATGTTGCTTTGGGTACACAGCCTGACTTGTACACTATTTGGGTTCTTTCTGGCCCGGCTCCCCTGCCGGCCACTTGAACCCTGTCCACATGGCAGTGGACACATTTTCCAGTGGCTCCCTTAACCACCTTAGAGCCTTTGACTACATAAGGGAAATTTCCTTTCAATCCCACATCTGGGTACTTTCCTCAGCACTGGGCAAGTGCCTGAGGCAAAGTAAAAGGACCACAGAGCAAATCCGTAGAGGTGAACCTGGTTACAAAAGATGAGGGGTCTCCCACCTCCAGCTTCAACAATCCATACCCGGCCATTTCTCTGGACATTAAACAACTCTTTTTGAAAGCTTGGCAATGTAGATTAAAGGGTAAATGCATAGCACATTGCCTCTACATGTCTTGACTTTCCCCTTGTACTAGACTCGAACGTATTTAAACATCTCTTTCTGAAAAGCTTGGCAGTGTAGATTAAAGGGTAAATGTATAGCACATTTCCTCTACATGTCTTGGCTTTCCCCTTGTGCTGGACTTGAACATACTTTTACTTTGGCTTAGCCTATTCCTCTAGGCCTCCCACTGATTAAGCAGTCCAATCCCCACTTTAAAACAGTTCAGGTGAAACACAGGCCCCATGGAAAGAGCAGAACTCACCCCTTGGTTGCAGGTGCCCCACAGGCGAATCTTGATGGCTTCTGGTGCCATAACACATCTTAGAAAAATAAGGCAGCTTCTTCCCTAGCCAGAACCAGGAGGTTGCCCCACAAATGACAGGCAAACCTTTTACCCCCATCCTCTCAGGGATGGGGTACAAAGACCAGTAACAGTCGTCTCCACCACTTCAAGAACAACTTACTGTGTTCCTCTTTTGGTGGAAATACGGACCTTTCCCTAAAAGTAGCTCCACATCAGAGCTTTAGGCTCCAAGAGCCTGTGCACAGACTGCTGTGCTCCTTTCTTCAAGACTGCTCCCACACAACTGCTGCTGCTCACTCTTCAAAAACTCCCAACATTCTAACCTAACTCCCATCTGCAGATTCCAATGTGGCTCATGCAGCCGCGATAGTTCTATGGTGATGTCATCCCTCAGTCTCAGCTGAGACTGAGAACAGAGTGAGACAGTGTGAAATCCATTTAACTGGAGTTTCATAAGCTGCCTTCCCTGCCTACCACTAGGTCTTACTGGGATTCTAGTAACACCGGGTAACAGGGGGGTTACATATAAATGGTTGTCAAGCTCATTTAATTTCATAAAATTTGTTGTTAAATTCAATAATGAGAGCTTAAATATTGTGATTGCTACTAGATGTAGGCAATCTCGAGCAATAAGTGTATATTTGCGCTATCTCTTTAAGCCACTGAATGGCGAAATTGTATTGGGAACCAACCACTAGTGTCAACATTATACCTGCTATAGACTTATTATAGTCAGCAAAAGAATCATTTAAAAAGTATATTTTTAATGGTTGGATGAATTGTTAGTTAGAAGTTAATTAAGTGTACAAATGAGTAGTGAAGTTGGAAAGATAATTCCTGATTTCTGGTAAGGTACTTTCTTATCTTATTAAAATGGCACAAATTCTACAAAATAATTTTGTTCACTGGGAGTGGGGTTGGAGGGCTTATTGCTTGGCTGTGCAGAGAAATCACCTGACAGGAGTAATATGTCAGTGAAGTTTAAAGAACTGGGGGTAGAATATATGTTGTTTGTGTATTATTTTAAAACATATAAATGGGGTTTGGGGGGTGAACTGGGCATGGGGGTGTTACTAATTTTTTTGTTATATAATTATGGGCAGAACCAAGTGTTAGAGGCATAAAAGGACTTTTATTCCCTATCTCTACTGGATTGTTCAATCTTGTTATATTCATTAACTAATGTCTGGTATGTTTAACATCTTTAGCTGGAACATCAAAAGAGCTCAGGACAGATGTAAAAGACAGGTAGTTTGGAAACATTTACTCTCATTGAAAGCTGATATAGTGTGTTTGCAGGAAACTCACCTTAGAAGAGAAGATATGTCCCTACTTTGCAAGAAATGGGTTGGGCAAGTGTTTGGAGCACGAATATCCACCAATAAAGGAGGAGTGGCTATCTTAATTAATAAAAATACCCCATTTAAATTAGAACAAGAAATATGGGATATTAATGGTTGTTACATGTTACTTTAAGGGTTCCTGGCTTCACAGCAAGTATTTTTGGGATCTGTATATGGTCCAAATCTAGATTCCCCCAATTTTTCATTCACCTCCTTACCTTGGTAATTGCTAATCCACCTAGAACTATTTTTTTAGGAGGGGACTGGAACATCACACCAAAGTTGCAGTTAGACAGATCTGACAATAAGAGAACTGGTCTGTCACCAGCCCAAAGGGCGCTCAAGGAACTTATGGAGGGAGCAGATATGATAGACCTGTGGAGAGTCTCAAATGCAGATTCCTGACAATTTACCTTCTTTTCTGCTCCACACCAAACATGTTCAAGGATTGATTATTTTCTGATCAGTTCACATACCCTTCCGGATATCATTGATACATGTATTCACACTTGAGTAATATCAGATCATTCTCCGGTCTCTCTCACTTATTTGTTAGGATCTGGGATAAGGAGAGATTTTCTTTGGTGCTTCAATAACCAAATTCTTCAAGACCCAAGCACGTGTGACCACCTTAAAAAATTATTTTACACTTCCTAAGTACTAATATTGATTTGGTTACCAAAATGGATATAGTCTGGGCAGCTTTAAAATGTACCTTAAGAGGTGAATGTATTCGGTTAGCAACCACCAGACTTAAAAATTTTAAATCTCAAGCCCAGGATCTCTTAGATTCTATTAAGGACATCGAACAAAATATTATCTGTCATTCTGTGGAGGAGGATTGGGTTCAGTTACACAAACTGCAGGCCCAATTCTCAGCTCTTATGTCCCAAAAGGCTGAGCTCACTCTCAAGAGATCCAAACTCAAGTATTTGGAATCTGGAGATAGAGCAAGTAAATTACTTGCCATCTGGCTCAAATAAATGGAAACCACAAGATTTATATCCTCACTACAAATAACTCATGAGGGCCCTATAACCAATGATGCAAGGGAAATTGCCTCCGGTTTTTGGCAATACTTCCAAGCCCTCTATGCAATCTTGGGGAGGCAGTATAGTGCAGTGGTTTAAGGCTCTGAGCTGCAAATCTGGTGACATCCAGCAGACCAGACCTGGGTTTGAATCCCACAGCTTCCACTTGCATACTGTGTGACCCTGAGCAAGTCACTTAACTTCCTTGTGCTCCCAGGTCACTCCTGTAAAAAAGCTTTCAGCTTAGTGTGCTACTCCTGGTTAAACAACTAAATTAATTAAAAATTAATCCCAATAGCAGAAAAATTAGTGCCGTAGGACATTAAGAGGTATTTAGATTTGGTCATTCTCCCCAAGCTATTACCAAGTGACTCCTCTCTCCTAGATCACTCTATTCAGGAATGGGAAGTCAAGCAAGTAATTGCACAGCTCTCCCCAGATAAATCTCAAGGGCCAGATGGCCTTTCAATGGGTTAGCTACTAAATCCCGCCCAATAAAATACCGCTGTGTAAAATACCGCATAAAAGATCCCGAACTGCCATGCTACACACTCATTTGTAATCCCGACAGACAAAATACAGTTATGCTGCCGAAAACGGTTAACAGTTGCAGTACTGTATTGAGATCCCTTAATAAATGTGTCTGGATAATGCTGCAGAAAAAAGTGTTATGCCACCCAATGATGAATCCGACTCATAAAATAGCATTTTTATCTTATGAATAGGGTTCATCACAGTTGATATTTCCATACTCAGGTCCATCACAATCACGGTGCTCAGTGCAATGAGCCAGACCTTGTTTTTAATACTGAGCAATGACAGTATCAGTAAATGGTTTCCCCTGTCTCTCAGAGAACTGCAAAAAAACATCAATTTTATCTCTAGTTTCAATTTACCCTATAATGTATTGCAGCAGGAATTTGTTTTTCAGTCTGCCAATTTTCTGCCTTTTTTTTCTGTATTTTGTGAGTTTTGTATTTTTTTTTTCTGGATTTCAGCAAGTGGGATTTTTTTGGGTGGGATTTAGGATGGATCCCCCTTTCAACTAATCTATATAAAGCTTTCTCTAAGGAACTCACACCTCTTTTAACAAAGGTTTTCAACTCCTGGTATACATATGGCTTTTCCGAAAACAACTTTCTTGAGGCACTCATCACCCTAATTCCAAAATCAGATCGGGACCCTTTGTATCCCGAAAATTATTGTCCCATATCATTATTAATGTTGACATCAAAATATTAGCTAAAATATTATCAAATCGCTTAGGGCCCCTGATGGGTAAGCTCATTAGTGATGAACAAGTTGGTTTTATGGCTGGTAGATCCTCTAATGATCACATGCATAGATTACTTCATTTAATAACCCACACCAAAAGCTCAGATACTCCAGCTACTCTCCTTGCATTAGACACAGAGAAAGCGTTTGACCGGGTTTCTTGGGACTTTCTGTTTGCTATCTTGTCACATTTTGGCTTTTCAACAGGGTTTATAAATTGGATCAAATTTTTATACACCTCTCTGACTGCCTGAGTTTGGTGTAATGGGGTCCTCTCCAAATCATTCCCTCTATTTCGTGGTACCAGACAGAGCTGCCCTCTTTCCCTCCTTCTATTTAATCTCTATCTGGAGCCATTGATTCAAAAATTATTATCTTCCCACAATATTCGGGGTATCTCAATTGGTAACAAATGACATCTTATTTCAGCTTATGCAGTAGACAAGCTTTTCTTCAAGAAATTGAGTACTTCTCAAGGGCATCCTATTACAAACTTAATCTTTCTAAAACTAAACTTTTTCCTTTAAATGGGAGATGCTTGTTGAGTGAAATTGGGGATCATGGCTTGAATTGGGAACCTAACTCCCTGACATATTTGGGTATTAAAGTCTTGAGGGAAATGTCAATTATGGCAAAGGAAAACCTCACCAAATTACTAAGCACTATAAAAGTTGATCTGGAGAGATGGGGATGTTACCTATATCTCTTTGGGACAGAATTCATAAAGTCAAAATGAACGTACTACCTCAGATTCTTTATCCCCTGAGTATGCTAGGGTTTTATCTGATTAAATCATGGTTCTCCAATTTGCAAAAATTATTAACTAAATTTGTATGGAAAAGGGAAGGGAGTCAGAAGAGCTTACTCCAAACTTACAGTCTCAAAAATATGTGGTGGTCTTTCCCTCCCTGCCTTCTTGAAATACTACGCGGCAGCTCATATTATTAAATTGGCATATTGGGTTCATTCATTAAATACAACAGACTCTGATTCATACTTGCCCCTCTGGATAGCAATTGAGGAAGTCCTTGTGGATAAGTGTCCCTGCACCCTTCCAGCTCTTGTTTATTCTTCTCCAAAATCAATTCCCAAGGAAATGAGAAACAATCCTATTAGCTGGTCTTTCAAAACTTTACACCAAGTTCAGATTTCTCTGAATATAGATTGGCATACATCTTTGAATCAGCCTCTGGTGCATAACCCACATTTGCAAATTCAAAATGCCCCATCCCTTCCACATTATGGGCCCCCCTAGTAGGTCTTAGATTAGAAGACATAGCCCCCCAAAGTAGAGTCTTATCTTATCCACAATTTTATCATAATATTCCTGCTGCTAGTGGGAATGCCTTTAAATATTGACAAATTAGACAAGCTGTGATTGCCTTTCTGCAAAAACCAGTGGATGTAGAACCTGCCAAGATAGAATTATCCTCTCTTCTACATACGGCTGACCAACCCCACTCTGTTTCTAGGGTGTATCAAGAATTGCAAGTATTGGATCCATGGTTGCCTCAGGGAACCTGTTATTACTGGATTCAAAAATTGTCTCTCAAAGATGATCCTGTCTTCGGACAACAAATTTGGTGTAACACATATAAGTTTATAAAACAGGACAGACTCAGATTGCAGCAATATAATATCATGCACAATCTTTATTTTACTGCAGTTAAATTAAATAGGATTGGGATGCTTTCCTCCTCACAATGTCATCGGTGTAAAGAGTATTATGGGGATCTATATCACATGATATGGGAATGTCCAAAGGTCCATATATTCTGGAAAGCTATACAAAGTTCATTAGACTCCCACTTGGGATTGAAACCCTTCTTTTTGCCCGAAATCTGTTTACTTAATTATTTCCCTTCACAGATGATTAGACAGTGGAAAGCCTACATGGCTGTCATATCAGCTGTGGTGAAATTGATAATCATGAGGCACTGGGCAGATGATTCTATCCCCTCTGTCCTTGAGTGGCATAGAGAAATCCTGTTGGCCTTGCAACTTGAGTGGCACATAGCCAAGATGAATGATAGGCTGCTATTTTATCTTACCAAATGGGGTCCCCTGGATGCCTTACTTGCAACATGGAAGCCTTAAGAAAATCATAATATGGGTCAATAGCGAAGGTTCCTGCCATTGTTGTGTTTTCTATTTTCTTACTATTATTACTTCTCAGGATCTCTATGCTTGGTTTTGGTAGGTGGGGTTTGGGGAATGGGTTTTGAATGGTGTTAAACATGTTTAGTAATGCCTGATACTGTGGATATTAAAGCCTCATTGTTTAAATGTCAATTTCTGCTTTGTAATAGGAGGCTCACCTGTCACTTCTAATATTATTGGACTGTGGTGCTATGAATAAAGCATATTGAATAATAAAAAAAGAGAATTATTATTGACACCTGTTTAAACTAAGCCAAGAGGGAAGATGGGCAACTGTACTGCAGGAAAAGGTCTCTGGTAGACATGTAAGTACTACCTTTGGGACTGATGCTACCAACAGCCAAAGTAAAGAATAGAACATTTTATTGCTTAGTGCAAGATGTATCAGGAATAAAATAGGCAAATTGAGTTATACTCTGACAACACATAATATTGATATTTGTGGTGTCATGGGAACTTGGCTGAAGAATGATGACTGGGCTATGAATATCCCGGGCTTTGACTGTTTTCATAAACCAAGGGCTGATAAGCTGGGAGGTGGCATTAGCCTTTTTATAGCAAAACCACTCAGAGCATGGATTATCGATACCCATAGTGAATATAATACTGTGGAGCAGCTATAGGTTCTGTTCCATACTAATACCAAGGCCCTAACCCTAGGTATATGTTATAGGTCACCGAGTTTGATGGAATTAGAAAGTACTACATTCCTTAACATGATGGATGATATGCTCAAACTGTAGAATTATATGGTGTTGGGTGACTTTAATTTTCCTAAGATAGATTGGGTTTCCCTCTCTGGAACTAACGTTTTGGAGAAAAGGTTACTTGAGATTTGTAAAAATAACTTCTTGGATCAGTATGTTAATAATTCAAGCAGAACTGACAATTGTTACATCTAATTTTTTGTAATAGTGTTGGGGCTATTCAAAATGTTAATATACTACAGCCATTATGTAATAGTGACCGTTGTATGGTAATGTGCTCCCTTTCTGATTCAGTTACACTTGTTAAGGGGTAAAATAAATATTTGGAATGGTAAGAAAGCTGATTATGACAGTATTAGGCAGGTCATTGAAAAACTAGGATTGTCAAAATGAGCTTCTCAACTTAACTTTAGAAGAAGCATGGGATTATATTAATAACATGGTACAAAGTTGCATACAGCAATTTGTCCCCATTATTAAGAAATATAATAAGAAAGGTCGAGTCCCAAAATGGTTGCAGCTACATAGTAGACAGCTGATTGATAAGAAGACCAGAGGATTTCGTAAATACAAGGAAAAACCAACAAGGGATAGGTGGGTAAAGTACAAACTCCTCACAAAAAATTTAAATCAGCCATTAGAAGTGCTAAGGCCAGTGAGGAACTAAATTTGGCAACTAACAAAACAAATAGTTGTAAGCAATTTTTTAACTACATTGGCAGCTTGAGACATGGTGATAAGGAGGTCCTAAAATTATATGATGGAGAAGCTATTATTGAAAAGAGGAGGACATGGCTGAAGCTTTTAATACACATTTTTGAGTGTATTTAAGACATCTACCATTACCAAGGATTCTTTAACCTTGGCTACTGACAATCTTGGTTGCCACACTGAAGTGACTGAAAAACAAGTCTCAGATATTTTAATGAATCTTGATAGACATAAATCAGAGGGTCCCGACGGTTTATATCCCATGTTGTTATATAACATTGCAGCTGAAATCTCCGTCCCTTTGACATTTCTTTATAACAAATCCTTAAGAGACGTCAGAGTGTTAAAGGACTGGAAACAAGCCAATATTACTCCCATTTTTAAATCTGGAGATAAGTGTAATGTTGTGAACTATAGGCCCATTAGTATAACCTCTATTGTTGGGAAGGTCCTTGAAAAAAATGGTTAAAGAACATCTTGAGGAGAATCTAAGACAATTACAGATTCATGACATACCACAACATGGGTTCGCAAGTGGAAGGTCTTGTTTGAGTAATTTACTCCACTTCTTTGAACCTGTTAGTGAGGCACTTGATCAAGGTCTCCCAGTGTATGTTGTTTACCTGGACTACACTACAGCATTTGATTCTGTTTCACACGAGATCTTGCTGAGTACCTTAATAAAATTAGATATTCATTCGAGTTGAATCTTCTGGATAAGTTTTTGGCCTACAAATAAGACCCAGAGGGTAAAAATTAGAGGGCATTTTTATGATGGGGCTGTGTGTCTAGTGGAGTGCCACAGGGGTCAATTTTGGACCCTTTGTTATTTAACCTTTTTGTCTCTGAAATGCAGATGTCAGGGGGGGACTTGGCTTTGTAAATATGCTGATGATGTAAAGGTGGGAGCCATTGTTAATGACTTGGAATCAATTGAAAGCTTCTGGGAACAGCTGAAAAAGCTGGAGTATTGGGTAGTTGAACATAACTTAGCATTTAATGAGACCAGATGCAGAGTAATGCATTTTGGACATAATAATAATTTTGCACAATATAAGATTAATGGTAAGGTTGTTGTAAGTTCTGATAGTGAGAAGGATCTGGGTATACTTATATCAAATAAAATTACTTTTGACAGGCCTGTAAGTGTGGTTACCAAGTGTGCACATGGAATTATTGGTAACATTATGAGATACATTAGAAGTAGGAGAAGGGAGGTATTGGTTCCACTTTATAAAGCATTAGTGAGACCTATTTTGGAATTTGGTGCACCTTTTTGTACACCCCAAATCATTACTAGTCAACAATGGGTGGAGAAGGTTCAGAGAAGGCTAATTAGAAATATATCCATGTTGAAGGACAAGCCATATCATTCTAGGCTTATAGAGTTGGGTATGTACTCTATGGCTTACCATAGAATTAGGGGTGATTTATGTTTTGTATTCAAGGCACTTACAGATGAATTCCTTTGGGAAGCAGCGGGGATAGTCATGAATGACAACTCTACAGCAACAAGGGCTCACCCCTTTCAATTGAAAGGTGGATAATTTAGAACCACCAGAAGGAGTAGGTGGTTTAACCAGAGAGTGGTGAACCTATGGAATTCATTACATAGAAACATAGACTTTGATGGCAGATAAGGACCACTTGGCCAACCTAGTCTTCCCATTTCCTTACCTACAGGATAAGCTGCTAGTTTTCCAACAGCCTATTTCTTCCTACCCCCTACAAAAATTGCCTTATGTCTGTCCCATGCATTCTTGAATTCTCCCACAGTTTTAGACCCCACAATCTCCTCAGGAAGGCTGTTCCATGTGTCCACCACCCTCTCTGTGAAAAAATACTTCCTCATATTGCCCTTGAACTGCCCCCATCTTCAAATTGTGTCCCCTTGTTCTTGCACATCATTTTTTTCTAAAAGATAATACCCTCTTGGACTTTGTTGATTCCACTGAGGTACTTAAAAGTTTCTATCATGTCCCCCCTCACCCTCCTTTCCTCAAAGGTATACACATTAAGCTCCTTTAGTCTCTTCTCGTATGACTTCTCTTGCAGACCCTGCACCATTTTAGTTGCCCTCCTCCGGACTGCCTCTATCCTGTATATGTCCTTGCAGAGATGGGGTCTCCAGAACTGGATGCAGTACTCCAGATGGGGTCTCACCAACTGCCCAGAGGGATAACAACTTCCTGATTTCTGCTGGTGATGCCTCTCTTTATACATACCAGTATCCCCCCAGCCCTCCCTACTGCCTTCTCACATTGCTTGCTAACCTTAAGGTCATCTGATATGATTACCCCCTGGTCCCTTTCCATTTTTGTTGTTGTTACTACCTCCTCCCCCCCATTGTGTAATCTTCCCCTGGGTTTTTTGTTTCCCAGGTACATTATTTTGCACTTCTTTGCATTGAATCCAAGCTGCCATACTTCTGACCATTCCTCTAACCTTGCCAAATCCCTTCTCATACTTTCCACACCTCCTTGTGTACCAACCCTGTTGCAGATCTTTGTGTCATCTGCAAAGAAGCATAGTGTTCCTTCCAGTCCCTCTGCAATGTCACTTATAAAGACATTAAAAAGGACTGGACCCAGTACTGAACCCTACAGTACCAGCATCAATCATATGTGTTAAAAATCTGTCTGCCTTTAAGACTGCCCTGGATCAACATATGGCTGATAAAAGATGGAATTTGTCCTGTTAGAACCTATATGTTAGCAAGTCCTTAAATGGCCTTTACAGCTTATGGATTTGATACTATGCCTATGAACCTATAAGGACAACTCCTTTTATACATGGATCACCAGTGAAGCCAGTCAATATTTTAAGTAAAATGATATAGGGGATGTCTCCTTCATTACCCTTTGGGAAGCCTTTTAAGTAACAATGTGTTATAGTATTAAGGGCTTCTCAGCCAGATGGAGATGGGAAAGGGAAGCAAAGCTCAAGGCCCTTGAACTCACTGTCCAAGAAAGACAAGAAATAAAAAAACTGAAGATCACGGCAAAGTCAAACTCCCTCTTAGCTGAATCAACAGGGATCTGGATCCAGATCAACACCCTACAGACCAGAAAGAGTGAGTTATTCCTGCTCCACACTAGGCTCAGATACTGGGATGCAAGGGAAAAATCTGGGTGCCTCCTATCTTATCACCATAAAAAAATAAGCAGCACATCATATACTGTATATATGTTGAAGGACAATAGAGGCATCCCCCACCATAAGACTTCTGATATTAATAGGATAATGACCCTTTTCTATGAAAACCTATACCATTTGCCTAATGCAACCCAAACTTCCCATATAGGCACTTTCCTGTCCTTCCCACAGATATCACTTCATGATAGAACTAAGTTAAAAACCCAATGTCTCTCTCCAAAATTCAAAAAGAGGTCCACTGTATGGACAAGAACATATCCTCTAGGGGGGATTGGATCTTTGTAGACCTATATGTGCATCCAGACTATATTGTAAGTCTTACCTCCATAAGATGTTTTCTGAAGCACATACATTTAAATCCCTCCTCCCCTCAACACTCAGAAAGGCTATAATAATAGTTTTACCCAAAGAAAGAAAAGTTACACATCTCCCATCTAGCTATCACCCCATATCACTAACTATTGCAGATGCCAAGATCCTTGCAAAGGCCCTGGCACTCCATTTGGAAATGTTCCTTCCCTCAGCAATCAACCAGGATCAAATGGGATCATCAAGGGACAGCAGGCATCAGGTCACCTCAATTCCTTAATTTCCATTATATCAGTGGAAAACCAACTCCTCTCCCCCATGGCAGCTGTTGCCATTTATTTTAAAAAGGCCTTTGAGTCTGTGGAATGGGGGTACCTCCTCTGGGTTCTCCATTACATGGAGTTCGGGCCATACTTTGCTTCCAGGGTACATACATTATATACTGCACCAATGACTAGAGTTTAGATGAACTCTAGTTTATCACCACCCTTTCAATCCCAAAAAAGCACAATGGAAGGGTGCCCTTTGTCACCTATGTTCTTTGTTTTGGTTGTGGAACCTCTGGCAATTGCCATTCATAACCACCCTGATATGCATGGGGGACAATGAATTCTAAACCATCCTGTATGCAGATGACCTCTTAATATTCCTTTCTGAAGCCCCATGTGGACTACTCCATCTTCTTTCTTTCCTTAGAGAATTTGCCATGATCTGGGGCCTTAATGTCAATCAGGGGAAACATAAAGTCCTCACTTTAAATCAAAAATGTAACCCTACCCCTTTTGAACAAGTCAGCCTGAAATGGCCACAGTTTTGACAAAATACCTTGGCATTCATCTATCTTGAGATCTCACAAAAATTGCCATTCTCAATCTTACCCCTTTACTACAAAATCTAATGACAGATCTGGACCAATGGAAGAAATTGTGACTCTCCTTAGTTGGAAAGATCGCAGTGATAAAAATGGTGGCAGCCCACAAAATTTTTCACTTCCTCTCCCAGCTTCCCATTAAACTGCCTCAAGCTCAATTGTGAAGCTTAACACAGTAATCGGGTCCTTTCTTTGGGAAGGAACAGCTCCATGACTCATCTTGGCCAAACATAGATCACACTTGTCCAGAGGACGATGGAATCTCCCCTGGTTCTTGGGTTACCACATAACCTTTCTGGGGGTGCAAACAGGCCATGGGATTACCCCTATCTCAGATCCTCCTATATGGCACACTATTGAACACCTCTTGTGCTCACCTACCCCTCCACTTGCCTACTTGTATCCACACATTCCCCGTCACCTACAAGTACTGGAGGACTGTTTTAACCTCTACATGGGCATGGAACAGGTTAGAAAAATACATCAGATCCGGTCTTGCTCCCTTCGACTGGCTCCCCTTCTGGAAAACCCTAAGATCTGTATAGATGGACACCCAGTATACTGGGCCTCCTGGATACAGAAAGGCAGGACCCATCTTAAAAATAAATTTATCCCTGGCACTTTACTCATGGACTCCTTTGCTAATATACAGACCAAATTCTCAGTTGGGAAAACTGACTTTTGGAAATTTTTACAACTGTGTAGTACACTGTCCCCCCTACTAAAAGGTACAAACATTGACTTCCAATCTTGGCTATCTAAAAATAAAGCAAGAGCGAGTGCACTATACTCCCACATCTGCAGTATGATCTTTGACCAAACCTTATTGTCCAGAGGATACTGGGCTTCATCCCTTGGGATAACTATAAACACACAGGAGTGGGAGCATTCCTGGAAGGTAGACTATGTGGCTTGTCCCTATAATTGAAGTTTACCTATTTAAAATAAGATTCTCCACAGGGCATATAGAACCCCAGTCAAACTGCACACAATTGGATTCCTTGCTCAAGACACCTGTTGGCATTGCAATGCTTCTAGAGGAGATATTCATCACATTCTATGGTCTTGCCTGGGGATTCAAACTTACTGGAAAGAAAGAAGTCTCATCAGCCTGCAAGCTAGTAGTTGGTTCCTCTATACCACTCATGCACCAACTGCTATTGATAGACATTCCAATTCCTCATATCCACCACACAAATCCTTTGATAAGATGGTGCATACAAGGGGTAGTGGAGGCTAAGTGACTCCTTCTTCTGAAATGGCGCACTACAGACATACCATGCCTTCTGGTATGGCAACAAGCCATTCAATAGGTAGCCACTCTTTCTCACATGTCCCATATAGCTAGAGGGAAACTGCACCATTAAAACAGTATGTGGTGCCACCACTTTAATTCTCCACTCTGTAAAATAGATTAGCATTGGCTTTACTCCAAGTCTTATGTTCCTTTCAATCCTCTGGGTTATCCCATTGGTTTAATGCTTGGAGTTGACTTTATCCATGCTCTTTAAGTCAAACTAATGTAACCAGTATGTAACTTACAACAGGTTACACACTCACCTCTAGGCTGTAAGATCTGAAAGCTGTGGGTTCTATCCCCTTACCAGGCATGAGGATTAAATCCCAATACTGACACTGTAGTGCAGCATAAAGGGGTGCTGCACTCCTGAGGCACCATCTTTCGGATGAGAAGTTAAACCGAAGTCCCATCTGCTTGTTCTGGTGGTAGTTTAGGTGGATGTTAAAGATCCCACGGCACTGCTTGGAAAGATCAGAGGAGTTTATTAAAGAATAATAATCAAACAAATTACATAAACCAGCACACGATTCAAACAGAATTACAGGAAAACTAAAAAGAAATCAAAGTAAAAAATACAATAGGTTCAATAGGAACATCAGTATTAGTAATCCAAGGCATATTTCTCCAATGTGCTTCCAAAACCTGTCTAGGATGTCTTTTTATTTCCTCTTGGTTAATAGATTTCAATTCCTCTGTAATTTGATGGATTAATGCCAAAACTGGGGTATCTGTTGCAAAGAAAAACTACATCTTATATTCCATAGATACCATTTTGACTGTAAAAATTAAATTAAGAGTGTTATTATTATATTTTCTCAACACATTATTATAGGAGCCATATACCACAGTTTCATAAGTAACTTTAGTAAATTCTGGTGCAGACTAATGACTGAAGAGGGTGTTTCAAAATGTTGATATGTAAGTACATGTAAAAAATATGTGTATTATTGTCTCAACCTGTTGTGTACAAGACTTTCTTGTACAATAGCATTTTGAAAGCTGTCTGTGTTTTTGATTGCTTTTAACATTTATTTTCTCATGGCAGCTCAGCCAGTGCAAGTCCCATATTTTTGTGGGTGTCTTAGGTTCTGACAGTATTTGTAGCAAAGATGAGTGCAATGTTACTGGACATGCTGGAAAGATTATTGGGCTGGTGAAATAATATGAGAAGCTAAGTGTAAAAGTCTGAGATTAAGAATTTGGGTTAAAAGTTTGAAATGTGTATTAAGAAGACATATAGGCCACCAGTTCTGTAATAATTGTCTTTCATCTTTTTATATAAATAGATTAATACACCTTCAGTCATTGATAAATGGAAATGAAGATACATTAAGAATAAAAGAAAAAACTTGTGCTAGTTCTTTTGACAGAATATCAACTATGTGTTTGTATAGTTCTCCAGTCAGCCCATCTTTCCCAGGAGATTTGTTATTCTGCAAAAGATTTCACAGCACCTAAAATTTCAGCTGGTGTGATATCCTTAGTCACATCTTGAATGAGGTGCTAGAGACATAGTAGTATCTGTAGTGTACTTAGAACATTTTGGAGTGTTGTGGGGATAACTGAGATCTCCGAAAAAGATTCTAGGGTATATTGAGTTACTACATTACAGTCCCATTTATCCTGATCCTGTTTATCCACAACTCCCTCTCTAATTGACTTGCACTGTGTCCCCCTGTCACTCCAGCAATCACCAGCATTCACCTGCTTTTAACACTAATTGGTACCCGATTATTGTCTGCTGTACCAATCACGGCATTAAAGTGATTTGTCAATTAGTATAGTCATCTGTCAGAGTGATCTGTACAAATTGATGGGATAAATCTGGGCTAACTTTTAAAACAGGTGATGTGGATAAGGCAGATAGTGATTCTGATACTGAATCCAGTAGTGCTGCAAATGAGAGATCCAAATTGGAACAGGCGGAGCTACAGAAGATCGCTGCTCAGTTACCTGGGGAACCAATTACCCCCCTACAATGGGATGAATGACTATCATGTGATGCAGGAGAGGACAGACATGAAAGTCTCGATGAGGATTCCATAGTGAGCCTTGTACAAAGCACACGGGACTTCATGCAGGATTCAGATGAGGTGTCGCTTCAGCCACATGTCACTCACTCTGAGGCAGCTGCATGCTTCAAAAGGTGCCTGAGCTATTTGGAAATGCAGCTGGACAGCACACCAGTCAAGCTGATGCTGCTGAGGAACCTATAGGGTCAGGCAAGTAAAAATCGAACCTCCACTTTTAAACAAAAAACTGCCAATGAATTTTTCATGAAAAAGACATAGATTTCTTTGCTTATCGACCCTGAGGAATGATTTTCTTTAAGTTTACTGCTTAATTTCTGTACAGTGTTATGCACCAGTTATTAATAAAGTGTGGTCTTAAAGCATACTGTTTGCTACTTGTAGTTTTGTAGTTAATGTACTGGAATCCCATTCATTCGAACTCCAGTTTAACCGAACATTTCACATGTCCACGGGGGGAATTGGATAAATGGGATTCAGCTGTATTTGTTGTATTTTACCTTGGTCAGAATATATTACACCATCTTTATTCTGTAGACAGGACAATTGTCTTTGCTGTGTTCTAGAATTACAAATATCATAGGGACATAACATATGTGTTGTACCTAGTGTACTAAATGTTTGCTAAAATTTTAAAGATTCAGCTTTTTTCTAATGAAAGGTCATCATTTCTGTCTTGATTGTTTTAATTTGTGAATAGTAATCAGGTGAAGAAGTATATGACAAGGAAATCAGTTTTTGTAAGTCTTTTCTATTTTGTAAGTATTGAAAATAATTGTATTATCTTTATTTTGCTTACTAATGTTCTTTAGTAATGAAATTAAATTATTTTTTGTATCTTCCCACCAGTGGAAAGGTGATTCATAATGAAAAATAATACAGATTACCAGGCTTGTAAAAAATATGGGATTTGTGAAATATTTTGCCCATTCAATAACAAAGAGGAATTACATTTCCATACCCCTGGTCCATTTGTTCGGGGTGCTCCAATATGTAGGTGTAGTAAAGAATGGTCTGAAAAATCTATTGCTGTTGTAGTGACATTTGAAATAGGAAAATTTGTAGAAATAAAGAAAATATCTATCTGAGTTGCTAATGGACCATTATGAAAGGTAGGTATAACTTTTTCTGTAAAAGTAAGTGATGCATCAGTTAAGTTAGCTGTTTTAATTATACTGGAGAGACAAGTCATATCACTCTAAGTCTTAGTGGTTTTAGTTTGTATTCCCCTGTCATTTTTTGTTAAGACACAATTGAAGTCTCCACCAAATATAACGGTTCTATGTGATAATGGCGAGTCTGAAAGATCATCTACCACATATAGCGACCAAATTTGAGCCCATTGGCAAAAGGGCGACGGATATTGTACCGACCATTGCAAATAGCGACGGTCACTACAATACCTAAGTAAACCTCACAGAAATCTTTTTTTTATGTGGTGGGCTGCACTCCCCAAGCCCCCCACATCCCCCAAACTAAAATAACCAACTCCGAGGATGGTGCGAACCATGGGGCAAGTTACTGGATTGTGAGTCAAAAAATATTTCTGCCTGTAGCTGGACCCAAACCAGGGTCTGCTTGCATCGCAAGCGGTGGTGTACACCACTACGCTATGCAAGCAGCTCTTTGGGAATCGGCCGCAAAGCATACTATATTCTGCAATAATGAGTACAGGTCCTTGCTGTACTCGCTATGCAGGATATAGCGATGTATTGCACCACTCACTCTCTTGTAGAGTGCTGTTATTGAGTCACTTAAAAGTGCAGCACTCAATATTCAGCACTCTACATGGGTGTTACCAATACAACAGCTTGTGCAGTGTGTAGATATGGTTATACTAGTTTAAAGAGATGTACCATTTCTACTTTAGTTTGCATGGAATAAATGTTAATTAAAGCATTAAGCATCCCTGAAAACAAATATCCATTACTAATACCCTGCCTGGAAATAAGTCTAACAGTTTGATTAATTTAAATTCTATGGAATGAAAGGGAATTTCAGCTCCAGAACACTGGTCTAGACCAATGGACCAATAAGATGGTCCAGCATGCCAGGTAGATGTAGCAGTTTGTACTTCTGAAATAGTATGTAGCCTGATATCTTGCAGAAAATATATACCTGGTAACCCTTATAATAAAGCAGAATAAATTGCAATATGTTTTCTATGACCTTTAATACTACCCTATTAACATTAATGGGAAAAACTGTAGATTAAAATTCAAAGAAATATATAACAGAAAAAGAATAATCATAAACTGCATTTTACTTTTCTTAACTGTTTTTCTGGTACAGTACCAGTTTTAGACTTTAGTTTCACTCGGGTTTGCACTTAGATTTCCCTTTTTTCTCTACATCATTGGTAGGGGCATCCCCCTTCATTTCTAATACAGCCTCACAAACAGAAGATTTATTGGAAGATGAGTCAGTTTCAGAGTCAGAGTCACTTCTGTCAGCTGGTAATGACTTAAATCTATTGAACAAAGGGATGCAGTTGTTTTTGCAAGTTTTGTCAAAGGAGTGCAATTGACTTGACACTTGCATGTCAACATTCTCTTTCTATCATCAGGAGCTGGGTTTGTTGGGGAATGGCATTTCAGTAGAAGTACATGGGACAGGTATAATCATAGATTCCTCTGAAAGCAACATACTTGTTGTGGGGGTTATGTTGGAAGGGGGTTCCATATATTCAGGAGGGATGGGGGTGGGGTGGAATGGATGTGGTAGAAGAGGGTTGGGGCGAGGTGTCTGGGTGGCATTTGTCCATCTCTGTTGGAATACAGCAACAAAATGATGTTGTTCTTCACTGTTTTCTTGTTGGTTTTTGTTATGAGCTGCCCAAGGGCAACTCTGGTACGAATGTCCTTTTACATCACATAAACTACATACCTATTTGTTTAAACATTGACTATTGGAATGCCCTAATTCAGTACATAATGAAGATCGGATTTTATCACAAATACTACTGATATGTCCCATAGAACCGCATTTATAGCAGGCCTTTTGTTGGCCTGAATAGAGCAAGACTCACCTGTCTCGGCCTAAGAAGAAAGAGTTTGGTAGATGTTGTAAACCATTGTCTGTGAATTTTAACAGTACCTCATATTTCCAACCACCAGTCCAGAATTGTTCACTATCAAAAATAGCATCAGGGCTTTCCATGATGGTGCAGTACTCTTTAAGCCAATACTGTAAGTAAGGTCTGTAACACTCACACCCTCATTGCAAACAGAGAACTGCAATGTTCTTTATAGCCAGCTTAGAAAGAAGAATAGCTTCAAATGGAGTCCATAAAGGGGTATTTTGAGCTCATTATTTTTTTTCCAAAATCTTTCCAACTTTTCAGTTTTAAAACTGATATCAAATGTGTGCTCTCATGAAATGTGTATACGAGTATACATTTTGGATACAAAAAAATACAAGGAGTCTTTTAGCAGTGTTTTTCCCACATAGACAGTTTGGTACCATCTGAAGTCCCCCTTTATATAATAATCTGACCACTTTATGTCTTTTAGCTGGCACCATTGGTAAGTGGGATAAGGAGACATAAGGTCTCTGTGGAGCAGCTGGTCTTATATTTAATAAAGCTGCTGGTGAATTAATGGGAGCGTTATGAACTGGATGGTTTAAAGTAGGTTCATCAGTTAAATGCAGAGTTTTGGTAACATGTAAATGAGAATGTTCGGTTGCCAATACACTATTACCTGATGTAGCTGCATTTTCTGGTGTAGGCATCTGTATTGGAGAAGGACCAGAAACCCAACATGAGCCTTCCGTGGATTTTTCCCAACTGGCAACAAGGACAGATTCTTCTACTGACCAATCTGTTTGGGCAGCTGGTTCCTGAGTCACAAGATTTTTATCTTCTTGTATAGGTCCCGTAAGAGGTAACTGTGTGGTGTCCATCGGAGTCATTGTTTCAGTGGAGCGGATGTCACAATTCAGATTTACCTGTTACAGAATTATAACAGCAGCATCGGCCTTTGATGTTGCCATGTCAGCACTGGTTGGAGCAATCAACTGAGCATCAGTTGGCTTCTCCTTTTCCACCTGCAGTATGTTAGAAGAGCTCTTTTGTGAACTTGAATGTAAACTTACTAATAATTTTTTTAAGTTCTTCTATTGTGTTTCAATTTATTTTTCTTCCCACATTAACCACTAATACTTGCTCAGGTCATCCTCGACTCCCCCAGCAGTGACAATCTCTGTATTTGGGACCAACTGTGAGTCTACTGTTTTTTCTGCTTTTTCTTTGATGTCTACAATTTCATCAGTCTCTAAAGGAACAGAGGCAGGGGAGGAGACCTGCTCCCTAGCCTCTAGCACATCCATCTCCTCTGGTGTCTCACCACAAGTGGCCATTGTAGCATGGTTGTCACAGGATCCCCTACAGGTAGAGTAAGGGAATTTCCCCAGTGTCCTCACCAAATTTCCCCCATTCATAAAAATTACCACCAACAGCTTAATCTGCTTCAATGTCAGTTGGCATCCATCTGTATCACCTTCCCCCGGGACGAGGCTGAACATAGACAGAATTGTCTAATCCTCCTTTCCCAGCCAACAAAAACTAAATAAATAAACATACTTTAACTGTATTATGTAACCAAATAACCACATTGAGGTACTGTAGTGTAATGTCTTGCTGTGTTGTACTGTTGTTTTATCTGCAATAAAAATTAGTAACTGCAAAACAGTCACAAAATCTGGTATCCTTTTTAGGAACTATTCCAAACAGTATGCATGCCAACATGCAGGTCTCTGTCTGTAAGACTGTCTGAGTTAAGCTCAAAGCATCTATATCTATTGCTCTCCCATCTCTCATCAATCATTTTGGATTCAATTCCTAAATTGGGTTCAATAAGGAATAAAAGTCCTCTAGGAATGCATTTGTAGTGTATATGCTGCCCAGTGTTATTCCTTGCCATTCCTGTTTTGTGTCCTTCTTTTTCAATTATTCAATTTTCAATTGTAGTCCTCTCTCATTAATACCTACTACCACATTTTTAGTAGCTCTGATGGCTGTAAACAGTTTAATTTATTCAGCATCTGCAAAAACAAATATGAATCGCCTATTCTCAAAGCTCGGGCCTATCTCTGCAAAGCTATCCATGCCTCCAAACACACATCTGAATCAGTCCAATATAAATTAATGGAATTATTTCATATACCATACACTGTTATATCATAAATACTGTGTAATATGTGGTCATAACACTCCAAACCATTCAGGTAGAAGTCGATAAACTCAAAAAGTGTGTCATGTGGTTCAACATGATTTAGTATTCCAAGCGATCATAACAATCATCAAAATCCTTTGCAGGTGTGTAGAAGTCCTTTCACCCTGTGAGGTACTATATATGCTTCACCTCAATACCATGGTCCAAGAAGCACGAAGTGTTAGGTGGGTTCCCTTCTGCTAGTGTCCACTAGTAAACATTTTTTTCAGTATGGGGCTGATCGTAGCAGAAAATGTCAGCAAACAGAATCCAAAGTACCCAGCCACACTCAAAAAGTTCAAATATCAATCATAAGATGATCCCCTGGCCAAGCCCCACCTTTTGTCCAGCATGGACTTCTTCAGGGGCTAGAATCTATATTTAATGCAAATATATTAAGTGTATTGACTTATGTGTTACAGTAGGTCATACTGCTGCATCATTAAGGCTCTGTGGAATAGAAAGGGTTGAACCACCACCAAAGGGAGAAGAATGGAAAAAACTAATAGAAAGAAGAGAAAAGTTTTTGATTTACATGTTAGATGTGATACACGACAGGCTATGCATCAATGAAGATGAAAATTGGCAATCATGCTGGTAAAGAGAAGTACACCTTTACCACTGTCCAAATTCTAAAGAGACAGTCTCTCATGCCCTCTTTCCCTTCACCCCCCCCCTTTATCCCAACCAAGTGAGAGGCATGATATATCATCACGGCAGATTGGCAGGCACTTCTGCTGTCTTCCCTATCAATAGACAGCATACAGAATTTACACAAGAACCCCCTTGAAAATCCATATAATTTGGCCCCCTCTGCTCTATCCCCCTTCCCCTCCCAGCTTTCCCCCTCTCTCTTTATATAACCATGACATCTTCACATTACAAACCACAGGCAGCTCATTGCCACTGTTATTGTAAAGAAAAGAAAAGAAAAGAAAGACATCATTGAGACTTGCAGATCTGTTTTCCTGCAGTGGCTGTCCATGATTGCCTTACTGCCAACACTGATTATGTCCTGTATGGACAATACATGCTGAGCTTGGGGACGGAAAGCACAAACGCAGTTGTGTTATGGAACTCTACTCCAGTTCCAGGCAACCCACTGCTGTGTTTTTCCTGGTCCCTCAACAACTTCCCAGGCACAGCTAGGTGGCAGTCTGCAGCAGCTGTGACCACTTTTAATGTGGTTGTGGTGGCGGTGGTCAATTGGCTGTGTCAGGTTCTGCACTCTATCTCAGTTGTTCTATAAAGCTCTAGAAACAGGACACAGCCCCTTTGAGGTGCAATAATGAAGAGAATAACACTGAACTAGGTGAGTAGAGAACCTTACTTGTATGCTTGTTCCTCTCTGCAATGTAAATATTGTTAACTTTAACTTGAAAAAGAGGACACTAACATAGCACTTTAGTATGAAACACAGAGATATTTTGAACATGCATAATTTATTTTAGGTATCGTCTGTACCCTAAGGACACATACCAGCGTGTGCACAACTCATAAAAATTGAAACTGGTATGTTTATATATAAGATCTTCCAACCATTACAATAGGAGACTGCTGTAGGAGCTTTACTAGAGAGAAATGTAATAAATGGTGCATAGATTTAAATAAAGAATAGCAATCTGGAGTTTTGGCTAAAACAATGAAAATGAGGATTCACAAGTAATGCTTTAGAAAAAGAGATGGTGATTGCCTCAAGCCACCATCCATTACTTCAAAAGGAGGCCAGTAAACATGGTGTTGTGAGAAAACTGAGCCCTCAGGTTTGCTGTTTAAGTTGTAAAACAAGTTTTGACATAGTAACACAGCTAATGTGATTGAGTAGAGAGCTAGCAGCATGGCAATCACTGTATATGAGAAATGAAATTGACAGAAGGATTTTACAACTGTGTCTATAGGACGCATTCTATGATTAAAGAAAAGAAAACTATGGAACATAAATTATACATGAATATTGAGTAGTGGACAGGTTCAGTATGTTGTGAAATCGACTACATTGTAGACGAGTACAGATCCGCACAATAGACTGAAATCCTTGTAATCACTGTTAAATTGATACAGCACATTCTATATAACATGTTTGGAGACAGAATATTAACATACTGTATGTGGAAAATAATATTAAATAAGGAGGGTAGTGAGATTATCATGGTTTTATTGGTAGACTTAACACTAAAAGCTGATGATTGTCTTATCGATAGTATAAATGCATGTAACTGAGAAATGTTGACCAGCTTTGGTGTATGCTCACCTCTAATGAGAAAAGCTAAATTGTCATTCAGTTGATCCAGGACTAATTAAATGAATTCAGATCATTAAAAAATCCAGGAATACAGCAGGTGTTTAAATGTGAGCCAGCATGTAAATATATAGTAAAGTTATGAGCTAACATTTAAGGCAATACACTTAATCAATATATTTGTATTAAATATAGATTGTAGCCCTTGAAGAAGTCCACACTGTGTGAAACATTGGGCATGGCCAAGGGATCGTCTTGTGATTGGATGAAAATAATTACATTGATATTTTAACTGTTCGAGTGTGGTTGAGTACTTTGGATTTTGTTTGCTGACATTTTCTGACATAACCAGCAACATACTGAAATATTTTCACCAGTGGACACTAGCAGAAGGGGACCCACCTAATACTCTGTGCTTCTGGGACCAAGGTTATAGCAGAGACATAGACATTCTACATAATGTTACACTGGAGGTGCTGGAGAAAGTGGTCCTAGGCATGAGTCTTGAAGGTGGAGAACATTGGGAGAGTAGTCACTATAGGAGGGCAGGCTTTGACTGAACCTGTTTCATTTCCTGACCTTATAGAATACAAGAGGTTAAGAAATGTATATAAGGTGATACGCACAGCACAAGAAATTTTTGTAGAGACACTTTGATTACTCTGTGAAGGACCCGGGACCATGTTGAGTAACACAAAGACATCAGTGGGTGGTTCTGTTAAACAGCATACCAATGACCTCCTTCTAGGTGGGATAAACTGTAATAATCCCCAGACTGTCATGAATGCATTTAATGTGCAATTGTCAGACCTCTCTGCCTTAACCTGCCTGTTCTCACACCCCACTATGAAGGACCCATCTATACCTTCTCCTCCTTTGCCCTTCTCTCACCCCATCCCGACACACATTTTTGTTTTGAAACTGTAAGTGCTGAAAAAAATAGTAACCTTCTGAGAAATCTTTCCTGGGATTCTAGTGCTGGTTATTATAATGAGTCAAAACTCCTCCACCTGGGTACTTCTTTCCTTGCCTTGTCCATCTCCCACATTTTTAATTTGCCTCATCTCTCTCATACTGTTCCTGATACCTGGAAGTTAGACAGAGTTGTTCTGGTCCTTAAACATGGAAATTCTATACACCAGGTGCAATGCTAGGTTAGACAGAAGAAGGCTTTTGCCCACTGAGTCTTTCTTTCCAGGTAAGTGGGCTCAAATTGTCCAATTTTTCTGTTATGTACAGTATATGTCTAGTAATTTCATGGAAGGCTGTGCCTATAGTTCAATGGGGTGGAGCAACTAGCCACTCCCCTCATGAGCCATAAAAGGCTGCACCTTCCAGCCACCTCACTGAAGCATTTTTCTTTGCAGCGCAGGCTCTGTTGCTCCTTTCTCACAACATGCTTTCTGATCTGCCCATCTCTGCCACATCTACTTGCTGTGCCTCCATTTGTGTGGTCATGCTTGTCTTTGGTTTGTGTCTCCCTCTCATCTTGCTGTGTTTTGTGTCTGTGACTGACAGCTAATCTGCTTCACCCTGCCATCCTTCTTTCTCTCCCTGCTTCTCCCACTTTCTTATGATTCCTTACCCCCATTCCCCTGCCACTTGCCCCATGGCTGTCTATGCCCCCTCTTGTTTCCTTGCTGCTCATCCCATGGTTTGTCTGCTTATTTGCTTGTTTTTTGTTTACCGCTCTGGCTTGTGTGTCTGTGTCTCAACTCCCTTTCCCCTCCCTTGTCCCTTTGGGTCCCTCTTCTTTCTTTGTGGCTTACCCTGTGGCTTCTCCTCTGATTCCTCATTTTGTATTGTCATCCCCTGGTGTCTACCACCCTGTTCCCTCCTCTCTTTTCCTTCCCTTGTCCTTTGTGCCTCCTCCTTTTTGTGTCCCTGCTGCTTTGTGCTCTTTCTGTTTCTGTCCTGTCTGCTTTCCATTGGCTAGTGCCCTGGGTCCCAGCGACGCTCTTGGCTGCCTGCCTGCCTCCCTCCCTCTCTTGCTGCTGCCCCACAGCTGTGCCTCTCTGTCTGGCCATTCATCTCATGGATGTTTGTACTCTCCTCCTTGCCACATGCCCCATGGTGGTCCTTGTGTTCCTCCCCCTTGCTTTAATTTTCTTGCTGCAGCTTTCTCCTGCCATGTGCTCTTTTGGGGTTTCCTACTCAGCTTTTCAGTTATTTATCTGTTCATGTATTTCTTTATTTGATTCCTCCATGCAGGACTTGTGTGCAGCTCTTATCCTGCATCAGCCCCCTTCATTTTGCTTATGTAGTATTTACACTTACCCTTTGTACCCACTCAGGGCTTGGAGCTGGCAGTTGTCTATTAAGCTGGGTTTGACCTGGGCTCAGGCCACAATGTGTTTTCCTCATATCCTTATTTGGTGTACTGTTGCAGCTGTCTGTCCTGTTGCTGCTCACACCATGGCCATCTGTGTTGTTGCCATTCACCCCATGACTGTGTGTGTGATGTTGGCACTCACCCTATGGCTGTTTGTACCATGGCTACTCACCCTATGTTCATCTGCTGTTTCTGCTCACCCCATGGCTGTCATTGCTGTTGCTGCTCACCCGGCACCATCCATGGTGTTGCTGCTCACCCTGCAGCTGTGTTGTTGTGTTTCCCCATGTTTGTCTGTGCTGTTGCTTCTTGCCCCACATCTGTCTGTGCTGTTGCCACTCAACCCACAGCTGTCTGTTCTGTTGCTGCTTACCATGTAGCTGTCTGCTCTGATGATTGTTGCCACTGCCCTGCTGCTGTCTGTTTTGTTGCCACTCACCCCATAGTTGCATGTGCTGATGCTGCTTGCCTCATAGCCGTCTGTGTGGTGCCTCTCACCCCCAGCAGTCTGCGTTGTTGTCTCACCCTGTGTCTGTTTGTACTTTTCCACTCACCTCGAGAATGTCTGTGCTGTTGTCATTTGCCACATGGATGTGCGCTATTGCCACTTACCCCGTGGCCATCTGTGCTGTGGCTGCTCGCCCATGGCCATCAATACTGCTGCTCACCCTGTGGCTGTTCACCCTGTTGCAGCTCACCCTGTGTCTCTCTGTGCTCCCTTGCCACTTGCCCCACTGCTGTCCTTGCTCCCTCCCATTACCACTCACCCCCCAGCTTTCTGCTGTTTCCCTCTTTCCTTGTTCCCTCATCCTTGTTTTCTTCTGTATCTTTTTGGGGTTTCTCCTGTTGCTGTGTATTGCCTTGACCTAATTAGTTGGTTTGGTGCTGGCCTGTGGGTTCACCGTCATTGGTCCTGTGGTTCATACTGATTGTCTGCGACTCTTGTTCCATGTTGTCATCAGCCCTGTCCTGTCTGCCTTGACTTGTTCATCCTGTTCCATCTGCATGCTATCCACTGTCTCTAAATAAACATCCAAAGCTTGGAGAGAAAGTGAGCTAGGCTTTGGATCCCCAGAGGTATCCTCCTTAAAAGTTAATTTTTCCTCTTCTCCATGCCAATGATCATAATATCTAGATAGGTTGTAGTAACAAATTCCTTAACCTATTAAAAAGACTTTGTTGAAATTCATCATGCTGCAGGATTTGCACCCTCTTCAATGGTCATTATCCCGCAGTCGCCGTTTAGACATGAAACCTCCCTACATGGTGGTATGTCCAATGAATAGAGAGGCAAATGACCACAAACGTTTATCACAAGTTGCACAAACATAACATCATGCTAAGCTGTGTAAGCCCATTGAATTGGAAGGCTGTGCATTTAGTTCAATGGGGTGGAGCAACCAGCCACCCCCCCCATTTGTGCCATAAAAAGATGCACTTTCCAACTGCCTCACTGAAGCATTTTTTCATTGCCTCACCATCCTCCTCCTCCTCCTCCAGTGACTTGTCTCTCTCTTCCCCAGGGCTCTTTCCTAAGGTACCATTGTCCCGGATTCCCCCCTTTTCCATTACAAAAACACAGAGACAATTGTTTGTTGTTGTGCTCAGATTGGCAATTAATTTATTTATATTCATAATACCATATTCCATTTCCATTTCTTTATTATCATATTTCCATAATTTCCATTTATTTCCATCCATATATCAGTCTCTGATTATCCATCCCCCAGGTGAAAACCTGGGTGCCTTCTTCTTCTCCTTTTCTGTTAGGTAACGGTGAAAAACGAGATCGCTCTCTTCATCGTCTTCTTCCTCCTCTTGTGTTATTCCTTTTCTTCCCCCTCCGTCTTCCCCCTTTTCCCCTGCCATCCACCTTTGGCAGTCCACCATATTATCACCTGCCATCCACTTTTGGCAGTCCGTAACCATGTTATCCCCTGCCATCCACCTCTGGCAGTCCGTAACCATGTTATCCCCTGCCATCCACCTTTGGCAGTCCGTAACCATATTATCCTCTGCCATCCGCCTTTGGCAGTCCACTGTCCTACTGGACGTGTCTGTCATCCACCTTGACAGACCCACCATACAGCACCAAATTGACTGTCTTTCCCTCGTCCTCCATCTAGTAGGGTGGGTGGGAGGAATCAAAATTCCAGCAAAAAGTGGCTGAGGCCCCCTTGTGCTGTCCTTTATGTACCTCCCTTCTCCCCTCCCCTTCCTGCTACCTGCCCCATTGTCCTGCCCTTGGCCCCTCCCCTTCCTTCTCCCCTCCCCTTCTGAGCACAACCATTCCCTAAAGGAGGGAAGGGGTGCACCAGGACATCATGGTCTGCCCCTTAAAGGGCAAACTCCATTGTCCCGGATTCCCCCCTTTTCCCTTACAAAAACACAGAGACCATTGTTTGTTGTTGTGCTCAGATTAGCAATTAATTTATTTATATTCATAATACCATATTCCATTTCCATTTCTTTATTATCATATTTCCATAATTTCCATTTATTTCCATCCATATGTAATCTCTGATTATTACGTCCCCAAGTGAAACCTAGTGCCTTCTTTTCTCCTTTTCTGTTGAGGTAGCAGTGAAAACCGAGACCGCTCTCTCCTTCGGTCTTCTTCCTCCTCTTGTGTTATTCCTTTTTCTTCCACCTCCCATCCCCCTTTTCCCCACTAGCCAGTCTCCAGCTTCGTTGGATGACTAGCTTCCTAACAGGTATCACTCTCCCTTACCTCAGGATGAAACTACCCTCCTTCCCTCCTTTTTTTTTTTTTTATTCAACAGCTTTTGTCTGTTTCTCCATTCCTCTATGAAACCCATTGTTTCGCGTTAAACATGTCTATTGCTATATCGACAAATGCACCCCATCTGACCTGTGAAGTCATCCACCCATTCCTCTACTCCCCGCAGTATCACCTGTCCTCCTATCTGCCTTATCAATGTCCCTAGCGGTCTATTCATTTTCCTCCTGGCCCTCTCCACCACCCTGTGGCTGTGTTCCTGTCTCCATACCCTTTGTGGAATCATATCCGACCAGGCAAGGCATACTCGAGGCCACCACTGTCTTATTGCCACTAGGTCCCTCTTTATCTGTAAATATGTGTGCACCCATGGTCTGCCTGCCAGGTCATTGCCCCCTAGGTGTACAATGATTAGGTCTGGACTGGCCCGATGTCCTTTGAGTTCTTTCAAAGCGTGCAGAAGCTGTGCCCATCTCATCCCCCATAGGCAGTGCCATACCAACCTACACTGTCTTGCATCTTGGTACAATTTTTTTCCCTCAGCTTTTTTCTCTGCTCTCTTACCAGCCCAGTAAATATAGGAATGGCTGCAGATCCAGACTTCTGTGATCCTCCCTCTACCTATGGGGTGCAAAGAAAATTCATTAATTTATATACAGTCTCAGTGCTGTATTATTATTATTATTATTATTATTATTATTATTGTATTATCCCCCCCCCCGCCTTATTATTATCCTTCCCCCTTTTTTTTTTTTTTTTTATGCCAGGGCTCTGATATACCTTTTGTAACTGGCTGGCCGCCAGTGCCCTTTCTCCAAAATGCCCTTCACGGGTTCACCCTTCGCTGCCCACTGTGAGGCTGCCCCAATCCGTAGGGAATGGGATGAGTAATTAGCTGGGTCTTCCCCCAGAAAACCCATGCCCTTTTTCAGCACTGCTGTAATCTGATATCCGGTGACCCTTTTTCCATCACCATGCACAAATAGCTTCCCCATCCTGTTTACCTGTTCTGCAGTGAAATCCCACAGAGCCTGCACTGGGCATATCACCATCTCTGACCGCCTTCCCAGTGTTATTGTACACCCCTGCCCTTTTTGGTCAGTCTTTGACCTTCTTAGCTTGATCCATATTTCTTTTGTCCCCCAACTCACCTCTTCTCATTCCACACCTCCTTCCTTGGCATCTTTCCCATGGCCTACCACCTCACTCACTCTCATAGCCCCAGCGAACATTCTCACATAAATTGTGTGAAATAGCTGGGCTTCCTCCTTTGATTTGCATATTGCGGGAGCACCTCTTTTAGCTTTATTAGCCACTGTTCCCTATTGGCCTCCTATTAT
This sequence comes from Neoceratodus forsteri, assembly GCA_016271365.2. NCBI lineage: Eukaryota > Metazoa > Chordata > Ceratodontiformes > Ceratodontidae > Neoceratodus > Neoceratodus forsteri. Next base: position 1,014,148,981 of record CM028132.1, on the reverse strand, counting down.
CTTCCTGGCTCTTTTGTCAACCTGCCCCAGCCCTACATCATCCTTCTGATGAGCATTGATTTTGTTGGGTCCCTCCATCCTTTCAGGCTGCAGATCACACTGATCCCTGCCAGATAAACCCCCATTGTGGCTTGTACAGTCCTTTCTGCCATTGTTCCACCATGAACATACATAACTGTTCCTCGTAGTGCCCACTTACCTCCATCTGGTGTTCTGCCCTGAAGGTTTGAAACCCTCCAGGCCCGTCATAGGCCCTCAGAGTCCGAGCGCCCATGAGCTGCGAAACAGCAGTTCTGCTCCTTCATGCCAACGTCCCATATGTTCGTTGGTATGGGTGTTTTGCTCTTCGCTGCTGGTGCCAGCTCCAGGAAATGGTCCAGCTGAGAGCGGAAGGCTGTCAGCCATGGTATTGTGTACCCCTTCTATGTGTTTTGCTCTGAAAGACATGTTCAGCTGCAAAGCCCTTAAAACTAACTGCCTTACCACCTGTATGACTGTCTGTTTGCTCCCCTATTGTTTAGTGCCTGAACCACCACCCTTATCGCACCCGAAAGTCACCTTCTGATCCCTTAATTCCTCCCCCAGACCAAGGTACATGCCCATATGGGCATGATCTCCAGTAATGTTATATCTCACTTTCCCGTCCTTCGCCCAACAGGCCGGCCATGGTTCTGCAAACAACCTGCCCCTCAGGTAACCCCCCATGCCTATTCCTCCTGCCGCATCAATGTAGGGTCAAGGTCTGTGTTGTACACTCACTCCTCCTGCCAGAAGGAACAACCATTATACTCCTCAGGAATTGTTCCCATATCCTCAAATCTTCCCTGACACTTCGTGTCAGATCAACCCAGTGATGTGGTCTGGTAACCCCTACTGTAGCTCTGGCTGACCTCCTTGTGAATGCCCTCCCTGGTCCTATGGCCCTGCATGCGAAGTTCAGGTGCCCCAGTACCTGCTGAACCAGTTTTGGCTGCACCCGCCTCCTGCTGGCCTGTACCCGTATTAATTCCTTCAACCTCCTCACTTTTTTGTCCGGTAGCCTACACTTTTCACTCGTGGCATCTATCTCTATCCCAAGGAATTCCATAACTTTGCTGGGTCCTTCTGTCTTGTCTGGTGCCAAAGGGACTCCCAGTTCTTTACACAATTCCTGAAACTTACCCAGCATTCTCTATGTCTTTCTTTCTCCTTTCCCAATGAGAAGAAAATCATCCAGGTAATGGACAACTGACCTATAACCCTTCTTTTCTTGAAATATCCACTGCAAGCATGTGCTGAATGCCTCAAAAGTGGCACATGCTGTGGAACACCCCATTGGCATTGCTTTGTCAAAATAATACCGTCCTTCACTCTTAAAACCCAACAGGTCCCAGTCTTCTCTTCTGACTGGAAGCAGTCTGAAAGCAGATTCGATGTCCGTCTTTGCCATCCACGCATCACCTGTGGCACAGATTATCCGTACTGCGTCCTCTAGAGTCACGTATGTCACCCTAGTATGTTCCTCACTGTTGAAGTCAATCACTGACTCCCTCTCTGGGTAGGACAGGCGATGGATCACCCTGAATTCACCTTCTTGCTTATTAGGTACCAAACCCAAAGGCGATATTCGCATGTTTTCTAATGGGGGGGTGCTAAATGGGCCCTCTACCCTGCCTGCCGCTTTTTCCTTCTCAGTCTTCCATCTTAGCACTTTCTCTTTCCCTTTCACAGACCCCAGGTTGCTTGCCTCCCTCGCTTGCCTGGGCCTCCTCAGATTGCAGTGAAAAACCTGTCTAAAACCCTCTAAAATCTTGTCCCTTACGCTTTTGTCTTGGTATCTGTCAGGCAAACTGCCCAAGCTGATAAGTTGATGGGAGATCTGGCCATGTCAAATTGCTCCTTGTTGCTCCACCTGCCCCCATTCTCTGGCTCCCCTCTTCCTTCCTGTCTAACCTTTCTTACTTCACTGGCTCTGGCCCCTTCTGCCTCCATAGCCCCTGCCCCACCCTCTCTTGCTCCATTTTTGTCCTTTAAACCCTTGGCCATCTCAAAAAAGCTGCTGGCCTGACCCTTGCCCCCCCCAGGCCTTGCGTTCCCTGTGTCCATGCTGTCCTGCACCTGCTTGCCGGGTGTACTCCTCCACATTTTGAGCAGGCATGTTGAAAACAACAATGTGGCCACGAGCATAAGGCCCTGTTATAAGCCCAGCAGCATCTCTGTGGTGTAAAACCCTTTTTGCTCCACCCGCCCTCAGGTGTGGACTGATCTGTTACATAATCTGTCCATAAATCTATCTGCTTGGTGTCCCATCTTACGTCCCCTAATGTTGCCATTCTCTGTCGAAAACATTCATCGTAGTATATCCATCCTACCCCCCCTTTGCTTTTGCCCTCCATATTATTAATGAATAGGTAATGAGCGGGATGCCTAGTTCTGGCCTCCTTTCCAGGACAATGGCTGAAAAATAGCAAAACCTAGAAATCACCCATCCCAAGTCTTCCCTTTCGTGAACTTGTTGTCCTCTTTCTTCCCTAAGAGCATTATGGCCGCTGCCATCTCATTCCTGCCTATGCCCTCAGCTCCTTCATATCGGACCGCTGCTTCTCAAATCACTAAAGCAAATAAGTCCACATATTCACCTTTCCATATTTTTTCTTTTGTGGCCAGTGGCACATGTTCTCCTAATCTCATCCCAGGTGCACCTGCCTCTCTTGTACCTCTTCCTTCTCTTTCCGTTCCCTTTATACAGTCTCCTGGCACTTCCTTTCCTGACCTAATTTCCACCAAAACAGCTTCCATCTGCCCTAGCCCTCCTGTCCCCAGTGCTGCCACGATTTGCTCTATGTACTCTTTTATACTATCCGCCTCTGTGTTGCATGTGTTACCTGTAACCGTCTCCTGGCCATGCTGCCTGGAGTCCTCGGAATGGCCCCTTGCTTCTTCTTGCGCTTGGGATGGGGGTGGAGGGTGAGCTACTGGGATCGGTGGGCCGGACCCTCTGTTCTGAACTTCATGTCCGGGTTCCACAGAGGTTCCCCTTGCCTTGGGGTGGGTACTGGCATCACCGGTCCACTGGCATTATGGGTACTGGGGGACAGCCTTGGCAGGCCCGCCACTGCAGTGCTACCTTAGCAGGGCTGTGTGGCCCTTTGGCAGGCCTCTTCCCTTTCTCACCTTTTCCGGTACCCACTTTCCCCTTCTCCCAGGGCCTCCCCAGTTCCTCCCCCTCCACCAGCTCCCACATTCTGTGTGCTTATTCTGCCAGGTCAATAATAGCCTTGTATGTGTCCTTCTTCAATGGCTTGCTCTTCCTGGGCATCATGTCTGTCTTATCTGTACTGTGAAGACAACAATAGAAAAATGAGAAACAGGGTTATTCATATCCTGTATCTCCAATACGCCTTTTCCTGTCCGTCGCACAAACCATCATGCCAAAAAAAAACTTTCCCACCTGGCAGGACATTTTCTCCTCGCCCGCAGCCCCTCTCTCCGTGGCCTCCTCTTTATGCGGGATTAGCAGCTTAAGATGCCACCTGCGACGTCCCTTCTCCCCTGCCATCTAATGGAGCCACGACCCTCCCTGGGCAGCCACCCAATTCTTCAAAAAACCCTTATAATGCCCTTCCACGCAGCCTGCTCGGTCGAGCCATTTTCCCCAAAAATGCTCCCATCCCCATCGGGTCCTCTATGGGCCTCATTGTTTTACGCATGTACCCCCTCAGCGCCCCCCCGGGCCCGTAAGCCATGGTCCTGTTTTTTCCTGGGCAGCCACCCGCTCCAATCTGGTGCGATGCCACAGGCCCCCGGGCCGCTCCCTCTCTCCCTCTCGCCGAATTCCCTCCCAGACTACCCGCTCCCTGGAATACCTGACAACCTGCCCAAAGGCAGCCTAGACCACCAAAGCAAGGCCCACCCTCAGCACGAGCACCGTGTGGCGTGTGCAGTCATGCCACGTGGCCTCAACAGCACGATCCTCTCACTTTCCCAGGGCACCCTCTAGTCCCACAATTCCCTCACACCCAGCTTCCACTCAAACCAAACCAAGGACCATACTGGGCACTAGCACCGAGCAGCGTGTGACGTCACGCCGCATGGCCTCAAACCCTGATCTCCCTCACTTTGCTCCCCCAAGCATTTTCCAGGCCTGCTACTCCAAGGAGCCCTTCCTTTCGTCTGTCCTCCTGGCTGCTGCCACCCCTTTTAAAGGTAAGTGACTTGCAGGCCCCCAAGTGTCATACAGTATGCAAGCGGGAGCTCTAGGAGTCAGCCCCAGTCTGCTTTGCCGCATGTCACTAAGTGTGCCCCATTGGGACATGAACCCAAAACCTTAGCATTTTGTGCTATGCTCTAACCATATGAGCCATGGAGACTCAAGCGCCCCGAAGGCAATCTGCCCCAGGTGTACAGCCCAAGCCTTATACCCCTCGATGTACTGCCTCTCCTCTAGCCAAAATACATCCGGCTCAGGGATTGAAAACTGTACCATTGGGACCAAGAGAAAGCACCTAACCGAGTTACTCAACAAGCCCTGACGAATAGGCCATAGCCCAAACAACAACCGCCTTGAGCTCGAGTGCCATGTGGCATGTGGCGTCACGCCATGTGGCCTCGCGCACTCACTCGCTTTTCCCCCTGAGGCCTCTTCCAGGCCTGCCACTCCAACAATGCTGGCTTCCTCTGCCCTACCGCCAGCGCCCTTGTCAACCTGCCCCATGTACCTCCCTTCCCTCAGCGCACGGACGCGTGGTGTTTGACGATCACGCCACATGGCCTATGCACTTGACGTCATGCTCAGTTTCTTTGGCCTCTTCAGGCCTGGAACTCCCAACAGGTCCCAGTCTTAAAACCCAGGTTTCCACTCGTTCCTTCCATTCAGCACCAAACCTGAGCCACTCAATGACTCCTTCCCTTGCATCCTTCCTCTGGTGCGCTCTCCTAGCCACTCTTATTTTTCTACCCTGCCCTCTTCATACCCATGCTAAACCACGCTTCCAATGTCTGTACTGCACAATCTATAAACAACTGGCTCTTAACATTGCTCTCTCGCCCTGCTCTCTAACAATATTCCATATTCCAAACCAACTGCTGCAATGTCAATTCATTTTTAAATGAAATAACTTTGCTTGCCTTCTTTTTCTTCTTTTTTTTTAAAACATTATCATAACTTTACCTTCTTCCCTTTTGTGACAAAAAGTTTAAAAATTCGTATTGCCAACCCGACGTGCTGCAGATGATGTGAAATCAAAATTCCAGCAAAAAGTGCCTGAGGCCCCCTTGTGCTGTCCTTTATGTACCTCCCTTCTCCCCTCTCCTTCCTGCTACCTGCCTCATTGTCCTGCCCTTGGCCCCTCCCCTTCCTTCTCCCCTTCCCTTCTGAGCACAACCATTCCCTTAAGGAGGGAAGGGGTGCACCAGGACAACATGGTCTGCCCCTTAAAGGGCAAACTCCATTGTCCCGGATTCCCCCCTTTTCCCTTACAAAAACACAGAGACCATTGTTTGTTGTTGTGCTCAGATTTGCAATTAATTTATTTATATTCATAATACCATATTCCATTTCTTTATTATCATATTTCCATAATTTCCATTTATTTCCATCCATATGTCAGTCTCTGATTATTCGTCACCCAGGCGAAAACCTGGGTGCCTTCTTCTTCTCCTTTTCTGTTAGGTAACGGTGAAAGCCGAGACCGCTCTCTCCTCGATCTTCTTCCTCCTCTTGTGTTATTCCTTTTTCTTCCCCTCCTGTCCCCCCTTTTCCCCACTAGCCAGTCTCCAGCTTGCGTTGGATGACTGGCTTCCCCCCAACTTAGGGTATCACTCTCCCTTACCTCAGGGATGAAACTACCCTCCTTCCCTCCTTTTTTTTTTTTTTTTTATTCAACAGCTTTTGTCTGTTTTCTCCATTCCTCTATGAAACCCATTGTTTCCGCGTTAAACATGTCTATTGCTATATCTGACAAATGCACCCCATCTGACCTGTAGAAGTCATCCACCCATTCCTCTACTCCACGCAGTATCACCTGTCCTCCTATCTGCCTTATCAATGTCCCTACCAGTCTATTCATTTTCCTCCTGGCCCTCTCCACCACCCTGTGGCTGTGTTCCTGTCTCCATACCCTTTGTGGAATCATATCCGACCAGGCAAGGCATACTCAAGGCCACCACTGTCTTATTGCCACTAGGTCCCTCTTTATCTGTAAATATGTGTGCACCCATGGTCTGCCTGCCAGGTCATTGCCCCCTATGTGTACAATGATTAGGTCTGGACTGGCCCGATGTCCTTTGAGTTCTTTTAAAGCGTGCAGAAGATGTGCCCATCTCATCCCCCATAGGCAGTGCCATACCAACCTACACTGTCTTGCATCTTGGTACAATTTTTTTCCCTCTGCTTTTTTCTCTGCTCTCTTACCAGCCCAGTAAATATAGGAATGGCTGCAGATCCAGACTTCTGTGATCCTCCATCTACCTATGGGGTGAAAAGAAAATTCATTAATTTATATACACTCTCAGTGCTGTATTATTATTATTATTATTATTGTAGTACCCCCCCAGCCTTATTATTATCCTTCCCCTTGTTTTTTTTTTTTTATGCCAGGGCTCTGATATACCTTTTGTAACTGGCCGACCGCCAGTGCCCTTTCTCCAAAATGCCCTTCACGGGTTCACCCTTCGCTGCCCACTGTGAGGCTGCCCCAATCCGTAGTGATAGGGTTGAGTAATTAGCTGGGTCTTCCCCCAGAAAACCCATGCCCTTTTTCAGCACTGCTGTAATCTGATATCCGGTGACCCTTTTTCCATCACCATGCACAATAGCTTCCCCATCCTGTTTACCTGTTCTGCAGTGAAAGCCCACAGAGCCTGCACTGGGCATATCACCATCTCTGACCGCCTTCCCAGTGTTATTGTACACCCTTGCCCTTTTTGGTCAGTCTTTGACCTTCTTAGCTTGATCCATATTTCTTTTGTCCCCCAACTCACCTCTTCTCATTCCACACCTTCTTCCTTGGCATCTTTCCCATGGCCTACCACCTCACTCACTCTCATAGCCCCAGTGAACATTCTCACATAAATTGTGTGAAATAGCTGGGCTTCCTCCTTTGATTTGCATATTGCGGGGAGCACCACTTTTAGCTTTATTAGCCACTGTTCCCCTATTGGCCTCCTATTATCTCCTGGCTCTTTTGTCAACCTGCCCCAGCCCTACATCATCCTTCTGATGAGCATTGATTTTGTTGGGTCCCTCCATCCTTTCAGGCTGCAGATCACACTGATCCCTGCCAGATAAACCCCCATTGTGGCTTGTACAGTCCCTTTCTGCCATTGTTCCACCATGAACATACATAACTGTTCCTCCGAGAGTGGCCCACTTACCTCCATCTGGCGTTCTGCCCTGAAGGTTTGAAAAACCCTCCAGGCCCCGTCATAGGCCCTCAGAGTCCGAGGCGCCCATAAGCTGCGAAACAGCAGTTCTGCTCCTTCATGCCAACGTCCCATATGTTCGTTGGTATGGGTGTTTTTTGCTCTTCCGCTGCTGGTGCCAGCTCCAGGAAATGGTCCAGCTGTAGACAGGAAAGGCTGTCATCCAGGGTATTGTGTACCCCTTCTATGTGTTTTGCTCTGAAAGACATGTTCAGCTGCAATGCCCTTAAAACTAACTGCCGTACCACCTGTATGACTGTCTCCAATTTTGCTCCCCTATTGTTTAGTGCCTGAACCACCGCCCTATTGTCGCACCCGAAAGTCACCTTCTGATCCCTTAATTCCTCCCCCAGACTAAGGTACATGACCATATGGGCATGATCTCCAGTAATGTTATATCTCTCTCTCTTTCCCGTCCTTTGCCCAACTGGCCTGCCATGGTTCTGCAAACCACCTGCCCCTTAGGTAACCCCCCATGCCTATTCCTCCTGCCGCATCAATGTAGAGGTCAAGGTCTGTGTTGTACAGCCACTCCTCCTGCCAGAAGGAACAACCATTATACTCCTCCAGGAATTGTTCCCATATCCTAAAATCTTCCCTGACACTTCGTGTCAGATCAACCCAGTGATGTGGTCTGGTAACCCCTACTGTAGCTCTGGCTGACCTCCTTGTGAATACCCTCCCTGGTCCTATGGCCCTGCATGCGAAGTTCAGGTGCCCCAGTACCTGCTGAACCAGCTTTAGCTGCACCCACCTCCTGCTGGCCTGTACCCATATTAATTCCTTCTACCTCCTCACTTTTTTGTCCAGTAGCCTACACTCTTCACTCGTGGCATCTATCTCTATCCCAAGGAATTCCATAACTTTGCTGGGTCCTTCTGTCTTGTCTGGTGCCAAAGGGACTCCCAGTTCTTTACACAATTCCTGAAACTTACCCAGCATTCTCTGTGTCTTTCTTTCTCCTTTCCCAATGAGGAGAAAATCATCCAGGTAATGGACAACTGACCTATAACCCGTCTTTTCTTGAAATATCCTCTGCAAGCATGTGCTGAATGCCTCAAACGTGGCACATGCTGTGGAACACCCCATTGGCATTGCTTTGTCAAAATAATACCATCCTTCACTCTTAAAACCCAACAGGTCCCAGTCTTCTCTTCTGACTGGAAGCAGTCTGAAAGCAGATTCGATGTCCGTCTTTGCCATCCACGCATCACCTGTGGCACAGATTATCCGTACTGCGTCCTCTAGAGTCACGTATGTCACCCTAGTATGTTCCTCACTGTTGAAGTCAATCACTGACTCCCTCTCTGGGTAGGACAGGCGATGGATCACCCTGAATTCACCTTCTTGCTTATTAGGTACCAAACCAAAAGGCGATATTCGCATGTTTTCTAATGGGGGGGGGTGCTAAATGGGCCCTCTACCCTGCTTGCCGCTTTTTCCTTCTCAGTCTTCCATCTTAGCACTTTCTCTTTCCCTTTCACAGACCCCAGGTTGCTTGCCTCCCTCGCTTGCCTGGGCCTCCTCAGATTGCAGTGAAAAACCTGTGCTAAAACCCTCTAAAATCTTGTCCCGCACGATTTTGTCTTGGTATCTGTCCAGGCAAACTGCCCAAGCTGATAAGTTGATGGGAGATCTGGCCATGTCAAATTGCTCCTTGTTGCTCCACCTGCCCCCATTCTCTGGCTCCCCTCTTCCTTCCTGTCTAACCTTTCTTACTTCACTGGCTCTGGCCCCCTCTGCCTCCATAGCCCCTGCCCCACCCTCTCTTGCTCCATGTTTGTCCTTTAAACCCTTGGCCATCTCAAAAAAGCTGCTGGCCTGACCCTTGCCCCCCCAGGCCTTGCGTTCCCTGTGTCCATGCTGTCCTGCACCTGCTTGCCCGGGTGTACTCCTCCACATTTTGAGCAGGCATGTTGAAAACGACAATGTGGCCACGAGCATAAGGCCCTGTTATAAGCCCAGCAGCATCTCTGCGGTGTAAAACCCTTTTTGCTCCACCCGCCTCAGGTGTGGACTGATCTGTTACATAATCTGTCCATAAATCTATCTGCATAGTGTCCCATCTTACGTCCCCGAATGTTGCCAGTTCTCTGTCGAAAACATTCATCGTAGTATATCCATCCTACCCCCTTTGCTTTTGCCCTCCGTATTATTAATGAATAGGTAATGGCGGGATGCCTAGTTCTGGCCTCCTTTCCAGGACAATGGCTGAAAAATAGCAAAACCTAGAAATCACCCATCCCAAGTCTTCCCTTTCGTGAACTTGTTGTCCTCTTTCTTCCCTAAGAGCATTATGGCCGTTGCCATCCCATTCCTGCCTATGCCCTCAGCTCCTTCATATCGGACCGCTGCTTCACAACTCACTAAAGCAAATAAGTCCACATATTCACCTTTCCATATTTTTTCTTTTGTGGCCAGTGGCACATGTTCACCTAATCTCATCCCAGGTGCACCTGCCTCTCTTGTACCTCTTCCTTCTCTTTCCGTTCCCTTTATACAGTCTCCTGGCACTTCCTTTCCTGACCTAATTTCCGTCAAAACAGCTTCCATCTGCCCTAGCCCTCCTGTCCCCAGTGCCGACACGATTTGCTCTATGTACTCTTTTATACTACCCCCCTCTGTGTTGCATGTGTTACCTGTAACCGTCTCCTAGCCATGCTGCCAGGAGTCCTCGAATAGCCTTGCTTCTTCTTGTGGCTTGGGATGGGGTGGAGGGTGAGCTACTGGGATCGGTGGGCCGGACCCCCTGTTCTGAACTTCATGTCCGGGTTCCACCGGGGAGGTTCCCCTTTGCCTTGGGGTGAGTACTGGCATCACCGGGTCCACCGGCCGTATAGGTACTGGGGGGACAGCCTTGGCAGGCCCCGCCACTGCCGGTGCTACCTTAGCAGGGCTGTGTGGCCCTTTGGATGGCCTCTTCCCTTTCTCACCTTTTCCGGTACCCACTTTCCCCTTCTCCCAGGGCCTCCCCAGTTCCTCCAACTCCACCAGCTCCCACATTCTGTGTGCTTTTTCTGCCAGGTCAATAATAGCCTTGTAGGTGTCCTTCTTCAATGGCTTGCTCTTCCTGGGCATCATGTCTGTCTTATCTGTACTGTGAAGACAACTATAGAAAAATGAGAAACAGGGTTATTCATATGCCTGTATCTCCAATCGCCTTTTCCTGTCCGTCGCACAAACCATCATGCCAAAAAACTTTCCCACCTGGCAGGATGTTTTCCCCGCCACAGCCCTCTCTCCGTGGCCTCCTCTTATGCGGGATTAGCAGCTTAAGATGCCACCTGCGGGTCCCTTCTCCTGCCATCTAATGGAGGCCCGACCCTCCCTGGGCAGCCACCCAATTCTTCAAAAACCCTTATAATGCCCTTCCATGGCCTGCTTCGGTCCGAGCCATTTTCCCCAAAAATGCTCCCATCCCCATCGGGTCCTTTATAGGCCTCATTGTTCTGCATGTACCCCCTCACAGCGCCCCCCCTGGGCCCGTAAGCCATGGTCCTGTTTTTTCCTGGGCAGCCACCCGCTCCAATCTGGTGCGATGCCACAGGCCCCCGAGCCGCTCCCTCTCTCCCTCTCGCCAAATTCCCCTCCCAGACTACCCACTTCCCATGGAATACCTGACAACCTGCCCTAAAGGCAGCCTAGACCACCCCAAAGCAAGGCCCACCCTCAGCACAAGAACCGTGTGGCGTGTGCAGTCATGCCACGTGGCCTCAACAGCACGATCCTCTCGCTTTCCCAGGGCCTCCTCTAGCCCCACAATTCCCTCACACCCAGCTTCCACTCAAACCGAACCAAGGACCACACTGGGTGCAAGCACCAAGCAGCGTGTGATGTCACGCCGCATGGCCTCAAACCCTGATCTCCCTCACTTTGCTCCCCCAAGCCTTTTCCAGGCCTGCTACTCCAGGGAGCCCTTCCTTTTGTCTGTCCTCCTGGCTGCTGCCTCCCCTCTTAAAGGTAAGTGACTTGCAGGCCCCCAAGTGTCATACAGTATGCAAGCGGGAGCTCTAGGAGTCAGCCCCCAGTCTGCTTTGCCGCATGTCACTAAGTGTGCCCCATTGGGACATGAACCCAAAACCTTAGTATTTTGTGCTATGCTCTAACCATATGAGCCATGGGAGACTCAGCGCCCCCCCCGGGCAACCTGCCCCCAGGTGTACAGCCCAAGCCTTAGACCCCTGCGATGTACTGCCTCTCACTCTAGCCAAAATGCATCCGGGCTCAGGGATTGAAAACTGTACCATTGGGACCAAGAGGAAAGCACCTAACCAGAGTTACTCAACAAGCCCTGACCGAATAGGCCATAGCCCAAACAACAGCCACCTTGAGCTCGAGTGCCATGTGGCCTGTGACGTCACGCCATGTGGCCTCCCAACGCACTCACTCGCTTTTCCCCCTGAGGCCTCTTCCAGGCCTGCCACTCCAACAATGCTGGCTTCCTCTGCCCTACCGCCAGCGCCCTTGTCAACCTGCCCCATGTACCTCCCTTCCCTCAGCGCACGGACCGCGTGGTGTGTGACGTCACGCCACATGGCCTCGCAACGTGATCATGCTCAGTTTCTTACGGCCTCTTCCAGGCCTGGAAGTCCCAACAGGTCCCAGTCTTAAAAACCCAGGTTTCCACTCGTTCCTTCCCATTCAGCACCAAACCTGAGCCACTCCAATGACTCCTTCCCTTGCATCCTTCCTCTGGTGCGCTCTCCTAGCCACTCTTATTTTTCTACCCTGCCCTCTTCATACCCATGCTAAACCACGCTTCCAATGTCTGTACTGCACAATCTATAAACAACAGGCTCTTAACATTGCTCTCTCGGCCTGCTCCCTAACAATATTCCGTATTCCAAACCAACTGCTGCAATGTCAATTCATTTTTAAATGAAATAACTTTGCTTGCCTTCTTTTTCTTCTTTTTTTTTAAAACATTATCATAACCTTAACTTCTTACCTTTTGTGACAAAAACTTTAAAAATTCCTATTGCCAATCCGACGTGCTGCAGATGATGTGAAATCAAAATTCCAGCAAAAAGTGCCTGAGGCCCCCTTGTGCTGTCCTTTATGTACCTCCCTTCTCCCCTCCCCTTCTTTCTACCTGCCCCATTGTCCTGCCCTTGGCCCCTCCCCTTCCTTCTCCCCTCCCCTTCTGAGCACAACCATTCCAAAGGAGGGAAGGGGTGCATCAGGACATCATGGTCTGCCCCTTAAAGGGCAAACTCCATTGTCCCGGATTCCCCCCTTTTCCCTTACAAAAACACAGAGACCATTGTTTGTTGTTGTGCTCAGATTAGCAATTAATTTATTTATATTCATAATACCATATTCCATTTCCATTTCTTTATTATCATATTTCCATAATTTCCATTTATTTCCATCCATATGTCAGTCTCTGATTATTCGTCCCCCAGGCGAAAACCTGGGTGCCTTCTTCTTCTTCTTTTCTTTTAGGTAACAGTGAAAACCGAGACCGCTCTCTCCTTCGTCTTCTTCCTCCTCTTGTGTTATTCCTTTTTTCTTCCCCCTCCCGTCCCCCTTTTCCCCACTAGCCAGTCTCCAGCTTGCGTTGGATGACTGGCTTCCCTTCAACTTAGGGTATCACTCTCCCTTACCTCAGGGATGAAACTACCCTCCTTCCCTCCTTTTTTTTTTTTTATTCAACAGCTTTTGTCTGTTTTCTCCATTCCTCTATGAAACCCATTGTTTCCGCGTTAAACATGTCTATTGCTATATCTGACAAATGCACCCCATCTGACCTGTAGAAATCATCCACCCATTCCTCTACTCCCCGCAGTATCACCTGTCCTCCTATCTGCCTTATCAATGTCCCTACCGGTCTATTCATTTTCCTCCTGGCACTCTCCACCACCCTGTGGCTGTGTTCCTGTCTCCATACCCTTTGTGGAATCATATCCGACCAGGCAAGGCATACTCGAGGCCACCACTGTCTTATTGCCACTAGGTCCCTCTTTATCTGTAAATATGTGTGCACCCATGGTCTGCCTGCCAGGTCATTGCCCCCTAGGTGTATAATGATTAGGTCTAGACTGGCCCGATGTCCTTTGAGTTCTTTCAAAGCGTGCAGAAGATGAGCCCATCTCATCCCCCATAGGCAGTGCCATACCAACCTACACTGTCTTGCATCTTGGTACAATTTTTTTCCCTCAGCTTTTTTCTCTGCTCTCTTACCAGCCCAGTAAATATAGGAATGGCTGCAGATCCAGACTTCTGTGATCCTCCCTCTACCTATGGGGTGCAAAGAAAATTCATTAATTTATATACACTCTCAGTGCTGTATTATTATTATTATTATTATGTATTATCCCCCCCCCGCATTATTAATATCCTTCCCTTTTTTTTTTTTTTTTTAAGCCAGGGCTCTGATATACCTTTTGTAACTGGCTGACCGCCAGTGCCCTTTCTCCAAAATGCCCTTCACGGGTTCACCCTTCGCTGCCCACTGTGAGGCTGCCCCAATCCGTAGGGAATGGGATGAGTAATTAGCTGGGTCTTCCCCCAGAAAACCCATGCCCTTTTTCAGCACTGCAGTAATCTGATATCCGGTGACCCTTTTTCCATCACCATGCACAATAGCTTCCCCATCCTGTTTACCTGTTCTGCAGTGAAAGCCCACAGAGCCTGCACTGGGCATATCACCATCTCTGACCGCCTTCCCAGTGTTATTGTACACCCTTGCCCTTTTTGGTCAGTCTTTGACCTTCTTAGCTTGATCCATATTTCTTTTGTCCCCCAACTCACCTCTTCTCATTCCACACCTTCTTCCTTGGCATCTTTCCCATGGCCTACCACCTCACTCACTCTCATAGCCCCAGCGAACATTCTCACATAAATTGTGTGAAATAGCTGGGCTTCCTCCTTTGATTTGCATATTGCGGGGAGCACCTCTTTTAGCTTTATTAGCCACTGTTCCCCTATTGGCCTCCTATTATCTCCTGGCTCTTTTGTCAACCTGCCCCAGCCCTACATCATCCTTCTGATGAGCATTGATTTTGTTGGGTCCCTCCATCCTTTCAGGCTGCAGATCACACTGATCCCTGCCAGATAAACCTCCATTGTGGCTTGTACAGTCCCTTTCTGCCATTGTTCCACCATGAACATACATAACTGTTCCTCCGAGAGTGGCCCACTTACCTCCATCTGGTGTTCTGCCCTGAAGGTTTGAAAAACCCTCCAGGCCCCGTCATAGGCCCTCAGAGTCCGAGGCGCCCATGAGCTGTGAAACAGCAGTTCTGCTCCTTCATGCCAATGTCCCATATGTTCGTTGGTATGGGTGTTTTTTGCTCTTCTGCTGCTGGTGCCAGCTCCAGGAAATGGTCCAGCTGTAGACGGGAAAGGCTGTCAGCCAGGGTATTGTGTACCCCTTCTATGTGTTTTGCTCTGAAAGACATGTTCAGCTGCAAAGCCCTTAAAACTAACTGCCGTACCACCTGTTTGACTGTCTCTAATTTTGCTCCCCTATTGTTTAGTGCCTGAACCACCACCCTATTGTCGCACCCGAAAGTCACCTTCTGATCCCTTAATTCCTCCCCCAGACTAAGGTACATGCCCATATGGGCATGATCTCCAGTAATGTTATATCTCTCACTTTCCCGTCCTTCGCCCAACAGGCCGGCCATGGTTCTGCAAACCACCTGCCCCTTAGGTAACCCCCCCATGCCTATTCCTCCTGCCGCATCAATGTAGAGGTCAAGGTCTGTGTTGTACAGCCACTCCTCCTGCCAGAAGGAACAACCATTATACTCCTCCAGGAATTGTTCCCATATCCTAAAATCTTCCCTGACACTTCGTGTCAGATCAACCCAGTGATGTGGTCTGGTAACCCCTACTGTAGCTCTGGCTGACCTCCTTGTGAATCCCTCCCTGGTCCTATGGCCTTGCATGCGAAGTTCAGGTGCCCCAGTACCTGCTGAACCAGCTTTAGCTGCACCCGCCTCCTGCTGGCCTGTACCCGTATTAATTCCTTCAACCTCCTCACTTTTTTGTCCGGTAGCCTACACTCTTCACTCGTGGCATCTATCTCTATCCCAAGGAATTCCATAACTTTGCTGGGTCCTTCTGTCTTGTCTGGTGCCAAAGGGACTCCCAGTTCTTTACACAATTCCTGAAACTTACCCAGCATTCTCTGTGTCTTTCTTTCTCCTTTCCCAATGAGGAGAAAATCATCCAGGTAATGGACAGCTGACCTATAACCCGTCTTTTCTTGAAATATCCACTGCAAGCATGTGCTGAATGCCCCAAACATGGCACATGCTGTGGAACACCCCATTGGCATTGCTTTGTCAAAATAATACCGTCCTTCACTCTTAAAACCCAACAGGTCCCAGTCTTCTCTTCTGACTGGAAGCAGTCTGAAAGCAGATTCGATGTCCGTCTTTGCCATCCACGCATAACCTGTGGCACAGATTATCCGTACTGCGTCCTCTAGAGTCACGTATGTCACCCTAGTATGTTCCTTACTGTTGAAGTCAATCACTGACTCCCTCTCTGGGTAGGACATGCGATGGATCACCCTGAATTCACCTTCTTGCTTATTAGGTACCAAACCCAAAGGCGATATTCGCATGTTTTCTAATGGGGGGGTCTAAATGGGCCCTCTACCCTGCCTGCCACTTTTTTCTTCTCAGTATTCCATCTTAGCACTTTCTCTTTCCCTTTCACAGACCCCAGGTTGCTTGCCTCCCTCGCTTGCCTGGGCCTCCTCAGATTGCAGTGAAAAACCTGTGCTAAAACCCTCTAAAATCTTGTCCCGCACGCTTTTGTCTTGGTATCTATCCAGGCAAACTGCCCAAGCTGATAAGTTGATGGGAGATCTGGCCATGTCAAATTGCTCCTTGTTGCTCCACCTGCCCCCATTCTCTGGCTCCCCTCTTCCTTCCTGTCTAACCTTTCTTACTTCACTGGTTCTGGCCCCCTCTGCCTCCATAGCCCCTGCCCCACCCTCTCTTGCTCCATGTTTGTCCTTTAAACCCTTGGCCATCTCAAAAAAGCTGCTGGCCTGACCCTTGCCCCCCCAGGCCTTGCGTTCACTGTGTCCATGCTGTCCTGCACCTGCTTGCAGGGTGTACTCCTCCACATTTTGAGCAGGTATGTTGAAAATGACAATGTGGCCACGAGCATAAGGCCCTGTTATAAGCCCAGCAGCATCTCTGTGGTGTAAAACCCTTTTTGCTCCACCCGCCCTCTGGTGTGGACTGATCTGTTACATAATCTGTCCATAAATCTATCTGCTTGGTGTCCCATCATAGATCCCCGAATGTTGCCATTCTCTGTCGAAAACATTCATCGTAGTATATCCATCCTTCCCCCCCCTTTGCTTTTGCCCTCCGTATTATTAATGAATAGGTAATGAGCGGGATGCCTAGTTCTGGCCTCCTTTCCAGGACAATGGCTGAAAAATAGCAAAACCTAGAAATCACCCATCCCAAGTCTTCCCTTTCGTGAACTTGTTGTCCTCTTTCTTCCCTAAGAGCATTATGGCCACTGCCATCTCATTCCTTCCTATGCCCTCAGCTCCTTCATATCTGACCGCTGCTTCTCAACTCACTAAAGCAAATAAGTCCACATATTCACCTTTCCATATTTTTTCTTTCGTGGCCAGTGGCACATGTTCACCTAATCTCATCCCAGGTGCACCTGCCTCTCTTGTACCTCTTCCTTCTTTTACCATTCCCTTTATACAGTCTCCTGGCACTTCCTTTCCTGACCTAATTTCCGCCAAAACAGCTTCCATCTGCCCTAGCCCTCCTGTCCCCAGTGCCGACACGATTTGCTCTATGTACTCTTTTATACTATCCCCCTCTGTGTTGCATGTGTTACCTGTAACCATCTCCTGGCCACGCTGCCTGGATTCCTCGGAATGGCCCCTTGCTTCTTCTTGTGCTTGGGATGGGGGTGGAGGGTGAGCTACTGGGATGGTGGGCCAGACCCCCTGTTCTGAACTTCATGTCCGGGTTCCACCGGGGAGGTTCCCCTTTGCCTTGGGGTGGGTACTGGCATCACCGGGTCCACCGGCCATATAGGTACTGGGGGGACAGCCTTGGCAGGCCCCGCCACTGCCGGTGCTACCTTAGCAGGGCTGTGTGGCCCTTTGGCTGGCCTCTTCCCTTTCTCACCTTTTCCGGTACCCACTTTCCTCTTCTCCCAGGGCCTCCCCAGTTCCTCCCCCTCCACCAGCTCCCACATTCTGTGTGCTTTTTCTGCCAGGTCAATAATAGCCTTGTAGGTGTCCTTCTTCAATGGCTTGCTCTTCCTGGGCATCATGTCTGTCTTATCTGTACTGTGAAGACAACTATAGAAAAATGAGAAACAGGGTTATTCATATGCCTGTATCTCCAATACGCCTTTTCCTGTCCGTCGCGCAAACCATCATGCCAAAAAAAACCTTTC
Source organism: Neoceratodus forsteri (assembly GCA_016271365.2). Lineage (NCBI taxonomy): Eukaryota > Metazoa > Chordata > Ceratodontiformes > Ceratodontidae > Neoceratodus > Neoceratodus forsteri. The sequence continues at coordinate 1,014,131,179 of CM028132.1, read as the reverse complement.
CCACCTGGCAGGACGTTTTCTCCTCGCCCGCAGCCCCTCTCTCCGTGGCCTCCTCTTTATGTGGGATTAGCAGCTTAAGATGCCACCTGCGAGGTCCCTTCTCCCCTGCCATCTAATGGAGGCCACGACCCTCCCCTGGGCAGCCACCCAATTCTTCAAAAAACCCTTATAATGCCCTTCCACGCAGCCTGCTCGGTCGAGCCATTTTCCCCAAAAATGCTCCCATCCCCATCGGGTCCTCTATGGGCCTCATTGTTCTACGCATGTACCCCCCTCACAGCGCCCCCCCTGGGCCCGTAAGCCATGGTCCTGTTTTTTCCTGGGCAGCCACCCGCTCCAATCTGGTGCGATGCCACAGGCCCCCGGGCCGCTCCCTCTCTCCCTCTCACTGAATTCCCTTCCCAGACTACCCACTTCCCCTGGAATACCTGACAACCTGCCCTAAAGGCAGCCTAGACCACCCAAAGCAAGGCCCACCCTCAGCACGAGCACCGCGTGGCATGTGCAGTCATGCCACATGGCCTCAACAGCACGATCCTCTCGCTTTCCCAGTGCCTCCTCTAGTCCCACAAATCCCTCACACCCAGCTTCCACTCAAACCGAACCAAGGACCACACTGGGTGCAAGCACCGAGCAGTGTGTGACGTCACGCCGCATGGCCTCAAACCCTGATCTCCCTCACTTTGCTCCCCCAAGCCTTTTCCAGGCCTGCTACTCCAGGGAGCCCTTCCTTTTGTCTGTCCTCCTGGCTGCTGCCACCCCTTTTAAAGGTAAGTGACTTGCAGGCCCCCAAGTGTCATACAGTATGCAAGCGGGAGCTCTAGGAGTCAGCCCCAGTCTGCTTTGCCGCATGTCACTAAGTGTGCCCCCATTGGGACATGAACCCAAAACCTTAGCATTTTGTGCTATGCTCTAACCATATGAGCCATGGGAGACTCAGCATCCCCCCCTGGGCAACCTGCTCCCAGGTGTACAGCCCAAGCCTTAGACCCCTGCGATGTACTGCCTCTCACTCTAGCCAAGATACATCCGGGCTCAGGGATTGAAAACTGTACCATTGGGACCAAGAGAAAAGCACCTAACCAGCGTTACTCAACAAGCCCTGACTGAATAGGCCATAGCCCAAACAACAGCCACCTTGAGCTCGAGTGCCATGTGGCATGTGACGTCACGCCATGTGGCCTCCCAACGCACTCACTCGCTTTTCCCCCTGAGGCCTCTTCCAGGCCTGCCACTCCAACAATGCTGGCTTCCTCTGCCCTACCTTAGCGCCCTTGTCAACCTGCCCCATGTACTCCCTTCCCTCAAGTGCACGGACAGCGTGGTGTGTGGCGTCACGCCCATGGCCTCGCACGCATCATTCATGCTCAGTTTCTTAGGGCCTCTTACAGGCCTGGAAGTCCCAACAGGTCCCAGTCTTAAAACCCAGGTTTCCCTCGTTCCTTCCATTCAGCACCAAACCTGAGCCACTCCAATGACTCCTTCCCTTGCATCCTTCCTCTGGTGCACTCTCCTAGCCACTCTTAGTTTTCTACCCTGCCCTCTTCATACCCATGCTAAACCACGCTTCCAATGTCTGTACTGCACAATCTATAAACAACTGGCTCTTAACATTGCTCTCTCGCCCTGCTCTCTAACAATATTCCGTATTCCAAACCAACTGCTGCAATGTCAATTCGTTTTTAAATGAAATAACTTTGCTTGCCTTCCTTTTCTTCTTTTTTTTAAAACATTATCATAACCTTACCTTCTTCCCTTTTGTGACAAAAACTTTAAAAATTCCTATTGCCAATCCGATGTGCTGCAGATTTTGTGAAATCAAAATTCCAGCAAAAAGTGCCTGAGGCCCCCTTGTGCTGTCCTTTATGTACCTCCCTTCTCCCCTCCCCTTCCTGCTACCTACCTCATTGTCCTGCCCTTGGCCCCTCCCCTTCCTTCTCCCCTCCCCTTCTGAGCACAACCATTCCCTAAAGGAGGGAAGGAGTGCACCAGGACAACACGGTCTGCCCTTAAAGGGCAAACTCCATTAGCTAAGGGAATCATTCCTGTGTCATTTCTAGGGTAGAAACCCTCCGCTAAGGTTCCTTGCCTTTGTATCCCTACAGGGTGGTATATCCAGTGGGTAGAGAGGCGAAAAACCACAAAGGTTTCTCACAAGTTGCACAAGCATAACACTATATTAAGTTGCATTTGCATATTATGTTGCTGTTTCTGCTCACCCCATGGCTGTCTTTGGTCACCCGGCACCATCCTTGCTTCTTGTCCCACATCTGTCTGTGCTGTTGCCACTCACCCCACAGCTGTCTGTTCTGTTGCTGCTTACCATGTGGCTGTCTGCTCTGATGATTGTTGCCACTGCCCTGCTGCTGTCTGTTTTGTTGCCACTCACCCCGTAGTTGTATGTGCTGATGCTGCTTGCCTCATAGTCGTCTGTGTGTTGCTGCTCGCCTCCAGATGTCAACCTATTGAATTAAAACTATTCAACAAATCTGCATTCGCAATTTTCTCTGAAAGTCTTTTCCACATTCTCCCCACCCTCTGTAAATTAAATTCTTATCTATTCTCTTCTTTATTTTTTCCATCTCAGTCTTTTTATTATGGGGCCTCATTTCCATTAGTCTTTCTGTAATGCATTGGTATTGTTTGATCTGTAATTTACTCTCTCCCATTATTTTAATAAAAACATTAGTAGAGCTTCTCTTTTTTTTACTTGTCTCTAGGGAAAATAGACCTAGCAACTGATCAATCCTTTTGTAATATCTCATGTATTTTAACCTCAGGATTAATTTAGTAGCTCTATGCCTGGTCTGTTGTAATAGTACATTGTCTGTTCTGCAACATGGATTTTATAGCTGGGAATAGTAGTCCGAGTGTGGTCTAATGTATGATTTGTATGAGAGCAGTATACATTGCTCAGTTCATGTGGCAAATGATCTTTTGATACACCCAAGTAGTTTGTGTGTTGCCATGGATACCTTTCTGCACTGTTTCTTGGATTTCGGGTCATTACTTTTAATGACTCCCAAGTGTCTTTCAGATGTTTCTTGTTTCAGCTCATTACCATAAAGGTAGTATTTTTGGTGTTGTATTTTTTTATCTCAAATGTAGTGAGAATCATGATTCTATTGTGATCCTCTCAGCCCTTAGCAGATTGCTAGGGAAAGTTGTGGCATTCCAACTGACAGACCACCTCTAATCTTATAATCAACATATTCCAGTACATCATGGCTTTCAGATGAAGTAGAGCACAACCAAATCCATTTCCAAAATTCCCTCTGAAGTAAGAGCCACCATGGATCCTGACAATCTTACCAGGGACATCTTTGTAGATCTAGTGAAAGCCTTTAACCTGGTTAATCACAGGCTTCTCTGTTCTAAGATCCATGCCACAAACTTTTCATCCCATGCTGTCGTTTGGTTTACTACAGTATTTATTACTAGGATAGATAATTGGTCAAATTCAGAAGAACCCTGTCAAAACTAAATCCAATTAAGCTTGGTATCCTGTAGGAATCTATCCTTTGCCCCATTCTAGTCTCTGTCTATATTAACCATCTCCTTCAGGTACAGTGCCAGTCCACTGTAGCACCATCCTGTATGTGGATAACTTGATACTACTAGTCAATGCCAGACACTTTGAAATTATGAATTCCCAGTTCTGTTCGGACTTCCGTAGGATTCAGTCATTGCTTACTGACATCAAACTTGTTTTTAATGCAAAAAATTCCCAGGCATGCTCTTTGGATCCCCAGCTAAAATTAAAGTTTGTCCTGAACCCATGTCCTAAGCCATTAGCTAAATTTGGTTCAGATGGATCTCCCCTCAATATTGAACAATCATTTAATGACTTTGTGGTCATTCTGGACCCCAACTAGATTTCTTTCTGCACATTGACTTGACCAACACCTATCCTTCTCAGCCCATGTTGACGCTATCCTGAAGAAACTGTGCCCCATGCTCAGTGCCCTCTACAGGAACTGCAGTAGCCTCCCATTACCTGTGAGACATGAAATTGTGCAGAACATGATACTTCCTACTTTTGGCTATTGTAATGAAGTCTACTGTACTGCCCCCAAGTCTACCCTTTCCAGACTGGACCGCCTCTTCAATGCTTTCTGCCGCTTTGCCCTTGATGCCCCCCCACACCCACCACTGTGTACTCTACCATCCACTGACTTTTCCCTCCCTTGGCAACTGTTGACAACTACGTTGTGCTAAATTAGCCTCAAAATTCTGGTCTGGTTTGGTTCGCACTACCTTACCTCTGCTCTAGCATCTCCACCCGCCCTCTTGCATGATTTCAGATCATCTGACTCCCGACTGCTGTCTTTTCCCAATTGATGGACTTCAGCAGGTCAGGTTGCCTTCTCTTACCACCTCTCAAAACCAAAGAATGACCTCCCATCCCATATTCACCACTCTTCCTCTATACACTCACTGTCCTCTGCCTTGTCTAACTTTTATGTGGTAAATTGCTCCTGTGCCTCATTCCCCTAATCCTTCTTCATCCCCCCTTTGCCCCCAAACCATTCTCTCCCATTATAGGCTGCCACTTACCCTAGTGTACCCGTCCACCTACCCTCCCTCCTCCCCATAAGCCTGACCAGTGGTGTTAGCTATTGCTATGAATGCGGGCTTATACATTTCAACACCAGCACTTACCCCCAAATTGCACTTACTATGTTTTAGTGTTATTAGCTATTAGTTATTATTAGCTTTTATTAGTTGTATTAGTTTTATTAGTTTTTGTTCTAGCTTGTTTTAAGTTTTAGTTATTGCTGTTGTTTTAGTTTTAGCTAGTTGTTTCCCCTGCCAACTGTTTGCATCCCCCTTGTTATTAAGACTGTTATATCCTGCTCTGTCTAATCTTATTCCTTGTATACCTTTATGTTAAGCACCCTTTGTTTGTTTTCTTGTCCTGTGGCTGTTGCTCTAATAAATGAGCATAAGATATACCCTGACTGTGCTTGTGCATTTCAATTTAATTCAGTGCCTGAGACTGTGTGTCTCTTTTACTTTGAGCCCTGCTCCTAGTTACACAGGACCAGGAAGAGGGGTGTTGTAGTTCCAATAGCCAGAAGCAAACTACACACCCAGATTTAAACCTTGTTTTCTTTTAGTTATTGTAGTCTGGGGTATACTATTGATCTAGACAGCTAAATTTTTGTGTTTTTGGGCAAAAAATACTTAAAAATGCTCATTATAATTGCAAGCAAGCTGTGACCCCAGACACTACTTCCAGGTCACCAATGGAGATTTAAGCTGCCCTGCTGCTAGTGGGCGAGCATTTGTTTTCTTGTCCTGTGGCTGTTGCTCTAATAAACGAGCATAAGATATACCCTGACTGTGCTTGTGCATTTCAATTTAATTCAGTGCCTGAGACTGTGTGTCTCTTTTACTTTGAGCCCTGCTCCTAGTTACACGGGACCAGGAAGAGGGGTGTTGTAGTTCCAATAGCCAGAAGCAAACTACACACCCAGATTTAAACCTTGTTTTCTTTTAGTTATTGCAGTCTGGGGGTATACTGTTGAGCTAGACAGCTAAATGTCTGTGTTTTTTGGCAAAATTATACTTAAAGACACTTGCTGCAATCCAGAGCAAGCTGTGACCCCAGACGCTACTTCCGGGTCACCAGTGGAGCTTTAAGCTGCCCTGCTGTGAGCAGGGCAAGCATGTGCAGGGCACATGTGGTTTTGCGCATGGAGACATGTGCAGAGATGCGTGTCAGTGCATGTTACACTTGTTAAGTGCATTGAGCGAATTGAGAGAACAAAAAGGGGACCAAAAAACCAACATATTAAATGGCTAGAATTAGCACACTTTCCGATCAATCCTGTAAGTAGATATATAAGATTGTATTATTAAATATGAGTGTAGATAATGGACCAAACTATAACATTCAGAGATAAAGTAGGGATATTATGCAGTGAATGTGACATGTACCTGTTTTCTGATATACCAATAATTGATACACCATTCATATGTTTTAAATGTAAACAGAACAAAGAAATGAGTTTAGAACTTTCTTTATTTAGCACTAGACTAAAAGCCTTAGAAATTAGTCAACAGAAATTAATAACTGAAATGGTAAATGAAGAACTTAACCAAACAATAATCAGTGAGATAGAAAGAGCTATTATAAAGGGGGGAACTGTTTCAGTCCCCATTAACACAGAGCCCAGCTCCCAAACAGTTCAGCACATTACACACTCTAATATGCACCTTAATGATACACTATCTAAAAAAAAGACCAAGGGATATGGATATTCAGGACAACCCAGATAATGACTTTTATGATATTCAAATCAAAAGACTTGCAAAAAAAAAAGAAAGGTAGGAAAGCAGAAGCCTTTAGATTGCCACTGTTAAATAGCTTTGACCCACTGACTTCAACAATCGAGGGGGACATTATACCATCTGCTGACTTAATAAATCATGAATCAGTTAATATGACTAACATGGATTTGCCCCCCCACCCCAACTGCTGATGGTACTAAACCCCACTGAAGTGGTTTCTAACAGCATCCCAATATCAGATACTGAAATCATAGTTACCCCAGAAAGCTCTCCATTATTAGAATCTCAGATGGAATCAAACCAGGGTCATGAGTTACCAGAGCAAATATTTATACTGGGAGATTCCATAATGAGGTTTACGGATAGATATACAACAAGGGAGAACAAAGAAAACGTCACCAGTTGCTGCTATAGCGGGTCATCAATAAAAGACATTACCAACTTGATCCCAGATATGTTAGAAAATGTGTGTGGATCTAAAACTGTTGTTTTACTTGTCAGAACTAATAACTTTGGGAAACAGGAGGTAGAATAAATCATTAGGGACATGGAAAATGCTATTAAATGCATACAAGATCTAAATGCAATTCACATTATTTCCAAAGTTCTACCAGTACAGAGGGCAAGTTATCACAAAACTAGAAATGTTAAATCCTTTAACAACTGGATATGCAGGTGGTGCCTGGTGAATAATATTCCTTGTATAAGAACATGGACGAAATTTGAGAATAGAAATGAATTGTATGGATAAGATGGACTACATTTAAACAGACGTGGCTCAAGATTATTGGGGTGCATAATCCATAATGTGATTAATACATCAAAAAACTAACAAAAAGGGGGCGCAGGGAACATTTGTATAATAATGACAAAATTGATAAACCAAATCTGAAAAATTCTAAAACCCCCAAAAATATAGAAAGCACATGTATAAGGAAATCAGAATTAAACTTCTTATTAACAAATGCAAGGAGTTTACACGGTGCAAAAATGGCTGAATTCCACATTATTCTAAATAAGAAAAGGATAGATATAGTGGCAATAACTGAAACATGGTGAAATGATAACTCAGCATGGCGCAATAGTATACCAGGTTATAAAACATATTATAAAAACAGAAAAGATACAAAAGGGGGAGGAGTGGCCTTATTTATAAAAGAGAACATAAAATCAAAACAAATTATTGACTTGATGGATAGTACTGCATGTGAAATCATATGGGCTGAAATATTGGGGGATAAACTACCCAAACTTCTCATTGGCCTATGTTACAGGCCACCAGATTCAAACCAAAAAATAAACCAGGAAATCATAAAGAGTATACATGATAAATCAAACTACAATGAAATGATATTTGTGGGAGATTTCAATTGTCCAGGGATAAATTGGAGAGATAACATAGGTAGTAACAATATGGAGAACTTATTTCTAGATACATGCTTAATAAATGATTTACATCAATTAATTCATAAATCTACTCAAAATAATAATATACTTGATTTAGTATTAACAGATGTAACAGATAAAATAAAAAATATAATGGTCAAACCACCATTACTACACAGTGATCATATGACAATCATTTTTAGCAGTTCTACTCATATAAAATCTGTAGTAGGTAAAACAATTGTTAAAAACTATAATAGAGCACATTTTATTAATTTAAAACATGATCTATCTTGCTGGAAATGGGACAATAAATCATTGTCATGTAATGACTTATGGATAAAAATCAAAAATAAAATCCCTGAGATGGAAAACAAATGTATTCCAAACCAGACTGTGTATAATAAAAAAAGGTAAAATTCCATCATGGATAACTCCAACTATTATTAAACCAATTAAACAACAACAAAGATACTTCAAAGCCATGAAAAGAGAAGGAAGTTAGTATAATAAATGGAAATATAAGACATATTTAAAAAAATGTAAAACTAAAATAAAAAAATGAAAAAATAAGGCTTGAGACAAATCTAGCTTATATTAAAGATGGTGGAAAAGTTTTTATTCTTATATAAATAATAAAAAAAATAATTCAAGAACTGTTGGACCATTAATTATTGACAACAATGAAATTACACTTCAGAATAGTACAGAAGAATTTAACAAATACTTTTGCTCAGTCTTTAATGCTAAATCAAAAACTGTAAAACAATTAACAAATAACATAAGTAAAAGGGACCTAGTAAGTGAAATAACTAAAGAGGAGATTATGATTAATTTAAATAAATTAAACAAAAATAAATCACCCAGACCAGACAAATTACATCCAAGGTTATTTAAAGAAATCAAAGAGTGGCTTATTGATCCATTACACAAACTTTTCAATATGTCAATAAAAACTGGTGATGTTCCAAATTATTGGAAAACCGCTACTGTGACAACAATCTTTAAAAAGGGTAATCAATCACACATACAAAATTACAGACCTATTAGTCTAACCAGTATAGTGGGTAAAATCTTTGAATCAATACTTAAAACTAGGCTTGAAAGTGATTTACAAAATAAGGGACTAGTGGATAAATCACAACACGGTTTCAGAAATAATAGGTCCTGTTTATCAGGTAATATGGTCTTTTATGAGTATATAAGTAAACATTTGGAAAATAATAAATCTCTGGACGTAGTATTCCTCAGTCTCTGTAAGGCATTTGATAAAGTACCGCATTGACATTTAATAGAGAAAATGAGATTTTTAGGAATTAAAAATCAAATTATAAATTGGGGGGAAGAATGGTTAAATGACCATACCCAATGTGTAAGTATAAGGGGACACACATCTGGAATATGATCTGTGACTAGCAGAGTCCCTCAGGGATTGGTCCTGGGACCCATTCTTTTTGATATATTTATATCAGATATGACATCCGACCTAAATAGTTTTGCTATAAAATTTGCTGATGACACCAAAATAAGAGCACAGATTGAAACTCTAATAGATTGTCAAATGCTTGCCAGTGATTTAAAAAAAATTGAAATATGGGCAGACAAAAATCAAATGTCCTTTAGTATTGACAAATGTGTCATTATGCATTTTGGAACAAAAAACCTGCATTATCAATATGAATTAAAGGGTAAAGCAATAAAATCTGTAACGCAGCAAAAAAGATCTAGGCGTAATAATAGACTCTGACCTAAATTTTCAAGTCCATTATAACAACATCATAAATAAGACTAATAGGCTAATAGGCTGTATAAAGAGGAGCTTTACTTCCAGAGAAAGAAGATATGCCACCGTATAGAGCTTATGTGAGGCCACATCTGGACTATTGTTCCCCTCTGTGGAGCCCCTATCTCAGATGAGATATAAATAAAATAGAAGGAGTACAATGGAGAATAACTAAATTAGTAGTTGATATTTCCAGCAAAAGTTATGAGAAAAGATTGGAAGAGCTGGGTATGTATTCTCTGGAACAGAGAAGAAAAAGAGGGCATGTTTTATTCATGTACAAGATTCATAATGATGATGAGTTACTCACACAATTGGATATGTCTTACAATAAGCATAACTGTAACTTAAGAATCACAAATACCATCTGACCCTTACATATTCTACAACAAATAAAAGGAGATCTTACTATACACGAAGGATAATTCCCTTGTGGAATTCACTTCCTAGTTCCCTAGTAGAAAATGCTGATCATGTTCATTTTAAACATAAACTTGACACATTATTGTTATAAAAAACATGGGAGGTACCAGCTTGGCTGCAGACATGCTCATATGGGCCTCGGCCTTTTGTATGTCTATACCTCCTAGTATAAACCTAATGTATGTAACAACCTCATTCATTTCTGTAATGCTAACATACTGTAACCAAGAAATTCATCTTCACATTCTCTGTACCAGTCTTCCTTCTGTACCCCCATTCCCCAGGTCATACCAGGAGATGAGCATCTTGTTGCTCAGTGTGCCTTTCCTGGTGAAACATTTCAATAAATAAATAAATAAATATTAATTGCGTATGTAGGGCAGTACATAACAAACTTGGCATTGCTTACAGAGTCAGGCACATTCTTTCTCCAGCTATTCGGTTCTCCTTTGCTAGAGGAGTACTCCTCCCTAATTTTAACTATGGGAATATTCTTTTCACATTTGCTGATGAATCCATTCCATCCAAATAGGATATTGCCTACAATAATATATGCAGATTGCTGTATCTTTGGCCTTCCTCACACCTCATTGTGTACTTTACAATAATCTTGGCTGGCTAAACCCTTCAAATAGTCATCTGTTCACCCTGGGTTGCTTTACAGTTAGTGTCATCAGACCAGTTACCTCTACCATTCTGACTGGATTTTTAAAGTATTCATATCAAGCATACCCATGTATGCCTAATGTAATCTCACTGCTTAATTTCCCTAAAATCTGCACAGCTATGGATGAAAAGGCCATTGCTGTTTGTGTGCCTAGGGTCTGGAGTTAAATTCCTCTGTGGGTTTGTTGCTCCTCATCCCACCTGCTATTTAGAAGATCCATCTGGGACTTCCTGAAGGCTGACAGTCTATAACTACACTTAATTTAATTACTGTTTTATACATCTTTGGAGTTACTGTTGCCTGATTGTGCCTGATTGTTTTTTAGTGTTAACTTTTGCACAGCTTCTGTGCTGTGTAATTCTATTTTAGTCTAAAATCTAAAAAAGAAAACAAAGTACCAACAGCAAGGAGTAGGTTTAAATGCTATAACATTGCTTACTTTTTTTATTCCAAATGTGTACAGACAAAAACAACAGCCATGGTCACCATCTTGATGATGGAATACACCCACCAGCAGCAACTTAGTAATGTAACAGGTAGCAACACAAACACTGATGTTTCACTCATGCACCCCAAGCTTCCTCAGAGTGGGATAGAACTGTATAGTTACACCCCTTTTATAGTGTGTATTCCATATCACTTGAGCACCCTTACACATGTGGATTAAAATGTATACCGATGCCACAGCAAAATGTTGATATCGAATGACATTACAGTGGCAATTCACTGTTGCTGCTGCATTGTAACCATGGGACACCAGCACTGCTTTCTCTGGGTTTTGCACCCCTCTCCAAATCAACTCTGACTCAAACTTGATAATAGTAAATTTTAGGGGGTGTATGTGGCTCTGGGTAAGGGGACAAAGCCTCCCCAAGAAAAAGATACTTTTCACTGGATGGCTTTATGCCAACCACAATTGTGGTCGACATAAATCTATCGCTGTAATGTCAGTCGACAACTTTGTTGTTGAACCGGTGTTATAGATCCAGTTAAAACATTTTTTGTGTTATTAAAATTCACATGATCAAATACATGATCAAGTAAAAAATGTTATAAGATAAAGTGGCATAATATGACATTCAGTTTAAAAAGCTAAGCAAAAGAAATTTGCAAGCCATGCCAATGACTATAAGTGTATGACTGGCATGATAAGAAGACAACACCAAAGTTCTTTTTAAAATCAACACACAGTAATCCTGAAATTCAACTTGAGGGAACTGTTATGGACTACACTATTGGGCACTCAGATACTGTGATCCCAGATGATAGTTCTTAGATCCTCTCACCAATGAGGCCATCTCACAAGAACATACAGTACAACTGACCCTTACAGAAGCAAGTGGAAAACTAGGTTTCAGCAGTCATATTATCAAGGTGGCAAAAGACAAGGAGGGGGCACACGTGGAGGAGGCAGAGGGCAAAATTCTTATTGAAAGCCCTGTCTAATACAATCTTTGCACTGAATGTCACATCAGCCATTAAAAGAATACAGTCTTTGGTAATAAATATACATGATCAACCATTGGCAGAAGCAGAAGAGAGTATTCTGAATAAGGGGCTATGCTATGGACATCGACTTTTTCAAAACTATGGTTGACCTCCACCATTTTGCGAGGAAGCTAATATTCAAGTGTATATATATATATATATATATATATATATATATATATATATTCACCTCAGAAATAGATAGCAGAACAGAAATGTAACAAGCAATCAAGGTGGAACTCAGACCTTAGTTACCATATTGCCCTATTTTTAATTCAACAGTTATGGCATTTAATAAAAAAATGTGAATTTGACTCACAAGTCCTGAAAGCAGCACTTGAATCTAGGTGCTATCAAAACTGTACCAGACAAGAAGGATGGGCACTTGAAATACTGGCAAAAGACACAATAAACACAATCAAATCATCCGATAGGAGGAGCGATCTTGGGTATGAACACGTCTGATTATGTCACAGAAATTCAATGCCAGTTATCTGACTCCAGATTTTATGAAAGGCTACCAACCCATTAAACATATTTCTTTAAGCAGCAAGTAGATGACTGTCTTAACCAGGGATTCAGTAAAGGCTGCATCTCAGAGAATACATACAAAGCCCTTACATTTGCACATCCGACGATCACCATTATACATACAATACCCAATCAGGATACAGATAAGGTGGATAAACAGGATGGGGTAGATGAAAGAATGATAACTAAAAAAAAACACCTATAGACATAGGACTACTTCCAGCCTCTAAAATAAGGAAGGTCCTTGTTCACAATCCCAATGAAATCTGAGGAAGCCAGAAACTTTAGAAAAGGCCTGACACTCTCCAGCTACACAATCAAAAACACCCTGTTTGAGACTTTTGGGTAATGTGGTGAGGAGACCAAAACCCCTTAAGTGTTAAAAGATAAGACTGTAAACCTTTTCAAGGCAGCCCTTGGACTCTTTATTGAGAATGGGGATATTGTCAAGGTGGAGAGAAACAATACTTTTAAAGGCACTTCTTATGGAGATAGTATTGATATTTTTGTTTGCATCAAAGCATTTTACATTACTTATGGAGAAATAGCTATCTCTGGAAACATTTAACTTAAATACTGTAAAACTCCCACTAGAGCAAACTGAAAGATTTAAAGAAACAGAGAAAGAATCATCTGCCATGGTGACTCTTAGATTATTTGGATTTTAGGAAATTGTTCAAAGAAACAGATTTTTCTCTGACTCAAACATTGTGTAACTTTTTTAGTAAAGTGCTAAGCATACGGCTGGGGAGCATGGATATTGTTAAAATCATCAGAATGAATAAACACTCTGAGGAAGGGCAAATAGCCATTGTTTGTAAGAATTTACACATTGCTAACCTGCTGATGGAAAAATCTGTAGTGCTGGACAATATGGGCCTTTATCTAATTGATGACTTTATATGGACACATCCAAAATTAATACAGCACAATCTTAAGCCCAGTCAAACTAGTGCTCATATTGAAATTCACATTACCAATCACTTTCAAGCCCTAGTGGGCTATTTCAGCAGTGACTCCCGTGATGTGAAGCTCCTTTGACTCACCCTTCGGGAGGTCCCACACCACAGCAGAAGAGCTACTTACTACTGATCCATTGCATTGCTTGAATTCGATATTAGAAGAGACATCAGCTGTTGTGCTCCGATGGTAAACCAGTAAGGGTCGCAAGTTTGATGATTAGTCTGCTTTGTTACATTTTCAGATACAAGTTGAAATAACTTGGTAGGTACATGTGTAATGTAAATTCAGCAAGGGGGACTGGGGGTTGGGAATTGGTAGAAATCTGGTGGTGCTAAAAGTTTGGTGTTGGGTAAGTTCCTGTGCTACAGAAATGGGTTGCGGAGGATCACGTGATGGCAACCTAGGAAGAGCAGCTTTTCCGATCAGCTCCGTCTCCAACCAGCATATATCACCCTTGAAGTGGAGTAAATAAGGATTCATTGATAGATATCTGTGAGTGAAAGACCCGAGTAATTTCTGAAGATCGTAAAGCCTCTCAAAAATGGAAGTTTATGTTAAAAAACAAACAGCAAAGCATACGCTGCCTCCCTCACCTGAGAAAGAGCAGGCCGCGAAACGCCCACGTCAGGGTCCTGCTAAATCCAGTTCGGGGCAGTCTGCATTAACGGAGGAAAGGTTTTTGGAAATTTTGCCCGCTGCAATCTTCAGTAGATGAGATCTACTCAGAAATACATTAATTTAAAACAGCACTGGAAACAGTCGAGATGAGAGTGGGGAACAATGAGATTAAAATTAAGTCCCTGGAGCTTAAGACAGATAAACATGACTTGGAAAGAGCCGACCTCAGTAAGAGAATCAAGAAAATTGAAGAAAAGCTTGAAGATCTCCAAGGCAAGAGTAGAAGAAATAATCTTATTATCCTTGGTATTCCGGAAAAAGAAGAGGGATCGACGACTATCCTATTTGTTCAGAAACTCTTTGAAAAAATAGTGGGTTTGCCACCAAACGGCAGTTATGTTGTGTAAAGAGCCCACAGATCGCTTCGTCCCCCTCCTGCCCTTGGAGACCCCCGCCCGATAATTTGCAAGCTGCTGAATTTTTTGGATAAACAATATATTTTAAATAAGGTCAAATCACTGCAGGACGTCACTTGGGAGGGAAGAAAGATCAGAATTACCACAATCTCCCGTACTCAGTGTGCCTTAAAAGACAGAGTCTACACCCCATTGTTTCAAAGCTGGTAGCAGCAGGCGTGCAATTCCGAGTCCGATACCCAGCCTTGCTCCAGGTCAAGATTAAAGATCAGTGACAATCTTATGATTCTGTTGAAGCGGCTCGAGAAGAGCTTAAAAATGCCATGCCAGAGCTCTTCAAATGATTACGGGAGGCAGCTGGTGTACTAACTTGGATCACTAAGTAGTTGATTTAATTGAAAGAAGACTGGCAGGTAGGGGGGTTGACCTCCTCAGTCTGTTTTAGTTTGGCTTACGGTGTGCGTTCCCTGCTGTGTCATCAAGGAAAATGCGGTGAGCAGGAACGAAGCTGTAGCAGACTTTTTTCCGCGTTGAAGTACCTAATTTGATTAATGTACAAAGCCATTTGGGGGCAGTGAGCTTGACACTATCTTGGAGGTTCTAGGCTGAAATAGCATTTCTACCAGGGATCCGAGAGGAGCTGACTAAAGCGCAGTGGAATAATAGAGAGCGTAGCTGAGAGATTGTAACTGATGGCTCCCGTGGTGTTATTAAGAGCTACCTGGATAATCCAGGTCATCCGAACTTGGTTAAAATTTGTTCGCTCTCCAGATAAGCCTCTAGTGACTTTCCCATTCAGATTTAAAAATCGGTAATGGCCGCAATTAGTAAAAATAACCCAGAAGGCTGAGTTTTCCCGAAAATGGAGATCCATTTTGTAAAAGATTCGCTTGACTTTTAACATGGGTTTCTGACATGGCTATTTGAGATCGGAGAGCAGTGAGAGCTTACTGTCCTTGGAGAGATACGTCCATATTATCATAATATTAAGGACTGATATGATTATATTGTCTTCGTTACTTGATTTTATAGTCACAGGGAAAGTGCATACAATGTGGGGTACTTTGTTTAGAGTTAACCTAGGATGTGTTGCATAGTCTCTACACTATGAGACTTTTTCTCTTCAATATGGTTAATGGGACTTTAATAGAAACGTACTTCCCCACTAGAGGGGGCTGTGGGCCATAGCATAGTTTTTATTTAATTAGTTAATCAGTGCATGGAGATTTGCTATAGTAGAGAAAGTGAACATATTGGAAGGCTGAATTGTCTCCATTATCAGGATGAGTAATTTTTTTTTTTCTTTTTGGTTATGTAACATGTTTCTCGTTTCATTGAATACTCTACAAGGGTTCAGATTATAGAAGAAGAAGGAAGATGGGAGTTGGGGTGGGGCTGGCGGGCGCTAAGTTGATATGATCATCACAGGACATAGTGGCGTAGTGCACGGTTATTGGGACTGGGGGTAGTTTGGAGGTTTAGGGGGGTAGGTGGGGGATTGAAGGCAACAGCATTCACATGCCATAATAGAGCAGTCGGGGATAGGTGGCTAACAGAACCTTATACAGTGGGGGAAGTTCACGACTGGGTATTACGTTTGAGTTCTAAGGGTCATGACAGGTGTTATTAATTTGGTAAGTTGGAATATCAAGGGTGCTAGAGACAGATGTAAGAGACAGATTGTACTGAAGCACCTCTCAACTCTTAAAGCAGAGGTTGTGTGTCTTCAGGAAACACACCTTCCCAGAGAGGATGTTCAGCTATTTGTTAAACAGTGGGTGGCCAAGCTTTCGGAGCTGGCTTTTCTTCCAATAAGACGGGGTAGCCATAATATTTCATAGAAGGACTCCCTTCCAATTAGAAAGGGAGATATGGGATACACAAGGTCGATACATTTTCCTAGTGGGAACTTTAGTCTCAGTGATGGTAGTTATCGGATCAGTATATGGCCCTAATACAGACTCTCCACAATTTTTTATGCAAATACTAGAGGCTCTGAATGGTTTCACTTCCTCCACCTTACTAATAGGGGGGGACTGGAATATCACAACACAGTTATATTTAGATCGGACTGATAATAGGCGTGCGGGTTTCTCCTCGGCGCAGCGAGTCCTAAGAGAAGTAATGGATAATCTAGGCCTGATTGATGTCTGGAGACTGATGAATGGGGATATGAGGCAATATACCTTTTTCTCTATTCCGCACAAAACATATTTTAGAATTGATTATTTTTTAATCAGCATGAATATTCTTCCCTTGGTCTTAGAGGCCAGAATTAAAGCCAGAGTCATATCAGACCACTCCCCAGTTTACGTTAAGTGGTTACCGGCACATGGGGTAACAAGGGACTTTAGGTGGAGGTTTAATAACCAATTACTGCAGACGACATTTATTCAGGAACAAATAAAGACGTTTATGACACATTTTATAGATAGTAATTTAGACTCGGTCCCGAATATAGACATTGTATGGGCAGCGTTGAAATGTGGGCTTAGGGGGGAGTGCATCCAGATATCAGTGACCAGGGCTAGAAAATCCAAGATGCACTTGGAAGAAATCACAAGGGCCACTAGAATGGTGGAGAACAACATTACAATGCGCTCTGATGAGCTCGACTAGATTAAGCTGCATCAGTTACAAGCCCAATACTCAGCAATAATGATGCAGGAAGCAGAGCTTGCTTTACATAGAACCAAGATAAAATATTTAGAGTCTGGGGAGAGGGCAGGTAAATTATTTGCACTTAGATTAAAGCAGTTAAACTCCAATCAGGTTATTGCTACAATAAATAAAGAGGGTGGGGATAATATGGTAAAAGAACCAAAAGAAATTGTGGCCACTTTTAGAGATTACTTTCAATGAATCTACTCAATCGATTCCAAAAATTAACCCACCTCTATAGAAATCTAAAAGTTTTTAAGCTCTGTTCCCCTAACCAAGATATCGAATGCTAGAGTGAGCCAATTAGGGGCCCCAATCCAAGAGACAGAAGTGAAGGTTGCAGTTTCACAGCTAGCGGGAGATAAATCCCCAGGGCTGGACGGGCTAACCACTAACTTTTTTAAGGTCTATGTGGACATAATATGCCCAATTATAACTAAAGTGTACAATTTTTGGTTTAGTGAAGGTATCTCTGATTTGTCCTTCTTGGAGGAACTCATTACTCTCATTCCCAAACTTGGTCGGGATCCCATGCTGATGGGCAGTTATCGTCCGATATCGCTGTTGAATGTCGATATCAAAATATTAGCTAAAATATTAGCAAATAGGCTGAGTCCATTCATGAGTAGTATGGTTAGTGATAAACAAGTGGGATTCATGGTGGAAGACTATCCAGTGATCATCTACGTAAGATTCATCACCTAATTATACATGCCAAGGCACAATACCCAGCAGCATTACTGGCACTAGATGCGAAAAGGCATTCGATCAGTGTCTTGGGACTTTCTTTTAAGTAGTTCTAGATAACTTTGGATTGCCTGAGAAGTTCTTAGACTGTCTGAATTCTATACAGTGCCCCACAGCTGTATGGTGCAATGGCATATTGTCGTCTCCTTCTCTTTAACTTGTGGTACAAGACAGGGATGCCCGCTTTCTCCACTTCTGTTTAATTTATATCTTGAACCCTTGATTCATAGATTACAGGCATCACATGTGATCAAAAGAATTGAGTTGGGGAGTAGGCGATATCTCATTTCAGCATATGCTGATGATCTTCTGATGCACTTAGAAGAACCTGACACTGGTATACCAGAAATACTAAGAGAAGTAACTAAATTTTCTAGTCTCTAACTATAAATTCAACCCCTCCAAGACGAAACTTTTCCCACTGAACAATAGATGTTATCCCAATATAGCGAAGGAACTTGGCCTGACTTGGGAGTCAAAGATATTGACATATCTTGGTGTTAAAATTATGAGAGGAATAAGTTCAATGGTCAAGGAAAATTGTGGTAACCTCCTTAAAACCATCAAACAAGATCTAAATAGATGGAATTTTTTGCCCCTGTCGTTATGGGCCAGAATAGAAACAGTAAAAATGAATATACTGCCAAGGGTTATCTATCCTTTGAATATGCTGGGATGTTATTTGCCCAAAGTCTGGTTTGTGAATTTAAGAAAGATGCTCAGCACATACCTGTGGAAAGGGAAAGCCATTAGGAAAGCGTACCAGAAACTTACAGGCCCAAGAGAGAAGGGAGGGCTTGCTCTTCCATCTTTCTATAAGTATTATATTGCATCACACATAAGTAAGGTAGTCCATTGGTTTAAACCAAATACACCCTCAAGTTGCACCCTTATACACCTCTTTGGACTTTTATTGAAAGAGACCTAGTTAGAAACATAAGATAACGCTATGCACAGTGTATACTACTATTAAACTTCTCCCGAGAATGCTAAAGGACACCCCTATTGGTTGGTCATTAAAGGCCTTACAGCAGGCCCAAAAACTTCTAAGGGTCAGCTGGCAGTGCTCACTAGAACAAATGTTGACACAGAATATTCATTTCTTAATACAATGGGCACCAATTTCGCCTGGGTTCTGGAGATTGTTAGAGGGCCTAAAGTTGGGAGACTTGGCTCCTCAGGGTAAGTTAACATCATATGAGCGGGCAGGTGTCAAGTTTCCAGAAATAAAGGGGCAATATTTCAAGTTCCGACAAGTTTCCGAGTCAATCAGAGCCCATCTTAATAAAAAGGAGATCGGGGCAGATAATAGAGTTGAATTAACAGATTTAATTAAGATAGCTGACCAACCCAATTCTATCTCTGGAATTTTAGTGCATTGCAACAGCTTGATGACAACCTCCCAAATGGTGTTAGTTATTATTGGACACATAGATTGGGAATAGCAGAAGATAGGGACACATGGAAGCGCATATGGACTAGTACCTATAGAAATGTTAGACAAGATAGATACAGGCTTCAGCAGTTCTACATTATATATAATATGTATTACACCCTTACAAAACTATATAGAATGGGTAAGTTAACACAATCTGCATGTACCAGATGTGGGGAGGAAGGCAGTGATATATATCATGTACTGTGGGATTGTGCTAAGATTCAGCCCTTTTGGAGGGCAATTCATGTCTCTCTATTACAAGCAGTAGGCCTAGATGTTTTCTTTTCACCCGAAATCTGTTTGCTGAATAATTTTCATAACGGTATGACTAAACAGCAGAAAATGTATATGGCTATAATATCAGCTGCTGCAAAAGCTGTTATTCTGAGACACTAGAAGGATATTTCTGCTCCGTCTACGGGCGAATGGTACAAAGAAGTTACACTTGCATTACAGGTTGAATCCCATATCGCCAAGATGAGCAACAGGACCAAGGGTTATTATTCCCAGTGGGGTCTTTTAGATGCAGCCCTGACATCATGGCGCTCTGGGAGTCACCTATAGGAGGTATCCCCTCAGTAGGAAGTTCGAATGGGTTCATTGGCGTGTGAATGCTGTTATAAATAAATAATGGGTGAGGGGTGGGGGGTCTGTGGAGTTGTGTTTAGCAATTTTTTATAGGCATGTACCTACTAATAGTACAGGCTGGTTAGTAGTACATATAGTGCATCTATGATTATTCTGTAAATCTTCACCAGCTTAATGTTTGTTCACGGCACATGTAATGGATATGCCAATAAAGTAAAATGAATACAAAAAAAAAAAAAAAGAAATGGGTTGCGACCAGGATCCTTCTGCAAAAACATGGTGATCACAAGGATCAGTACTACCACATCAGGAAGGGATCCATTACCAGTGTTGTAGATCTCCCTGTGCTCTGCTGAGCAGTTCCCTGGTACCCTTTCTGGCAATACTGATCGATTGTGGCCAAATCACTTTGATGCACTTCTTTTAGAGTCAGCTCAGTAGTGTCTCGGAGCGCTGTGTGAGTGACAAACAGCTGTTACCTACCAGAAAGGCAAACCATGGCTATCCAAGGGACACAAACAAATGAGGCAGAAAACATACGTATTGAACTGAAATCAATTATTTAATTTAAAATGAATGCCTTACACATTACATTGCAATTGGGCTTGTATTGTGCTGCTGCAATCAGCTTGAAGAGGGCATATTCACACCTGATCTGACTTAACAGCCAAGAAACCCCAAAAGGCAGCAGCAGCAGGAGGAAGCAAGAAAAAGGCTCCAAAGAAAGTGAAGAAACCAGCAGTGGTGGCTAAAAAGGAAGCAAAGAGCCCCAAAAAGGCTAAACCTGCCAATCCAAAGAAGGCAGCCAAGAGCCCGGCCAAACCGAAGGCAGCCAAGCCCAAGGCTATGAAACCCAAAGCAGCAGCGAAGGCTAAGAAGGCAGCAGCAAAGCCCAAAAAGTAAAAGGGATCCAGGAACAAGGAATCAGAACCCAAAGGCTCTTTTCAGAGCCACCCACACTTTCATAAAAAGTTGTACTCATTGAATATTCACTACAGGCTTGTGATACTGGTCTGTCTGAGGCACTTATTTCAGAACTTGTCATGTTTTATGCACAGAAAATCCTCGTCAAGAGCATTGAACTGAGAGACATTTTTTAGACTGCTGCTCCTTGTGCTGAGGACACTGCTGGATCTGATTTATAGTTCAGCTGATGGTGTTTTTATAAAAAGCACAACAAATATATATTCCATAATCGTGGACATGGTATTTTACTCAATGGTGAAATATTGTCTTTTTCTGCCTTTTTTTTTATTATTATTATTGGTTGGTAATTGGGAAAGGCACACTGAGTAATATCTCATTTCTAGGTGTGACCCATGATAAAATACCAATACATGAATGGAATAACATTTGGTGCAGTACAGAATAAGGCCAAGTATAAAAGAGCACGTATATACAATAGCATCCGAGTAAGACAACAATGCATACAAATGCAGATAGCGCAGTAATGTTTAAGCCAGTGCAGGTATATGGAGTATCAGCAGTAAGTCAGAGAATTTAGTCATATCAGATGACTTAAAGGTGGGCAAGCAATGTGAGAGGGCAGTAAGGAGGGCTGGGAGGATACTGGGATGCATAGGGAGAGGCATCACCAGTAGAAAACAGGAAGTTGTTATCCCTTTGTACAGACAGCTGGTGAGACCCCATCTGGAGTACTGCATGCAGTTCAGGAGGCCCAATCTCCGCAAGGACATAGACGGGATGGAAGCTGTCCAGAGGAGGGCAACTAAAATGGTGCAGGGTCTGCACTGGAAGACATATGAAGAGAGACTAAAGGAGCTTAATATGTATAGCCTCGAGGAAAGGAGGGAGAGGGGGGACATGATAGAAACTTTCAAGTACCTCAAGGGAATCAACAAAGTCCAAGATGGTAGCATCTTTCAAAAAAAGAGGTGTGCAAGAACAAGGGGGCACAATTTGAAGATGAGGGGGGCAGCTCAGAGGTAATGTAAGGAAGTATTTTTTCACAGATAGGGTTGTGGATGCATGGAACGGCCTCTCGGAGGAGGTTGTGGAGTCAAAAACTGTGGTTGAATTCAAGCATGCATGGGACAGTCATAAGGCAATTTTAGGGGGCGGGGGTTGAAATAAGTAGGCTGCTGGTTAACTAGGATCTGCAGGTTATCCATTAGGTAGGGATTGGGAAGACTGGGTGGGCCAAGCGGTCCTTATCTGCCATCAGATTCTATGTTTCTATGTTTCTATATCCTAAACCCGCTAATTCACATTTTAAACCACTCCCTGTGTCTAGGTAAATTCCCCTCCAAGTGGAAATCTGCTGCCATTACCCCATCTTTAAAAGGGGGAATCTTTCTGATACCAATAATTATCGCCCCATTTCCATACTCCCACCCCTATCCAAGGCCTTAGAGTGGATTGTGTTGGACCAACTCACTGATCACCTCTTCAAATACAACCTACTCTGTAAACAACAACATGGCTTCCTCAAAGGGCACAGTACTACCACTGCCCTTCTTGAGATTACCACACACATACACTCTGCGTTGGATAAGGGTCACATCACTAGTGCTGTCTACATAGACCTAACAAAGGTGTGTAACACCGTGAAACACCCCCTCCTACTTACCACCTTGGCCAGCCTGGGCTTCTCCCATTATGCAATGGGCTGGTTTATGGAGTACCTACTGAACCAGTCCCAGCAGGTCAAAATAGGGAACACCTTATCCAAAAGTCTGCCTGTCCTCTCTGGCATTCCTCAGGGTTCCATTCTTGGGCCACTGCTTTTCAGCCTATTCCTCAACTCCCTCCCCATGTCCTGCCCCAGCAATCTTCTACTGTACGCAGATGATGCTGCCCTCTTCTCCTCCAGCCCCAACCTCTATCAACTTCACTGCTCCTCTAGGCAGCATTAGCTGTGCTGAGAACTGGTTCACCGCTCAGTGCCTTACTATTAACTACTCAAAAACCAAATTTTTGCTGTTCTCCCACCTGCAGAATGCAAGAAAGGAGCATCGCCCTCCAGTTCTAACTGCAAACCAGACCCCCCCCCCCGGAGCAAGTGGGCTCCTTCAAATATGTGGGCATCACCTTGGACCCTGCACTTAACTTCCACCTTCATATTTGCTACCTATCCAAGTCCTTAAATGTCAGGTTGGGACTGTTATACTGCTTCAAACACTGTCTCACCCCGGACGCCCTCAGGCTTGCTGTCTCCTCCTCGGTTCTCTCGCTGTTGGATTACGGTTTACTGATCTATGGAGCAGCAAACACCACTGCCCTAGATAGTCTCCATCTCTCCCTAAATAAAGCTTGCCACCTTGTCCTGGGATTTGACTGGCTCACACACACCTGTTTACTTTATAATGATACTGGCTGGCTAAACCTCGACAACAGAATCAGGTTCCACACCTGCCTCATGGCTAAAAAAATTGCCCTTGTTCTCTCCCCATCTGGGCTAGCCCCTTTAGTCAACCCTGAACTCAAGGTGCAGCACACTCGTAGCTCTGACAAGCCCCTCCTCTCAGTGCCTGGCTGTTTGACCTCCCTTTTCCAAAGATCCTTTATCTATAGGGCCCTTTGGTGGATGAACAGCTTACCCACCCCCTTGGCAAATGAACCAAGATGTGCACCTTTCAAAACCCACCTTAGGGAATATCTCCTTACATCAAGTGCCTGTGACTGCTCATGAACTGATGATAGCCTTGACGAAGTCCCCTGGCCTGAGTATAGCCCCTCCCCCACCTGCTTCTCAGCCTAAGCAGACAATGTTAGAAACTGTTCCCAATCTGTACTACCTGTTATGTACTGACCATCACTAAGTAATTCCTAGTATTTGAATCTTTTTACTGATCAATGTAGCTGAATGTTTGCCTACTGCTCATTGTAAACTTAGCTGAACTTTATTCACTGATCTTTTGTTAGTTATGTCAGTCTGTATCTTATCTCTGTGAAATGGATCCTTTGTAAATGAGTATATGACTCAAAGGTGTTTCTGAATCCCAAATAAAGAAATAAATAATTATACCTTCGATAATGGATGACTACTGGAGAATGATTGTTTTTCTCATGATAAATCTTATTATACCTGCCTAGACACAGTTTGTACACAGGATAGTATTATTGCTGGAAATACTGATCTTATCATATCATGGAATAGTTCAGATTTAGAAAGATAGTTTTAGGATGAAGACTGGAAAAAGTAAATTCCTATCTTCACAATTATATGTCTGCAAGAAATGTGGCATATCTTGTCATCTGATCCCCTCTGGAAATGAAAACTCTGCACACTTCTAGCTTGGATGCTCGCTGGCAACATTTTATTGAACAGTATTAATATTTACGCACTGAGGGACAGATATTCAAAACTTTGCCTAGGGGCTAAATTAACACTGCCTGGCGGGCAAACTTAGCCTGGAGCAAAAAGCAAGCTGTATTCCAAAGGAATAGCGCAGTGCAGAACCAACTGAATATAGCTAGCAAAGGAACCTGGGTAAACAGGGCCAGAAGTGCAGGGCAAAAACAGCCCAGCAATAAGGCAGCACTGAATATAGCAACAGGGAAGTGCACACTGCTACTGCAGCTCATTAGACCCTGAAGAAAGCCAGTGTTGCAGGTGGAGAACATTGTGTGTGATTGCAAAGAAATGTCTCACATCTACTGCAAACAACAATGTAAGCCACACACTGCAGAACTGTGCTATGCTGAAGTGAAGTTTGCCCAGAGCTAACCTGATTCACAGTGCTAACACATTAGCCTGGTGCAAACTGGTTAGCCCGGAACAAAAGGGAGCTATATTCAAAGTTCCCATGCAAATGAGCCTACTGAGGTAGTCTGTGGGCAAACAGTGACATTTGCATCTCATTAAGTGCTGCTTAGCATACATTACCATGCAGTTTGCTTGGTGCTACTGCATGGAGCACAAAGCTCCCCCTTTTGGTTGGAATGGAAGTTTAGGCTAGATGCTGCAGGCCAAGGCATGCCCACAGCATCCCCTGTTGGTCGGAATAGAAGCACAGGCTGGAAGCAGCAGGAACTGTGTGCTGGCAGGCACAGTCAGTGCATACAACACACCCATACATCTGTGCAAGCAGGGCATGTATATCTATCTATCTAGCTATCTATCTATCTAGCTATATAGCTATATATAGATATATAGCTATACAGATCTATAGCTGCACACAGACACACTGCCCATGGCCACACATGCCCTGGAGGATGCCCCCTCAACAACATAGGTACCCCACTGCAGTAGTGGGTAAAACACAGTGGGGGGGGGACTCAATGCACAGAACAGGCATAAGGCAAACCTGGTGGGGGCGGGAGGCCATAGTTTGCAGGTTCACTAGGATATGCAGCATATCCATTAGCTAGGGAACAGGGAAGAGTAGCTGGGCAGTCCTTCCCTACCGTCATGGTCCCTCTTCCCATGTGTGACTGTTACACACCCCACCCTGGTAGGCTAGTGTCTCCCACTCCAGCATGATCCCCGACCCCTGTAGCCACAGTATATGAATATTTTTCCTGGTAGTCAAGTGGCACCCCCACCCCCAGCATGAATCCCGACCCCCTGGTACATGTAGAAATGGTATTTTTCCCTGGTGGTCTAGTGGTCCCCCCAACCCCCAGCATGAATTCCAACCCCCAGTACATGTAGAAATGGTATTTGTCAATGGTAATCTAGTGGTCCCCCATCCCCCACCATGAATCCCGCCCCCTGGTACAAGCAGAAATGGTATTTGTCTCCAGTAGTCTAGTGGTCCCCACCCCAGTATGAATTCCGACTCCGTAAAATAGAAATTGTATTTGTCCCTGGTAGTCTAGTGGTCCCCACCTCCCAGCATGAATCCTGACCCCGTGCACATGTAGAAATTGTATTTTTCCCTGGAAGTCTAGTGTCCTCCCACCCCCAGCATGAATCCTTACTGCCAATAAATGTAGAAATGGTATTTTTCCTCATAGTCTAGTGGTCCTCCTACCCCAGCATGAATCCTGACCCCGTGCATGTAAAATTGTATTTGTCCTTGGTAGTCTAGTGGTCCCCCACCCCTCCCCAGCATGAATCCTGAACCCCAGTAATTGTAAAATTGTATTTGTCCATTGTAGTCTATTGGTCCACCCACCCCCAGCACGAATCCCGACTCACTGGTACATGAAAAATTTTATTTTTCCCTGGTAGTCTAGTTGTTCCCCACCCCCAGCACAAATACTGACCCCCGGTACATATAAAAATTGTATTTGTCCCTGGTAGTCTAGTGGTCCCCCACCCCAGCATGAATCCTGCCCCGGTACATGTAAAAATGTGTATGTCCCTGTAGTCTAGTGGTCCCCCCAGCATGAATCCCACCACTGGTACATGTAAAACTGTATTTGTTCCTTGTAGTTGAGTGGTTCTCCACCCCCAGCACAAATACTGACCCCGGTACATGTAAAAATTGTATTTGTCCCTGGTAGTCTAATGGACTCACACCCCCAGCATGAATCCCGACCCTGTTACATGTAAAAATTGTATTTGTCCCTGGTAGTCTAGTGGTCCCCCCACCCCAAGCATGAATCCCGCTTGCTCATTCATTTCCATAGCGCTCATGCATACCGCAGTCGATGGCTGGCCATGGTGGTGAGAGGAGGGCAGAGCCAGTCGCCGGCTTTCTTTGTGGCATGTCATTGAGATGAGTGAGGGCATCCCTGCTGGGTGGAGGGACCACTAGAATACCAGGGAAAAATAACATTTTTACATGTGCTGGGGGTCGGGATTTGTGCTGGGAGGTGGAGGGACCACTAGACTACCAGTAAAAAATACAAATGTTACATGTACCGGCGCTAGAATTCATGTTGGGGGGGGGAGGATCCACTATACTACCAGGAGATTCTTGATATACCACGTTAAGGGGTCCACGATGTGGGGCACCGCCGCATTACGCCAGCTTTTTTGGCAATATCTAGTGCCGTGCTGCAGGTCACACTAATGCCTGTAGCGTGGTGCTATACCTTTGAATATGCCATTCTGCTTGCATTCCTGGGCACTCCCCTATCCACGCCCCTGCATATCATTATCTATTAGCGTTGCACTACCACACAGTGCCGGCACTAATAGGGCTTTTGAATATTGCAGCCTCGAGCAAATCCAGTGCTATTTCAGCACTACAGATTTGCACTTGGTGCAAGGGTTTGAATATCTGGCCCTTAATCCCTTATGAAATCACACATTTTTTATTCCAGTCCAAAATCACACATTTCATGTTCCAGTCCATTTCCTTCATATATTCTCCTTGATCTTCCATCTTGATCCTCTTTTCCCGATCTTTGTCTTTAGGGTCCAGATGCCAGAGCTGACCCACCACACCATCACCAAGTACCAGGTACCAACTTAACAGGACCTCCCCCCCAAGCCTGGACACTAAGATCTGACCCCTAGCACTACACCCTTTGTCCCTCCCCCTTTATATCCATGCCTGGGTGCCTTTGACCCCAGCCCGTGTTGCCCTGCCCCTTCCCCCTTCTGTCTACCCCCATTCCATCTCTTGCTCCCCCTCTGCCCTACCTCCTCCCTGCCCTTTTTACCCCCTATTTTCAAGGCAACTTGCTGCCCAACCAGGCTCTTTCAGCCCCCACTGCATCCTGCACAGCACATTGCCTCCCAGCATTGCCATTCTAATTCCCCAACAACAGAGTTGCCCTTCTGCGTGCCTCACAATCCACAGTCCCCCCACACCCACCACCCCTCTTCTGGCCTAGTTGTTCCTCCTGGGTGGGTGGTGGTCACATTCTTATCAGATGAGGGAGCTCTGTGGGCTTACCTCACCTTATAAATCCCCTCAGGACCCCAATCAAGATCTCATTTGGCCCCTCCCTTCAAACAATCTTCACCCTGGACCTGCACCTTCATCATACAACACTACCTGTATGAGCTTACTGCTGATGTCACCAGAACCCCTCCCCCTTCCCAAGCTGCATCCCCCCAGTCACCTACTCATTTCCATCTGGACCACCTGACAATTCAGGTTGCCTTTTAGTGGCAACCCAATTTGTCATCTGATACCTTTAGGAAATTAAAACTTGGCACACTTCAAGCTTGGATTCTCACTGGCAAAATTTTATTGAACACCATTAATATTTACAGTCAATCCCTTATGAAATCACACATTTCATATTCCAGTCCAATATCACACATTTCATATTCCAGTCCATTTCCTTTCATATTTTCTCCTTGATCTTCCATCTTGATCCTCTTTTCCTGATCCTTGTCTTCGGGGTCTGGATGCCAGATCCGACCCCCCACACCATCACCAGTACCAGGTACCAACTTACCAGGACCTCCCCCCTCCTAGGTCAAGACAGTAAGATCTGACCCCTAGTGCTACCCTCTTTGTCCCTCCCCCTTGACATCACGCCTGGGTGCTTTTGACCCCAGCCTGTGCTGCCCTGCCCCCTCTCTGCCCCCCTTATTCCATCTCTTGCTCCCCCTCTGCCCTTCCACTGACCCACCACCAAGTGACAGAAGATGGGGCTCCACGCTTGCAGGCTAGCACGTTGGGATCCCACTCTCTCATATACCCACTAGATCTATCAATGAACTTAGGAAGAAACACATTCTGAAATCTGAGAGGTGGACCCCATCTGAGATATAAACCTCAGCAGCATCAAAAGAAATGTCTCTGTTCTGTATATGGACCCCTCCCATCTGTATACCAAGTCTTGCTATCTTCCTATTATTCCACTTTCTCCCCTTCTCCATGGATCTGACATCCCTGGCATGCTGCCACACCCTCCTGGAAGTGATCTTGGACCACCCGATCACAACCCCCGGCCATGACAACTTCACTCTCTCTAGGTCTGCCATTATGGCCTACACCAATGCTCCCCATGGGGTTTCCCCTAAATCATTACCCCAGATGTATTATAATCATGTCCTGCCTGCTCCATCACACTCTCAGCTTTCCCAATAGCGGCAGAAGTTGGGCCCGTCTCATGCCATGGACACCCTTCAAATGTAGATATGAGTGTTCCAAATCCATCCTCAGCTGCGTCACACTATGTTTGGTTGCTGCGAACCTTTCAGTCCAGTAAATAAAAGAATGCCCCACGATCCAAATGTGTCTCTGTACTCCTACTGCCAGGTAAAAGAAAATTTAAGTTAACATCACTTCTTGTGATACTTCTTGTAGCAGCTGGATCTCCACCACCCCACCTTCTTTACCTCTTCCTCTGACCCAACCCTTGCTGCAGCTTCTGACTCCATCCCATCCAGAAAAAAATGGAGGGCGAATTGGTCCAGGTCCTCCCCAATAAAATTTAAAGCTTTTTGAGGACTCGCCCACCTGGAATCCTATCACCAGACTCCCATCACCATGCTGGAACCAGGCTCTCTCCCCAGCCACCCTTGGTTCTCCTGTACTCCCCCATCTCCATAACTGCACATACCTCCCCGGGCATCTGTCACTGTAGCACCAGTTCTTCTTCATTGCCGAGTTGGTAGGTTTTTGATCTAGGCAGCCAGATCACCACTTTGCCCTGACCGAAACTGACACCACTCTGCTGCAGCCCCCCCCTCACAGGTCAGTTTTCTGCTGCGCCACTACCTCGCTTTTCCAAAATGCACCCTTTGCCAGAAGTGTGAAGATGGCCCAAAGTAAGCAGGCTTCTTTAGCAGATGTACAAATCTGCTACATTGCTCCTAGAAGCCGCAACTACAGCTGACCCATGATGGGTCACCATTTGTCCATCCTCATCTCTTGGCCTTTCTGCCAAACCAAGAGCATCTGTCTCACAGCCCTTCCTTTAGTCGAGTCAGGTCATGCCCTGTCACTACATGCCCATCCAATCCCTGCCAGTTGTACCACCATGGTGGTGTGAGCCATCCCCTCCTCCCATCTCCTGACCATGTATTGCTTTACCTGGTCCTCTATGGCTGGCATACCTACTTCAATTGGTCAATCAATCAAAATCTTTATTTATCCAGGTGAAACACCATTGAGCAAGCTCATTTACAAGGTGGACTTGCATCACACAAGATCGAAGCAAAGCAAATGATACAAGTAAAGAAATTACAAGCATATATAGAAACAGATTACATAGCTAAAATACATGTACATAAGCCGATATACATACACAAATGCATAATATCATAGCTGATGGCTATAGAATGGGAGAGGAAGGAGGGAGAGGGAAATGGAGTAAATGTAATTACCCTTACGGTGGGAGTGTGGACAAGAACTGATACAATACAGGAAGCCCATAAGTGCCCAGCATGGTGCTAAGGATGGAAGGTAAATGTGGGTCATGGACCAGGGAAGGGTAGAAGATTTGAGTAGGTGATATTAATTGGAAAAGGGAGGTAGATGAATGCAGCCAATCAGCAGTAGGCAATAGGTACTTAACTAAGGACAGTGGAAGCAGTTGCAGACTACAGAGACGGCTTTGGTGTACAGTGACTTGAATACAGTAAGACTGACTGGAGTTCTTAATTTTAAGGATTTCTGTAGCTTATTCCAGAGTGAGGGCAGTACAAAGCTTATGGCCGATCTCCCAACTTTGAACCTCTCCTGTGCCTGGAACTCTTGGAATACCCCCCATGTCCCTTCTTATGCCTTTAGTGTGCTGGCAGACCAAGAATTCCGGTACAAACATTGGGATCTCTCAAACCAATCTCCCACAACTGATCTTAAACCTTGGTCCTGTGTACTGCTGCTCGTGGGGCCAAGTCCAAGAACCTGTGTAACTGTAAATGGGAGAGACTGTCAGCAATCTCATTCTGGATACCATCAATATGTTGAGCCTTAAAAGGTAAGTTCAACTGCAACCTCAGCAACACCAGTTGTCGCATAACCCTACCCACTGTGTCCGTAAGCCCCCCTTGCCTATTGATCACTCCTACAACCCTCTTGTTGTTACACCAGAACAAGATGCACTTCTCCTCATTCTGTCCCCCAAAACCCTTAGTGCTATGAAAATGGGAAGTATCTCCAAGAAAGTAATGTCTTTTAAGAAACCTGCCTCGCCCCAAGTACTTAGCCAGGCCTTCAAGCTCCAGTCCCCTTTAAAGTATGCTTCCATTCTCATGCCTCCCCCAAGGCATCTCTGTATAACTCCATATTCATATTATAGGCCCATTCCTCCTGAAAAAATGTGGCCCCATTGTATCCCTCCATAAAGGCTGCCCAGACCTGCAGGCCATCCCATTTGCCATTGGTAATATCTACCTAATGATGGGATAGCTTTGTCTGCCCTGTGACATGTGCTAACCTCTGGGTAAATGCTCTGCCTGGGCTTATGGTCTTGCAGATGAAATTAAGGTGCCCTAGCAGCTGCTCTACCAATATCAGAGGCACTCTCCTCCTACCCCCCACCTGTTCCAACAGTCCCCCAAGTCGGGCCACCTTATCACCTGGGAGATGAAAACATTCCTGTACCATATTAACCTCTATACCCAGAAACTCTAATTTGCACGCTGGTCCTTCAGTCTTCCCTTCTGTTAGAGGGATCCCTATTTTCCCATACATTTCTTTAAAGTCTGCCAGAATCCCTTCTGCCTCCTCTTTCCCTTGTACGAAGAGCTGAAAATCATCCAGGTTATGTGCTAGCCACTTGCACCCATACCTCCACCCAAAAATCCACTGCACCCATGAACTGAAGGCTTCAAATGTAGAACAAGTCACTCAACACCACATGGGCATGGCCTGTCAAAATACACCCCCCCCCCCCAAATTGAAAGCCCAGTAGGTCCCAATCTTTGGGCCTAACTGCCAACAGCTGAAAAGCAGACTCAGTGTCTATCTTCACCAGCCACACACCCCCAGCTGCCCTGATCATCACCACTGCTTGGTCCAAGGATGTATAGAACACTACCTGGAGGCCCTCAGGAATCCCACCATTCACCAAGACCCCATCTGGGTATGACAGGAAGTTGATAAGGTGAAACTAACCCAGCTGCTACTTGGGTACCACTTCCAGTGCTGATATATGGAAATCTGCACAGATGGATGCCTCAAAGGGGACCATTAACCCTGCCTGCTCCTCTTTCTGGATTTTCTTCTTGACTATGTCCTCCTTCCCCATCACTGATCCCAGATTTTTTCTGCCTTCATTCCTCTCTGCACCCCCCAAAACCTAAAGGGAAACCTTCCTTGAAACCCTGATGCAGCAACACCCCCTGTTCTTGTCTGGGTAAAGTCACGTCCAGGCCTCTACCACCTCCTTGACTATAGGGGTTGTTGCTATGGTGAAACCTCATCACTCCCTCCCAGCCACCCCTTCATCTCTAACCATAGTAGGAATTGTAACCTCTCCTGTTATGTGTCCCTCTTGGTTTCCCATTGAAACTCCCCCGTGGTCACCCGAAAAAGGACTGCCCATGCCCATGTACCCCTTGCTTGCCACCCCAATCACCACTTGCCCAGCAGACAGATGTTGGATGCTGCCCTGAACACCTGGAACACACGTACCTGAACTTGCAGTTTCCCCATGTGCAGGATGCTTTGTTGTAACCCCAGCAGGTCTTGGCAACTGGGATGAGGGCACTCTTCTTTCTGGGCTCTCCCATTCCTTCCAACTGGCCTTGACAAGTCCATACCTCTGAATGGGTGCAGTCCCATCTTAGATCCCCTTTTTCTGCCATCTGCTTCTGAAATGCCTCGTCATACTTAAGCCACCCATACCTGCGTTTAGCCTTGTAGGCATCATGGATGATTGCCGTGTATGTCAGGAGAGGAATTGCCAGCTCTGGCTGTTTTTCCAGCACCAGGGCACTGTAAATGAGGAACCCCACCTGCCATGTGTCTATGTTCTTCCCTTTGTACTTGGCCTCCTCCTGCTTATGCCCTACCACTGCTAATGTTACTGCGATCACCAATTTGTCCACAGACTCCTTCTGCTCATACTTCCTCACTCTATCCTTGTCTACCTGCCCAAAAATGTCCACATATTCCCCCTTCCAAATCTTTTCTTTAATAGAAGTGAGGACATGGTTGCCTAGAGTGAAACTCAGTGGCCCATCATACAGTTTCCTCCCCCCTTTTTTGTCCTCACCTGCCCCAGTACTCTCACCACTTCCCTTCTTTATCGCTTGGAGAGCCTTCTCCATTTTCTCCAGACCCTTCTCCCTCATAACCCCGAGAAGCCTTTCCAAATATCCTTCAAATCTTCCTCTTTGAGTAAGTCTGTATTTCCCTTACACCCTCCAGGGTTGCCCCTCTGGTGCTGGTGCAGTTTCTGGCTTAGGAGCGGGCTGCAGGCTAGGCACAGCTCCACATAGTCTCTCCCCCCCCCCGCCCTGGCCCATCCACCCCTACAGCTCCTTCCTCTTCCTAGACTCCTCCTCTTCCTCTTCTCTTCCTGAAAATGTGCCACCTTGATGAGATCAGTCATTTTTCCATCAGCTTGGATGCCTAGTCCCTCAATTTGGCACTGGAAACCAGACTTTCTTTGGTGCCATCTTCCTCCACTGCATAAAATACGAAGGGGGTGAATAGCTTGAACAAAAACCCTGAGACTGCTAAAACCAAGGCTATGCACCTGGCTGCTACAATCCAACTATGTGAGCCACTGTCAGCTGCCACTATATGTGCCTCCCGGCAATACTGAGCCACACCCAACAACTTGTATTGCCCTGCATCTCCTGAGCCACATAAGCAGAAATGCTTGTCATGTAGTCATGAGTTGAAGACCTGGCAGGTAGCTTGGATGCAGGCCTGATGCCCCTGCTGTTATGCTGGCCAGAACCCCCCTCGTCCTGGAGCCAGTTATCCTCTGTGTCTCCTCACCCTTTGTTTGGCTCTGGACCTCCCATTGTATTGTCCTTATCTCTCCTCATTGATGGTTCCCTTCCCCTTTAGTCCTTTGGTAACCACCCCCCCAGCCCTCCCTCCGCTATCGATGCCCTGATGCTTGTGCCGTGGCCATCTTGCCCACCACAGCACCATGCTGCTGTGGTCTACATGGCCTTCAACCCCCAGTAGCTCCATCAGTGCCATCGCTCCGGCACACCACTGCCCGAAAACTGATGTTCCTCTACTAGACTGGCCATCCAGAAATAATGGCACCCATTCTGCCCTTTCTCCCCTCAATGCTGCTGGATATGACCCTCTGCCCATGAGCCCTCTCTCTGAGGGCCACCATCACTGTCTTCTCACTGCAGCATCCACCACTTTCCCAACCCAAACATAGGCCATTGCCACCAAAACCAAACCAAAGAACAAAACTTCCAGCAAGCAACACCTGCTAGGATGCCACCCCACTCTATAGATCTTTCTCTGTGTTCTCTCTCACCTCATTTGCTCTCCCCAATTAACAAACTAAGCTGTTGCTCTAAGCATACACCAACCGTCCACTACTTGAGGCCTGCCCAGCGGCAGATGCCCACTCTTGTAGCTGCTGCATTATCTGGGGGGGGGCACTTCAATGACAGTGACCTTCCTCCTACTAGAGCTGCCCAGCAGCTCCTGCCTGGGCTACTGGGCCTGCTAGTATCAGTACTGGGATTCTCTGCACCATGCCCGTGGTGCTGGGAACCACTGGCCCAACCACATGGGCATCAGCTAAAACACTACAGTCTCTCATCACCTCCCCCAAAATTTCCTACCCAGGGACATGAACCCTGAACCTTCTCAGCCCTAAGGCAGGCCATTATTCACTAAGCCAGGAATGTTTCATGCCAGCTGCAAGGCCCCACCATGCAGCTAGACTGAGCTGCAAACCATACAGGCTCTTCCCAAAAAATGGCCACAAAAGCATTCCATGGCCCACAGCAACTGCGCTCTCCACCCGGACTACCGTGTCCATCCACTGGCCTCTGAGGCCTGGTGGCCATGATCAGCCACAGAACGGGGTGGCCAGCCATACCAAAAAAACAACTGAAGCTGTGGTGCAGGCACTACCACCATCCGGTGGTCCCCAAGGCGTTCAGCGCACAACAGGCCTGATCACATGTCTACCCACCAAGCCCCTCTAAACACTGCAGGCTCATGCCGATCAGCTGCAAGGCCCACCACATAGCCAAATCCAAGTCACAAACCAGACACGCTACCTGCCAAAACACACACAGTGCTCAAGGAAAACTTAAACTTGGGGCAGGCACTGCTTCCCTGATCCACTTGGCCCATAGCCCAAATTCTCTCATTACTCCCTCATTGCTCTTCGGTTTATGTTTCTTTCTCTTTTTTTTTTTTTTTTTTTACTAAAGCCCTGATCTTCCTGCCTTAAAGGGAAAATGTGCGCGTTAGGACCATAACACCAATATATGCTCACTAGTTCTCATCTTTAAGCTTATCTGCATGTCTCCTATAAAGTAACAGCTCAATATATACTTATCTATATATCACTTTCTGCATTCCTTACTTATTCAATTTAAACAAAAGGGAAAAAGAAAACCAGATCCTGCAATAAATACCCTGACCCACCACAGATCCCTTCACAGGCAACTAAGTCCAACAGAATTTAAACCTAAAAAGTACACAAGATACTGTATCATCCACTGGCAAACAACCATGTGGCTCAGAGGCCTAATTCTGGCCTGCAAGCCTGTACCTTACCTAGCTGGTGTTCAAACTCCAATCTGTTGTCACAGCGAAGTGCTATGAACCTGCTGCAATCAAATTCTTAGCAGAAGAGGAAGCACTGTGGGCTTACCTCACCTTATAAATCCCTTCAGGACCCCAATTAGGACCCCATTGGCCCTTCCCCTTGACCAGTCATCACCCTGGCCTTGCACTTGCATCATACAACACTATCTGTAAGACCTCACTACTGTCACCAGGCCCCTCCCCCCTCCCCAGCTGCATCTCCTTCCTCCCCATCACCTATTCATTTCCATCTGGGCCACCTGACAATTCAGGTTGCCTTGTAGTGGCAACCCTATTTGTTTGAAAACCTTGACTTCAACCAATATGCATTATTTCAGTGCCCTGCTTGAAATGTGGCAAAAATGGATGGTAGAGATGGGGGTCTTATTATACTCAGTAGTATCATACTCAGTAGTATAGTCAAAGTAGGTGTGTTTGATCAAATTAATCTGCTAAAAAAATCACAAACTGTATATAGTTAAACTGTTAAAAAAGCAGACATTTCTGTATTATTATTTAATGTTTATATTCAGCCATTTAAATTGAAATTTTATAAGAAAGATTACTTGAAGAGCTAAAAAAAGAGTAATGATCTAAATGAATTGCAGATACAATTTCCAACAGCATTTGTAATAGTTATTAGTGATCTAAATGCTAGAGTAGGTGATTTTGACGGACTCTGCATTAACTCAGTTCTGAACTGGATGTTCCCCATCTCAGTTCCCCATCTAAAATCTTCAACCGATAGTGTTCAATTATAATGGGCAGCAATTAGTAAAAATAGTCAAGTTTAACCATCTCTTCCCACTGAATGGAAGAACTAAGAGTGACTCTCCTAGTAATCAAATTTTCTTTACTAAAAAAGGTGCTATTGCCCTTGATTTAGGACTTTGCACAGACCCTCCTGACTTTTGGAGTGACCTGAAAATGTGGTCCAGAACAGAGAGCGATCACTCTCCGTTCATCCTTCAAAGTAATTATTTGAGTGTGCTCTGCTGTTATCAGCTGAGTCCACCTCAAATTTATGAGCTCTGTATAGAAGTCAGATGTACAAAAAGATTAAGATGGTCTAATAATTTAGAAAACAAAATCAGATCTCAATTTATACAAGTTATAGACAAGCATGTAGCAGTGATTCATACAGATGTCTCTTTATGTGGTCTGGAAAAGAAACTATACAACAAGCCAAATACAATAGCACAGTTGTTATAAAAAACAGAAGGTGTAAGGTGGAAATATCAGATGAGGAGGGGATGGTTTGGCAGAGAATATAAATTAAAAAGGAAAAAATGACTTTCTAAAATTCATCAAGAAGGCTCCAAGCTCAGAAATGTGTGTACTGCTTAAGCAGGAATATAAGAGCTATAAGATACTACTTGTAAAAAAAAAAAAAAAAAAGACTATTTTGAGGGTCAATGGAAATATATATTGACAATTAGTAATAACAAAGATCAAAAAACTTTCTGGACTTTAGTTTGAAAGGGACATAATGGATATAGAAAAGAAATAAAAATTAGCATAAACTGTGATAAATAGCTAACTTTTGTTTTCAAGCATTATATATGATCCCCTCATGGATGTTCCCTATACAGCATTATTCATGGGTATGGTGATTCCTGGTCTGAACATGATTAGTGAACAAGATATTCTGATTGCCATCTGCAGATTAAAGACCAACAAAGCTCCAGGGCTGGACATGCAACCATCATAAATTTATTTAAGCTTAATGAAACACTGGGCCAAATTTTTAATCACCTTTTTTTACAAAATGTGTCCAAGAGAGTTTTATTCTGACTCCATAGAAGGGCTCTGTAATAATCACAATATTTATAAAGGGAGACAGACAAGACCCAAAAATGTACAGGCCCATAAGTCTTATTGACGTAATGAAGAAACTATTTTCAGCAATCATATTAGATAAACTAAAAAAGGAAACTAAAAGGCTAAGTGGCATATCTCACTATCAAGCAGTCATTAAAGAAGGTTTTTCCACCATAGACAACTGCTTTGTACTGCTTCGTATAGTAGAAAAATATTACAGAGTAAGACTCCAAAAAGTATATACTGTTTTCATTGATTACAGCACAGCATATGACTTCCTCAACAGGAAAATGCTCTGGAATATTATGTTAAGATGGAGCATAAGCCCAAAATTAATAAACATAGTACAGGACATGTATACGTACACATGGGCTCAGGTTAGAGTGGGCATGAGAAGACAACTAACATCGTCATTTCCTACTAAGTGTGTGTGCCAGGGTGTATACTAGCCCCA
This sequence comes from Neoceratodus forsteri, assembly GCA_016271365.2. NCBI lineage: Eukaryota > Metazoa > Chordata > Ceratodontiformes > Ceratodontidae > Neoceratodus > Neoceratodus forsteri. The sequence goes on along the minus strand of CM028132.1, from coordinate 1,014,093,383 downwards.
ACATTATTTTTGATCTATCTTAATGAGCTAATAAATGCTATAGGGGAAATGGACACTGATTCTCCTAAAATAGTATCTGTCCCTTGTCTACTTTTGGTCTATGTTGACAATCTTGTCCTTTTTTCTCTGACTCCTTTTGGACTTCAGAACAAAATAGATGTACTAGCTAAGCAATCTGTAAGTTAGATTTTAAAACAAACCACTCAAAATCAAAAATATTGTTTTTTGGTGCCAGAAACATAAGGTACGAATGGACCATTAATTCAAGGCAACTGGAAGTGGTTAAAAATTATAACTATCTAGGCATTGCATATACTGCTCCTGGAATCTAGCTTGTAAAACACATTAGGAAATCACACTGATAAAGGCTAGAGCTTTGGCACTAGACTTTAAGAAATTGAATTTTATGTATGGAGGCAATAATGTTAGGCCTCTGGTAAAAGCCCTACTGGCCAAATATAACTCACGAATATTGTATGGCATAGAAATCTGGGCAACACTAGCTATAGATAATTTGGAAAAATCATTACTACGAGACTTATGGTCCACTTTGGGCATTAATAAAACTACTCCAGTGAATTATATACATGCTGAGTTAGGGTTGCTGAACATACAGGCACTAGCTGATACGAGGCTACATAACTATTGGACCAAATTTTCCTGACTTGAAACTAATAGATTATCAAGCCTGTGCCCCAAGGAGAAATTAATGTGGAGACAAATTAATTGCAAAGGTGCAAACTGGATAATTCATGTTATAAAATTTCTTGCCAGATATGTAGAGATGCAGCGAATTTAAAATCTGCCGGCGAAGTGGACACAAAGTGATCACTTCATGTTAGCTTACCAGTATGTGAAGTGGCTATTGAAAGTGCTCACTTCAACTTGTCATTATGACTTTGCATTGTCATTCCACCTTAATGTGAAGTAAGGTGAAGTGGCAGCAATATAGGCAGCCTCCCCACACATCACATGGCTTACTGTACTGTAAGTTACATGCTTTAGCCAGGCAGGAAGGAAGTGAGCCTAAAAGCAGTTAGTTTCACTTTCTCCTTTGCAGTGGTAGAAGGAGGAAGCATTTTGTGTGCAGAGGAGAGCTTGGAGTTTTATATTTGTTCCTATCTTGTGAATTGCCTAAAAACAAACAGCTTTTTAAAAAGCTAAATCTTTAGTTTTTTTTGTAGTGTTTTTTAGTTTTTTTTTGTGACTGATTTGTTTGTTTTATAAGTTTTGTGTGTGTGTGTGACTGTGTGTGTGTGTGTGTGTGTGTGTGTGTGTGTGTGTGTGACTGTGAGTGTGTGTGAAGCAGTCTTTCTTTGTGTGATGTGTCGGTCGGAGAGGGGAATTAGTGGATTGTGTGTGATGGACCTGGGAGGAGAGTCTGTGGCCCGTGGGTGTGGGCAGAGGGGAGTGTGCACACATGGGGGTGGTCGGGTGTCATTGGACCACTCCCAACAGTTTGATATTACCTCTCCCCCTCTGGAAGCAGCAGCATCATCAGTGCCACCGGCGGCATATCCACCAACTCAGCCACGACCACCACCAGTAGCAGCTGCAGGGGCTCCAGCAACACTTTCTCCACCACTTCCACAGCTGCAGGTGGAGCCCCAGGTGCATGATGGTGCTGCCAGCAGTACATCTGCCCCTCCTGTGCCTGGTCCTCCCTGCAGCTTCCCAATCTGGCAGTTTTTTAACTGTGTGGGAGGGTACAGCACCATTGTGGTTTGTTGGTTATGTGGTGTGCAGGTGTGCCGTGGCCCCCAGGGGACACATTGAGGGATTAGTGGCCAGCACACTCATCTGATAAACCACCACAAGGTGGAGTGGCAGGCTGCAACTGAACAGGCCAGGTCTCCACCTGCTGGCCCTTCTGTGGCAGTAGCAGTGGATGCTGGGGATGTTGTGCCTTGCTGCCGCAGCAGGAGGAGGGCAACAGCAGCAGCAGCTGCTCCACCACCACCGCTACCACAGTCACCAGCACCACCCTCACTACCACCACCACTACCTGGCTTTCTCCCAACAGTGGACCCCGCCACAGTGCCTGCAATGCAGGAAGATATTGCACTGCTGTGGGTGGCACTGGAGGAAAGCAATGAGAGGGTGGATGCTGTGCAGCAGCTGGTGGAGCAGATCGAGCAACGCCAGCTGCAGATAGTGTCAATGCTCTACCTGCTGCTACAACACCATGGAATCCCCCATTAACTTATTTTTTCTGGACCCCCCACCTACACTGCTGTAGTGTTTTGTGATTTTTTTTAATGTTTAATAATAGACAGTCATACATGCTCCTATTGCCCTGTTCTTATAATCCAGTGCCTCAGTAATGTTTACTTTCTGTTGTGGAGTGGTTGTGGAAAAGCTGGTATGAGCAGTGCAAGTATGATGTGCTAAATTGCATGTGTGCAGTCAGTGTTGTTTCCTCTGTGTGTGTGTGTGTGTGTGTGTGTGTGTGTGTGTGTGTGTGTGTGACATCAGACATTGTGTAGCTTCTTGCAAACATATATTGCTGACTTGTTGTAGTGTTTATGGTATAAAGAATAGCAAGCAGAATAATGTATATTTTACTGTCACCATCATCATCAGTGGACTAAGTGACATGATACTTTTTCAGACGTGTGTGGCCAGAGTGCACCTTAGCCACATACTGCACACATGACTTTTAGGAGAGCATATGCTTTTTGTGCTATGATCTCCGCTAAGTCATGTGTGCATTGTGAATGACTGAGGTGCAACGTGACCCGATACCTCTGAAAAAATATCATATCACTTACTCTGCTGAGCTGATGGTACAAATAAAATATAAATCATGTATTTTTTCTTATCTTTATTCTTGAGATACTGCAACAAGTCACACCATATATATGTTTGCACGAAGCTGGATAATGTATGCGCACACAGGAAAGAACACTGACAGCACACATGCAGTTTAGCACAACATAATTGCACTGATCAGTCATGCTTTTTGTGAAACACTTCAAATCATGAGTCCCAACACAAAGTAAACATTACTGAGGCTCCATAAAGATTTAGTTTTTGAAATAAACATTAAAGAGATTCACCAAATTACAGCATTGCACCCGAGATATGGGCGCCTTACTTCCAGGGGAATCTTTCTTGCTCCACATATCCTTACATAGTGCAATACTTTTCTGGCAAAAACACCCATAATTTTGTTAAAGTGGGTCATGGAGGACTTCCCATTCTGAAGAGCTGCCCAAGCTCTGTCCCCTGTGCTCAGCAACATTATGACACGATGCCAGGAAGAGCATGAGGTCATGCTCCATTATACTGAATGCCGGCAGCTTTCAGAATGTTTCTTTATGTTATAATGGTCAGTTTGTGGTGAAACGAGGGCACGTTTCGACTAACAAGAGCCTTGTTAATGGAAATGTGCCCATATTTCACCACAAACTGACTATTATAACATAAAGAAAGATTCAGAAAACTGCCAGCCATTCAGTATAATGGAGTGCACCCCCGCGCTCTCCCTGGCATCACGTCATAACATTGCTGAGAGCGGGGACAGAACTTGGGCAGCTCTTCAGAACAGGAAGTCCTCCGTGACCCGCTTTAATGAAATTAAGAGCATTTCTGATAGAAAGCATTGCACTAAGGACATGTGGAGCAAGAAAGATTCCCCTTGAGGTAAGGCGCCCATATATTGGATGCAATACCATAATAACTATGTAACTTGGTGAATCTCTTTGAAGCAGCAGTGTAAACATCTGTTGAAAATTTTGACCTATACTTTTTAATGCTATTTTACATTGTCACTTTACTTACATTCTGACTTTTATGATACTATTATATCCAGTATTTGAGTCTGCTTTCCTATTTTTTTCATGTCTGAAATAATAAAAGGAGCATTCCTTTTAATACGGTGTGGGCAAGGTCTTTGTCAGTATTTTCCACTGCTTTTCTCCATCAGTTGTTATATATCACTTCTGTTGTAAAATTAACAGTTATGCAGCAGAGAGTGTTTTCTGATCTCACAGAACAATATTTATTCAAAAACAGCTGCAAATAGTGATACAAACCAGGTCAGAACAATATTAAAAGGCATTCTCCTTTTTTTTTTTCAGACATGAGAAAAAGTAGTAAGGTAGACACAAATTGTGAAAAGAAGGGTATCATACAAGTCAGGAGGTAACTAGTAGTTGGCAATGTAAAATAGCATAAAAAGTACAGGTCAAAATTGTCACCACATTGTTGCAATGCTGCTTTAATTTATAATTTAAGTATGACATTATGTGCTCACAATTACAACACACAAAATGCATCTGTCTTGTGTGCAGAAAATTGACAAGTGCCAACGAAGTCAAATAGGAGTGTTACTCCACATGCAAAGTCCCCCAGAATTTATTGCATAGTCACTCATGCACGCAGTGATCACACAGAGTGACCAGAATTTTTCTGCATCCCTAAAATGCATCTGTCTTGTGTCCAGAAATTCACAAGTGCCAACAAATGAAATGGGAGTGTTATACCACATGCAAAGACCCCCAGATTTTATTGCATAGTCACACATGCATGCAGTGGTCACACAGAGTGACCAGAATTTTTCTGCATCCCCAAAATGCATCTGTCTTGTGTCCAGAAATTCACAAGTGCCAATGAAGTGAAATGGGAGCATTACACCACGTGCAAAGTCCCCCAGAATTTATTGCGCAGTCACTCATACATGCAGTGGTCACACAGAGTCCTCAGATGTTTTCTGCATTCCCAAAATGCATCTGTCTTGTGTCCAGAAAATTGACAAGTGCCAACAAAGTAACATGGGAACGTTACACCACATGCAAAGTCCCATCAGAAATGATGACCATGAGCGAACTGTTGCTGGTCCAAAGTGTGCTGTGATTCCTGCAAATGCAATTCGATCATCTCAACCAGATGGAAGGGTGCCCTTTGTCTGTACACTAATAGTAGCTTTGGTGAGTTGATATATATATTTTTGTATTTTGTAGGTGGGGGGTTGATATATATAGACATGTACTCATTGTATTGTTTTGTATCACGGGTCAGAGATACTGTTGATGTGCACATTCCAGTGCTTGATGAGAACTTTTTGAGTTGAAATTGGAAATGGATAACTCTCAAGCCAATGAAGGTAAGTATTTTTTTTGGGGGGGGGGCATATTTGCAGGTAGGTCTCATTAATGGTTTCTTATTTGGTTACTTCTCAACAGATTTCATCTGCATCCTTCTCGAGTCTGGTTTGTAATGATGGTCACGGTCATCGATTGAAACGACATCTGCATGTTGCATGTCTGCCACAACAAAGCATCTGGAAGTTTTCTAAAAAAAGAAATGAAGGACTTATTACAACATGAGTGCAGCAGTAACACATTATGTTTAAGCCATGGCTGTTCCATGGGTATCTGGATTATTAACACAGATCGTAAGCTGTCACACTGCAATCAGCAGATCAATCAAAACTTAATTTAGCACCAGGCTGTGTAACAAATATATTGTGCCAGTGTCTCTGGTTCTCAATTTCAACTCAAATTACATTTCAAAACCACATCTTGTCAAGTAACACAACCTGTGTGCAACTTTTTCAACACTATCATGGCTGCACAGATGTAAGTTTGGAATACAGTGCATAATATCTTGCAGAAATAGTTTTTGTGGCATACACATGTCACCTAGTTTATGAATCCTCCTCAGTCGGATTTGTTGCACTCTTTAAAAAAAAATGGACAGATGAAATTAAATATATATACTTACCTGTATGGATTTGAAATGGATATTTCATAGACTCCTGTGTACGGTACTGCTGCAATACCATTGATACCAACTTTCAGTGAAGGAGAATCGTTTTTTGTTAACCTGTAAAAAAAAAAAAAATGTTTACCGTATGTGTTTGACCATTGCAGCTCAGAAAAGCAACAGAAAACAAAACTCATAACTAAAGAAAGTTGAATAGCATAAAAAACATTAGTATACATACTTACTTTATATTTTTAATATTAAGAAGCCTTGTGCCTGTGTCTGATGGATGTGGTGTCCTGTTCGACTCCCTCTGCCTTGGCATGGTCAATGTAATGGGAAAACATTGTCAGAATGACACTGGTGATGGGTGCTGGTGGTCATAGCTGTGGCACACGATGACATTCCCTGTGACATCTTCCTGCATCTGGTGGTGGTGGCAGTGGCTAACAGCAGTGGTGCTGGTGGTCCAGGGACACACACACACAGTAATTCCCTGTGGTGGCAGTGGCTAACAGCGGTCCTGGTGGTGGTCCGGGGGGCACACAAAGTCATTCCCTGTGGTGGAAGTGGCTAACAGTGGTCCTGATGGTGGTTCGCGGGGCACATTAAGTCATTCTCTGTGGTGGCAGTGGCTAACAGTGGTTCTGGTGGTGGTGGTTTGGGGGGGCACACAAAGTCATGAAAAAGAAAACATGTATCATACAGCAAATGTCACCACCTTTTAACAACTTCAGTTAAAACCTGCCAACATTAACCGTATCATCATTTTCATAAAGAAAGCTGCCCTCACAGTCATCTATGTCTGACCACTGGGGAATTATTTCTCCATTGTGTCATCACCTACATCAGTGGTAGGCCGTTTCCTACTGCCACTGCCAGTGCCACCAGGATGGTCCATTTCTACATCACCAAAACCACCATGACTAGGTCGGGGTATGAATACTGAGGTTGCAGTCTGTGCTAGTATGTGCCTGTCTTTCATTTTTATGAATGTTAGCAAACTAACATTTGCAGGAGAGAGGTTTGTCTGATGATCCCTAACGATTGCACCTGCTGAGCTGAATACCCTCTCAACACTTACACTGGAGGGTGGGCATAGGAGGTACTTCAGTGCCACTGCAGTCAGCTCTGGTCATTCACTGACCTTTCCACTCCAGTATAAAACAGGATCATCAGTTATTGACAGATGCCTGTTTTCAGACAAATATGACTCAACCATTCTCTGTGCCCCACTAAGTCCAGTGGTTGATGCATCATTCTGTTCTCCGGAATCATTTATTTCACAAATCCTCACTTGGGACAAAGCCTCCCAAAGTGGTTGATGCCAACCACTTTGGATGACAGACCACCTGGAACTGCAGTCCACTTCCCCTTACAGGATACGCTTGATACTCTTCCAGGTGCACCTTTAGTCTGATTATGCTGCTGAGGTTTGCTGACCTTGGCATGTGACTTCTGTGCCCCAAGAACCAAGCGCACCAGTTTCCCACTGACATTTTGTACCTGTTCAGGCCCTCCCTCCAGTACTGAGGCAATTCCACGCTTGTATTGTGGGTCCAGCATTGTTGCTGTGGCAAAGTTGTCAGTATGCTGAATGCTCAAAATGTGATGATTCGGGTTGAATACTGTCAGCATGTGTTTCAGCAACATACTGCTAGCACTGTCTCCGGCAACATCAAGGCCATGCTGTAGATTCACCAATGACTGCCTCAGCACCCGCAGCAGTAGAATTGATTGGCAAATGGAGGCAGACTCACCACTCACTGCCTGTGTGGCATGTTCAAAAGGCTGCAAAATTGTTATTACAGAGTCTATGAGGTGCCACTGTTCAGTCGTCATAGACATGGATGCTCCGGAACTGTCACGGCTAGTGTGCATCACAAGATATTCTGAGATGGCTTTGTATTGTTCATACAACCTCTCTGCCAAGTATAAAGTGGAGTTCCACCAGGTGACAACTTCCAGCTTCAAACGGTGCTGAGGGAGGCTGTTTTGCATCTGCAACTGCCGAAGTTGGTCATGGGCCTTTGGAGATCGTGAAAAGTAAGAGCAGATATGGTGTGCAAATGTCATGAGCATTTCCTTTACATAAGGGTGCTGCAGAAACTCCTACACCACAAGATTTAAACAATGGACCATGCATGAAACATGAAAAAAGCCACCATTCATGATGCATTTCACCACATTTGACTCATTGTCACTTGCTATGAACCCAGCTCTCAGGGACAGAGGGTTCAGTCACTTATTAATTTCAGTCAGTACCATGTCCAACATGTTTTCACCAGTGTATGAACAGGTCACATTGCACATAACAATCATTGCAAGCTGTCGAATTCCTGGAAGATTGCTACCATGACACTCCACCTTACTGCACTGATTATTCATACTACCAACAGCACAAACAACCCCCAGCATCTGTGCCCAGTGTGCAGTTATACACAAATATGAACTCCCCACTATTTTTACACTTGTTCACATATCAATACTTAAATGGATGAATGGAGAGGAGAAATGTTGAAGGGCATGTCTTACTGAGTCAGACACAGTACGGTACAACTTGGGAACAGCAAAGGTCAAAAAGTATGTCCTGGATCGGACTTTCCATTTTGGACAGGCATGTACAACAAACTGCTGGAGCACAGAATTCTCCACAAAGGAGAAGGCAAAAGATCAATTGACAGCATTTCAGCTGCAGCAGCATTAAGTTCACATGACACTGTATGACTAGGTGGGTTCTTCAGCTTATGCGGGAAAAACACTCTGTAACATGGTCTGACTTAAACATTTTACAAGGGATGTGATAACAAATGGTTCTGCTCTGCAAATGGCGTGGGGTGGAGTGTGGACGTTTGATGAAGACAGTTGCACAGGTGATGATGGCAAACCCAAAAATACAGTTATTTTGCCACATTTACCAACTGGGGTTGATGTACCACTTGCTCTAGACATAATGCATTCACCACCACCACCAAAACTGCTACTGTCGCCAGCACTGGACAACATTTTAAAATCATTATGCTCCTCCACCCCATCATGCCTGCAGTAATCCTCTGCTCTTATTTCCTCACTACTGCACACATTTAATTTCCTACTGGATTTAACAGTCATGGAAGGAGATAACATGCTCATTATGGTTGATGACGAGGGTGAACGCCCCACTGTGGTATTAGCTGCCATCTTGTGCTGGGTGCACATTGCCATGTGCCTGTTCTTAAGATGTGTATGCTGTCCTCCTGTGCCCAGATGTCTCCCCCTTTTACCTCAACTCACACGCACATGGAAAACCTGGCAGATTGCAACTGACTCATCATTTGTATCTTGCACAAAAAAATCCCAAACAAGGGATTTTGATGCTCTACTTTTCACATGTCCCTGATGCCGCTTATTGGACTCCATTCTTTAAGTCATGAAGTGGGGTGGTGTTACATGATTTTTCAGGCAGAACACACTTGGACTGCAACTGACCAGCATGACTACTTATCATTATTACTGGGTCATCATCATCATCATCATCATCAACTGAAACTGATAAATCACAAGTTTTTACAGGGGGGGGGGATTAATGGAAACAGACCCAGACACAGCCACCTTGAATTTCTTTTTCTCCGGTTCCCAACTGGGGTCAATTACATCATCATCATATTCATGAAACATCACCCACATCCACATCTTCTGCTGGGATGCAGGCATGTGGACTGCATGTTGCAATCAAAGCAACATCATCGTTATCAGATTCATCATCATCATCAACACCACCATCACCTACTATTTTTTTCACCACACTGTGAATCACTGCATGGAAAATGCGTAACCTGAACCACGGTGGAAGAAATGTCACATTGAGCGCTATTATTGACATGATTATCAGAATCCTCATGTTCAGTTACTGGGATGTTACTGGGAAGTATGACATCATCTACACCGCCACTCTCTCACACTGCTTCACACTCCACTATATATTTGGACATGGTACACTAGTCAGAAGTGAAACTTGAGGCAGCAATACTCATACCACCATCAGCAACTGCACTAACACCACTGGCTTGGACAACATCATCTCTTCCAACTATGAGTGAAGCTACTGACTGGGCTGTAAAAAACATTGCAGGAGAAATACCTTTCCTCACATCAGCAATGCACTTCTGCGTCTGTGTACTACCATGCCCACAGACAATCTTACCACTGGCAGCAGTGCCATGGCGAGAACCAGCTTTGCTTGCACATCTCTTTGTGGGCATTTTCTAAACAAATTTAGATTTTGGAATGTTCACCCTGGGTGGGGAGATGCTGGATGTGAAGCCAAAAAAACAACTGTGGCTTCAGCAACAGATACAGATGCAAATTCACAAGTGAAAACAACACCTTAACTAACCAGTGGTGCTGAATTCACAAACAACCCAATCTAGAAAATAATTTAGTTTGCCTGGTTGGGGGGGGACCACTGACTGATGATTTTTATGGCAGTGCAAGCAGCAAAACAAAGAAAAGATACCAAAACGGCAGTACAAAATCACACAGCTGCAGTAAATAGAAGGTTCACACTGCTGCACCTGCAACTACACTGTGGCACAATAAAAGGTGCATTATTTGATGTCATGCACCACACCGCACACACACTCACACACACACACACACACAATTTTTCTGCAAGTAATGCGTTGCAAATTGAAAAGTTCAGTAATATACCACATATTGTAAACAACTTGAAATTATGAACTGCTGCACTGGATCCAAACACACAATCAGCAAAAAATGTCAACAATTACTGATAATATTACTTTGTGTACATTAACACAGTCAGTTATATAACAAAAATATAACCAAAAAACAAAGAACTCATTATTTCTCCAACTTAAATCTGCCTACTCCACAGATACGCCCCTCCCCCAAAGGACACTTTCACTGTCTCTTACTACACAGACTCAATATTGTACATTAACATTCAAAATCCACACACAAAGAAAAACGCTTGATGATATGAGCACAGCAGGGTTTCCTACAATCAATGAACTAAAGTTTGAACAAAAAAAATTACTCAAAAATGCTTTTTTAACAGCTTTTAGAAGGTTTGAATCACAGACACCTCTCAGAGCACACTGTCTCCTACAGCTTCCTACACACACTACCCCGAACTGAGGCTGTGCAGATCAATATGGTGCCCATGTGACCAGAAATCCCATGAACCACTGCAAAATTCACATTTGGAGCTTTAAAACAAGGCGACGTACATTGTTTCCAATGCACTTCACCTTTAAAATTGATGAATTAGTGGTCTGGGAAGGCGGAGTATTGCAAAGTCATTGTTTTCAATGGACTTCACGTTACCCATCATAGAGCAAATTACTCCACTTCACGTGTGGAGTACTTCGTAAATTTGCCTTGGCTTCACGAATCACTTTGTGGAGCGAATTGAGGCCACTTCGCCCACTATTACAGATATGATGTAAATAACTTATGGGACTGTACTACCCAAAATATTAGAATAAGCTCTAAATATATCAGCTATGTTCTGAATAGAGTTACTAATTACTTTATTAATCAGGTTTAAAGTGCAATGAATAAGCACAGCCAGATATTCTAAATGGTATAGCAGTAATGATTGTCAATTTTATATGAGATATTACTTGGATATTCTTCAAGATGTAGCTAAAAGAAAAATGTATACAAGGTTTGGGTTTGAGCTCTTTGAATCAAATGTATTAAAGGTGCAATTTGAAAATCTACTGATTCTAAGGATACTCTGATGCTGTGATGTTCATGAAAAGGAGGATCTGTGCCACATAGTGTTCAAATGCACTTGGTATAACAAAGCAAGAAAAAACTGGCTTGATCTCATCTTGAACTCTATTCCAAATACAAACGATGTTTTATTAAACATCATACTTACAGCAGAGAATGATTTTATAATTAACAATGTGGTGAACATTGATAAGATGATATGGTGTCTATATTTGAGTGTAAAGTATTCATGTATAAAATGTATGTTTTTTATACTGTATTTTGAATTGTAATGATTATTTAAAAAATGATTGAAAAATAAATTTTTACCTACCTGCCATACAATACCCAAGGTGCACAAGGACCTAAGGCACCCACCTGAAAGAGGGATAATTTGGGGGAATGGTTGGATCACTGAGACAATTTCAAATTTTCTGGATACAGATTTGCAGCCATTGATGAGAAGCCTACCATACCATACCAGATACTCCATGGAAGTCATCAAAATCATGGAAAATGTGGGCATGCAGGAATCCTAGTATTTTGCTACTCTGGACAAGGATTCAATCTATACTTTCATACCTCATGATGGCAGTATAGCAGTCATGGAATTCTTCCTTAGCAAGACTGAAGCATCTGCTTGCATGAACTTGCCCACCTGGTATGTGTTGGAAATTGCACATTTATTGCTAGAAACCAACAGGTGTGTGATCCAGAGCACATTTTTAGACAACTGTGTGGCACTGCTATGGGGGCTACTATGACCCCAAGTTACACAAACTTGTTTGTTGAGATATGGTAGTCAAATGTGCTCTATAACAACACCACAAATCCATTATTTTCCTGCCTGGATTTGTGACACTGCTATATTGATTACATCCTTATTATAGGGAGGGATTCAAGTAAATGAATTTGAGAAATATGTAAAGTGGCTGGAAACTATATGCGCCTCTCTTACATTAAAGTCATACATTGACACTCATAGTATTACCTTCCTAGACCTGCAAATATACAGGAAGGAGAATGGTAATATACAGTGAAGCTGACCAGGATGAAACCCAATTCTGTAGCATTCTGCAGCAGAGTTACTGCAAGAAACAATGTAATTTCAATGGGAATTAATCCCTTTTGTCATGCAGGAAACTGTGACATGCCCTTCATCCTAGCAGGCTTCTGTATGTACTATATGTGCAACATTATTTCAGAAGCCCACAGATCACCACATCATGTTGTTGCATTATAGCTGCCATTCCCCCACATATGGCAAGAAACATCCTGAAGGGGCAACTCATTTGTACCCTACCTAATTTTACTGAAGTGGCTGTGTCTGAAGCAAGAATGACAGACCAAATCAAATGTCTCTAACAAAGGGGTAAAAGCAATCATTCTATGGTTAGGGCTGTCCAACATGTAAAAAGTATATCCAAAAAGTCTATCCTGTCCCCAAGGGGTTTTGATACAGAAAATGATGGCCCAACATATCCATGTGTTACCACCTTCTCCATTTGTTCCCAAGATGTCAGGAAAATCATACAACAGAACTCGGGTATTCTTAGTATTGAGCCCAAATTGAGGAAATATATTGAAAATGGATCATCTATTGTTTTTGTAAACCTGATACCATTAGGAACTTTGTTGTTCCCAGTCTCCTTAGAGAGCCAGACACTAGAGATATATCAGGGTTACCCCGCCACAATACATTGAAATGTGGCAGATGTCTATACTGTCCATATGTAAAGCAGACCAAAACATTTGTAAATCCTAGTGATAGGAGAAAACTTGTTATAAAAGATTTTGTGATTTGTAACACTTTTGGTTGGTGCTGTGTGTCTCTCATCTTGCAGTTGTGGTACATTTTATGTAGGACACACTGTTCATCAATTTAAAACCCACATAGGTGAATAGGTTAGGGTACTATAACATAGAGACACAACTTACGCTATTGTCAAACATACAAGGAATAACCCAGGGCGTCAGCATGAGGTATACTTTATTGGTATATAAAAAGATACACTGGTACCAACAGGGGGAACTGGGAACAAAAAAATAGGACACAGAGAAAGTTACCGTATATACACATCGGGGGCCTTTGAAAACAGAGGTCCCAATGATGTAATAGACCTTGTAGCCTTTCTGTGAGCATAGTTGTTATCATGGACACTACTTATATGCATGTGCAATGTGAAATTTAGTAATAATACATAATTTATATGAGTTGTTTGCATGTTATGGTAAACATGTATCTGTTTGGTATGATAAGTACAGTACAAGTCACATTAAACTGTTCCATCAACTCACTGATGTAGCATTTTTTTTGTGATGCTACTGCAGTGGCAACTGTAACTGTAGAAGCTTTCAACTATTTTCCAACCATCCTTTACTGCCTATTTAACTCACTTGTAACCGTTAAGTGAAATAGCAGTAGCTGCATTTTCATGGCATTGTTTATAAATATCACAGCATTCCGTAAGAGCATTGTTTATAAATATCACAGCATTCCTTAAGAGCATTGTTTATAAATATCACAGCATTCCTTGAGAGTTATTTAGTCTGCCTTCTGAAATGAAACTCATCAGCACTCAGCTGAAAATAAAGCTTATAGTACACAACAGCTAGATGCAAACCAATACTAGCCTTTTACTAATTTCGTTGAATTAAACACTGCACAGATTAGGAAACTCATTGAACAATGCTGCACCAGTGAGTTGAGGGAACAGTTTAATGTGACTTGTACTGTACTGTCTATGACATTGTGTCTCACTAAAAGATGGGGGAATTATATCACATGATACTTCTGTCTGTGTAGGATTTTATAACAGTGGTTAATATCAATTCAAACAGATTAATGTAACTTAAATCTTCATATCACAGCCAATACCATGTTCCATGAAGTCCACTTGCAATTATTGTTGCTAAGTACCTTTGGTAAATGTCCATTAAGGGTGAAATACTACTTTATATTTTGGTGGTACCGCCTTTTTTGGCTGTTTTTTAAGAGCTATTCTTTTTAAGATTTTTTGGAAATGTAACAAATGTGTAGGAGAAAGTCCAATATGTGGCCATAGCTCCACATACAACACACAGCCCTTTATCAAGTACATTATTTTGTCATGACACACTATTAATTGAGCTGTGCCTCTTCTTGCTGTTTTTTCAAAAGTTATTATTGAAAACATCAGAATTAATATGTAGAGGAAAGTCCTTATTGTGGCCAATTGGTTCCATCGCAGTCAAGTGTGTTATATTGTGGTGACACATTTTTAATTGTACAGGTTTACCCAAAACCTACAAATCCAATAGGACATCATATTACTTGGAAATTTTAGTATGTAAATTGGTTGTGTAGCACATAAATGCTATGAATCATATTACATATATGAGATAGCCATTGTATAAAAATGTATTTTTTACAGAGGTTAATTTTTTTTTCTGTTTGCTGTGTAATTATTACATTTTCTAGTGTTATCTTTCTGTGGCAGAACCTATAAATATAGTTTTTTTTATTGTTTTGGGCAACAGTAGTGCAGCTTTATGTTACTCAGGATAATTTATAATATTGAACTGAGTAAATAAGTTTCACCAGGAAATACATACTGAGCTTGCAACAGCTTGTCTCCAGATGCATCCTAGGGGATGTGAGAAGGGAAATATACAATGCAGGATGGGCAGGTGAAAATGTATAATGTATGCTGCAGTAGTAATAAAAATAAAAAAAATACAATAAAATAAACATCAAAATACATAACATAGCATAGTCACAAATTACAGGCAAAAAGTCGATGTAACAAACCATCTCTGGCCAGAGCTGGTAGGGCTGCAGCTGATTATTTGGTATAAAAATATTGAAAATTAGTTTTTAATATATTTATACCAAATGTTAAACATAGTATTACTATAACCCTGCCTCATGAAGAAGGGCAGAGAAAAGGTTCAGCTCTTGGCCTAAAGGTGATTTCACGCAGGGAATGCAAAATCAACTTTCAGGATACAAAATCACATTTTAGGCAGGAATTTAAAGATGACAACTGTCACATTCATGAGGTGCTGTAACGAAATGGCTGTGTTGCAAATTTGGGGTAAAAATATTGAATATTACCAAAGTTATGAGCCTGCATTTGTAAAGTTCAATATAGCCTCATAACTTTGTTTTTTTAAAACAGGTTTACACCACATTTAAAACATAGCCTTGTTACTATGGTACTGGTATTTTGCTGCTTTCACCAATGGATGAGATAATACTGTTTTTATGCTGTGTGTATAGAGAATTACGTTTTTTTTACCTTGTGACTCTCTCCCTTCTGCCCACGGATGATAATTCTGTTTTAATGCTGTGTGTATAGTGAACGGTGCTTGTTTTGTTGCCATGTGACTCTCTGTCTCTCTGTCTATTGCATTTAGCACTTGCCTTTTGGTCTTTTGGTTGTGGTACAAGTTTTGTAGCACTCTTGCCTACCCCGACTATAATTGTTTTCATCCTGTTGTTGATACAGGTGGTTGCCCTAATAAAGGGCAATCTCGGTCATCAGGGGATCCCTGGAAGAGGAAATCTAGCAGAGGAAAAAGCTAGGAGCAGGGGTGGGTAGATACAGGATCAGGGAAAAGAAAGAAAGGGAGGGGAGGAAAGGGGGAGGGATTATGAGGTAATAAGGGTGGTGGAGCTAGCTAGGTGAATGACAGTTGAGGAGACTGGGCAGTCTAGGGTGAAGGAGAGGGGTTAGGAATGAGTAAAAAAGAACTGCACAGAGAACAAGAGCCTCTCTTCTCTGCTGCTTAGCTGAAATTGTTTCCTGAGCAGCACATAAAATGACCTTTTTAAAGGTTTGAGCAGGATTCTATCAGATAAGGTGGGTGGACCACAAGACTAACAAAGGGGAAAAGCATCAGCAGTAAGAAAACAAGAGATCTGAGGGCTCAATGCCATGGTGTTCCAGCTGACTGTTGAATTAAGTTACTTATTTGTGTAATTAGAAAGGTACAGTATATTTTATGAAAGTAAAGTTTGTCAAATTAAGGGCTGATTTAGGCTGGGTATGGGTTTACAGCTTAATACAGTTATGGGTTCCAGCATAATACAGTTCATTTTTAAGTGAAAGTTTGCCTTGTTATTTAGTCATTTGCTAATACATGGGGTATGTGAGCATTGGTAGTACACTTGTTATGGAGGTGATACAAACTGGATGGAGGTGGGCCACATGGCCAGGAAGGCCTAGGTGTCTAGGGGTGGGGGTAGTTTCCAGGTAGACGGTGACAGGGCTGATGTTTTTATGAATCATTTGATGTGGCCACATGGCCAGGAAGGCCGAAGTCTGGGGTGGCAGTAATGGTGATGGGGTTTTTGCCTGAGGGAGACCAAAGGAATGGGAGAGCTTTTCAAGGATCTGGATAGTTGTGCAGTTCAGGGGGGGTGACCGCAGGCATCTGAAAATGGTTGCTGGGGAGAAACAATGATGGAACAGCCATGGGCACTTGGAGCTAAAGGTTTTTGTGAAAGGAGATTGCAGTTGTGGTGAGGAAGCAGCAAGAGTAGCATGAGCACTAGGATCAAAAGATTTTCTTGAACAGGGCTTGGAGATGGGACGAGGAAGCTATGAGGGGGTACCTTGCAAATGAGCCTGGTTTTCTGGTGGTCCGGCGGGGTTCCATAGGGGTTGGACAATGCCATAGGTACATGTGTACAGGCTCAGGCTGGTAGAGGTCCACCGGTCATGGTTTCATGGCTCTAAGAGGACTTTAAAAAAAAAAAATTTAGGAAAAGGAGATACAAAGATATTGCGAGGAAACAAGCCATAGTCCTGCAAGGTAGCAGGTCTAAAATGGTACAGGGACAAAAATGGATGATGGGGCCACGTAGAAGCAGGCATTGGCCACAATGGTGTGCACTGAGGTGGGGGGCCCTTTTTTTTCATAATGGCAGGGCAGGACAAAGGAAGTGACAGCACAGCAGTACAGGGGTTAATGGTAGCAAATTAGCAGCCATCGTTCCACGGTTGGGGAAAGTGGACTTTTGTTTTAAAAAAATATATATACAAATGAAAGTCAAAAAGGCCATGAAGTGGGAGCAAATGGGAAATAGCCCTGGGAGGGGGTGACTCAAGCCACGGGGCATTACTGGGGAGAGAGGGCCTAACAGTAAGGAGGCCCAACACAAATTGGGCCATTAGGAAGCAGCCACATGGTTTTGTCGTTCAGGCCATGATGGCGGATGACTCAAGAGTGGGCCTAAGGGCCAGGTGGCCGAGTGGAGGAGCTGTGTGGTGGTAGCTCCCCTTCCCACTCCACTCCTCCTCCTCCTCCTCCTTTAGGCAGCAGTACACTAGAGACTGGGGTATGGGACCAAAAAAAAAAAAAAAGAAAGAAAAAAAATATGTGTATACTGAAAGAGATCTTGCAAGGAGGCCAGCCCAGCCTGGGGCACAGTAGTCAAGTTTAGGTAACATAAGACCAGCAATAATGTAATCTTGGTGTATGCTGACAATGCAGCTTTACAAATAATTGTATTGAATGGATAGGGCATGAAAATGGACAAGTTAAATAGGATTGCAGGCTATCATAATTTCAATTGGTCAATGGTGATATGGTTCAGTTGGGTTATTAAAAAAATAAAAATAATAATATAATTCTCAAACAATGTATAATGATGCTGGCAAGGAAAGGGTGTGGGGAGGACACCTGATTCAGGTTAAGCAGACATTGTGCTGTTTTGGGCGGAGTGATAGGGCAGCAGGCATTGAAGTATGCATTCATGTAGGCACAGGCAACATGGCAAAAAAAGGGCATGCATAAGAGAAAACATGGAACCGACTGCAGGGCATGGCGAAAAAAAAAGTCTGCATTATGATACTCTGTGGTTAACATAGACTGAAGGTATGTGTTCTATAGTTGCAGGATGGCACCCAAAAAGGTCCCCCAGCAGAAGCTGAAGAGCAGTGACCAGCTGGCATTGAAGGAGGCTGAGCTTATGGAACAGGTTCAGTCACTCATAAAAGAATTCAGAGATGCAGAAGAAAGGGAAAGGCAGAAGGAAAAGAGAAAGAACCAGCCACTGCAGACGGAGCCACCAAAGAAGAGGGTGACAAGGAATAATCTGTATGAGGCTGGGAGCCACAGCTCTACCCTGGTAAGGGAGTTGTCTGGGCAGTTGAGAGTAAATTGTATCCTTAAGCACAATCTGGTAGGAATTATGGCAGGAAAAGGTGAGAAGGGGTGAGAAGACATGAACAAGGCATGTCAAGAGTTAAAAGGGGGGAAAAGGAGAAAAGGAAACAGCAGGTGAGGAGGGGAGCAGCAGAGGAGTGCATTTAGTGGTATTCCAAGGCATGATCCCAGGGGACCATTTGCCACAAACCATCAAAGAAAAGATTTGGAAGGGGGAATTTATGTACATATTCACATTGGTCTATAAGGATTCGGCCAAAAAATATGAGCAAAAGGAGATGGTGGGGAAAACAGAAATGGCTGTGGTATTAGCCATAGACTATAAAACCTCTACCAGGAGACATTCTCAAAAGGAGAATGTTGTAGGGAAAAACCACGCACAGGGACAGCGCAAGTCAAAACAGCTACAGGGTACACAATGCCACACGATGGACATAGCGTGTGACCCTGTAGCTGTTTCCGGGAAAGTGGGTAAGAGGCCTGCTGGAATGGGGTCCTCCAAATAGCTGCCGTGGCTCAGGTAGTAGAGCCATCAGCACTGGAGTGCAATGGAAAGGATGTGGTCCGGAGTTCTATTGCTGGTTCCAGAGCAGGTAAACACTTTTATTTATTTTTTTGTTTTGTGGTGCACCTCGCCTGAGTTTCACCCTCTCCCTGAGTTACCCTCCCCCCAACAGAGGAGGTTATTTTAGTGGGGGGGGTTCAGGGGTACAGCCCCTCATAATGGGTGGTGCGGGGTGTGGAGCACCCCACAGGAAACAAAGATTTTTTTTTTCGGTGGTCGCTGTTTAGACAGCATGGTATAGTGCTGCACTGTTTTGACATGCAACATTATGACCCCGTGCCAGTAAAACTAGTGAGGACATGACTACCATGGGTAAGATCTTCAGGGCATGGATGGAAGATTTCATGCACTTTAGTGCAATATTACTGCAGAAACGTCCAGAGTTAGCCATACCATTGTTGACATACTCTGCCATAATCAGGGACACCTACAGGGTAATGGGATGGTATGGATGGCTGGTATATGATGAGAAGTTTTGCCAGCGAATGGCAGACCATGGGGACATCTGTTTGGATGCCACTTTGTCAGAGCTTTGGATAAGAACACTATCAGCCCAGGGAGGGTAAGGCAGTGAGGGACAAAAGGGAAATGGGTTCAATCTGGCAAAGACATATTGGGCCTACAACAAAGCAGCATTCACCTGGACAAGCTATAAATTTAGACACATATGTTCAAGGTTTGGGGGGCATCACCCAGTGATACATTTTCAGGCACAGGCCAATAAACCAGCCTACCGGGGTAAGGGGAGTCTATGTTATAACGACGAACTCCTAAAGGCGATCACTGTTATCGCTCAGTCAGAGTGCCAAACGCATTTCTGGCACTCTGACATCCCGCACCAGAACTATGGAGCCAGGACAGATTTTTACTGTTTTCTGTGGGGGGCTGCACCGCACCAAATCCCCCAGAGGGGCTTACCACCACACACCCGACTTAGGATTCTCAACTCCGGGGTGCATGTCAGGGGGTGAAAGCAGCAAAAAAAAGGTTTGTGCCAGGCACAATAAAAAATAGCACCAGCGCCCAGACCCGAACCCAGTCACTCAGCAACACCAGCCACTAGCCAATCCCCAAGGCCATGATGCAGCTCGACCAGCAACCGCAGTGCCACCCCCTACCATTACTGTGGGAAGGGTGGGGCCGGTGGTGCTCCTGCCCCGGGTGCAAGCCTCCAAGGGGTGCATTTTTATACTGAAGATTATGTTCTAATTCACTTGTGCTGCCGCTTTACTTTTTTATTTTTATTTTGGTTCTGTAATTAAAAATGACTGTCAGCAGGGGTGCATCTGTGGACCAAGAACCAGCAAGTGGTGATATTGGTGGTGGTGGGGGGGTCACATGGTTGCACAGTCTACTGCAGAAAATAATAATCATGTTGTGCTGAGAAAGAGGAACTGTAAGTGGGCCTGCGTGCCACCCATTAGTATAAAAGTTACGGGCTGAGCATTTGGCACTGAGTGTGAGGCGGTTTGTGTTGGAGAAAGGGAGAGTGTGGAGCAAGTTGTTGAGCATACTAGCATAGAGTAGTAGACAGTCACAGAGACTAAAAAAAGTGAGAGAGTCAGAGAGGAGAGATGAGTCACGAGAGACAGAGAAGACAGAAGAGATCCTTGTCTTATATTTTTTTTCATCACTTGTGTAATGTAAGCATAAGCAGAATGCACACCACACTAAGTACTCTGTCTGTTGTTGTCTATGTAGACAAGACTGGTAATTGTCACTCGTCAGCGACAGAGTGTCTGTAGTAAAAAGTGATGGCACTGCAGAAAAGCAGAAGAACAGACCCGGCGAAGCGATGAATAATTCCAAATTAATTTCTGAATCCAAATTGTGAGATGATGAGATGGGATCTACGTGGTGAGAGCACAGTGGGGGAGGGGGGAATTGATAGTCTCACTCAGGAAGCTGAAGACAAAGATCTGCTTTCCTTGCCATTGATTTATTGGGCCTGGGCGGGCCTGTCTTGGAGGCGGCTCTGCTGGCAGGTGGGCAGCGACTGTGTAGTTCACTTGAACTTCATGCACTGAACTGGGGACTGGGATGGGAGTGAAGATTTTGAAGCAGTTGCCTCAGCCTTGGCCTGACTGCCATGGCGTGGGCCATGGCACAGCATCCTTCTGTCCACCATGTTGTTACATTTTCTTTTCTTTCCTTTTGACCCGCATCCCTCCTGCACTCCCATTCCATTGCCTTTTTTTTTGTGTGTCCTCTCCTTCTGATTCTCCCTAGCAGAGTCCTTGTTCCATTCTCACCCTGCCACCCACACCTGTCTTGCTTAGAAAATGAGGCCTTGCCTGCCAGTGCCTTGCCTAGTTGCCTTGGATGCCATGTGAGTGGATCTGTGCAGTTTAGATCATAACATATTAACAGTTACATGTATCTGGATTGGCTTGGGCTGTGGAGGGGAACTGGTGGGAATCAGGGGAATGAGGGGATTTGGAGTGGGGCTCCTTCTGGCTGCAGAGATACTGACTGGAGCAGTTGGGCTGGTTCAGCTGTACTGGGGGGGTGCTGTGCACGAGTTATTTACTAGGCAGAGGAGAGGGGCTGCACTGCTAAGGCATACTGAAAACTGGTATAGACTAGGCAGAATGTTTTTTCCCTAATGACACTTCTCATTGCACCATGGGGCCCCTACAATGTCTTCAACCAGGGCTAACTAAATGGGCCCGTGGTGGGGTCCTGAAGCTCAAGCACCCTATCAAGCCCTGTCGGGCCTTTTTTTTTTCTACAGGGCCCCGCCTAGACACTACAACTTGGGGACACTACTACATAATGTATCCCTTCCCCATTAAACAGCAGGACCCCCTGCCAGACAAGCTACCCCCTGCAACTGTCCCCCACAACAGGTCAGGAGAAGGCCAGGAAGCAGAAGATCCACAACAGAGAACTGCTGCTATAGTGCTGTCCAGGGTCCCACAGTAAAACTTCTGGCAGAAAAGGAAAGCTCCCAGACTCACTAGGTCTGCTTGACTTGCATCCATGAACATGACAGTTTTATTAATAATTTATAAGACTGCGTAGACTGAGCATGTCACCTAAATCATGGATGTCAGTTGACCACTTCTGGATCTTGACAGTTGACCATTTCTGCAGCGCTTTTAAATAAAAATACCTGCCATGTTCGTGGTTGCCAACAGAGTATATGAGTCTGAGCTGGGGAAAGAGAGAGGGAGGGAGTGGACCAGAGGAGCAGTGCATTTTTTTGTATGCCAGAAGTTATACTGTGGGACCCTGGACAGCACCATAGCAGTAGTTCTGTGATGTGAATATTACACTCCTTGGCCCTCTCCCAACTGGGGGAGGTAGAGAGCAGATGTAAGGTGCTTTTCTTATGGGGGTTCCTGCGGTGGGGGGATTGGATACAGTCAGAATATTGTTTGGTGGTGGGGATGCCACTGCAGAAAGAGTGGTCCTCTGGAAGGATGCTAGACTTAGGGCTGCATACCTATCAACCTCTTCCTCATGAATCAGGGACAAGGCTTAAAATAATCAGGGTCAAAGACCCAAAACCTTGGACACATGTTATAAATTGACACTATTCACTCAGAAAGCAGATAGAAAAAGGGAATTTGTGTTCATCTGCATTTTCTGAAGAAGAATAAGTCTGTAACTTTAGTGTTTTACATTATTTCATTGATTTTATCCCCCCCACCCAACTGTTCTGTACCATGAAAACAAACTTTATGATGGACAAATGCAAATTTTGTTGCAAAATCAAGGACAGTTTAGAGGTATGTGCAGTTGGTCTAGTTGCAGGGATTGTTCAGGTGCATGAGCGCTTGTCTTGATGAAGGGTGGTGGTTCAGCTATAGGGAAGGTAGGCAGCTAAAGTGAGTGTGGTGTTGTGGAGGTGTTCAAACCACTGTAGGATGGTTGGGGGGGTGGAGTCTGGTTATGGTCTAGAATGGTGGTCAAGCAGCATTGAGTGCTGGAGCTAGTCTAGCTGAAGGAAGGATGGTCGGGAGGTGGAGGCTTTTCCTTCTGTTAGGTGGTGGTGATTCCACTACGGGGTAGTGGAGCCTGCCATCAGGGCTGAGTAAGTGGGCTCATAGGGATACATCCCCCTATATGAGGATGGGTGGTTGCAGGTGGGGCACCTAAGAGGTACATGTGTCCAGCACTTGAGGACTACATCTATGCCACTGAGGTGCCTGTATATGCCCCCATGAGCCACTCTCGATGTAGCATTGATTGGAGCTGCAATTCTTGTGGACAACTGTCTGACCAACT